>JAWNNO010006174.1:2347045-3846590 GCA_035044985.1 Lordiphosa fenestrarum
CCACGCATTTTGCTTTTTTTGTAAATTGCCCGCCGCTTTGCTTTTTGCCTCAGACATGCCCACCCCGGCTCCAGACTCTACGGACAATGGACATTGTTAGTCTTTTGGCATTCTCTTTTTTCTATTCGAGCGACGCTCTTGACAAAAGTGGCGTCCAACCAGGCAGGACGAATGGAAATACTTGAAATTTGAAAAGATTTCCAGCTAAATGGTTGAAGGGCTGGGAGAACAAATGCTTAGACAGCGTTGACTTTGAGTAAAGCTTATAATGAAAACTGTCTTAATTCTAGCTGGAAAAGTCATTCGGGTGTGTCCCAGAGTGGAGGACAGAGGGTTTCGTAAGAACTCTTGCTTTTCGCAAGAGTCTTTATATAAGTGGAAATACTCAAATACTCTTGGCTACTACATCAGATGAAAAACTTGATGTAAAACCAAAACGAAACGGTGTAAAAAGTGCAGAGACGAGAAAATCTCAATCTATGATTCTTATTTCAATTTTAAACTAAATTCAAGAATCATTAATGAAGATCGTTTGTTCTTGACCTTAAGATAATCAAATTCTTCATTCTGTAAGAGTAAAAAATGTGTATCTATTCTATTTATTCTATTTATTCTATCTATTCTATCTATTCTATCTATTCTATCTATTCTATCTATTCTATCTATTCTATCTATTCTATCTATTCTATCTATTCTATCTATTCTATCTATTCTATCTATTCTATCTATTCTATCTATTCCATCTATTCTATCTAGTCTATCTATTCCATCTATTCTATCTATTCTATCTATTCCATCTATTCCACCTATTCTATCTATTCTATCTATTCCATCTATTCCATCTATTCCATCTATTCCATCTATTCTATATCTAGCTATCTATTCTTGTTTCTGAAACTCTTGTAAATATTTAATTAGACTCGCTTGTCCGATGTTGGAGTACGATATACTGCAAGAGGTCCTAACCTCCAGTTTGATATGTTCGCGGGTTCGAGTCAAAATTTACCAATGGTTAAGGTTTAGAATTTTGAGGTTCAAGGTTTTTGGAACAAGGTTTTGGTTCGAACCTTGGTTCAGCCTTTGCATTATACAAGTTTATATAGTAATCGACCTTAAAACGACATAAGCTGTAAGGGAATTGTGTCGATTTTTGGTTGGAATGGGATTATTCAATCAGAGGCTAATATGGGTGGGGATTCTTATGGGAATACGGAACATTTTTATAAATGTTTACATTGAACTTTCCTGCCGATTGTAGGATTCAGATTCCCGGAACCATCATAATAACAGAGGAAGTCGCTAGGAAAAAGGTTATAACTTTTGTTGAACCGAACCGAAATTTTAAGTTTGGAACAGGTTCGGGTTCAGCTGGTATTTCTAAAGAGGGTCGGTTCAAGATTCGGTTCAAAGTAATATTAAAGTCGGAATGCCAGCCGCGAACCGGTTCGGTTCAAAACTCTGTTCGAAACACAGAACTTGGTGAAGCTTTTTGAACAAATCTCGTATATCTATTCTTGATCACAACGACGAGCTGAGTTTATATAGCCATGTCCGTCTACTTCTATGCTGTCTCCTCCATCAGTTTGAAAGCTATCCTCACAAGACTCTTGAATGAAGTCTTCTGGTACAAATAAGCTGCTCTCAGCCGGCTTGGAAGACTATAGCATATAGCATATAGCATAGGAAACGTCTTCAGACTTCGTATTTCTGAGTTTTCTATGCCTTTTTAAAGTCTCTGGTCTCTGTGGTGCAACAGGTAGTGTGTGTGCCTGCAGTGCAAGAGTTTGTGGATTCGATCCCACCCCTGTACATCTAATAAAAGTGTTTTCTTTAAAAACTAACTCACCCGTTCAACTTCACAAACTATTGGCGCCAGCTTTGAAAATGCTTTTCAAACTTTGCCGTTCGAATTCGGCATTAGACTGCAGGGTCCCTTTCTCTCGACCACAAGTCAAGAGATAGCGAGAAGCCGAGGCCCTTTGGAATGCTATTTAGGGCCAACATTGTTGTTGTAATCACATTCAGTTGTCTCTATTGGGACATGAAAATGTTACCAACAGTTTCTGTCAGAAGTGTTCCCAGTTCTGGAAAACCAACATAGAGGCCAACATAGAAAACTATCAACTGAATCTGCATCTATGTAACTCTGACCAATTTAGACCTAGGTGAATAAAACCAGGCTTAGTGACTTCCTTGGAACCAGTATTGTACTACCAAAGACGACTTTTCCCAAGTCTTTCGAGCCGTAACCAGTCGAACCCATCTTTCAAAATGCTGAACCTGCGTTTTACTGATGGCCGAAACCAAAAATTCTGAGAAATATATTGAAAAAATTTTGACACAAAAATAAAATTTGGATGTGTAAATTTGTCTCTTCTTAGTTCAAACGATGTGGGTCAACCATGTTAACCATTTTGGCAACTGCCTAATTGAATCAAGGACGCTCCTCAGGTCCTTGGCCGGTGGTGATAAGCAAGTCCAATTCGATGTCATGGGCCAAGCGCTCGAAGTTGTCATGTCTTAGTGCCATGGCTGCCCTTAACTCATCCGGTGATTCGATGGTCTTGCTGTTCAGCGCGAAACTGGTTTCCAGGGGAAGACTTTTCACAGTCAGCGGCGAAGGCTGCTCAGAAGGTGGCTGCTCTGCCTGGGATGGGATGGTTATCAACTCTGAACTAGTTCTTGCATCCGGCGATTCGACGCTGTTGCTGTTCAGATCTAACCAACTGGTTGCCAGAGGAAGACTTTTCATAGTCAGCGGCGAAGGCTGCTCATAAGGTGGCTGCTCTGTCTGGGATGGGATGGTTACCAACTCTGGGGTCTCTTCGAAGGAACTTGTTCTTGCATTCTCCTCATTATTGTCGGTGAGGACCAGCGGTACTGAGCTTTGCGACTCCTCCGGACAGGAGCTTTCCTCTTCAACTTCATAGATGACTTCCATCTTGTGAAACGTCGAGTTGCCGCCGGTTATAAACCTGCGGAGGGTAGTCAGTTCGTGGGTGGACTTTAGTTCGTCCTGCACCAATTCAAAGACCGTTTCCAATGTGCTTGATGTGGAGCTGGAGGTTGGCGAGGCCTCGCTGGACTGGTGGCGTAGAAAAATTTCTGCATCCTCGGCCGCCAGCAGTTCGAGTCCTCTAACCAGCCTGTCCTTGGTAACTCTATATTTGGTTAGCACACTTCGGAGGTCTTCTAGTGCATCGAATCCCATGCCTTCCATCGAGGTGCCCTTATCCACACTTGGGCTTTTCAGGAAACTCAACAACGACTCGCCCGTTTGCAATGAAACATGTGTACCTTGTGTCAGACTCATCAGGGATTTGCCAGTTTCCACGGATTTGTGATTCAACTCGGGCAGATTCAGCAGTGAGTCGCCCGTTTGTGTAGACATCTGGTGCGTCACTTTTCGAGGACTCATCACTGACTGCCCCGCTGGCAGCAGTTTCTGGTTAGGCTGTGCCACTTTGCCCACTCGCAGATCAGTTTTGGCCGCCACCCGTTTTGGTTTTAGCGACTTCCCTTTCCTGAACCAAAGTACCACCATAATATTAGCTTCTGTCTGTACAGCCTGTCCGCTCAGGGTCTGCAAGTATGGACGTCGGTGATCGTCTTCCAGGATATTCATCTTTTTGGGCTGGCGCGGCAGATCGTGTTCCGAAGATTCACGAGAGAGCGGACCATCTGCCACTGGTTCCACCTCCTCTACGTGGTTAGTACATGCACCGACTAGCTGTGTATCACTTACAGACCGATGAGAGTCGCTGCATTCTGCATCCTCAAATGCATCATGCAATGGCTCCACATACGCCACCAGCCGTTGTCCGTTTGGTCGAGCTGTGCCCACACCGCACAATTTATCCCACGAGCTGCTATTGTACATAATTATTTAAATTCGTGTTGTGATTTTACGCTTAAAATTTTGCTTAAAAAAATGGTTAACAAATGATTTTTTGGAGTAAAACGTACGTCCGACCGCTTGGAAGGAACAAATAAGAATCAAGGGAAAATCAAAAGGGGTTACAAACAAGTGGGAAGGGAAGGGCACGATTGCTTTGATGAATGGAAAAACACAAAGAAAAAAATAGAAACCTAACAGAGTTACAATTTTACAAAGATCCATTTAGATGTTGGATTAAGGTTCAAGGCAAATCCTTGTGAAGGATGACTTACGACGGGTTCTAACATCCGAAAAGAAACTCAGCTGAGCTCAGCCGATAGTACATGTTCGATAACAAACTTATATCGATTATACATACAATCGTAAAAAGTGGCAACGCTAGCACACTTCAGTCAGGCAACGCTCTGACCGCTCAGCTGAGCGGGCTGGTCAAGGAGAAACGGTTCTATTTCAGCTGATCGTTTAGCTGGACTGTTTACATACGAAAAACTAAGCTAAGAGCTCAAGTCGTGTAAGCAGAGCTTAAGTATATAGCACTCATACAAATTGGTTCAAGTATATCCTAATATACTTTGTAATATCAGAGTTTGTAAAGACGATATATTGTTTATCTCAATTTTAGCTTAAAAACAAGAATTTGCCTACATAAAACAAGTATAAGTTCTTAATATTTGTAGGAGGTTTGGGTTAGATTTGGGCCGCACCGATTCAGTTAACAAATAATATCAGGGTTCCAACCGAAACTATTTTTAGTCAGGTAGCTTACCAGTCTGTTTCTGATATAAGCCTGACTATCATAACATATAAAATTAAAAGCTCTAATGGGGCCACACAGTCTGAAATAACAGTTGCCAAACGAAAGGGTCACACTGTTTTCAAAATGCGATTATTAAATTCAAGTTTAAACAACTTAAAAATCACCTCTTTGCTTTTCAAGTCTCATGACATACTACCCTAAATACGGGCGACCTCGTAAACTCTGCAGCTAGATCAGATTCTTGGTCATACTCGAAATAAGAAAGTTATAGCTATGAAATAGGTATAAAAGGGTTCATTTTACAAGCTAATTCAGGTATTACTTCCTACGCTTATACTCTGTACCTGATGTTACAGCCAGAAGGAAGCATCTCCGAACCCATAAAGTATATATATTCTTGATCAGCATCAACAGACGAGTCGATATAGCCATGTCCGTCGGTCTGTCCGTATGAACGCACAGATCTCAGAGATAGAGGTTTGACTTGTAATGGACAACAACTTTTTATACTTGCAGGCAGAGGAATTTTATTTCAAGTTTTCTTCACGCCCACTCCGGCCCCCGCAATTTAAGAAAATCGTCATATCTCCCACAATTTTATAGATAGAAGTTTCGTACCTTTTGGACATATTTAGTAATCAGAATTATTTATCGACTCGCTGAAGGAATGGTGAAGATCGGATGAGCAACAGTCGAGTTAGAGGGAAATCAAGCATTTATGATGGGGAGCACTAGCTGGAACAGCGATGGGCAGCACTTAAAAACTTTGGGAGGTACAGAGTATGCTATAGTCAGGATTGACCGACTTTCTTCCTTTTTTTTTTTGAAATGGAAGCAGTTATTTGGTTTCGGTTTCTATAATGGTCACTTAAAAAAGTGTGTTTCGTTTACGGTTTGATCCGGTTTTGCTACAGAGTCGGTTTTTAAGTTGATACATTCTCTTAAGACATACTAAAGTTGATACACTGCCTTGAGGCCTAGTAAAGTTATTTAACGACACGAGTTCGACGACGATAACCGTAGCGATATTTACGATTTCGTATAGCCCAGGTCGAAACTTGTAGGAGTTAGAAGCAGATCTCTTGTTAATATATTATAACTTATATCCACTTGGATTAGTCTTTGGACTGATTTTTTTGGGAGTGTTCACCATCTACAGGCTTGTAAAAGGTACTTTACGACACGGTCTTAGGAAGAGTCTATTTGTAGCAGTATAATACAGTTTATAAGAACTCGTTAACGCTCATTTTTATTCACCTAGGTCGAAATTGGTTGCAGTTATAAGGTAAGTTCTTTTAAGGCCCTTTAAAACTACAAAAGGTCCCGATTTTAGAAAAAGTAAGTCCAACAATGCCGTACCACCAACTTTATTTAACCTAGGTCGAAAAGTTTTGTAGATTTGGACAGATTGGAGTCATAAATTGGTAATTTGAGTGTGGTTTTGCTTGCGCTAGCACCCATCTGTTAGGACCCGGTAAAAGAACTTTGGGTACCGATTTTGGAAAAAGTCAGCTTATTATATATAGATTCAATTTCTTTCGAAACAAGGACCCGATAAACCTTTTTCTTCTCATAATTCTCAACTACATATAGCTCAGGTTGGGAAAACACAACCCACTGACAAATATACGTACATTTCGGGCATAAGGTGCGTTTGGGCTGCCTCATAGCTGGTCCAATTGGTGCCATTCTCCGCAAGCAAATTCACACACACATCACACACACTTTAATCTTATAAGATCAAAAGTTCAATGCCATCATGTTGATTCCCGAGGGTTTGGCGGAGGGTTCACTCTACAGGGTTGTTCGCGCTGTGACCAGAAACCGGTTTTGTACGCAGGGTGGGAGGATAGTTGGCCAAGGCGGGCGCTGATCGTGCACAAACCAAGGGTGGATTTTTGAAGGGGTTCTCACTTCACGGCACAACAACAAAATACCAAAAATAACGCTTCCGAACCGACGGACGTACAGCGAGACTGCCACAACGCGCGTTGTGTACGACTCGAGCTACGCTGAAGTACTAAACCGGCGTCCGTCAAGAAGGCAGCAAACAAATTGACTAGGGAAATTTCATGTTGCTCTGCGCAGCTGGGAAAATGGTTGGGAAATTCAGGCGGACAGCTGGGCCGAGGGGAAGTTTCCAAGCAGGCGAAACGTGGGGGTGGCTTTTGCGGTGCGGCGGGGGTAATTCATCTTTGGAATATATGTCATATATCACGCACTCGCTCTGCGTGTGTGTGTTAATACAAGAACGAGCTGAAGTTTGTTTTGCTGGCGAGTTTACTTAGTCATTAGGCAAGAAAGATTGCTCCGTTGAACGGGTTAGTTTTTCTTTTTTTGGCTGTGTCAATGACTCCTCCTCGGCTCCCACAGCAGCCCCACACAGCATCCATCAGTCACGAAAAGTGCGTGTCATATGCAGCAGTAAGTGTGGTGGGGCAGGTGCTTGTTACTTGTCAGATTATGTGTCGGAAGGAACTTTTTCCACTCGCACACATATTAAATGTGGCATGCTGCTCTTTTAGCTGATTGTGTGGCTGCTGCCGGTGCTCTGGTGTCAACAATTTGGCTGATTAAAAAACAACAACCGGATGATGACTCAGTTCCATTGTGCTCCTCGTCATCCATCAGAGCGCCAGCCAGCATGAAGAATATTGGCTAGACACTCGCCGAGTTGAAAAAACAGCAAGAAACCCCAGGCATGCTTAGATATGGAGCAGACTGGATGGCAGCCAACTGAGGAACAAACAAAAAACACTTTCCCTCACTTCTGCGCAACTCTCAACAGTTTCACTAGAAGAAGATCGAGGGAAAATGGCAAAATTATCATCAAAGAACTGTCAAGGCAAGCAAAACTATCAACTGAATTAGAGAAGGGCATCCCTTTGCTTGTACAGGGTTGCCCATATTCGACGGACCCATGTTTTTTTTTAAAAAATTAAAGAAAAAAATAAAAACTTGGCGGTTGGCAATCTTAATCATTTAATTTGTTCCAAGTAGATTTGTTTACATCAATTTTTGAATATGATATCTCTCAAATGGCCGCCTCTGGCGTTGATGGCGTATTGTGCCCTTTTTGCTGCATTTTCCATCGTTTTCGCCAACATTTCGGCCGGAATAGCGGCTATTTCTTCACGAATGTTGTCCTTGAGCTCTTCTACGGTCCTTGGCTTGTTAACGTAAACCTTTGACTTCAAATATCCCCACAAGAAGAAGTCAGGCGGCGTCAAATCGGGCGAACGCGGTGGCCAGTCCAAATCACCACTTTTCGACATCAAACGGTCCGGAAACAATTTCTTCAGAAAATCGATTGTTATGCGACTTGTGTGCGGTGGAGCGCCGTCTTGTTGAAACCAGAACTGCCTCATACGCTTTCGACGAATAATTGGCATCACAAAATTGGTCATCATGTCGCGATAACGCTCCTGGTTGATGGTAACAGCATGGCCATTTTCATTTTGGAAGAAAAACGGCCCAATGACCGTTTTCGCACTAACGCCGCACCAAACTGTGACTTTTTCGTCATGAAGAGGCACTTCTTGAATCTCCTGAGGATTTTCAGTGGCGTAAATACGGCAATTTTGCTTATTTACGGTCCCATTCAATGTGAAATTTTAATTTTTTAAAAGCACGTTGAGTTTTCACAATTGACTTGTTCTGTTGAATGTAAATTTCAACTAGTTCAGAGCGCTTGCGTGGCGTGTATTGTTCCATGGTAAATCTGCTTGGACTGACGCTTCAAACGCGGTATGTCATTAAGCGATCTGACATCTCTGTCAAAAGTTATGGCGTTGCCAGATGGGTCCGTCGAATATGGACAACCCTGTATACTACTGCACACAAGAGTAAGCGCATTGAGAAGACAGCTCACATATGATGGAGAGATACAGATATAGGGGGATAAGTGGGGAATCTACAACCACAAAGCGGTGATTTTTCTGCACAAATTGGATTGACTTTTATCACTTTGATACTTAGAATGGTTCCTGATAAGTTGGAACCAGTTTTAGGCCAAGTTTGAACCAGTTGGTAATCGTTGTTATCATTTGAACTGGCTCGGAACTTTCAAATTACCAAACCAAACCATCAAATTCAAGGGGTATAGCTTAAGTATTATCGAAGATGTGGCTCTGAATCACTTTTGAACTGGTTCACTCTAGTTTGGCACTGGATTTGAACTAGTAAAATGTCTTTCTCTATATTAAGTTACACTTTCTTAAACAATTTCTAAGATATGGATCTGAACCACTTGTGAACCGCTTGGAACTGGTGCGGGAAATACTTACTCCACGTTCTAAAATCAGAGTTTTAAGATATTAGTCTTATGGACTTTCAAATTGGTTCACTCTGGTTCGGAACCGGTCTTAAAATACAAAAAATTTACAGAGAACTGGTTCACACCGGTGGGGAGCCGGTGTTGAAGCAGCATACCAATGAACCACATTAAATTAAAGATTTGACACTCAAAACACTTATGAACCGGTTCATACAAGTTTCTTAAGCCAATGAACCAAAAGATTGACTTCATTGTACCAATCTATAGAAGCAACTTTAACCAAAGGATTGACTTCTTATTACCAACCTACAGAAACAGCCGTAAATTAAAGATTTAACTCTCAAACACTTTTAAAGCGGTTCATACAAGTTCGGTATCGGTTCCAAATATGAAAATATCATGCACCAAGTTCAAGGCCTAAATAAGAATATGCTGTGAGCCTTGTTTCAACTGCTTTCGAACCGGTTCAAAGAAGTGGTGCTCCATATTCGATCACAGTCGAACCACAGTCAGAGGAACAATTGACGCTCAATACTATGTTCTCAATAAGGATTGTAAATCATACAGAAATAATCGAGTTGAGTTTGAAACCATTCCACGATTGAATGCCATATTAACAAACTTAAAAGTGACCTCCATTGCATATCTTTAAGTATCTACGAAATGCTTTCACTGACTTCAATTTATCTTGCAGATATCTATCGCACATCATTCACATCTAGCAACTGTTTGTGCGAGGTTAGACGCCAACTCGCCAACTTCAGGGCGCTATTTATAAAAAAATTAATGTGGCCCCGCGACTCTTGGTCCGCCAAATGATGTCGTCGACTTGCTGATGAGTTTTAAATAAAGAAAGCAGCAGCAGCGGCAGCAGCAACAGCAGCAGGCAGGAACAAAAACCACTTAAATCGAGAAAAACGCAACATTTTTCAAATGCACCGCGAGGGCTAAGGCCTGAGGTCTGGTGTGGGCGGCGGCGCACAGTGGGCTTGTTGAATGAAAATAATGTTCAACTTTTTCAAAGAGCATCTAAGATCCATGCTTAAAATAGGATTTAGTACAGAACCGGCTATGCATGGTAAGAGGTAAGGCTCGAAGCACTAAACAAAACCTTTCATTTAATGCGTATCAAGAAATTCCAAGTTCTCAGTACTAAATCTATTCACCATAAAGAAGACTATTACATAAGAACATGCTTATGTCCATTTAACTTCTACATTCTTCATACAACAGTAATCTGTTTACCACAGGGAAGGCTTTGGGTATTCTACATTTACGTTTGAATATGAAAATTCTACACAAAAATTGAAGCTCAAAATCAGCACAAAATAGTTATACATCTCCCGTTTAGAAAACTGTTGCTTTTCTAAATAAATGTTCATGATTTCAAATGCTGAATGCTACACATTGAAAGTCTACACGAAAAGTGCTGTTAATTCTATTCGCTCCTGTGATTTGCCACAATGCCGCGCGAGTGCTTGATAGTCAAATGGGCTAAGATGCCGGCATTTTTGTTTAAGTTGCCGAGACAAAGTAAGTGATTTGTGAGTTCGCAGATAAGGTAAGTGCGCCTTACTCCTTCCTGCCCTCTCTAAGCTCCTCCCAGCACTCCAATGTGTTAAATAGATCTATTTACATTGTAGCTACAGTGCGCCAGCATGTAGAAATGACAAAAGTTAACGCGGCATGTAGAAAAGCTACGTACATAAACGTAAAGAATGTAGAGTCCCTGTCAAAACATGTAGAAAACTTATATTTTCATGTAGTTTTCACATATTTTGTTTTCTCTATGCATCAGAATGTTTTCGTTTATACTTTTGAACAAGTTTTGCGACTTAAGCACGGTTTCGGAGCAGAAGTAGTACTGAAAAGTCAAGTTTTTCCGATGTTGAAAATGGATGTGGAGATTTGAAGCATTTTAAAGCCAGCGTACACAGTAACTTTATGAAGTCTGACCCGCAATGTTTTAGTTATGGATAAGAAAAATATCAACCCAGCATCATATCAATCGGAATGATTAAGAAAGAACTATCGAAATAGTTTGTAGGGTGCATTGGCTTATCAAACTGCTGCCTTCTATGCAGGGTCTACACAACTTAAATGTTGACTTGCATTCACATTTATTTATCGCTATTTATCGAAATTGTAATCGATAACAAGTATCAGTGCAATTCGTTCTTTAAAACAAATAAGAAAGTGAGTCGAGTCTGGCTATTATATAATCTGTACCTCCCAAAATTTGACTTAAGGTGTGGGAAGTGCTGCCCATCGCTGTTGTGGACGGTGCTGCCCAGCATAATTGTTTGTTCTCCTTATAGCTCGCCTGTTGGCGGATCGATTAAGAATGATGTTTATTAAATATGCGTAGAGGGTAGGAACTGTCTATCTGAAAAAGTGGGGAAATATTGTTGCTGTTCAAGAATATATACATATATAGTACTTTATAGGGTCGGCTGTTACATACTTTTGCACAAACTTAAAATAATCTTTGTACCTTTGAGACAGACCAATAAAAAAGCATTCAAATTCGATCCACTCGTTCTAGAATTTTATCGGAATCACTCGCTACCGATAAAAATTTAGAGTGCTATTTTAAAATCAAGAATTTTTCAGTTTAAAAAAAGCTTCTTAAAAGAACTACTTGCTTTTACTTATAAACTAAGTCGTTCTGGAAAACAATTTAAGCGTTTAAAGTTAAAAAATATACATATAAATCTTATTTTAAAAATTTCATTTTAAGAACGATTCGATCTTGATTGCTTTTATTTTAAGAACAAATCGTTAAGAGATGCAAAAAATAAGTCTCCAAAATAAGATAGAAATTCTGTAATATAGAACTTCGAGGTTAAAACCAAAAACTCACGTTTAAAATTTAAATAAACGAATCAAGAATTTCGTACTCAAGACAAGAATTTTCAACCTACTTTGACTTAAGAGTTAAGGACCAAAATCTTACAGGGTTTTTCCAAACAATTTTCAAATTCAAGTTGTAAATAAATACTGAAAAGGTTACGGAAACAACTTTTTGACATTGATTTATGCCAGCATAGAACAATTCAAAGAGTACCACTGTGCGGCGTCGGTGGTGGTGGTGGAGGCTATCGTAAGATGTGGAGGCTTTATGTCTTGAGTCGGGCGAAAGTGGCAGCAACGACGACGACGACGACGACTACTATATGTCGGCTAGGTTGCACTCTGATGACGGATGCATGCATCATTAATTCGAAAAGAAACAAAAAACAACAACAAATAAACAAACTTAGCCACCAAAACAGCAACAACAATGGGAGCCGCCAACGCGAATGTTTTTACTTCTCTTCTGTTTCTCTATGAACTTTAATGCCCAATCATAATGGGCACGTGAAGCGCCCCTGGAATTGGCCAAGCGGCCCAGTGTCACGCGTACGCTCTGCCTGGCATAGAGATATCCACAGTGCACAATGACACCAATGTCTTTCCTCATCTAATCAACTCGGCGAACTATGCTGAATGTTTATACAGCAAAAGATAAATGGCCACTGTTCGAGGGTCGCCAGGAAGTGCTGAGTTCATACCGAGTTGGCCACGGATCCAACTTTGGTGGGCATCAATCAACTGTCTAGCTGGGCGCTGCATCATCCACAGATGCACCCACATTAATTGATTTTGCTGTCCGGGAACTGGCAACAACAAAGAGATGACGAGACACCGATAAGTGGCTATAAACAAAATCCAATCAACAGGCTGACCCAGTTAAAAGTTTGCAAGCGGTTTGCAAGAGGTTAAAAGTTCACATGCTAGGAAACGAGGTGGGGGAGGTGGGCGAGGGGGGTTACACTTTGATTTTGAAATGAGGCAATCATATCAGGTGGGCATTGTGCATCAATTTAAATCTATGGATGAGGTCTGTGTGTGGAAAGCATGTCGTGAATGGAAGCGATTCACTGAAAATCACGTTGTTTTCCAGCCTTTAAAAGTGAAGTACAGATCGTTGGTGTCATCCAAAAACACACGCAGTCTGTTGGAATTGAACAGGTGTTGGACATTAAATTTGTCCTCTGATCTGTTTAATTAAGATATCTAATCTATAAGAAGTGATAAATTAGCTCCCATGTCTGAAACTAATCACCAATTTATGCACACAGAGAGAAAAACTCGAGTCTGGGACCTCAGAAGAATTTTTCTCTATTTTTTGAGCAACTACTGTGCGACACAACCGTTCACCTTTATCAGCTATTAGAGTCAATTGTGGACGGTTGTGGTACTCCGTGTAGAGTGTGTGCCTGCTGTGCAAACGGTCGTGGTTTGGATCCCGGGGCAGGACGTCTAATGAAAAAAAAATGTTCTTTAAAAACTTACACAGTCGGTCAGCTTCATAAGCTATTGGCGCCAGCTTTGATGAAATAGCCGAATGCAAGCAAAGAGAGAGCTGCTTACGCTCTTATGCCCGACTTCGGCTTGCGCTCGGCTCGTGTGCGTGTAAATAACCGATTGCGCTCGGCCCTTGGGGGCTTTGGGTGAACATTGCTGGTTTATGGCGTATATTATGGTTGTGTATGGAAAAGGTAGTCGCCAAATTTCGCTTGTTTGTTATAGAATGTTAAAAAGTAAAAGTATTTCTTATAAATGTATACCGAGAATTGGCTACAACATATAGGAACGAGAACAAGACAATTCTGTTGCTGATATGATTTTCAATTGCAAGTAAGTGTTCTTTGTTTATGTTAGTGTGACCGTAATCCTCATCCCTCAATGAAACAAGAAAACGTTCACATTCCTAGAAGGATATTGAGTGTTTACCAGTGTTACAGTGAAAGATCAAAAAAATGAACGAAAAACTGCTTGGGCTGGAATTTGTGCGGATGGATTGCTGGATCTTTTGTTTTCGAACCATGATAACAGATTTTGCAATGCCAATTCTAACTGCTAACGGCATGAACCACTTTTGGTTTCAACAGGATGTCGCCACAGCTTGAGAAATGACTGCCACAAGATCGCTAACCCCTGTGGGGGTGATTAGTAGCTTTGAAAGACAATATTAAATATGAAATGTCAGCTATTTAGCTCGAAACACTAACAACAGTGTTGGGAAACTTCCAACTTTGTCATTTTATGCCTCAATAATGAATCAAAACCAAACCGAATCTGGTTATGAAACCTGTTCAAAATAGGAACAAGATGTTCTCTTATTTTATATCATTGAAAGCCAACGTTCCAAATGTTCTTGAAATGAGCCGAACTTGGCTCAACTCCACCACCGCACAAAAAAGTAACCGCTTCCCCGGACTACGATAAACCATTGTCGTTACCGAAAGGACACAATTAGTTGTGTATTTCGCATTGGTAAGTGGCATTTGCCTAGTGTCAGTTAGAGCTTTGGTCACCTTGAAATCTCGAGATTTTTAACTTGCTTTTAGTTAAGTATTGAACTGGGATATGCCATAACTGAGTTGACGCATTATGGGTGCCAGTTCAAGCAAAAGTACATACTCTCACTTGAGGTTCAATTCATGGGTCGGTTCAAGCGGTTCGGGGTGGAGCTGTCGTCACTAGTCTTACCTTTTTCCTATAGTTATCCATTCATAAAAATTTGTTGATTTCGTTGACTTGGGTTTCCAAAAGGGGCGACTGCGGGGGTTGTTGGGGGTTGTTCGTTGTTCTAGTTTCCTGCTGCTGCTGCTGCTGCTGCTGCTGCTGTTGTTTCGGTTTAGCATCGCTGATGGCATTTTCTTTGTTTGTGGCGACAGCAGACGCAACAGCGGCAATGTTTGGCGGCCACCCGACGACGACACGGCAACATTTTGGACAAAAATCGAAAAATTTGGCCCGCAAGGAACACCTTTTTCACTTTCGAATGGGCAGCGGCTTTGTTGTAAATGGACGTTTCTGTAGTTGCTTGGTGTGGGTTGTTGTTGTTGTGCCGAGTGGTTGTTGTTGCTGTTGATTTGACGTTGGGTTTAGTTACTTTCTTTACGATTCGTTGTTTCAATGATTTGCATTGCGTTTTTGTTGTCTGCCTGGTGTCCTCTTCACTTTCTTCTTCCTCTTCTTCTTCTCCTTATTGCGGTTCTTTGCTATCAACTTTCGCCAGTCAGCTGTCATTGACATGTGCTTGCTGCTCTCCGACGTCTGCGCTCTCTCGCATCGTGGACCGAGGGGTGGCGCGCGCTCTTTCAGGGGTTTGCTCTCTGGGCTGTTGAAATGTGAATGGCCGCCACATTTAATGCAAAAAAATTTGGCCTATAATTTACTACACACACTCACTCACACACAGCCAGTTACATCAACCTAAACCTTTCGTTGTGTGGGTCTTAGAATTAATTTGCCAATTTTCGATTTTCCTGGCTCACTTCACTGGGCACACCAAATTGATGTTTTACGGACCATCCCGCGCGCCTTTTCTCACTTTGTGCCAACTTTCCGTTCTACCGGATTACACAACTCGCTGGCCAAAAACTGTGTTAAACAAATCGGAAACGGAAAATAAAATGCAGCCTCGCAGCTACAAGTCTTCTTTTGCACAATTTTTACGCTCTGCTTTCGTGCGCTCTCCTCCGTTTCCGTCTTGGTCTCAGCTTTACGTTGTTTCGCATTTGTTGTTGTTTTTTTTTGGGGTTGTTTTTGAAGTTTTGACAGCTGGCTGGCACTAAAAAGTGACTTCGATTCCTATTCAGTCATAAAAAACACACACACACACACACGCTTACGCTCTCGCAATCTCTCTCTCTCTCTCGGTCTTTCTCATTGAAGCTCAAGCAGCCACAACAACGGGGAAACGGCCAACCCTCAGTATTACATGCTTACAGTTTGATAAAACACACAGTTTGACATTCACCGCTGTAGTGCATAATTTTTTGTTGTCTTTTTTGCGCGCGCGCGTTTCTTAATGCCCGACGCTGGCGCTTTCCAACACTGCGGCATGTGCGTGCCATGTGCGCGCCTCAAATTGGGCAATAAATTGTAAATAGTTTTTGAGAAATATAAACAAAAGATTATTAAGCCATGGCACTTGGACTTTAGCTTGTGCCTGAGATTTTATTGGCCAAAACTTAGTGTGGCATGACACATGAATATAGAGCTGGGTGCGTGACACGCACGAATCCAAGATTTGTATACAATTAGAAAGGTCGTCGCTAAATATTAATCAGAATCCGAAATCGAATTTGTAAGAAGCGAACCGAATCTTCTCAGTTGGCTTGAAGTTATGGTCACTCTGAACTACCTTTTTTAGGAACAATATCTGTAGAGAGAAGTTGGTCACACTACTTGAAACTAAAACGCCGAAAATGAAGCCAAAGAACTAGTAAAATATTATGCAAAAAGTGATCAGTTTGCACCTAGGTTACCAGCGCTATATACGCTTTAGGCGCATTTGTTGTTGTTTTGCGCAAAGCAATGGCCGTGCTTATACGGATCACGCAAGCAGAAATTCCAACAAAAACATCGTATGTGTCTCTCTTTTCTGTCGCTCCTTAACCTTTTGCGAAACTGAAGGCAACAACAATTCGTATGCGCGTTGTCTGCAACATAGATTTTGTTGTTGCCGCATTCTTTAGACAGTCACAAGCAAACACACACAAACACATCATTGGGCTGTAATCGGCTTTCTCTTTCGTGTCCTTGAGGTTATTGTTTTGCTGCATTTCCACTTGTCACGATCTCATGTGAGATGGCTGACAAATACCTAAGTTTACTGTGAGTCGGCTTTCAAAAAAACTTATAAAAGATCTCTCTGCTTCTCAAATTGCCTATTACACTTGTCTGATATCTCATTAGAGTTTCATTTATGAGATTCCAAACATCTGAAAATACAGCTTAATACAAAATTCCAAAAGTTTTGCTTGAATTTTGATTAAGATGCCTTTAAAATATTGAAAGAAGTAGCTTCCTGTCCGCACAAGGTGCTACAATATCAGCGTCATCTCAGTCCAATATAATTTGAGTGTAAGCGCTCCACTTACTTAAATCCATCATCTTACAGTATCGATTCAATTATACTGCGTAGTTTTCGTTGTATCGACCAAATTTGGTAGAATAGAAAAGTCCAATTTTAGCATAAGTCATCTTATGTTATGGTTGCTTTCGAACTTCTGGTACAGCTCGTAACTTCTACCGATAACTGCCCTGAGGCCAGAAGTTTTGTGTATCTTCAGCTGAGCTCATACACTATGGTTCTATGCTGTTTGCTCAGCAAAATGACAGACAAAAATTATACAGATCTCTGAACAGAACATATATTGTTACTTCTCTATTGTTTCTTGTTTCACGTTTTCCGATGTGAGAAACACACGAAGCTGGGATAAGATAACAGTTTGAAGGTGTTAATATCGATCGGCTCTCAGCAGCTGAGCATAAGTAACTGAGCAAAACGAGCTAAGTGGGTCAGCTTAGAGTGAATTTTCATTTGCTGTTGCCCTAAAAGCACACTAGCACGCATGCACACTTGCAGTTTACAACACACACACACATATAACCGCCCAAGACGTTTTCTTCAGCTTCTCTCCAGCAAAGTGTCTTATGAAAACGAAGAAACAAAGAGAGCATTACTCATTTTGAGCATGAACTAAGCAAATGCGGAAAAGACTCTTTAAAACTCAACACCAAGGATAAAATTCATCTAGAACCCGATGCGGGGAGCAAACCTTGAGCTTGGCAAGACGTTGTTTGGGTATATAATAAAAAACAATTAAAGATCTGCAACATGGTTGAGCTCTGCCCCTAATTGAGCAACTTCAGTGCCAATACTGAGGGGTTCCAAAAGAGCGCTTGACTCAGGAAACTGCCAGCATCCATAGAGGACAATGAGGAGCCTCTGCGCTGACTGCACAATTGTGTTTGTAAGGCATGCAGCTTTACACTAGTCAATGCAAAATACACAAACTTAGGTCACAGAATCTTCTCTCCACTCCCCTCACCCACCCCCACACACCATATTAGTTCTAATGAGCTAACTCAGTTTAAAAGACACTAGGGTGACTAATTGTGGCATAAGTAACGAGCCTGTTAACGGGTTGGCCCACCCACACGGGGGTTGCAACCCCTTTTGGGCCTGGCTTAGCTAGTTAACATCACGTGTTGGTACATGAATTTAATCTCGGCGCAAACAAAGTAACAAGAATTCAATTTGTCACAGTGGTTGGTTGAATGAATTGGGTCGGTGGGCTGGCAACAACAGCAAACATCGGTAGCCAGGAGATAAATCCACTCGCCCCGTTCCGGGGCTTTGGAAAATATTTGCATTTCGCCTGCGTGAAGGTACGAGCAAAGCCAGAAGCCCCTCTGGGGACTTGTTAATGCAAACAATGCGCATTTGATATTGAAAACGCGAGCGACTGGAGACTGAGTCGCTTAGTCCTTTGTGGCTGCTGTTGCGTTTCGGGGTAGTTTAGTCCCATCCAAAGGACAAAGCTCAGCATCACTTGCAAGCACACGAACACCCCGGGGTTTGGGGGTGGGGGTGGGGGAGGAGCAGGAGTGGGGCCACGCAGTGTGGCAACGTAATGTGTATTTCCGTCTAGGAACGGAAGTCGATTTATGTATTGTATAGCGTGTCTGGGGCCCAGTTGGTGACAACTTTTTGTTGGTTTGTTGGTCCGGCAAATGTTTACCCGCATGTGCCAAAAAGTTGTCTAGCAAAACCAACTCCTGCCCTGGGTTGCTGTCCAAGCGGACGCATTGTCATGTAAATGCGGCACGCTCTTGAATGCTTTAAACTGTTGATGTTACCCTTGTTTTAATTTTCTAGCCCCGCCCATCCCACTGGCTGCCCCCAACGTCTGTCTGTGGTCCGTGTCAGTCATTTAATGACTTACCTTATCTTCAGCTTCCTCGGCGCGCTCTTCCGCTTCGATGACGCGTTGTTCGAGCTCCGTTAGCTGCAAAAATGAAAAGAAACGAGAAATGGAGTTGGGTTAATGTTCTTGAGAGTTACTTAAAAGGACGGAAATCATGTGCAAATAATCGAGTGTTTAAGTTTATCAAATTATGAATGGTTTGGTTTGGATTTGGGATTTCTGTTTTATTTGAATACTATTTGCTAGTAGACTAAGGTAAGGCTTACGCTCTGCGCCAAGGTTTTTGATGGTATTCCAGAGATTTAGCAACCTGTTACTATTTTCTGCCTCCAAACCGAAAAGAAACTTGGTTCACATGTGGCTGTGAGACATTGTGATACTTCAAGTCTAAAACCTACAATAATACCTTTAATGAAAGCTGTCGGCGAAGGGCAATCAATGGCCTATTGCGCCCTCGACGCCCTGCCCATGCCTTTCAAAACGCAGAAAGCAAATGGCTAGCTAAAATCCAGCTCAAAGAACTTGATTGGATATCGACCTTCGAATTGAACCGTTCTCGATGCAAGTACGAAAAGCTTAAAGGAGTTCTGAAATCTGTATATCAATCCGAAAAGGCTAGTTGGAAGCACTCGCGATTGAAGTAAATACAGAGTTCCAAAGTACAATCGTCAGAACGAAAAGAAACCGAGACCAAGAAAAGCTCTCTCAACATTACAGTGAGGCTAAATGCGCACAAACACATAGGCAGGGGCCTCCTTTTTCACACCAATGGTGCCTTGCAATTCCCAAACAGTCATGGCAGTGAAGACATGAAAAGAAAGCTGCTCGTTTGGAACCAATGAGCAAAATCTATGAGAGACAGAACCGAGGATGGGCCGTCAACTAAAGACCTCGAGCCGATGAGAACTTATTAATTTAAAAAATTGAAAAGGTCGTTAACAACAGATGATTTTCATGAGAGAAGCTTTATTTTGGGGTTATATTGGGTTTGAATATCGAGCTCCAGGCGATCCCGGTTCCACTTGGAGCAATCCTTTTGATTATCGAGCTAAAAGCTGAAGCTAAAATCACGAAATATGCTCAAATCGAACTCTTTCCAGCTAAAGTCGGATTGAAGTCAAGAATTGTGTAATTGAACCAGAAAAAGAGTCGATCATGAACAAACAGATCTCAGAGATGGTAAGAGATAGGGGGCCAGGTCAACAAGTATGGGACATTTGCTTCTTTTACAGGCAGTTCTAGTTTAATTTTAATTTTGGCCAAGCCCCCTCCTGTCACAGTTTTTAAGATAGAAAGGTTTCTCTCTTCTGGGATTGGTAAAGAACGGATGAACCTTAGGTAAGTTATAAGCAGAAGAATGTTCGCTGCTTTCTGCTTTCAGCTGATACTGCCGCATGAAAATTCATAAACTTTTGTTGGTATAGGGCATATTTAAGTCGGGGTTAACCCCGACTGTTAGTAAAAGTAGAAGGGGGAAATATATGAGCTGTTGTCGTAGCGCCCTTTCATAAGATTTTGGTGCCTTATTTTCTGCGGTGTACATCAAACACATATGCAATTTGTGTACTTGAATCAAGAATTTTTTGTTTCAACAGCTAAATGACCCATACAGCTCTTGATTCTGGTTGGAAATCCCCAATTTTTGGATACCAAGAACAGTTTGGACCTGTCAAACACGACTCGAAATTGTTTTAAGCCATGTAAGCCTGTCATTGACTGTGGCTTGTCTTATGAACGAATAATGCTTTATGACTAAGAACTTTTGTGCTTAAATAAGAACCAAATATACTTGGTTTAAGCCTATAAAATTGCAAACTAATTCCTTTTTCAACTAACACTAATACCAAATTGATCTTAAATTAATCTTCTGTTAGACTTGGTTTCATCCTGTCGTACTCTTTGATCAGTTCAGTTTAAGGCATAAATCAATCCAGACTTAATACTTAAACTATCTTGAGTGGTTCTTGAAACTAGAAGTTCCTTTCTCAGAGATGTAGAAGCATGTCTTTACATTAGGAATGTTAGGAACTCAGCTTTATATATACTTTTTTGAAAAGTAAGAATAAGCAAAAGCGATTCCAAAAGTCTAAAAGCTTGCGTAAGCTTCTTTCACCATCTTTCCATATCGCTTAGTCTAGTGCAAAGTGTCCGAACAAGTTTACTTAAGTTAACCCATTTCTTTCCCGGTTAAGCGGCTTCAAGCAAAAGTTTTCTTAAACGCATTTTACTTACACAATCACAAATGCTGCTGGCAAAAATCATAATATACCAATTTTCAAAGTGAAAAAGCTATCATACTCAAAGGAAAGCTCTTATGCAGACCCTTAAAGGATTCAAAGCTACGCAAAGCTGCTGCCTTAAGCTTATTTATACACTTTAAAGCTTCTCAAAGCTTACAAAACCCAAATTTCCCACTATTTTTCAGTGGCAGAGCCAAGCAAAAGCTTGACAGTGTTGAGTTTAGCTCATGGCGTTCCACAGATGGCGCCACAGGTGTTGTTTTTGGCGACCGTGCCACTCATAGAAAATGACATGCGATTTGCCCTTCGATAAGAGATAATATTGTTTGGCCTTTGCCCAAAAGTTGGACGCACGTGCTTCAAGGCGGCAAAGTGTCTGGCCAAGTCAAAAACAACCCGCTCCAACCCCTCCCCCCCCAGCCCACATGGCGTGGCTATCCCAGTTAGCTGGGTGGGTCTTTGACACACCTTGGGTGGCCCACCCCACATAGACCACTTGTCCGCCAACCGGATCGATCCGCTTTGGGTGCCGTGCTTTGACTAGCGGAAATGCTAATCTCGCACTTTTAACTGCTCAATGGTTTGCCATTAACAGGCCCATAACGGATATGCATGTAAATGGTCCTCAGGCTCCAACCCCCCCCCATCTCTTTGGGTGTGTGTGTGTGTGTGTGAGTCTTTGGCTAAAGGAATTCCAACAATTAATCACCAAAGTGGCCCGCGAGCACAAACGGGCGCCCATCGACGTGGTTAAGCGTTAACGACTTGATTCCGCTCGCTGGCTTAAGCCTCAGGATCTTTGGTCTATTTGAAGGCCTTAAGTGCATTAATTTCCGCTTTTTATCGCATTTAGGTGGAGGTACTGCCCCTTGATTGATGGTTGCCAAATTGTTGTGCCGCGTAGAAAATATGAAGGCTCTTATCGATGATGAATACACAACATCACGAAACGAAACGGAAGCGAAGTGGGGCAGCATGGCAGGCATCGGAAGTCATAGGAAAGTGGCATAAGCTTGGAGAGCTTGAAGAGCAAAACGGGGAGATGCGAATGGATTAGGCAGGGTAGGTCGATGGTGAGTGGGAAGCTGCGGAGCAGCCGGCTTTAAAAATGCTGGCATCAAATTCAGTTTACAGAGGCGCACCTCAGTTTGGCCGGCTTCTCTGTTGAAAGTTTGCTCTGTGTGAAAGTTAAAGCATTTCTGCTGGACAGCGTCTGGCATAACCTGGACTGTGCCTGGTTAAGCATAATTAAAACATTTATTAATTAAACCGACTGTTAAGAAATGGCATCATTGCCCCTCTGCCTTCTTCCTTTTTGCAGTGTAATTAAACTGACCGGACGGAGGGACGGACGCACGGACTAACGTGCCACGCGCCATTTGCAGCTGCAATGTCGCCTCCTTCTCCCCGCCAGCTGCCAGGACGACGCACGGGGCGGGTCATTATGCAAATGATGACGTTTCTGCCTTTTCCTTTTTTCGTTTTAGTCCATTCAATTTGATGAGCGCGCATAAATGTAATTATAATATGCACTTTATCTATATGCATAATTCAGGCTCATAACTTTAATTTGAATTTTAACATTAATTAATTCTGTCATTTGTTTAACTGTTCAGTGAAATCCATCCGCCCGCTTTGTGATTGCGGTTTATGGCCAGCTGAGCGCTGGCTAATTGGGATTCGGTTTCAGCTTACCGGTGGCCGGTGGCCACTTGGTAGTTAGTCCACTGGCTTTTGTCATGGCCGTCAGAATGTTGCTGGATTTCCTCTTGAGTCTCTTCAACTGCCGCAAACTGAGGCGAAGCGAAACACCAGAAATGCAGCCAGCAGCAGCTCCTGCAGCCGCACCCGCACCCAGTCCACAGCCGGAGAAGATTAAGTCGGTGACGGATGAGGCCGATGTCAAGAACTGCGAATTCTATTCGGTACTCAATCTGCAGTGGGCCGATATGGGCGAGGAGGTGGAGGGATTCGATGATCCACGTCTGCCCGAGATGATCATCTAATGGTGCGAGTATTTGCTCAATGCATGAATAAATGACAGCAACAAACAATGTGCCATCAAATTCAATTACAACAACTTTTTTAATTAACTTTATGCAATTAAAACAAAAGCGCACACACACACACACACAGACACAAAATGTATGTAAATATTACAGCAAAAAAATGGATAGAAATTCAATAACAAAGTAAATAAATTCACATGTCAAATGGTTGACACAAAACAAAGTAGACACTGGCGCGCGTGTGTGTGTGTGGGTGTGTGTGGGTGTGTGTGTGTGCGTGTGCTATGGCTTTTTAGCTGGAAACGTTGTTTAAACACGAAACCAACAACTTTAGTTACAGCTTTTACTGAAAACTGATATCTGGGCGAAGATGCAACCGATAGCTTACAAAAACAAGTGTTGAGGTTCTTTCACAATGTTCCAAAATTGAAGAAATTTTATGACTTGGACGTGTAATTGGTCAGAAGACTGCAAAAAGTTGGCCTTCTGGCACTCTATTGGCTTGATATCAAGCAGTTTTGATGTTAAAAGTGGTCAAAAGTGAATTTGAACGTGTCACGGTGTGTCCCGACGTGAACGTGAGCAATCACCGAGTTTCGTGCGTGAATATCCGTGATCCGTGCGTGTTTCGTGAGTGTATAAGTGTTTAATATTGCGTATATAAGTTATGCTGTATTCAGTAAACGTTTATAGTCTGTATTGAAGCTACACAGAGTATATTTAGTTTGTGCAAATATATGTAACAACCAGAAGGAATCATATACGACCCTATAAAGTATATATGTTCTTGATCAGCATCAATAGGCTAGTCGATATAGCCATGCCCGTCCATTAGTCTGCGCGCATATCTGCCTGAGCACCTAGAACTCAGAGAATAGCAGAGCCAGAGCCACCGAATTTGAAATATAGACACGCAAATCCCCGTCGCAGATCCAATACAAAATGTTTAACATCTCCTACAATCTTTAAGATATCGTGCTCATATATAGCACAATCTTTAATCTCTCAAATTTTAGTAAATATCGGATTAAAAATGGCACAGTTGTAAAGGTTATACACATCGTTGCAAACTTTGCAGAGTAGTATACTCTGCATGTTAAGATACTGTTTTTTACATTAATGTTCACCCTCTGTTAATTAACATAAGGTCTATTAAACATTACATGATACAATCATTTCAAGGTAGCGCACTGCACAGTTTCGATATTCTCAGTCGGTATTGGCTCGATGATTCAAAGTTGTAGTCGGGTATTTCGATTGCCTGGTGCAGGAAGTAAATTCTATCGAAAGCTGTCAATCACGCCTGAAATCATATTTTATGTTCGATAAACTCTCGCGCAAAGGCGCTTCCGGTTGCGCTACCTTGTAGTTATTATAACTACATATATCTATCATAGCTTTGGTTGTAGTTAAGTTTTTTGTACAAATAGTTGAAGTTACTATTAGAGTTGAACATCTTATCAAAATCCCGGAGATTTTCACTTTAAACTGGTTTACAGGATAGTTTTAAACTATACTTAAATCTCTCTCTTTGTTTTGAGTATCACTTAGGCAAACTATCGATAACTTATACATGGGAAACCCTGATACATGAAGTCCTGAATGGCGATAATCAAGCCGGCAATTGCAATCAAGGACCCCGTGATAGAGAGAGAGAGAAGTCAGCTTAAACAAGAACGCAAGCTAAACTAAATATAACTCCTCTCAATTCGATAGGTAGGTAGTTCCGGCTGTCCCCAGATGGGGTCACACATGGACCTTAAGGTGCTTAATACTTAGTAATAGACTTGGAAATCTAGAAGGATCTTTGACGTTTTGGCGAATGCCAATAATTGTTCTCAATTAAATCTCCAGAATACGCAAATTTTGATTGATCTTTCTGGCCAAGTTTTTTCTATGATTTTTCTTTTAGGCCTTGTTAAGCTTTAAGAATGTTAAATGATTGGTTAATTAATTAATTTCCCAAAACACAATTCCATTAAATTGCGATTTATCGATAAATTTTATATATTTGGGGGCGCTTCATGTGGCCAACTGGTGCCAGCTCGCACAAGACACAGGTGAGTATGGGCTTTAATGACTGAGACCTGACTGAAATGTCAGTCCAAGGGAGAAAAGGAAGCAAAAAAAAGATTTATCGATATATCGATATTATCAAATGTTGATATATCGATAGGTATTTTTGAAAAATTAAAAAAAAACATGCACAGCCTATGCTAAACTGTGAATTGATGTTACCCTGGCACCTCTGAGTGTCCAATAAGCTGGTTGACAAGAACAACAACCAAAAAAAACAGCTGTCCAGCCATCCACAGGGCCTGTGTTTATATCAATTTGCCTTTGTTTACTCTCGTCAACACATGGGACTATAAATTCTGACCACACGGCAGTGCCAGCCCTTAGTTGTCGCAGTTGTTGTTGTCGGATGAAGATGTGTGCCAGTCTAAGTGGTTTGTTCAGTTGCATCAAAGCTCAGGCTCAGGCTCAGGCCGAGGAGGAGCAGGAAGCGACGGTTGATACCTCTCAGGAAATAATGAGACAACAGCGCGCCACCCTGAGTGCACTCTCACACAAGGCACTGCTGCAGCGGCGTCGTTTGGTGCGTCCCAAAATACCACCGCCACAGCCGCCGCCGCCGGCGCCTCTAACCAGCCGCTGCATCCGTCCGCTGCCACTGGGTACATGCATCTCCTATGAGGCGCTGCAGCGTCATGATCAACTATTTGGTCCCATGGCAGTCAAGGATCTACAGCCCGAGCAATTTTAGTTTCCAGCACACAAATAAAGAAAATGCCAAAACTCATCAACGAATGTCTGCAGGGGATGGGGGTGGGGCACCTATTTTAATTACGGGCCAATTGGCCTGGCATCCTTACACCAAATGTAATTTGCCCAGCCACGAATGCAATTTTGACAAACAAATGGTCCCACAGTCAGGGGAGTGTACTTTCGAGGAGGCTGGCTGTTACTTTGGTCATTAGTTGGTTTCGGTGTCGACCAACAAACTTTTCGGAAGAAGGCACACACAAAAGTTCAGCTCTGCTCCAGTAGTTCAGCCAAAGAGAGGAGTACAAATCGATGGACGGGAGGTGGTGGAGGCTGCTCTTTATGGTTCAGTTGATTAAAGTTTAAATGCTGGTAGGTAAGTCACTGACAAAAGAGGGCATCCAAATTGTACTTTGTTAATCTAGATAAAGTGGTTTTAGTGCTCTGACATGATTTTGGAAGAAGTTGCCAAAACAAACAGAGAGCTATAAAACGGTTCAGCTCACATATCAAATAAAACAGTGGTCGGCAAAGAGGGCAGAGAACTTGCCACTGGCAGAAAACGCTTGCAAAAGCTAGCTTTGCTCAGGAGCTTTTAAGCTCAACACTCTGAAAGCTTATTTGACCTTTTCCTGTGTTATTTTCCAAGTGCATTTGTTGAAGTTACTTTGATTTTTACTCCAGTTCAGCCAAATAGAGGAGAACAGATAGATGTGGAGTGGGGGACTGCTCTTTATGGTTCAGTTGCTTGATATTTTAACATTTTAAGAGGATATCGATATTATAGTTGGGTTATCTAGACAAAGAGATTATTATGACCTGCTCTGACATCGCTTTGAATATGATTTTGGACTTCTACATTTTATTCAAACTCTCTCAACTATATGAAACCCGATTTGAACTAACTAGACTGCCTTTTGTTCATAAAGTACTACATTTTCGAGCTTCGACATAGTTTTTTTGCATAACCAGCTTAAAGCGTTCATTACTAAAATATTTACTTTATTTCAACATTTTCCTTTTTTGTGCTTGCGTTTTGCTTGTTGCAAATCGGCTTAACTTGATGTCATGTAATCCCCCTGGCACGCCCCAACTAATTGTGGGCGGGCAGCAGCATCATCCCATGGTGGAGTAACTAGCATAGTACGACGAGTTGCCTGGTTAATCTTTAACCCGTAGTCCTAAGCCGTGCGTCATGATTGAAAGCAGCTGCAAAACGTAGCGTTTGCCTGCCTGTGTGGAGTCGAAGCGTAAAAATGAAACAGACATGGGAAGCTGGCAAGACGCCGCCATGGCACATGACAAGGATGCTACCGACGAGGACCGACTAATCTGATTGCCATGATGTACTTGCCTCATGCCAATTTGTGTCAATTTTGGGTGATGGCAAAACAAAGGGCGGGGAAAGACAACGCACCCCCTGCCCGCCCCAAAAAAACTGGAAGGTAAATGTGGCTTTAAGAACTTGCAGCAAAGGCTTCTAATTAGGTTTTCCAGTTTGGATTAATTCTAATTAATGCTTCAGGTCTGCTAACCCACTTTTTACTTGACCTAAAGCCAAAAAAAAAACGATGTATAAAAAAAAGCCACAGCGTAGCACACTTTGGCACGTTGGCCCTGATGCGTGTGTGGGAGAGCAGAAAGGGGCGTGGCCTTCATGCAATTGACACCAATTGCAAGAGTGCAGTGCTTGCATTTTTAATGGCCAACTTTTGACCCCCTTCCGGCTTTGCCTGGTGGGGCAATTAATATGAAGAAGCTCGGCTCCCCCACACACCACGTAATGCCTTACGCACCAGTTACCAGTTGCCACTTATCTCCTCCTCCTCCGCCTCCGCCCGCAACCCTACCCCAGTTCTGTTTATGTAATTATGCAAATGCAAAAGAGCAGAATGAAGGCACAAAGAATGAGAATGAAATGCAAAACAAAAAACAATAATAAAAAACAAAAGACAAGGAAAGGCTCGCGAGTCAGGACAATGCCAATGAGGCTTCATTAAGCGCTATACATGGATATGAGCAGGCCAGCTGCTTTACTTAAAGAGAAACACCATAAATGCAAGTGAACAAATAGATCAAAGGTCGGCAACAAGGGCAGAGAAGTTGCCAAAACACACGGAGAGCTTTAAAAGCCACTGACAACGCTTCTGCTCAAGTTATCACATAAAACAGTGGTCGGCAATGAGGGCAGAGAAGTTGCCAAAAACACACAGAGAGCTTTAAAAGCCACTGACAACGCTTCTGCTCAAGTTATCAAATTAAACAGTGGTCGGCAAAGAGGGCAGAGAAGTTGCCAAAACACTCAGAGAGCTTTAAAAGCCACTGACAAAGTTTCTGCTCAAGTTATCAAATAAAACAGTGGTCGGCAAAGAGGGCAGAGCAGTTGCCACTGGCAGAAAACGCTTGCAAAAGCTAATTTCGCTCAAGAACTTTAAAGCTTAACACTCTGAAAGCTTATAAGACATTCTCTGTATTATTTTCCAAGTGCAATTGTAAAAGTTACTTTAATTTCCACTCTCAAAAAGTTGATGGCTTTGTCTGTCATTGAAGTCAAATTCTGAAATAAGTTTTTATATAAAATTCCTCAAGATTTTAGACATAAAAACTAGCTTATCGGCTCGAACACCGCCACGAAAAAAAAAAAAACAAATAGACAAAGATCAAATTAAAGTTTGGCCATCAAAGGCGGCGACGTCAGCCAACGCACAGTGGGCCAGTTTTGGCCAAAAATGCCTCGTTTATAAAATTCAATTCATTTCAACAACTCCACAGCTCAACTGTGGGTCGAGCATACCCTAATTGTAGTTGCTTGTTCAATGTTTGGGAATCTAGTGAAACCTGGTTTATAACTTCACTTTGTCAACATAATTCAAAGTATCACAACCGAGTTCAACGGAATATATTTCGATTTCTATTTGCTGCTGGCAGAAATTGTTCCTAAAAACTATTATCATGGATATGGGATTAAGTGCTGTTTCACAACTAAAGGCTAAGCTGGGTAACCTCATTGAATATCTGTGCGAACGTTACATTTCCTGTGATCTAATAGTGGCCAGAGTGGAGGAATCAAATCTTTTCAAAGTGCTGCTCAGCTGCTTTTTATCCATAACATTAATAATTAATGTGAGATCAGGATATCAACTATTTACAGCATATCGCAGACAGCCTAACTGAAGGCAATCGTCAAGGATCTTCAGGGACAAATGGTCCAATTTGAAACAGTGAGATTGGCCAGAAGATCGAGGAGAATGGATGGTTAAATTTGATTGAAGAAGAACATAAGTAAATAAACTAAAGCTAAACGCTGTGCAATCAAACCTTGAACCTGGGCAGCAGTGTCCCAAATGACTTTCATGCCGCAAATACAAAGTTGGGTTGGGTAAAGCTCGTCCTTGAGCTGGAGACTGGAGGCAGGCATCATATGTTGTGGTTGTGCCTTCTTGGACACCTAATCTCGACTAGACCTGTGCTAGTTCTTAAAGTTTCCATACCCAGTGCAGGGTATGCTTAAGTCGTAGAAGTGTGTGTAAAAGGCAAAAAAAAACCCACCCCATGTTTTGGAAAAAACCTCCCATCTCACACAAGTCAAACGAAAGAAGGTTCGTACCTTTTGGACATATTTAGCGATTAGTATTATTAAATTTTTCTCTTCAGTAAATGAAATCCGTTAGAGGGCATTGTTCACGCACTGGGGACACAATGCTTTCGTTTGTGTCTTGCGTTTTTGTTTCAATGCTGTTGTGAGGAGTTGAGTTGTGAGGAGTGAGTCTTTTGTTTTCACTGAGTCACGATATACGTTTTCATCTCACGAGACATGATTTTCTCCTTGCGCAGTGGATTTGGACGACTTCCCTCTTTCGCGGTTTTGATGGCTTAAGGCGGTGGCGGTGTTTTATTCCATCAATATTTTCAAACAACTTCACAGTAGGATACACAAAGTTTCGGGATATCCAGTGGGCACAATATACGAAAGATTTCACCTTTTTTCGTAGCCGCAAAAGCTTTTGATGCAGCAGAAATCTCACTTGTCAAATAGACCTAAAATTGAAGTGAATGCGTTCAATTGTTCTCGAAGGCGACTAACGCAACCAACTCTTTCATATACTGGAACTTTTTGCCTAATGTAATATTAATACAGGCACAACGCAAAATGCACATATAAATATTTACTATGAAGATTATTATTTACTTTTGTTTCCTTTTACAATTGAACAGACTTTGTTCCGTGTATAAGTATAAGAAGCATTTGGCTCTTACCATCTCTGAGATCTGTTTGTTCATAAGGACGGACCCTAACGACTCGGCTGTTGATGCGGATCAAGAATATATATAAAAAGGTACTTTAAGCGGTCGGATGTGCTTCCTTCCGGTGGGATTATTACTTTAGCTGAAACTATATCGCATGGACAATGACACGCTCTTTCTCTTAAAGCTATTCTTGACTACAGAAACCACTGTGCATCGTAAGTAAAACTACGAGCATGTAAGGCGCTGCTTCTTTGGGGGCAACTCCTGTGGACCCGCTCTCAGAACGCACATCAATTTGAAACTTAATCTTGCCGCACAAATAAGCCGCGCCAAAAGTTAAGACCTGCCTCGGCCCCGGCCCAAGTCCAGGCATGGAACAAATGACTTGGGTTTTGGGCACGGAGATTCCCCCACCATCCCACCGCCCTCTGCATTGTATGCAAACAATTTACAGCCCAAATGGCTGGCCGAGCAACAAAAAAAAAGAACGCAGAGAAATAGGAATGAGAAATGCGAAAAACTAGGCAGCATAAAACTGAAAATGAAATACATGGTACATGCCACAAGGCAAGTAGGTGGACTGGCATGACTATGAAATACCCTGGACGCTTGAGCAGGCATCTCCAAGCAGTGCAAAAAAATGTCTTGCTTTTTGTGCATTCTTTTGGAAATGTGCCACATCTTACAAAATTGTCTGCCCTAGGAGCACTTTTGTTGTTGTAAACCACCCAGGCATTGATTCTATCCAGCTCTCAACTCCCATTTCCTTTGCTTACAGGGTATTTTTATAAAAAAATAAGCTACTGAAAATGGAAATGGAATCCAAAAAGCAGAGTTTGGTGCATGGCCATATAATTGAAATTCACCGCAGCAGCAGCATGGCCAGCTGCATTCCTTCGAATGCTTATTCGGCTGAGATTTAAAGGATATTAGGAGCTTTGCCGCTCCGGCCATGCTCCACCAGTCCAGAAGTCATTAATTCGCTTTGCTAATTTTATAATGCGCCAACTAAGCGCTCAGTTTCAAGTGGAAATTGTAAATTGAGTTTCAAGTCTTTCGTTTTGTGCGGAGCGCGCACAAGGATGCAAAAATGTTATTGCAAGCATTGAACTTTGAGTGGCAATTACCAGCAACGCTTTTTGGCACTGGAGACCGAAGATTGAGCAAGTCGTCGGAGCCAAAAGGGAAGCACAAAAAATTCAGCTAACTGCCCACAATTAAGTTAATTAGGACTGTCTCTCCTTTGTTGGCGCGCTCTCTCCTTCTCTCTGTTATCTGTTATCTTCAGTTCCGCTTTAGGTTTTGCTTCTGTGCTCAATTAACTTGATTGCGCCTATAAATATGCAGCACTTGGCTGTGATTATTGCGCGAGCGTCTTTTGCATGTCTCTGCTTTTGTTTTGCTGCTTCCTAAGCCTAAAAGTATGCACTAATTGTTATTCCTAAGCACTTTGTTCTTTGTTTCCCCCACTTAATTCAGCATCTTTAAGTGTTTGGACTTAATGAATAGAAAGTTTGCCGCGTTTAAGGATACAGCGAATGAATAGGGCAAACCAAAAACCACATTTAGTTCTGTTTCTGTTACAAAACACCTGTTTTGCTTCATTCTTTCAGTCTTTGAAGTGGGCTGTCTTGATTAAACACATAAGTAACCGGTTATTTATGAGCATTGCAAGTTGGGTAAAGAAAAGTTGCATGAGTTACTAAGCCGCTGGTTATAATCTGTGCCAAAGGTGCACACAATTAACATTTATATATATTCTTGATCAGCATTGACCGGTAAGTTGATATATATGTTTCCCTATGAACGCGGAGATCCCAGAGCTGGTTTAAGACAAAGGTTCCACAACTTCTTTTACTTGCAGTCAGATCAAGTTTATTCTAATTGTAACGATTAGTTTGACTAGTTTGTTAATAATTTGAAGAGAAATAAGAAAGGAAATGAAAATATGGTGGATGTTGATATAAGGAACCCATGTTTAGATAGAGGAAGGTGGCTGCTACTATTGCTTGGGTCCATGGAGTGATAGGAGTTCAATTGATAGGGTTAAGAGAATCGCATTTTCGGCATGTGTCCGCTATTAAGCTGTCTGCTTTTGCCCGAGTCTATACCCAGAAAAACCCAGACGAATAACTTTAGTACGAACGCTCTTGAAAAACTAAAAACTAAACTATGCACCTTCTCATGTTGGTGGAGGTGAGTAAGGTTAAGAAAGTGAGAGAGTAGAGTAAGCACACTTATGATAATAGCCTTGAAAACGCTCTCACAGTTTTGCTGTTAATGGCAGAGGGTTGAGTGGGAAAACTATCGTGCGGAGAGCGCCATCGACTCTTGCATTTAAGTTGGTTTGGAATTCCCAAGCAGTTATGGCATTGCTGGCAAGAAGAGACGGCTATTGGACTGACACCTGACAGGTAAAGACTGGCGCTGCTTTGTGGAATTAAGGGCCGATTTCTCATCTTCTAGATAGCTGCTATGTGTAGGATAAACTCTTATTTTACTCTGTTATTTGTTAGTTAATGTGACAGATAGCTCTAAGTAGTAATTGTGAAATCAGCCCTGTTTACAATTAGTTTTCTATCAAACAAATTTAAGCAAACCAGGAACAAAAGCATGTTATTTTCAATTGATGTTTGATTGGAATATGAGCGTCATTACTTTGGAAGTTTTATTCGCTATTCAAGAGTGCACTATCTATCTTTTTAACCTGATGAGCTCTTGATACAATATCGAACATGCTTGGCTTATGACATTGCCTTGTCTCTTGATTCAGAAATGAGCGCTTTTTGATTTGATTCAGGAATTATTCTACTTGTTTTGAGAAAGTTTCGTATCAGGATCAAGTATTGAAGTTCTTGTATCAAGAAAAATGTGAACAAAAATGCATATCTTGGATGAAAAATGTTCAACTTTATCAAACTTTTGACTTTAATTTGTACGAAATTCTCTTTTTTTTCTCTGAGTGTAGTTGCGTGAGCACAAGGTGCTATTGTGGTTTGGCTGGGATGGATTTGTGGAATTGATGAGGAATTGCTGCGTGAGTATACTCGACTTATAAGTCGATTTGCTGCCTGACTGGCTGGATTTTCGTCTTCGTGCTGCATTCTGAAGTGCTTAAGGGTTTCTTCACTTAGAGCAGCATAGCTTAAGGGAAGATCTTTTGAGAGACTTGTAAATGGTCGTGATCATCTCTTACTCCTTTCCCCAGCAGCTGCTGGCTACGACTATTAGCTCTTTATGCCTTCTTTTGGCATTCCTGGCCACTCTTTCTGCGTGTTTATTGAAGAAGTCTAAAGTAACACGCAGTATTTTCGGGTAGATAAGCTCTGGCCTTTTATATGGAATATCAAGTTTTTTCAGAGGATTTGTTTGCCGATAGGGAGAGGTTCCTGATCTAAGGAGCTACACAGTGCAAATAAAGGATATTAAAAAATATCCATTGGATGATTTCCGGTATCCATTTGAAAGGGATATGTCTTAAATATCCTTTTAAACATCCAACGGAGCTACAAATCAACCAAAGGTAATGAAAAACGAGAAAGCTAAGCTAACTTCGTCTGTGCCGAAGTTTTTATACCCTTGCAAGTGCTCGCTTGAATATTTTCAAAAAATATTCTTTTTCCCATTTTCCGACCGATCGTTCGTATGGGAGCTATATGATATAGTCATCCGATTTGGCCAAAAATTTGTAAAATTATGTGAAAGCACGCAAGCAGCAAATACAAAATTATAGGATGCTACCATTAAAAACAAACAAGTTTTTTTAACTAAGACTGTTTTTCAGACCTATCTTTTGTATGGCAGCTATACCAAATAGTGGTCCGATTTCAATAAAACTTGGTAAAATTGTAAAAGAACATAGAAAACCTACGAATTCAAAGTTTGGAGACGTTTTCATTGAAACGAAAAAAGTTTTTCATACTAAAACTAGTTTTCCGACCGATTGTTGCTATGGGAGCTATGAGATATAGTCATCCGATCCGATCGGTTCCGACACATATTAGTAGTGTGCAGCAAAAAGAAGACTCTGTGCAAAATTTCAGCTCGATAGCCTTAAAACTGAGGGAATAGTTCGCGTAGAAACAGACTGACCGACGGACAGACAAAGCTCAATCGACTCAGCTCGTCAACCTGATCAAGAATATATATAGTTTATGGGGTCGGAAATGAATATTTCTATGCGTTGCAAACTTCTAGGCAAAATTATAATACTCTTTGCAAGGGTATAATGATGGTCTTTTGGATGATTTTGCAGCTCCGCTGGATGATTAAAAGGACATTTTGGACATACTCCTTCCAAATGAATCTGTTTTGGAACATTTTTTTATTCTGAGTACATATCCATTCCATTCGTTGCTCTATTCCTCTCTACAATTTTAGGACCAATCTTTAAAATCATCATAAATGTGGTAGGGGTTTTATCATGTTAAGTTTGAGTGTGGTAAACTTTTGGAATTTACCATTCAACGAGGACCTTTAAGGAAATACCTTAAATTTACAAGCACCATTCAATATTTGAAACTCTTTAGGTACTTAGCTCTAGAAGCATGATTCTACAATTGGAGTCCTAATGCACATCTCCTTCTCGTTTCATTCCAACCTTGCCCCCTTTTTGCTTTGACATGGTCACACCGCCACACCGCTACATATTGCGGCACGTAGCAGAATGTGTACCGCTTCACTACACAAATCCAATCAAAAGGATTCCCCCCTTTTTTCTGCTTTCCTGTTGCTCGGCTCCTTAACTTATTTTGTGTTACTTTGCGGTATCATTAACCTTTAAACTTGAACGCGAACGCCGCGCGCGCGACTGTGCAGAGCGAAATTGTAAACTTTTGCACTCCGGCAAACTTTTTCCCTTACACCCACAGAACATTTTTAACTTTATTTTCGATTTTCGTTTGCCGCAAAAATTGTATTTGTAGCACCAAAGCACCAAAACTTAATTTGCGCCCAAAGAAAGCAGGAAAAAACGCTCGCCCACACACACACACACACAAACTTTTGCCCGGCTCTCTCTCACTCCGTGTGTCTATTTCTTTTTTAATGCAATCAAGCGGAAATTGATACGTCACCGCCACTGCCACTGCACCGCCCGGTCCACCCGAGTACAAACTTTTGGCCAAATTGTTGCAAATAAAATCGCTGATATGGAAATTTTATGCGCAAGTTTTTCACGCCACACATTTGCCCTGCCTTTGTGTTGTCCCAGCCAGGTAAGACCCAAACAGCAGCAGCAACAGCAGCGCATCATAAATTGCCCTGTCTCGTTGGTGCCAAGATGCCGGAAATGGTTGACGGAAGTGGGTGAACATGGCGCTGGGACTGCAAGGGTCGCCTGGGTCAGACTCGATGGCTGCCACGAAACTTGAGGTACAACTGCAATTGTTCCATTCCATTTCGGTCCAAGCGCAAGGCCACACTGCAAATTACATTAACTGAAATATTGTCTATAACTAGAGACTTAGACTCCACCTGAGTCCTGCATACTTTCTTGTTTGTCTCCCACCCACTTCAATTGTCATGAACTGGCTCCCACCCATGCCACCGGAATCTCTGCCTAGCAACTGCTCGCCTGCAAGTACTTAGAGTGCTCTCGCCTCTTCCTGAGTGTTGACTTCACCTGGCGGCGTGCACCACCTTAAAGCGCAAATCCTTTCAAGTTGTATTGACAGCTGTCGGCGCGGCGCTTCTGTCCTGTTCGTTTGTTTGTTGTTGTCGCCCCATTTCCATTACCCATCCGCTGTAGCTCCACCTCGGATGACACCTCGGATGCTAATGCCAATAAAAAGGAAAGCAAAAAAAAACAACAACAACAAAAAAGAAAGCATTTCAATGTATTATTTTCCGGCGCGCGCTCTGTGCTACATTTATTTATTTTTTTGCTTTCCTCTTTTCTTTTTCTTTTTTTAATTAAAAGAAATTAAAATGTAAATTTGTGCCCCACCATCCGGCGCTACCTCGCTCCTAATGCTGTTTCTGTTCTGTTCTGGTTGTTTGGCTTGGGAGGAGTCGTGGTAAGGACAACAAAAGTGCTGCAAAATAAACCAAAACACAAATGTAAACAACAATTAAATGTTCACTAAGCAAACAAGCGGAAAGAGGCGCAGTGTATGAGCGAGGGCAGTTTGAGAGGACTTTGCTTGAATGAAATATTCCAAGTCTGGTGCAAGTTTTGAGTCGGCTGAGAAAGATCGATTCGAAGTCAACATCGATTACCATATCTTTGACTGTGAAATTCTACACAGAAATAGTTTCACAGCGCTTTGGTCCTTCGAGCCGGATTGCAGTCTTTTAGTATTGCCATAAGGTCCGTGGGTATTGTGAGATTATTTAGTCGTTCACTTATGTAGATGTAACACGAGAAAGCTAAGCTAACTTCGTCTGTGCCGAAGTTTTTATACCCTTGCAGGTGCTCGCTTGAATATTTTCAAAAAAAACTCTTTTTCCCATTTTCCAAACGATCGTTTGTATGGCAGCTATATGATATAGTCAACCGATTTGGCCAAAAATTTTTAAAATTATGTGAAAGCGCGTGAAACAAACAACTACAAAATTGCACGATGCTACCATTAAAAACAAAAAAGTTTTTCTAACTAAGACTGTTTTTCAGACCTATCTTTTGTATGGCAGCTATACCATATAGTTGTCCGATTTTAATAAAACTTGGTAGAACTATAAAAAAACATAGAAAACCTACGATTACAAAGTTTGGAGACGTTTCCATTGAAAAGAAAAAAGTTTTTCATACTAAAACTAGTTTTCCGACCGATTGTTCCTATGGTAGCTATGAGATATAGTCATCCGATCCGGTCGGTTCCGACATATTAGTAGTGTGCAGCAAAAAGAAGACTCTGTGCAAAATTTCAGCTCGATAGCTTTAAAACTGAGAGACTAGTTCGCGTAGAAACAGACAGACAGACGGACGGGCAAAGCTCAATCGACTCAGCTCGTCACCCTGATCAAGAATATATATAGTTTATGGGGTCGAAAATGAATATTTCTGTGCGTTGCCAACTTCTGGGCAAAATTATAATACCCTTTGCCAGGGTATAAAACGCGCAGGCCTTTTTGTGTGTTCTTTATAGTTAAACGCTGATTTTCTTTATGAAAGCTACTCACGTTTGATATGCATCTATTTTCTGTTGCTTTAACAGGTGGAAAACTTAGTGGAGTCGTGCTATGTTTTTGGCAAATGAATATTAAGTTTAAGGCTTTATCGTCAATCGCTGAACGTACTTCAAGGAATATCCTTCCGGACATGCATCCTGACTGGAGTATAATTGTCGAACGCATTTGCGCTGAGAAGTCGGTTTATTAATTTAATATCTTCTGCTTTCGGCAAGCAAGTGCTATAGGAAATAGATCTCAGAACCATCGTGATTTACTTGCAACGAATTTAGCATAATTCTTATATCTTTATTTATATTTATCTTGATCTTGATTTGGACTAAACTGAATACTTGAAAAAGTTCTGCAAATTCTCAACATTTGGCATATTTTCGTATCAGACTTTCAATCTAATCTATTCGAACTGATTCCCTTTCAACAGCAAGTCAATGTAAGCAAGACATCTTCTTAGCATCCTAGAAAATATCGGGGTTTAAATGTTTATCACTTTGTACAACTCGCACCTAAAGTTTCCACTTATTAATAAAAGCAAATCATCCATAAAAAATTATAAAACAACTGTGCAAAATTTAAAACAAAATATATGCTGCTTTGTTAAATAGAATGACCGCCTACTGCGTCACGTGTTGAACTGTAATTTAAATAAAACTTGCTTTAGAGCTCGAAGGAAGGTGAAGCAAGTCAACTAAACACTTGTCGCAAGCCATCGTACTTGTGGCGATACGTGAAAACCATAACATAGAGCAAGAAGATGCGAGTGTTCCTGCAACAGGATAGAACCGAAAAAGATTTCAGCAAAGAACCAGATCTGCTGTGAAAATATTTCCGATTTAATATCGAAAGATAATTGTATGGAGGAATATTTGCCAAAATTATAGTTACTACGATTGGTTGATGTCAAGGTCAAGTCCTTGGAACAATGGAACAATTCAAAGTTTAATTCCTAGAAAATTTAGTTCATAAAAATTCAAAACAAAGTCGGTAATTTTCCAACGGAATTCTTAAACTCTTTGTCTGGCATAACCCTCACCATTTGCGTCTTAAAATTGGATCTGTCAGCATTGCACTATGAAAGCAGTATTATATTTATGATTCGATAGAATTGCGCCGCGGTACCCAAAAATAAGTGCTAACTCGGGTTGCTACAGAGTATACAAATTGTGTGGTTTCGATTGCCCGTAAACTGGCGGTGTTGGTCCTTCGAGCCGGATTGCAGCCTATATATTTGATAGATGCCCATAGCATACGCCGCATTTTCTTCCTTTCGCTTCTTTCAATCAGGCTTGAACTCTCTAAATAGTTTCTCCAACAGTTTTTCAGTTAGAATAGAGCTGCACCCGTGACGTGAATTTGAACGTGTCCCGGTGTGTCACGACATGTTAAACTGCTTTAAAACTGCTTTAAATTAAATTATAATTCTGTGTGACAGAATAAAAGGAAGAAATAAATAGCATACTTGGGCTGTATTTTGTTAAACCAATTGATCGTGCATTCGTAAAGGAATCGTGAATCGTGCATCATTCGTGAGTGACGCAAAACTCTTAGTAAATTACATTCGTGCATCCTGCGCTCTCCAGTTCTGAATTGAACCGGCTTAAGTAATCGATGAGAGATAATGCATTCGCAGCTGCAACTCAACCTTCTTTAGGAAATGTACCACATCAGTTCAGTTGCCCAAAGTCTATAACAATTTTAGAGCTCTTATCGCCTGCTGCTCTAAAATTAAAAGCCATCCACCAACATATAAAAGTTGTATCAACCTTTATCAACCTACCCTCGTAGGTTTGTATGTTTTGGGGCGCTGACAGCTGTGAGCTGTTTTTTTTTTTGGGAATTTCATAATCATTTCAAAGCCTTAAAAAGCAACTGTAAAAACGCTAATTGATAACGTGAAAAATGCAAAACCTTTTGGGCACAATTCTTTTGTGTGTTAGTTCTTGGGCAGCCGCCCGATCTTCAACTCCAGCCATGTTAGTCGCCCTGCAAGCCAGCTGCCTGCTCCATGAGATTTGCTGCAGGACGAACAAATCAAAGCCCAACACAATTACGGCGATGCCGCCCGCTTTGAACTCACCTCAGACCAGCCAGCCGGCCAAGACCAAGATGGCCATGCCATTGGAAGTCGATGCCATTGATATTGAACCGCCGCTGCCGTTTGTGTCGCAAATGTCGTTGGACTTTAATCCGTACGATGCGCGATTTAGTCTCAAATTATCCCATTGAAATGTGAATCCGACCATAAAGTGTCGACTTTCCAATTAGGCCATTGATAGTTTGTTTATTGTTTAATAATGTCTGACCGGTGTGTGTGTGTGTGTGTGTGCATGTGTGGTGTGTGTGTGTCTATGGCATTAAACATAAATTCCAATTAAAAGTAGACAAGAGTGCAACAAATATAAATGGTGCAAATTGATTCGGGTGGGCGGTAGAGAAATTATGTGATTTTAGGACGGGTTAGTGCTTAGGGGTTGATCCCCTCACTTTGAGCTGGGCGGTGGCGCTCGACTGGAGGAAAAGTATTGCCTACTTACTAGTCGAAATTTAACAATAGCGTTTCACTCCAGCGGCAATCAATTTGACAGCCATGTGGCAGACGGCAGAGCTTTGGCGCCGGGCCAAGAGCCTGGGCCAGCCAAATGAGTTTCAATCATGAGAATGACACAATAACAGCAGCCGCGGCAGCAGATTTGCACTCCCACTCCCGCTCCAGGCAGGAGTTGGGTCATAAAAAATTTAAGCAATGCGGCATTTTACACCTTTTGCCAGAAGCGCTGGAGGCCTGGCCAAAAGCTGGTAGGTGTGCGGCCCCAGCCTGAAGCCATCGGGATGGCAATCAAAAGCAATGATTGTTGCACATAAAACGAAACGGTTATGTTTATCTGGCTTGCGACCAAAAACCGGGCCGGGGCCGGGGCAGGAGTAACTCTCTGCCGTTTTTGCTAAGTAAAAGAAATGAATGCGCGAAGTAAATATTTAATGACAGAGGAGGAAGGAGGGCAGTCCACGCACTAATGGACCCCGCTTCCCAACCATTCCATTCAACGATTGTTGTGCTTACTTTTTGAACAAGTGCAAATGTTTTTCATGACTTTTCATTTTATTTAATTTCAGTTTTATTATGATGATATTTTCAACGAAAATGGCTTAATAAAAAAGTTGGTTGGGTTGGCTGGCACCTTTTTTTTTTTGGTTGTTGTTTCAATTCCGCCGCACAGCAGGGTCACACTGTACGAAAGTGATGCGAAAATTGGAGGATAAATGAATTTAGTTCACTGATTTCGGGCCTAGTTGGTGTTGTGAATTAAGGAGAAGTGATGTCAATTCAAAAGTTTTTGTTTGAAAATTAGGCATGCATTCTCATTAGTTTACTCTAACTCTAAGAAGACTTTGAAGATGAAACTTTATAAAACGGACGTGTCTTTTGACTGATTTCTGCTAGAGTCTATGGTCACACTGAATTGAGTTAGCTTTTTTCACGGGTAAGGTGAAACAGTGTTAGGTCAAACACAATTATCATATCTCTTTCGAATAAGGCAAAGTAAATGGTTAAATGTTTTATGCTTTAATACTTTGTGGTCATAAATGGTCACACTAAAATAACAAAATGGCAGCATTTGACTGACTAAACTTCCGCCGCTTTGCATCATTCATAGAAAAAGCTAAGTGGGAAGTAACACCAATGCAGTTCCATTTCCGATGTTTAAACGGTCACACTAAAATCACAAAATTTGCAGCAATTGACTGATCAAACTCCAGCCACTTGGCTTCATTCACAGAATATGTTAAGTGAAAAGTACAACCAGTGATGTTCCATTTCCGTTATATAAATGGTCACACTCAAGTTAGAAAAAAAGGCTTCTGATGTCTGATTAAACACCCGCTTCTTGGCTTCATTCACACGAAATACTTAGTAAAAGGAAAAACAAAAGTTGTTCCTTTTGCCTGTAGGAATGGTCACACTGAAACTACAAAATAGCTTCAGATGACGGATAAAACAGCCGCTTTTTGGCTTCATTCACCATTCAAAGTTGTTCTGTTTCTGCCCTAGGAATGGTCACACTCAAGTAAGAAAACAAAGGCTACAGATTATTCATTTAACACCCGGTTCTAGGTTTAGTTCACAGCAGAGTAAAACAGAAATTGTTCCATTTTCTTTTTTAATATGGTCACACTGAACTTACAAGATAGTTTATAAATGATAAATTCAACACCCTTTTTTTTTGGTTTTAACCCTTTAAACCCCAATTTAAAATGGGTGGACCTAAAATATATTTCACTTCATATTTTTAGTGGTACGGCCACAAAGGTTAACTGATATGAATTTCGAAGATCCACGAATTCTAGATCGTCCTTACGAAAACGATTCCTAAAAACCTTTCTAAAATTCCTGAAATTCAGCTAATCAATTTTCTCTCGTAAAGTAGCTTTTTATATATTTTTTTAACTATTCTGAACTAGCACAATTTTGTTTATTGCAAATCAAACCAATGGATTTCATGGAAATGATTAAAATGTAGATTAATGAGAAACTGCGCAACCAATTGAGTTTACCACATTCACAAAATTGGCGGGAAAAGTGATCAGCTGTTGAGTTATCGACATAATTTAGGGTTACCAACACTTTTAATATAAAAAAGGAATGTTGCTGAACTGCATAACTGCACACTGGAAAATAACTGTATTAATTCGGTATGATGCAGATCTGCATCACCACCATGTAAAGGGTTAAGCACAGAAAAAGTTAAGTGAATTGTAGAAACGAAATGGGTTTCATTTTCGCTTGAACACTAGACCTATGGTATGGTATGGTAACACTAAACCTACAAAAAAACCTCAAGATTAATCACAAGCGTCTAAGCTTGCCTCACAGTCAACATTTAATAAAAGGTAAATCCAAATGGGATTCATTGGTATATGGTCACACTGAAGTAGGCGGCTACTTGAACATTTCTCCTCATTTCACACAAAACACTTCAAACGAAAAGTGCTTGTAAGAAAGTTAGGTGTTCCATTTCCGCTCTAATAGTTGGTCACACTGATTATATCAAATATCTTCATACAGCAATGTTAAGTTCACTATAAACCAAAAGCTTTGGTCACACTGAACTTAAAAAACCTTCAGACAACGGCTTAAAGACACCAAAAAAAAAAGGGAACCTCAAAAAACCAACATAAAAAAAAAATACCATGAAAATTGAAAATGAAACGTAACACGCCGCAATTCCAGAAACAAATGGATGGAAGCTGAGCTCCAAAAAAAGGAGGAACAAAAAAATAAATAAACCCAACTAAACCCAGAAAAATTTGCCAGCGCAATGCAATTTTCAACCAAGTCAAGGAGTAGCAGGAAGAAGGAAGGAACCAACACACACACACACACACACACTCGCAAAAAGAACGTGCAGACATGTGCCGCGCCAGCTATGGCGCCAGTAAACGATAGTCAGTTAGTGGTTGCCCCAGTGGGGGGAGCAGCGGGGGGAGGGCGGGAGGATGTAGACTGGGATGTGGATTGGAATTGGGATAGAGCGGAAGGCAGCAGCAGCAGCAGCAGCAGCAGCAGCAGCGGGTTCAGGTTTAACTTTGGCAAACGCTTACGCAACGTTTTGTTTGAGCGGGCGGCGGGAATGAGACAAATGGCTGCACCCCCGGGGGGGCGGACATTGGAACGCAACGGAACGCAACGGAACAGCGGGCGGTGCAAGGTACATACAAACAGCAGACAACTGCAAGTCACTAAAAGCACTGGGAAATGATGCTGCCAGCGGCGGTGGAGGGGGGCGGGCTGTGTCGGGGGGGTGGTGAATTTACATAAAGCAAATGAAGCTGAAATGGAGAATGGGTAAAAAAGTGGAGCAGAGCGCACACAGAATTGCACGTAGGTACTTTGCATTGCCTTGACCAAAAAGGTAAATACTTCAATTTGCGCAAAATGTTTCCAGGAGCTGGGAGCTGGGTCAGTTGAGAAACGTAAGATAAATATACTTGTCCACCCGCCCCCCCCGAGGGCAGCGCACACACACAAAGCGAAATGGAAAATTGCAAAAGAAATTGAAAACACCCCAACACTGCTCCAGCTCTTAATGAAGCTGTCGTCCGATGGCTATGCTGGTGCTGCTTCTTTGGGTTAAGGCTTGTGGCCTATTTGGTCTCATATATATCCTTAGCATATCCTTTTATCTGCCATCTAAGTACGGGTCAAACGTCACATGTGAGAAATTGATTTAATGTAACAGAAGAAGAAATAAAAAAAAAAAATATCAAATTAAATGCGGGCGATGTGGGCGATTAAAGAGAGAGAGAGAGTGTTGAGGTGCGAAGATATGTGCTCTGTGATTTCAATTTGAATGCCTTAGCACACTTCGCTGATTGTACAGAACAAAATTTCATCATAAATGCCCTTAAAAGTATGCTAACTTTATTATTTTTCCCCAAAAAATATGCAGTTCAGCGTGACAACATACAGATTATCTATATATTATCGGAGTTCTGACACCTCTTCTCTGCAATCTAGCGAACTACTAATGAAATTACACAGAAAATCACCCAAGATAACCGCATCTCAGCTTAATCATGGACTTTACACTTAAAGAGATACTTAAAGTGGACCACAGAAGCCGGACTTAGTATCAATGCGGACCTCATTCGCTTAACCAAAACATGCAAGGTACCGCAATGAACTCCATCTGAGATAAATGAAACTACATTAACGCTAAAGAATCATGTTAACTACCTGGGAGTAGTAATCGACAGTAAACTGCCAAGGAGACTGAATAAGGAAGGAGTGAAAATTTGACCAATGCGCTCTATGCATCCCAGAAGCTTCTAAGCAGTACTTGGGGTCTATCAACTAGTCTTCATCTCAGTAATACGGAGAAATTCACACACCTAAAATTGACGGAGAGTACCCTGCTGCAGGCATTAGTCTGTATTACGGCGGGGGTATGGGTTCCACTTCAACCAACATTCAACATAAGGAAGAACGAGAAAGCTAAGTTAACTTCGTCCCTTACCCATGCCCTTGCAAGAGCTCGCTTAAATATTTTCAAAAAATAATCTTTTTCCCATTTTCCGACCTTCGTATGGGAGCTATTTGATATAGTCATCCGATTTAGACAAAAACTTGCAACATTATGTAAAAGCATGAGAAACAAACAAATACAAAATTGCAGAATGCTACCATTAAAAACAAAAAAGTTTTTCTAACTAAGACTGTTTTTCAGACCTATCTTTTGTATGGCAGCTATACCATATAGTTTTCCGATTTTAATAAAACTTGGTAGAATTGTAAAAGAATTTAGAAAACCTATGAATACAACGTTTGGAGACGTTTCCATTGAAAAGGAAAAAGATTTTCATACTAAAACTAGTTTTCCGACCGATTGTTCCTATGGGAGCTATGAGATATAGTCATCCGATCCGATCGGTTCCGATACATATTAGTAGTGTGCAGCAAAAAGAAGACTCTGTGCAAAATTTCAGCTCGATAGCTTTAAAACTGAGAGACTAGTTCGCGTAGAAACAGACAGACGGACGGGCAAAGCTCAATCGACTCAGCTCGTCAATCTGATCAAGAATATATATAGTTTATGGGGTCGGAAATGAATATTTCTATGCGTTGCAAACTTCTGGGCAAAATTGTAATTAAGCTTAAACAGTTCCTAAAAAGAAAAATGGCACTTAATACAACTTTCTAGGCAACGTTTCACCTGAATAACCCGATTTTGACCTAAGTGAGAAAATTTCAGACAGTTTTTTTTTTGAGGAAATGGTCACCTAAATACAAGATCAGTTTTCCTAAGCGTATGTGAATTCAGCTTAAGATTTCGACTGGAAAGAAACTACCGTATCAAATGTTAGAACTTCACCTTAAAACGTAAAGGTGGTGTGGTTGTGTCCCACTTCACACATTTTTGCATGTAGGTAGTTAGAAATTCCCAAGCAGTTATGGCATTGCATGGCATGGCATTAATTTGCTATGATATAATTTTTTAGCAAAATAGGAAAATACAACTGATTTAAAACGGTTGGAAGAAGGGCCCACTTGTTTTTGAATCTGTAAGAATCTTGATTCAAAAGTGAGCGAACTCACTTTTGAGCTTGATGAGCTCTTGATAAAGGAACAAACATTCTTGGTTTTTGATAATGCACTCTGCTCTAGACTATTGAATGAGCCATCTGGGAGTCAGTCAGAAAAACTGAATAGAAAATTCATACTTGGATCAAGAATTCGTATTCTTATCTAACTTTTGACATTGTAATTTCTTGATACAAGCTTTTTTTCTAAATGAAACCTTAAAGACTGTCAGTGGGTTATTCAAGACGCAGTTCGTCTGTACGAGATTCATATAAGAAAAAAAAGAGATGAGTATGAGAATGGTGAGGTCGCTTGTAACCTGCTGAGGATGATGCTTGACTCGTTGGAGAATGGATCGGCAGTTAAGGAATGTGGCTACAATAGCTTACAAAATACAGCGTCGCGCCGAATATAGTCGCAATTCAATTAAAGGGAGAAAGTACTGGATAAGCCTAAGGGCATTACGTAATACTGAAAGGCACTACTGGAAAACGGTACTTCTATCGCAGTGCGTCTCTCCAATTCAGTTCTGATTTGATTCTTGTTGATGAAGTTGATGAAAATTTCAGTTTAATGAGCTTTAAATATAACAGATCCAAGTTCCAGGAGCCCCCCCAACCCTCCTGCCACTGGGTGGTGGACTTGTAGCAACTTTAATGAAATTTCCTGCATATTAAGCTGAAACTTCCGTCCGAAACATAGAGAAAATAGAAGTGTAAAAGCAGCCAAGTACAAAAGCAAAAGTCCAGGCTAAACCTAAAGTCGTGAGTTTGCTGCGTTGGCTTCCTTTTTAATTTCCGTTTTTATGTGAAAGAAAAGAAGTAAAAGGAGGGGGAGGAGGAGGAGGAGGAGGAGCAGCAGCAGCAGGAGGAGCTGAAGGCAGGCGACGTGCACACCTTTTCCTCGGGATGAGTTCTGGACGGAGATGCTTATGGGAGACGACACGCTGATGTTGCAAATTAGAAGCCGCCAGCTCCTCAATGCCTGATGATGATAAGCAGAAAATTATCGACACAAAAGCAAAATTTGTGTAATAAAAATTTTAATTAAGTGTTTTTTTTTTTTACTTTTTTTTTTGTTGCTGTCGTTGCCCGCGGCGAATTTGGCCGTTGGGCGACGACAGCGTTTCATCAAGGCTTGGCTATCATTGCTGAAATTTATGCAAATCGCTTTTTCAGTGTTCAGAAACGGAATTAAAAGTAAAGTGAATGCAGACAGAAACAGAAACCCAGACCCGGGGATGGGAGGGGTGGTCCGAAACGACAAAGCAAGACAGCGATTAACAGTTTTAATGAGTACTAAGCTCGCCTACGCAATTATGAGATAGCAGCAGCCAAAGCCGAAGGGATGATGGGGGGTGCGGAAAATGGAGGAGGCGTTGTGCTGCTTGGCGCGTGATTGCCGGCGGTGGCTACCAAATGATTTGACAGACAGACAGACAGACCAGAAAATATCCAAGTGCGGAGCGGGAGTGAGATAAGAAGTTACACTGTTGATCCATGGAGAGAGGCAGAGGCAGTTGTCGCGCTGGAGGTATCAGCACTACCAGAATTGGATATTGAAAGAGATTTAACCAAACCAAAGCCTAAACTATTTTTGCGCTTTCTAAAATTGTTGAGCGGCCAAACTGAAGCACTTGTATGAAATGGTGTGTAGTTCCTTTAGTTTCTTCTTTCTAAGCGTCACAAAAGATACTCATTGTACTTCTAAGCAAGTCTTAGGCAACTGCTGAAAGATTCTTGAGGCACTCTTTAAGCGATTTCAACATTTTAAAGCGACTTTCAAGTATATTTCAAGCGACTGAGCGACACTTCCAAGCGGCTTCTAAGCTACTTTTGAACATTTTCAAGGGGCTTTGTTGATGCAGTGCATGTTAAAGTGATTACTGCACATTTCTTAGCGGTTTAACCAATATTCTTTAGGGCGATATTTCGTGACTCTCAGCAGAAGAGCATTTCCTGAGCTACCGCTCTCTAAGCGCCTCCAAAGAAGCTATACATAAGCTGCAGAGTTAAAAAGGATACTAAAAAACATCCATTCGTAATGTATACTATAATATTTGAAATACATTTTTCGATACTAAAACATAAATTTAATATCAAATTGATCTTCAATTTTCATTCAACGCAGCTGAAAATCATCCAAGGGATATGAAAAATGGATAATTTTAATATTAAAAACGAGAGCGTAAGTTAAAGTCGGCCCTGCCCGACTTCGAAATACCCGTTACTCAGCTCAGCTCGGATAAGTAAGCAACATTTTTTTAACTCGGCCATTTATTATCCGATCCTTTTGAAAATTTGTGAGATTGTAGATATTGGCCATAGACTACACTGTTAAATCTGAGCTCGATATCTTAAAAATTGTGGGAGTTATTCAATATTTTTTATTGCGGGGGCGGGAGGGGGCGTGGCCAAAATTTGAAACAAACTTGATCTGCCTACAGACCATACTAGCTTACGTATAAAATTTGGTTGCTCTAGCTCTTCTAGTCTCTGAGATCTAGGTGTTCATACAGACGGACGGACGGACGGACGGACGGACGGACGGACGGACGGACGGACAGACGGACGGACGGACGGACAGACGGACATGGCTATATCGACTCGGCTGTTGATGCTGATGAAGAATATATATACTTTATGATATCGGAGATGCTTCCTTCTGCCTGTTACATACATTTGCACGACTTTAGTATACCCTTTTTACTCTACGAGTAACGCGGGTATAAAAAAGTAGAAGAAAGTTAACATTACTTTGTATACCCCTGCCGCAAGTTTTTCTAGCTAAGACTACTTTTTGGATCTTACTTTTCTATGGGAACTATACTATATAGATGTACGATTTCAACCAAACTTGGTGGCATCAAGCAAAAGCCTAACAAACTAACATGTAAGAGATTTGGAGTCGATTCCATTTAAAACAAAAAAGGTTTTTCTCAATAGAACTTATTTTTCGACCCATCATTCGTATTGCAGCTATAAGCTATAGTCAACCGATTTGGACAAACCTTTGTAGAACTGTGTAAGAGCAGCTCAAATAAATAAATGTCAATTTTAAGAACATTTCCATTGAAAACTAAAAAGTTTTTCTCACTAAGACTACTTTTCAGACGCTACTTTTCCATGATAGCTATACTATATAGATGTTCGATTACGACCAAACTTGGTAAAATCATGGAAAAGCATAGTTAACTAAGAAATACAAAGTTTGCAGGCGTTTTCCTTGAAAACAAAAAAGTTTTTCTCACTAAAACTAGTTTCTTGACCCATCATTCCTATGGCAGCTATAACCTATAGTCATCCGATTTTGACAAAACTTTGAAGAATTGTGTGGAAGCTTATAACATACATGTATACCAATTTATAAGAGGTTTACATTGAAAACAAAAAAGTTTTTCTTACTAGAACTAGTTTTTCGATGGCAGCTATATGTTATAGTCAGCAGATCCAGCTGGTTCCGGCAAAGTTTGGTGAAGATAGCTTTCAAACTGACGGAGAAGAGGGCATAGAAACAGACGGACGGACTGATCAAGAATACTTTACCTTACTTTATGCGGTCGTAGATGCTACCTTGTGTGCAAAACAACCATAAAATTGTATAATTCCCTCTTCAAGTATATAAAAAAGGATATTCAGAACTATCCATTCCAATTGGATCTTTTTGGATCTAGCAATTTGAAAGTGTATGCCAAAAGGCTAACAAAAATTCTAAGCGACCTACGTTTTCGAGCGACTCTGTTGATATGGAGCTCCTTCAAAATCATTAGAGCGATTCCTTGACTTCCATTGAGTTGATTTTCCATTCAAGTGTCATTATTTCGAAGCCATTTCCAATTCACTTCTCCAAGCGACTATCATTTGACCTTCTAAGCGACCGCTGGCAAAACTTTTAAAGCGAAACTTCCAGCCAAAACCAAAGCTGCTTTATCGATATGAATTTCCTAATAGAGTAATTTTCTGTAAGCGTTTACTTAGCGACTCCTGGAGTAAGCTTCGTAACCTCAACTGAAACCATTTAAGTGCATTGTCCCATTCATTGTCCGGCAAATCCACACAACTTGCAATCCATTAAAATGCCAGTTGTTCTGCTTAATCCTGGACCTCCAAAGGCATGGTGAACATTTGTCGCCTGTCCTGACAGCTTCCAGTTCCCGTTTTAGAAATTCAAGTTTGCACAGTTAATTTATACCTGGACTTGGTGGGGGCGGAGGAGGAGCAGGAGGAGGAGGAATAGGGCCAGAAAGAAGCGGCAAACATCCGCTTGCCAAGTCAAAGTAGCAGCTGGAAAATTTATGCGCCGCCATTTCAAGTCAATAAGCGCATTTGTCTTGCAAGGAAATTCACTTACACACGGTTAGCATCTCGAGTGCAATTCATTTTACCAGACAGCCAGAAAGATGGAACAAAAAAAAAACAAAAAACAAAGTACACTGAAAGAAAGCAGCAACTTCAACTCCTAAATGTTGTTTGGACAACATAAAAACGAATGGTTATTAAGGCGACCTGCCCACCACTTAACGTAAAGTAGCTCAACAGGCGGAGCAAACACACAGCCAAAGAAATCTTTTGTGATGAAGATGATGATGATGATGAGTCGGTGGAAGATACAAAGAAGGGTTTCAAAAGTAGCAGAGGGTGACCAAGATCAGGCCACAGTATGAAATGGTATCCGCCGCCAATGGGGCACACAAAAAGAAAAGCGTATTGAAGCCTGTTGAAGGAAGGAAACAAACTGCTGCTTCAGAAACTAATAAGAAAAACTTAAAGAAAAGCCTGCTCGCTTAATGTAATACGGAGATTCGAATGAATGGCAGTATCAACGAGCGATTGTATGGAGGATTTCCAGGAAGAAGGAGTCACAGTAGAGCAGCATAGCAGATAGTAGGAAGGGACAGTGGGAATTACGGCGAGTACTTAAAAGCAGAGACGTTTGTTACCTCATAAAGGTAGTAGAAACAACTGCTGATCGAAAAGGTCCATGAATGAAGCATGAATTCTATGGCACTGCGAACCCCTGTCCCTGGAAAAGGGAGAAGCCCACCGAGTTCTTATTGGTTTTTGTCAAGGCCGCGCACCCACCTGCGGCTTATATAAGGCTTATATTGACAAATAATCACTACCTTAAACTCTTGATCTGTATGCTTCTAAACTCGCAGAATTCGAATGGTAAAGTTTGAGAAGCTTATGCATCTACTAGTTTCCTTCCAGCTGGCGCCAACAGCTGGTGAAGGTGACCGGTTGTGTAAGTTTTTAAGAAAACAACTATTTCATTAGATGTCTCGAGGCGGTATCGAACTTTGAGCAGTAGGCACACGCACTACCTACTGCACCACACACGGCAGCCAAGACACGTCATCTGAAACAATACCCTGCTGTTGGTGGCTGGACTGTTGTCTTTAGACTGAAAGGAATAGTTGCCTATTCAGTTCTGTAAGGATCTGGTAAGGAATCTCCTATGTCGGGGCACATGAACTTTGTATAGAAGCTCTGATATAGAGATGAGTGTTACGGCTCTTGGCATGTAGACGGATAGATCTAGTTACATGGATAAAAGAGGATATGTATGTATGAATGCTCTCACTAATATGCTTTGGCTGGGGCGGGAAGGTATTCCCGTCCCCGAAATCTTTCACATATGTGTATTAAAGTAGATGGTAGACTTATCTAGATTGGGAATATAAAGATGCCTGACCTCTAGCTAGGGTAGATTGCTAAAGACTAACGAGAGAGGGAAAGAGTGCTTGACTCACGAAAGTATAAAAGGGAAAGGAAGAAGGATGACCTAAGCGGGCAATTCTTTTGAAACTTAACTACGGAGGCTGGAACTGAAAGTGAGGTTCCTTGGATGGGTAGGAAAAGTCTTCGATAGTGTATAGAAATATGATCAAATTGGGGACTGATTCACGTCTGCAGACAATTAAGTACAAGGGTTAAAGCGGAAAAGTATCCTCCGGGAAATGCAGAGGATTTTTCTTTCATTCTGATTTTTAACCAATTCATGGCAAAATTACCAACAAAAAAAAAGAACCATTTGGGGGGGATATGTCTTAAATATCCTTTTAATCCTCCAACGGAGCTGAAAGCTCATCCCAAAGTTGATGCTTTTTCATATCCCTAGGATGACTTTCAGCTCCGTTGGATGCTTAAAAGGATATTGAAGACATATCCTTTCCAAATGAATACGGGAAATCATCCAATGGATATTTTTGCATATCCTTTTTTTTTCTGTGTAGGTTTTGCTAAAATCTTTTTTACTTTACACTTTTTTGCTGACGCATTACGCGTTAATCTGGATTTGAGGCTCTTAGAAACTACCGCCAGCCCTTAGAACGGGTTCCTTGATACCTTGCGAAAATAAACGGTACTTCAATATTATTGTATTGCAGCAAAGTCTACTGATGCTACCACTCGGTGTCCCTTCTAAGACAGTGCTAAATTAGCCTAAGTTAATTTCAAATATTTTCTGTGCTTTTAAACAGCATTGTTCAACTTGATTTAAGAAGTTCTCGAAGTTGTTGTTGTTGACTTCAGGGAATAGGAGTTTCCATTCAAATCAAAAGCACAATGCCTGCCCCGTCCCCTGCCCCGTCCCCTGCCCCTGGCCCTCTTCACTTCTCTTTAAACCAAACCGCTTGAATTGTTGTTTTTGTTGTTATCCTTACGCTTCGATTATTTTGTGTTAGTCGTTGTAGAAAATTAGCTAAATTGCTTATGGCAACTCACGTAGCGGACGCTACCACACCCCCTCAGCCACCCTTCCTCCCGCCCCCTGAAACAATCACCAACGCACACAGCACGAGAGTGAGCGAATCAGGCGCATTGTTTTGAGCTGAGTTTTTGGGGCTGGTTTTTGTAATTGTTAATCACAGAAAACGCTATTTAAGTGTACATGGCACAGCAGCAAAGAGGAAGTGGGGGAAGGGGAGGAAGGGGAGACTGGGAGGGAGTACCCGAAATTCCATTTTTGCATTTGGCATTTTGTAAAATTTTTTGTTGTGCCACTTTAATGCGATTTTCGTTTGTGGTCCATTGACTTGGCCGGGAGGAAGTGAGGGCGGTGGAGGGGGTGGGAGGATATTGTACTATCCTCTGGCTGCTGTGTACGTGCACAGGTAACGCATAATTAGGAAAATTCTTTGGCCAGCAGCAGCAAAAACCAGCGTATTGTTGTAACCCACTGAAGTTGAACTTCCCTTTAAATGGCTGCCGAGTACAGTGAAAGAAATAGTTGGTATCACAATGGTCTGCTCCATGGTCACAGCTTTTAAATCATCAGATCCGAAAATTTGGCATGTCACTTACAAGTGTAACGCCGACCATTTTCCATGTTTAGGCAACCGAATGGAGCCACAACTCACCTGCAAATAAAAAAAGAGAGAAGAAGATGGTGAAAAAACTGATGCTGATGCAAAGGGAGAATGTAATCAATGTGTGTGTGTGTGTGCGAGGAGTCTGGTTAACAAGTCGTATGGGTAATTTAACGAGTGGCTGGGAATCAAACTTTTTATGCCCAAAAGTATGCTATACATTTATTTGCGCACGCATAAAATGCCATTTCTAATTTACGAGACTTGAGAAAGCGAGTCCGGCCTCCGGGCCACAGTTGTTTATGATGAATTTTCGTTATTTTCCTTTGCTTTATTGTTATTGTTCTTTGTTTTGTTGCTGATTGTTGCCTTCGGAATCGATTTTTTGGTTGGGTTTTGTATTTTTGGTGCTTTTTCTGCAGCACACCTAAGAGTATGCAATAAAAAAATGTTAGCGAAAGCTGCGTTTTCTAATTAAATCAACATAAAAGAGCAAATGTATTGGGGGGGTGGAGTGTGTGTGTGTGTGTGTAAGCAGAGGGCGCCCCCCCCTTGGCAAATACTAAAACAAAAAGTTAATGATGTGGAAATAACTTCCAATGCATTGCATACCCTGTACCAAACAGTACGGAAGGGTATAATGTGTCTGTAAATTGGTATGTAAAAGGTGGGAAGAACAAACCGAACACTTGTGACTTTGACGCTGGAATGTTTTCCACCTTCTACTTTATTCTGAAAGAGCATTTAAAATCGTTTCCTGCTTTTTATACTCTGTACCAAGGGTACACAGCGTATATTAAGTTTGTGCATAAGTCATAAGGAAGCAACTAGGACCCTTTAAATAGTGTATATGTATGCTTGATCCGCTCAGTTTCTGTCCCTAAGAACAAACAGATCTTGGAGATGGTAAAAAATTGAGTTACGACCTTTAAGGGCAAATCAAGTTTATTGTAAACTTTTCTTAGCTGCTACTCAATACTCAATTGGTCCATACTTTCGCTTGTTGTCGCTTGTATGTATGGCAATTTGATATTAAAACTCAATGTTCTGCACTAGCTGTTGGCTTGTTAGTCTGTTTTTGATGAAATGGCAAACCTTACAGAGCATTTTTGATGCTGTCACATGTTACGAAGCACGCTTGAGGTGAGGTAAGTGATGCGCTCTAGACAATGAATGCCAAGAAGAATAAACAAAACACCTACCATTCGATTTCTCAATTCTGTTATTTCCTAAAAAGAAATGATAATATACAGGGACGTCCCAGAAATCTCTGGATATTTTCGTACAAACCTTTGCATTACAAGTTAAAACTACTTGCTTTATATGTGAAGTGTCTTCAAAATACTAGGCTACTAGATTAGTCGCCAATAGTTGAGAGATTTGAAATCGTCTGTTCAAGGCCAAGAAGGTTTAGTGTGTACGGTTTTTCCTCCCTATAATTTAGTAGCTGATATTATTATTTCCTAGTTTAGTAGATTATCCAATTGCTAGTACGAAACTCTCTAGAGATATCGGGACACCTCCATTCTTTGTTTGATCCCTTTAAAGCTTAAAGAGAAAAAAGGGATATATATTTCTGATGGTAAAGTAGAAAAACGAAATTTGGAAAAGAGAAATTTGGTCAGTACAACGTTAGCCAACACACATAAACTCGATTGTCCACACGAGAACATGCCACATGACCAAAGTGTGACCAAATCTTAGCGAACGAACATCGTTAGGCCTTGCGACTCATTGATTGTCATTGCGAATGCGAATCTAATAGGAAATTGACACGGGTTTAAAATTTCGTAGCTAAATAATCGAAGATCCAGCTTTCAGTGCAATTCAGAGAACGTCTACGGGTGATTACAAAACGTTCATAAATAATCAACACCCAAATCAATATGGCTTTGCGTGTCAAAGTTCAACTTGCTCTCTGAAACATATTCGCTGTTCAGTTTTGTTCTTTCAAAAACATCAACCCTTGATTACGCTCTGATTACTACTATGCTCACCTTTACTTCACTCAATTCGGGTGTTTCTTCGTTTGACTCAACAACGAAAGTGAGTTCATCAACTCGTATGTGTTTTTGCTTATGTTGACACAGATGGAAGGAAAGAGAGAAAGAGTGGTTGCTTTGTTATTCTTAGCTGGGCCACCCAAATGGAGAGAATGGAAAAATGTGTTTGTATTCGAGAGCAAGAGAGCTGATTTACATATTCAAACATGTTCAATCGGCTTAAATTCACTCAACCGCACGAAGCTGTTGCCAAAATGATGTGTATTTTGCTCAAACCCAAGTTTTTATACTCTGTACCGTAGGTACATAGAGTATTATAAGTTTGTGCAAAAGTATGTAACATCCAGAAGGAAGCATCTCCAACCCCATAAAGTATATATATTCTTGATCAGCATCAACAGCCGAGTCGATATAGCCATGTCCGTCCGTCCGTCTGTCTGTCTGTCCGTATGAACGCACAGATCTCAGAGATGGTAAGAGATAGAGGTTTGACATGTATGGGCTTCTTATGTCTGCAGGCAGATCAAGTTTATTTTCAATTTTGGCCACGCCCCCTCCCGCCCCCGCAATTTAGAAAAAACGTCATATCTCCCACAGTTTTGAAGATAGATGGCTTGTTCCTTCTGGACATATTTAGTTATTAGAATAACTTATCGATCCGCCAAAGGAATGAAGAAGATCGGATGAACGGTTTTCGAGTTATGATCAAAAGACAAAATTTCTTGGTACAGAGTATGTTATAGTCGGGCTTGACCGACATTCTTTCTTGTTTTGAGTGAAGAAATGAACAAATTCTTTGTCGACTCTTCCGCTCATAATCAACCGATCGAAGCGTTCGCTGGTATGAAAACAAGTTTATTCAACTGAAAGTTCTGCTGCTTGAATAAAAGTTAGTGTGAGTTTTAATTCACATGTGACTTTTTCTGCCAGCCACGCCTGACTTATGTATTGTGTGCTTACACCAGGAAATGCGCAATTAATGAGACCATTTTGGGGATCAACAATTGTGCAGAAATTGGTGGGCAATTAAGTGTATGCAGTTTTATCACAGACAGAAACTTTCCCAACGCTGAGATCCAATAACTAGTTGAATAAAGTGTCTGCGTCTGGATCTTGTCACATTTGGAGGCGCATGTTCATATTTGGCTGAACTTTATCTACATTACGCCACTTGGGCGATTGTATTAAGTAAGTGTTGAGCTCATCAGCATACGTTGAATGTCCAAGGGAGGAAATTGTTCTTTGTGAGAGGAGTCACAGAGTGCCTTTTCTTGTTATTTCTCTGATCTTTGAGTAGTTCTGTTCGAAGCGACTAGAGAGTGCTTGTGTGTCCCAGTTGTAATGTAATGTTGCATTACGTATTTTAAGACTAGTAACTGGAGATGGACAACTATTTTGAGGGTTTTATAAGAAAGGAAAAAGTCGTTGTCTTCTGACGACTTAATAGTTTGTCGAATTTTTGGAATGTTTTGCTTGATTTCTGTCAAGCAAACTACTTATCAACTGTTGAAAGACTGTAAGGATTCAACTGAATTAAAGAAGCAACAAGTTTAATGAAAACTGTGGAGAGGCATTTCACAGTCCAGCCCTGAACAACTTAATGGGATTAACTTTTTCTCCATCTAAACCACGATCGCTTTTCCTTTTGGTTTTCTCCCCTCCAACTTGAAATATTTCCGCAAAAACTAGAAAAATATCAATGTCATTTGCAGTGCCTTCGGGCAAATTGGGGGTGGGATGCAGCAATGGAGGTTGGTTGGGCGACGCACACACACACACACACACACGCACACAGACAAAGTCTGGTCTGGTTTGTTGTGTAATGTTAGATGGCTATCTGGTCTGGTACGCTGTTTGGGCACATCATTGCGGTTTCACTTTGGGGTCGCTGTGTGGGCTGAATTTTGCTAGCCCGATGTGCGTGTTGGGTTTTAGGGTTTTCTGTTATTTTTTTCTCGTTATATTTTGGCTTTGGTCTCGTGGCTTGACAAACCAAGCGCATAACCACAAAGCAGACGCAGCCACTCTCCACCCTCATCCATGGCAGGGCAGACTCACCACCACCCCCCGCGATGGACATTTTCAATTTGTACAAATAAAGCATTGCATACTTTCGTTTCACTCATTTTAATGTACCTCTAAAAGTTGGCTAAGAATCCGACCATTATGTTTTTCAGCTCCGCTCCGCTCTGCTCCTGTCGCTGCTGCTGTTTTGTGGTCATGCCCACTTGATGCGTATTTAATTAATGTTAATTGAAATTGATTTATGTATGCAGTGTGCGTACTAGCCACCCCTTTGTCCATCTCCATTCCCATCCCCATCATCCCCTCCCGCTTGTGTGTGTGTTGAAAAATTGGTGGCTGCGTGAAATTTGTGGCAAGTTTTTATTTGGGACTCAATTGACAAATTTTCAGCATTTTGAAGCATGAAATATTTGCGGGTTCATTAAATTGATTAAACACAAATTTCGTGTCGCATTTCAATTAGGAAAAGGATTTGAGTTTCGCATTGGTGAATTAAAATGATTTATTTGAAAGTGGAAAAAGGATTTGCTTGTACAAAACTAAAAGGAGGAGTTGTTGCTGGTGAAATCATCTTTTAAAAGCATTTGGCAATTTTCTTGAACTATTTGTAAGAGGAGTTTGAGATGTAAGCTTGGACTTTAAGGGCTTAACATGCTTTTTAATGAATTATCAACAAGCAATCAGAAATCATTAATCGAATATCGAATGTATCTGCTGAATGCGCCCATTAACTAAACAGTTTGTTTGAGTAGATCAAGTTGTTGGCCTTAATCAACCCTGGTTAGGGTTGAGAAACCTTAGGGGGGCATTCTAGTCTAGTCTGTACCGGATTTACACTGGGTATTATAAGTTTATATAAAGATAAGCACACATAAACTCGATTGTTTGTCCACACGAGAACATGCCACAAGTTCTGCCCGAATCTAAAAAGCAAACGGACATCGTTAGGCCTTGCGACTTAATGATTGTCATTGCGAATGCCAATCTTATGGGGAATAGACATTGCCCAGTGGTGGTGGGCTTAAAATTTCGGGGTTAAATAATCGGAGGCAAATTTAATGACTTTCAAATTTCAGTTGTATCGATCGATGTGTTCGAAACCAAGTTTTTATCGTCGACGTTCACAAGTGGCTCTTTCTGCCAGCCACGCCTGACTTATGTATTGTGTGTTTAGACCAGAAACCAGACTTGATCAGCATCAACACAGGAGTCGATATAGCCAAGTCCGTCTGTTCGTCGATTTTAGAGATGGTAAGAGATAAAGGTTTGATGTGTATGGGACAAAAACTTTTTATACTTGCAGGCAGAGCAATTCCGCCCTCGCGATTTGGAAAAAACGTCATATCTCTCATAGTTTTGGGATCTTACTTTTCTTTGGGAACTATACTATATAGATGTCTGGTTTCAAGCAAACTTAGTGTAATCATGAACAAGTCCAACAAACGAACATGTAAGAGATTTGGAGTCGATTCCATTCTAAACAAAAAGGTTTTTCTTAATGGAACTTCTTTTTCGACCGATCATTCGTACTGCAGCTATATGCTATAGTCAACCGATTTGGACAAACCCTTGTAGAATTGTGTGAAAGCAGCTCAAACAAATTTAAGCCAATTTTAAGGACATTGCCATTGAAAACAAAAAAGTTTTCCTCACTAGAACTAGTTTTTCGACCGATCGTTCCTATGGCTGCAATATGCTATGGTCATCCAATCCTGCCGGTTCCGACAAATGTGCAGCGTATTTGTACCAAAAAACGTTGTGCAAAGTTTGGTGAAGATGGCTTTTAAACTGAGGGAGGAGGTGGCATAGAAACAGACGGGCTTGGTTAAATCAACTCAGCTCGTCGAGCTGATCAAGAATATATATACTTCATGTGGTCGGATAATTTCATACTATTTTTTCAAAATTCTAGTTTCCAGATACTTCTTGCCAGCACTGTAAATGCCTTAATTAAACACTTTTATTATATGAAACTTTGCTTAATTAAAGTTAAAATTATTCCCCTTTTCCAATTTCATTCTCAACTTTTGTGCCTAATTACAAAACTCATTAGCCAAAAAACTTTCAAACAGCCCAAGAGTAGGCAATGCTAATTGAAATTGAAATGGAACGCCATCTCCACCTCCCAACCAGTCCCCAATCGAGCTTCTAACGATATCCAAACAGCTGTCAACGTGTTCTAGTTGTGCGCTCTCAATAAACTCAATTCCATTGACCAGTTTCCGCCTGGCCGCGAACAAAGCAACATGCGCATCTTGGTCAAGTGTGTGATGTTTCTGTTCTGCCTGAAACAGCATCAGGATGATGAGCAACGATTTGTGGATCAGCTGGAACAGCAGAGCTCCCAGGTGGTGGTGGCCGTGCTGGAGCCACAAGCAAAACAGCCGGAGAGCCAAGGAATGCACCGATTATCTCATTCGCCGGCACAGCTGAAGGAGATTAACATTTGTGTGGATGTGCACCACAAGCCTGCCCGAATCCAGAATCTGGAATTGGGCTTGACACCTGAACGACGTTCGGGTGTGGCGATTAAAGATGAAATCGAATCGTTCAATGATATTGAATTGACTTGAGCAGCTCATTTGCATTTCTGGGAAGTGCCCGTTCTTTTTGAAGTAAAATAATATTTCCAGCGAAAACAACTGTATTTGGCATATTTTCTGCGATACGGAAAACAATTTACAGCATATGGGATTTGGGTGGATTGGGTGGGGCGGTTGGTTGGTTTTGCTGTCAACATCTATAAAAGCCATCGGCAAATGGGCGGCCTTGCCATAGTTGTTGCTGTGGCAAATGAAGAGTCGTCAACTGTGGTGCTTTGCCAAGTGAGTGGAAAAGTATGACGCATTTTGAAAGGAAATGATGGCGGAGGGAAAGATTTCAATGGCAAGAGAGGTACTTCTCTGTACGGGGCTGTAACCTAAGAAAGCTTCTAATGATTTGGTGGACTGTTTACCCCTGCTGTCAGGCTTGTATAACAAAAGTCGGAACCCTTAAGGCACTAAGTTGTGAGAGGTTTGAGTCAATAAAAACCATGTAGGACTTGTGGCTATATTGTCCCAATTTTTCTTATGGGATTCCCATATTTTATAGATTTTTCGTCTCATTAATTCTCTTCTCTTTCAGCAGAAAATTGCACTTTAACTCAATCTTTGACTGGTTGCATGGTAAGTTGAAGGCTGGAAATGGCCACTCAAACAACCCTTAAACCATTTATTCTTCCATTTCTTAGACTCATCTCTTAGTTCGTTTCTACACCTGCAACATGTGCTTATCACCTTTCGATTGCTGTTCCTCTGCCACCCCCTCCATTTCTTCCAACAACTCCAACTCTAGAGATATACCTCTAAAGGATCTGACTCCTGCGCATTTGATCACCACACAACCAACAAATCGTGGCAGCTCCTTGAATCTCAGTCCAAGTCCCAGTTTAAGAATACTCTTGCCCCCAAACGGGGTGAGCCAAGAGGAGGAGCAATATAATGTGGATGATTATGAGGAGAGAACACCGACCATGTGGAGAGCCTGGTGGTTACAGGACCAAACGACCTTTACTAGCTAAGTTGAACAACAATAATAAATTAGTTTAAAATAAGAAAAAGGATTCTCTATGTAATAAAAATTTGATTAGCTGCTTGTTTAACTTTAATTAGGCGCTGCGCACAAAAGTGTGCTACAAAAATGGCCAATGAAATATTTAGCTGTCTCCCCCTACCACCGCCCACCTCCCCCTCTTTCCTTTTCAGTTTAGTTTGCCTCAGCATATTAGCATTTGGGTTGAGCAAACAGGCAAACAATTTGCCAACAAACAGCAAAATATTCATGATAATCATTAACACACATGGCTGCCGCTTTCGCCTCCGGCACCGACGGCTGCTGCTGCCTCTTTGGCTGCGCCTGCTCCTCCTGCTGTGCTGACATTTGACGCCTGGGCTTATCAACTATGCATAAGGCCACTGAATGACTATAACCTGGCCCGGGCCAATTCATATTAATTGCAAAATTTTGTTGGACCAATTAATGGAGGTGAGGTGAGGCTCAAAAGTGTGCATAAATGGCATTAAATTTGGGTTTGTAAGATGACGATTTTTTATAGCCGTTTCAAAGTCAACCGTTTTAACCGTTTCAAACCCGGTTCAGTGTTAAAATATAGCTGGTTTAAGACTTTCTTAGGCCAGATTTGTTTTGTTTTTCAAACGATTTTGTTTATTTGATAACAGTTTCAACATTGCCTTGGTTTCTGTTTCAAAATTAGCAATTTCCGAAACTCACAACCGGTTCGAACCCACTTTAGATGTCAAATATTCCGTGAACAAAGCTTCAAACCTCAATCTAAAGTTTGAAAAGTAAGTGAACCGGTCTGAGAACTGAACTTAAGACACCCCAAACGGGTACGAACCTTTCTTAGAATTACAGATGTTTCAGATCTCTCGATTATGAATTCAGTTTTTGAATCTTGCCAATGAAATTGTAATTTTCTGAAAATATCGAATATATGCATATTATCGATATTTTGTAAACTAAAATTGTTATATCGAAATGATCACTTTGAATATCGATATAGACATTTGGGAAATATTTGGCAACCCAATTCCATTTGCAAAAAGGTTGCACTGAAAGTGGAAATATGTCGAGTAAATCTATCAAACCAAATCGAATTCGTGCCAATTAAGTGAAAGTGAAAACCAGGGCTGCAAAAGCCGGTTCGAACCCTGAATTTCGACTTTCAGATTACTGTGCATTGAACCTTGAACCGAACCTCTTAAGCTATTACAGATGAAACTGTTTTGAACCTGAAATTTCGGTGCGGTTCAAACAAAAACTATTGATATGAAAAAATGTAAGCTTATCCCAGCGACTTCTTCTGTTATCCCAAAGGTTCGGGTAGTCTGAATCTTACAATAGGCAGTAGAGTCTTATGTAAGCCCACCCATATTAGCCTCTGTTTTCTGATGATTCACAAAATAAGATCTTAACATTATTGTAGCTTAACATTATATGTACTTAAAGGACTGTAAAAGATTGTATGAAGTAATGAGAATGAGCGAAGGGAGAAAGAAGAAACAAAGCAGAAGAGAAGAAGCAATATTAAAGACAAATTGAAGAACTTAGTAAGCGGACATATAGAAGATAGAAGAATAATGAAAATGTTTTCAGAGTAAAAGACAAAGAAAAAGAAACAAAGTAATAAAGAAATAAAGAAAATTAAAGGAAAACAGAAGACAAGCAAGAAAGGGAAAGCATAGTTATATTGGAAAGAAGAATTAAGGAATATTAATGAATCCATGATGAAAGTTTTTCCATATTAGCGAGCTCCTTTCAGAGAAGGGCATGATAGGGATGCCTATGGCAACATATAAGCTCCACACAAAAGCTGACACACTTGGTCTCGCTGCGGATAGGTGGCAAACCTTTCCTCCTGTGCGATAGCGAGACTTACTTGGCAATCACGCATTCTGTCCAGTAACGAGGAACCCCCTCTTGAACAGAAAAAGGGTTAACAAAGGGGCCTAACTGGGAGGGCGACTTGTTGCTCTCAGCCATCGCAACCTTAGCTAACCTATATTAGTGTTGGTGTGAGTAAGTGAACAATTTGCGTTGTTCACTTAACCGAGCAAGTGAACATGTTCTACTGGAACTGATGTTCATTTTTGTTTAGTCAGTGTTGTTTAGTTGCGTTTGTTGTGTGAATTGTACATTGAGTGTTGTTCATCCGAGAGTTGTTTAGTAACTAGCTCAGGGATTTATGGAGGGAGCATCGATATGATTGAGTCAACGGCCAGGCCTAGCTGCCCTGCTACAAGAAAGGATGTTGGGGGCCAGAGCCAGCGAAAATGGCATATTCTTCCCTTAGTTTTCAATATTCAAACCCAAGTCTCTTCAAGGCCACCTTTTTGGCTTATTACAAATGGGAATTGTTATTGATCTCCGTCTCTTAAGTACCCATTTTCGCCGCACCCGCAGCCGCCCTTCCCCTGCCCACCCTGCGTGAGGGAGGATTGGGTGGAAAAAGTTTTCGCAACGCAGGGGCCAAAGTGTCTGTCACACACTTGTGCGCTTCTCAAGTTTATTAAAGTGGCATAAAAGTGTCATTGGCGGTTAATGGCAGACGATTAGTTTCATCCTCCGCCCCACTGCCCCCGTCTCGCAGCAGCGTTTGTAATTGAATACAAGCAGGCCTAGAACTCCAACTTGCCAGAGTCGATTTCCCAATAATTTAGTAGTTGATCAAATTCCTTCAAGTGAAGTCGTAGGAAAATCTTTTATTTATATTTTAGTTTATTTTTTTTGTTTTGTATCAAATGGATCCCCGGAAGTCCCCCAGTCAAGGTAAGTTACGCCTGTTCCCCTCTGAGTTTAGCTAAGCGAAATTTATGCAATGCAGACTCGCTGGAGGATGAAGTTGACTTGCCCCTAAAGGCCAGTCCCTCGTACATGTCACTCACCGAGCTGTGGCTGGGCAACAATGGATCCAACGTCCGGCGGGTTGGTGCCGCCGAGCTGGAGCGTCTGTATAACGAACTGATGATCAAGCGGCAGCAGCGCCTCAACAACTCCAGCAAGGGTATTTTACGTACTGAGGACAACACAGATGCCGAGCACAAAGATACTGGGAATGGCTTGAGTCGGCACAAGCCGAGTGTGAACTTCTGCGAGGTGGTGAAAGTGAACGAGAATAATGGTGGCAAGTCGGAGCAGCCGTTGCAGAACACCTCGCGCTGCACCCTGAACAAGGCCGGCGAGATGGCGGCCCTCAATCCGAGGGGGGGACAGAAGCGCACGTGCCAACAGGCAGGCTGTGCCGAGTCCGCGGCAGAGCCGCCCAAGAAACGCATGAGGCTGAATCCATCGAAGGAAGCGCCCGATGGCCCGACGGTGTCGGGACGCAAACGCAAGTTGGAACAAGAGGAGTGTGATGACATCAATGAGCCGCCCAGCAAGCGCAGGAAACTGAACCCAGCCGAAGAATAAGCGGGAGTTTAAGTTTCTAGAATTTTTTGGCAGAGTTTCCAAATTCAACGTGAATCCAACAACAAAAGCTGCGAAATTGTTGCGTAACCCTCGTTGTTGGCTTTTGTTTTGTAAATCATTAAACGCGCTGTCGATTTTTATTGTAATGGCATCTTGGTGAAAAGTTTCTAATGGCAGGGAATGGTGGGGGGTGGGGGAAACCATTTGGTGTTGAATGGGCCATCGATGGGGCTCTAATGGCTTTCAATGCTGTGTGCACACTTTTGTTGAGAGTTTGAGTTTAATGTCTTTGGGGACTGTATGAAATGGAATGCAGTTCGTTCTTAAGATAAGTTGAAGCTATCTCGAGATACTCTAAGCGGTTAACGTCCCTAAAGTTTGGAACAAAAAGTCATCGGCGGAAAATAAAAATAAATTTGCGGGAAATCAGTGGCATTAAGTCAGCATTCCAAAAAGAACGAAGTCAGAAACAATATTGTTCCTGAAGCTGATGATGTTCTAGAACCTTTTCCTGCAGGCAATGATACAAAAAACAGTCATGAGGCTGAAGAATTTGGATAAGCTTCTCAGAAAATGAATGTTATTTTTAAGAAATAGTTTTAATAATGACAGCTGAGGCACAGAAGGAGAAGTTTTTTTACCAAAAACGATAGAGGACAGTTTTTTTTAACCTTGCAGCACTTTTTCTTACTAATATGAAGGACATTTCCACTGAAAAAGAAGCTTTTCTTACTTAGACTACTTTTCCGACTCTACTTTTCTATGACAGCTATACTATATAGATGTCCGATTTCGACCAAACTTGGCAGAATCATGGAGAAGCATAGAAAACTAGTAAAGACGAAGTTTTCCTCACTAGAACTAGTTTTTCGACCCATCGTTCCTATGGCAGCTATATGCTATAGTCATCCGATCCGGCCGGTTCCCACAAATGTGCAGCGTATTTGTACGAGAAGACTTCGTTCAAAGTTTGGTAGAGATAGCTTTAAAACTGACGGATTAGATAGCACAGAAACAGTCGGACGGACAGACGGACAAGGCTATATCAGCTCAGCTCGTCATGCTGATCAAGAATATGTACACTTTATGTGGTCGGAAATGCTTCCTTCTTTGCGTTACAAACATCTGGACAATTTCAATATACCCCCTGCAAGCGCCGAGCCGAAGTTTACTTTCCTCTGTCTGGGATGCGATGTAATGCAGTTTAATGGTGTCGATTGCTCGCCTGTTCCGGCGTTTCTGAAGCTCTTAACTCGGCTTGCCGCTCTTCTAGTTAATGGCGCTGCCATTGAAATTACGGCGCAGTCTCAGCGGCCCTCTGGGATGCGCCATGTTTAGCAAAATGCTGGTGTCGATGGCTCGCCTGCAACTCTTAACCTGGCTTGCCGCTCCACTTGATAATGGCGCCGCGAATGAGTTTACGGCACAGTCGAAGCATCTGTCTTGGATGCAAAGTTTTTAGCAAAATAATGGTGTCGATGGCTCGCCTGCAGCTCATAACCTGGCCTGCCGCTCTACTTGTATATGGCGCAGCGATTGAGTTTACGGCGGAGTCTCAGCAGTACTCTTGGATGCGCTGTGTTTAGCAAAATAGTGGTGTCGATTGCTCGCCTTCAATTCTTAACCTGGCCTGCTGCTCCACTTGATAGTGGCGCCGCGGTTGAGTTTACAGCTTAGTCTCAGCAGCTCTCTTGGATGCGCTGTGTTTAGCAAATTACTGGTGTCGATTGCTCGCCTGCTACTGCGATTTTGCAGATCAATTAAGATTGTTAGGCAGTCCAACTGCCCTCGGGTATGCAATCTTTATAGGAAATTGCTGGTGTCGATGGCTCGCCTGGTCTTAGTTAACAAACTCACAAGCATAAAAACTTTCACACTTCAAAAATTAATAACATTTGACGAAAATCATAGACAGATTTCTTTCAAGAAAAGAAGGGACGTTGGACTGCTGTCAATCAATTTCAGCACTTGAATTCTTCAAATAACTTTTTTTTCAAAATGTTTGGTGGATTTTTGTGGCTCTCCCCGTATGAGCATTTCCTTGTCTATTTCAGAGCTCGCTTTTTCTAAGCGATTTCAGAGCACTACTCCAATTTCGAATCGTCCCCAGTTGCCACTGGGCTTTAACAGCGCAAACCCCAGACTCTTAGTGACACTTCAAGGCCAGGCCTAAGCTACTTCAATACTTTCCGAAACCATTTTGGAATTACTAAATCTGAAATTTATGCAGAGATCATCTAAATAATGCGGCAATATGTTGAATTATTCAGCCTCACTCTAGTCCCACTTCCTCTCTCTCTCTCTCTCTCTCTCTTTGCCTCTCTGTCTACGCTTTGTCTGTGTCAAATCAATTAGCAAGTGCAATTAATGAAGCGCAATGCACAAAACGTGAACAAAACAAACAAAAAAGAAAGGGAGAATCACAGCAGCGCCGAGAAGTGTGCTTTAGAAAATACACATAAAAACCGAATGTTGCGCCAATTGCAATTTGTCTTTTCATTAATTATTTAGACACCCTGCTGCAAAAAAGAGGAGGCGACTACAAAATATTGGCAGTTAATTAATTGAATTCATTTCGCTGGCAACGTGTTGCGACTACAGTTGTCGTGGGGGGCGCTGGGCCACGCCCACTCAAAAGTTTTGCGCGAAACAAGTGCGGTAAATGCAACTGGCGCATAAAGTCATTAAAGTTTTCAGATTCGATTTGTGCCCTTCGCAACTTTTACCCCCTTTGGCTTACAAATTAAGACGAAAGTTTGCGGGGCTTTGAAGTACTAGAAGGAGCAGCAGCGGCGGCGGCGGCGGCGGCGGCAGAGGAAGCCAAGAGGTGAAGGGTCATGAAAATGTCGTTAGACGCAAACACACCTGAGCCCCGAGTCCCGAGCTTAAGCGCATATTTTTTTATGCATTATTTATGTTTACTGATTAGTCGTTGAGCAGAAAAACATCGTCAACATAATGCGGGTCGCATGGTGGTTGTGTTTGCTCTGCAGCAAGAGAATGGGGGGCGCCTGTCACTCTTATCAGTCAAAAACATGCGCGCAGCACCCCCCCCCCCCATCCAAAACATTTTACTGAGACTTTGAACGAATCGGGTACATTACCGCCCTGGGCCGTTGATTTTTTTGGCTGCTGCAGCAGTTTAGATAGGTTTTTGTGTTTTTGCCTATTTTTACGATGTTTTAGAGTGAGAATGGATACAGAGTGTTCACCGATAGACTTGCAAACCTTTTGAAAAGGGGGATAAAAAGAGAGAAATATAAGAGAGCAGACAGTAGACAATCCAAGCTTCTTCTTCTAAAGTCCGAGGTTCGGTTCGCGAACAGGTTGCTGTTCCTCCTTTTTGGTTTGACTGTTGGTTAATACTTTGATTCTTAGATATTCGACCCTATTGTCGGTTAACGGTCTCAACATATTTTTGTTTAGAAGGCCGCATTCAGCTTATCAAGCTTTTCAAAACGTCAAAATGTATTGATTATTGCTACGGCTTCCACAACTGTCTGTACTTTGAAGTTGAAAGGTAGCCTCGTAACTTGACTTTTAGTGAACTTTCCTCTAGAAATCGTAATATGCCGATAAACTTTTTACGGCTTCTTATTGAGGAAGTTATGGGATTGCTTAAACCGAACCCCTTTTCATCATATTTGGATTCCATAGACTACAAACTGTTCATAGTACGGTTCGAAAGGGCCAACAAACCTGAACTTGAACAGTTGAAAGAATAAAGGTGACAACTTCCCTTTATGCTCCCAACAGATTTGATAACTGTTTGGATATGACATGTGTTTCAAAACAAAACACTGCTAAGCAAGTAGTGTGACCAGCCCACAGCTAGTTTAAAGCAAGAAAGAAAGTCGGTCAAGCCCGACTATAACATACTCTGTACCAAGAAACAGTCTTTTGATCATAACTTGAAAACCGTTCATCCGATCTTCTCCATTCCTTTGGCGGATCGATAAGTTATCCCGATAACTAAATATGTCCAGAAGGAACAAGCCATCTATCTTCAAAACTGAGGAAGATATGACGTTTTTTCTAAATTGCGGGGGCGTGGCCAAAATTGAAAATAAACTTGATCTGCCTGCAGACATAAGAAGCATATGTCCCATACATGTCAAACCTCTATCTCTTACCATCTCTGAGATCTGTGCGTTCAAACGGACAAACAGACGGACATGGCTACATCGACCCGGCTGTTGTTGCTGATCAAGAATATATATACTTTATAGGGTTGGAGATGCTTCCTTCTGGCTGTTACATACCATGAATTAGCCAAAGTTTAAGATTATTGTAGATCAAATCACTCCATAACAGTGAAACTGTTAGAACGAACCAGTCAGAAAGAGATAAACTAAACAAGAAAGAAAGTCGGTCAAGCCCGACTATAACATACTCTGTACCAAGAAACAGTCTTTTGATCATAACTTGAAAACCGTTCATCCGATCTTCTCCATTCCTTTGGCTGATCGATAAGTTATCCCGATAACTAAATATGTCCAGAGGGAACAAGCCATCTATCTTCAAAACTGAGGGAGATATGACGTTTTTTCTAAATTGCGGGGGCGGGAGGGGGCGTGGCCAAAATTGAAAATAAACTTGATCTGCCTGCAGACATAAGAAGCATATGTCCCATACGTGTCAAACCTCTAGCTCTTACCATCTCTGAGATCTGTGCGTTCATACGGACAAACAGACGGACATGGCTACATCGACCCGGCTGTTGTTGCTGATCAAGAATATATATACTTTATAGGGTTGGAGATGCTTCCTTCTGGATGTTACATACTTTTGCACAAACTTATAATACTCTATGTACCTACGGTACAGAGTATAAAAATCATTTGCATTTTTCTTTGCGCACTTTTTGTAAGATCTTTTGTGTACTTAAAGTGAGATGCCGCTTTTCTTAAGTTTGTTTGCTCATAGTAAGTACGAAAAATTCTTGACTTAAGAACGCGTGTTCTCGTTTCATTGATATTAATGCTCGTTTTTGACATCAGAATGTTTTTTTTTGTTTTAGCAATAGTGAAATTACTGGCTAACTTATTAATACGAGGCAATGGCACCAGGGGCCTTCAGCTGCTAATTGTTCAAATTGTTTCATACTTAATTTAAGTACTTGAAATGCTAAGTACAAAATGGTTGAGTTCCTTTCGGAGTGTAGTCACACATTTTCAAAAAAATTTCAGCAGGCTGTGACTTTTTGTTTGTCAAACAACAAACTTTAGCCTTTTCATACAGAGCCGTTTCACATTCATTCAACTGGAGTTTGTCCGGCGGGAAACATCGCTCCGGACTTGCTTTTAATTTTCATTATCTTTTACTTTCTTAATTTATTCAAATACCAATTACCTTAGCAGAATGGCCAAGTTCTCTACGTTTGCGAACTAGATAAATGTTTTATCTCCGAATATTATGATGATGATGCTGATGGCCACTTGGTAGCCGCTTTCGGTTAATCAAGTCCAGTGTCTTGACAGTTTCTTAATTTAATTTTTTGATCATTTTTGCCATCTCCATAAGGTCAAACTAAAAGTATATACTCCCTGGCCGGTCGTACAGTTAATACATAAATTAAATTGCAAGATAATCTCTCGTCGCCCAATTAACTCGGCTATGGCTGATATTGCTTTGTTCTATAATGTATGAAATACCTACATTATTTTTTGACATTTCAAAGTTAAATTAAGCAGAAATTGAAAATTTTGAAGCCTGAAAACATAACATAGAATTTTTGCTAAATATTGCCTGGTTTCTGGGCGCCAACTCGCACAAGGAGACAGCACGATAGGTGCAATTGCCTTAAACAACAAATCTGTTGCGTATTGAGGCATGGCGCCATTTCGCGAAGTGTTACTGGAATCTGGTATATAAAGCTTGAAGAGTACTTTTAAAGCATGGAATATCAATCGATCGAAGCTCTTTATGGCCCCCCCCCACACACACACAATGGCTTGTGGATATGGTAAAGCCATCTAATCAGAAGCAGGACGGGGACCTGCAGAAAGCCTTTAAGTCACTTCAGGTTGTTTGGAATTCAAGGAGACAATCTCTACTCTATATTCCGTCTCGAACAATTAGCACTTGGGTTTTCCTTTCACAAGCGCAAAACGGCAAAAGATTGCGATAGATTGTTATGAATTATGGGGACTTCCAGGCTGCATTGGGTGCTTACAATGGGAAGCATTGCAATATACGTTGTCTAAGACCGGTTCTATTTTAATGATGGATATTAGTAAACTGGACGAGCAAGAGATTTTAAGTTTATAGTTCTATAAGGGTCTTCCGCTATGTTCTGCCAAAACTTAGACTTTCCCGACTTTGGCTTATATTCGACTCAATAACAGATAAAACCACATGTTAAAATTTTAAAAGTAAACAAGGAATGAGGGAAAAGTTGAATGCTGGGTGGACAAAGGCAAGGGATACACGATTTTGAGAAATCAGCTTAAATAATTAATATATGTTTCAAACAGGAATCTGAATACCATATGAAAATTTGGGTTTCCTACATGAAAATGCGTGCGGAAATTTCAAAAGAAACTTATTGCTCAGCATGACTTATCGCTTTCCTTTATAAGTGTGATATTGCGGCAATGCCGCGCGATTGCTTGATAGTCGTATGGGCTAAGATGACGGCATTTGTGTTTAAGTTCCTGAGACAAGGTTAATGAGTTGTGAGCTCGAAACCCAAACGTAAAAGCCTTGCACCTTCCTATTCATTTGGAATATCCTCCCCATGCCGCATGTAGATATGAGAAAAGCAAATGCAACCTGTAGAACATCCACATAAACATAATGGGTGGAAAACTGTTCTGTACAAGAAATGACACTGCCAAGTGCGACATAAACCGACATGAAATGCCCAAAAAGTGCATAAATAAATAAAAAAAACGAGAGAGCTAAGCTAACTTCGTCTGTGCCGAAGTTTTTATACCCTTGCAAGTTCATTTTCCCATTTTCGGACCGATCTTTCGTGTGGGAACTATATGATATAGTCATCCGATTTGGCCAGAAATTTGTAAAACTATGTGAAAGCATTGGAAACAAACAACTACAAAATTGCAGGTTGCTACCATTAAAAACAAAAAAGTTTTTCTAACAAAGACTACTTTTCAGACCTATCTTTTGTATGGCAGCTATACCATATAGTTGTCCGATTTTAATAAAACTTGGTAGAATTGTAAAAGAACATAGAAAACCTATGAATACAAAGTTTGGAGACGTTTCCATTGAAAAGAAAAAAGTTTTTCATACTAAAACTAGTTTTCCGACCCATTGTTCCTATGGTAGCTATGAGATATAGTCATCCAATCCGGTCGGTTCCGACACATATTAGTAGCGTGCAGCAAAAAGAAGACTTTGTGCAAAATTTCAGCTCAATAGCTTTAAATTTGTGAGACTAGTTCGCGTAGAAACAGACGGACCAAGCTCAATCGACTCAGCTCGTCGCCCTGATCAAGAATATATATATATAAACTTCTGGGCAAAATTATAATACCCTTTGCCAGGGTATACAAATGTAACTTCATAACTCATGCCACCTCTTGCAAGACTCAAAGTGCCAACTGATTTAAAATTAACTGCCTGATCTTTGCCACTTTTAATGAAATGATGCCAAGTGCATTCTGCTCTCTCTCTCTCTCATTTGGCAAGCCAACAACAACACTATTTTCGATTTCTAAAGTTTCTCATTCTGCATCTCTCGTCCTTAAATTGCAAAATTAGATTTGAATTATATTTTGATTGCATTTATATGTCGTGTAATTCGCCTCACATGTCCATGTTGAGGGGCAGCCAAAGATGGGGCAAAAACAAAAAGGGGAGAGTACGTGTTTGCCCTTCTTTTGGGTAGACTGCTCTAACTCGCTCTCTCTCTGCAATTTCTGTGTTTCGTCTGTGCTCCATTAATTTGCGCCGTAAAACCAACAAGTTACAACATACCCCTGTTGTGTTTTTTTTGTTTTTTTTTTTGCACCCCACCCATTTGATTGGTCACGTGCCTCGCACGGGTCTTTGGTTACCCCCCAGCCCCCGCCCCCGCCCCACCCGACTGGTTTTGGCTTCAATTCGTTGTGATTGCTTTGTATCGATTACAAAATGCATTACAACATTGCCACATGATAAACAACCTACATGATGAAGAAGAAGACGAAGGCAAACGGGGAGGCAGAGCATTCAAATTGGTATTAAATGGGTGTATCGACGGTGACTATTATACTTATGCCGCAATTTGTGGTTTTAAACATAATCAATTTGTGAGAACTGGGCCAAATATAATTTGCCCACAATCAATCACAGGCAATTGACTTGAGCCATAAATTACCCAAGAACTGTGTAAGAATAGCTTAACCAGTTAGTTCGTCTGGGTGGTGGTGGAAGGACCCATTTCCGTTTCCGTTCTAAGCCAGCACACGCAATGTGTGCTATTCCCCCTCGCCTTCACGCTTGTCACTGTGTTTGTGACTCGTGCATTAACGCATTTGCCGGGCCAAATTAAATAATACCCCCAGGGAAGCGCCAAAAAGAAGCTAAACGAATTCTAAACCAATTGCCGCAATATGCTTTTGACCCTGTCTGACACTGCAATATTTATCGATAACTATTAGCAAGCGATGCATGAAATGCGATAACATTAATTAGCCAGGCCGGCGAACCACAATGGACAGACAACCACCTCCCTCCCCTGTGGTTGGGACCCCCATGTGGCTACGTGTGTGTGTGTGTGTGTGTGTGGAAATTTAATTGCTTGGCTCGGCGTAACAATAACAATAATAATAATAATAATAACACTAATATATTGCAGGCTTGTTATGAGCAAGCAATATTTATGACCTGATCCTTATTTATAAGCATACGAAAGAAGATGGGCCTACAATCGGTTCAGTTTCAGTCTGCTTTGGCAAGCGTAAACCAGGAATAGGGCACCTAATTTTTCAGCGCTTTCCCAGAGCGCTCCGAAGCAGGAGTGAAAGGTGCCCAAAGCAGCACCTCGAGGGAGCGTTGCCGGAGCACTACGAGGCAGGAGTGAAAATGGAGTCCAAAAGCGAACCGCATGGTGGTGCCGTAGGGACTCCTCTTTGGAGCATTATCGGAGCACCAGAAAAATCCCGAAACACTTCGTCTAGCTTGTCTTTGGATGATTTAAGGAGTCCTTTTCAAAAAAAACCATAGGCGGATAGAGGAGTCCGCACGGAGTCTTTGAGTGAGCATTCTGGGACGCCGAAATCAGTCATTTAAGGAGTCCCTTAGGCACACTTTTTATACTCTGTACCGTAGGTACATAGAGTATTATAAGTTTGTGCAAAAGTATGTAACATCCAGAAGGAAGCATCTCCGACCCCATAAAGTATATATATTCTTGATCAGCATCAACAGCCGAGTCGATATAGCCATGTCCGTCTGTCCGTCTGTCCGTCTGTCTGTCCGTATGAACGCACAGATCTCAGAGATGGTAAGAGATAGAGGTTTGACGTGTATGGGACATATGCTTCTTATGTGTCTGCAGGCAGATCAAGTTTATTTTCAATTTTGGCCACGCCCCCTCCCGCAATTTAGAAAAAACGTCATATCTCCCACAGTTTTGAAGATAGATGGCTTGTTCCTTCTGGACTTATTTAGTTATTAGAATAACTTATCGATCCGCCAAAGGAATGAAGAAGATCGGATGAACGGTTTTCGAGTTATGATCAAAAGACAAAATTTCTTGGTACAGAGTATGTTATAGTCGGGCTTGACCGACTTTCATTCTTGTTTCATATATATTGAAAAGGCCTTTTCTCCTGCGGATATGCTCCTTTTGGACACTTTTTGTAGCCTCCCTAGGAGGCTCAGCGCCTTGAAAAAAAGTACTGAAACCTTTCGGACTCTGCAGGTTGACTGAATTTATAGCTTCTAGCTTTACTAGTATGTGTATTTATAGCCATTGGTCCTTCGAGCCGGATTGCATCACTTTCCTTGTCATTTAGTTTAACAAAATAACATTTAGCTATTCAAGTTTGTGTGTTTGATTCATTGGCCCTTCCAGCTGGATTCTTTCTTACATAGTCACTTACATAGTCTAACAAAATGTCTTGTTAGCTTCACACATTCCCAAAAAAAAAGAGAAGCCTAGAGTTAAGGATCAGCAGTTTTTTAAAATTGTCTTTAATTCGACTTTCAAGGCATCTTTTTACGTAAACGACCAGATTTTGGACACCCAAATATTTTATAAGGTCATTTTAATACTCTGTACCGTAGGTACATAGAGTATATTAAGTTTGTGCAAAAGTATGTAGCAGCCAGAAGAAAGCATCTCCGACCCCATAGTGTATATATATATTCTTGATCAGCAACAACAGCCGGGTCGATATAGCCATGTCCGTCTGTTTGTCCGTATGAACGCACAGATCTCAGAGATGGTAAGAGATAGAGGTTTGACATGTATGGGACATATGCTTCTTATGTCTGCAGGCAGATCAAGTTTATTTTCAATTTTGGCCACGCCCCCGCAATTTAGAAAAAAAAACGTCATATCTCCCACCGCTCTAAAGATAGATGGGTCGTTCCTTCTGGACATATTTAGTTATCAGGACAACTTATCGATCCTTATCGAATGGTGACGATCGGCTGAACCGTTGTCGAGTTATGATCAAAAGACTGTGCACATATATTCAATTCCATTCCATTCCATTCCGTTCCGTTGCCATAACCGTGTACTCAACTTAACTTCGATCCGATGCTGTGTCTGTTCCATACTGTTTCGATTCAATTCCGTTGCGATTCCATGCCTAGTCTTTTCCATCCCATTCCGAATACAAACAGCAATCTTAAGTTCAGTCTTATTCCGCCCGGACTACAACGCATCGTCCATTTCATCTCGTTCCTCTCGTTCGTTGCTGTATCAAGCTTCAAAATTTCGTGTTCCATGCTATTTTCACTCATCTGAATGGATTTCTTTATAAGTTATTCACTTATTTAAGCTACATCCTCAGTTGCTTTCATAAGTGTGACCATTTTATGTATTGGTGTTCCGCTCTATCTGTAGTCCATGCCAAAAACTGATCAGTTTCCAGTTCGGAACTAGTGAAAACGAAACCGAACCAGCATATTCATTCAACTAGTTCGCTGGAACCATATTAAATCCTTGTGCTCACTTCTCCTACCTACATATCATACCCAGCCAAATGTTTCCAGGCTGATTTAACATGCAAATCTGGTACAGCTTTCACAGCTTTACCCTCTTGGCCATACATAAATCATGGCCGGGAGAAGGAGAAGGTGGGAGGTGGCTACCCCTGCCCAACAAAAAAAAACAAGAAACCAAAAATAAAAATAACACTGCGTAAGACTGCGAGCGGGCGGTAGGCAGGGAGGTGAAAGGGTTGCACAAGTGGCAACTTTCACTTTTGTTAGGCTTCATCTTCGACTGGTTTGAGATTTGGAATCGATAGCCTCGTGCCGTTTGGCACCTCGCTGACGTCGAAGGCCACATTTAACGTTTGAGCGCCGCAAAGTATGCTGGGCTTATTTATTATTTACACGAGTGAAACGTGTATGAAACCGAAAGAGCTGCTAAAAACCCCGCATCCTCGAGTGGGAGTGTGGAGTTGGTGTTTGTGGTTGATTTGATTGCTTTATGCACCCAGTGAGTGGCCGCATGAATTTCAAATGAGCCGCTCTCGACTCGTCTGGGTTTTGGCTACGCCTCTTTTTTCTGGGTGTGTGCGTGCGTGTGTGTGTCGAAAGGTGGCAAATAATGTCTCTAAGCCAAGAACAAGTTGGATTCGTCGAAGTCGATCTTGGCCATAGTTTTCTGATTTATGAAATAGCTCTAACTTAGACCTTAATAGAGGAAAGCAGACCAAAACCATATCTTTAGGTTAAGGCAGAGAGGAAGTCCTCCAATCTGAAACAGCAAACATCCACTTAGATTCACTTTTCCCATTAATTTGTAAAATAAACTTTCAGAAACTCAAGGCAAATCTTAAGTTCTGATGTAAAAAGCGAAGTCTGCTGATTATTGGAATCGGAAGTCCCCGAAATAGTCTATCCAAACAGGTTTTATGTAAAATATTGTGTCTTTGTTTATTCTTATGACCCGAAATGGTGACTTCAGGCCTCTATAAACCACTGAACCGAACCGATCTGATTTTCAAGCTGGAAAAATGTAGGTTAAAGGAAAGTCACTAGAACACATGGAACAGCTGAGCAATAAGTCACTAAGTTGGAAGTCACTAAACAAATATTAACAACTTAATGAACAGTCACCGAGTGTTGAATAACTTAACCAAGTCAAAGAACAGTTGAGGAAATAGTCACTGAACAAGAGTCACTCAATTTGAGTCAATGAGCAACAAGTCACTAAACAAGAAAAACTTGAATAAGAGTTGCTGAACAACATAATGAACAGACATTAAGCAGAGAGTAACTGAACTGACTCACATTACAACTAAGTAAATAAACTGTAAACAAAAAGTCACTGAACAAGCATAAAAATAATAGTGAACACACATCGAATAGAAAGTTATTAAGCTCAGTTAAAGAACAACTGGGAAAACAATCACTAAACATAACACAAAACCTGACAAACATTCACTGAGAAGAGAGTAACTGTACTGAACCAAATCTCAACTGAGTGAACAAGCAGTGATCCATAAGTTACTGAACATAAATCAACCAAATAGTGAACAATAGAAAGTAACTCAACTCAGTCAAACATTTAGAGAACAAGAGTCTCTCAAAAAAAAGTCTCCGAACAAAAATCACTGAGTCACTGCACATTGAGCACCTGAACTTGAGTCAATGAATAGGTAAACATTCACTCAGTAAAAAGTTACTAAAGCTGATTTTAGCAACAATTGGGTGGGCAGTCCTTGAATAAAGAGTAACTTAACTTTAAACACTGAACAATTAGTCACTGAAATACATAATAAACAGACACTGAGTAAAGAGAAACTGAACTGATTAAAAAAATAGCTGAGTGAACAGTCACCGAACAATAAGTTACCCAACTAGAGTCATTACCCACCCAACATTTGGTAGATCATTACAACAAAAATCACCTAGATGAGTCTTTTTCAAGAACTTTTGTTAAGTAAGAGTAAATGACAATCATGTGCGATTAAAAGAGAGACTCGAAATTGTCTCTGGCATATGCTCAACATGTGATTTATTGAAAAACGATTCGAAAACGATGCCTAAATGACTCGAAAATGAGTCAGAAAATGATCAGAAGAATGGGTTTAAAACGACTCTTTAAGAAGAGTTGCAGCTAGGGTACCACTTTCTCCCGGCAAAAGTATCATTTAGCAGCAGAAAACATGCGCATTTATGACTATTTTAATCAAACCGCAGATTCGGAAAGTTCAAACAGTTCATCGAATGTTTGCTGGGTAAGCAAGAGTCACTGAGCAGAGAGTAACTAAACAAGAGTGACTCTAGTCACAACATGTCAAAGAAGTCACTGATTTGAAAGTAGTTGAACTGAACAATTAGTTAGTGAACATCGAGTTAACTAATAACTGGAATCCCTAAATTAAAGTCACTGAACAGCAAGTAACTGAGCAAAAGTCACTGAACAACATATTGAAAAGTCACTAATAAGAAAGATACTAAGAAAGAACAGTAAGTAGCTGAGCAAAAGTCACTGTACAACATATCGTAAAGTCAATAATATGAAAGATACTAAAAAATGAGTGCACAGTTACTAAACAATCAGATTTACACCATGAGTTTGGTAATTAAATCACTAAACAAGAGTCACTGAACAATGAGTAAGTGAGCAAAAGTCACTGAATAGTATATAGAAAGTCACTGATTGGTAAGTAACTAAGCTGACTAGAAAAAAGAACAGAGGCAACAGTTACTGATGCATGAGATACTAAACAAAAAGTGCCTGAACCATAAGGCACTGAACCATGAGTCACTGAAGCATAAGAAACTGAATTTAGAAGAAAATTGCAAAAGAAAGAATATGTTAAGTTTAGTAAGCAACTCGATTTTGCTCACTTACTTCCAACTATTATGCCTAACCAAAAGTTGCCTGAAACTAAACTTTGAATCAGATGAAACGATCGTTGCAGAGTGTTATTTCCCAGCCTTTCGCAAAGGAGAACGAAAATGCCAAAACTCGGAACAGTGCCAGGACACGGTCACAGCGCAGTCATTATCTCCTCTGCCCCCTCTCCTCTCTCTATCCGCCGAGTCTCTTACCCATAACGTGTTGCACACGTTTCGCCAGCTGCCAGTCAGTGAGCTCAGGGGGGTGGCAAAGGGGTCGGGTCAGTCCTCCCACATCTTTTGTGCTGGCTTTGGACCAGAGTCAGAGTCAGCGTCTCTCACTCATTCAGGCTTCTCCTTTTGCTTTTGGTGTTTGTGTGTTCCCACAGTAATTTGAAATTCATGCGCTTCGTATGTGGAATAAATTCAAGATTTTGATTTGCTGCTACGTGTGGCATCATTCGCACACACACACCCACACACACTCATACACATTTCGTGTGCAATTGAAGGTGTGAAATCGTACATAAAGCATAATAAAAGTGAAACGCGTGAGACTGTTTGGCTTTTAAAGCCAGGCGGATCCCACAAGGCAGCTTAAAGTTGGGTGGTGGGGGGTTAAAAAAAGTATAGGAGGAGAGCACAACAATTAATGTTTGCGTGGAACAGGAAGGACAATGAACTAAAAGCTGCCCCTGACACTGATGGCCATAATTGAAAATGTCAACCAGGATAGAGAGAAGGAGAGAGACTGAGAGAGTTGAAACAAAGTGGCGCCCCAAAAAGTAGGCAACGATGGACAGCTGATTGATTGAGGGGGCAACAAAGAGGCTCCATTTTCGTTTGCCAAATCGGTTGCATTTGGGTGTCGCTTATAAACTTTAAAGCTCAAAGCAAATCATCATTTAGGTGCTCCCCCCGGGCCAGATCTCACACGCGCACACAAACAAATATGCTGATTATGCTGGTACTATTCCCCCGATGGCGCCGGCTGCCATGGATAGCGCAAATTTCAATGACTTTACTGTTATTTATGCCATTCGAAAAGTAATTTATAGCATTAAATGCCTAAAAGCACACTTGCGATTTCAGCAATTTGCGTTGGAGCTGCCGAAAAGTAGGCAACACAACACAACAGCCAAACAAACACGCGCGCATATTACGCAGCCCGCTGCTCTCCCCCCCATCCGCCCCGCTCTCGTCAGCAGTTTTCTTCCTTTTTGTGTTTATTTTTGGTGGGGCAAGAGAAAAAATACATGTCAATGACTTTACAGAAAGCGGAAACTCATAAAGATAAGTGTTGACATGACTGCCAACATCTTTGAGAGTTCCCGCTCCCGCTCTCCATCTCTCTCTCTCTCTCGCCGACTCACTACCCACTACTACTCCGGCTGCCTCTTTAAGTGGCATCTGTCGTCCCGTATTTGTGTCATTCCTGTGTGTGTGTGCATGTATGAGTGTGCGTGAGTCTCACCTCGCAAATTCCCTAAACTTCTTTTCTGCGACAGAAATAGCCAAGGTGAAAATTTAAATAGGAGTGGAAGGTGGCACAAAAAGTAATCGATCTAATCAATAGTTTGTGTTAGTTTTGTGTGAATTCCAATCAGGCTAAAGAATTGCTTAGTTCACTGAAAGAGTTTATCGATTTCATGATAAAAGCGATTTTCATCATCTGGCTCTCGAATCTAACGAATTGGCTTTGGTTTTGTTCAAGACTGCAAAAAGCCCTCTCCGAACCAAATGCCTGTGCATGTGTTTGTGTGCAGATCTACAATTATTTACAATTATTACAACATTTTTGTTTGTCAGTTGAAATATTTAAACGTTTATAGCCTTAACGGCAAATTCAGAACTTCAGGATTTCCACATAATTCTACTCATTTTCGAAGTTCAGAACAGGCTTGATGCGCTCAATGTTCAAAACAAAATTCGTAAAAACTCATAAAAAATACCCTTTTTTAAAGCAGCATGCAAAAAATAAGAGACCCTGGTACAAGTTCTAAGGCTGAGAGACTTGTTGTGGTTTAAAGAGACAAGCCTTTCTGATCAAATGCTCAAAAATTATAATTATAAATGTTTATTTGGGTGCACTTTTTGAGGGCAAATGTGTAATTTGGAGAGGTGGCCCCTTAAAAAGTATCCTTTTGTTTTATGGATAATACAATTTGAAGCCAAACAAGAAAGAAAGTCGGTCAAGCCCGACTATAACATACTCTGTACCAAGAAAATTTGTCTTTTGATCATAACTCGAAAACCGTTCATCCGATCTTCTTCATTCCTTTGGCGGATCGATAAGTTATCCTAATAACTAAATATGTTCAGAAGGAACAAGCCATCTATCTTCAAAACTGTGGGAGATATGACGTTTTTTCTAAATTGCGGGGGCGGGAGGGGGCGTGGCCAAAATTGAAAATAAACTACTTGATCTGCCTGCAGACATAAGAAGCATATGTCCCATACACGTCAAACCTCTATCTCTTACCATCTCTGAGATCTGTGCGTTCATACGGACAGACAGACAGACGGACAGACGGACATGGCTATATCGACTCGGCTGTTGATGCTGATCAAGAATATATATACTTTATGGGGTCGGAGATGCTTCCTTCTGGATGTTACATACTTTTGCACAAACTTATAATACTCTATGTACCTACGGTACAGAGTATAAAAATATATAAGAAAGTTAACGTAAGTGTGTAAACCCTTGCTGCACGTTTTCCTAACTAATTTGAAGCACATTTCCACTGAAAAAAACCAAGTTTTTCTCACTTCTACTACTCTTCTGACTCTACATTTGTATGACAGCCATACCTTGTAGATGTCCGATTTCGACCAAACTTAGTGGAATCAGGCAAAAGCAAAGAAAACTAGGAAATACAAAGTTTGGAGGCGTTTTCTTTGAAAACCAAAAAGTTTTTCTCACTAAAACTGGTTTCTTGACCGATCTTTCCTATGGCAGCTAAAACCTATAGTCATCCGATTTTGACAAAACTTTAAAGAATTATGTGAAAGCTTATAAACTAAATATATGCCAACTTTAAAGAGTTTCGAATTGAAAACAAAAAAGTTTTTCTCACTAGGACTATTTTTCTAACCTTACTTTTCTATGGCAGCTATACTATATAGATGTCCGATTCTGACCAAACTGGGCACAATCATATAGAAGCGTAGAAAACTAATAAATACGAAGTTTGGAAACGTTTACATTGAAAACAAAATAGTTTTTCACACTAAAAATAGTTTTTGGACCGTTCGTTCCTATGGCAGCTATATGTTAAAGTCCTTGTATCCGTCCGGTTCCGCCAAATGTGCAGCGCATTCGTACCAAAAGACTTCGTGAAAAGTTTGGTTGCGATAGCTTTAAAACTAAGGGCGGAGATAGCATAGAAACAGGCGCACGGACAGGCTAAATCAACTCATCTTGTCATGCTGATCAAGAATATATATATAATTTATGTGGTCGGAAATGCTTCCTTCTATGCGCTACAAACATCTGGACAATTTCAATAAGGGTATACAAAAAATATTTCATAGAAAATTGCTATATGTGCAATATTCAAAACTTCTCATATGTTTATATTTTTATATAGGAACTTCACTTTTAGGGCCGATTTCTCTTTTCCCAGATATCTCAGTCCAAGTATTCAATCAATTTCAGACTTATTGTGCCTTTACTTTAGCTCCTAAGAGCTTGATTTAAGCTCGACATCTTATTAATGTTAGCTTGTTATCCAAACTCGCGTTGATTCCTTAGTAGGATCATACCATAAGGGCTCGATTTTGGAATCGGCTTGGTACAAAATTGTCTTAAATTAAATAAATCCTATAAAGGATTGCTTCAATAAAGACCGAGATTAACTTAACCTCGATATTTAAACTTTAAACAGAAGAAACAAGCCATCTATCTTCAAAACTGTGGGAGATATGACGTTTTTTCTAAATTGCGGGGGCGGGAGGGGGCGTGGCCAAAATTGAAAATAAACTTGATCTGCCTGCAGACATAAGAAGCATATGTCCCATACACGTCAAACCTCTATCTCTTACCATCTCTGAGATCTGTGCGTTCATACGGACAGACGGACAGACGGACATGGCTATATCGACTCGGCTGTTGATGCTGATCAAGAATATATATACTTTATGGGGTCGGAGATGCTTCCTTCTGGATGTTACATACTTTTGCACAAACTTATAATACTCTATGTACCTACGGTACAGAGTATAAAAAAACTGGCTACAGTTACCCATTGGACTTTTTTAACATTCTTTTAGATTTTGCCGTTTCGAGGTCATTAGTTCTTGGTTTCTATGATTAGTAGACAGTTTCCATCCATACCAGCATTGTTATGGCGGTTAGAGAATTCCCAGGCAAAAGCATTTTCGTATGTGTGTGTATACATTTTGCCTTACTGTATTGGAGAGAATGTGACATCTGAGCTCACTTCAGACTCGAGTCAGGACTCTTTGACTTTGAAGTACTGATATGAGCCTTTTCGATATGAAATTACAATATTCTAACCTTTCCTTAGTAAACTAGTTCAAGGCTTTTCCAGGCACTTAAGGAAAGCCATTAGTTGAGCAACCGATTACTGCTGATAAATTTCAATTTCAATGCCCAATTATATTAATCAAGATTGAGCTGACATTGTCAATCGATGGGTAAGAAAACTATTATATTTTGCAACTGTCACAATTTCAACTTTCCGCAGGCAAATGAGCAACAAACTCATCCCCTCCCCCCTTCCCCTCTCCACAGCCAGCAGGCTCAGTTAACAGCCGCAGATTGTACTTGTAGAGTTCTATTTTTTGTTTGGTTTTTTTGACTGCTCAAGCAGCAAATCATATTGCTTTGTCGTTGCCTCTTCCAGCTCCTGCCCCTGCCCCGGCCCCGGCCCCGGCCCCTTCTGTCCCCGGCCTGCCTGCCTGCCTGCCTGTCGTGCCTCAAAAGCAGTTGAAACTTTGTCAACAATGTTGAATAATTAAAATGCTCCCTCGGCATCAAGAAGTCTAGAGCAAGAGACCCGCTTCTGCCTGCCTGCATTGTGTGTTGTGCCTGACAGTTTCCAAGGGGAAAGCCTGGCAAGGCTCATCAGCAATTCTCAATTGCTATTATAATATTTTTTTTCTCTGCTGCCTCTTCTGACGTAAACACCTGATACAATGGCAAGGGCCGGGCGGAGTTGTCTCCATCTCCGTCTGGCGAAAAAGTCAAGTTTTGCTTAATGCGCAGTCCCCGTGCAGCGTTGAAAGTTTTGTCGAGCCAAAAATTCATCAACTTTGTTGCATAATATTTCAATAAACCCGAAAAGAGAGCAAGGCTGGTGTCATAAAATTAAAGCATACTTTGCAGCGTGTTGACAGACGAGGACGCCGACGACGCCGACGACGATGACGATGACAAAAAGGCAAATGAACTGCCTTACAATAGTGCACTTGGGAGTGGTACTCTTTTCTCGCTCTTTCTTTGTGTTGAACTATAGAAAACATATTGTGAAATTTGCCAGCAGCAGCAGCAGCAGCAGCAGCAGCAGGATGAAGAAGTTGCTGCCAGGCAGCGGAAAATTGGCTCGCAAATTAAATGATGCATACTTTCGGGCTAATAGAATTTTGAGTCCCAAGAAACAACCTTTTGGAGGCAGTAGCTTTAAGTGCAGAGTCGTTCGCTCAAATCTTTGGCAAACATTAAGTATAGCTGACCAAAGCTGAATAAACGAAGCAACTGGGGTCAAGCTAAGACCAAGCTGGTTCAGTTTGTTGTTGTTTGCACCCAACTAGTTGATATAAGTGAGTATTACTGCCATCCGGCTCGAAGGACCAAAGCTTTAAAAGTGAATAAACAAAGCAACTGCGGCCAAATTTAAACCAAGCTGATTCAGTTTGTTGATGTTTGCACACAACTTGTTAAAATAAGTGAGTATAACTGCCATCCGGCTCGAAGGACCAAAGCTTTTTGGGGACTTTCAAGGGAAAATATGAGTAATTCAGCTTAATTAAGCAAGGAAAATAAGTTAAAGCTAGCTAAACTTTCGCTGCAACACAGTTTCCTTCTGTTGAATCAAGTGTTATCTATAGTCCGGCTCGAAGGACCAATGTCTCTCTCTCTCCTTCTAGCAAAACTTTGTGGGCAACTGTACTAGCCACGGGAAACTATCAGAGTAGTCAACTATGACCCTACTCCCTGGCCGATGCACTTTGTGTGTGTGTGTTTTTGGGGCCACGAAACCTGATGATGTAAAATGATTTTGAAGCTTTATGGAGATGCGGTTTTATATAATTTTAATCCAATTAAACTTAATTAACTTGTGTGTGCAGCTGAACGTAACTGTAAACCAGTCGCCGTCACCCATTTACCCCCGGGATCAGGACCAGACCAGGTCGTAATTATTACCACTTACGGCTAAATACTGCGAGTTTGCTGCGCTTTCTTTATGCCATGTTGTTGGGCGAAAAAGTTGTGCCAGCCGCAAAAATGCCAGTATCATGCAACCGCGGCGGCGGCATCAGCAGCGGAAGAGTGAAAAGTTTTTGGCCAAAAACCCACAACAGTCGGTGGAGAGACGGTTTTTTTTTTGTTATTGGGATAAACTTTTGCCTACTTTTAGGCGCATAAAATTTATACTTCACCTTTGGACAAGCATAAATCTTTGTTATGCCCTGGGAGGGTGTGCCGAAAGCCCAAAAATCACAGCCATCCTTTTCCGGACGTTGGTAATTATTTTCGACCCCAGGAATTTTATTTTCAGTTTCAGTTTTAATTAATGCCAACAACAGCGAGCGGGGGCAGCCCCTTTTTCGGGGTGCCATTTTTTTGTTGCTGCTTAACATGACTTCATAATGAGTTTTAATAGTCGGTTTCGCCTAGCAGCGATTAATCATTTGCAGAAAGGAATATGCTAGTCCGTATTAGGAGGTGCTGAGGCCAGCTCGCATGGCATATTCCTTTGAGTTCGTTACATCGATTAGCTTAAAGCACTACTTTTGGACAGACTTGAGATTACATTTATGACGCAGCTTTAAAGAACACATTCTGTTTTCAAGTCTGAGAGAGATTTGGTTAGCATAAGACCTAATCATATCTACTTAATAACAAACTTAAGAGTAGCTGCAAGTTTAAATGACCTGCCTGCAATCCGACTCGAAGGACCGGGATGTGTTTCCAACTTCCCAAAACTTCGTATGTGTCTCACATCACCCAACATTTGGAAGATCGTTTCAACAAAAATCAACTTGATGAGTCAATTGGGAGCACTTTTAATGATTAAGAAGAGATGACTATCATGTGCGTTTAAAAAGAGACTTGGATTTGACTCATGCATTTGCGAAAATGTGGTTTATATTGAAACTGATCAGAAAAATGTGTTTAAAGCGACACTTGAAGAAGATGCGCAGTTAGAGCACCGTTTTCTCCCGACAAAAGTATGATTCAGAAACCAAACTCATTTAAGGGAATTTTAATCAGACCAAGGTCTCGAAAAAAACTCAAATGTGATCAAAACTTTCATGAAATGTTTGCTGGGGCTCTTTTTTTTCTCTTCTATCCCAGCAGACATTTTTATGAAATTTTTGTGATTAAACAGACCAAAATAAAAGAGTAAAACAAGTTTTTCTCACTAAGACTACTTTTCTGAGTCTTTTTTTGTATAACAGCTGTATTATATAGATGTCCGATTTCGACCAAACTTGGGAGAAGCATGGAGAAGCATAGCTAACTAAGGAATACAAAGTTTGGAAGCATTTTCTTTGAAAACAAAAAAGTTTTACTCACTAAAACTTTGGCAGCTATAACCTATAGTCCACCGATTTTGACAAAACTTTGAAGAATTGTGTAAAAGCTTATAAAATAAATGTATGCCAATTTTAAAGAGGTTAACATTGAAAACAAAAAAGTTTTTCTTACTAAGACTATTTTTCTAACCTTACTTTTCTATGGCTGCTATACTATAGAGATGTCCGATTTCTACCAAACTTGGCAGAATCAAGGAGAAGCATAGATAACTAATAAATACAGAGTTTGGAGACGTTTGCATTAAAAACAAAAAAGTTTTTCTCACTAGAACTAGGTTTTCGAACGATCGTTCCTATGGCAGCTATATGTTACAGTCATCGGATCCGGCCGGTTCCGACAAATGTGCAACGTATTTGTACCAGAAGACTTCCTGCAAAGTTTGGTCTCGATAGCTTTAAAACTGATATAATATAGAAACAGACGGACATGGCTATATCGTCTCAGCTCGTCATGCTGATCAAGAATATAAGTACTTTATTCCTTCTATGCGTTACAAACATCTGGTCAATTTCAATATACACTCTGCAAGGGTATAACAAATGGTTTAATCTCGACCTTCGGATTGAAGTCAATCCTATTCGCACTTGGAATGAGACAGTCCGGGCTTGACCGATTTCGGATTTCTCGAATTTTTCTGTGTACTTTTGAGTTCTTGGTCTGATTAAAGAAGTCATAACGTGGCTCGTTTTCCGATCATAAATGATACGAGTGAAAATGGTACCCTAGCTGGGAACAGTTGTATGTATCTTTCGTTTTCTTGCGGTTGTGATTCTGGATGATTTTTGCGAGCTGAGCACAAATCTGTTTTCGGAAAAGTCCTGGTAATTATACTCTGTACCGTAGGTACATAGAGTATTATAAGTTTGTGCGAAAGTATGTAACAGGCAGAAGGAAGCATCTCCGACCCCATAAAGTATATATATTCTTGATCATCATCAACAGCCGAGTCGATATAGCCATGTCCGTCTGTCCGTCTGTCCGTCCGTATGAACGCACAGATCTCAGAGATGGTAAGAGATAGAGGTTTGACGTGTATGGGACATATGCTTCTTATGTCTGCAGGCAGATCAAGTTTATTTTCAATTTTGGCCACGCCCCCTCCCGCCCCCGCAATTTAGAAAAAACGTCATATCTCCCACAGTTTTGAAGAAAGATGGCTTGTTCCTTCTGGACATATTTAGTTATTAGGATAACTTATCGATCCGCCAAAGGAATGAAGAAGATCGGATGAACGGTTTTCGAGTTATGATCAAAAGACAAATTTTCTTGGTACAGAGTATGCTATAGTCGGGCTTGACCGACTTTCTTTCTTGTTTTAACTTAAAGTTTTGTGTAGATCTTTTCAGTTTGATTTCGCTTACTTTAAGATTGTCAGAAAGTATTACATCCTAATTTCATAATAAACTATTCCAAACAGTTGTACGATTTTGTAAAGTGAGGATAAATACAAGAGTTTTACATGAGCGTTTCATGTTATCAAAAAAACAGGTTCAAGTGCACCAACACGGCGAGTAAATGACACGGTCTTTCAGGCTAATATTCAAACTGAACCTGGGGTATTGCCTTTGAATGCTAAGTGCTCCCTGGTGATCCGCGGTGATCCAATGCGGAAACGACATGGCTAAACCGCAAATTTCCTCGCGGAATAATGTTGCTTATCCGACGGCGGAATTATGTCGTTTTAAAACGTCATCATTCTGCAGTGTTTGAATAAGACAAAACGTGCTGGGCGAAATTGTGTTGTAACGCCCTAGCAATAAAGTCATGGTTTCGCTATATGACAAATTCACAACATTTTTGCAAAACTTCGGAATTGAGAGGCGGAATTATGTCGATGGCTACATTTAGTTAGTGCTTTTTTGCTCTTGAAAGCTGATAAAGTGGGTGTAAAAGTGCATTTATCGATTGTTTTTTTGGGCTTTAACAGATTAATCGATAAACCAAGTCAAAACTTTTAAGACTTAAAGCTTCGTTTTAGATGAATTTAACGATAAATTGTAGATTATGTACTAATAAAACGATAATTGCATGGTATTAAGAACCGATTGGTATATTTTTTCAGTTAAGATGGAAAGCATGATTTTGGGCCAGGGTTGGGCTCAGTAGCTCATGAGCTCTAAAGCAGAAACAGCAACGCCGACAGAGGTCACATTTATGGTTAGCTGGGCGCTTTGTTGATGGTGCTTTTCAAATCCTTTCTGCGTCCCGAAAAGGAGCTGAAAGAGCTTCTACAAACACAAGGTAAGTCTTTATCCCTGAAACCCTCAATCACCCATAAAACGTTTGCTCTGATCGAATTGCATCGATCTGTCATTCTTCATTGCTTAAATTTATCCAGCAATTTATTTCTCTTAAAGAACAAACAAAAAAATGTAGTGGCCAGGAAATGGAAGTCGGAGGACCGAAAAGCGAAACAGTTTTGGTCACCGCGCTTCAATAATTCTGTTTGCACACTGAAACAGAGCGAGGACCTCAACCTCAGCACACGGTTACACAGAGCCAGTAGCAACGGCGGCAAACATATTTCGAGTGGCTTTTGTGGCATTGACGCGGCGAGCTTCACCACGCCGAAGACAAAAAGCCAAACAAACTGCACCAGAAGCAACAAAATGTCGGGTGGGCGAGCTGTGTGAAAAATTACAATGCAATTGTTTGCCTCGAACCCGGAGCCGGTGCCGCAGCCGGAGCCGGAGCCGGAGCCGGACCAAGCCCAAGTCAATGGCAGACCGCAGAGCAGACGCTCAGTTTTTGGATGCCGAGGGTCCATTATCGATTTAAAAAGTGCATTGTGGCAGATGCCGAGCGGCGGTGGCACTTTTTATTATTAACTGTTGCATAATTTCGGGCGTTCGTCATGCGGTTTTTCTTTTGCGAGCGGAACGCTAATTGAATTTGCATGGCAAATCAAGGCCCGCGCACTCAAAGCGCTGCGCTTTCATCAAAAATGTGTAAGTTACTTAAAAATGTGCGAAAGGAGCACACACACACACGCACACACACACACGCACACATGCATATTTAAGCATCCACTCCTTTGCCACATTTGGGCAGGGAGCCAAACAATGAGGCTTTTGTATGCTGCTTCTGCTCCTGCGGTACACATGTGTACGTGGTCCATTGTTTGTATTGAACGCGCCACTCTCTGCTTTGCCTTTTGCCTGCCTTTTGCCTGCCTGCCTGCCTGGCAGACGGGCAGGCTGTTTTCATTTGCGCCTTCAAATCTAAGAATAATAGCCGCCTTGATTACATTCACGCCGCTTTATGACAAACGCAACAAAAAGAAGAAAACACCACACGCGTTCGGCACAAACAATGAAAGGAGAAATGGCACAGTGGAACCAGAGTGCTAAGAGTACATCAAATTAAGCTTTCATTTTTGTAGCGGCTGCGGTTAGCGCTGTAGCTTATCATTTTCTTTAAAGTTAATAAACTAGATGGACCTACTTTTCAATAAATCACTTAGGTAGGCACCATTTCGTGGCCCTAAAAGGGAGTACCATATAAAATCGATAGTCAAGTTTCTCCTATTTGACCTAAATATGACCTTAAGATTGACAAAAATGGACTGAGGAGGATGACAAAATGCTTTCTGGATTGTTTATAGCCTGTATTATAGTCTTCTAGCCAGACTTTACCATAAATCTCTAACATAGGTACCATTTCGGAGAATTATAAGGAAGTACCATTCAAAATGAATAAACAAACCTCTCCTATTTGACCTTAATCTACCCATAACATGGGCAAATATGGACATAGGTGGTTTACAAAGAGCTCTAGGGATTAGTTAAAGCCTCTATTATACTCATCCAGTCCAACGTTTCCATAATTCTCCAGGATAGGTACCATTTCATAGACTTAAGAGGGTGTACCTTAAAAAATGGATAGTTAAATTTCTCCAATTTGACCTTAATTTGCCCCTAACATTGAGAAATATTGACATAGGTGGATGATAAAAGGCTTTATGGACTAGTTTAAGCCTGTATTACACTCTTCTTATACGACTTTTAAATAAACTGCCAAGGTAGGTAGCATTTCATAGCCTCAAGAGGGAGTACCATCCAATATTGACAGTCAAATTTCTCCAATTTGACCTTATTTTGCCCTAAACTTTAATAAATATGGACGTAAGGGAATGAAAAACGGCTTTATGGTTTATTTTTCCACTGTTTTATACTCTTCTAGCCCGACTTTTCCATTAATCGCTAAAGTAGGCACCATTTCGGAGCCTTAAAAGGCAGTACCATCCCATGTGGATAGTCAAATTTCTGCTGTTTGACCTTAATCTGCCCTTAATATTGACATAGGTGAATGACAAAGGGCTTTATGGACTAGTCTTAACCTGTATTATACTCTTCCAAACCGAGTTTTCCATAAATCGCCAAAGTAGGTACCATTTCATAGCTTTAAGAGTATAGATAGTCAAATTTAACCTATTTGACGTTAATCTATCCTTAATATTGACAAATATGAACATGGGTGAATGACCCAGGACTTCATGGTTTACTTTTTAACTGTACTATACTATTCTCAACCGAGTTTCTTAGTAATCGTAAAGTTGGGTACCATTTCATATCCATAAGAGGAAATACCATACCAAGTGGATAGTCAAATTTCTCCTCTTTGACCATAATCTGGCCTTAACATTGACATAGGTAAATGTCAAAGGGCTTTATGGCACAGTCAAAGCCGGTATTATACTCTCCTAGCTCGACTTTTCCACAAATCGAAGCCTCACCATCACAAATCGACAGTCAACTTTCTCCAATTTGACCTTAATCTGTTGTTAACATTGAGAAATATTGACTTAGGTGGATGATAAAAGGCTTTGTGGTATAGTTAAAGCCTGTATTATATCCTTCTTATCGGACTTATAAATAAATTGCCAAGGTAGGTACTATTTCGGCGCCTTAAAAGGGAGTAACATCCCAAATCGATAGTCAAATTTCTCCTATTTGACCTGAATCTGCCTTAAACCTTGACAAATATGAACATATATGGATGACAGGGGTCTTTATGGATTAGTTTAAGCCTGTAGTATACTCTTCTAGCTCGACTTTTCCATAAATCGCCCAGGTAGGTACCTTTTCGTAGCCTTACAAGGGAGTAAGCCCTTAACATTGGCAAACGATGCTTCCACCAGTAGCGTTGTATCTTTTCTGTTGCTTATAACCCTACCATCAATTGTTTGTTAAAGACAATCACTTGCCCCACTGTGCCGGGTAGAAATGAAAAGAAATGAAATTAAGTGGCATGTTGTTGCTCTTGTATAAACGAGGGTGGGAAGGGGCTGGGCCACTGTAATTTGGCCCTCCTCCTCAGCACGCCCGACACTTAAGCCTCACTGTAAGCCTGTTAAACATTTCGAGTGTTAATTGTGTGCGAACAACAATAACCAGAGAAATTTTCGGAGTTAACAACTAACGTGAAGATTGTGATTGGAGCAAAACACACAAGTCAAACGCCCACCCGCCCGCCTGTCGTGCCAAAACCAATGGCAATTTCCATGCCTAAACGAGTGCCTGGCTTGGCTCACCTCTTTTGGCCCCAGTTAGTTAACCAAATGGCAATCGGTGCGCTGTCACTTGTGCCGCTTCTGCTCGCCGCCTCCTGCCGGGCCCTCCATTCCGGCACCGCGAGTGGCATCGCTCGTTTTAATTACATCGTCCAGATCTATGATCCAAAATTTCTATGCTCTGGCACACTGATGAGTGCACATTATGTGCTGACCGCCGCCCATTGTTTCACCAAGCACACAAGGGTTCAATGGCTGTCGGTGCGCGCGGGTCAGGATTACCTTTTGGACCAATTTAATGGGTCCAAAGTGTTGGCCATACAGCGGCATCCCAAATTTGCGGCGCGTTCGTTGCGGAATGATATAGCGGTGGTCAGACTGAGGGATGCCATTGCAGCCACATCGACCATAGGCTATATGCCCATCTGTAATCAGAACTTCAGGCCTGGTAATTCGGTCCAGGGAGTGGTGGCCGGTTGGAGTGTGCGCAATTCAACGCAATCGTTGAGCTACATTAATGTGAATCTGATGTCGGCTGGGCTGTGCCGTAAGAGTTTTCCCGAAATTCCGCCGGGTGTGATGTGTGGCAAGTCGAAGAGTCCAATGCAAACTCTGTGCTTTGGCGATTCGGGTGATCCGTTGATCTACAACAATCAGGTGTGTGGCCTGGCCATTGCGTTTCGTCGTTGTGGGAAATCACGTCACCCGAATCTCTACACAGATGTGTCCGTACAGCGGGAGTTTATAATGCAAGCGATGACGATTTTGGATGAGAAGGCCAGAATTATAATCAGCGGACGTTACCGGGGTGGGCGGCGATAAGGTGAGTTGAAGATATTCGATTTGGGTTAAGTATTCATCAAAATTGAGAGGGATTTCGGTTGCTTGTTTTAAGTATATTTACATTTTTCAACCAAAGACACTAGATATACTAGATGGCGCGTACGCAAAAACCAGTGTTAGATAATGTTTTGTATCCAAAGGGCTTAAGACCAATAAAAGTATGGAACCATTTTCCACTTTTCAACCAAAGACGCCCTATACAAAGCTTTGTAGGTATTTCAAGAGTAAAAGTATGTCTCTGCACTTAAGAACCAAAGACACTGGATATACCAGATGACGCTTTGTCTAATGCACGAATCTATAAAAGCAATTATACACTTCTTAAAGCATCAGTTTAAAGTAAACTTCTAGCAAAACCTTTGCAAATGGTCTATAATGTATTACACTGAAAGCGGTGGGCACAAAAATACACTCAAAATGACTTCTTATTGCTATGAACAGTGTTAGGAAAAGTGCGTGTTGTAGTTTTGTTAGTGGTTTTCCAAAAAGAATATCCAAAATCACTTCTATAGCCAAATGTTGGCTCAAAAACTGTGTATTACACTACTTTTTCCGACATTCCCGATATTTCCAACACTTCAAATAAGACGTCCATTGCCCTAGCAGAGCTTAAAACGAGTGCTTAAGTTAAAGTCGTTCTAGTCCGACTTTGATGTACTTTTTTACTTAGGGGAAAAGTGCTTAACGGCCAGCGATTATGTTAATTAACATATCAGTAGCATAAATGTTAACATTTGTTAGTTAACAGATCAGTAACATAAATGTTAGCATATTACATCAACTAACATTATGAAAAATGACAGCGCATGTTGGCATGCTCAAACTTTTTATACTCTGTACCGTAGGTACAGTTTATAAGTTATAAGTTTGTGCAAAAGTATGTAACATCGAGAAGGAATCATCTCCGACCCTATAAAGTATATATATTCTTGATCAGCATCAACAGCCGAGTCATGTCCGTCATGTCCGTCTGTCCGTCTGTCCGTCTGTCCGTCCGTCCGTCCGTCCGTCTGTCTGTCCGTATGAACGCACAGATCTCGGAGATGGTGAAATATAGAGGTTTGACATATATGGGACATATGCTTCTTATGTCTGCAGGCAGATCAAGTTTATTTTCAATTTTGGCCACGCCCCCTCCCGCCCCCGCAATTGAGAAAAAACGTCATATCTCCCACAGTTTTGAAGATAGATGGCTGGTTCCTTCTGGACATATTTAGTTATCAGGATAACTTATCGATCCACCAAAGGAATGGAGAAGATCGGATGAATTGTTTTCGAGTTATGATCAAAAGACTGTTCGCTGCTACTGCAGCATCAACATATATGCTGAGCGTATAATTTTCTTGGTACAGAGTATGTTATAGTCGGGCTTGACCGACTTTCTTTCTTGTTATAAACCAGAACGTGTACCAAGAGTCATCCAGCAATCTGGTCCTTAACCGGTTCAGTTAGGTTTTTGGTGGGACCCTTCAAGCGGCCAAGGTAACGAGCTTTCTTAAGTTATGATTCCTCCAACCTGACCCCGAACCGAACCTTAACCGCTAAAGCGATATATCTCCGACGATATATCCATGTAGTACATTTTGCCGGTAGACTTATATATCGACTTTTTCCTCCAGTAAAGGCTTCTCGTTAAAAAGTGCGTCCTGTTAACAACGACATAATTCCGCCGTTTCAAAGACGACATACCTAGCCGTGTAAAGAAAGCCATACATCAACGTGTATATTGGTCGTCGTAAAACGACATATCTCCGCCGTGATAAAAACGACATATCTCTACGCGGAGCTATGTCGTTTCGAAGCGTCATAGCTCCGCGAGCAGATGTATGGTTGGAAAACGAAATATTTCCTCGCGGAGATATGTCGCTTGTAAGACGGCGGAGATTTGTCCATTGAGTTATATTGTTGCCCCCACTTATCGGCTTGAAAAAGGGTTTGGTTCAAAAATTACCTATCCTTGCAACTCTACGTTTCAGTACTGAATCAGATCTGAGCAGTAGGAATAACTGAATTTCATGCCTGAATTAGTACTTACAATGAAACCGATGAATTCAGTATTGAAATCATGCCGATAAGGTAATGACATAGTAAGACATGTCTGTGTTAAATTCTGGCCTGAAACTCATACAAAGTATGCCATGAATTCAGTACCAGCCTTTCCATTTCAGGGCTGATTCAGCTATGATTCAGGTCTAAGCTGAACTGAAGGGATGTTAAATATTCTGACAAAAGTCAAATTGTGAAATTTCAATACTAAATTCGCATATTTATAAGAGTAGACAAGTTAGACTAACACTAACTAACCGTTCTAAATGGTAGGATCAAATAGGTGCATAATTAAGAAGCGCTCTCCAAACAAAAATAGTGCAGAGCGCTTTTACCAGTTCGTTCAAATGCATTGAAAATGGGAGAGAACTTTTTCTTTTAACGAGCAAAGATGCTATGTACCAAAACCAACGAAAGGATAGGAACTGGTTTCTCGGATCGAACACACTGCAGATTTTCATTGTATTAGACAAATAATTCGATAGGTTTCAAAAGTTCCTGTTGGGGATGCGAACCGTTTCTGAACCGAGACGAACCAAACCATACCGAAACGTTTAGAAAAATTCTGAACCAAACCGAAAACCGCAAAAAAAGAGAATGGTTCAGTTCATTTTAAGTTTCAGCGGAATGCTTTAGTGATAAAAGATACTCATCAAGCAGGCAAGCTGATCCAAATGAGTCAGATGATTTCATTTAAGCTAACTTTTAGACTAAAGTTTTTTTAGAAAGAAAAGTACACAGAAAAAACTGGATAAAAAAAATATCCTTTGGGACTGGATTTGTTTGTTATATTCATTTAATCATCCAACGAAGCTCAAAATCATACAAGGGATGGATGATTGAAAGGATATTAAAGACATATGCAGTCCAAATCGATAGGGGTAATTATCCAATGGATATTTTTATACTCTGTACCGTAGGTACATAGAGTATTATAAGTTTGTGCAAAAGTATGTAACATCCAGAAGGAAGCATCTCCGACCCCATAAAGTATATATATTCTTGATCAGCATCAACAGCCGAGTCGATATAGCCATGTCCGTCTGTCCGTCTGTCTGTCCGTATGAACGCACAGATCTCAGAGATGGTAAGAGATAGAGGTTTGACATGTATGGGACATATGCTTCTTATGTCTGCAGGCAGATCAAGTTTATTTTCAATTTTGGCCACGCCCCCTCCCGCCCCCGCAATTTAGAAAAAACGTCATATCTCCCACAGTTTTGAAGATAGATGGCTTGTTCCTTCTGGACATATTTAGTTATTAGAATAACTAATCGATCCGCCAAAGGAATGAAGAAGATCGGATGAACGGTTTTCGAGTTATGATCAAAAGACAAAATTTCTTGGTACAGAGTATGTTATAGTCGGGCTTGACCGACTTTCTTTCTTGTTTATTATTCTTTTTTTCTCTGTGTTGTTTGAATCGGATTCGGGAAACTTCATCCTTCAGAGCTCACATTTGGGAATGCTTTATCTCTTTTTTGCAGAAAATCCGGCTCGAAGGACCTTTCGGAAGAAAGACTAAAACTATATGTAATCACAGTGAAGAAAAGTAGTTGTATCGGATTCGTGAAACTTCATCCTTCAGAGCTCAAATTTGGGGTTGCTTTATCTCTTTTTTGCAGAAAATCCGGCTCGAAGGACCTTTTGTAAGACAGATGATTAAGCTAAGCTATCTTTTCAAAGTGAAGAAAAGTCGTTATATCGACTCGGGTAACTGCAACATCAAGAGCTCACATTTGGGGTTGCTTTATCTCTTTTTCTAGAATATCCGGCTCAAAGGACCTTTTAGAAGTCTACATAGAACGGTTTTAGCCAATTCCCTAGTGGAATCTAATTCAAAGAGAACGTTTTCGTAATGCTTACATTAGGTAGCTAGGTGTCTAATAACAGCATTTCTATTTAGAGATTTGAAGCCCTATGCTGGCTACAGTCAGAGAAGACTGACCTCTTTGTTAATATAGCCGGAAACACTCAAAAGTCATCTAGTGCATCTGTCACAAGCTGTTTCATTTCAAGTCCCCGATTTAAAATCAATTTCTTCACACACACACCCATTATATGCTTTACCATTTCCAGCAGACGACTTACACTCTATGGCAAAGGACAAAGGACCTCAACTCACCTGCAAAGAGAAGAAAAGACAAGAAATGTGAAATTTAATTTAACAAAAAGGAAGAAAAAACGAAGAAAATAATAATAATGATAATAATCAATTTGCGTTTTACATACAAAAAAAAAAGAAACCCCAACAAAAGGTTCGCTCTTCGAAAATCACAGCACATAACCCATTAACCCCAGCGTGGCCCCACCCCCCGCTCAGCCCAACTATTCATACAATTTTCATACAATTCTCCGGGAGTCGACAGCATTTGCATAATGAATTCATATGTTTAATAAAATCTACACGTGGACAGGGGAATATACGAGCGCACACAAAAGAGCAACCTGAATCCAGAAACCAGCGCACAAAAAGTGTGCAAAAGAAAGCCAAGCCGCTCTCCTTTTGAATAGTTGGAGGATGACAATGACGTTGACGACGACGACGGCGACGACGACGACAACATCCCGGCTGTGGCTGCCACTGCCTGCTGGGAGTAGGGGGCGTTGCCCGTTAAGGGGTTTGTTTGGCTTTGCTTTTGCTGTTGGCCAAATTAAAAACGTATTAAATTTGCATATTTTGCCAAAGTGTTTTGCACAAACATTGTTATCGGTTATCGGGTTAGCAGGTGGCAAAATGGGGGAGCACTTTATGAATTTTTGTAAAGGCAAATTGACAATTTTGATTTGCTTTTCATTCGGGGCGAGTGGGGATAATGGAATTTAAAGTGAGTGGGAATATGCAAAGGCCAACCAGTTCGATTATCTTCTCCCCGGTGGGGGGCAGGGGGCAGATTGCTAACAACACATTTCGACAGTTTTATTACCTGTTCCGCCACCTCAGCCACAATTTATCGAAATAGATATTATTTATGGCAACTAAGTGTGGCAGGGAAACAAATAAAAACTCGACTATTTTATGCTCACACCAAGCACAAATCCACACAGAAAAGTTTGGCCAGCAAATTTTGACCACAAAACTGTCAGAAAAACCAACAAAAAAAGGCAAAGTTTAAATGACCCAATCTCTAAAAATAAACAGCAACCCGAAAACCAAAAGAAGGAAAACTCATTTTGACATTCAGAGTTGGAAAACTCGGTCACACACGCACACAATACCAACCAATTGGCAATTGTGATAAATTGTACTTTTAAGCAACAAAAAACTGGAAAACAGAAAAACGGAGAAAAAACGCAGGCGAAACGAGACCCCTCATCAACGTCAAGATACCCAAAAGGTTGACTTTTTTCGGCCCAAGGCAAGGAATTCGGTATGTAAAACTACTTTACTAATAATGCCTCAATTGTGCAGCGTTTTTGTTGCCTTTCTTGCCCTCTTCTTGTGGCTGCACATGTAACACATTACCCTAGTTAGGCGGGCTCCCATTTTTCTTTTTACTTTTGGTATCTTGAGTATTAATCCTAATTGAAGGGAAATCCCCTGATGGACACACACACACACACGGGCGCAGCACAAGTCAAAGCATAAACGAGAGTGGCCACCCTTTCGTGCAGTCCGCTTTTTTATGATCTTTGTTTCGGCAAACATGTGACGCCCGTCTAAATCGTTTTCCCTGCCTTTCTCCTTCCCCACTTTTCTTCTCTCCACAGCCCGAGGCATAATTAAAAACAGCAAGCAAAAGTGAAAGCATTCAGAGAGTGTAAGAGGGGAGAGGAGCGGGGAGCGGGGAGCGGGGATAGCTGCTCAAATAGACATTTAATGATTCCCCATTGTCATTACATAAAGGTGTCTTATAAAAACATTATTTCACACACACACACACACAGCCACACTCGCACGGCAGAGAGGTGACAATGGAGGGTTGCTGCTTGGCTGGCTGTGGATGCGGGCAAAAGCTTATTTGTTGATACGAGGGCATTTTTATATGGGCTAACGAGCACTTGGGGCATAGTATCAGACGGGCCCCCACTCTCCCTTACAGGTAATTGTGTGCCATCATTTTTGTTTTCTTTTTGGCAAGACTTTTGGCGGTGAGGGGAGGGTTAAATAATAAACCAATGGCAAACAGTCGTCACACATTTTCTATTCATTACATAAATGAGTAGCGTGAAATCATTAATTCAAGTGTGTAAATGGCAATTGGCCATGACAAACTGTTCACACCGAGGCATAGATTAGTTCTACATGGTTTCGAAACCATTTTTAGGAATCTCCGTTTCTCTGGTTCGAACCATAATTAAGCAATGGTTAAGGTTCGGCATTGCCGGTTTGAGGTTTCTGGGCAAAGGTTCAAAGTTCAAACCTTGGTTCAGTCCATGCTTTATACAATATTCATAGTTTCTGAGTTCTATGTATGCCAAAAATAACATTTCGACCTTAAAACTATACAAGCCGTATGGACATGGCTTGGTTTTTGGTTCGGAATCGGTTAGTAGAACACTTGTGAGTATGAAATATATATCTTACACTGGGCTGAATGTTCCAATTTTTGGTTTTTATTGAACAAAATTTTTGATGTTAGCTAATTATGCTAAAAGAGTATACTACGGATATAACAATATCACAAACAAAAGCAATCGGAGAGCAATTGTGGACATTTTAAAGGCCTTTTGGCTGTTTGAAAAGCGTCAAAATGTATGTCATCTTTGCTACAAGAGACAATGGCTGCTAGTCAACAAATAAAATGTGTGCATATATGCAAAATACAGTTAAATGTTTGTATTAAGTAAATAATTTTAAGCATTTGTGTTATTCCTGTTACAAAATACACAATTTGTTTGGAGATACGTCCTTAGATTGAGAAAACTAACTCAAAACACTTTTTCCTGTGGACGTAAAACTAACTTTCGCCCACTTTCGGCTAATATGAAATTATTTTAAAGTGTTCTTCAACTTGTTATCAACACTTTTTGCCCGTTCTACGACTTTTAGGATAGATCAGGCTCAGCCTAGGACGTTTGTTCGATGTATGGCTGGTCAATAAGCGAGAAAAACGATACTTTTTGAAGGATTTGTGAACCAATAAACATGCAAAACATCAAAAACATGAAAAAATCTAACTATAAATGAAATAGGTAAAATTGTATTACGCATTCGCCACGTGGGACCATATGGGCAGTGAGGTAGGCGTGGTCGATTCGGTTTTAAACTTTTACCAATTGATTTTCTGGTTCTGGCAGACAGAAGGAAGCGTCTCCGACCCTATAAAGTATATATATTCTTGATCAGCAACAACAGCCGAGTCATGTCCGTCTGTCTGTCCGTATGAACGCACAGATCTCAGAGATGGTAAGAGATAGAGCTTTGACATGTATGGCACATATGCTTCTTATGTCTGTAGACAGATCAGGTTTATTTTCAATTTTAGCCACGCCCCCTCCCGCCCCCGCAATTTGAAAAAAACCTTATACCTCCCACAGTTTTTAAGATAGATGGTTCATTCTTTCTAGACATATTTAGTAATCAAGATAACTTATCGATCCGCCAAAGAAAACGTGAAGATCGTATAATCGGTTGTCGAGCTATGATCAAAAGACTGTTTTGCTGCTGCAGCGCAGTAGCAGCGCTGCTTTCAGCTGCTACTACAGCATCAAATGTATGCTGAGCGTATAATTTCGTTGGTACAGAGAATGTTATAGTCGGGCTTGACCGACTTTCTTTCTTGTTTTCACACAACCAACCATTTTCCGACCGATCGTTCGTATGGTAGCTATATGACATAGTCATCCGATTTGGACAATATTTGGTAGAGTTATGCGAAAGCATGTGAAACAAACAAATACAAAATTGCAGGATGCTACCATTAAAAACAAAAAAGTTTTTCTTACTGAGACTGTTTTTCAGACCTATCTTTTGTATGGCAGCTATACCATATAGTTGTCCGATTTTCATCAAACTTGACAGAATTATAAAAGAGCATAGAAAAACTATGAATACAAAGTTTGAAGACGTTTCCATTAAAATAAAAAAAGTTTTTCTTACTAAAACTAGATTTCCGACCGATTGCTACTATGGGAGCTATGAGATATAGTCATAAGAACCCGTCGGTTCCGACATATTAGTAATGTGCATGTGCAAAATTTCAGCTCGATAGCTTCAAAACTAAGGGAGTAGTTCGAGTAGAAACAGACAGAAGCTCAATCGTCTCAGCTGGTCACCCTAATCAGCTCAGAGCCGATAGCTGTGGCTCACTTGGTGAGAGCTGTGGCTCACTTGGTGAGAGCTATGGCTCACGAGCCAAAAGCGTTGGCTCCCGATTCAAGAGCTGTGCCTCACGAAACGAGAGTCGATGGAAGACTCAAGGGGCCTCTCAGCTCTGAGCCAGAAGCTGTGAGCAATTCCGAGCCCGGCATTTGTTGCATAAAAAAATTAAAGTTTTAAGGTAAATTGAGAAATCCATCCAACATTTCTTGGTACAAATAGAGACCACTTAACCCAGCGCAAGCAGCTCTTACTCCATCTCTCTCGCTCTCTTTCTCTCCGGCATCATTAAAGTTTTTCTTGTTTTCTGCCAGGTTACACTTGAAACTCAGCTGACCTCATAATGAACTTTCATCAGAGAAGCAGAAAACTAGTGGAGGACGGAGAAAAAGTGAGGAGGAAAATGATTTTCACAATGATTTTCAAGTGCAAAGCACCACCCACCCCCCACCCACTCGGTCCAATCCAGCTCACTGCCTAATCTTTGGCAATCTTAAGGAAACATTTCTCGTCGGGTGCCGCAAACTTTGGTCGATGCTTGAAACTTTGGCCAAGAAGTTGGCCGGCAGCCACTCCCACTCCCACTTCCACTCGCCCCGGCACTCTCACCACCCTGTGCTCAATTCGATTTAAGATCTTTTTTCTTGGCTGCTTTTGCTTTGCCTATTGAAAGTTGATTTTGACTTTGGGTTTATGACAAATTCTTGCTCCCTCTTTCCATCTCTCTCTCTGTCTCTGTCGCGCTTTGACTGGCCCAGTTTTTGGCCGGGGACAGGTAAACAATGAAATGTCCGCATATTTGGCACATTATTCAAATTGCCATTATGCACGCGCCACGACCCGGAAAGTATGCCACAGAGCAATAGCAACAGCAACAGCCGCAAAATGGCTCACAAAACCTTCCCTTCGTTCATTATGGCGGCCGCAAATGCAATGCAGGCGGCGACCGACGCCTCCAACCCCCACCCAGGACGGACCCGGGCGAAATGGTAACGGCACTGCGACACTGTGCCCCGTGTTCTAACCGCAGCGGAACGGTGCACTCGCACGTGTCGAGTTCATTATCGCCGAGACCCTAATGCGTGGTAGGGTTGCCAGGGTTACCTGCCAAACGCATTTGCATTGGCATTTCGATTGCCTACTTTTTGGGGCGCATTACAATTTAAATTGTTTGCATGCGGGACACCGGCGAAACTTGTCGCATATTATTTACGAGAGTGTGGCCAGCTCAGAAATGTTAAACAAGCGGCAGAAAAAAATGAATGCATACATTTAGGGGCAGGGACCACACGCTGTGTGCGGACTAGGCGCAAGATTTATGACTCTGCGACGGGCGTAGGTAGGCAGACAGACAGCAAGGGGGAAAATGAAGATGGATAGAATGGACTAGCAGGCCGCTGTTGTGACCAAGAAAATGGCCTCCAGATTTACTGTGCAGCCACTTAAATTGTCCCACAAGTTTCACAGTTGATTTGAACATTTAAGAACCTCCGCCACTTACCTTTCTCAGCATCTCGTCCAACGAGTCCACATCCAGCCCCGCATAGTTATTATTAAACTGACTGGAACAATTGGATGAGTTGCTGGTGTAGCGTTTGCGTCGACCCAGGGCCGGTGAATTGACCAGCGAGCTGGGCCCACTGGAACCGGCATAGCCCAATTGGGCGGCGGCCATTAATGGATAAAGCGAATGATGCGGCACCTGCATATGGCCCAAATGATGATGCGTGGATGCGGCAGCCGTGGTGCAGCAGACAGCCAAACAGGCAGCCTGCGTCTGCTGTTGCTGACGGACGGCGGCCAGGGGCGAGGGCGGTGCGGTGTGATGTAATTGGAGCGAGTGATGATGATGATGCGTGGCCGCATGATGCAGATGATGGTGATGCAAATAGGCCTGGGCATGTGCCTGTTTGGCCGGCGAGGCGCTGCCAGAGGAGCTGTTCGAGGTGCCAGCATCGGGCACCTCCACCGAAGTGCCTGCCTCGGTGTTGTGCATCATCATGGTCGAAGTTGCAGTGGCTGATGATGCGGCAGCAGCTGTGGCGGCACCACCTGTCGCGGAGCAGACAGCCGTATTGACATCACTGCCGCTCTGACTGCGGCGCTGCTGCTCTGTGGGCGTGGCATCCATTAGCAATAGAGTCGCATCCATTAGGGGTTTGTCGTTAAGTTGTTTGAGTTGGCTCTTCAATGGTCTCTTCTTACATTGTGATGTTGCTCAAAAGGCTCGTTAAACACTTGGACAAAGTTTTTGAAAACAAAAAACGCACTGGAAGAGTGGCAGGAAGCTTGGTTGCAGTTGTCTGGCATGCAAAATTTATGTCCGTCAACTGCTTTTTTATACATTTTAATTGCATGCTGCATACTTTTAGGCGCCGCCCACATGATTAATGGCCCCCGGGGACCAGGGGAGGGCGGGCGGCAGCGTTAACCGCAAGCAGATTGTTGTCATTTGCCATTTGATGGGGCACAAATCGAAATGCAACGCCAAACGCCATAAAGTAGACAACAAATATAAATAAATTAAATGTGATTGCAGTGACAAAAACCAAAAAAAAAAAACAAAAAACAAGACGACGAGGAGAAGAAACGAACGGAATGAAAATGAAATAAATTGCCAAATGGCGACAGAATAAAAACATAAATAAATAAACAGAATTAAAGTGTTGCCAGCCTTTCATTGAATGTGAAAGAGCAGGGGCAGCAGATGTGTTGTTCAAAGTCAGAGAAAAACGAGTCATTAAGAGCGAATGAAAAACAGGTAGGAAAACCACAAATCCCAGAAAGGGTTCAAGTGGAGTGAGTCCCGCAATATAAGGTTGTCAGCCTGTTGTATAAGCTCTGCTTCGACTTTCAGTTACTCTCTAGCTTTATATTCAGGGCTCGATACTCAGTTCTCGATACTCAAAACTAGATCCTCAGTACTTAAGAGTACATACTTAATGCCAAGTGCTCATAATAAGCACTCGATGCTAAGAATTCGACACAAAGTAGTCGATATTATTGCTTTTAAGTACTGAATACTAAGTATTCAATATGCCGAACTCGCTTCTAATCAAGTTCTGGATACTCAGTACTCGATTGCTGGATTTCGATACTCACTACTACACTATAGGAACTCGAAATGCAGAGATCGCTTCTAAGTACCTAAAACTAAGTACTTAATTTTAAATAATTGATACTCTGTATATGATACTACGTGCTCGATACTCAGTACTCGATTCCAAGTACTCGATTCTCAGTTTTCAATACTGCTTACTTGCTTGTAATGCTCGATACTTGGTACTGAATACGCAGAATTCTCTACGAAGTAACCGATACTAGGTACTGTATTCTCAGTACTCGAATCTAAGTATTCAATTCTAAGTACTGAATACTCATGATACCCGATACTCAGTTCTCTATATTCAAATCTCATCTTAAAGAAGTCAATACTCAGCAATCGATTGTAAGTAGTAGATACCAAGTACTTATAACAAGACCGCCTTTCCAAATTATATAATTCTAGGTTCTAGATCCTAAGTACTCAATAGTAAGTACTGAAAACTTAGTACTTGATCCTAGATACATAGTAAGCGGTTCTACGTACTCGATTTTTAGATTTCAATACTCATTACTCGCTTAAAGGTACTCGATACTTTTTACTGAATACGCATAACTCGCTGCTAAGTCCCCGACACCAAGTACTAGATATTCAGTACTCGAATTAAAGTATTCAAAGCTCAGTACTTGATACTCATAGCTCGATACTCAGTTCTCGGTATTCAGACCTCGATTCTCAGAAGTCTATCAGTTCTAGATTGTAAGTACTCATACTCATGGATACTACATAAGTACTCAATAGTAAGTTCTGAATACTTAGTATTCGATACTAAGCACTGTTTCCTAAGAATTTGATTTTGGGTTCTAGATTCTAAGTACTCAATAGTAAGTACTGAATACTTAGAACTCGATACTAACTACTCGATCTTAGATACTCGACTGTCTGTTTTCAATACTCGCTACTCGCTCGTAGGTACTCGATTGCTTATTAATGAATACGCAGAACTGGCTACTAAGTCCACGATACTAACTACTAGACCCTCAGTACTCGAATCTAAGTTTTCAAACTCTCAGCCCTCGAAAGTGAATACTGAATACCAAGTACTCATATTAAACACTCGTTTCTAAGTATTTAATGCTAGGTTCCAGATGCTAAATACTCAACAGTAATTACTGAATACTTAGTACTCGATTCTAAATGTATCTATACTAACTAATCAATCATAGATACTCAGTACTCGATTGTCAGTTTTTAATACTCGCTACTCGCTCGTAAATAATCGATACTTAGTACTGATTACGCAGAATTTGCTACTAAGTGGTCAAAAGTCACTCAGAAGTCGATACTCAGGCCTCTATAGTGAATACTGGATACCAGGTACTCATAGTAAGTACTGAATTCGTAGTGGTCGATTCAAAATACTACTCGATCCTAGATACTCGATTGTCTCTTTTCAATACTCGCTACTCGATTGCTTGGTACTGAATACGCAGAACTGGCTATTAAGTCCACGATACTAAGTAAGCTATACTGAGTACTAGACTCTCAGTACTCGAATCTAAGTACAAAGTTTTCAAAGCTTATTACTCGATAATCATAGCTCGGTACTCAGCTTTCGATATACAGACCTCGATTCTTAGAGGTCAATACACGGTTCTCGATAGTAAGTACTGGATACCAAGTACTCCTAATAAGCACACGATTCTTATTATACGATTTTTAGTACTCTGAGTACTCGATGCTAAGTACTTTATATTAAGTACTCTATAGTCAGTTTTCGACAATCAGTTCGATACACAGAACTCGCTTCTAAGTATTCGATACGAAGTACTAGATACTCAGTAGGGGTTTCTAAATAATCGGTAATATCGATTAGTAAGTAATCGATACTCAGTACTGAATACTTAGTACTGTATACTCAGTGACAAACTTGTTTTGAAAACGTTTAGAAAGTTAAAATTTGAAAAAAAAGGGGAAAATTATTTTAGAAGAACAATAAAAAGGTCTAGTCTAGTTCTAGTGCATCAAACATAAGTTAAAGGTTGTGGTTACTTTGTAACAGGGATGCAAAACTGGGACATAAGAACTGGTTCGGCGCAGTGGTTTAGACTCTTTCTGAACCAACGGTTTGGTTCATTAAATGACATTTCTGGCTTACAAAACCGCGGTTTCGGTTCGGTTCAGTGGTTTACTCTTACTTTATAACTTTTTTTAGAATTTCTAGAATTTCCCAACATCTGATCATTGTAAGTAAGCTTTGATTCAATTTCTAACTTAAAAATTCTTATAGAAATGCTCCAAATATATGAAGGCACATATTCAGTCCTGATACACAAGGACTCCGGAGTTGGAGTAATGAGTTTTTGACTAAGTAACCCGGAATACGGTCTAAACTTGTAGTCGATGGGAAATCCTTTTGCTATTAAGCTAGAGACCTGAGGATGAAGGCTGATGATGACGAAAGCGAAATTGGTTTGCTTGAGACGCAAAGCAATCGTAGGCAATAACAGCTAAAGAAGTTGCCGGTGTACAACAAAGAAGATGAATCTGATACGACAACAACTCTGAAAGTCAAACCAGCTGGAGGCTGCCATTCTTAAGCCGTGGCGACTTGTTGCTCTCAACCCTACCAAAAAAAAAAACCTACGCTCTAAACATTGCTTTTGATCATTTTCGATTATGCAAATTGAGAAGCCATAGCTTTTTGTCATACATTACAGGTTTTCTCTCCGGCTTACTCTACAGACAACAACAACAGCGTGTCTAGCACACGCTTGACTTGGCTCGGACGTTCGTCTCTGGCAATTTACAACAAGCAGCAATCAATTCCACAGCATAAATAACTCAATTTCTAACGGCAACAACAACAACAACAACAAAGACATTAGCTGCCTGCCTGAGCATCAATAAATTTCATCGAGAGGATTGGCCAAACTGAAGAGGCAGCTGTCTGTCCACTGAAGTTTTTTTTTTGGGGGGGGGGCGAACGGGGCTGAGTGGGGTGGCGGCTAAGCTAATTAGTGGCTAAACCTTTTCGATTATGTGGGGCTTGATTTAAAATAGCTTGCATATGGTCCAGGTCCACACTTCACGAGAGCGCAAGTTGGATCACATTTCAGGAAAAATGTCCCCAGCCAAGAGACGAGAAATCCGATGCAACAGCAGGCATCGAGGGGGCGGCGAGGGGGCGGGTGTACATGTCTGCCACAACAGATAACTTTGAGAGTGAGAGAGAGAGAGAGAGAGCTAGATGTTGGGACTGGGTGTCTGAAGTTTTGTATCGTCCATTTAACAATGTGTGCCACAAATGCATGATGATGTTGATACATTCCGGGCGCACAAGTAGGAGAAGTAGGAGAGGCCAGACATGGACCCGTCCGTGTTGTTCTTGTAAGGACAAGCCGTTTTGGAATCTATATGGGCAGGCCATAATTCACTAGAGATAATATACATATGTCTGGACGCGTTGGGCAACGACCAAGACCAACAGCAGCAGCAGGAGGAGCAGGAGGACACAACGCATGCAATTGCCTTGATACGCAATACACAAACATTCTAGGCATATTAATGACACGCTCTTTGAGGCGTATTTGCTGTGCCTGGTGACTTTAATGGGTGGTGCCAGTAAGTAGGTTGAACCGAAACAAATTTAACTCAAAGTAGTTGAAAAGTGTGTGGCAAAAGGAGTGCCTAAAAGTAGGCAATGTATTTGGAAGAGGTAAAAACAGAGGAAGGAAAGACATCACAACAGATCAAACTTTGACGTTTGAAGCAAAGATGAAGAGATGTGCGGTGCTGCTCCCTGGCAATCAGAGACAACGCAACAACTTCATCGACGCCCCACCATTTTATAAAGAAAGAACAATTTTCCTCAAACTTGTCGGGGATCGAACCCAAGACCATTTGCATGCAATGACGGTGGCGTGTTAGCTCGTTGCACCATTGCACTTTTCAGTGCGTTGGCGGTGTTAAGCTGAATTGTGCTCATTTCAATAACATTTGGAACATCTATACACAAAAAATGGAGAGAATATGCTGTTCTTATTTGAAGTTAAAGGAAACATACTTTCTGAACGGGGGATTTTCACTCTGTGTACCTTTGGTAAAAGGCTAGGAAGAAATTTCGCGTTTCTTCTAAGAACAAATCGATATTATTTATCGAGCTCGAGTTAATCTCAAACATTCTTAAAATAAGACTGCATTGGATCTATGTAGAGTTTAAATTTGTGGCTTTCTTTAATCATTATGGGATCAACGCGAAATAAATTGAATTTTTTTAGGATGTAAAAGAATTGGGGTCAAGGGACTACTCCTTTTTCATTAAAGTTTGATATTGATTTAAGACTATCTATCTTTAGTACAGAGTATAAAAGAAAGACCCATCTATGCTGAACTCAACGCTGTGCTTATAAACCAAGGTTCACAGCATTTTTTCAGAGAATTGAAAACAATTCTTGATTTCAGTAAAGTAATTGGAACTACGATTATGCAGTGATGATTACAAAATGTAATTACTTTTACAATTACTTGAATAATTGGAGGGATAATTGTTTAATTGTGCTTAAAATGTTTTATTTTTCATGTACTTGTAGGTGTAAATTGCAATTATTTACTAGCTCGCCTTAAGTTAACGATTACCGTGGAATAACAGATAACTTTACTGCCAGGATAGACAATGACAATGAGGCTAACTACTCCCTAATTGTCATTATTAGTTTTAATTTTTATTACCATGATCAGCAAACAATTAAAACAAAAAAATCAAAGTTTATGGCCACAATTACAAAAATAATTCAACTTTTCAAGCACAATTACTCATTTTAATTCTACTTTATAGGTACAATTATTCAAGTATTTTCATATTAATAAACACGATTATGTAGATAACGAAACAACTTTTTTTTAGTAATTGTAATTAAACGTAGACTTTAATTAATTGTACAATTATTATGAGTAAAATAATCCTTCTTCATAGGAAAAATTATAAAAGTAATTGTAAAAGTAAGAATTCGTAGAGCTACAATTACCATAAACTTTAACATCAGGAATTGCTTTGTAATTATCTAAATAATCGTAATTATTGTAGAGAAAAGTAATTGAATACGGTAAGTAATGATTACATTACAGGCCTGGTTCAGTGAACGCACTCTATAATGTCAGAGAAAAGACGAGCGAGGTTGACATTTAGTTGAATCTCTCTTTATGTTCTTTTATTAAATGTACCATTCCACTTAGTTCACAATAGACTCATCTAGTCTTTTATCTATCTATGTGTAAGAATAAAAGAGATGACTATGTATATTTTTGTTATAAAAATTAGGTTGACAATGAGTCGCGAATCTGGCGTATCTGTTGCGACGCCTGAAATCATGTCTACTTATAACAATTCACTCCACAAACTAAGGCAGCAGGCAGTGTCAATGCTCTTGGTTGGGACTACCCAAAATGGTATTTATTTATTATATATTTTATTTTCCTTTTCATTCCACAACAACAAGCTTTTCTCAATATGATGGGCTGAGTGCTTCATATTATCGTTTCACCTCTAAAATACGGCTGAAGGTTCACTATGTGGTTTGCAAGCAGGTTTAGTCAAGAAGAGCAAGCTTAAAAAGTGAGAATGTATTGGTGTGCCAAAATAAAGCAACGCAAACTAGCTCTGACCTGCCCTCATCGACCTGCAACAGAAAGCAAAAGGGAGCACTGTTGGCACTAATGGGCCAAGCCTAGGCAAGCGCTAATCTCAAGTCTGTGTAAATAGCAAAATGTGTGTTCTGCTTCTGCGGACCAGGCATGATACTTTTCGGCTCTTAACTTTTTCGATGAAACCTTGGTTCACAAATTGTTAGAAAGTTGACAGAATTAAAGTTTTAATTATTTTTGGTTCAGTAGAACAGTAAAATAGCAAAGTAAAACCTCTATTTGAAATGCTTAAAAAAAATGGGTCCATTAATGGAAAGACTTGTTCCGTGTAGCCTACTTATATGGGTCTGCTCACAACACAAAAATAACTTAAATTCATTTAATATTCGCTCGTACACATTTACTTGACTGCGCCAAAAATTATGCTACATAAACACACATCAAAATGGCGAAATGAAAATGAAAAACAAACAAAGCCAGGCACGCATTTCGCACTTCGTTTCTTTGGCCGCAGCCACATTTTATGTTTTGGCTTTTTATGCTCCTCAAAGTATGCAACAATTTATTTACAATCACTCAACACCAACCGATCAGATGGCAAGAAAAAAAACAACAACAACACGCACACGAACAAAAAAAAAGAAACAAACACACTTCACACTTTTCGCGCAAAATTCGCAACTATCAACTTCAGCGTAAAAATGTAACTCGAAACTCGAAATTTGAAAGGATTGAACCGGATGGAAGCTAACCGAACCGGAGAGTGTCACCCGTTCGCTCCGCTTATCAAAAGCACGCAACGCGTTACGCAGCCAAAGACAAACTGATTGCCGTGTGCCGTGCCATGGTTGTGATTTACCGACGAGACGGCAGCTGCAGCAGCAGCACCGCCAGAGACGAGACGAGACGAGGTACGAAACGAAGCGCCAGCGAAACGAACAGCTGGTAGAGCCTGCGCGTGTGTTGGTGAGTGAGTTGAAAGTGCTCCGTTTGGCGGAGTGGTGAGTGAAATTTCCCCATTTTCAAGAGAATGTCGGTTTTGGCATACGAAACAAGTTTAAACCAAACAAAAATTAGTCTTTTATGGCAAAACAAAAACATAAATTGAATTTTCTGAGAAGCCCAATGGAATTATGTTATTAAAAGGAAGTACACCTTAGCTGCTGGTAGGAGTCCATGGTCTAGGCATCTATCTGATTAAGATGGAAGACGGTCAATGATTTCGATAGAATTTAGAACTGCTTTAGCAGCTTTTGGAATAAGCATTACTTCAACGATTCTTATTTTAGTTTGATTAAAAAGCTGTTGTAGCCAGAATTGGGTCAAAGTTGGTCAATGTCGGACGGAACTTGGGAACGTACCAGAGCTATAAAATAAAATTTCCATTAAAATTACACATTTCAATTACCATTCCTATGTAACTACAACTTTAATTACCGTAATAATTACTGATGGGTAATGGGTAATGGGTAATGGGTAATGGGTAATGGGTAATGGGTAATGGGTAATGGGTAATGGGTAATGGGTAATGGGTAATGGGTAATGGGTAATGGGTAATGGGTAATGGGTAATGGGTAATGGGTAATGGGTAATGGGTAATGGGTAATGGGTAATGGGTAATGGGTAATGGGTAATGGGTAATGGGTAATGGGTAATGGGTAATGGGTAATGGGTAATGGGTAATGGGTAATGGGTAATGGGTAATGGGTAATGGGTAATGGGTAATGGGTAATGGGTAATGGGTAATGGGTAATGGGTAATGGGTAATGGGTAATGGGTAATGGGTAATGGGTAATGGGTAATGGGTAATGGGTAATGGGTAATGGGTAATGGGTAATGGGTAATGGGTAATGGGTAATGGGTAATGGGTAATGGGTAATGGGTAATGGGTAATGGGTAATGGGTAATGGGTAATGGGTAATGGGTAATGGGTAATGGGTAATGGGTAATGGGTAATGGGTAATGGGTAATGGGTAATGGGTAATGGGTAATGGGTAATGGGTAATGGGTAATGGGTAATGGGTAATGGGTAATGGGTAATGGGTAATGGGTAATGGGTAATGGGTAATGGGTAATGGGTAATGGGTAATGGGTAATGGGTAATGGGTAATGGGTAATGGGTAATGGGTAATGGGTAATGGGTAATGGGTAATGGGTAATGGGTAATGGGTAATGGGTAATGGGTAATGGGTAATGGGTAATGGGGTAATGGGTAATGGGTAATGGGTAATGGGTAATGGGTAATGGGTAATGGGTAATGGGTAATGGGTAATGGGTAATGGGTAATGGGTAATGGGTAATGGGTAATGGGTAATGGGTAATGGGTAATGGGTAATGGGTAATGGGTAATGGGTAATGGGTAATGGGTAATGGGTAATGGGTAATGGGTAATGGGTAATGGGTAATGGGTAATGGGTAATGGGTAATGGGTAATGGGTAATGGGTAATGGGTAATGGGTAATGGGTAATGGGTAATGGGTAATGGGTAATGGGTAATGGGTAATGGGTAATGGGTAATGGGTAATGGGTAATGGGTAATGGGTAATGGGTAATGGGTAATGGGTAATGGGTAATGGGTAATGGGTAATGGGTAATGGGTAATGGGTAATGGGTAATGGGTAATGGGTAATGGGTAATGGGTAACGGGTAACGGGTAATGGGTAATGGGTAATGGGTAATGGGTAATGGGTAATGGGTAATGGGTAATGGGTAATGGGTAATGGGTAATGGGTAATGGGTAATGGGTAATGGGTAATGGGTAATGGGTAATGGGTAATGGGTAATGGGTAATGGGTAATGGGTAATGGGTAATGGGTAATGGGTAATGGGTAATGGGTAATGGGTAATGGGTAATGGGTAATGGGTAATGGGTAATGGGTAAATGGTAATGGGTAATGGGTAATGGGTAATGGGTAATGGGTAATGGGTAATGGGTAATGGGTAATGGGTAATGGGTGATGTGTAATGGGTAATCGGTAGTCAAATTCTTTTGTCTACCAACTGAGTTAAAGGAGAATATTCCACGAAAACTTTAAGAAAAACTAAACCAAAATCCACTGCATATTTTAAGGCGCCAAAAATATCCCTTTATTCCGACTATAAACAAAAAAGTAAATACCCAACCCGAGGAAACACAATTTGGTCGCGTGGTGAGTTTCCGCTGCCTGCTGATGTTCTTCCTCCCCTCCCCACCCGACCACCCTCTCTCTTTCACTCTCTTCGCTGCTTACTCCTTGCCGGCTGCCATCTGCGTGTAGCATACTTTCGAGCGCTGATTGTGTACATTAAAGCCAAACAACGTTAGTTAGCCTTAAAGACGACTTGGCCACATGTTTGGCCGCCTGCGAATTTTAATGACTTAGCCAGGCACAAACCTGTGTAACCCTGTCAGCCCCCCCCCCCCCTCCCCCCAACCGCCCGCGCGGTTCGCGTTGCCAAACATGTTTGCATTTGAATTTTAAATTAAACGTCGTCGACGTCGTCAGCGACGATGATGACGACAACATGTCAACATCCAGAACAAAAAATTTAATGGAATGGCAGGAGGCAACAGCAGGAAGTAAAATTTTTGGTCGGCTTAGGCTCTGTGTGTGTTTTCCTATTGATTTTCAGGCTGACCTTTTGGTCCAAATGGAATGCCAAATGTAAAGTGCCAATTATGGTGGAACGGTGGCTCAACTAAGTCATGTCAGGATCAGGATTGATATGGGCCCTGTAGGCACGGCAGGCGGCCAACTTGTTGAGCAATTAAACGAAACTTAAACTGCAGAGAAGTTCTCTGTGGCTGGTTCTCTCACAAAAAACTGCAAGCGATGCCAGTTAAACTATTTAACCGCGCTCAAAAGTAGGCAACACATATCGAAAATCCTTGTGGCATGCAGAAAAAGGTTCCACATAAATAAAATGTAACTCACACAAATGCAAAAATGTGCCACACAAACAATACCCAAAAAAATAAAACAAAGCAAGGCGAAAACAATGCGCACAGGCGGACTGAACAAAATCAAATAAATATTTCAGCTCAAAAATATTTCCTTTTTTTCAGGTTTCCCTTGTTTTTGTTTTTGCTCCTTTGTCCAGCTTTATTTTGAGCAACTGAAAGTGAGTTGCCTTTGGCTGGCTGTGGGATGATGCCTGTTGACAACGGAGCATCTGAATGTGGGACAGCCGCAAAGTGAGCGAACGAAAAAGTCAGGCAAGCTTCTTTGCGGGGGGAACAAATTAAAGAATTATTCATTTTGTGTTAGTCCTGTTAGTTTGCCACTGCCCATTTGCCCACTTTCGGGCATAAAGCATGATTATGCCGAGGCGAGTATTGCAATTAATGCGACTTGTTCTTTTCTGAAAGTCGCATTGAAAACCGCACTTAAATTTGTTGTGTTAAGCGGCTTAAGCCCTTTTTTATTTCCTCCACACAAATGGAATGGAACATGAGCAGTGGACCACTCGAAAGTAATGCCAAAAAATGATATTAAGCGGATTTGCAGAAAGTGCCACCTCAAGAGTCAACAAAAGTAGCAAATTTATGAAAACTATGCGGCCATACAAGGACGAGTGAACGAGCCACCGCCCTGGGGCAGGAGTTAAGTGAATGAGAGCCATGTGTTTGTGTTGGCCGGGCAGTAAAATATATATTTATGTGTACAGGATTAAAAGGGATATTAGCCAGTTGTTGCCGGTGTTCGTGACACAAAAAAAAACCGGAGGAGAAGAGAACAACAAACTTTCAAAGCCCCAAAAGCTTAGCAGGGCAACAACTTTTGCCTTAAATGGATATGAGTTCAAATGAATGCTAAATGAATGAATGAGAATTGAAATCAAATAAATATTTAAAGCAACAGCAGCAAGATGCATGAGGGATGCGAAGGCGGCTCGAAGGACCAACATAAGAATTCACTTTTCCTTTTACTAATCAGAGCTATAAACGGACTGCCAACCGGTTCGATCCTGGAACTCCGAACGAAATGTATAACGAGAAAGCTAAGCTGACTTTGTCTGTAGCGAAGTTTTTATACCCTTGCAAGTGCTCGCTTAAATATTTTCAAAAAATACTCTTTTTCCCATTTTCCGACCGATCGTTATGATATAGTCAACCGATTTGGCCAAAAACTTGTCAAATTGTGTGAAAGCTTGTAAAAAGGAACACATACTAAATTGCAGGATGCTGCCATTAAAAACAAAAAAGTTTTTCTAACTAAGACTGTTGTTCAGACCTATCTTTTGTATGGCAGCTATACCATATAGTTGTCCGATTTTAATAAAACTTGGTAGAATTATCAAAAAACATAGAAAACCTATGACTACAAAGTTTGGAGACGTTTCCATTGAAAAGAAAAAAAGTTTTTCTTACTAAAACTAGTTTTCCGACCGACTGTTCCTATGGGAGCTATGAGATATAGTCATCCAAACCGGTCGGTTCCGACATATTAGTAGTGTGCAGCAAAAAGAAGACTCTGTGCAAAATTTCAGCTCGATTACTTTAAAACTGAGAGACTAGTTCGCATAGAAACAGACAGACAGACGGACAGACGGAGCTCAATCGACTCAGTTCGTCACTGTGATCAAGAATATATATAGTTTATGGGGTCGAAAATGAATATTTCTATGCGTTGCAAACTTCTGGGCAAAATTATAATACCCTTTGCAAAGGTTCAACAATTCAAATTCCCAAATTGATAAAAATCATTGGCTAGAGGAAAGGGATTCCCTTTAAAACTCGTCAGAGAACTGAACCGAACCGAACCGAACCGTTTGTATTTGTGGTTTTCAGTTCGGTTCAGCAATTCTGAAAGGAAGCCGGTTCGGTGCACCAGCTGGCATAAGCGGTTCGGTTCGGTTTGCATCACTGATTTTTATAGTGACCCACCGCTTCCATCATCAGCAGACTTTGCTTTGCTAATATTTCGTGAAAACTTTGTACTTGCTGCTTTTGGTCCTTCTCTCGTCTCCCCCATCAATCTGTCCACATCCAATGGCAAAGAAATGCCAACAGACTTTGTCCATCGTGTTTAATTAAAAATTTTGACAAGTTCGTGCCTGGGCATAAATTGAGCATGCCAATGCCAAAGGCTGGCAGAAACTTGGCCAACTATTTGAGCAATTAGATGAGGGTTTATCTTTTCTTTTTTTTGGGGGGGATAAGCAGAGTTATGCATAGCACCAGTGGGGGAAGGGGTTATTGGCAAGTTTTTAATGTGTGTGTGTGTGTGCAAAATTAATGTCCATCAGCCGCATAATAAATGAAGTGTTGTTTCTTTGTCACCACGCCCACTTCAGAAGGAGAGGCAAAAAACCTTCTCTAAATCCAGTGTGTGTGTGTGTGTGTGTGTGTGTTGTCGTCGTCGAGACATACTCATTTTGTGTATGCAGCACACATGTTGGCCACGCTCGTTTATTCATTTGAATTATTCCCAAAAGCGCATTTAATTTTAATTATGCGTGACAATGCCTCATACAAAATGCTCTGGCCAGGACCAGCCCTCGCCCGGCAGCCAACGTCCTGTTGCTCAACCCACCGCGACTGTGTTCCGCTCCCATTGCCGCCAAGATTACAGACTAGTTGGCATACCAGAACACCTCCCGGCCAAAGTTTAACTTTAACTTTCAACTTGTGCCCCTCCTCCAGCCGGCTAGCTGCGTCTCCGTCTCCGTCTCCGTCGCCTTCTCATCAACAACATCAACGTTGTCGTTTGCTTTGTTTAAATATGCAGAAAAATATGTTGGCAAGATTCGTGATAATAAAGTTATAAAGTACAAGGGATTCGGCGGGAGTGAGTGAGACTGACTGGAACTTATTGACTATTTAGAACTATTAGACTATTTTGTTTCGTTACAAAACCGCTGCTGAAAAGGGTTAAGCTCTGTTTGCTGGGGGCAGGGTATTCGCCTACAAAAGGAATATTAAGCCAGCACTCAGTTTTACTTTATCTGAACAAGTGGTCCACATTTTCAATTTCCGTTGGCATTTAATGCACATAAACAATGGGCAACGCCTGTTGGGTAGGCCAAACAAATGGCACACAATGCGTGCGAGTGCGTCCATGCTATGCCTTCCCATTGGTAGAATCAGTGCAATCGGTAGAAAAACCCCAATGGCCAAACGGATGCGGCTGCAGCAGGCATTGTTGCCAAGTCATGACAGATGCGACAGTTGCAGCCTTCTGTGTGTGCGTGTGTGTGTGTGTGTGTGCCACGCACATATCCATATTAATCGACTTTTGTCAGACTTTTGCCAATCGGCCATTTGCCTCTAAGCGCAGCTTTCAACGCGTTAACGCGCACGCACACTCTGGCACATGGCTTATGGCCCTAATGTGGCCACTTTTTGGGCCATACCCACAAATGTGCAATCACTAACAACTGGAAGGGGATTTATGACAAGAGCCATTGCCAAAAATGAAAAATAAAATGGAATTGAAGGCCAAAATGTGTCGCCTAAGCGTCTCGTTTCGTTTAAATCGAAATAGAAAATGGAAAACCTTATGAAAATATTTCATTAGTGTGTAAAACTTGAAATTTGGCAGCAGGGACAAGCTTAAACATTTGCTACCCACTTTCGTGCACGGCGAGAAACAAAGGTTCAGTCTTGCAGTCAAATCAAACGAACCTACATCAACTTTAAGCTGTAGTTTTGACTTGCTTTTAACTTCAATTGGTACTGGGCAATGGGGGGGGGGGGGGTAATATGGAAATATTCATACTTTTGGTATTTGGTATTTGATATTATTTCTTGGTAATATTTTTGCTTCAACTTTTACAATTTCAAGCTGTGTTTTGACACTGAATTCAAATTTCCATATGGGCCTTGTGCCCAAAAAAATTTGGGCATTATGTCCGAGTTCTAGGCGGACTTATCGCCCATTCCAAATTTGAGTGATATTTCGGAGGACACAACGATTAATTTTGATATGGGCTTTATGTCATTTCACCAACTTTAACATACTCTGCACCTCCCAAAGTTTGTATTTACATAGTATTAAGGTGTGTAAAAGGGGCTGCCGGATAATTTCAAACAATCAATATCGACATTTTTGAAAAGATATCGATATAAATAAGGGCTGCAAGCCCATAAATTTGTTTTGGTTCCCGGGAACGCTGGTTCGAGCCAAAAGAAGGTTTTGGTTCGTACCTAGGTTCAGTCCATGCTGGACAATATCGAAATATTTGAAGATACTGAAAAGGTATCATTTGAATATAAATATTCTAGGTTAAAATATATCGATATTTTCGATATATGCACAAAATATCAAATTCTTGTCTATCAAAACGATATTTTGACCCTAAAAATTTATGTCGAATTATACTTTATCGTGAAACACATCAATATTTATATTTATTAAAATATTTGGTAACCCTACTCTATAAGTATATAAGCGATTTTGTTTAAATGTTTGAACGTTAGGGTTGCCAGATGCTCAAAAAATACCTATATCGATATTTCCTCTGATATTAAAAAAAGAAAAACAGAGTTTCATTTAGATATTGATATTTTTATGTAAAAAACAAGAATGAAAAAAAAACGGTAAATCCCGACAATAACATACTCTGTACCAACGAATTTATACGCTCAGCATAAATTTTGATGCTGCTGCAGCAGCTGAAAGCAGCGCTGCAGCGAACAAACAGTCTTTTGATGATAACTCAACAACCGCTCAACCGATCTTCACTATTTCTTTGGCGGATCAATAAGTTATCTTGATTACTAAATATGACTAAAAGGAACGAACCATCTATCTATAAAACTGTGAGAGATATGGCGCTTTATCCAAATTGCGGAGGCGGAAGTGGGAGTGACCAAAATTGAAAATAAACTTGATCTGCCTGCAGACATAAGAAGCATATGTCCCATACCTGTCAAAGCTCTATCTCTTACCATCTCTGAGATCTGTGCGTTCATACGGACAGACAGACGGACATGACTCGGCTGTTGATGCTGATCAAGAATATATATACTTTATGGGCTGTTACATACTTTTGCACAAACTTAATATACTCTATCCCTGCAAACATTTTGTCGTGTTACTTAGCTCCCTCGTCAATGCAAGGGCTTGGCGATAGCTTGAGGGGAGAGTTTGGAGATAGTTTGGCGAATTACACAAACAAAATACATTAGGTATCGCTTTTTTTATCATAAAAGGTATAAATTGGCGATATGTGTTATCGCATTTTTTCCGTGCATTCGGTAAGTTGGCGATATATCCCTCAAAAATCGCCTTGAGGGCAAAAATGCGATACTCTTATGGGTCTCGCTGTTCATCATCCCCGTTTTCATCTAAGAACTGGCGATACATCGCTTAACACTCCCTAAGAAGACCCGAATGCAATTCTTTTTGAAGTGAGCTGGACTACTTTTTACAATATTACCAGAGTGCAAATAAGTGCAAAATCGTACTGTTAAATAACATAATTCGAAGCACCTTTCATTCGTATGGCATATCTTCGGGGGAAGAACCGCATTGCTGCCTTTGGTATGAATCGCATTCTTATCTCCATGAAGAATCGCTTTCCTATCGCTCAGAAGAACTTTTTCCTATATCAAATAAGTATTGCTTTTTTATCTCCTACAAGTGTCGCTTTCTTATCGCCCGTAAGTTATCGCATAGTGTCACATTTCTTCCCGCAGGGAGATGAGAATGCGATAATAATGCGATATCGCTAGAGTAAGGCGATACCTACTGGCGAATCGCATAAAGAATATTTGCTGGAAGGCTAATATAAACCATATAAACTAATCCATATCAAAGTAAATTGAAAATATTCAATTTCCTAAATTTCGACACGGAAAAATATTCGATAATAATAAATCTGTTTTTTTTTTCAGAAAAATATCGAAATTTTGATATATTGATAGCATTTTCGACATTCCTATTAAATGTTTGTATGTTTGTCACTGCATCACCTTCAAAATCTCTACTCAATATAGGTAAATGCGAACTCTAAAGCCTTACCAGTTTAGAATAGTACCCTTAATTTTTCTCTCTGTGTGTCTTTTTATTCATTCTCGTTTTTCGGCAGATTTCTTGGCTCTCCATTTCCCTCCTCTCTCTCTCTTACCACCTCTCGCTCTCTTTGTTGGCCGGTAATAAACTGAAATTTTATTGTCCAACAAGAATGTTGCAATATGCTTGGCCATAATTTCAACCCATGTCCCAACATTGTTGCCAAAACCAAAACCAAAACCGGCAAACCAAAAAGAAAAAAGCACGGAAACTTTTCAAACTCGATAACACCTTTTCTGATTGCATATTTGCATTTTATAAGCTGGCGCGACCCGTGCTTATTTTTCTTCTCTTTTCAAACAATATTTCTTTGGCATTTTAAATAGGCGCGCACGGGCCGCAGCGTAAAGTTTAGTGCAACTAATTTAAAATTTATGATGCACTTGAAAAACGAAAATAACAGAAATACTGCAAACAAGTTGGAAAGTCAACGGCAGCAAGAAAAGGGAGCTGCCGCTGCCGCTGCCACTCATAAAAATGTCCACAAAGGCAAAAATGGCAAATGCATAAAACAGAAATGAAATATTCATTGCATACTTTTAGCTCTCAGCTGGAAATTGCCAATTAAATATTGAAAACGCAGCATAATTTTGTAGTTGTTGTTAGAAAATGTTAACATTTTCTTTTGGACAGAGAAATAGTTGACAACACAGTTTCCTTCATTATAAACGATACGCAGGAATGCACACAAGCGATGCATGCAATGTTGAAGGAATTGTAGAAGCATTTATTTGACCGAACAAATTTTTACACAAATCGAGTGTTGTGTGGACAACCGGAACTGTGTGGGCCAATCGAAGCTGGGCGATCCATGAATGAATGAATTACATTCATTTTTCGATCGATATTTCAGTTGATAGCTATAAAACTGCCCACAATAATTATAAACTTCTTTCAGCAAACTTCACTGTGTAAATGCAGACCTAGATAGGACTCACACGGTGGAGCAAACTTCATAAAGTTATCAAAAAGCTCTTGCTTGTGGTAAAGAGTTGTGGCATGACACAACAAAACAGGTAAGGCGCTTAATTTCTTTTAAGTACTGAGCTTTTGCGCGACAAACTTCATGCTTCAAGAGTACGCGAAACACTAAACGCTTTAAGTACTTTGCTGTGGGCGCACACTACAAGCACCCAACCTTTATTGTTGTATCCAGAGTTGTAGAGTGGCAAGTGACACCGCTGCATCACTTTTCTACAAATGGAAGGTTTTGTAACAACTTTCTCAAGTTTATTTCACTGTGTCAATCCAGTCTAAATCTACCCAGAGCTGAAATACTCTACAGCATAGGCGTGCAAACACCGAATCCTTGTATATTCTTAAGAAATGCACAGAAAAACGAAAAACCTAAGCTAACTTTATCTGTGCCGAAGTTTTTATACCCTTGCAAGTGCTTACTTGAATATTTTCAAATAAATACTTTTTTTCCCATTTTCCGACCGATCGTTCGTATGGGAGCTATATGATATAGTCATCCGATTTGGCCAAAAATTTGTAAAATTATGTGAAAACACAAGAAACAAACAAATACAAAATTGCAGGATGCTGCCATTAAAAACAAAACAGTTTTTCTAACTAAGACTGTTTTTTAGACCTATCTTTTGTATAGCAGCTATGCCATATAGTTGTCCGATTTTAATAAAACTTGATAGAATTATAAAAAAGCATAGAAATCCTATGAATACAAAGTTTGGAGACGTTTCCATGGAAAGAAAAAAGTTTTTCTTACTAAAACTCGTTTTCCGATCCACTGTACCTATGAGAGCTATGAGATCTAGCCATCCGATCCGGATCGGTTCCGATATATGAGTAGTGTGCAGCAAAAAGAAGACTCTGCGCAAAATTTAAGCCCGATAGCTTCAAAACTGAGTGAATAGTTCGCGTAGAAACGGACAGACTGACGGACGGACTAAGCTCAATCGACTCAGCTCGTCATCCGGATTAAGAATATATATATATTTTATGGGGTCGGAAATGTTTCCTTCTCCCTGTTACATACATTCGCACAACTTTATGATCTCCATTTTCCCATTTTTAATGGGAACAGGGCATAAAAAGGGTATACTAAAGTCGTGTAAATGTATGTAACAGGCAGACGGAAGCATCTCCGACACCATAAAGTATACATATTCTTGATCAGCATAAATAGTCGAGTCGATATAGCCATGTCCGTCTGTCGGTCTGTATGTATGAACACCTAGATCTGAGAGACTAGAAGAGCTAGTATTGTCTGCACGCATATCAAGTTTATTTCAAATTTTCGCCTCCGCCATTAAAAAAAATGTAGAATATCTGCTACATTTTAAAGATTTCGAGCTCGGATTTTGCAGTGTAGTGTATGTGGCCAATATCTACAAGCTCACACATTTTTCATAAAGATTGGATAATAAATGGCAGAGTTTCAAAAACGTTGCATACTTATATGAGCCGCATGAGGTTATTAAACACTAATTGCCCTTACGCTCTCGTTTTTCATGTCAATAAAAAGCCGAAGTTAATCTCTTGAAAATGTACTGTTCGAAAATATCAATTTGATATTTAAAAAAATATAAAATTAATATTTTAAGATCAAACTGATATTTTATAATGTAATTTTGTTACAAAAATTAAACATTTATTGGAAATGACAGATTGATCTTCCTTTACAGCTTCCACTTTAATCTGCTTTGTAGGCTTAGTGTTATAAATCATTTTAGAGTGTTGGAAAACCACAAATTAATCATTTTCATTAAACTATTTACTTTTCCTCTCCTTGACTGGGGATCGAACTCAGGACCACTTGCACTTGACACGAATGAAATGGCGTCTTGTCGTATCTATTACTCGTCATTTTGTTTGAAGTTTTGAGATGAAACTCTTTTTGGGTCTCTTTAAGGGTCGTTTGCTAATCTACTACATCTGGCTATCTGTCACATAACCCTACAAATAACATAGCCAAATCTCAAAAAATCGGCCCTTAAACTTTACAAAGTGAAATGTTATGGCTTAGAAATGATTTCAAAAAGGAGACTTCGAAAACCCCTGACTCAGGGGAATTCGTGTTTAATAACCTTCCTTATGTTAATTAACAGCTCATTAACATTAATTGGAATGTATCAACATTATGTAAGCAAACAGCGCTTGCGGCTCAGATAAGCAAGCAACGTTTTTCTATTATTTATTATCCGATCTTGATGAAAATTTGTGAGATTGTAGATATTGTGCACATACACCACACTGCAAAATGATGAGCTCGATATCTTCATATATATATGAATATGTGCAGACTTTACAATGTACATAAAATCTGCACAATCTACCTACAAAATTGATGGGGAATTTCAGACTTTTCACTAAAGTTACAGACCAAATTTATTATGCATAAACCCATTTTACACTCTTTCCCACTCAAACGTATTTATTCTGAATTTTAATCGATTCATTTCCTTCTCTGCTTTTTTTTTTGTTTTTTCTAACAGAATGCAAAATTTGTTTCAAATTAAAATTGCATATTTCGTAGACCATAAATAGTTGATGCACGCAACGCAATAGTTGCACGATAATTTACAAAAAGGGAGCAGCAATGGAAAAGGATGAATTCTCATGCATAATTCATGTGGCAAGAATCATTGAAGTGTAATTAATTGATGTCAACGCAGATGAAAGTAATAGTGGCTCCCCCGCCTCCTCCACCGCCCACGCAACGCAGGGACGAGTCGCATTTTAATAATTCATATAGTTTTTGCATTAATGCCGCCCGGCCCCCGCCTCTCGTAGTTTGGGCGGCTGTTTTTGGCCAAATGCCTAATGACTTAATTAGGCTAATAACGAGGCAACGAGGCTGGTGTCCTTTATGTATACATATGTAGGCATGAATGTCAACAGGACAGCTGCACTATTTCCATCCAAGTAAGCAGAAGGGGGCAGCGTAAAAATGCTCTAACCGTGGATGGGGCCCATAATCATAATTAAGCACAAGATGTGCATTAGTGTGAGAGCGTGTCTGTGTGTGTGTAATTAATGTGTCTGTTCTCTTTTTTTTGTACTTATTAACTCATTTGGGCTAATCATCAGGCTCCCAAGGGGCAGCCCACAAAAAACCTGGCATACTTTAAGGGTTACTCACCTTCTCTCTCAGCATATCTCTTATGCGGCCAGCTTGGTTTTTGGACCGATGCAACTCCAACTGCAGCTCCAGGCAACGCTCCTGCCAGTTGATCTAATCAAAAATTAAACAAAAGGATATCCTGAAATTCTCGCCAGACCAGGGAATAAGCCCGCTTTGCACCCACCTCCGGCAGGGCCTGTCCATAGTTATTCAGCTGATGTACATCCAGGTGCTCGGTTAGTGTAGAAAAATGCGGCCAGGGTGCATCTGGTGCATCCAAGGCGGCCAGCACGGGATTCACTGCCGGCGCCTGCTCCTTGATGGGCTTGGCCGGTATGGGTGGCGGTCGGGACATGCGTCGCGGCATTAGACGCGGACTGTTTGGCGTTGAGACCGCCACCATTCGAGCCTCATGCAGCGGCATCTGGCCACTGAATGAGGTGGCCCGCTTGGCCAGCAGCGGTGAACCATGGAGGGACTGTGAACCCGAAACACATGGTCGACCCGGCAAGTGTAGGGGCAACGAGGGCGGCTGCTGCTGGTGGTGCTGCTGTTGCTGCTGTTGATGATGATGATAAAAGTGCGCCTGCTGCTGTTGCTGGCTGACGGCAGCGGGAAACGTGTGCAAATAACTGGCTGCAGCTCCCCCATCCTGGGGACGTAGGAAATAGTTGTGGGTGTGTGTGTAGTATAGAGTTTGTGTGGCCGCCACGCCCAACGACGCTGCAGCCGAGGGCGTGGCACGGCCCGATGTGGAGGCCGAGGCACTGGCCGATGGGGAGGGCGAAGAGGAGGCGGAACGACGATGCTGCTCCTGTTGCCGCTGCTGCTGTTGCTGCTGCTGTTGTTGTTGCTGTTGTTGTTGTTGAAGATTGGTGAGCGTATCGAATATTTGCGATAGACGACCCAAAGGCACTTCGTCAGACATTGACCCAAGCTACAAAAAGAGAAGAGCAGAGAGGATTTGCCTTGTGATGAGTTGCATTAGCTTATGTTCCACTCAGGCACCAAGGCACTCGGCCTCACACTTGATTGAACTTTCATTTGCTTATAACTCTACAATTGTTCATAAAAATCTTAACAAATTCTACCCACAAAATACTAAATACTGGCAAAAATCAGCTTAAAATCCTTTGAGAGAGTCAAATATTGTTAGAGTTTGAGTCCTGGCAGTTTATTTGCGTTGCATTTTTCGGCCTTGGGGTCGGATTTTTGGACACTTGAAAATAGGATTGTTGCTGTTACACACACGAGGCAGTGTGGGCACACTTTTCCTCAATAAGGAAAGTAATGATGATGCCGGATAGTAGGCTACCGAACATAATATCATAGTTTCTACAGATACTTACAAGTCGGCTTTTTGCCAAAAGGAACTAAAAATCTGGCAGATACCGCTAATATGCAAAGCGCGTATAGAAGTTTTGCCTCTAAATGCCATGCCAAACAAACCAAACGAACAGCGAATGTGATCTGAATGTGATTTAAGGACACCTGAAAACATTATAAAGTTTATTGCCAAATACTCCATCCTAAAAACATAGAGGAAAGTTAACTTCGTCTCCGACAAAGTTTGTATAACCTTGCAGATCATTTTTATACTCTGTACCGTAGGTACATAGAGTATTATAAGTTTGTGCAAAAGTATGTAACATCCAGAAGGAAGCATCTCCGACCCCATAAAGTATATATATTCTTGATCAGCATCAACAGCCGAGTCGATATAGCCATGTCCGTCTGTCCGTCTGTCCGTATGAACGCACAGATCTCAGAGATGGTAAGAGATAGAGGTTTGACGTGTATGGGACATATGCTTCTTATGTCTGCAGGCAGATCAAGTTTATTTTCAATTTTGGCCACGCCCCCTCCCGCCCCCGCAATTTAGAAAAAACGTCATATCTCCCACAGTTTTGAAGATAGATGGCTTGTTCCTTCTGGACATATTTAGTTATTAGAATAACTTATCGATCCGCCAAAGGAATGAAGAAGATCGGATGAACGGTTTTCGAGTTATGATCAAAAGACAAAATTTCTTGGTACAGAGTATGTTATAGTCGGGCTTGACCGACTTTCTTTCTTGTTCTAACTAATTTTAAGGACATTTCCACTGAAAAACCAACAAGTTTTTCTCACTAAGACAACTTTTCTATGACAGCTACACTATATAGCTGTCCGCTTTCGACCAAACTTAGTGGAATCATGGAAAAACATATCAAACTACGAAATACAAAGTTTGAAGGCGTTTTCTTTGAAAACCAAAAAGTTTTCCTCACTAAAACTAGTTTTCGACAGATCATTCCTATGGCAGCTATAGCCTATAGTCATCCGATTTTGAAAAATCTTAGAGGAATTGTGTAAAAGCTTAGAAAATAAATATATGCAAATTTTAAAGAGGTTTACATTGAAAACAAAAAAGTTTCTTATACTAAGACTATTTTTATAACCTTCCGATTTCAGCCAAACTTGACAGAATCATGGATAAGCATAGCAAACAAAGAAATACAAACTTTGGAGACGTTTGCATTGAAAACAAAAAAGTTTTTCTCACTAGAACTAGTTTTTTGACCGATCATTCCTATGGCAGCTATATGTTATAGTCATCCGATCCTGCCGGTTCCGACAAATGTGCAGCGTATTTGTACCAGAAGACATCGTACAAAGTTTGGTAGCGATAGCTTTAAAACTGACGAAGAAGATGGCATAGAAACAGAGGGCAGACGGACAATGCTAAATCAGCTTAGCTAGTCATGCTGATTAAGAATATATATACTTAATGTGGTCACAGATGCTTTTTTCTATGCATCACAAACACCTGGACAATTTTAATATACCGTCGGTCAAGCCCAACTATAACATACTCTGTACCAACGAATTTATACGCTAAGCTAAAATTTTGATGCTGCAGTAGCAGCTGAAAGCAGCGCTGCTACTGCGGTGCAGCAGCGAACAGTCTTTTGACCATAACTCGACAACCGTTTAACCGATCTTTACCAAGTCTTTGGCGGATCGATAAATAATGTTGTTTAGTTAATGTGTCTAGAAGGTACGAACCATCTATCTTTAAAACTGTGGGAGATATGACGATTCTTACAAATTGCGGGGGCGGTAGGGGGCGTGGCCAAAATTGAAAATATACTTGATCTGCCTGCAAGTATAAGAAGTTTTTATCCTAAGCCCGTCAAAACTCTATTTCTTACCATCTCTGAGATCTGTGCATTCATACGGACAGACAGACGGCTATGGCTTTATCGACTCGGCTGCTGATGCTGATCAAGAATATATATACTTTAAACAGTTCAGCCGCACTGTGCGTCGCTATCCATTTGATTTAATATTGATCAAAAACAACGCTGTTCGTTCAAAATTTGGCCCCCAGTGCACCAACATATGGGGGGGGGGGGGGGGGGGGGGGCAGTTGCATATCGCAAGCGGAGCCTTGCCTCCACACTCTCACTTGAGTCAATCTCAAACGAAAAATTTACACCTAACATTTGCCTCAATTGGTTTATTGGTCAGGCCAGTACGTGCCCAAACAAAACAGTGGACAAAGAGGAATGACCAACTGACTGACCCAAACCAGGACCAACCAGAGACGGATACTCAGTTGGCCCCGGCCAACAGGTGAGCGAATCTGGGGCGTCAATTGCCATTACGTGTGCGCAATGTTTAATGAACTGGCTGACAAAACTTGAAGCTGTAGTTGCAAAATTGAATACGCCACTAAATTATAGACACAAAACTTGACAGCTTTCTAGCTTCGGTCGAGTGGGGTGGGCGGAGGTGGGTGGGCCGGGCCGGGCCGAGTGTGGGCTTGGCTGAGTCCTTTCATCTTTTGTGGTTTGTGCTGGTCGGGACTGGCTGGCTGGCTTTTTGCATGCACTTGTCGACTTTCTTTGCTGTTGCATTTTTGTGGCTAAAAGCCTTCACAAGCAGCACTTTACTCCGGGCATTTCCCAAGAATTACATTCAAATTTTGTGCTGATTACGGACGAGGACATCTTGTGTGCACTTCATTTTCGAAAATTTGATTCAATTTGAGTTGATTGAAAATTCAAGTTGGCTGCGAGTGCACTTTACAGTTTACCGGAAGTTGAAGGTTTACTGCACTCATTAAGCAGGGCTTTGCGGCTTTAAAATCATAAGCAGCTTAGCAATATGTAACTGTAGACTACAATTTGGTAGTGCGCACACACACACACACGCGCACGATAGTCCTTGGGGTTAGTGCAGACTTCATTGTCTTCTATTTGCTCTCTGCTTTGCTTAGCTTTCCCCCCCCCCCGCAGCCACCTCTTCGTGGAAACTCACTCAAATAGTTAGCAAGACTTGTTCAGCTCCAATGAAGTGCAGCAGCGTAACAGCAGAAGCAAATTTGAAACCCCAGACGACAGTTAAGCTGCTCCCGGACAGAGCTTTGGCAAATATTAGACAATGTATTTATGTATCACAACACACACATGTGTGTGTGTGTGTGTGTGTGCGAGGGGGAGAGGAAGAGCAGTCAAGTTCTAAGGTAGTGCAAATCTATGGCAAAAGTTAAGAAAGGATTTGTGAATTTGCAATTTGCAAAGCCAAATATGACAATAACCTGTAATAACTGCTACTCCTTGGATTCGGCTCGAAGGACCACTGCTCCCACATAGATTGATTTCCCAAAAATTGTAAATTAATTTCAAATTCAAGTAAGCCCTGAGTTTTGTGCTCCACAAATGTCACATCTTCGTCTATTTTGATTTCATTTGAAACTTTAGTTCAAGACTTTACGCCTAACAGTTCACATCAAGCACCACAACAACAACAACAATAATTTTTCTAAATTTCAAACTAAAACAACAATGTGAGTGAGGAAATAATTTTTCTTTTTGTTTCTTTTGGAAGGAATCTAACCGCAAGCCTCTCTCTATCTCTCGCAGAGAAATGGTTAACCCAAAGTCCAACACTGGTAAGAAGTCGCGTAGTGGCAGCAAATCATCCAAGCGCAAGAACTCAACTGCTGGAGAACCGAACGATATTGAGATGACCCAGCTGGCACCCCAATCGACGCCCTCAATTGTTCCGGCACCGGTGGAGATTTCCACACCGGCTTCCACACCGGCCCTGGCCTTGGTTATGCCACCACCAGCAGCGCCAGCAACGGCACCCATTGCGGCACCCATCGCGAATCCGACTAGCACCACGGCTGCCACACCCACAGATGCTGCGGCCAATCATCCGCCACCACAACGCGGTCTGTTCCGACGCATGTTTGGCTGGAACTGAAGCGGCAGCACTAAACCAAAATTAACATAGTTTTCTTCATTTTCTATTTTGATTTGAAAACTTTGGAGCTATTGCAAAAAAACCAAAAACTGAACAATTAAAGAAAAAATTACATTTCGCTTGAACAGCCCTGAGCGGCCAAAGATTGCGCGTCTGTCATTCTCTTAATCATTTCTGGAAGGGTCTAAGATTTAAAGGGTCACTGAGGCTAGTTTCTAAAAGGAATATTGCTGTCTTCAGAACTGATGTAGAAGCTTTCGTAGCTGCCAAAGATGCTCATTTCTGGAAGGATCTAAAGGAATTAAGTCTCTAGAGCTACTCTCTAAAAGGAATACTTAAGGAATGATGCAGAAGCTTTCGAAGCTGCCCAAGATGCGCGTCTCATGCTCTTACTCATTTGTGGAAGGATCTAAAGGCTTTCTATAAGAAATATTGTCACTCGAATTCAATAATGAATAAGTGCCTCTAGGCACTTGGCACAGCAGTCTATTAATATGAAACAAGAAAGAAAGTCGGTCAAGCCCGACCATAACATACTCTGTACCAAGAAAATTTGTCTTTTGATCATAACTCGAAAACCGTTCATCCGATCTTCTTCATTCGATAAGTTATCCTAATTATGTCCAGAAAGAACAAGCCATCTATCTTCAAAACTGTGGGAGATATGACGTTTTTCCTAAATTGCGGGGGCGGGAGGGGGCGTGGCCAAAATTGAAAATAAACTTGATCTGCCTGCAGACATAAGAAGCATATGTCCCATACTATCAAACCTCTATCTCTTACCATCTCTGAGATCTGTGCGTTCATACGGACGGACAGACGGACGGACGGACAGACGGACGGACGGACAGACGGACGGTCGGACGGACGGACTTGGCTATATCGACTCGGCTGTTGATGCTGATCAAGAATATATATACTTTATGGGGTCGGAGATGCTTCCTTCTGCCTGTTACATACTTTTGCACAAACTTATAATACTCTGTGTACCTACGGTACAAAAGACGCTCGCGAGTGTTTCGAGTTTTACAAGCTACAACAAATAAAATATGTTGTGAGGGAGCGAATGGAAGTGTGTGTGAAGCGAGTGTGAGCGCGCACGGCATACATACACACAAATACAGCATGATTGTGCGGAGAACTAAAAAAAAAAGTCGCGACGTCGCTGCTGCCGAATGGCAAAGTCCGAACACTTGCTGCTACTGCCGATTTGCACTTCTAATCGATAGAAGCAGCTTTGATTTGCATTGGTGACGGCAAATGGGGAAATCGGCCCTAAGTGATTGAAAATCCTTGAGATCATAGAGTGCAGGGCGGTTTCGGTAGACCCTTCCTGAACATGCATGCGTGCTAGATGGGAATAGGGACTCTTATACTATACTAGCTTTATTTACCAGCGGATTCGCTCGCTTTGCATCAATTTGTTACTTCTTTATCATGCTGGTAAAATTTTCATACTCAGTACATAGAGTATTATAAGTTTGTGCAAAAGTATGTAACATCCAGAAGGAAGCATCTCCGACCCCATAAAGTATATATATTCTTGATCAGCATCAACAGCCGAGTCGATATAGCCAAGTCCGTCTGTCCGTCTGTCTGTCCGTATGAACGCACCGATCTCAGAGATGGTAAGGATAGAGGTGACATGTATGGGACATATGCTTCTTATGTCTGCAGGCTGATCAAGTTTATTTTAAATTTTGGCCACGCCCCCTCCCGCCCCCGCAATTTAGAAAAAACGTCATATCTCCCACAGCTTTGAAGATAGATGGCTTGTTCCTTCTGGACATATTTAGTTATTAGGATAACTTATCGATCCGCCAAAGGAATGAAGAAGATCGGATGAACGGTTTTCGAGTTATGATCAAAAGACAAATTTTCTTGGTACAGAGTATGTTATAGTCGGGCTTGACCGACTTTCTTTCTTGTTTTTAATGTGATGCTTTCAATATGTTTACGGAGCTGATCAAATGAAGATCAAAAGAGTTGCATACAACAACTTTCCGCATATTTTTTAACTTTGTGGGTTGAATTTAAAAATATTTAAAGTCACGTATTCCGTACTTTTTGTTTTAATGTAGCTCATAAAATTCGTTTGGAGCTTGTCGCTGGATACTAAACTTTTATACAGTCTTGACCACCAATTTTCTACCCATGGTGCTGAATTTGTCGAATCAACAGTCGTTGTTCAATTTTCAATATCGTCATTGTTTCCTAGAGTTTTCAGAGCCTACTGCCGAATTTTCCGACATCGCAAACTGGTATCTCAATTTATCTTACTAACCATCTTTACAAAATGAGGTTCAAGTCAACCGGATGAAAGTTCACTTACTATTCTTTCAAACCGAATTTCAATTTAATCGGGTTAATTATAGTTACTTAGCTTGCAGACTTTTCCGGGAATTTTCCGACCTAACGGTCAAATTTTCCAACATCGGAAAATGACATCTCGATTTATACAACTTACTATCCTTACAAACCGAATTTCAAGTCAATCGGGTGAAAAATAGGTTTTTGCACATCAAATTTTCCGGCAATTTTCCTTGTGGGTGGATTTTTAAAAATCGGGAAAACACGTGTCCAATTATTTCGCATACTTTGCTGACAAACCGAGTTTCAAGTCAATCGGATGGTAAATAAAATTTTCCCCATACAAACTTTTCCGACGCTTTTGCGGGAATTTTCCGGCCCTACTGTCAAATTTTCCAACATCGGAAAATGACATCTTAATTCATATCACTTACTTTCCTTACAAACCGAATTTCAAGCCAATCGGATGAATTATAGTTATTTAGCATGCAGAATTTTCCGGGAATTTTCCGACCTAACGGTCAAATTTTCCAACATCGGAAAATGACATCTTAATTTATATCACCTACTTTCCTTACAATTAGCATGCAAAATTTTCCGGGAATTTTCCGACCTAACGGTCAAATTTTCCAACATCGGAAAATGACATCTCAATATATTTAACTTACTATCCTGACAAACCGAATTTCAAGTCAATCGGGTGAAAAATTGGTTTTTGCACATCGAACTTTCCAGCAATTTTCCTTGTGGGTGGATTTTCCAAAATCGGGAAAACACGTGTCCAATTATTTCGCATACTTTGCTTACAAACCGAGTTTCAAGTCATTCGGATCAAAAATAAAATTTTCCCCATACAAACTTTTCCGACGCTTTTCCGGCTTTTCCGGGTGGAATTTTCCAAAACCCCGCCTTAGTACGTACTTTCACCACATAAGGAAACTTCTGTCAAAATTTCAGCCCTCTATCTCTTATGGTTTGGGCTGCACGACGGTCACCAGTCAGTCTGTCAGGTTGAACAACTTTATATATGTACATATAATATTATATACAGGGCTGCAAACCCAAAAAATTTCGTGGATCTCCGGCTCGAGGGTTCGAACCAAAATTTACTAATGGTTCAGGTTCAGAATTTGGAGGTTCAAGGTTTTTGGGACAAGGTTTTGGTTCGAACCATAGTTCAGCAAAGCTTTATACACGTTTATATAGTAAGCGACCTAAAACCGACATAATCCGTTAGGGAATTGTTTCGATTTTGGGTTGGGATGGGATTTCACAATACTTTATATAAATAGAAACACTTTTATACAGCTCATGACCATCAAAGCAATGACAAAGTGTTTCTACTTATATAAAGTATTGTGACGAAATAAAAACTTCGAAGTTCTGGATACAGCCCTTAAAGACAGAAGAAGTCACTGGAAAATAGTTCAAATCAATAATGTTTGTTGAACCGAACCGAAATTTTGGGTTCGGAACGGGTTCAGGTTCAGCTTTAAAAACTAAAGAGGTTCGGTTCAAGGTTCGGTTCACAGTAATCTGGAAGTCGGAATTCCGGGTTCGAACCGGTTCGGTTCATAACCGGTTTGCAGCTCTGATTATATATAGATTTCTTCGAGTAATTATCTATTAGAACAAAGCTTTTACTAGTCGTTTAAGGCTGCGTCAGAGATAATCGACACTGCATATTCATCCAGATTGTTGGGTAATATTTGGTTATATAACAAAAGGTTGAGTAAGGCTGCCTTAACACAGTTCGACACATGAGACATGACAGTCTAGTCAAATTGGCAATATAAAATAGCTATTTTAATATAGCGTAGCATACTTTAAAGCGCATTAAGCATGATATATTTCGTGTGTACTGATGTATTAATAGTTTGCCTCAGATGTGCGTCTATTAGTCCCAAGGGATTTCAGATAAAGGGTATTTTTTATAGCAACACTGTTTTTGGTAGCTCAGCTGTTTTTGTGTTACATGTTACTGTCAAACATGTTCAGGTTGGTCTATAATTTAACCATGAATCAACTTCCAAATGCACAATGTTTTTTTAACCATTTCAGTTTTACCGGAAGCCAAACGACCTACCAAAAACTCACCCTTTATCAAGGCAACAGCTAGATGGCCATATAACTAGTCTGACTCTGGCTAGATCCCACAAATTTAAGTAAGAAAGTCGGTCAAGTCGAACTATAACATACTCTATAACTGCCAAAGTTTGTATGTATGTGTAAAGTGCTGCCCATCGCTGTTTCAGCCGGTGCTGCCCAGCATAAATGTTTGTTTTCCTTCTAACTCGACTATTGTTCATCCGATCTTCACCATTCCTTCAACTTCAACTTTGAGTCATTTCAAGTTCTAGTTCTCTAGTTCAACATCCGCCACCCAATCGGCAGCCCCCTTTGATGAGCTTCGAACGATTGCACTTTGGCATGCATTATGCAGCAGGCTATTAAAAACCATAAAGCACGCCCAGTGTCTTCTATGTACATTCACTTGATCTAGCACCCAAGTTGTGTGTTTGGAGTCGTTAGTCGCCAGTCGCTTTGGCTGTCACGTAGGTCATGGAGCAGAAGTGCTTACCAACTGGCAACAACCGTTTTGCAGCTGGGGCGCAAAAACCGCACCCGCATCATGTTCTCTTGCTCCGCTGGATTCGTAGTTATTGTGGCGGGAACCAATTAAAATGCGAGACATCACATGTGCGCGAGCATTTATTATAAAATTTTTCGTTGGAATTGAGTGAAAAATAGTTGGTAACAGAAAAGGAAGAGAAAAAAGGCAAGCTAGCACAAAGAACAACACACTATTTTTGGGGGCTGGGGGTTGAGGGGGTTGGAAGTAAATTCCGGAATGGTTGGTGACGGGATGGAGATTTCCTGCTCTATGTGCATGTTACATTGTTGTTAATATGACGCTTAGTAGTTGTCGCACACACAAACACACACATACACACTCTCAAAATATGCATTGACAATGTTTTTCAAATTGACGACGCATTACACATGGCGGGGGGGAGGTTGGAGGGGGTGGGGTTAGGTGAGCAACCAGACACTATTCAGTGGGGGCGGGGGGGGCGGGGAAGGCAAGAAGTGTTGTAAAATTATTGGCATGCGAACGATGCTGCAACGTTTATTAAATTTTTGAAGTGCCACAAAATAGGGTGGGTATTTGGTGGCAGTGGATCAAAGCTTGTGCAAAAGGGCAGGTACAGCTATGTGTGTGTGTGCATGTGTGTGTGTGTTGCCATGCTGAAAATTTTATGTCGTTTCAAATTTACTGCTTGCATTTTGGTGCCACAAAAGATTTGGGTAATATTAAAACAAGGAATTCTTAAACCTTTCATCGACGACTACAAAGCCGCGGCAGTTGGTAGCGCTGAGTTAAACAATTTTCTGTTGCTTATAACTCCACCAGGCATCAAGAAATAATGCTGAGCCTAAAAGAATGAGAAATGTATAATACATTTACGAAAATTTAAAAATTTACATTTGCTAACCAAATTGAAGGACATTTCCACTGAAAACAAACAAGTTTTTCTCACTAAGACTACTTTTCTAACCTTACTTTTCTATGACAGCTATACTATATAGATGTCCGATTTCGACCAAACTTAGTGGAATCATGGAAAAACATAGCAAACTAAGAAATACAAAGTTTGGAGGCGGTTTCTTTGAAAACAGAAAAGTTTTTCTCACTAAAACTAGTTTTTCGAACGATCGTTCCTATGGCAGCTATAACCTTTAGTCATCCGATTTTGACAAAACTATAAAGAATTCTGTAAAAGCTTATAAAATAAATATATGCCAATTTAAAAGAGTTTCGCATTGAAAACAAAAAAGTTTTTCTCACTAAGACTACTTTTCTAAGCTTACTTTTCTATGGCAGCTATACTATAAAGATGTCCGATTTCGACCAAACTTTGTTAAATCATGGGAAAGCATAGCAAACTAAAAAATACAAAGTTTGGAGGCGTTTTCATTGAAAACAAAAAAGTTTTTCTTACTAAGACTACTTTTCTAAGCTTTCTTTTCTATGGCAGCTATATTATATACATGTTCGATGTCGACCAAACTTGGCAGAATCATGAAGAAGCATTAAAAACTAGAAAATACGGAGTTTAGAGACGTTAGCATTGAAAACAAAAAAGATTTTCTCACTAAAACTAGTTTTTGGATCGATCCTTCCTATGACAGCTATATGCTACAGTCAACCGATCCGGCCGGTTACGACAAATGTGCAGCGTATTTGTACTTAAAGACTTTGTGCAAAGTTTGGTCGCGATAGCTTTAAAACTGACGGAGGAGATGGCATAGAAACAGACGGATACTTACGCTACGATCTTGGAATTTCGCGTGTGGGTTGGTATAAGGGAGATAAATATTTCACTGGTTCAGAGCCGGACTCGAACGAGTTATAAAGAGGTTGAGATCCTTATGTCAGAACTAAGCTACGAACTTAAAATTGGGTCTGTAGGTTGAGAATGTGGAGCTAGATATTTCACTGGTTCAGAACCAGTTTCAAGCCGGTTCATAAGTGATTCTGAGCCATATCTCCGAAGTTATAAAAGATTTCCATTTGAAATTAGATATATATACTGGAATATGGAGTTCAATATTTTACTGGTTCAAAAATGATTCAGTGATTCATATCTCGAAAATAATTTGAGCTATAAAATTGAAGTTTCACCAAAGTGAAGTGTAAAGTGAGTTCAAACAAGTTTAAAAGAGTTCAAATTTGAAAAAAGATATTCTCACAATACGATGAACCAGGAAGTCGCCGAGTATACAGCTTGTTCTTCATGAAAATGCCATTGCAATATTTATTTAGTTACTGAGTGACTCCGAACCCCGTGTTAAACTAACTATGCCGAAAGCTTAACAAGTCACCGATCTATCAAGCAGCCCTCGTTTGGACCTATAATAAGTTGTATACTTAAGCTGTAGACGAGACAGATTTCAAACACCACAGCTTTTAAATACTTATCAAAGCACATAGAGAAAACAATTCAAGAAAATCACAGAATCAAGTTTTATAAACATAGAAATATATGTATGTGCGAGTATGTATGACTTGGAACCAAAACAACCGGTTGGCCACCCGCTTCTCAGACTCTTTTCGACCCACCACACCAGCAAGAACAACAACGCGTCGCCGGTCTAATGAGACCACAACAACAACAAAAGCGAAACAAAATAAGCAGCTAATTAAGCGGCAGCTGCCGCCAGAGGTTGACCAGACTTGAGGATGACCTTCGTTTTGTACCAGTTAGCTGTGCTCTGCCACAACTGCATCATAGTCCCCGTTTAAGATCTATGGCCATCCAGTCCCAGCCCCCAGTCCCTACACACACACACAGTGACCTACATTGTAGCCCAAGTGGGAGTTGGAATGGAAGTGGGAGTGGCATCGAGTTGCGTTGTTATTTGACAATTGCCTTTTACTGCCTGGTATTACAATATTTATGATTCGCATTCGCTTTAATTAAATTGTAAGACCGGGGCTGGAGGAGAGACACTTGCACACTCGCACACACACACACACACATTTGACTTTACGACTTGCATTTAATTAAACCCAATTTAAGTGAATATAGAAACAAACAAGCAAAAAAAAAATAGCGAAAAATAAGGTGTGGGAGTGCAGAAGAAGAGGAAGTGAGATTATCGTACTGTCCATGTTTTTTGAAATTGCATACAGAAGTGGCTGAGATATGTGAGAAAATACCAAAAAAAAAATAGTTCAAAGGTGAAGAATTTCGTTTCGAATAACAAAACATAAAATGTTTTCGACTTAAAATCAATTTCTATACTCTGTTTGATCTCGGAGATGGTTAGATATGGCAGTTTGACTTGAATTAATCAAAAATTCTGATACCTACAATATTTGCTACGCCCCCGCAATTTAAGAAAAACGTCATATCTCCCAAAATTTTATAGATAGAAGGTTCGTACCTTTTGGACATATTTAGTAAACAGTCTTGTTTATCGATTCGCCGAAGGAAAAGTAAAGATCGGATGAACAATAGTCAAATTATAGGCGAAACAAACATTTATGCTGGGCAGCACTGGCTGAAACAGCGATGGGCAGCATTTTACACACCTTAACACTTGAATTTATTACACTTTGGAAGGTACATCGTTTGTTATAGTCGAGCTGGGTCGAGTTTTTGCTTGATTCTAGACCAAACGGAATAGATTTTAAGCCGTTTTGTACTTAAAATTTTAAATAGAATTCGTTATTGGGTGTACTTAAAATGAGTACGAAACATTTTAGAACCGAAATATGACTGCTGATAAACGTTCTTGAATCAAGAATATTTTGTACTCAGAGTAAGATGAAAATTTCATGAAAAGCGAAAAGCGTTCTTAGTTCAAGTCCAAAATATGTTAGATTGTTTACAAAATAGACCCCACAAAATGTGCAACAGAAAATGCTATTTATTTTTAAACAAGTCTGTTCTTGAAATTCCCAACTGGTTCTAACACTTTTGTTATGGAGTGATGGTCAATTTCTAACTTGCTCTTTGGTTATGGCCCTTGGATGTTACTTTGTTTCAATACGTAGACCTCGTTTAAGAACAAAGTGGGGAAAAGCTTTCAATTGTATGGACTCAAACCTAGAAACACTCGTATTTTCTTTCTAGAATGTTTTTGGGCTGGCATTAGAAATTACTGAGCCTTAAGAACGAAAGTTTTGTACTTTTTTGAGTGACAATCGGACTTGACTTGACTTGGGACCGAAGTCTTTTAGTACAAATACGCTGCACATTTGTCGGAACCGGCCGGATCGGATGACTATAACATATAGCTGACATAGGAACGAAGTTCTCAAATCTCAAGCCCTCAAATCTAACACTAAAATCACTTATAAAATTCTTGCCAAAAATTAACCACCATCTTAGTTTCCTTGATTAACTATTTGACTAGTTTACAACTCATTACAGTACTTTCTACCTTTTTTTTTGAGTTTAAAGGGCAATCCATATATATGACCTAAATTTCTGCAATTTCTTTGCAAGCTTCTCAGATGACTCAACTTGAACAGAAGTCAAACAAAACATCGTTTCAGTTGATTCAATGCACTCCGAAGAGGACCTTTAGTCGGGGTCCAACTGATATTGCTTTCTCTCTTTGTGTGTGACTGTAAAGTTATCTTAATTAAAATGCAACAATAATAAAAAAATAAACAGAAATATAAGCATAAAAATAATAATAACAACAACAACTGTTTGCAACTGTTATTGTAGTTGTTTTTGTTGTATCATTAATAAACAAAACGAGTGCAAGAGAGCTTATGAATAAAAATGCATGCATACATATGTAAATACACTTAGAGTGGGGTGGGATGGGGGTGGTGGGGGGAAAATCTATACAATAATGGCAATAGCAGCAACAACAACTGTGACAACTGCGCATCATAGCCAACAAAAAGTCAATGGACTGCAAACAGCAACAACAACAACAACAATCAACTTCAAATGTTCATTTACAACAGCGCGCTCTCTCAGAGAGACTGTTAGAATGTTTAACAGACTGACTGCTCTGTTAAATGCTGCTGCCGCCGACTTTTGTTTGCAAAACAATGCAAAAAGAAACTATGTATGTTTGTATGTTTGTATGTATGTATGTTTGTTGATCATATTTCGTTTTGGCTAAACAGGTGCCTGCTGGGCGGTAAGGGAAGGGTTAGGCCAGCGGGAGGTAAGGATAGTATGCATGGATATTTGAATATTTGTAGCTAAGCTTTGTTTATGTAAAGTGGGCCAAAATGTTATTTCACACACACACACCTATTCACAGTTGAAAGGGTAGCAAGGGCTGTATTCGTTGTCAATTACAAACATCAAATTGTTTATCAGACAGCAGAGCTCAGTAGTGGACTCTCACTTATTTTCACATAGCTCAGCTTACATTAAAGACAGAAAAATCGAAGCAGTGGAACAGCACTGATCCCTGCCAGCAATTAAGCGAAAAGAGTCAAAAATCAAGACTTTTGGAAGTAGATTGCCTACAGATGGCATCTTCCAAGCAATCATTTCAATCTTAAGTTTACTATTAGCGTTTTCATTGGCCTTTGGGTTTTTTGAATTGATGGGTTTCCCTCAACTAAGTCGATCAGGGTCTTCTTTAACGGGGCGCAACAGTTTTCTTCAGTCGAAAAAGCGCGTTCGAAAGAAAACTCATTTAAAAAATATGTGCAAAGCAAAATGACACCATTTTATCAATTGGTATCGGAGACAAGTCTATCAAGGCATGCCTATAATAAAGAAACTGAGAAAGGAGTGCCAGCACATTTGAAAGAATATCGTAGAACCCGCTCTTGCAGACTCTTTTTTTCAAGGCAGAGCCGTGTTTGGCGGAAACTATGGAGCAAAGAGCGCCATCGATTTTTGCATTCATGTTGCTTTGAAATTCCCAAGCAGTTATGGCAAGGAGAGACAACTGTTCGACTAACAGTTGGCAGGCAAAGACTTTGTAGCGTTATGTGTTGCTCGAGCCGGCTACAATTTGTTACATAGTTGGACAATTAAAACGTTAACTTTTTGAATATTTGATTCAAGAGTGAACCTGAAGAGCTCTTGATACAAAACCGAACATTCTTCTTCTTCTTCTTTCCAATGCACTATGATCAATGAGCAATGTGGGTTTAGAGAACATTTAGCAGTTGATTCAAGAATATATATACTTGATTTGGGAATGTTTCGTACTTGGTTTAAGTATTGAAGCTATTGGATCAAGAAAAACTAGATCATAAACTAATACTTGGATCAAGAATTTAGCTCTTGGTTGAAGCATTTTCATTCTAATCGAACTTGATGCAAGTATGAAACTGTCCATTTAATTCTCCGAGTGCGAAAACGAAACCACAGCTGTATTTGTTTTTGCTGATCCGATAAAGTTGTGGATCTAACGAAACCAAAACACTTATTTCGATTCCATTAGAATCGAAATTCTATACGGAAATTTGCTTTTGATATTTTAGAAAAATGAATACCCAAATAAAAGTTCGCTTCACTTATAAAACCCGCAAAACCGAAGTAAATTAGGAAACCAAGCTGAACCTCTAACCTTTCTGAAAGTGCTGGAACCCAAATTCGTGTTGGGTTTCGTTTAAAATGGCCAACGCAGTACTTGCTTTGGGTACCTCAACAAACACAACAAGTAGTGACATATTTATTTAGAAGGGGTATTCTTCTAGTCGAATTGACGGTACACCAAATATACTCCCTTTTAGTCCTTCGCTAAACTAAACCTTTGGATGATTTCTACCCCACTAACTTAACACTAAGGCATACCAAACACAACCCCCAAAAGGGGCTTCGGTGTTTACATCTCTCATGAATAAAACTCAACTCAAGTGAAATGCAATTGATGGCATCGATTAAACAACTAAAGCCATAGAGATTCTTTGCACGCCACGACAAAGGCAACGACCCTGACCTTGTTATTGGTTGAAATAAAATTCGGTGGGGGTGGGAAAAGGGCTAAATTCAAAATTTGTCTCCCCAGGGATAAGGACATCTTGCTGCTGACAAACAAATGTGGAGCAAATCATAAATCCTGGCTTTTATCATCAAGAAGTAGAAGTGCACGTAGCGAAACAAAACAAAAGGGAAATGCTCATTAAACGAGAAATGACAAGACATGGCAGAAAAAGTTGAAGAGGTACGATGGGATTGTGTGGGTGCAGGATACAAGAAAATGCACTTGCTATGCCAAAAGGATATACACTTGACATACACTCACGCACACACGCACACCCACACACACATAGAAAGCCAGCTATTACCATACGGCACAAGTGTTTGCCTTTCGTTTGGCCTAAACAACAACAAACACTTCAACCAGACAGGCACTGGAAACGAGTTCAAAGTTCAAAACAATACAGAAATACATCCATAAAAAAGAAGGGCTAAATAGGTGTCTCCAGGACACATTAAATGCATTTCAAACATGTTGGTCCTTCGAGCCGGATTTGGATGAAAAGAATTCAATGATGAGGCTCACCTCAAGGAAATCAAACCTTAACTCCCTCTGATTCAAATTGGCCTTCTCTTAATCGAAAGTGGTTTGTTAACTGCCAAATGATTCCTGCAATTGCCTGCTGGCTGCTCTCCCTTAGACAGTTTCCAAAAAAACCAAAAAAAAAACACCAAAAACAAAGCAAAAACGATTGTACATTTAATTAATTATTTATACAAGAAAAGGTAAACGTGCCAACCTTCGCCAAACATGCAGAGCTACAACCAAAAGTCACATACCGCCGTAATCCTTGTACCATGGTGTGGGAGGCACAACAAAAAAAAAAACACACACACACACACACGGGGCAAAAACGAAAAGGAAATACCGTAACCGTAGGAAACACTTTACGATACATCGTCGTCGCTGTCGACGTCGACATCGTTTTTTGCATAATTGATTAAATGACTGGCTATATAACACGGACGGACTGTAGTACGTACACACACACACACACACACACAGTGCTTTCAAATTGTATGCTCCACACTCAGTGAACAAGGTGTGCGATGATGTGAAGGGGTCGATGGGAGGTCTGACTTTGGCATTGCCAAGGAGAAGAGATACAAATGTGGGCATGTCTCTGGAGCTCTGTCTGGGGAAGTTGCATGTTAGTTATGGCGTTGGTAAATGTTGTGATTATTGGGCTAAAATGAAAAACGTAAGGAGTGAAAATGGCATTCCTGAGATGCTGCCCCCCGTTTATGTTGGTTGTCGGCTTCGGTTTACAACCCATTCCTTGACCCACACTCAACTTGAAGTTAGAAAGGAAATTAAGGCTGAGGCTAGAGAATTGTAGAAAGTTAGTATACTCATACAATCTTTACAGCAACACACCGCATTCTCAGGCATATGAAGTATGTAAGCACCACAGTTTTACAGCATTTTCATATATTTCTGGTATTATACCCATGCATCACAGTTTTACCACCGAATTGGCTCCATTTTGGTATTCTATGCAAAGCATTTTATTTCATTTCATTTCTATGTCTCCTACCACCTGTTTTTCATACAATGCACACTGCAAATAATAGCATTGATCGCTTTTTAGCATTGTTTACACCGCCCACAACCGCATTTCAATAAGGTAACAATCGCAGTTAACCGCATTTCCATACAATAGGATTGTGTTGTAAATAAACACCGCATTGACTGCTTATTGGTATTGTTTACTTGGCCTGCCAATGCAATTTCCCTGCATTTCATACCGTAAACACCGCATTTACTCCTTTTAGGTTTTCATACATTGACTGTTATCGCGTTTTCGACATGCGTACATTTCCTACCAAATCTTTTTTTTAATTTAAACACCGCATTTACTGTATTAGCCACCATAACCAAATTTAAATACTGCATATACTGAATGCCATCGCATTTAAATGCAATAAACTTCGTATAACACCACACCAAGTGTATTCTAAACACCGTAAAACACCGCATTGATAGTATTCTAATATCGTAAACACCGCCAACCACTTATCTGCCACAATGTCAGTACTTGAATATACACTTTACCGCCTACCACCGCAGTTCCATACAATCCACAACGAAAAACACCGCAATAATTACATTTAAGTAGCTTAAACATCGCCTACATAGCACCGCAACTACCTAATCAGCCACAATAAAAGCTTTATACAGCACCCTTCACAGCATTTCATTAAAATCTACCAAGTGAAACACTTCAAAAATCGCATAGACTGAGTTTTGGTATGATGTACATTGGCTAACACCGCTTTTTAAAAATTTCAATACCGTATTCTACCAACTTGTTACACTGCGCTTTTTTACAGCAAACAATGACTACCATGGCATTTATATATAATCTGATATATAAATAATATATAAAATAATATTTTAAACATCGCTATTTTCACCTCATTGAAAGCCGCCATTACCTAACACCGCTTTTATATAGAATCCACACTGAAAAACACAGCAATGACTGCATTCTAATAAGCCAGACTAAGTTTCAATTTACCACCCAAAGTGTTAAGGTAAGCTAAGTGTTGCCCATCACTGTTCCAGTCAGTGCTGCCCATCATAAATGTTTATTTTGTCAAATATCTCGACTATCGCTCATCCGAGCTGCATCATTGCTTCAGCGAATCGACAAATAATACTGACTACTAAATATGTCTAGAAGGTATGAACCTTCTATCTATAAAATCGTGGAAAATATTATGTTTTTTTAGGGGGCGTGGCGTGGCGTTCATACGGACAGATAGACAAACAGACGGACAGACTTGTTTGGGACTATTTTCTCAACTCCACAACTGACTCGCTGTGACTCCTTCCCTGAGGGCGAACTCCGCAGATATACGAAATATATTGGAGTAAAACTAAGCTCCCATAAGTGACTACAAAAAACAGTGCCTAAAAATGTATTAAAAGTAAACAAAAGATCACTAAGCACACCAACAGTGTTTTGAGTAACCCTACGCAAAAAAGTACCAAACTTTTTAATTAAATTGAACAGTTTTCTCTTGTAAAACCTTGCTTAGACCTTAGACAACAGAAGCTTTCTACAGAGAACTGAACAGGGCTTTGTTTAGAAGGTAACTACGGCCACGCCAGGCCAGGCTTGGCCTTTTTCAGAATGTCCCCCCAGGCCAAAAAGTGGCAAGCTTTTTGGTGAAAATACAATGAAAAAAGAAATTACAACCTGTGTGCTTACCTACTTGAGTGGGGGGGGGGGGGGGGAACTGTCAGGGATTTTACTGTTAAATTTTCGTCTTCTACCCATGAAACTGCAGTGAATTGACTCGTTGGTGGCCTCAGTTGGTGCTGCAAAATGCAAACCTCAAATAGCAATTTCATGAACTAAACACGCACACACAACATAAACATAACTTTGGCTCAAAAAAAAAACACACACACACACAAAAGTGCACACACCGAGAAGGAGACATTTTTGGTTCGGTTTCTGGTACATTTCTCGTTTGGCCTGGCCAAGAAAAACATCCGAAAAACCGAAACTTTAATAAAAACATGTCAAGAGCACTTTTCGTTATACACAGATGAAGAAGGAGACGATGGCGGGTGAGCAGGGGCTGCTGGAGGTGGATGCGGTGGAGGCGGAGCACTCCCACCATCAATGAGACGAGTTTTTCGTTTTAGACTTGACCAAGTTTGCCTGCCATATGCAATTGCCATAGATTATTTTGGTTTTCGCAACATGGACAACATGGCAAGGGCGTTGAAAATGCAACGAACGAATTTTGTGCACAGATTTTTCTTTCGGTTTTTTGCTGCTGTTGTTCTTGTTGTTGCTGGCTGCCGCCGCCCACTGCAATCAGAGCTAAAATAGCTAGAAGAATGACAACGCCCGCCTAGAAAAGTGGTGAAGGTGAAGCAGCAGCAGCGGCAGCAACGGCAGCAGCAACCCGCTGGCAGTTTTGCCAAATGCTACGTGATGTTGCCTTCACTTGGCCAATTTTGGACACGAGCCGTGCCGTTGTTGTTGTCGCTGCTTTAAGAACACTTTAAGGCTTGACATTTGGAGCAAGTGGCGCCACCTAAAAGTAGCTCATTGAGCCCAAAAAAAAAAGTCTGTAGCAGGTTCCACAAAGTTCTGGCACAATGTGGAGGGGGGCGAATCTTTTCGGGGAACTTTATCGATTTTCAGTAAAATAGCTAAGACTTCGAACATACTTAAACACCCGACCCACCGCCTCCTATCACATTTTATACATTTTATACATTTCAACACATTTTAATTAAAAAAGCAATGTATTTTGGGTATTTACCGACTTACACCGCATTTTCTTAAAACGTGCAGCGTAAAACTAAACCTTTGTACTGTAACCACTGCCTGGTATGCATTTTCTTACCGCAAACACCTCTCTCACCTCACCTTCGTAACGTTTCCATCGCCTAGCACCGCTTTTTAAAAATTCAACACCACATTTACCCTATTGATCACTGTAATCAAATTGTAATACTGCATACGCCTTACTACCAACGCATTCAAATACAATAAACTTATTAAAACACCGCAACAACTGTATGCTCAACACCGTAAACCAATAAAACACCGCATTAACTATTTTAGAACGTCAACATCAGCTAGCACCGCATTCCTATAAACACCACAATTATCTTTTTATACGCATTTCTATATATATGAAACACCGCATTGACTGTATTCTTATGTCGTAAACACCGCCAACCACCGCATTTCAATTACTTAGACACCCCAATTACCTTACCAGCCGCAACGATAGTGTTTAAATATAATATTTCACCGCCTACCACCGCAATTGCATACAATGCACATCGAAACACCGCAATAAGTACATTTTCAGTAACCTAAACATCGCATAGATAACACCGCAACTACCTTAAAAGCTACAACAAATGCTTCATAATATATTTTACAGCACAGCTTAAAGAATTTCCATAAAATTCACCAGGCAAAACACTTTAAACACCGAACAGACTGAATTTAAGTAAAAAGGTACATTGCGTAGCACCGCTTTTTAAAAGTTTCAACACCGCAATCACCCTATTTGTTACACTGACTGCATACACCGACTAACATCGCATTTGCATACAATTCACTTCGTCAAACACCGCAACGACTGCATTCTTGTATCGTTAACATCGCCGGCCATCGAATTTGAATTACATAAGCATCATCGCTTTTCATACATACAATACTATCCATACCGTAAAACTGGCACCGCATTTCAATGATATAAGCACCACAATTATCGTTCTAGACACAATTTCAATATCGCATACACCGCATTTTCATACGAGTCACAATGGAAAACACCGCAGATGTATGAAACAACCAAAAGAAAATATTTCCGAACCTATGGCTCTATCATCAGTAGACTTCTCTTTCCAAATTGCCGTTCCACCTTCAAATTGGGTAGCTGTATGTATAGATAGGGTAGGGTTCACTATGGAAAGGAAGTCAGTCGGTAAGACAATAGATACAAAAGTTTTCAAGTGTGACAGAAGGCAATCGCCAGAAACAACAGAGAAAACTAAAATGAAAATGACAATAATAACAATTTCCTAACGTTTCACCCTCACACACCTCTGCTCTGGACTTCAGTCAACCCTTTGCACACACACACACACAGAAGGTGAATTATGTATACAAAAACACAAGACACACCGCAGTCGCAGTCACGTCGCCAAGTTGGAAATCAAGAAAGACTGTAATACGAACGATAAATGCACTTTGAAATGGCAAAAATGCACCTTGGAGAGGGTGGGGGTTGTTTGTCGAACTGCTGCATTTGTTTACACTTACCTAGTGTTCCAGAAAACACAGCACAACACAACACACACACACACACACAATGCAATGGAATGTTTAAATCCGCAATTAGGGGAAAAGCTTGATTATAATCAGAGTTGAAGGTGGGGGAAGTATCATCATTTCAAATCAAGACTGCGAGTCTGCTTCTTGGTAAACTAAGCCAAGTTTTGTGGATGAGATAAATGCAATGTTTTTGTTATAAAATTCTCTTATAAAATGCGGTGCCCAGGCGATGTTTTTGTGATATCAGGACTGTTGTTGCGGAGTTTGTAGTGTTTTATCTGGTGGATTGTATGCATATAAGGTTTTTAGGCGGTGTTTGCAATATTTAAATGCAGTCACAGTGTGATGCAATGTAATTGCGGTGTTTATGTAATTTAAATGAGGTGCTTGGCGGTGTATTCGTTTTTGAAAGGCTATTGATGCAATGCTTGTGGTGTTTACGATTGGAGTGTTCGGTCCTTGTGGCAGGTAAGGTACTAGCGATGTTAATGTATTAAAAAAGCGGTGCTAGGAGATATATATACGTCATTACAAGGCAGTTAATGCGGTGTTTGAAGTGTTTAAGCGATTGGATCGCAGGGCAATGCGGTGCTAGGCGACGTATACGTCATTACAAGGTAGTTAATGCGGTGTTTGAAATGTTTTTCCGGTCGGATTGCATGAAAATGCGGTAGCAGGCGTCGTATGCGATATTTAAATTAAGTACTTGTAAATGATAAAGTAATTGCGGTGTTAATGTTTTTCAAATGCGGTGCCAGGTGATGTATACGCCATTACAAGGCAGTTAATGCGGTGTTTGAAGAGTTTTAACCATTGTAATGTATTAAAATGCGGTGCTAGGCAACGTATAAGAAATTTCAATGGGGGTTCTTGTACTTGATAAGGTAATTGCGGTGTTAATATAAATGAAATGCGGTGCCAGAAGATGTATTCTCTATTAAAAGGCAGTTTTCGCAATGTTTTACCAGGTAAATTGAGTGGAAATGCGGTGTAATGTGATGTATTTGATAAAAAAAATGTAGTCATTGCGGTGTGTGTGTCATTCAAATGAGGTACTTGGCGGTGTATGCACTATTAAAAGGCAGTTGGTGTGATGTTTGTGGTGTGTTTCTGATCGGATGGTATGGCAATGCGGTGGTAGGCGGTGTATGCTATATTGAAACTCATTTCTTGTGGCAGATACGATAATTGCGGTGTTAATGTAATTGAAATGCGGTGTTAGGCGCAGTATACGTCATTAATACAGTGTTTGAAGCGTTTTATCCATCGGATTGTATGAAAATGCGGTGCTAGGCGACGTATGCAATATTTAAATAAGGTTCTTGTGTTTAATAAAGTAATTGCGGTGCTAATGTAATTGAAATGCGGTGCATTTCACAGTGATTTACCAAGTAAATCGTAAGGATATGCGTTGTTAGGTGATGTTTTTGCGGTGTTTTTGGAATGGATTATATGAAAATACACTGGAAGGCGGCACAGGCGTCGAAGAAATGAGTTCAATGTGACCCATTAGGTAATATTAAAGCAATTAAGCACCAAAAAGGGCGATCGTTTAACAAAACTTGTGACTTTTCAAAGACTTTGACTTAATTGCTTGTGTGTAAGTTGGGGCAACAAAATATTTTGGAATCACATACATAGATATTTAAGCCTTTTTCCTCGGAAATGTCTTACTTGCAAGTCCTAAGCCCTAACCTACCGCAAAAAAAAAAACCACCCAATGAAGGCGGAAGGCAAAAGGAATGTGGCACCAAATTAACATAAATTCCGTTTTGAATGTGGTGGGTGAGGGAGGAAGTAGGCAAAGGTAAAAACAAAACAAAAACTACTTCTGCAACTCACGAAAGAAGTTGGAGCTGGTGGCAAAAAGTTCAACGACAGGAGCACCGGCAGACGACAAGGACGAGCACGAGGCTTAGGGTGCGGATGGTCTGAGGGTTGTTCAGCCTGTTTCCTATGTCTATGGAGCTCTGCTCCTCTGTGTGTGTGTGTGTGTGTCGTTTGCTGAACTATTCCCACAAGAAAAATCAATGGAATTGTTTGGTATATTGCGCTATGTAAGTCCCCGCCCCACACCTTCTCCGGCTCCTTCAGGCTAAATGTGTTCTTTTTGTTTTTTTGTTTTTTGCTCTCTTGATTTGTATTTCTGTTTTTAGCCAAATTAGGCGACGACATCGACGACAAATGCTCCCACGGTCTCTTCTCTCCCTCTTTCTCCTCTCTCTCTCTCTCTCTCTATTTGTCTCTGGTAATGCTGTTGACTCGAGTGACATACTTATTGATGGCACTGTGTGATGGCTTTAGAGAATGGGATGTGTGACGTCGTTTCAGCTGAATGCCAGCGGGTGGCTGGATAAGGTGGCGACATTGAGTTATTTCATGAGCCAGCAAGCAGAAAAGAGAGAGGGAGAGAGTGAGCGGGAGAGAGAATAAACGTTGCAAATAACAGCTGTTCGATTTGGTGGTACAACAAAGGACTGTGCAGCATTGGGCCAGAAAATTTGAAACAAAATGTGTCCTTGGAACGGTTAGGAGTTGATTTATGATCCCCAATTAAAACAATTTTTCAAGAATCTGGCGATATTTGAAATCAAGTGAACTGAATTAAAACTTATAGATCAGAAAACAAATCCGACTATTCAACAAATGTGCTTCAAATATGAGGCTAGATTGGCATTTAAGGCAAGGCAAGGCAAGACAACTTGGGACTGGGGCTGCAAGCCCTTAAGCTTTTTAGGATCTCCGGTTCGAACCAAAATGCATAAATGGGTAAGGTTCGAAAATTTCAGGTTCGAAGTTAATGGGTTAAGGTGTTGGTTCGAACCTAGGATCAGCAAATACTTGACACAACATGAAAAAAATACATATAGGAAAGTAAACTTCGGCTCGGTCGAAGTTTGTGTACCCTAGCAGCGCGTTTTCCTAACTAATACTACTTTTGGGACCTTACTTTCCCATGGGAGCTATACCACATATATGACCGATTTCGACCCTACTTAGTGGAATCATGCAGAAGCCTTTCAAACAAACATGTAAGAAATTTGGAGTCGATCAAAAAAGTTCTTCTCATTAGAACTTATTTTTCGACCGATCATTCGTACTGCAGCTATATGCTATAGTCAAACAATTTTGACAAAACTTTGTAGAATTGTGTGAAAGCATATTAAATAAGTAAATATGCCAATTTTAAGGACAATTCCATTGAAATCAAAAAAGTTTTTCTCACTAAGATACTAGAATACTTTTCTATGGCAGCTATGCTATATAGATGTCCGATTTGGACCAAACTTGCTCCACTATCTCTTGCCATCACTGACGGACGGACATGGGAATATTGATCCGGCTATTGATCCTCATCCAGAATATAAATACTTTATGATATCGGAAATGCTTGCTTCTGCCTGTTACATACATACGAACGGCCTTAGCATAACTTGCTTACTGTACGAGTAAAAGGTATAAATACTTGGAGAACAAGCACAGGTCTCTTCGTTCATTTGGTTCTATAACAAGACAAAACTAGAACATATAATGGTTAAGCTCCAGTTAATAGAATGAACACCAATCTTAGCTCATAGATAAACTTTACACAGCAACGGTATGAAACTAAACCAACTTTGATTGCACAGTGCGTCGCTTAAGTTTATTCACTTCTTCATTCATATTTGACATTTTGAAATTCCCAACGGCTACTGCAAACGTTCATTCTGCCTGATCTTCCGGCCATTCCCACGGCATAGAGTTTCAAATTGCGCAATTTGTTTCAAAGTCATAGCACAAGCACTTGAAAAGGTTAACCACTGTGTGGGCACCACCATTTGGCCATTATCATAGGTGCCAGCATAAGTCATGTAGTCCGACTCGAAGGGTTGCATCAATAAGCCCAGCTCAAAGGGCGCCACTTCTATGTCCAAGCCGGCTGTTTCAATTTGTCCCAAATAATCAGCAATTCCACAAATCTTGTCGTTCTCAATGCCAGAATTCACATACAGGTAGGACACGGTCACATACTCCAAGCTTTCCAGGTTTCGATGTAAGAACTGCATTTCCAGGAAGAACTTGCAAGAGATGACGGAGTGCGTCGAGCCCCACTTGAAACAGGCCTCGACAAAGTAATAATTGCCATTCAGTTCGCCACCACTCAGGTGGGGCACAACTAGAGGATTCTGCGAGGTGATGCGTAATACAATAGTACGACCATTATACTTCAGTGTCATGGACAGCGGCACAGCCTCATAGTTGGTCCAGCAGAGCAAAGACTTCTCAGCTAGCTGAAGATGATGGGTACACTCCGTTTCTTGACGATTGTCTCTACTTAGGTAGTCTACGATGTGCTGAAAAATAATGCTACCTGATCTTACGTTGATTATAAGTGCTAGGGCCATAACGCAGCTGACCAGCAGCCTGATAAGACTTGACTCCTCCGCACTGGCCATTACAAGACCAAATGCAGTCATGTAGCGTTCAAACAGGTATTGAATAAGCTTGAGCAGCATGGCCATAATCTCCGCAATGAATCCAATATCCATGTTGAAAGGTTTGTTAGACAATTACTCGAAGCAGCAAACAGAAATTGTTATATATAGTTTTTTATTACTGAATCCGGTTGTGATACTTTGAACTATCTTGACAAAGTGAAACAATACGGCAAGTCACTAGATTCCCAAAAGGCGAACAAGCTACTACAATTGGATAAAATGAAGAGTCGGCCGAAGTGACAAATTAAAGGGTTCTCAAAGGTGCAAATATGCCGAAGAATTGTTTCATGCGTTATTTCGGAGTCTCAGAAAGCTCTCTTACTCCGTGACGACTCTTCTATTCGCCTAAGATTATTTGAAGGGAATCAAAACTGTAGAGTTATGTGAAAGCATGTTAAACAAGCACATACAAAATTCCAGGATGCTACCATTAAAAACAAAACAGTTTTTCAAACTGAGACTGTTTTTCAGACCTATCTTTTGTATGGCAGCTATACCATATAGTTGTCCGATTTTAATAAAACTTGGTAGAATTATATAATAACATAGAAAACCTACGATTACAAAGATTGAAGAAAAAAGTTTTTCATACTAAAACTAGTTTTCCGACCGACTGTTCCCATGGGAGCTACATTTCCACTGAAACAAAGAGGCTTTTCTCACTAAGACTACTTTTCTGACTCATTTTTTGTATGACAGCTATATTATATAGATGTCCGATTTCGACCAAACTTAGTGGAATCATGGGAAAGCATAGCAAATTAAGAAATACAAAGTTTGGAGGCGATTCCAATGAAAACAAAAAAGTTTTTCTCACTAAAGCTGGTTTCTCGACCGATCATTCCTATGGCAGCTATAACCTCTAGTCGTCCGATTTTGACAAAACTTTGAAGAATTGTATGAAAGCTTATAAAATAAAGATCTGCTAATTTTCAAGAGGTTAACATTGAACACAAATAGGTTTTTCTTACTAAGACTATATTTCTAAGCTTACTTTTGTATGGCAGCTATACTATATAGATGTCCGATTTTGACCAAACTTAGCAGTATCATGAAGAAGTTGAGAAAACTAAAAGATACGTAGTTTGGACACGTTTGCCTTGAAGACAAACAAGTTTTTCTCAGTAGAACTAGTTATTTGACCGATCGTTCCTATGGCAGCTATATGTTAAAGTCACTCGATCCAGGCGGTTCCGGCAAATGTGCATCGTATTTGTACCAGAAGACTTCGTTCAAAGTTTGGTCACGATAGCTTTAAAACTGACGGAGGAGATGGCATAGAAACATACGGACGGACGGACAAGACTAAATCAACTCGGCTTGTCATGCTAATCAAGAATATATATACCTTATGTGGCCAGAAATGCTTCGTTCTATGCGTTACAAACATCTGGACAATTTTAATATACCATTTGCAAGGGTATAGTAACAGCTAATCGGGCTAAAGAGCTTTCCAGTTGCAAATAAAATGGTGGATATATGGCCAGAGATCCCTGTTCCCCGAAACTTTCCCAGAAATGCCGCACTTTGGTTTGCTCATCAGAACAATCCACGCCCTTTTGGCCATAAATTGGCATTGACAAAAGCCGATCACTAAATGAAAATCCCCTAACAAAACCGCCAGCTGTCAAGATCATCAAGCAGCCGCACTTACCTTTCTTTCGCTCCCTCTTGCTCTCTCTTTGTGTGCGCCTCTCGCTCTACACAGCTGGTATGCTAAGCTACAGCTGAGCTTATCACGATGCTGGCTGCTGTTGTTATTATTTGTGGATACGGGGGTGGAGAGGTCCTACTACCACACCACACCTACACCAGGCCAACTTCATCATTATCATCTCCGTCGTCATCCTCAACATCATCACATGGAATAAGGCAGTGGAAAATGTACTATAAACGGCCGCATGGGAATTTCTTTTGCATTCGCATTTATCAACAGACGAAGGCAACAACAACAAAGGCGACGACGGCGACGACGACGACGACTACTTTGGCCTCTGCTGACGTCGCAGTTGGCGCAGACACGTGAGAGCGCCTCGACTGCGCAGGCAAAAACTTGACAAACACTTTTTTTCGCCTTTTGGGTTTTTTGTTGGTGCAGGCACGAAAAAAAAAACAAAAAATAAAAGCAACGGTAAATTTGGCAAGCCTATTTATACAGTTGTTGCTGTTGCTGCTGCTGCATTAATTGTAACTGAATTGGCCAACAGCTGTCGCGTCGCTGCGGCTGCTGCTCCCTGTAATGCACTTGTTGTTTGTTGTTGCTGTTGTTGTCAGTCTTTCATTTCATGAATTTGTAACAATTCTGTTAATCACAACATTGCATAGAACTTGCACTGAATTTAACAACAAACACACACACACACACACAACATACAACATACAATTAAGTCGAAAAAAAAAACAAATCGAAAAACCAAAGTTTTTATTAACAAACACCCGACGCGAAACGCGGACACATCTTGACGCCACGACGGTGAGAGAAAACTGCCGCTGCACTGTTAACGCTGTCAGTCACGCCACAGAGAATGAGAGCGACAGAGAGAGAGAGCGCGCACCCACTGTTCGCTCAACAGTTGTTTGTGCTAACAGACTTACATGTTACATGCATTTAACATTGTAGCATTTAACATTGCAGCATTTAACAAATTTAACCATTTAAAAAACCAACGGTAAAGAAAGAAAGAAAGACACAGCGGCATAATAAAAAATTGTACCAAAACATTTTATAACAACTTAAACTAAGTGCAGTGCAATAGTTGCAAATAAAAGTATTAACATTTAACAGAAAGTGACCATTCAATCCATTTCCATCTAATCAAAGACTCCGGCTCTTTCAATTGCGGCAATTGTGACTCAAAAGTTTATTTTGATTATTTCAGATTATTTGTAATAATCAAATATGGATAGCGAAATTGTGATTGATGGGAACTTTGTCAACATGGCGGAGTTGGAACCAGTTTATGATTTCTTTTTGGCAAATTACCCGCAAAACGGCTTGCAGGGCGCAAAAGTAATTGAGTTGGACAAGTTGAAGAACATTTGCCACATTTTTAATTGCCTAGCTCGGACTTTGGTGGGATAGGAATCTTGGGTAGTATGGGGCTTGGGTCTTGGGTCTTGATATACGCGTCCTTTCCCCGAGGCTCGGAAAGAATACTTTCGATACCGAAGAAGCGCTATTTTTGTACTAACCTAGGTCAATATTCGGCAAAGATACAAGATTTTAACAATAATTCTTTTGTTTGGAAGAGCCATTATAAATATTTTAAGGCCTGTTTGGTTAATGTCAGCTTTTAAGAATATACAACAGTTTCTAAAGTATTTTTTTGAGGCCCATTTTTATTAAGCTTGGTCAACATTTGTCAAATATATTGGCAAAATTAGTTTAATTACTCCAAGATTGGTTTTCCGCACGTTTCTTTGGGATAGTTCAACCTTTCAGGGCACGATTTTAGATAGGTAGGAAGAGTCGGCTCATATAAATTGCACAAAGGTTCTATTCTATAACGTTCCCTTTCTTCAATCCGGTTTACATACACGCATATTGGTGTTCCGAGATGTTCTACGGGTTGGTTCACTCTTATGGGCCGGTAAGAGGGTAATTCGCCTTGTTTGAGAGGCTTATTGAAGTAACTTGGCATACATAACGTTACTTTTCATCAAGCAAGGTAAAGCTTTGTCCGAGTTTACACTAGTGCAGTTCGTATACTCGTTAATAGGAATACCGAGTGGTACTCAGGAGGGATGGTACCCTCTCTTAAGGGCCGGTAAGAGGCAAATTAAGTCTCCGAGGCATCCACAACGTTCTTTTTCATCAAGCAAGGGCCAGCATTGCCCGAGTTACACCAATCCAGTGCTTTTACTCGTTATTAGGATTACCGAGTGGCTCTTAGGAGGGATGGTAACTTCTCTTAAGGGCCGGAAAGTGGCATATTAAGGTCTTAAAACATCCATAACGTTCCTTTTTATCAAGCAAGTTCAAGCTTTGCCCGTGTTTCAGCAATCCACTACTTTTACTCGTTATAAGGAGTACCGAGTGGTTTTTAGGAGGGTAGTAACTTCTCTTAAGGGCCGGTAAGAGGTATATTAAGGTCTCAAGGCATCCTTAACGTTCCTTTTCATCAGACAGGGACAAGCTTAGTCCGAGTTTACACAAGTACAGTTAACATACTCGTTAATAGGAGTACCGAGTGGTACTCAAAATGGATGGTATCCTCTCTTAAGGGCCGGTAAAAGGCAAATTACGGTTCCAAGGCATCCATAACGCTTCTTTTCATCAAGCAAGGTCTAGCTTTGTCCTAGTTTACACAAGTACAGTTCACATACTCGTTAATAGGAGTACCCAGTGGTTCTTAGAAGGGATGCTAAGCTCTCTTAAGGGCCGGTAAGAGGCATATAAAAGTCTCAAGGCATCCATAACGTTCCTTTTCATCAGACAGGTACAAGCTTTGTCCGAGTTTACACTAGTGCAGTACATATACTCGTTAATAGGAGTACCGAGTGGTACTCAGGAGAAATGGTACCCCCTCTTAAGGGCCCGTAAGTGGCATATTGATGTTCCAAGGCATCCAGAACGTTCCTTTTCATCAAGCAAGGTTCAGCTTTGTCCGGGTTTCAGACAAATCCTGTTTGTATACTCGCCAAATTGGTGTTCCGAGTGGTTCTTCGGTAAAGTGACAAATTCGCAGTGTCCAGGTAGCATCTTGGTTCCCAGGCATCCATGATGTTCCCTTTCATCAGACAAGATCAAGCTTTATTCAAGTTTGACGCTTAAATGGAAGTTTCGCGTGGTTCTTCGGTTTGGTACAAGAGGGTGCATCAATAGATTCATTACATACATTTACGTTCCATATCTGAGCAGGTTTATACAATAACACTAAACATATTCTGCTTCTCTGTTGCATGCGGTAAATTTTGCATCAATAAACAATTTGGAATTTCAATAGATGAGACAGTCTTTGAGGGTTTAGAGTTAGTCTGTCGTCTGTGTTGAAGTGAATAAAAATTACAGGGAGCCGAAATATTTTGAAACTAAAACAAACTAAAAACAAACAAACATTCTGTAACAAATTCGCCTCAGTGGGCTGTGGTTTTAGCTGCAAAATTAAATAGTTTAAAATTAGAAACGTGTTTCCAGCGAAATCTCCGGGGACGACTCACCTGCATTACTGCTTGAAGAGATTCTTAAAGCGAATGCCAATGTTCTGGCAAAGCTCCGAGGTTAGCATAAATGTGGCCGACTGCATGGTCTTCTTCTCGCCCGGCTTCTTCTCCGCCAACTGCAACTTGGTACCCTCAGTGGGCTGACCGGCTGCGTTCGTCAAGGACTCGGTATCAGACTTGTTCATACCCTCTGGCTCATTGCCCTCAAGGGTCTTGCATCCTTCATTGCCGGCAGGCTCCACCTTCGCCGCAGTCTTCTCCATGGCCGATTTAAGTTTGTTTTGAAAATCGACCTTAAACTTCAAGGCAACCACGGCCTTGGACTCAGGGGCAGCCGGTGCTGGCTGCTTCAACTCCTTCTCTGGCATTTCGGGCACCTCCAATTCTACATTCTTTGGCCCCGGCTGCATACGCAGGCTGCCCGTGATAGCCAAATACTTTTCCTTTATGGCCATCTTGAAGATTTCCTGCATACGTACGGCACGCAGGGATTGCACCAAGTTGGTTAGAGTGGCCCACCTGGACATGTTTGGGTGTAGAATTTGGTACCGGTTGCGCGAGTGAACTTAGAACAGCGGTTACTATGCGGTTTGGTTGAAAAATCTTGTCTCAAAAGTATAAAAAAAGTTGAATGCTTAAAACTAAATATATTTGATTGTGTAAAAGGCAGGACTGATGTTGTCTTGACGACAGACTTTAGGTTTATGAACAGAAAACCAGGCGAACGGGCCCAGGTATGGAAATTTCGATTTGCTGGCAAAATCAAAGCCTACTTTGCAGGAAAAAAGTTTAAAAAAAATAGAAATTTATTTGTTTACGGGGAAACGAACAGATATTAATAGGGGCCGGTGGCAGTAGGCCTTGTACCCTGGTCAAGGCACACTCCGTCTGAACAATTAACGTGCATTCCAATGTGTCTGGTTGTGCCGCTTGCAGACTGACGGGAAATTTCAAAAATTTCAATTCACAAAACAACAAAAAGTACACAGGAATGCGCTCAGTCACATGTGTGTTTGCATGTGTGTGTGTGTGTGTGTGTGTGGCACCTGCCTGTCCGTCTGTTTTACCTTCCGGGCTTACAGTCTGGGCCCGAGTTGCTGACTTTGGTTTGGGCTGTAGTAACACACACACACACACACACACATGGGTACATGGAGCAGTCACTTAAACACTTAAAGCGGTACAGTCACGGGACAGCCTGGACTTGGGCCAAAATTGATGAATACCCGGTACAATGATTGATGTGCAGCTACTTGGGTACCTGCAGTTTAGGTACCTTAATGTATGTTAGAGCTCCCATTCCTCCCTTCAATATCAATATATTCTCTGCTGTAAGATCCTATTCCAAAGTTTTGGTCATAATATTTAATACACATATTTTGCTGCATTTTTAGGATCCCAAATCTCTAAGGGCGATATTCAAATGAAGAGATAGGCTCTCAAAAGTAGGCCATATTTAATTTAACATTTTTATACCCTTGCAAAGGGTATTATAATTTTGCCCAGAAGTTTGCTACGCATAGAAATATTCATCTCCGACCCCATTAACTATAGATATTCTTGATCAGGGTGACGAGCTGAGTCGATTCAGCCTTATCCATCCGTCTGTCTGTCTGTTTCTACGTAAACTAGTCTCTCAGTTTTAAAGCTATCGAGCTGAAATTTTGCACAGAGTCTTTTTTTTGCTGCACACTGCTAATACCGGATTGGATGACTATATCTCATAGCTCCCATAGGAACAATCGGTCGGAAAACTAGTTTTAGTATGAAAAACTTTTTTCTTTTCAATGGAATCGTCTTCAAACTTTGTATTCATAGTTTTTCTATGCTTTTTTATAATTCTACCAAGTTTGATAACAATCGGAAAACTATATGGTATAGCTGCCTTACAAAAGATAGGTCAGAAAAACAGTCTTAGTTAGAAAAACTTTTTTGTTTTTAATGGCAGCATACTCCAATTTTGTATTTGTTTGTTTCACGCGCTTTCACATAATTTTACATATTTTTGGCCAAATCGGTTGACTATATCATATAGCTGCCATACAAACGATCGGTCGGAAAATGGAAAAAAAGAGTTTTTTTGAAAATATTTTAGCGAGCACTTGCAAGGGTCTGGTACAAATTCGCTGCACATTTGATGACTATAATACATAGCTGCCATAGAAACAATCGGTCAAAAAACTAGTTTTACTGAGAAAAACTTTTTTGTTTTCAAAGAATACGCCTCCAAACTTTGCATTTCTTAGTTTGCTATGCTTTCCCATGATTTTACAAAGTTTGTTCAAAATCGGACATCTATATAGTATAGCGGCCATACAAAAGTAAGCTTAGAAATATAGTCTTAGTAAGAAAAACTTCTTTGTTTTCAATGTAAACGTCTTTAAAATTGGCATATATTTATTTTATAAGCTTTCTCACAATCTTTCAAAGTTTTGTTAAAATCGGTTGACATTAGGTTATAGCTGCCATAGGAATGATTAGTCGAGAAACAAGTTTTAGTGGGAAAAACTTTTTTGTTTTCCATGCAAACGTACCCAAACTCCGTATTTACTAGTTTTCCATGCTGCTTCATGATTCTGACAAGTTTGGTCGAAATCGAACATCTATATAGTATGGCTGCCATAGAAAAGTAGAGTCAGAAACGTAGACTCAGTGAGAAGAACTGGTTTGTTATGAGCTGTGAGCAAAAAGTAAGGTGTAAGGGTCAATTTAAACTTCGCGGGCCTAACAATTCGGGCAGGTTTTTTTTTTCTTGAGTTGGCAGGACTGTTGATGACATCTGTGCCAAATTTCATGTGAATGTCATTATCAGAAATATATTTACGCTTGTGTTTTCCAAACGACCAAGAGTGCATTTTTCGATTTTTACAATGTCTGAGCAGAGAAGTGCCATCAAATTTTGTTTGCGGAATGAAATTTCGGCTGCGGAAACGTTGAGGATGTTGCGGAAGGCCTTTGGTGATTCTACCATGTCACAAAAGAATGTTTATAAGTGGTACAAAGACTTCAAAGAGGGTCGAGAACGTGTGGATGACTTGGAGCGCTCCGGACGACCATCGACGTCAACAGATGACCAACACGTCAATGAAGTGGAGGAATTAGTGCGCAAAAATCGTCGGTTGACTGTTAGAGACCTTACTGATATGATCGGAATATCAGAAGGATCTGTGAAAACCATTTTGAAAGACCATTTGGGCCTACGAAAAGACAAATCTCGTTTGGTACCGAAAGTTCTCAATTTCTTGCAAAAAAGTCATCAAAATTTCGACGCATATCGTTCCGCAACCACCGTATTCGCCTGATTTGGCTCCGTGTGACTTCTGGCTATTCCCAAAACTCAAGAGACCACTTCGGGGAACGCGTTTCGAGTCGATTGAGGAGATAAATGCAAAATCGAAGAAAGCGCTGATGGCTATACCGGAAAGGGACTATTTGGCATGTTTCGAGGATTGGAAAAAACGTTGGCATAAGTGTATTTTATCGGGAGGGGATTACTTTGAAGGGGATGAAATTGATTTAGAAGATAAATAAATAAATGAAGATTTTTCATTCTACAAACAAATTTACCTTACTCTTTGCCCGCAGTAGTATTTCAAATTATTCTGATATGGGCCTTTCGTCCGTGGGCGTTTTGTCATGTCACCCATTAAAATACGACGTGCAAATTACTGTAAAGTAAATCGGAACTGATCAGAAGGACGGGTAAAAATGACTTTTCAAGAAGAGTTGCGGCTAGGGTACCATTTTCTCCCGACAAAAGCATAATTTCTGATCAGAAAAAGACGCATTTATGACTATTTTAATCAGATGGGGAACTCGGAGAAGGCCCTAAAGAGATTAAAAATGTTATTAAGTATTTGTTGGGTGGGTACACTTTTGGAAATAGATTGGATTTTGTAGAAGTCAGTTACGAATAAGAAAGTTTGGCTTAGGTACATGTGGGTATACTTCGGTAAACTACGATTTTTTGAAACATTAAGAAAGCCTAAGTTAAGTTAGCTGCACTTAGGTACAACTTGGACCACGTTCCCAGCAAACATTTTGTGATATTTTTTATCACAGCGCTTGGTCTGATCAAAATAGACATAGTTGCGCTCATTTTCTGATCATAATTGATGCCAAAGTCGGGAGAATATGGTACCCTAGCCGCGACTCCTCTAGAAGAGTCGTTTTCAAACCCATCTTCGGACTAGTTTCGCATCATTTAAGATTCTTTTTTCGTATTTATGAGTCATTTTCGAGTCTCAGTTAATCACACATGATAGGCATTTCTTTATAATCATCAAAAGGGGTCGGTAAAGACTAATCAAAGTGATTTTTATGAAAATTATCTTCCAAATGTTTGATGGGGAAATTTATGTTATTTTGTCGAAGTTATGCCTAGGTCAACTTTGGTCACATATAGGTACAAGTGTGTACTTTAGGTGCCTATGGGTACACTCAGGTACATTTAGGAACAAGCCTTTGAGCTTTTGAAGCATGACAGAAGCTTTAGTAAGTAGGGTACACTTAGGTACAACTAGGTACCATGAAGACACACTTTAAATACATGAAGTAAAAACAGTTTGGACTATGTAGAATCATTATTATGCATACGATAACCTGGGTAGAGGAATGGTACAACATAGATGCACTTTGGTAACACTTAGGTACATGAAGTAGACACGGATTGGATTTAGTAGAAGCATTCGGAATGTTTAGTGTTAGCTTGGGTACTCCATGGTACAACATTCATACACTTTGGCTCACTTGAAAACGCTTAGGTACATGTGGATACATTTAGGGTAAATATATTTCTATTTCTGTTTACTGAATGGTGTTTTTTATCAAAAGTGGAAGGACTTGATTTGCTTAAGACAATAAACCAGCATAGGTACATGTAGCCACATATATTTAGGTACCAACCAGCAGCCATTACCGACAACAACAACAACAACAACAACCGCAACAACCTAAAATGGTGGAGTAAATGTGATCACGCAGAGCGCATAAACAACGCCTGTCGCGAAAAAGTTTAGCGGCATACAGTACACTTTGTAAGTGTGTGTGTGTGTGTGTGTGTGTGTGTTTGTGTGCTCGCATGTGTCCTGTTACCACAATGAAGCCAACTGAACTATAAAGCATAGAAATAAGAAGGACGTGCCAAGTGATAATAATAAAATAGGCAAAAGAGCACAGAGAGAGAGAGCTGCTTGTAATTTTCCTCTTTTGTTTCTTGGTTTTTTTGTTGGTGTTGGTGTTGGTGTTGGGGTGTGGGGGGGTGGTTAAATCACATGAATTCCCCGACCTATTCACCGTAGGTCCCCAACACACACACACACACACACACACATATGACAGATTGTTCCCTCCTGCCGCCCCTCGCAGGTGTAGCGGATGGCTGGCGATGATTTCGTTGGTGTAACCAATGCGTTGTACGTGCGGCACTCATTACAAATGAAAACCAGGCGTATGCAACACCTGGGCCCAGCAAAGGTGTTGACAATGTCGGGCAGGATAGATGGCAGGATGGCAGCAGGATGTATGTATTATTGTTTGTGTGTGCCATTAGTGTAGCTTTTGCAGCCGCCGACGCACGCGAGAATTGGGCAATGGAACGTAAGTGGAGCAGACCAGACCAGACCAAATTGCGTTGACGACGGGCAACTGCTGAAATTAATCAGAGTTTCAATCAAACCGGAAAATGAATACCGAGATTTGAAATGACAACACCTCCGTCTCCGTCACACAATCTCCCAAATGTCCTGACATATAACAAAATGTGGCAAAATGTGTGCGAATGTTTTCGCGAATGTTACCATTTTATGGGCCCAACAGCGGGAAAGCTGATTCCATTCGTACAGCAAATGGTAAAGGGTACCTAAGAATTTACAATCACAGCATCAGCGGTACCTATGTATACCTATGTAAAAACTTTACAAACATTGTGGCAAAGTGTACCTAAGCAACGACATTGAGAATTCACTGTACCTAAGTGCTTGTACCAATATGCACGATTTTAATTGTAAGCCTAAAAGTACCAATCTGTGGGGTACTATTCATACTTCAATAATTACTGCATTCTTGGTACCTAAATGTACCTATATGTTTCTTGGTACAACCAAATGTGCTTTTGCTTTTAAAAACTAAATGCTTATGGTACCTACTTTAGCTCAGCGTTTAAACTTACCCCAAAACAGTACCATCAATGCTGAATAGTTAACAATATGCATTGTACCTGTAAGTACCTTTGTTGTAATGACAGCTATTACGATTGAGCGAAGCTCAGCTTGGCTCTTTGTGGCTGTAAAGTCCAGTATTATTATTATTTTTGATATACACATTGTACCTTTCTTGCATTCAAAGTCTAACCATGTCTACCTTTTGACCAAACTTACAATATACAACTACATAAAGGTACTTAACGGATTGAGTGCCGAATATCCCTTTGTTCTTTATATAAAAGCTTTTAATTGTACCTTTGTGCCTTTAATGCTTAACAAAGTGATTTGTACCTATTAAATGATGCTTGTATAATACAATTTTCATTGTACCAACTTATATGCTCGTGTACCTGATATTCAAAACAAACAATAATGTACCTAAAAGTGCCCCACATGTTAAATTCGATCAATTGGATGTACCTAACGATGCTTGTACCTTTAATGTTTAATCAATTTTGCCTATAAATGTGTAGCTATGTACCATTAATGTTGTCAAATTTTAATCTTGTGTACCTTGCTTTCAAAATTATATTTTGGTCCTAAAAACAATCAATTGTACGTTTGGTTAAATAAAATTAATTGTACCTTTTCGATGATGCTTCAAAAAATTATGTTTTTATTGTACCAACTTATATGCTCATGTACCAAATATTAACACATAGTACCGATTATGTATGTACCTTTAATGTTTGATTTAAAATGCCAATGCATGTGTAGTTATTTACCACTAATGTAGTCAAATTCTTACCTTGTGTACCTTTCTTCCAAAGTATTCCAAATTATTGTCCCAAAAACAAAAAATATCAACTGTACCTTTGGTACAGTCTTTAATGCTTAACAATAATAATTGTACCTATTATATAATGTTTTAAAAATGCATTGTCTTTGTACCTACTTAAATGCTCGTGTACCTAATATTCGAAACTTATCATACTGTACCTAAAAGTACCAAACATGATTAATTCAGCGATTGAGTGTACCTAAGTATGCATGTACCTATGCATGTGTATTTATGTACCAGAAATGCTTCTAAAAATCACATTATCAACTGTAGCGAAATGTACCCACATGTTTTAATGTACCATTAGTGATTCCAAACTATGCAATAGGTCAAAACTAAGTGTACCGAATGTACCTAAGCAGATGCTTAACATGTTTACCCAAGTGAAGCGAAGTAGCCTGGATGGCTTAAAATAAATGCACTCATTGTACCTACATCAGCTTTGATACCATAGCTGCTCAAAAGAAACCTTATCTTCCTATTACCTTGTACCTTAAATACCTAAGTAATAAAACATAATACATAATAATAAAAATAATGTTGTTTTTACGGTACCTAAATGTAATAATTTCTTTTCAAACGTGTACCTAAATGTACCAACATGTTGAAATGTACTATGAGTCGATCAAAAATCGAAACAGCTATTGTCTTAACATGTAGTTAAGTGTACCTAAATGTACCTATCTGTATTTATGTACTGTGGTTGCCTTTAAAAAACCGCAACAATCATTGTACCTAAAACTAACACAAGTGTAGCCAAGTGTATCCACCGAATCCTACGTCACCCTTTTAATTAAGTGACATAAGTACCTAAGGGTACCCATTTATGTACTAATGATGCCTGAAAACCCAGAGAATACATTGTACCTAAATAACCAGAAGAAACTTTGTACCTAAGTTTACCTTAGTGTACCTACTCGTATCTGCACCGATGCCTTCTAAACAAATCACAGCCACCATACTACCCACAGAGTACTTAGATGTACCGAAATGTGCTATTGTACTTATGATACCATAAGTAAATGTACCTTATTGTACCCACTCATAACTGTGTTCCCATTGATGCCTCCAGCAGCCAGTGTACCTACACTTGTTAACATGCCTACCTACATGTACCTAGATGTACCTGAAAATTCTTAGTAAACAACAACAATCATTGTACCTAAGTGTACCATATTGTACCCATCTGTGTTCCCATCCGAAAACAAATCAAAAATCACAACATCCATTGACATCCCATCCATTAACCACTCCAACTGTGAATCCCGTGTGCTTCCTGCATCCTGCTCCTTGTATTATGCTTAAAAGCTTGTAAGTCCTTGTGGCCATAACAAAGTTAAAAGCAACTAAAATAGACACCTGGGACAACTTCAAGGCGCCGCCATCCAGCACCGACTGCAGGTGCATTTGCCCGCCGAGTGGCTGGGCCCCGGCTAAGTAAGTACAGCTCAGCCTCGGCTCAGTGTGGCCAATCCAGTGCCACAAAATTTATTGACTTTGTCGTTGTTTGGTTGTCGTCGTCTCCATTGTCGTCCTTCCGCCGGAGTGGAAGCTGAAGTTATGTGTGCCGTGTTGCCTGTCCAGGTACTTGTCCAGTCTTAATAATTTGGCGTCTTGCTAAATTAAAACTGAAGTCCAGCCCGTAAATCTGCCAGAGTCCTTGCTGGGATGGTGGACGACGATGACGATGAGGATGAGGATGAGGATGAGGATGATGATGATGTTGATGCTGCTGCTGATGATGATACTCCAGTTTTACCTCATGTTTTGTCCGGCTTTTACAAGCGGCTGGGTGCTCTCTGTTGTTTATGAGCTCGTATAATCACTTGGTCAACTGGTCCCAGTGCCTGCATCGTTTCTCTCTCTCTCGCATTCTCTCTTTTTACATTATTGTAATTGCAGTGCCACACCGAACTAGGAGGAGGAGGAGGAGGAGGACATGGGAAATATTTGACCGGCCGGCCGCTTTGAAGAGTCCTCGCCATGTGATCCCTGTCTAGTCGAATGAATGCTGATGCTTCAAGTGTTACGGGCGTTAAGTCACAAGAGGACCACCCAATGCCAGCGGCAGGTGAGCCATCGTATTGAGTTGAAGTGCATCCTACTGAGTTCCTGACTGAACTCTTCATTTAGTCGAGCGCATTTTTCGTGACATGTTTTCTACTGGACAAATGCTTGGCAGTGATTCGAAGGAGAGAGAAGGACGGAAGGAAGTAGACTTAAAGGAGGAAAGAGGAAGGAGGCAGGGAGGAAATAGAAGAAACTAAGACGGAAGAAGAGAATGCAGGATGAAGGAAAGAGGTAGAGGAAGAGGAAGAGGAGGGAAGCAACAAAGAAGCAAGTAAGGAGGAGGGAAGAAAGAAGGAGAAAGTAAGGAGGAAGGAAGCAAGGAGGGAAGAATGGATGGAGGAAGAACTTAAGTAGAAAGGTAGTGGGAAATGAGGAAGGAGAAAGGAGGAATGAAGGAGAAAGCAAGCAGGAAGGAAGCAAGGAAGGAAGAATGGATGGAGGAAGCAAGGAAGGAGAAAGAAAGTAGGAAATAAGAAGGACACAACTAAGAAGGCAGGAATGGAGAAGCAAGAGGATTCCTTTAGAAATCGAGGAAGGAGGAAGAAAGGAAAGATAAAGAAAGAAGGAGAAAGGAAGGAAAAGCAAGGAGAAAGGACAGAGAATAAGGAAGATGGAAGCAAAGAATGCGAAAGAAACTTACTATGTAGTAAGCAGGAAGAAAGCAATAAGAAAGGAAGAAAGAAGGAGAAAGTTAGGAAGGAAAGAATGTGGAAGAAACTAAGCATGTAGGAAAAAGGTATATAGGAAGAAGGATAAAGAAAGAAAATGAGAGGAACGACAAGGGAAAGAAGAAAAAAGGAAGGAAGAATGGAAAAGAAAGGCATGAAGGAGGAAGTAGGGAAGGAGGGAGATTGGAATAAAAGAGGAAGACAGGTGGAAAGAAGGTGATAAGGGGAGAAGAAAGAGAAAAACAGAAGGGAGAAACTGAAGATGAAGAAAGTAGGAAGGAGGAAGAAAATTCAAATTAAGAAGGAGCAATAAAGGAATGAGAAGGAGAAAAAAAGATAGAAGGAAGGAGGAGCAACAAAGGAGGTTGATGGAATGCAGGAGAAAATAACTAGTAAAGAAGAATAATGGAAGGAAGAAAGAAGGTATTGAAAACGGAAGAAGAAAAGAGCAAAAGGGCAAAAGGAAAACAGTGAAGAATAAAGGTAAGACTGAACAGAGTTGGAATTAGGAAAAAAGGAAGAACAAAGCACGGAAGGAGGAAGAAATAAAGGAGAAACGAAGAGAGGAGTAAAGAGAAAGAAGGAGAATGGAAGACAGGAAGGAGGTATTGAGGAGGTAAGAAGGAAAGAGGAAGCAGCGACGGTGAAAAAAGGGATGACGAAAAATAAGGAAGGCCGGGAAAAAGAAGAAATTAGACAAGATGGAAGGACAGAGCATGGAATAAGGTAGGAATGCGGGGGAAAGGAAGAAGGGAAGGAACATAGGAGAACGGAAGAAGGTTTTGAGGAGGCAAGAAGTAAAGTGTAAGCAGCGACGGTGAAAGGAGAGGAGGAAAAAATAAGAAAGAAGGCTAAAAAGAAGAAATTAAAGAAGAAGTAAGGACCACAAACGGAAGGAGGAAGGAATAAAGGAGAAAGACAGGAAGAAAAGAAGTAGAATGGAAGGAGGGAGGTTGGTATTCAGGGAGGAAGAAGAAAAGAGGAAAGTGGATGGGACGACGGGGAAAGAAAGCAGGGGAGAATGAAGAAAAAACCACTTAGAGCAGGAGAAAGGACAAAGCATGGAATAAGGTAGACAAAAATCAGTAAGAAGGAACTAAGCAAGGAGAAAGGAAGGATGAAAGCTGAATGCTTTCCCTTTGATGCCTTACCCGAATCCCATTCGGTAAGCAATTATTTGGATAGTCCCTGGCAAATGTGATTTAATGCCAAAGCGTGCGTGGGTGCGTGTCATGTAGACATGGTAATTTTTCAGACAATTACACACACTCACTGGCACACACCCTCCCCACACTCACACACACACACACATGATACATTTCACCTGCAAGTGAAATATTATTCAAAAATCTGTTACGCCCCCCCTTTTGCTTTCGCGTAGTGAAAATTTATTAGATCTGGCTTCCCTCCCACCGAAAACTGAAGCACTTAAGAATTGTGGCCTTAAGACGAACCCTTTCCCATTCCATTTGCCTTTGAACTACATTAAGAAAATCACTTGAAACTGAACTCAACTGCAGCTGCTGGTCGAATTGAATTGAATTTATGGATCCAGCTCCCTCAGCCTCACCCTCACCCTCACCCTCACCCTCATATGTGTGTGGGAGGCGTGTCATTAGCCAGCATTGAATGGGGGGGGGAGGAAGAAAGCAGGGAAAATGCTTTATTACACGTGTGTGCGTGTGTTGCAGTGAGTTATGCGTGGGCGCTTACATGAGATTTACATTATGTGAAATTAGAAAAGGAAAAAAAGGTTGGACCGCATTAGGCTAAGGCCACAGTACCAGGAAGTGAGTGAAAGTGATGAATTGTAGGGCTCAATGCAGGTGATATTTTACCTCAAGGAGAGAGAGTTGTCTTGAGCAAAGAAAAAAGGGTACAGAATTCGGCCACATGAATCGGAAATGATGAAATTTAGTATTGCCTGCACACAGGCGCCAGGCAGAGGCCCCTCCACCCCCTCATTACTCACAGCCTTCACTAGCTTACTTTCTCTTTTTTTTTAATAAGCTGCCTACATCAGAAAACAGAACAAGAAGAAACAGGAAACAAAATTCAAAATTAAATTTCCCCCTTGTCTTGGCGCCCTGCCTCCCTGCTTCCTTTTATGTTGACTGACTCTAATGAAATTAGATTGATTTTTATGCTGACGTCCAGTCCGCTGCCACTCCTCATTTCCAAGACGTTTCAATTTGGGTTTTCCATCAAGTTGAGCGACTGACTATATAATTTAATTTTCAGTTTTTACGACTCGAAACAAAAAGAAGGTGAAAAGTTATGGTGAATTAAAGTACTTGCACTGTTAGCACTTGAGCAAATTATTAAACTTTATTAACCCTGCGAGTGTGTGTGTGTGTGTGTGTGTGTGTGTGTGTGCTGTCTGCCTGGCCCAGCCATAAATTCTCTTCGCATTGCAAAGACAAAGAAAATTTACACACGCCCCATTGCCTCGTCAACATACGGCTGCAAGGGGTTGGGCTGTGTGTGTGTGTGCCGGGGCCAGCTTCAGCTGCAGCCAATTGGTAAACGCCAGCCACTTGTAAATTATGGCCAATGTCGCCGACGCTGGAAAAAAAAGAACTCTGCAAGTTGTGCGGGGGGGGGGGGGACACATTTGTTGTCCCTTAAATTGTATCAAACTGCTGGCCAGGTGGCAGCAAAAAGTTTTAACCTAAAGAGAAACAACTAATTCAATTGGCTAAAGAGATCAGCTGGGTTGGAAAAACTTAGAAATTTTAGGCAAAGAGCTAGGCCTTAAATTGGTACATCATTTTGAAATTACACATCTGCCCAGTCAGCCAAAAGCGAAGTCACAGTAAAACTGAACGTTAGGAGCACTCTGAAGCAGTATTGAAAAGTGCCTACACCCGGCTCCTATGCCCTAAGGGAAGTTTCGAATCAAGTGAGTAGGCCATGAATTAGCTTTTCCTGCTTAAATTATGTCCAACTAGCTGAATATTTGTATTGTGAGAAGACGATTCCTATAAGATTTTGCAATTGAACTCGTACAAACTCATTTGGAACAGTTTAAAGTGAGAGCGTAAGCTAAATTCGGCCCTGCCCGACTTCAAAATACCCGTTACTCAAGGCAAGTAGTGTTTAATAACCACATGCGGCTCAGATAAGTATGCAACGTTTTTTTAACTCTGCCATTTATTATGCGATCTTTATGAACATTTGTAAGACTGTAGATATTGGTCACATACACTACACTGCAAAAACTGAGCTCAATATCTTACAAAATGTAGCAGATATTCACTAGTATTGCAGACAATACTAGTTTACATTTAAAGTTTCTAGCTCTTCTAGTCTCTAAGATCTAGGTGTTCAGACAGACAGACAGACAGACGGGCATGGCTATATCGACTCGACTATTGATGCTGATCAAGAATATATATGCTTTATGGGGTCGGAAATGCTTCCTTCAGCCCTTTTTACTCTTCGAGTAACTGGTATAAATACACTCAGAGAAAAAATAGAGAATTTCATACTTGGATCAAGAATTTCGCTCTTGGATCGAGAATTTTCACTCTTATCGAACTATTAATCTTAAAAATTCTTTGATCACGGTTTTCTTGATCCAAGAGTTTAAGTACTCATTCTAATATCAATCAGAATAGTTCTTGAAACAAGTGCTAAACATACTCAAATTCAAGAATGCTCATTCTTGAATCAAGAGCATACCGCATTGTCAAAAACCGAGTACGTTGTTTTTAGTATCAAGAGCTCATCAGATTCAAGAGTAAGATCGTTTACTCTTAAATCAAGAGCTTCACAGATTCAAATTTAAAATCAATTGTTTTTTTTTCCATTGTGCTTAAATTTATTTCATCGAAAATTAATTGTTAAACCATGAAGCAAGTTTAAGTCGGCTCGAGGAAAACACAACACCTTAAAGCAGCATCGAACAGGGGTCTCTCCATGCCAGTAATGGCATAACTGGTTGGGAATTCCAAAGCAAAATGAGTGCAAAAATAGCTTCCCCACACACCCGTCTTACACAAAATACAAAACTGTATGACCAGACTCAATTCTTTTCTCTTAAATGTGCTTGCTATCCTCTCTCAGTTTCTTTACATCACTCCCCTCGCCTTAAAGCACCAAGGTGAGAACGAATTTAGCTCGATTTCAAGACCGAAATTTATCAAAATTCAAGAACGAATAATTTTTTTTTTTCAAGAGCGTTTGTTCTTAAGTTATTCGTTCTACTTTTTCTGGGTGTAGCAAAGTATCAAATAATACCTAAAATGTGCAAATCGCTTGGTTCACTTAGGAACCTACATTCAAAAACAAAGGCTACCGAAGTTCTAGACCAAACAGAATTCAATTTAAACCGTTTTGTACTTAAAATGTCAAGTATGATTCGTTCTTGGGTGTACTTCAATTGAGTACGAAACATTCAAAAACCGAAATTTGACTGGTAATATGATAGAAATGAGAACAAACGTGCTTAAATCAAAAACATTTTTTACTCTCAGTAAAACAAAAAATGCAAGAAAAGCGAGTTCTTATTCCAAGCACAAAATACGTTAGATTGAGTACAAAATAGACTCCACAAAGTGTGCACCAGAAATGCGAGTTATTTTTAAGCGAGTCTGTTCTTAAAATTCCCAACTGGTTCTGACACTTTTGTTATGCAGTGATTGTAAATTTCTAAACTACATTAGCTCTATCTTCTTACTTAATCACTTTCAAAAAGTGTGCTTAAATCAAGTATTTTCGTACTTAGCGTGCTATTGACCCCGGTTGTACTTAAGTCAAGTTCTTGGCTTTATTTTTTTGAGTGTACAGACTTATTTATCAAACCATGAACTACTTTGCTTGTGTTTCTGCCTAGACCGTCCGTCCATCCATCTGTCCACTTGTTTCTATGCTATCTCCTCCGTCTGTTTTAAAGCTATCGTGACCAAACTTTGCACAAAGTCTTCTGGTACAAATACGCTGCACATTTGTCGGAACCGGCAGAATCGGATGACTATAGCATATAGCTGCCATAGGAACAATGTGTCCAACAACTAGTTCTAGTGAGAAAAGCTTTTTTGTTTTCACGGCAAACATCTCCAAACTCTGTATTTACTAGTTTTTAATGCTCCTCCATAATTCTGTCAAATTTGGTCGAAATCGGACATCTATATAGTATAGCTGCCATAGAAAAGTAAGGTTAGAAAAATAGTCTTAGTAGGAAAAACATTTTTGTTTTCAATGTGAACCTCTTTAAAATTTGCATATATTTATTTTATAAGCTTTCACACAATTCAATACAGTTTTCAGGCCAATATATACCTCTTAAAAATTTGCACAAATATTTGCTACTAATAAATTTTGCGGAAATCTATCTTATTTGGGCAAATATTTGTTTCGATAGATTGGTGCAGAAACATAGGCAAAGGCTACTTGGCTAAGTATTTGTGCTTGGTGCGCAAATATTTGCTCCAAATAATTTTGTGCAAATTTATACTACATATAAAGGCAAATATTTGTATCGATACAATGTATCACAAACATGGGCAAAGTCTACTTTACTAATGTTTGCGAGCAAACTATTTGGTGTTCCCATTAAAAGCAAAGAAAATGGACAAATTTTGAAAAGTATTTGGACAAATTATTTGCCAAATAGTTTGGAAAATCCCAACAGAGCCTCCCTAGGTTTGACATAATTTGCGATGCATACTTCTGGCTTGGCGGCACTCGATTTGTGCTAGTTTCCCTGGGTTAACTCAAATCAGCAATATTCTTTCCTCTCAACTTGATGGCGTCCTCTATCAGTCAGCGACAATGTCAAATATCAGAGCCATGCTTATGCTCTGGCTCATCTTCATCTCCCATATCAATGCATGTAGCAGTTAATTTATGTTAAACTCACACACACACATGGCAGGAGCAGCAGGAGTCTCCTCTCGACATAACTAAGTACGCACGGAGGAGGCTCACGTCGAACGGTAAATGTTTATGACGCACTCCAAATTGTCTATCAAGTTCAGCTGACGCCATAAAATGTCACTTGTGAGAGAGACTGAGGGCGCGGGAAGGGTGAGGGGGGGAGGAATGGGAGGCAGGGGCTGGAGCTGCCTAGGGAACTTTTGCTTTTTGTGTTTCTTATGATTGAATATTTAATTCAATATGTCGCGCGGCCATTCGACTTGAGTTTTTTACGAGTTGCGCCACCTTCTGCTAAAGTTTCCGTCTCGGCGTTCTAATTAGACGCCAACCATAAACATTTTATGCTGGCCCACAAAACGAAACCACCGAAAAAACAAACAAGCCCAAAGTTCGGAAATCTCTAATGAATTTTCAAGTAGGCTACATAAATTCAACGAGAAATTTGAAGTCAGTTGAAACCACAAAGCCACAAAAGTCAAATTGCGTTAACTTGGCAGAACGAAAAACAAGCAAGGAAACCGATTTATACAATCGCTGTGGTGCACAGAGAGAAATGGACGATGGATAAGGAGTGGGGGTAAAAAAGTGATTCCTAAAATTTTAGGAAACTGGACTTTATGGCCTAAAATTAAATTTTTAGGCAATAATTGCCTTAAAAATGGTACAAATTGCCTAAAACTTTATATTTTAGGTAATAAAGATTACGGAATTTGTGTGCTTAAAAATAGTCCAATGGGCTAAAAATATTTTATATGACAATACGGACAGATTTCATATTGCTTCTGAGTTAAATAGGTAAAGAAAGTGGCATGTATGTGAGGGCTGACGTCAATGCCTTAAGACCCACAAATATTTACGAAAAAATTTGATTATAAATATTATTTAATAATAATTTAAAAAATAAATTTTCTTAATAAATAAATAGTCCGAATGAACTATTTTCTTTATTTAAATTTTTGTTTTAATTATACCTTGCTGGACAACAATATTAATCTCTGGATATTACAATTAATTGCTCAAGTCGCCAGATCTCGATTTACTGCCGCTAAATTACTATTACTAATTACTATAAATTGCGGCTACTAAAGTTCGTTCTAAGCGAAACAAATTTTTTGTTTATAATTTAAATAAAAAACGGCAACATCAGCCAGCCGCATTTCGTTGTGCAGTAGGGTAGCTAAAATTTCAGTAATGTAAACTGTAGTGCGCACTTTTTCGTCAAATTCTGATTTCATAATCTGGTCACACCAATTTGTACACGAAATTTCACAAGTGAGCGTGCCATGAGCGAAGACTCAGAGTTAAACTGAAATTACATATTATAAAAAAATCGCGGAAAGTGAATCGAATTAAAAGTGATTTTGTTTTTGATTGAATACAGATAAGTTTGCTTAACAATGTGATTTCATATGTGTTCGTACAAGTAACATATGTACAAAATTTGACATATGACAATTAATATGCACATTCATACCTACGTACACATGTACACACAATGTCAAGGCTAATGTGTACTTATAATTGTACATACCAATATGTTCAATGTACATACATAAATCTACGTAGTACGTACATATTAATTTGCCAAACCATACATTTTGACAACTAAGTTTTTTTTGCATGCATGCATTGTGCATGTTCCTGCTAGACGGTTTTAATTTGAGTATAACGCTGACGGCTTAGCTCGAAAATTAGCTTCTTTTTTTTAAACATGCCAAACCAGTCTATTTAACTGTTAAATTCTAATCACATATGGACATGTATTTTTAATTTAATATCACTTCAATTTTTATTGTCACTCCAGTGCTTGCAAAAATGAAAAACAATTTAAAAAGACTTAATTGTGAGGAGTTGCCTGAAGCTTTCATTGGTAAAAATATATTTTAGATTTTATTTTACATTTAATAAAATAATTAGCTTTTTACCAATACTGATGGAACTTCTTGTACACTGTTTGTGTCTATTTATTTTAATAATATTAAATGTCTTTGCTCAAAAATTAGCTAAAATAACCATAACTAATTATTCATTTATACCTATTTTTATGCAGCTCACGGAATAGACGAAAAAGCAAATTTGGATACTCCTTTGAACGTGGCTACATTATTTTTTATTTCACCGATCCACAGTTTTCATCATTTCGTATACAAGAAAAAATGTCGATGAATAATGAAAAAGAATTTTTGATTTAGTGCACAATAAATAAAAAAAATTATTTAAAACAAAGTATTTTTTTTGGGATCACAGATTCACTAAAATTTTAGGTAATTATTGGCATAAATTGTAGGTGCTTTATGCCTAATTATTAAGGCTATGAAGGACTATTTTCAAGGAAATTAAGTCCTTATATAATAGCCTACATTCAAGGCCACTTATTTCCTTAAAACACAGACTCGATTTAAGGCCATATATTATATTATATTACCTAAAACCACAAAAAAAATTTAGGCAATGGAAGTCCTAAATTCTAGTCCGAAATTCCTTAGCCGATAGTTTAGGCAAAATTACCTAAAATTTTAGGTAATTTTGGGCAATTCTAGTCCATACTTTTTTCTGGGTGTAGATGAAGCGCTACACTCAGAGAAAACACAGAGAATTTCATACTTGTATCAAGAATGTTTCATGTCAGAAATTCTTGATCCAAGTATGCATTTTTGATCCCCTTTTTCTTGAAACAAGAGCTTCAATACCTTAACCAAGTATTAAACATTCTCAAATCAACTTTATAAATTCTTGAATACTTGATTAAACCTACTCAAATTCAAGTTTGCTTATTCTTTAATCAAGAGCAGACTGCATTGTCAAAAACCGAGAATATTCTTTCTAGTATCAAGAGCTCTTAAGGTTCAATAGTTAGATCGTTTACTCTTGGATCAAGAGCCTCACAGATTCCAATCATACAAGAGTTTTAAAGTTTCTGTGGTTTTTTCCATTTCATTTCAATTTATTTCATGGAAAATTAATTCGCATAACACCACTAGGCGGTATCAGTCTTTGTTTGGTCTGTTCAACTGTTAGTCGAACAGCCGTCTCTCCATGCCACAACTGCTTGAGAATTCCAAAGCAACATAAGTGCAAAAATCGATGTTAGTTTCCCCAGCCAACCCTCTCGCATACACAATACGAAACTGTGAGAGCGAACGCAACGCTATTCTCTCAACTGTGCTTGCTCTCCTCTCTCACTTTCTTTACCCGACTCCATTCGGGTAAAAACATCAAACTAAGAACGTATTTAGATCAGCGATGTTCACCCATAGCCCCCAGGGGCCGAACACTTTCGGTAATTGACGCCGAATGCTTGCCGAAGTAATGCTTCAGTGAGTGTCGGAGAGCGACAGAGAGCGTCAGAGAGACTCTCTTCTTGAACATCGCTGATTTAGATCGATTGCAAGATTGAAGCGCGTTCGTACTTAAATCATTCGCTCTGCTTTTTTCTGGATGTTTTAGGGTACATATCCGTTCAAGCAGGACATTCCTTCCAAAACCGGCGACTCCAGCACGAGTTATGCCTGATCAATGCAAGTTTATACTGGAAGAGATGGCAATTGTGCTTTCAAAAGACATCAAGGAAAAAGCGTAGTTAAAGACTTGGTGGAAGGACTCAAAGGTAACCATATAACTTGAGATATTTTTAGCAACATTCAGCGAATAACCTAACTTGCCTGCTGAGTTTCATTTTTAAGATGCTTGGCGAATGTTTGTCAGATGCAAGTGTAGGAATGTATATTCTCTTTTCAGTCTTTAAAGACTTTATAACGAAACTATTTCATTTAATTTGAAAACCCTAATTGAGCTGCAGTGTATCTCTGAATCATCTGAATCATACGCTTTGGCAGCCTTTCTTGACATCGAGGAAGCCTTCAAGGACAGAGTCGATTATGACACCCGATGATTACCCACTGGCTAAGGAACATGCTTAGCAGTTGCCATATTTGGTAGCCTTTTTTGGTAACCAATAAGTATCCACTTAGTGTGTATCAGAAGTTTCCCTGTTAAGGCTGATCCAAATTTCATTGTTGTAGTATTTTGTACGGTTTTAGGTACCAAGCCCCCCGCACTTATCCTATTTCCGCTAAAGAGAGTTGGCCGCTCACGTTAGCCAGCAGCTTTTCGGGTGTATTGCTCTTTAACCAGCGGTCTACTTGAGCTGTAGTAGTTGTATTCCTACAAACTTCAACACTTCTTACTTCATTTGATACCGCAATTGAATATCATAAACTTGGCAAATTGAATAGAGGCTAATCATGCCCTACCCTTCCCTCAAACTCCCACATTTGGCCTCAACTCCGTCATGGCTGGGTGAAGAGTTTCCTCTTGGTAAAGGAGTTGTGGCTGTGACACTGTCTTCGAATTGTTCACGTTCTGCATATGCATAGCATGTAATTATTATTTTATGGCATACAATTAGGCGCCAGCGGAACTGCCTGGTAACCAACACGTACCACTTCACGGAGAGAACTCTCTTGACTTGGGGCTGCTACGTGAGCAGAGCTGAGATGGTTGGGGTGGTGGCGGCTTAGGTTGAGCTTTGCTGCAGTTGTTATTAGTTATGTCAGTGGCAATTAGCCGAAATAATTTGTAATCTTATTAGGCGCACATAGACATAGACACACCGACACACGGACATCTAAGCGTCTGTCAAAATGCCACTGGAAGGAGGGATACTTCCCAGGAAACATTTTGTCGAGTTACTTATATAGAGAGAGAGAGAAAGAGTTAGGCGATAGTTGAAGCGGAGAGCGGAGAGCTGAGGCAACCCATTTTCATCAGACAAAAGCTTTTTATACTCTGTACCATCCAAATCCAAGCCATGACCTTATGAACAAACTGAACTCAAAGCTGCTAAGATATAGAGTTTCAACGTATATGCAACAAAAGTTTCATTCAAGTATATTGTCTATTTTTGCCACGCCCCCACAATTTGAAAAAAACCTCATATCTCGCACAGGTTTATAGATAGAAGGTTCGTACCTTCTGCACATATTTAGTAATCAAGAAATATTGAAGATCGGCTGAACGATAGTCGAGTTATATGAAAAATCAAACATTTATGGGCAGCACTTTTTGCACTCTGTGTAATAAATCCCAACTTTGGCAGGTACAGAGTATGTTGTAGACTGCTTTGACCAACTTTCTTACTTCTTTTAAGTTATTTTAGTTTCGTTTGTAAATAGTTTGATCAATTCCTAGTTAATGTGCTTAATGATCTCAATGCTATAAAGATTATCTCAGCCGTTGTAGGCTTCAATTCTCGCAAATTCTGAAGTAATTGTATGCGTTTGTCATCCAGTTTTCCCCCTTCGAAGAGGATTGCCTGGCTGTGTACTTAGGATGCACATTTGTAGGCCTAATCATAAATAATTTCAGATGTTTTGGATGTTATGGAAGGAATCCTTTATCATTCGCCTCCATAAAAAGGGTAATAAGTTCGATGTTAAAAAAAAATATAAGCGTATTTTAATACCCTATACTATAATTATTATAATTTTGCGCAGAAGTTTGCAACGCATAGAAATATTTATTTCCGAACCCATAAACTATATATATTCTTGATCAGGGTGACTGTCTGTTTCTACGCGAACTAGTCTCTCAGTTTTAAAGTAATCGAGCTGAAATTTTGCACAGAGTCTTCTTTTTGCTGCACACTACTAATATGTCGGAACCGACTGGATTGGTTGATCATATCTCATAGCTCCCATAGGAACAATCGGTCGGAAAACTAGTTTTAGTATGAAAAACTTTTTTCTTTTCAATGGAAACGTATCCAAACTTTGTAATCGTAGGTTTTCTATGTTTTTTTACAATTCTATCAAGTTTTATTAAAATCGGACAACTATATGGTATAGCTGCCATACAAAAGATAGGTCTGAAAAACAGTTTTAGTTAGAAAAACTTTTTTGTTTTTATTGGTAGCATCCTGCAATTTTGTTTTTGTTTGTTTTATATGCTTTCACATAATTTTACAAATTTTGGGCCAAATCGGATGACTATATCATATAGCTACCATATGAATGATCGGTCGGAAAATGGGAAAAGAAAGTTTTTGTTTGAAAATATTTAAGCACAAACACAAACGAACTTAGCTCAGCTTTCTCGTTTTTATGTCCAGGGAGAAACGCTTTCTTATCCCCAAAACGAAACGCTTCCTTATGCCTCAGAAGAGTCTTTTTTTTTAACTCCCAGAGTAGAAAGGCTTTCTCAACTCCCACACAGAACAAAATGATGCATAAAATATCCATTTGGAAAAGATATGCTTAAAATATCCTTTAAATCATCCAGCGGAGCTACAAAACATCCAAATGATCATCATATTTCATTACCTTTGGATGATAAAGGCATATTTAAGACATATCCCTTCCAAATGGATACCGGAAATCATCCAGTGGATATTTTTTTTTGATATCCTTTTATTCTCTGTGCAGATGTATGGCTTTCCTATCGCCCAGCTTATCGCAGAGTGGCACACCTCTTTCCAAAGAAAGATAGGAATGTGACAGTAGTGGTATAAAAAATGTTTGCTGGGTTATCACACACGCACTCTCTCTCTCTCTCTCTGTCACTCTCTTGTGCGCAAATTATATGGAAAGCTATAGTTTGTGTGTGTGTGTGTGTGTGTAAGGCAAAAGACTTGCCCCACCTCCCACAAACAGTTTTATTTGATGGCCAAATTAATTTGAAATCAATCAACAAACCAACTTAATATGCCTAAGTAAATATTTATGCTACTTAGGCATGACATGAATCAATATGCAAACACACACACACACACTTGAGCATAATGGTAAATTATATAGAAATGTTGCATAAAATATGCATCGAAGGTGGCATAATAAGTAGAAGTTCAATTGAAGTCTCCTACCCCGGCAGGTGTCTTTGTTATTGCCAGGATTAGTGCTCAGGCAGGGCACCCGATTTCGATTTGGTTAATACAAAACAGCTTTAACTGGGAAGAGCTCTCCAAATGAGCGCTTTGTTGATGTAGCTTTTGTATTTTGATGTCAAACAATTTCTATTTTTTGTACTTCTGTTTCAACTAAAGACTGTCTCTTTTTAGACTTGCTCTTTAAGCCACATAACTGGAAATTACTTCAACTCGCAATTGGCCAAAATAACCGACACTCACACACATAGCAAAAACCCGCCCCCCACTACAATCGTTTCGTTCTGCAATCAAATGAAAATGCATTTGAATGCCACAAAATGACCACAAAATGCCAAATGCATTCACAACCGACAAAACGAGCTGGGACAAACCAAATTATGTTAATGCTCCACTGAGAGCGCATCGAAATCAGTCGCACATGAACATAACTAAATCTGGCCAATGCAATTTTACTCCCCAGTTTCCAGTTTTAAGTGGATCAAAGTGTAAGAAGTCGTTGAATGAAAATTGTCAAAGTCAAGACCACTTACTGCAGAATCTGCTGCTTCATAATCAACGCTAGACAAATCATTTGTATTGAAATCATATCGAATTTGTTGCTCTATTTGGTTTTTGTTGCTGTTTTCATCGAAAGACGAAAGTCGCTAACCATTATCCGGCTTGCTTCTATAGCAGGGATTCTTTTTTTTAATTTGTTTTGAATTGGAAAATATAGATTTTGATCAGCCAATTTGCAGCTCTGTTTTTCTATAAAATCGAAGCTTATATAGTTTAAAGACCAGAGAACTGTTTATTTTTCCAACTAAAACCAAAATTTATCTAGTTCAGTTAGTGTAAAAGTAAGTGAAGACTGACTGAAATGAGATCTAATTTATATTTGCAGACAAAAAACAAAGCATAAAATAACGAAATAATACAATTTCACCATGAAACAATGTGTCTTTAATCAGTTCCTAGCTACCGCTGAGAAGCATAAAGGATTCAGTTTGAGGTATTGCCAAACTACTCGTCGGCACAAGCGTCGGTGCTTTATTTGGAACATTTTGAATATAGACTTAGATATATTATTTACCCCATACAATTTGACATATACTATGTTTATACACACCAAATTATTCGTGATTAATGCCCTTCCAGGTATGCAAACTTTATTTTCCTCAGTAATTATCTATTAGATCGAAGCACTTGCCGTGTCACTGCGAATTCATCCAGATTGTTGTGTAAACTTTTAGCATACAACAAAATGTTGAGCTATGACATATAAAAAATAAATATTTAACTAAAAATTATATTTTCATATAACGTAGCATACCTTAAAGGGCATTTAGCATGATATACTTTGTGTATATAAGCGTGGGAATGGTCTAATATATTAGTATTGGTCACAATAGTTTGAAAGTTGTAGTACGTAATAAGGATACCCTAACTTACTAGCTACTTATACAAAAATTATAATTATTATTATTATTATTTTAATTTTATGTTTATACCCTTGCAGAGAGTATATTTAAATTGTCCGAATGTTTGTAACGCATAGAAGGAAGCATCTTCGACAACATAGGTAGGTAGAACCGGCTGACCCCAGAAGCGGTCACACATAGACCCTAGGGTCCTTAATAAGACCAGGTGATTATTTGGGTACGTTTGACTTAGAAATCCAGGAGAATTTTTGACGTTTTGGGGGCCTCTTGGCCGCTTCCTCCAAAGCAGAAAACCGTGGGTTGTGCAGAATTGATAATCTTATCGTGGCAATTGCTGGGCAGCTGTCAATGCAGGTGTCCTTTGTCGTTATGCCTAGTTTTATTGCCTGAGCGGCTGCTAGGCAGTGTCCCTTTAGTATGCCAATGAGCAGCCTGCAGTCTCTGCTCTGGAGCTGTGGCAGATAGTGCGTAAGTTTTATGTCTCTTGTCTTTCACATAATTTTAGAGATTCTGCATCCGGTTGTGTTTTCCCACCTTACCTCCGCTTCTTTCTCTGCTATCACCTCCATCTTGCTGTTAAGCGTCTGTATGGAGATAGGCATGTTTAGTGTTTCTTCTTGGCCGAGTACGACTCCGGCTGGCTGGGAATCCAGTAAAATTGCACCTTCTCGGTAGATGCTGAGGGAATCTAGTGCTTCCCTGCTCGCCCGGACATTTCTGGAGTTGATGGAGTGTCCTTGCATTGCCTTGATTGCCGCTTGGCTGTCCACGTTGATATTTATTTGGTTGTATGGAGCGTGAATTTCCGCCAAACTCAGCTGCTTTCCTTATTGCAAAGACTTCCGCCTGGAATATGGTGCAGTGGTTTGTCAATTTGTACATAAAGTATATAAATTCTTGACCAGCATGAAGAGCTGAGTAGATTTAGCCATGTTCGTCTGTCCATCTGTCTGTTTCTATGCCATCTCCTCCGTCAGTTTTAAAGCTATTGCGAACAAACTTTGCACAAAGTCTTCTGGTACAAATACGCTACACATTTATCGGAACCGGCCGGTTCAGATGACTATACCATATAGCTGCAATAGAAACGATCGGTCGAAAAACTAGTTCTAGTGAGAAAAACGTTTTTTTATACTCTGTACCGAAGGTACAGAGTATTATAAGTTTGTGCAAAAGTATGTAACATCCAGAAGTAAGCATCTCCGACCCCATAAAGAATATATATTCTTGATCAGCATCAACAGCCGAGTCGATATAGCCATGTCCGTCTGTCCGTCTGTCCGTCCGTCCGTCTGTCCGTCCGTCCGTCTGTCTGTCTGTCCGTATGAACGCACAGATCTCAGAGATGGTAAGAGATAGAGGTTTGACATGTATGGGACATATGCTTCTTATGTCTGCAGGCAGATCAAGTTTATTTTCAATTTTGGCCACGCCCCCTCCCGCCCCCGCAATTTGGAAAAAACGTCATATCTCCCACAGTTTTGAAGATTGATGGCTTGTTCCTTCTGGACATATTTAGTTATTAGAATAACTTATCGATCCGCCAAAGGAATGAAGAAGATCGGATGAACGGTTTTCGAGTTATGATCAAAAGACAAAATTTCTTGGTACAGAGTATGTTATAGTCGGGCTTGACCGACTTTCTTTCTTGTTTATACTCTGTACCGAAGGTACATAGAGTATTATAAGTTTGTGCAAAAGTATGTAACATCCAGAAGTAAGCATCTCCGACCCCATAAAGTATATATATTCTTAATCAGCATCAACAGCCGAGTCGATATAGCCATGTCCGTCTGTCCGTCTGTCCGTCCGTCCGTCTGTCCGTCCGTCCGTCTGTCTGTCTGTCCGTATGAACGCACAGATCTCAGAGATGGTAAGAGATAGAGGTTTGACATGTATGGGACATATGCTTCTTATGTCTGCAGGCAGATCAAGTTTATTTTCAATTTTGGCCACGCCCCCTCCCGCCCCCGCAATTTAGAAAAAACGTCATATCTCCCACAGTTTTGAAGATAGATGGCTTGTTCTTTCTGGACATATTTAGTTATTAGAATAACTTATCGATCCGCCAAAGGAATGAAGAAGATCGGATGAACGGTTTTCGAGTTATGATCAAAAGACAAATTTTCTTGGTACAGAGTATGTTATAGTCGGGCTTGACCGACTTTCTTTCTTGTTTGTCAATGCAAACGTCTCCAAACTCCGTACTTGCTAGTTTTCTATGCTTCTTCATGATTCTGACAAGTTTGGTCGAAATCGGACATCTATTTAGTATAGCTGGCATAGAAAAGTGAGGTTAGAAAAATAGTCTTAGTAGGAAACATTTTTTTGTTTTCAATGTAAACCTCTTTAAAATTGGCCTATATTTATTTTATAAGCCTTCACACAATTCTTACAAGTTTTGTCAAAATCGGATGACTATAAGTTATAGCTGCCATAGAAATGATCGGTCAAGAAACTAGTTCTAGTGAGAAAAACTTTTTTGTTTTCAATGCAAACGCCTCCAAACTTTGTATTTCTTAGTTTGCTATGCTTTGCCATGATTCCACTAAGTTTGGTCAAAATCGGACATCTATATAGTATAGCTGTCATGGAAAAGTAGAGTCGGAAAAGTAGTCTTAGTGAGAAAAACTAGTTGGTTTTTAGTGGAAATGTTCTTCATTTTACGAAAAATGGAATTTTAGCAATATCTTAAGCATAATAGAAACTCAAAATTGGGCCAGATCAGTCTGATTTGAAGTAACCTATTGAACTAAAAAGGTAATTTCAAAATTCCCGCTATTGGGCGGCACCCCTTTCCCAATCGGTCGAGACCCTTTTCTGCTTTTCTAACATATTCAGGTAACAGTGCAAAATCTAGGTTTACCCGACACATGGCAGCTATTTAGAAGATGAGAAATCGGCCCTTAATCATCTATTTGACCCTGTGGGTTCCGATTCACATTCAGTCGCCACCACAGCTGGTTTTCTGCCACTTAGAAACGATTTTATGAACTTCAATTAAGCTATTTAAATACCCAAATTCAGTCACTCGTTGTCTTAAAATACTCTTCATTCAAGGACTCATTATCCTTAGGTTATTTTTGCAAATGTTTAAGAACTGGCCAAAAATGTCGTCCAACAATGTTGAGCGAAGAAAAGTGGGCAGCTGGCATATTATGGCCAAGCAGCAACATAAAACACATATTGTTCTTCTCTTTTTTTGTGTTTTTTTTGTTTTTTGTTGGAGCTACCCAACCAATGCCACGTGGGCTGCCGCTGCTGCTTGTCAATAATGTCAACAATGTTGTTTGTTGGTCCATAAATTACCAACGACAACAACAAGGCCAAAAGGTCTCTACCGCTGCACGGCCAGGGGGGAGTTGAACGTTTTATTATTGCAGCTGGTGTTCGCTTTGGAGCGGCAGCCAAAGATGTTGGACAAAAAGTGGACAGTTGCCGCTTATTTTATGGTTGGTCAAATGTGACTCCTGCCTTTCTGCACTCCCCTCGATTTCATTACATTACATTGTGTCTGGCTGATAAATCGACAAAGCTACCAGCCGCCGCCGCCGCCGCCGCCGCCGCATACCATTCTAAGCCAATAAAAATCATATTACGCATACGCCACCATAACCAGTGGCAGTAGGGTTAACCCTCAGACTGACATCAAAATGCATCAAAGTGTTGCGCTAAACTTTATTCACAGTCAGTGTCGGTGCCACGGCCACTGCCACTGCCACCGCCACTGCCTTCGCCTCTATCCCAGCCGCAGCCGCAGGGCAATGAAATATGAAATATAAAATGCATTTCACAAAAAGCGCAAAAATATGAAGAAAATGTCAGTGAGAGGAGGTGGAGCGACTGCTGACGGTCTAGTATTTGTGTTGCAAACAGAATGCAGAAGCGCGGAAAGAAATATGATAATCAAAGCTCACAAGGGGAAGTGGGAGATGGAAAATGTTGCGGCCAAATCAACGATAGTTTAATGCCCTTGCCTGGAGAAGAGACTGTTTGAGATGTGTCCAAGGTGTTTGCAGCCATTGGTAAACCGCCGAAGGAAACTGATGATATCAGACTATTTGAAACCCGTCCGTCTGTGTACATATTCGTCGAAATCCACTGCGCACACAGAGAATTATGTGTCGAACCCTGTTTACGGAACAGAACGAAAGAGTGTTTGCGGTTTCGGTTCGGGTTCTGGGTTCAATGGGTTCAATTATGAAATATTGTGATTTTTTCGTATTGGAACTTTTCGCACACTTTGGAAATTGTGTTCCTATAAACCGTTTCAAGTTCTTTAAATTCATTAGAAGAATGTCCAAAATGTATGTTCTGGGACTTGCAGGACTCTTCTATAAGTTCCTAGAGGAGTTCCCATTCGTACACAGAGAATGTCGTCTAGTAATGAATACGTACCATGCATCTCTCACACCCAATTTATCATATTATATGTGAAAAAACTCTCCTGTTTCAATTAAGCTAAAGAAGTACTACAGAAAATTTAAAATTTTGGTCTAATAGAGGAAAGAATGCAGATTGATGACAGGTATACTAAGAGATCGACGGGCAATTGCAGAGGATTAGAGGATTAGAATAGGTTAAGATGGCTAGGGACAATAAATTGTCACTTCAGTTAGGCCAAGAACCATTCTCTATTGAACCATTCTGAAATCATTAAAAATTTTAGTAGAGACTGAATCTCTATCTCAGATAGTTCCGGAAGGTTAAGTAGAAAGGGGTGACCAATCGTTTTGAGAGTTGAAGTTTCCTCCTCTTCCCCACACTTGCTGCTTTTACAGAAGTCATTGTGAGCTACGTCCAAGCGTGCTGCATGTCTACCGATAAGGCAGTGACCCCTTACGACTCCGACTAGAACCCTATCCGACCCCTACTTTGGCGTAAAAGGCTATTGTTACGGTATAGTTGGACCGGATGCCATGTGACCCTAGCTACAGCGCAAACCGGAAGGTTGTTCCCTAGTTCAGTAGCCAAGCGCCAGGTTTTATTTCTTGTGATTAGTTTTTATGAGGTCAAGGGCATCCCTATCCTGCTGTTCTCCCTATCCTGCTGTTACCCTAAATGTTGCGGTGATGAGGCAACCAGTTAAAGTGAATACAGAGATGCCAAGCGATCTCATTTAAGTATGTGGCATTATTGATGTAAGAGTCAAGCGCCCTGAGAGCTGCTTGACTGTCTAAGTAGATATGTATGTATGTATTCAGTTCTACGACCATGAGTGTGCTAAGGAATTTGGCCATCAGTTCTGCTTTGTACAGGCTGCAATGATCTGGGCGACGGAATAATACTTCCCACTTTGTTATCGAGCTTAGCTCCATCCGTTTAGATGTTAATGGCATTAGCTCCGCTGCTGTGGTAAGTTCTCTACTAGGGATATTGATGTCATTTAGTTTCTAATCAGTAATCTGTAAAGACGGGCACCGAGGTTTGATGGTTAGTTATTGTTAAGTGTGCCGAGTTGCTGTCTTAGTCTCAGGGCTGCGATGCTCGGTATCTGTTTAGACCTTGGGTCTTTAGGAAGAAGATGAACTATGGTCTTAAGCGCCTCCGTTGGAGTGGTTCGGAGGGAGCCGCTCATGCATTATTCAGCACTTCTCTCTACTTTGTTTCAGGTGTTCAGGACTGGTGGTTTCCCAACTTCATAGAACTTCATAGAGCAGTTTGGGTATGGCCAATAATTAATTGCTGGTGAAAAACACCATTTTCGGCTCGCTTTCATAAAAAGAGAGACGGACAGTGTATGCCTTCTTTACTCGTTCTGTGACATGGTCGTGCCAGAGTAGTTTCCGGTCCAGAACTACGGCCAGGTACTTGGTAGTGTGTAGTCTAAGAGGGATAAGGTCCGGCACTTTGTATCAGCGTCTGAAGAGGACTAGTTCCGTCTTTTACATCCAAGCCGCAAGCAGACGCCCACTCAGAAAGTGTCGCCAATGCGATCTGCGATTGAAAATGTCAACATTTTGTTAAACTTGTGTCAAGTCATGCTTAAAGATTATATCGATCTGGCATCGCCTTAAAATGTAGAAGGTCGATTTAAATTCCCAAACTAAAAAAGCTATCATTGACTGGAGAAAAGCGTTTCACGTCTTTAGCCTTGTCAGAGAAGTGAAACGAACGGCTCAGCGTTTCTAAAAGGAAGCCGGTTTGGTTCACCAGCTGAAATAAGCGGCTCGGTGCGGTTGAGAACCGCTGCGCTGCAGCATTATGATCTTTTGATCATAACTCGACAACCGTTTATCCGATCTTCACCATTCCTTTGGCGGGTCGATAAGTTATCCTGATTACTAAATATGTCCAGAAGAAACAAACCATCTATCTTTAAAACTGTGGAAGATGTGCCGTTTTTTCTAAACTGCGGAGGCGGGAGGGGGCGTGGCCAAAATTGAAAATGAACTTAATTTGCCTGCGGACATAAGAAGCATATGTTCCATACGTGTCAAACCTCTAACTCTTACCATCTCTGAGATCTGTGCGTTCATACGGACAGACAGACGGACAAGACTTGGCTGTTGATGCTGATCAAGAATATATATACTTTATGGGGTCGGAGATGCGTCCTTCTGGCTGTTACATACTTTTGCACAAACTAATAATACTCCGTGTACCTACGGTACAGAGTATAAACATGATCTTTCCACAATTCTAGACAAAAATACCCACTTAAAAACTTGCACAAGCGGTCACCTTCACCAGCTATAGACGCCAGTTGTGAAGTAACTTGCCATATAAAAGCTACTTAAACTTTAAAGTTGGGATTCGGCGTTTAACTCAGAAGCGAAGTGATTGAGAGAAGCTCGGACTGGCCTTTTGGAGTTGTAAGGTTAATTTTTTGAAGATTCTGCAGAAAGTTCGGTAACTAGCTCAGTTGTAGTAGTTGCTAGCTCATTTCTACCCCCAAGACTCCTGTTTACTTTTCATATCATAGTCCAGAAACCCATCAGCAGCTGCCGCGTTACCCTAACATTTTGCTCAAAGCGCAGGCAAAATGTTTATCCTTTCAGTTATGGCGTCGACATCGTTACATAGGAAATGTTATTGTAAAATGTTAGTTTTGTTATGCAAACACACACCGACACACTCACAGGCAATATGAATAGTCAAAGTCGAAGTCGACCATATGTTCGCCTCAACTTTATCCCACAAAGCATTCGAATGGGAGTGGCAGTTGAAAGCGCTAATGGGAATTTGTGTTTTGACTCCCGGCACGTCCCGCACTTTAAGCTGCCATAGCCCGGCAAGGCGAAAGACAAGGCAAGTTGCGTGGGCAGCCAAATCGCGCCACGTTCAAATTTTTATGCACAAAATGCAGAGAATTGCCTGCAACTTTGCCACATGTTGTTGTTGTTGTTGTTGTAGGGTTACGCGGCAAAACTTTTCTGCATAGCACTTTCGTCCTAAAAATAACGCATACGCCCAGTTGAGCCCAGCGGCAGCACACAAAATGTATTTTGTTTGGTTATATTGTTGCTTTTCTTTTTTGGAGAGAGAATATTATAAGCAGAGGGCAGAGGATGTGGATAATATGGTTGATGAAAGCGGGGCAGTGGCAGGTCTGTAGCATTGGCATTGGTCCTTCGAGCCGGATATTCTCAAAAATTAGTTGGAAAATACAACCAATTGCCTGATCAAAAAGCTGTTGGCTATTAATATGCTTTTTATATGCCTGCTTCCTGTTTGTTTTGGATTATTTTTATGTTGTTTTTTGTTAACAAAAGTCAGAGACCGCAGCCCAGGCATTGCATACTTCACGGGTGCCTTATCAAATATTTAACGCGTTTTTCATTGTCTCGCATTGACTGCCCCCCTCCCCCCTCTCTCTATCTCCCTCGCTCACCCACCGTACTGATGTCTGTTTTGTGTTGTTGTTGTTGTTGTTGTTATTTATGTGCATAAATTTTATTACACATATGCTTTTGTTTATGCGACTCAACAACGACAATGGCCAACAAAAAGTTAATGCAACATAAAATTTCGCTTCTTTTTGTATTTTATTTATTTATCACACATATTTTGTTTTGTTTTGTGTGTGTGTGTGTGTGTGTTGTTTTTTTTTTTGGTCTCGAGGGCAAACACAAAAACCCACAAACGAACAACAACAACAACAACAACAACAAAATAGAATAAAATCAAAGAATAATAACATGCGAAATAAAACAAAGCAGTTGTTGCCAAATCAAGTATACGACTAGGTAATACCCGCTTAACAAATGTGTTCCACTTGCCCTTACCTTTAGCTGTAAAGAAACTCTATTGGATGATTTCCGGTATCCATTTGGACGGGATATGTCTTAAATATCCTTTCAATCATCCAACGGAGCTAAAAATCATCTGATATTAAAGACATATCCATTTCGAATAGATCTTTTACGAAAAGTATTCGAAAAGTCTTTAAACCTTAACCATAGCCTTATATACCCCAACAAAACTGACTCTAAAAAGCATCAAAAACTCGCGCAATAAAACGGCCGCACACATGGCACAGGGCATAAACCACAGACATATGCCACGCCCCTCACCGCTCCACACACACACACACACACACACAGACATATATCAGAAATATGCTAAATCAGCATATTTGCGAGTTTATTTACAAGGACATTTATAAAAATTTACGGCCTTTGCCGTAAATTGCAGCCGCCGGGCAGGTCTTAAGATTTATGCCCCGACGATTATATCAAAAAAACGAGAAACCAAAAAACAAAAGCCCAAATACCAGCGACCCTTTCCTTTGTCAGCGATTTCTCACATAATTCAAAAGTTGTTGGCCAACAGAAAACGGAAGGGTTGCTCCACATACGACCAAGTTATCAGCCTGAAGTTGTTCGATTAACAATTTGATTTAAACTTTTACACTTTTTGAAAGGACTTTTCACAATTCTTTGGCCCAGAGCTGGTTGCTTCAGTTGATCAAAATTAATATAATTTAAGGGTTGGTTCTAGTCCAGAGGCCCGAAAATGTGCGTAATTTCATGATTTTTCTTAGAGAGTACATACGTATTTTTTTTAAAAAACTTTTGTGGCATTTATTTGTCCATATTTTAAAAAGTTTACAAAATTTTTTCCAGTAAAAATAATACAAAATGGCAGCTCCAGCCCTCACTGACGGCGGTCGTGCGCGGCGGTGGACAGTGTGCGCGGGGCACTCTACAGCCCAGCCAAGTGATCTGAATCGTAAAAACCAAAAAAAATCTTAAAGTAGATGAAATTTGGGGGGGCCTTATGATTTTCCGATTTTTAAAAAACCCTTTTTAGGAAAAACACCTTTTTTGCCTTGTTTTATTTGTTTTCACGTTAAAAAAAACAGTACTAAAATATTTTTATACTCTGTACCGTAGGTACATAGAGTATTATAAGTTTGTGCAAAAGTATGTAACAGGCAGAAGGAAGCATCTCCGACCCCATAAAGTATATATATTCTTGATCAGCATCAACAGCCGAGTCGATATAGCCATGTCCGTCTGTCAGTCTGTCCGTCTGTCTGTCCGTATGAACGCACAGATCTCAGAGATGGTAAGAGATAGAGGTTTGACATGTATGGGACATATGCTTCTTATGTCTGCAGGCAGATCAAGTTTAATTTCAATTTTGGCCACGCCCCCTCCAGCCCCCGCAATTTAGAAAAAAACGTCATATCTCCCACAGTTTTGAAGATAGATGGCTTGTTCCTTCTGGACATATTTAGTTATTAGAATAACTTATCGATCCGCCAAAGGAATGAAGAAGATCGGATGAACGGTTTTCGAGTTATGATCAAAAGACAAAATTTCTTGGTACAGAGTATGTTATAGTCGGGCTTGACCGACTTTCTTTCTTGTTTTTTACTAAAAACGCTTCCTGAAGGCCCCCTAAATTGAATAAGCTTTAATTAGAGCCGCCAAACGTCGAAATCGGTGTAGTCGTTGAAGCGGAATCACGCCCCGCGCGCAATAAAAAGGTGTTTCGAGAAAAACGCGTTTAAAGTTTGACGAGCGCGCGCTTCTATCTGTTTTTCGGCCGACGCACAGTGGCCGGATTCGCGAATTTGGCGTTGCAAAAATCAATTTTTGATGTTCGATTTTTTTGAGCAGATTTTTTTAATAGCCCAAAAATGTTTGGTTTTTTGAATTTGGTCAATTAGTTTGGTTGTTACAGTGGTTCAAAGTTGAAGAATTTTTCAAACTGCTGAATTTTTAATTTTTATACTCTGTACCGTATTATAAGTTTGTGCAAAAGTATGTAACATCCAGAAGGAAGCATCTCCGACCCCATAAAGTATATATATTCTTGATCAGCATCAACAGCCGAGTCGATATAGCCATGTCCGTCTGTCCGTCTGTCCGTATGAACGCACAGATCTCAGAGATGGTAAGAGATAGAGGTTTGACATGTATGGGACATATGCTTCTTATGTCTGCAGGCAGATCAAGTTTAATTTCAATTTTGGCCACGCCCCCTCCAGCCCCCGCAATTTAGAAAAAAACGTCATATCTCCCACAGTTTTGAAGATAGATGGCTTGTTCCTTCTGGACATATTTAGTTATTAGAATAACTTATCGATCCGCCAAAGGAATGAAGAAGATCGGATGAACGGTTTTCGAGTTATGATCAAAAGACAAAATTTCTTGGTACAGAGTATGTTATAGTCGGGCTTGACCGACTTTCTTTCTTGTTTTGGTTACAAATGTCAATTTTGTGAGCGTATAAAAACCAAACGGTAATACCGATTTGAATTTGCTTGATTTTTTTGAAAAGATGCATTAATTCTTAACGTGAATTCATTAACAAACTGTATTATTTCAAAGTTGAATGTTCCAAAATTCAAGTTTTAGGTGGACACTATTTTTGGTTGAGTTTTTTAACTTTGATAGACTCGAAAATATCAATTTCACCCGATTTCAGTTGTTTCGGAGCATAGGTATTATATATTAGTCTATTTATTATTAATGTATGGTAAAGTTGCAGCTGCCACAACCTGCCCCCTTAGCCGTTACATTGATATTTGCGATTTAATCTACAGGTAAATAATATTTGGGAAGAACAAGTACAGACGAAGAAGAAGAAGAACGTTGCAGGCAAAATTTTAAAGCGTATTTTATGATTTACTGAGATAGGTAACACATAATATAGGTAGTTACAATTGGCCTTTTCTGATTTTGCGCTTTACAACTAGCAAGTGGGTGGATTTTTTACCTACTCTCGAGTGACCCTTTCAACAGGTACTAGCTATGTTGCTCATTGTCTTTTGATGGTGTTGTGAATTGTTACCTAATATTGCGTAACCCTTTCAAAAGGATTTAGTTTTTTTTCAGACCATGTAGTCATTTTTTTACCTGTTGCTACCTGTGTTCCTTGTGTACATACTTATAAAGGGCTTACTCCAGTAAAGGCAGATTATTCAGACTTGAACAGTCGAGCGAAAAAGTACGCACACATAGTGATATTTGTTTTATCGAAAATGGACAACAGCAAATTATTTGAGTTCTTCAAAACCGCGGAATCACAAAAAGCTTTCGAGTCGTTAGTAAAAACCGAACTTAATTATACAAATGATGATTTGAAGGATGGGGAAATCATCAAATCAAAGACTTTCAGGAGTTCGAGACATCGGAAACGGACGAGCATAATTATGAATACGGAATTTCTCCATTGCATGCGAGGATCAGATGCATGGAATTCATGCTCAAGTTGGCATATACTCTTCCACGAAAAGGAGACGACTCTGATGACATTACCAACTCCAAAACAATGGAAAATAGAAGGAAACAGGATATACAACAGAAGTTCTTGGCGGAGCTCGGGCTAAAAGTCGACTGCCCGAAGCAGGGCTATGGAAACACGAATGATGGAAATACATCCCGGAGATTCTTCAACGACGATTATGCAACTGCTCAGATAACAGGAATTCATCTGGATGTCATTAAACGGTTTACGATCATTCTCAATGTCTTAAGCTGCGGCAATAATGTTGATGCTAGAAAATATGGAAAATATGCCAAGGAGACAAGAGATATTTTACGTGCAAAGTACCCAGAGAAAAAACTTACTCCTACTGTTCATAAAATATTGGATCATGGTGAGCAGCTTATAAAACAACAACTTTTATCGATGGGAGAGTTGTCAGAGGAAGCCCAAGAATCCAAAAACAAGGACTACAAAAGGTATAGATATGCGAAACCGTGAAAAATACAGACCTTTTCAACATGTTGTCGGCCTCTTCTGATCCTCGTATCTCATCTCTCAGACACATCAGGACACTCGCGGAATTAAACAACGAATATTCCCCAGAAATATTAAGACTATTAAGCACTAATGATATGAATACCTATACTGACCATTCCCAAGTTAGAACTAATATTGTATGAAAATAATTTTTTTTAGCAAGTACAAATTAACTTGTTATACATTTTTTTTTAATTTTTAATAATATTAAAACTTAATTTTTAATAAATCAAATTAAAACAAGAAAGAAAGTCGGTCAAGCCCGACTATAACATACTCTGTACCAAGAAATTTTGTCTTTTGATCATAACTCGAAAACCGTTCATCCGATCTTCTTCATTCCTTTGGCGGATCGATAAGTTATTCTAATAACTAAATATGTCCAGAAGGAACAAGCCATCTATCTTCAAAACTGTGGGAGATATGACGTTTTTTCTAAATTGCGGGGGCGGGAGGGGGCGTGGCCAAAATTGAAAATAAACTGGATCTGCCTGCAGACATAAGAAGCATATGTCCCATACACGTCAAACCTCTATCTCTTACCACCTCTGAGATCTGTGCGTTCATACGGACAGACAGACAGACGGACAGACGGACATGGCTATATCGACTCGGCTGTTGATGCTGATCAAGAATATATATACTTTATGGGGTCGGAGATGCTTCCTTCTGGATGTTACATACTTTTGCACAAACTTATAATACTCTATGTACCTACGGTACAGAGTATAAAAATTAAAATACGTAGACTTTTTCATAAAATTTTTTCAGAGTATTAAATTATGAACTTTGGCAGCCGATCCTGTGTCCCCCTGTTAACCTACAAAGCTACAGGAATTCTCTATCCTCGTCCCTTTGAAATTTTTCAATTATCTCTTTCGTATAACTCGTAAAATCAATTAGATAGGGACATATCCTTTTGCCTACACATTTTTAAGACCGTAAGGATGAAAATAAAGCAAAAAAAAAATAATCTTTGTGGTCGATTTTGACTAGAACCTCCCCTTAAAGAGGAAAATATTCAGTTTGGCCGGAATTTGAATAAATATTGTATCTGTTTTTGAAATGAATATGCCAGCTTTGAGTTATTTGGAGAGTGTAACAATATTTTGTTACTGATACTGTTCAAAAAAATACATTCAAAACTAGATAGATAGACGTTGTGTATTTCATATACATTTACTTTGCTTGTAGCTGCAGATTATTTACATTTAGATATGTAAACATTTATAAAGCTTGGTTATAAACCGCCAGCCTTGCTTGTGTTGATGTAGCAACGTTTCCTACTTTTATACTTTTTAAATTATAATTATAGCATTCTTAAGTAGAAATCTTCATTAATAATATTTTTCCTATACATTATAGCCATCTCTGTAAAACTAGCCAGGTTCTTCCATCCCATTTCTCCATTTAAAGCCACCCCAGACGAAATTCCCTTAGAACAGGGCATCGGCCTACAAAATGCTGCATGTCTTCTAATTCCTTGCTGTTACCTAGTGAGTAGAGCTGGCAAAAAATCGATGTTCATGGCATCGATTTTTGCCAACATTTTTAGGAAAACATCGATTAAAATCGATTAAAATCGATTTCTTAAATTTGTCTCAAGTAAATACTTAGGGCATATATTTCATCTTCTAGATGGCACTATCTGCCACATAAACTAGCAAATAACAATGTAAGAGCTATATAGATGAAAAATCGGCCCTTATAAGAATAAAAATATATATATTTGAAACCATATAACCCAAATTTATTTTCCATTTAACATTTATAACCTAAATTAAATCACTTCATGTAATATTCTTAATAATGCGATTCTTTTCAGAGAGATTTATTTTCCATTTAACGTTTATAACTTAAATTATATCACTTCATGTAATACTCTTAATGATGAGATTCTGTTCACAATAACAGAATGAAATTACTCCTCCAGCCACTGGATCCCATAAGTAAAAAGGAGCATATCGGCACGCCTGTCCGAGATTATGTTTCCAGAATATTTTTCCATCTTCCTCCCTCGCACTCTCCACCAACACCAATGTTAGTTATCCTAAAACAGAATAGTAAATGAATTTGATCCATTCTAGTTTTTTACAATTTTGTTCTTACCCTTAGACGCTGTGTTTCGCCGCTAAAAATAGTGATGGAACTTTTTCGATCTTAATCGATTCTCAAAAAAAATATCGATGTTTCTCACGCAGTATAAAAATCGATACATCGATTCGAGAATCGATTTTTTTGCCAGCTCTACTAGTGAGCATATGCCACCATTAACAATCCTTCTTGGACAGCTGTTCAACCATAACAGATCGCCTCTCGCCTTCATTATCCAGGTTATGTCACTTTGTCAGAAGAGCTCGTTGCAGTATGTTTGTCCCAACTCATTGTTCAAGTCTTTAAAAATTCCCACTGGGCTTCCCGATGCCTTGAGTATATGTTGCCTGCGACTCTCCTCTTTCAGTGCAGTAAGAAGCTTTATGTTGCCTTCGATCCATCCATCATGCGATACATTGCTATCCAGAGTAACTCCAGATTGCTCACACATGGCCAGAAATGTAGTGTACCGTCCCAAGTCTTTGCGCATCATTTGCTTAGCCATGCCCCACAATGTGCTGTATACCTCCAGTTTTCCAATCATTATCTGAAGTGTTGAAGGATTGTTCAAAACTATATCATCAGCATTTATCAAATATCGCTTAACAATTTTGTCCATATTTTCCTTGTGTTTTTCAAAATAATTCAGAACTGTTTTCATTTTCGAATACTTTCAGCTCAAAACATTCCTATGCTCTAAATTTTCATTGATTAAACTTAAAATGTCCTGAAAAAATGTAATCGATTGACACACAGATATTACTGAGTGAAGACATTGGATTAAGCATTTGGTCCAAACGTGAAGTAGAATGCAATTTTAAAGTTAAAAGCCCAATAATAACTTTGGGTTTTGAAAAGGGAGAATATTTATGAATTCGGTTTACTCCACAATCGTTAAAAATTCCTTAAAATATATGAAAGCAGAATATTCGAGATGCCTGGAGGAACCTCTGCAAGTTAAGGAACTGCATTCTGCAAAGTATATTGATCATAATGTAAATACTTAATTATAAGTCTGGGCTTTTAAGGCTACAAACTGGCATTATACTTTCGAAAAAGGACAATAAACTTTAGTCAGCAACGAATGATAAACTAGAAGTCTCTTCTGTAAAGGATGCCTAGCACAACATTCTTCAAGCTATCTAGAAGGGCTATTTTATATTCGATTTAACAGTCGAATTAGCCAATTTTGGGGATTAACAGTTGGCAACACTGGTTGCTTAAGGGGTAACACCACTGCAGCTTGTCAATTTCGAGCGTTACTGCTACTGCGCTGCCACAGCGAAGAGTCTTTGGATCATAACTCGACAACCGTTCATTCAATCTTTATTATTCCTTCGGCGGATCGATAAGTTTTATTGACTACTAAATATGTCTAGAAGGAACGAACCCTGTAACTTTAAAACTGTGGAAGGTGTGCCGTTTTTTCTAGATTGCGGGGGTGGGAGGGGGCGTGGCCTAAATTGAAAATAAACCGGATCTGCCTGCAGATATAAGAAGCATATGTCCCGTACATGTCAAACATCTAACTCTTACCAACTCTGAGATCTGTGCGTTCATACGGACAGACGGACTCGTCTGTTGATGTTAATCAAGAATATATATGCTTTATAGGGTCGGAGATGCTTTCTGCTGGCTACAGAGTATAAAAATCGAGAGCGTTAGTTAAAGTCAGTCCAGGCCGACTTCGATATACCCGTTACTCAGGGCGAATCAGTGTTTAACAAACTTCCTTATGTTAATTAACAGAGCATTAATAAAATAATTTGAATATTTCAACATTATTTTAAATATTTCAAAATAATTCCGGACTTAAGCCGATTGTGGATAGATACTTTAACACACCACCTTGTGGCTTACTTTACAGTGGTGTCCACTCATCCACGATTCGAATTCAAAATTCTAGATCTAATCCAATCTAGATTGCCTCACAGGTGAGATGTTCGCTTGCGGGGAACTTGTATTACACTTTCCGCAGAAAAATGCACATCACTTAACTCATTAGTCCTTAATACGATCTGTATGTGTTGGGGAAATCGTTTAAGAGTACAAAATTTCGCCAAATAACCCAATTAATGAACTTTTTTCGGCCCCAATGAGGCACATTTCGCCCCTAGCATGCCGGCCCAGCCTATCAATATTTTGAGTACATGCATACCCTGTGTATTGTTGAGTATCGGTTTCGAACTACATATCGGGACAAAGAAGAAGAAAAAGGAGTCTGAAGGACAATCAATATCTTTGGCTATTTTTTTTGTTGATTCTAAAAGTAGAAATTAAGTTCAGTTTTGTTGAAATTCTTTTACTTTTTACCTCCTTTACGATTCCAACAGTTATGCCAACGATTTATCTTGTACTTATCCAATTAGAAAACATTTCCATCACCTCCGTCTTTTCATATTTCTTCAGCTGACTTAAGTTTCACTTTGCAGCGACCTTTTCATAAGAGTCAATGCCGTCTGCCTGCAGTTGGCTTCCATCATCCATCATTGAATGCTGGTGGTGCTGCTGGTGCTGCTGCTCCTGTCATGCTCCATCTTCATCTTCAATCAATTTTGGCTGCTTTCACCCTACACACACACACACACAGCGAACCGTTGGCTGTTGCACAAATATCATTGGCGTTAATCCTTTTCTACATCATCAAGCAATTTCATCAAATAAATCTAAAGTGATTTGTATTTGTCACACAGTTTTCAACTGCTTCGTCTCGCTTCGCTTCGTCTGCTTTTTAAATGTTGCAGCATTCCGTGTTTTTCTTTTTTCTCAGTTGACTTCCCGCTGATTGACTGCCGCTTTCCCAGCATCCTCGACATCTATGTGCATTTTATGCCATGTTTACTTTTGCCACATTCCTCTCTCATTCCACCGGTGGCTGGGTGATTGAAAATTTTTGGTTTTTTTTTTGCAGCTGGGACTGCAGCTACAACTGATCCAATGTTTATTATAGTGTCCACCTCTACTCCCCTCCATCCCCCTCTCCCCTCTCTGGCTGTATGAAGCTTACGAAAAGGTCAAAGTTGAATGTTGAATAATAAACGTGAATGGCAAAATGTCAGCATGTCAGTTCTTATTAGGTCAGCTTTAGCTTACGGATTTGATTTGCTGTAGCCATGTCAACGCTGCACTTGGAAATGAACAAAAAAAAAGACTACACTGAGAGAAAAATGCATTGAAATTGGGTTGTTGAAAAGCGGTTAATGAAACTTAAACTTAAATACCTATGCTTTTTTTCTTTTTAAAATTGTTAAATGCCGAGCCTGGTTATAATTTTCGAATGATAATGCTCCGATTCGACCATATAAAACTATCTTTTGTCCGGTCAGGTACGTTTCGGAATGTTAGCAATTTGAATTGACCGGTTCTAAACGGTTCTCAGGCCCGGTTTACAGCCTGGCAAAATATAGATCAAACAATATTTGTGTTATTTTATTTACAATGAAAGAAGTTCAAACTTGCTTATGCATTTATATTCAAGAAAACTTCATTGAGTTCAAATATGGAAATGTTTTGCATTCAGCAACAACTGCTGCATCAAAATTCGTACTGTGCATACACTTTCGTACCTACACTCAGAAAACAGTGATTTCTAGAGTTTTGGGGAAACTTGGGAAAATTTACTGTTAAAGCAATAATTGCCTTATAAATATATAGAATATAGCCTAAAATTAGAGCTGTAATGTAATGATTACTTTCCGTACTTAATTACTTTTCATTACAATAATCTCTGTTATATTAATTCCTGACTACGATGTATTTAGTGATCGTAATTGTAACTTGGGACTACGATTACTCAATGATTATATCAGTTTGTAATTACTTTTACAATTACTTGAATAATTGTACCTGTAAACTGGCATTATTGAGTAATTGTACTAAAAATTATTGGGAATTATTATAAGGAATTTGTGTGTCCAATGGGCCTAAAATATTGTTCTACCCTTGCAGAGGGTATATTATAATTGTCCAGATGTTTGTTACGCTTAAAAGGTAGCATTTCCGATCATATAAAGTATATATATTCTTGATCAGCATGAAGAGCTGAGTTGATTTAGCCATTTCCGTCTGTCAGTCCGTCTGTTTCTATGCCATCTCCTACGTCAGTTTTAAAACTGTCGCGACCAAACTTAGCAAGAAGTCTTCTGATACAAATAAGCTGCACATTTGTCGGAACCGGCCGGATCGGTTGACTATAACATATAGCTGACATAGAAACAAACGGTCGAAAAACTAGTTCTAATGAGAAAAACTCTTTTGTTTTCAATGCAAACGTCACCAAACTCCGTATTTACTAGTTTTTAATGCTTCTTCATAATTCTGCCAAGTTTGGTCCAAATCGAACATCTATATAGTATAGCTGCCATAGAAAAGTAAGGTTAGAAAAGTAGTCTTAGTATGAAAAACTTTTTTGTTTTCCATGCAAACCTCTTCAAAATTGGCCTATATATATTTTATAAGCTTTCACACAATTCTTCAACGTTTTGTTCAAATCGGATGACTATAGGTTATATCTGCCATAGCAATGAACGGTCGAGAAACTAGTTTTAGTAAGAAAAACTTTTCATTTCTTAGTTTGCTATGCTTTCTAATGATTTTACTGAGTTTGGTCGAAATCGGACAACTATATAGTATAGCTGTCATAGAGAAGTAGAGTCAGAAAAGTAGTTTTATTAAGAAAAACTTTTTGGTTTTCAATGGAAATGTTCTTAAAATTCGCATTTATTTATTTGATATGCCTTCACATAGTTCTACAAAGATTTAACAAAATCGGTTGACTATAGCATATAGCTGCAGTACGAATGAACGGTCGAAAAAGAAGTTCTATTAAGAAAAACCAACGTTTTGTTATGCTTTTAAATGATTCCAATAAGTTTTGCTCGAAATCGGACATCTTTATGGTATAGCTGCCATAGAAAAATAGGGTCCGAAAAGTAGTCTCTAGTACAAAAACGTGCTGCAAGGGTATACAAGCTACCGAACTTAGCTTTCCTCTCGTTTTTCTTTTAAAATATTGAAATTTAGTATATTTTTTTTACACAAAAAATATTTATTTCGAAAGGATACGTTTTCAGTATTGTCAAAAATACAATTTTTTTAATATCCGGCCACTCTACGGTGTACCTTTACAAACGTAGCCTTCATTTCTTGACAAAATCTTTCCCAGTCTTGGACAGGACTCAAGCTTCCTGGGCACAGTCTGTTGGTTATTGATTAAGCTAATGTATTTCCTTAACCCTCTACTTCAGCTTCCCAGCTGACTTTTCTCCTTTTCTCAATGCCAATTGTTTTCAGTGTGCCTAACTCTTATATGATGAGTGCCATTTACCCTCTCTTCCTGTAACCGTCCGCACATGGCATACATTCCGGCGCATCTCGTGTGCTTTATGAAGCAAATGATTGCGTGCTCAGTGGATGTGCAAGTGTACATATATGTACATACGTACTTACACATACAGGTACAAGGAGCAGGCTCAGTCAGATGCGGCGACATGGTACACAAGTTTGCTTTTTAAGCCAAGCGGCTGGACTGTACTGATTCTTTCTTTTAGCTCATTTTGTTTGTGGGACTAATCGCCGCCAAAGGGGTGAATCATAGCTGTTAATTCTCGTTGGTTCAGCAATACCTTCTCAGAGTCAGTTTCTAGCTTCTACTTGAACAGCCTAAAGTCTCTACCAAATGTCAATTATCTACAGGCCACTTGAGCCCAAGCAGCCAACCCTTTCGCATCCAACTCTCTCTCCTCTCTGCTGTTGTCCCAAATAAGGAAAAACTTTTGCCTTTTTTGTGTTAACAAAACAATTCAATACCCGACAACGCCTGCTCCTGTCAATTTATAAGTTCATAATTTAAGCTAACAAAGCCAAATACCAGATCGAAGTCAATCAAGCTATATAGTACATATGTACGCTGATATATACATAAAGATTGGCGGGGGGAAACGGATACGAATTGGCTCGTTTCATGCTTTTTTAATATCCGTTTCATGTGGATTTATGCGCATCAAGTTCACGCTGAGCGACGGCACATAAATTTCATGGCAATTGAAGCACACCAACAACAACAGCACCAACAACAACAAGAACTATGGGGAAAAAGGGTTAACTGGCACTAGGTGGTGGCAGGGGGAGTCGGCTGGGGCTCAGTCCAAATTGACTAGTGGCATTTTTCAAAGTTTTTCCTTTTCAAACCGTTGGCTTATTGATGCCGCCTGACCAACTTCGATTAATTTATAGCGATAAGCAACTCCTTTCCGTCCCCTCGCCTTTGCTCATAAAGTGTAATTAAAGTGGCTGATGTCTGATTAAAGGCATCAATTTTATATGGCCGGTAGGTAGTGAAATGGGGCTGCAACTCAATTGGCCATAGGCACAGCCAAGTTTAATTAAAAAAAAATCGTAAAAAAAATACGGCCCACCTCGCTGCTCCTTCACCTGGCAAATGCAGTTTAATTGGGACCCATTCGGCAGACAACCAGACAGAGAGAGAGAGAGCAGGAGAGAGAGAGAGAGTGAGGTATGTAAATTTGCTGGTATTAAAAACAAAGAACCAAAAAAATGATATGCCTGTGTTGATGCAGGTGGCAGCAGCAGCTCAGCAGCACTTTTTTCTACTCTCATTCCTTTTTTTGATTGTTAAGTGAATTACCATTTTGTTTTTTGTTTGCTGTTTTAAAACTAGAAAAAACTTAATATTTACTTTGACTGCTCTTTAACAGCAGCTCGCAATCAAATTTCCTTGAACAAAATGGGCCTAGGCCAAATTTCAGACCTGAGCTCCGGTAAACCGACTCAAATCGAAACTTACCAGGCTTAAGGTTTCAATATTTCAAGTTTTTTTTGGTTCGAACCTTGATTCAGCTTAGGCTCTACACAAAATTTGTATACAATTTCTAACTAAGACTATCCGATTTCAAGCAAACTTAGTAAAATCATGCTTAAGCCTAACAAACGCACATGTACGAAATTTGGAGTCGATTCCATTCAAAACAAAACAGTTTTTCTCTATAAAACTTCTGTTTTGACCGATCTTTTGTACTGCAGCTATACGATATAGTCAACCGATTTTGACAAAACTTTGTAGAACTATGTGAAAGCAAATTAAATAAATAAATGCCAGTTTAAAGAACATTTTCATTGAAAACAAAAAAGTTTTTCTTACTAAAACTAGTTTTCAGACTCTATTTTTCTAAGACAGCTATACTATATAGTTGTCCGATTTCTAAGCAAACTTAGTAAATTCATGGGAAAGCATAGCAAACTAAGAAATACAAAGTTTGGAGGCCATGCCATTGAAAACAAAAAAGTTTTTCTTACTAAAACTAGGTTTCAGACTCTATTTTTCTATGACAGCTATACTATATAGTTGTCCGATTTCTAAGCAAACTTAGTAAATTCATGGGAAAGCATAGCAAACTAAGAAATACAAAGTTTGGAGGCCATGCCATTGAAAACAAAAAAGTTTTTCTTACTAAAACTAGTTTTCAGACTCTATTTTTCTATGACAGCTATACTATATAGATGTCCGATTTCGACTAAACTTAGTGAAATCATGGGAAAGCATAGCAAACTAAGAAATACAAAGTTTGTAGGCGATTCCATTAAAAATAAAAAAGTTTTTCTCACTAAAACTGGTTTCTCGACCGTTCATTCCTATGGCAGCTATAACCTATAGTCAACCGATTTTGACAAAACTTTGAAGAATTGAGTAAAAGCTTTGAAAGCCAATTTGAAAGAGGTTCACATTAAAAACTAACAAGTTTTTCTTACTAAAACTATTTTTCTAACCTTACTTTTCGTTCGATTTCGACCAAACTTGGCAGAATCATGAAGAAGCCCAGAAAACGTGTTACTACGGAGTTTGTAGACGTTTGCATTGAAAACAAAAAAGTTTCTCTCACTAAAACTGGTTTTTCGGCCCATCATTCCTATGGCAGCTATATGTTATAGTCAACCGATCCGGCCGGTTCCGACAAATGTGCAGCGTATTTGTTCTAAAACACTTTGTGCAAGGTTTTGTGAAGATTTTGAACTGACAGGACGAATGGACAGACGGACAAGGCTAAATCAAGCCAGCTCGTCGGGCTGATCAAGAATATATATACTTTTTTCTGTCGGAGATGCTTACTTCTATGCGTCCAGACAATATTCTAAAACCCTCTGCAGGGGTATAAAATTCTTGTGGACAACTTAAAGAGTTCAAAAGTAAAGAATTTTGCAACGTGGTTTGGGGAAAAAGCCCCACTGTGTGACGGCTGCAAATGGCTGTGGCTTGAATGCAGCGAGGTCAACCTAAGTCCCAAACAACTAACTGCACGCGAGGATGAGGGAAGTCTTTCTAGCATCTGATCATCGACTGCTACGATGACAGACGGTGTATGCCCTCGCCACATTATATCAACATTTTCCTTCCAAGGAGTGCCGCAAAACCGAATGAGTGGGTGGGTCACAATGCTGAGGAACCAAAACAGCAACTTGACTGCATTGTGAAGGGACCATAGAAGCGAAGCCTTATGGCTATTAAGTTATCTTTGGATGTTTTAGAAAGTCTCTTTCAGAAAATCTTAGGCAAATAGAATCTTCTTCTAGAAGAGAGGCTTCTCATCAAACAGTTCTTCGACAAATATGGTCCATTGCCAACCTTCTGAATTGTGCGATTTTGCTGTTTCGAACAATTTTAGTTGCTTGTTCGCTTGTTAGGAATCTAGTGACTTGCCGTATTACTTCACTTTGTCACAGATAGTTCAAAGTATCCCAACCAGATACAGCTTTACAAAATATATATATCAATTTCTATTTGCTGCTTCGAATAATTATCTAAAAAACCATCAACATGGATATTGGATTCATTGCGGAGATTATAGCTATGCCGCTCAAGCTTATTCAATACCTGTTCGAACGCTACATGACTGCATTTGGTCTTGTAATGTCCTGTGCGGAGGAGTCAAGTCTTATCAGACTGCTGGTCAGCTGCTTGATGGCCCTAGCTTTTATAATCAACGTAAGGTCAGGTAGCATAATATTTCAGCACATCGTAGACTACCTAAGTAGAGACAATCGTCAAGAAACGGAGTGTACCCATCATCTTCAGCTAGCTGAGAAGTCTTTGCTTTGCTGGACCAACTATGAGGCAGTGCCTCTGTCCATGTTACTGAAGAATAATGGTCGTACTGTTGTATTACGCATCAGCTCGCAGAATCCTCTAGTTGTGCCGCACCTGAGTGGAGGCGAACTGAATGGCAATTATTACTTTATCGAGGCCTGTTTCAAGTGGAGCTCCGCGCACTCTGCGATCTCATGCGAGTTCTTCCTGGAAATGCAGGTCTTACATCGAAACTTTGAAAGCTTGGAGTATGTCACTGTGTCCTACCTCTATGTGAATTCCGGCCATAAGAACGAACAGCTGAGTAAGATTGCAGATTATTTGGGGGAAATACAAACAGCCGGTTTGAGCACAGAAGTGGCGCCCTTTGAGCTGGGCTTATTGATGCAACCCTTCGGGTCGGACCACTTCACTTATGCGGGCACCTACGATAATGGCCAAATGGTGGTGCCCACACAGTGGTTAATCTCTTCGAGTGTTGGAGCTATAAGTTTCGAGCAGGTGCTACAATTTGAAACTCTGTGCGGTGAGAATGGCCAGAAGATCATGCAGAATGAACGTTTGCAGTAGTTAATTGAAGGAACACAATAAGTAAATAAACTGAGGCCACGCACTGTGCAATCAAATTCTGTTTGGTCGCCGCAGGTTACTGGGGAATGAGCTGTGATTAGAGGTAATCATTCTATTATCTGGAACTTTAGCAGCAAATGTTGTACTTGTGTCTTGTTGCTTCGTGGAATCTCAAGGAGACCTGTGCTTGTTCCTAAAGTAAGTATATCCCGTCACTCGTAGAGTAAAAGGGGTTGCAGAAGTCAGGTTGGAATAAATATACTTGATCAGCATCAACAGCCGAGTCTGCCCGTCCGTCTGTCTGTATGTACACCTGGACTAGTGTTGTCTCATGAAGATTATATAAAACGTTGCATACTTTTAATCGCACCATTTGCTGTCTGCTAACATAATGTTAATTAACATAATGTTAAGGCTATTCAACATTAGTTCTACTAGTTTTAGTACAAATACACTGCACCTTGGTCGGAACCGGCTGGATCGAATGACTATACTATATAGCTGTCATAGGAACGATGGGTCGAAAAACTAGTTTTAGTGAGAAAAACTTTTTTGTTTTCAATGTTCACTTCTGCCTCTCTTGAAACAGTCTCTGGACTACGTTTGCAGGGATACTTTGCTGATCTTTAAGTGGGTTTCTTATTTTGCAACTCATAGAAATATTCATTTCCGACCCCATAAACTATATATATTCTTGATCAGGGTGACGAGCTGAGTCGATTGAGCTTTGTCCGTCCGCCTGTCTGTCTGTTTCTACGCGAACTAGTCTCTCAGTTTTAAAGCTATCGAGCTGAAATTTTACACAGAGTCTTTTCTAAGTCGGAACCGATCGGATCGGATGACTATATCTCATAGCTGCCATAGGAACAATCGGTCGGAAAACACGTTTTAGTATGAAAAACTTTTTTCTCTTCAACGGAAACGTTTTCAAACTTTGTAATCGTAGGTTTTCTATGTTTTTTTACAATTCTATCAAGTTTTATTAAAATCGGACAACTATATGGTATAGCTGCCATACAAAAGATGGGTCTGAAAAACAGTCGTAGTTGGAAAAACTTTTTTGTTTTTAATGGTAGCATCCTGCAATTTTGTATTTGTTTGTTTCACCTGCTTTCACATAATTTTACAAATTTTTGGCCATATCGGATGACTATATCATATAGCTGCCATACAAACGATCGGTCGGAAAATGGGAAAAAGAGTGTTTTTTGAATATATTCAAGCGATCACTTGCTACAGAGTATATAAACTTGAGCACAGACGAAGTTAGCTTAGCTTTCTCGTTTTTAATACCTGAAGGACCGATTCTTGGGCTTATCTGATAGACGTACAGCTGCCGAGGCCTACCGTTGGCAAGACTACTTGGAACGGCTCGTCGCCACTTGCTTGAGCTTAAGCATTGAGACTGAACTATTTATTATCCAGGCCTCCAGCCAGGCATGGTCCGAATGACACCTTAGTTTATCCCGGGTTGTGATGTGAAGAATGTGAGAAGGCGGAACTGCTTATTTGCGGGGTATACCAACTTATTCACAGCTAACCTCTACAAGGAGACTGTTCGCCATCAGCAACCTGCCACCCAGTCTCCCAGGGCCCAACAGCTGGGCTGACAAGTTCATCGAGAAACGGACTTGCAACTACTACTAGGAGAATGCAGATGGCTAGAGCAGATTGATTAATCTTAGTATTTACAAATTTATCTCTCTTCAGACTCTTCAGAGTTCCAAGACGTGGCAGCTTAGCGGCAGAAGGAGGCTGGTTCCGTTGCGAAGTGCCCTTCTGCCTTTCATTTTCCATCTTCAATGCAAATTCCAACGTTGTAACAACTTCATTTGAGTGCCATCTACTCCAGCCTAGAATTGAATTAAGAATTATTCAGCATGCCATTGGAATTTGACAACTTCCACTTCAATTTGCAAGCATGCGTATGACCTCCTGGGGGCAGCTGAGGCTGTGTGTCTACTCCGTTCATATTCATATTGCTAGTTTTCAAATAATTTAACATGTTTCCATGCCAATAAATTCAATTGTCATTGCCTGTAAGTGACAGCTGCCTTCTTTCCCTGCTTTCCTTCTTTCCCTTCCGCCCGCCCACACCCCACGACGTTGTGTTGCCAAAAGCGTTTGATCCGGCCTTGACTGGGACAACTCCTTTTTGGCTGGCATATTTGATTTTGTAATTTGCATTTGATAAGCAAACCAGAGGGTCGCCCGACTTTTTGTTTTGTTTTAATTCCATTTGAGTTGTGCTATCCAGTTTATCCATCTGGGGAAACTTTTGGGCAGAAATTAAAAATGGTCCCTCGGGGAGAATTCACATAAACTTTGCATTTGTTTTTATTGTTTTTATAGAAACGCAGGGAAGACGATGAAAAACAATTTTTGGAAAATAATATTATTGCCTAATTCATTGAATTAGATGTATGTATACAATGGAAACAGAAACAGCTATCACAATTTGGTCAAAATGTGTGCCAGCACAACAAACAAAATCTGAGGCAAGAATCAAGCAAACAAAACAAACAACTAACTTAATTTCAATTCTAATAATACAAATTTTCGTATATAATTTCGTTATACTATTATTTAGTCGTTAACTATTGCTGAATTTCCTTGAGTGCGTCTATATAAACTTGCTCCTTGAGATGATTTCGAAATGTCTGAAACAATACTGAAAGGATATGAGAGACGAGGCGTGGGGGGGTGGGGGGTGATGAGGGGACAGCACATTTATATATTAGTTGACAAAAAAAAAACAAAAAAAAACTATCCTTAGAAACATTTAGCTGCAGTAAAATATGTGGTAAGAGTTAGGGGAGGAAGAAACTTGTCAGTTTTAGTCAAATAATTGTATATACAGGGTACCCTGTACATAGGTTTTGCCATTCGGGATTGTTGATATAAGCCACTCGCAACTACTTATTAGAGCTGTCATGTAATCATTACTTTCCGTACTTATTTACTTCTCATTACAATAAACAAGACTGTTCAGATAATGCAAGAACTATTCCTAAATACTATTTTGTTTAGTAATCATAGTTGTTACCTGGAACTACAATTATGCCATAAATATTACAAATTGTAATTACTTTGACAATTACTTGAATAATTGTATCCGTAAAGGTGAATTATTTGGTAATTGTGCTTTAAAAATGTAATTATTCATGAATTGCAGGTGAAAATAATGATTGCAATCAAAGTTTAGTTGATTGCTGATCATGTTTATAACAAAAAAACAAACTTAAATTGTTATTCTTTTGGAGCAAACCCATATAACTAAAACCATGTACACGGTATGCAAGAATGTGGCTTATTTATATACAGTTGGTTAACTACTCCAAACATTGGCAAACATTTCAGTTTTCAGCCAAAAATGTATGATTAATTCAAAGTTTCAAGCACAATTACTCAATTATTCCCCATTTACCGGCACAATTTTTCAAACAATTGTAAAAGTAATTACATTTTGTAATATTCACTGAATAATCGTAATTCCATTGTAGCTAGCTACGATTACTACAGCATTGCAATTAGGAATTGTTTTTAATTATCTAAATTATTATGGTAATACGGTTGGATAATTACTTCAAACATTTCAGTTTTCACCTGCAATACCTATAAATAATTCAACGTTTCAAGCATAGTTACTCAATTACTCCCCTTTTTCAGGCACAATTTTTTCAAGTAATTGTAAAAGTAATTAAGAGTAGTTATTACAAAATAAATAATCACTGAATACCCAGTTACGACTACGATTACTTCAACATCAGAAACAGTTTCAAATCACGAACCGAAACCCATACTAAATTAACGTCATTATAGGAATCTTTAGAAGGGGAACTAAACCTGCACCTTGGTGGCATTACTTTCTTCGTTTCTTTATTTTTCGTGTTTGCAGATAATTTTGGTCAGATTTCTCTGGAAGAATTACAGCGAAAGGGAAGAAGTTGCAGGAACCAAAGGGATATCGATTAGTCATATCGGAAATTGAAAGAGTGTCGAGTGGAAGAGAGTGGAATAAAATCTTTAAAGATTACATATTCTGAATTCCAAGACGGATTAGCCATAAGAACTTTGCCTAATAAAGATTAGTTCTTATTTAACGAAGCTGAACGTTTTTTTTTATCAACTGTAGTGCAATACGCAGCAACATTACAATGGCAGCTTCAACCAATTCTCGGAAATGCAAGCATATACTTAAGTACATTCATATTCATGTGCAAATCAGCGGTGGGCACCAAAATCAAACAGAAGGGCGAACGTTTTTATCGAAATGTCGATGTTTCTTATACTCAATGTATCAATTTTGAAAATTTTGTTAATAAAAATTGACAACCCTACTATCGATTATCACATGGCGACCGTTAATCTACAAATTTCGGAGGTTTCTTTGATTGGAGTTCGATAAATTTCTAGTTCAAAATTGATGTAGAGCCATATCTAAGTTATCTATCTATTTTGCGGACATTCCCATACAAAATTCGTTGGGTAAATACTTGGCTGTTGATTGGTCTGGTGGCAAGTGCTCACTACGAAGAGATTGGGTTTCGTTAACGCAGCACCGGTGCTGCCGAACACAGGGAGCGTTATTAAGCACTTTACATCGCCACCGAACTCTATTGTTTGACTTTTGATTGTTTAATTACGTCAAGCTAATCTATGGACAGTTTGGTTAGAAGTCTCGAAAAATATTAACCAGTTTTAACCGATGTTTACTTTAAACAAACGTGAAGAGTTAAGTGGACTTGCAATGTTTCGGAATGCCTTGCAGGCCAGGTTGACCTATTCTATTTCAGGAATAGGTTTACAGCATTTTCGGCGTGGACATGGGTACTTTTCAGTTTGGTTTGAGTGAAAAAGTTGAAAGTTTCACGAAACTTAAAGCGATCTTAGATCAGAAAAGGGGTTTCCTGCTGCCGCTGCACTCTGGGTCATCACTTTTAAGTACCTAAGGGTCGGAGGGTTTGAGAAAAAACCGACTACCAAGAAACTTAAAGCGATGTTAGATAACATTGTTCTCTGGGTAATCCTTTTAAGGTACCTCAGAGTCGGATTTGAGAGAAAAATCGCCTATCAAGAGCTTAATTCTTCTTTTTTCAGAGCTAATACAAAATTTTTCGCGAATTCTACGCACAATTAGGATTTTTCTTCTCACTCACGAAGCTTTAAGATAAAGAGTAGAAAAGTCTGCCAAAAAAAAAGGGTTGGTAATAAGACCCGGCACTCAAAGTTGAACAATTACAGTTAAAATTCATCAAATTGAAATAAGTCAACTAACAATTAACTAAATGAACATTCCTAGCTTTCAAAGGGCCGATTTCTCAACTTCTACATAGCTATGCTATGTGCTAGATAAACTTACAGTTTACACTGCTATTTGTAAGTTTATGTGACAGACAGCTCTAAGTAGAAGATGAGATAAGGGCCTTAGACATTCCCTTTTGGCATTACATCAACAATCGCATTCAATGGACTTGGGGTAAGAATTTCAAGGGTGCGTTTGACAAACGTCTATACGTGCAATAGAACAGAAACTGATGGACAGTTCTAACAGTCCTATAATATGTATGTAGGTTGGGTATATGTATGCTTAAGATACTGTTTACTTGGCAAATCTTCTCGATGACAACAACAACAAGCTAAACCTAAAAACGATCGCTCTGCTCTAACTAACGAGTCTACGACCTGCCGCCGCTCTAAAGCCTTTCCCTTTTCAATTCGCCGTTGTGAAGGGGAAGGGGTGTTTTTTGTTTGAATGGGTGGGATGAGGTGCGCGTGCTACCAACCGCTACTACTGCTGCTCTACGTGCTACGTCCGATTTGCAACCAGGCGAGCAACAACTGCAAGGCCGGCTGTAGCAGCACCAGTTTTCAGATATCTGCATTTATATTGATGCGAGTCAGAAACTCGCCCTGCGAATCGGCCACAGCGCGTATTATCTCCAGCAACAGTTCGCGCGACAAGCTGGCAATTTTGGGTAAACGTGCCACCTTGGCAAAATCTTTGACAATCAATTTCAAGGCGTACTCCTTGATGTCATAGATTTTGGTGATATCGGATGCCTCCAGTGTCTGTAGCACATTCTCGTAGGTGATATTATGCTCGAGTGAGTATTTGCAGAAGGCATGCAAACGATTGTTGGCCAGGCCATAGAAGCAGGGTGCCTGGAACAGATACAAAGCGTCCTGGGGTGGCATCTTGGTCTCGCCATAATAAATGTAGCGCAGGAGCGAATGGAAGGCCTCCAGTGAGGGTGAAATTTCGCCAATTTGTATCTGAAAGAGCAGGAGGTGAGCAATAAGGAGCCGCACACGTCTGTTTCACCCACTCACATTGACGGTATTATCCGGTGGCATGAATGAGCGGAACATGCCCTGGAAATAGGTACAACGTGATGATAGTACGGATTTATGCGCCGGTATCACATGATCCTCCAAAATGAGGCTTATATCGCAGAAATCTTTGCCAGTTGTCTCCAGGAATGTGGACAGATCAATCTCCAAAGTGGTGCCTAGAAGAAACACATGCCGCCATGTTAGACGAGGGTCCGTACAGGCTACCTGCAACAACTTACCTATGTTGCACTCAAAACTGGTGTCCATGACCAGCTTGCTGGGATGCAGACGCTTGCGTATAATCTCCACCAGCAGCGGCTTATCCAAGTCACTGAACTCACTGGACATGACCACCTCGGTGAAGTTCTCCTCTTTGATAATGAACTGCATGCAGTGATCCTTGATGATTTTGATGCTAGGTAAGTGGGATTGGTTTAGAAATCAACAGAGTTAATCAACACCGAAGCCACCGCTCTACTCACTTGCTGCGATCCGCATTGTACAGTGCCTCCAGCACATTAATCTTGTTGATCTTATAGTCCAAATACTGTATACAGCCGTGCGCCAGGCGCGGCATGGTGAACAACCCAGCCAACTGGTAGATGTCCGTTATCAAAATGATGATGTTCTTGCTGTACGAATCCTTCAGATCAATGCGATCCGTGTAGATGTAGTTGAGGATGATGTCGAAGGCCTCGGGCGTGGCGTGTGCCAGTCGTACCTCCAGCATGGGTGCCCGGTCGCCGCCCACTCCTGTATTCAGCGCCTGCGCATCCACCTGACCCACCCCGTACAGCTTCTCCAGCTGCTGCTGGCGCGCCTCGCGTGCCGCAAAAATCTTGTTCCTCAGATACTTGGAGCGCGCGGCCACAAATGCTATGTGCGCCAGAATGCGCACCTCCTCCGCCCCCACCACGAATTGTATGTCGCAGAACTGCTTCTCCTGGAAGAATTTGCCAAAGTCATCGCGCAGCGTGCACTTCGGGTAGCTGGAGAACTGGAAGCGATAGGTGTCACCGCGTCGCACACTGTTGTCCACGGTGCCGCCAAAGATGTACATGGCGTCGCAAATTACCGCCGAGGCGTGGAACACCCGACCGGATGGCACATCCGAATTCTGCTCCGGCAGTATGACCGACCACACCTGCGAGTCCAGGTCATAGCAATGCAAGTCGTTGGGCAGTGTGGAGTCTGCCGAACCACCAAAGACATACAAGAAGCGATCATGATGCACCATGGTGTGACCATAGCGACGCGATGGTGGTGCCGAGGTGGCACCTCTTAACACCGGCTCATTGGAGATGCGACGCCAGGTGCGCGTCTTGAAGTGAAACTCAAACAATGAGTTGGTAATCTGCAGACCGCTCTGGCCCGAGAACACATACATGGCGTCACGTGCCACGGCCACCGGGAAATTGCAACAGGTGGGCGGTCGATCGCCCTGCTGCTCCACCTCCTCCCATTGATGATTCTCGCCGGTGAGATTCAGTGTCCACATATCATTGAGGCGAGCATTGCCATCGTAACCGGCATAGATCCACATCTTGTTGTCATAGACAGCGGCTCCGTGGGCCGAACGGGGCACTGGTTGCCTATGGAGAAAGCAAAGTTGAAGATTAGCTAGCTGGGAGCGAAAGTAGAAAATAGATAAAGAATATACCCGATCACATATTGCCGAATCTAGCAGATCAGATCGCAAGTTGTATTGGAATAAGTCTTGGTTTGGGGTAAGTGTAAAGTAAGGCTATGATAAGGTTTAGGGTTTTTCAGAGGGTTGATAGAACCCATCCAGCTGGCAAGTTTCAATCAGTGTTCCGAAATCAATATAGTCTCTCCACAGTCTCTCTTCTCCTGTGTTCTGCTGCTTTCATCTCACATGTTACTGTCAAACATGTTCAGTTGGGTTTATAATTTAACCATGAATCCACTTACAAACGAACAACGCTTGCAGATTATTCAATTTCATTATCAACATTCAAGAAATGGTGAAGATAGAATGAATTAAAGTCGAGTTATAGGAAAAACAAACATTTATGCTGGGCAGCACCAGCTGAAGCAGCGATGGGCAGCACTTGCTAACTTTGAGAGGTACAGAGCAAGGCATACTTATCAGGGAAGCCGCACTTCCTCTCTCGCTCAGCCAGTGAACAACAGTTGTGAGCGACGCACTTTCGCAGACCAATGTTTGGGTTCTGCTTCTAAGCTTGGTTCTCGCTCTCTTTTGTACTCAATTTAGCATCTGTGAGAGAGAAAGTGCGGCTTCCTTGTTAAAGTACCTTGACGGGTGAATAGTTTGACATTAAAAGGTTCGATTTTCAGAAAATTTGAACATATTCGGAGCTGTTGCAGAAATCTCTCTTTCAAGCAAACTCCAACAAAAACCCAATTCTCGTTGTCCTTAGAAACTCTTTCGATTGGTTTCAAATATTTCGTGTCTCAAATAATATGAATTGTCATTCAGTTACCTTTAAAGGCAAAGAAGTTTTTCGCACCAGTTTATGTTTCAAGAGCAACACTCTCACTGGCAGATACCCAGCGGCGCACAGCTAAATGTGTTCTGAACTACAACTGCTGCTTTTCTATAAAGGGATAGTAAACAGATTGCAAACAAACCGCATTACAAATTTAAAAAAGTAATACGCAATTGTAATGAGAATCCGATGACAGTTCGGCTCTAGCATACATTTTGTATTACTGGTAATGCAGGATGTGCGCACCCCGGCTACAAAGCGGCCTTGCATATGGCAAAGTAAGCCAGACTGTAAGGTACTATTTCCGTCATACTGAAGGCAAAGTAATGAAAGAGTAATCCATTATGTAATGTAATGAATATTTTTTTATGTCAATCTTCATGAAAAGAACTAGCATAATAGAGAAATTTCTCTTCTCTTAGATAGCCAATGTGGCAATAAGTTCACCTCTAAGCTAGTCTTAGAGACAAAAGAACAAGTTGCACCAATTAGGCAGCAGTAACAACCGAGCCCTTCCCTGGATGCCGGAAAACCTCAAATCCAAATGGCCTATGAATTGCCACGCAAAGGTGCAGCCACTGCAAAGATAGGCCCTCGACACTACAGTGGCTTGGGGAAGCGCACCGAAGGTGATATTTCTTAGAAAGGAAGAGCATATTAGGTGTATAAGACAAGTATTACCCTTAATAATAGACCACAACCTCTAAAGGTTACAACAATTAATCCAATTAATGGAAGGATCCTTTAAACACTGCGATGCTCTGGCGAGGCGCCAACTCTACAGATTGGGAAAACATAGCTTAAGCCGCAACAAGTTTAGTAACCTGAAACCCACGAAAATCCTGACATTTGTACGAGTAATACAGCTGCTGGGAGAGTTGTAAACTCTGTGGGGGGCATCAGAGCATCACTTAAGTTGTCGCCACTTATGCAAAGGAGCGGTTATGGTTTGGGGAGCAGTTTCCTATTCGGTTTCCTATGCTGAAAGAGCAGTCAAAGAATGGATTCAGCATTAAAATGTGGAAATGATGCAGTGGCCGCTTGAAACTCGCTACATAAAATCATGAAAAATATAGTATAAGGAAAATTTGACCAACAATTTTGCCACAGAGTTTGGCAATCCTACAATAACAAAGTACTGATTGAAAGGGGGCTACGGTAAACCAAATCTCGCGCTCTGCAGTTGAGCGTTCCGGGCAAGAACCGTGAAACCAGATGTGTCAGACTGAAGAGCGAGGAATTTGGAAGGCAGTGATAGGATGCGGGTAAGATGTGGCTTATACAAGGGTAAGGTAAAACATCAAAAGTTTCTGCAGCTTCCAAACTAAACAAATCATTTATTGCTCACATTTAACAAAATAAAGAAAACAAAGAAAATACTTCAGGTTTTTTCCAAAAAATGCTACAGACTTTCCACCTTCTTCCCCTTCAGCACAAGACGTATCAATTGCCTGGCCCTGGGGAGAAAATGTTTCTCCAAATTACGATGCGCAATCAAAGAGATTTCGCAATAATGCAAATTTCTTCTCTGCATGAGTAGCTTCAATCGATCGGCCTGTATGTTTTTCCCTCCATTCATGGATATGCCGCACAGCATGATGGGTATATTGCCGAAGAAGCTCAACAGTTCACGTTGCCAGATGGGCACCTGTTTGTAGGTAATCCGTGAGCCTAGGTCGAACACTATTACGGCACACTGGACGTAAGGAAGATCAATGAAAGTCCCCTCAATCGTGGTCGGCGGCAGCACAAATCGTATGTCGTGATGGGAGACGCAGTTGCGTTTGATTACTCTGGCAATTCGATGGCCTTGGAGTTGGTTTAGGAGGCCTGCATTGCCCATGAGGCAGCAATTAAATGTAATTGTTGCCATTTTTCTTATGTCGTTTTCCGTGCACAGTTATAAAGCTAGGTATGGTAATCGATGCCATATATCGATAAACGATGCTGTAGTCACTCACCTGCCCGAGAATTTCCATTCCACCCACATGGCGCTGAGGAATTTGTATTCAAACAAATCATTCTTGTTGGTCAGATTGGAGTTGGAATGAATGTCGCCGGTGTAGCCACCGAAAATGAACATGGAACTGCCGGCCACAACAGCGGAATGATGGTAACGCGGTGCTGGCGGCGTGCCAGTGGCACAGGCACGTCCCCAGGACTTGTCCTTCACCCCAAAACGGATGAGATCGTTGAGCATATTTTTGCCATTGTCACCGCCAAAAACGAACATGGCATCCTTGTAGGCCACCACGGTGTGTTTGCTGCGTCTGCAAAATAAATCAGAGATGACTTTCTGCTGCTGGGCAAAACGCAGGGGTCCACCTACTTGGCGCCCACAAATTCGGCACACTCCAGCATGCGGGTCCATTGATGGGTGGCCGTGTAAGTGCTAAAATCCACATTGAGAGCATTGCAACTGTAGCTGCCGGGTGAGATGACCTTGGTGCTGCCGCTGCTGCCATTGCAGCTGGCTCCCTCGCCGTAGGCCAGGCTGCTGCTGCAATTGCTGCCCGACTGACCACCGCGCGTGCTGCGCATCGAACTGGAGTTGGACATCCTTAAGTGGTGGCGTATATGCTGGGCGTCCACACAGCCAGCCGTCGAGTTGCTTTTGCGCGCCTTCTGCCGTTTGCTTGACAAGAGGAGAGCCTCGGCTGATGGCAATGAGTGCTGTTGTTGCTGCTGCGAGTTGGCCACACAGGCCGGACAATATATGCTTCCTGTTCCTGCCGCTGGTGTGCTGCCACCACTGCCACTCCCACTCCCTGACCCAGTCCCTGCTCCGGCCGCGCCAAAGCCTCCGCTAATGGATTTTAGCATTAAAGCATTACACTGTGGACGAAATTCCAGTCGGTGGCTTAGTGTAAGGGTGTCCAATTCTCCAGGAACTGTTTTCTTTTGTTGGATTTGGCGTCCAATTGTTTACGTCGATGAATGTAGAGCAGTGTGACCGTTCGTAGAAAACATCATAATCTTAAGGCTGCAAGTACTGTTGAGAACGTTTATGCGTCTGCATTGGCATAATCTTCATGAACAAGCGCGAGCTGAAGCAAAAGCTGTAAAATGTTGGATGCCTAAGTTGCTTAATAGGTGTGAGCCTTCTTATTTTTCCATAAATTTAAAACTCTTCATAATAAATACATTTTAGTACCAATGCAATAAATAAAATGATGCCAGAGGTTTTTCTGGTTGCTTGGCTGATCGCCATGCGCGCACCGCATAAACGTGGCCAGTGTTGCACAATGCGCCCGTAAACAACACATGAACCCTAATCACGAAAACAAAACAGAAAATTTGCCGCCGGTAGCAGAATTTATAAATAAACAATAACCCAACAAATTTGTGGTGCCAAAACATAGTTTTAACGGAAAGCGAGATATAGCATGGCCAGCGGATCAAGGTCCACCATACTGCCACAATCCAAAGAGGCTCTGCTCAAATCCTACAATGCGCGGCTTAAGGACGATGTGCGTAGCATGCTGGAGAACTTTGAGGGTAAGAGAGACCGGGCCTAGAGCGGACGCTGGCGTATCATGCAATACAGCTGCTCCAGACCCTTGGCCAGGCCCTGACCCTTGCTGGCCGAAACGCCGAGCACCTTCCAGCGTTGCCTCAGCTCTTGCAGGTTCAGCCGCTCGGCCAGCTCCTGCGGCGACACTGCCTGCGGCAGATCCTGCTTGTTGGCAAATACCATGACCACACTGTCCACCAGTTCGGCCATCTGCAACATGTTATGTAGCTCTGCACTGGCCTCGGGGAAACGTTTCTCATCGGCTGCATCCACCACAAATATGATGCCCGCCGCATTGTTGAAATAATAACGCCACATGGAGCGCACACGCTTCTGGCCGCCAATATCGCACACGGTTAGACGCAGACGCTTATACTCGAGCGTCTCCACGTTGAAGCCAATTGTGGGTATGCTGGTAACCACAGCGCCCAGTTTCAGCTGATACAGCGTGGTGGTCTTGCCCGCCTCATCCAGTCCAATCATCAGCACACGCACTTCCTGCTTGGCACAGAACCGATCCAGAAACAAGCCCAATAGTTGACCCATAACAAAAAATCGAATAACTCAATACGTTCGGCTGATATAAACGGCAGGGCTTGCTCTGGAGTACTAACCAAATACTTGATGAGCTGGCCAAGCTCGGTGTGTTTTGTTTATGCAATTTGATACATGGCGTTTCTCCCCCTTTTGTTTTCTTGCAGAAATACTCAAACTGGCGCGACGCGAAAGCCACAGTCAGATCTCAAAGACAACACAATGCGAACAGGATGCCCTCGAGATGCAGGTGCGAGCGGCCAATATGGGTAAGGGACGAGGTTGTTTACACAAAAAAACAAAAAAGCCAAGCACAGTGGCTCAAAATCGTGGCAGCTGGTACATAAATTTGCCCTCGGAATGAATTTGAACTTGACGAAATCCCATCTAGTATGTTTAGTTTCTAGTTTTTAACGCTTAAGAAGAGAGAAGCGTCTACTCGACTGTGGACAGCATTTTCGAATTGCCATCAAAAAGATTCTCAAGCAGATTTCTCTGCAATTGAGAGAGAGAGAGAGCTACTTCTATATAAGCTGGCTAAAAATTAGGTTGTGAAACAGGGATGCCTACTCAGCGAACTCTCTTTGTAGACGGCATTGCAGAGGATCTGCCAGGAGAAGCCAAAATGGCTGGATACATCTTTAAAGCCATAGTTTATGCTGATGATATAAGGTCGCGTTCAAGATTAACAATCAAGAAATCTAAGGCACTAGTACGGGTACGTGTAAGCCGAGGGAGACTAGCTAGCAGCGAATCATGGATTCTACCTAGAAGTGAATATCACTTGTAGTATACAGTTTCACAAATACTGCTGCTATTGAAGCACTCTACTATGGCGTAGCATTGTTAATCCTAGCACCAAACACAAGAAGTATTGTTATTGAGCACAGTTGAAGGTTCGCTTTAAAAAGGATTTTTCAACTGCCACAAAACAAACCCAAATATGCGAAACAATTAGAAACTGGATAGCCAACTCTTTTTATGCAAAAATGTTCGCCCGAGCAGTTCAAAACAGAGCTAACACTTGAAAATCCCAGTCAGTGGAATTATAGAAGGCAGAATGCGTCAGCGCCACGGAAAACTCCTACTCAAGATTATGTAACAATATGGCTAAAAATACCCAGCAAACATTTTATTTAATTTTTGATCACATTCGAGTCTTGTTCGAGTCCTAAGGCTGATTAAAATAGTCATAAATGCGCTCGGTTTCTGATCATTAATCATACTTTAGTCGGGAGAAAATGGTACCCAAGCCGCGATTCTGCTTGAAAAGTCGTTTTTAACCCATTGTTCTGATCAGTTTTGACTCAATTTCGAGTCATTTGGAATTCTTTTTCGAGTCGTATTTCACTAAATCACATTTTGAACAAATTCATGAGTCATTTTCGAGTCTCAATTAATCGCACATGATAGGCATCTCTTTTGGATCCTTAAAAGGAGTTGGAAACGACCCATCAAGGTGATTTTTATGCAAATGATCTTCCAAATGTTGGGTGGTTAACTACTTTCACTATGCCCGACAGAGCACCTTTTACATTTTGAACGCTTATGCTGAGATTTACTCCAAAGTGTTGTTGAGCATGGTAGAAAAGTCTTTGTTCGACATCTGCTTTCATTTTTTTTGAAGTAACAAAGCTTCCAAGTGCCATAATAAGATATTTCGTGCACAAGTATGATGACCACTTAAGAAACATACCTCCTTTCGTAGGTCACAAAAAGTAGTAAAAATAGACGAAAAGACGACATAAGGAACAGTAGCCGTGCAGTTTTAAGCAAATCAGTGGGAGGTGTCTACTCAAATCTTCCTTCCCAGTGGCGCAAATGCTCATTATTACGTCCATTATAAATGCATTACCTCTCGCCTGTATGCATTCAAAAACCCAATACAACCTGCCTTACTTTCTTAAGAAATGGCCAAATTTTCCGCACGGTACATGAGTTTATTGAATTTTGTAATGCAGAAAGTAATGACGTGCCGAAGTTTCTTTCGGGTCCCCATTACACAAGCGTATCCTTTTACCATATTGTAATGCAGAAATTCTCGAGCCATTACAAATGCGCTGAAATAAAATCTCATAGGTAGTGCATTACATTGTGGCTCGTACGTAATGCATTATTTCGACGGACCACATTCAGCCCAGCGCCACTGGGTTTTTACACTGCATACTTCTCACATTTTGGCTCGCTTACGAACTGCAAATTCCTGTACCATGCATTTCCTGTACTTACCAGTGAATATTGCTTTTTATGATGGAATCTTTCGTTTAATACCTTGCATCGAAGACGTATTTCGTTGGAAAGAGCATACATTTACTCTCAAAATATGTAAAAGCAAATTGGTTTATTCCAAAATCGGTCGATATACTCTCAAATATGTGTTTAGGTCAAAGATGCAAAATGATTCAGTACTTAAAATAAGCTATTTAGTATAAAACAAAGTTTAAAAATATGATTTTTAAACCTTTTTTGTAAACAAATGAAAGCTCTAAGCCAACATTACACATTCATGTTTATTCAATTGAAACTGTGAGAGTATCAACAATATAAGCAGCACTCTTTAAAGCTATTTACTTGAGCGATACGCTGTATATGTTACAGTATAGAGGCTTGAGTGAAAATGCACCAATTTAAGCAGAGAAGTAATCGAAGAGGTATGAATATGAGATACTACAGGAGTTGAAAAGGAAGCAAATAGAACAAAGGGTAAAGATTTGGCTTAATATATATACAGAAGGTAGCATCTCTGACCCCATAAAGTATATATCAGATAAAACTAAGCGAAACCGAACCGCATATTCCGACTGATTAACTAAACCGCAAACCGAAACATAAGGCAGACGACTCATTGACCGAAATTATACCTAGTGACCCTGTACATCTCCTTCAATTTCCCGCTGAGCTGTCGTCAGACTGCATACCTTTCTTAGAAGTTGCTTATTGATTTTACTCAAAGAATTGATTCTGTCGTGCCTATTGACTTTTAGACAGCATATTAGTTGAGACATTTCCAAACAAATACTTTACTATTGACGCAGTAAAATCCTTATCCGCCTTCATAAAATGTATAATAAATAACAGAAATTGCGGTTGAGTTAGCTTTAAACTTCAACCTTGCCTTGAACCGAACCACAAAGCTTTTCGAACCACCGAACTAGTCCTTATATAATCGGTAATTATGAACAAACCGATATCCCCCAAAGTACTAGATAATCCCTAGTTCAGTTATGAGCAAAAGAATGTTTGCAACAGCAGCGCTTGACCCATCTTCTTACTAGTTTTCCCTTGCAGATAGCTGGAAATGTACTGTGTAAAAGTCCAAAAATATACAGGAATTTCCAGTACCCAGGTGAAGGTGTGTTTTAAAGCATGGTCGCCACTGTTTTGTTACAAGCATCCTTCTCGAGAACCATTGAACGCATCTACTTCAACTTGTTGGCTACTTGACAAGTGACATTTATGCTTTATTATGGCATCAAAAGTTGGTTGTTTGCAATCATGTAATGTGACTACGAAAAGGTGAATTCTTTTGGTGGTTACGCCCACTGAAAATCACCCTTACCTTTGGGTATCACATTGAGAACTTATTTAAGCTTACTAATCGAATAAAAGACCGTACGCGAACGCCATAAGTTATCAAAGTCGTGACAGATCGTATTCGTCGAAATCCACTGCGCAAGCAGAAAATACATGAAGATAAGATAAGATGAATATCAGCAAGTACTTGGGACTTGGGACTGAGTGCAAGCAAAAGACACACCTGCCATTTGCTTAAAACAACATTGAAACAAAACCGTAAGCATTGCGCTGCCAGTGCGCGAACAATGCCCACAAACGTATTCAGAGTGTAGGCTGTGTCATCAAAACAAGCGTCCAAACTCATTTCGAGAGTTCAGAGAGATCACCAACCCGTTTATGTGATGGTTTAGTGGGGAGTCGCCTATGAATGGAGTCACCAAGCTCCATTTTTGTGCATAAAAGAGTCAAAACTTCAGCGAAAGTGCAACAATCCGACCGAGAAACAATCTTATTTCTCTATTTTCAAGGGGAAAAGGTAGAAATGCAAGAATTATATGAAAAATAGTGCAAGATTTCCACACTTTTTAACTGAACCGAACTAGAGATCCATAAGATGTGCTGCTTATTATCATCTTTCTCTCTCTTTCCCTCTCGTTTTGCAGTTCGAGCTGGGGAATCGCTAATGAAACTGGTCGCCGATCTTAAGCAATATTTAATACTCAATGACTTCCATTCGGTCAACGAGGCCATCACAAATAACTCGCAACTGTTTCGCGCCACACAAATCGAGTGCGACAAGAAGCTAATGAAGCTGCGCGATGAAATGGCCATGGATCTGTATGATCTGGAGGAGGAGTACTACACCAGCATATTCAAGTAGCCTTAAGCAGATTGTTAATTTAACTAATTTAATTTGAACAGAGGATTGATTGATTAAGCTTAAGATAAACAGTGATAAATTTAGGATTCTACGATGTGTCGAATTCCAGCGAAGTGGATGAGGAGCTACTATCCGGGCACGTATCGTTGACGCTGTCGACTATGTCGCCGGTGTAGAAGAGCACCGCCTTGGGCACAATTTGGGTGCGCAGCAGATAGCCCACCTCAAAGTCATGGCCCAGCACCAGTTTGGTCTTCTCATCGGCCAGCGAGAGATCCAGCGCCTGCGGTGGTGAGAAGAAGCTGAAGAAGGACTCGCGCGGCATCACCTTGGGTGTGGAGCGGGCGCCCTTGCGCGGGCGTTTATGTTCGACCGTTTGCAGCGTCAGATTGGAACCATCGCGCCAGTGTATGTTGCAGCCCTCGCAGCGCACAATTTCCGGTCCCTCGAACATGAAAGGATAATCACAGTCGGCCTCATGACGCAGAAAGTATTTCTTGGTCAGCAGCAGCGACGAGGTGTGCAAATACTCGTTGGACTGGAAGCTAAAGTTGATGGTATAGCTGCTCGGCTCATATGTGATGCGCACGTCCTGCAGATGCTCGAGCAGCGGCTCGTCATGCTCCTGCACCAGATCCGAGATCAGGGGCACATTGCGAAACACCGTCAGCCAGAAGCGTGGCACGCCCAACACATTGGCGGGCATGGCGGGTGCATGATTAATCAGCTGTTTGAACTCCTCGCTGGCCTTAATCTCCTCAAGCACCGCATCGGGCTCTTCGGGCCAATAGGCCTCCACAAACGGCGGCTCTACGGCTCCAGCCACAATGTCACGACGCGCATCAAAGAGCGCACAGCTCTGCACATAGAAACGGCGCTCCAGCTCGTAAATCTCACGGAAAAACTGCTCGGAAATCTTCAGCTGTTGCATTTGATTATGCTTGAGAGCCAGGATGCGATTGTGCACCGGCTTGGGCAAATGGTCAACGAAATGCTGAAGGAAAGCCTTGCGACAGCGGGAGGGCATATCGGCTGGACTGTTGATCAGCTGGGTAATGCCATCCGTGTTGGTTTCGCCGGATTTTAAGGATTCACTCGGCTGTACTTCAGTTGATGCCACACTGGTGTCGGTGGTGTGGTGGTTGTGGTGGTGGTGGTGGTGCTGGTGGTTGTTGTTGTTGTTGTTGTTGCTGTTGGTATACATGATGACAATTTCCAGAGACGTTCAATTTTGATTAGATCTAAGAGTCTGAATATGTTTTTGTTTTTTCCTGTGCTTTCTTTTCACTCTGACAAATTACACGATGAACAACTGGATTCGGTTTTTTAACCGGGCGCTTGGGTTTTTTTTGGTAACTGTTCCAGTATATTCAACTTCGTGCATGTTCGTGAGTACACGTGCTTCTCCAAGTAACCTTTTTCAAATTAAAATGCCGAAGAATGAGTTAAATTAGGAAGGGGAAGGGAGTGACAAGTAATGAACATAGTTTTTGATAGCAAATCGGGCTTATTTCAGGCATCTGCCACATATTCTTTATATCTTGTTATACTTCAGCTATCAGAGATTGATTTGGCACTATGGAAACACCTCAGCGACGATCACCCTTGCAATGCAACATTAAAGAATCCAATGAAACCCCAAGAACCAAGACTTTAAAACCATTGAACTTAACACGCTGGGTTTCTGAAGTATCAAAAGGTAGAAGATTAGCAGGAACTCTTCCCGGTTGTCTAAGAAAGACTTACAATTTATCAAACTTTGACTTTTTGATGAGCTTACAAGAAATTCAAATGGTTCCCAACGAATTCGATAAAGTTGATCATAGACTAGCAAAGAAAACTATTGAAGATTAGGGCAAATGAAGAAATGTTTCCATTGAAATAAAGACAAAATACTAACGAATTCTAAGCAGACAGAAAAGTCAAGCGAATTTTACATTCGAATGACAATATCTACATCTACTTTAAGGACTTTGGAGAACCGTTTGCCGATTATAATCATATTTTGAATATATTGTTGGCAGTTTCCAATACCGATTCAGTTGATATTGGCTAGGAAGGCCATAAATATGTACCAAATTTCGAATTCTAACAAGAATTTCCAGCTAAAAATGTTGAATATGAAGTTGATATACTTTATTCAGGAGTTTGCTGGAAAGAAAGTATTACAAAGTTATTTTTGATTGATTTTTTTAAGGTTTCTGGTATTAGATCGAGTTCGATGATGTTGCAATCATTTCAATTTTCAAGCCTCATCTTTAGGCTTTCGTTTTTAGTATGTGTCGTTTCGCTGCAGTGTAAACGACATCATTCTTGTCAACTTCAGCTCCCACAGCCAAAAAATGTAAGGAATTTTTTGCATCGTATTGCGACTGGAGATGAAAAATTGTCAAAAAATCAGACAGAAATGCAAATATCGACGTCAAAGCTGAATTTTCTTTGTATCAAGCTCATGTACGTATTTGGTGAGACGCAATTGGGCGTGGTAAGACCAACCGGGTGAAACCAACTGCGAGGCCAACTCTAACTAACTCAATTGATGCGTTTCGGCAGAGCATTAAAGCAAGGGCGGCCAGAGTGCAAGCAAAGGCACTACAAGGTAATTTGGTTTTAATATGACAAATCTCTTCTACATGTTGTGCTGCAGGTCAAAAATGGTAAGTCCTACCCCACCCGATATATAGCCCAGACATTAGCCCTTGTGACTTCTATTGGTTTTCGTCAATGACGCATGAGGATCAGCAGCTTTGCTCCAAATCTAAATATATTTGTGACTATCATCAAAAGACGTTTTGTTTTTCTGAGATGGTTTCCGAATGATAGCAAAAAGTAGAGGCTAGCGATGGACAACATTTTACAGTACTTCTGTAACAACAAAGACATTACAGACGGATACCATTCGTGTCTGTAACTAGCACAACATTCGTCTTTCAGTTCAATTTAGTAACAGTTTAAAACGGGGCGCAGTAGGTGGTCATTGAAAGCTTCCGAACAAACCACGCTCCAATTTTTATACTCTGTACCGTAGGTACACAGAGTATGTATTATAAGTTTGTGCAAAAGTATGTAACAGGCAGAAGGAAGCATCTCCGACCCCATAAAGTATATATTATATATACTTGATCAGCATCAACAGCCGAGTCGATATAGCCATGTCCGTTTGTCCGTCTGTCTGTCCGTATGAACGCACAGATCTCAGAGATGGTAAGAGATAGAGGTTTGACATGTATGGGACATATGCTTCTTATGTCTGCAGGCAGATCAAGTTTATTTTCAATTTTGGCCACGCCCCCTCCCGCCCCCGCAATTTAGAAAAAGCGTCACATCTCCCATAGTTTTGCAGATAGATGGCTTGTTCCTTCTGGACATATTTAGTTATTAGGATAACTTATCGATCCGCCAAAGGAATGAAGAAGATCGGATGAACGGTTTTCGAGTTATGATCAAAACACAAATTTTCTTGGTACAGAGTATGTTATAGTCGGGCTTGACCGACTTTCTTTCTTGTTATAGAAGGTTTAGGGAACAAAAAAGTCGGAATATTTTAAACGAGTGCACATTTCAAGTTCAATTTACTTTCAACTCAACATGGAGCGCAGTAGGTGGTCATTCAAAAAATTGTGCGATTTGTGTAAGAGATTCTGATCATGCTGAAAATGTCGAAGCAGTTCAATCGGTAGAAGAACCTGCACTAAGGGAAAGGGATTCAAATTAAATTAGTATCATGTTAGAAAATCCTATGCGATGGTCAAAAGAGATCAGCCCAGCTTACAATAAGTGATGAAGTGGTGAAGCATAATAATATTACTCACGCTTCAGTTCAATTCGATCATAATTTCTGAATTTTTCTTCCAAAGTTACTTATAGAATCAACCCCACGTTGTGTGTCCCACCAATCTCTGAAGCTTATCGAAGACCATAAATTGACATTACGGCAGGTCAGGCCTTTAGAGAGAATCTGTTTCTTAGCTCTTAATATTGCCAAAGCTTCCTTGCTTCTTATGTATCCCAGTGTCGCCCTATCAGTATCATCGGTGGCACTTCAAATGACTTATCAGCACAGCTGCTGATAGACTAGCTGTGGGTCTAATCCCGTGCCCACTTCGATAAGGTAAGTCTCATTGTCTTTAACTTCATAAATCTTGCATTGGAAATACGCAACGACGTAACAGTCAATGCCACTTGATATACAAACACATGCGAATGTTGTGCATGTGCATGTGTTGGTGCTTATGTTTATTGTTAGAAAATCCAAAATATTTATTTCTAATCTTATCCGGAAAAAAAAAACAGAAGAAAGGGGCTCTTTTCGAGTTTGTGAATTAAAAACCATCGAATGGCGAATGTTTAAGTATGTAGTTTCCGGTACAAATGAGGAATAATCAATGGTTTTGGTGTACACGAGCGCTACTGTTTACAACAGCGGTGGGCACACAATATGAGTTTTCGATCAGTCCAACAACAACACAAAAAAAAAGAAAGAAAGTCGGTCAAGCCCGACTATAACATACTCAGTGCCAACGAAACTATACACTCAGCCTAAATTTTGATGCTGCTGAAAGCAGCGCTGCTGCAGCGAACAGTCTTTTGATAATAACTCGACAACCGTACATCCGATTTTCACCATTCCTTTGGCGGATGTATAAATAATACTGATTACTAAATATGTCTAGAAGATACGAACCATCTATCTTTAAAACTGTGGGAGATATGACGTTTTTTTTGAATTGCGGGGGCGGAAGGGGGCGTGGCCAAAATTGAAAATAAACTTGATCTGTCTGCAGACATAAGCAGCATATGTTCCATACATATCAAACCTCTATCTCTTACCATCTCTGAGATCTGTGCCTAAATACGGACAGACAGACGGACATGGCTATATCGACTCGTCTGTTGATACTGTTCAGGAATATAAATACTTTATGTGGCCGGATTTGCTTTCTTCTAAGCGCTACAAACATCTGGACAATCTGCAGGGGTCTAAAAAGTTTATATCCGGTTCGGGAGGTCTTAAGTTTAAAAGATTCGGTTCAAGTAAACACACAAAACCGAAACTGTTTACAGCCTTGGCTTTATAGTCGTTCTTTGATCTTCAAATCTGCTCGGAAGGACATATTTTCGGACCTTTAAAACATCCTTCTGTTTAAGTATAGCACTAAGTTTCCCCGCATCTTAAGCATTAGCATTCAAAAAAGTCCCAGAATCTGTTTGAAAAGTTCAGCATTTGATCTTTGAAAAGTGCGGAGATTTGAAAAACCTAATCTATATCTAGGTGTTCCATACCATTTGATGTAGCTTAAAGTTGGGTCCATTGGGTTACAAATCGTAATAAAGCAGAGATGGGCGCGTCGCGACGTTCCTAAGCACACGCTGCCTAGTGTGCATAGGGCCTCTGCCGCTGCCGACTGCACAGAATCACACTCACGCTATAAGCATTGAAAGCTACGCACGCAAATTGTGCTTGTATGCGTGTGAAAAGTGTGACGATATGTGTGCATGCCCATCTCTGTTATAAAGCATCAGTTCTGAAAATTTAGGTATTTAGATGATATTTTTTTAAATTTAGAAATTCGATTTAGTTTTTATAAAATCTTTCTTTATAAATCGAGTTTTCACTTGATTTAAGAAAAAATGATTCTAAAAGTAAGGCGTAAGGCCTAACGAAGTGATGCATCACTGAGCGCTAGTCCGTTGTTGCACCCATCACCAACCTAACGACTGGTAATGCAACGTAGTACCGACGACCGACGTCATACTTAATCCGTTAGGCAAATACTCTGCTGGTGGTTGGTCTGGTGGCAGTTGCTGACTACGAGGAGTCGGGGGATTCGTTAATACAGCACTACAGGGCACTGATCCGAACCGTTTTGCTTTGATTTCTTCTGCAACTTGACATATCAAACACCCCTCGTTCCAGTTGCTCCACTCTCTCTTCAAGTGCTTAATGCAGCACACTTTTTTAGCGATTCCACTTCAAGTGGTGGTTGACGCTCTACGGCTATCTCTGAGTTTCCAACCAAAGTTTAAAAATACATCACAATTTGTATTTTCCAATATTTATTTACGTAACCTTATCAACTATCCTAATCTACACCCAAATCACACTTAGAATATGAAGTCCTCCTCATGGCCGACATGCTCCATGTTGCTGAGACTGCGCTCAAATCGCTTGATGCGCTGATACCAGTGCGGATCCTGGGCAGTCACCGTTTCGGGTCTACCGCCCTTGTGTCTGTACAGATACTCGGCATGCCCCTGGCCCGTTATGCCGTTGACGGTGCAGGACACAAACTGATTGTACACCTTGGACTCCCAGTCTCCGCCCACGTAACGCAGTGCAGTCTCCTCCACACGTATCTGCACCAAATAGGCACAATCCGCCGTGTTGACTATGAAATTCTGATGCTGCGGCGGCACCCCCTTCTCGCCATACGAGTACAGCTCGAAATTGGTGCTGGTTATGGGCCGGTAGCTACCCTCGGGTGTGAACACATAGCCCACCTTCAGCGAGGACAGAAAGAACGAGGGCTGACTGAGATTGCCCACCACCAGGCTGGAGCCGTCGTCCAGGAACAGGGCAAAGTACACATAGCGATTGATGGAGCTCAGGCAGCGCTCGGTGCCAAAGCTGTGGTCACGACTGCCGCGCAACTTCAGCCTCAGCTGGCGTTTGCCCTCCAGCAGCAGGCTTCCGGTGAGATCACCCGTCTGCTCATAGTGCTTGCGCTGCTCCAGAATGTGTCCCACCGACTTGAGCATGCCATAGAAACGATCGTTCCAGGCCTCCCGGGCCACCGAATCGGCAATCAGCGAAGAGCTGAGATCACGATTGTAATCAAAGTGGGCCACCGAGCTATCGAAACTCAGATCCAGCTCCACCGACACCAGCTCCTCCTGCTGTTGTCTTCTCAAAGATCCCTTGAACTTCAGACGCCACACATGCATCGACTTCTCCGGATAAATATGAAAGCCATGACCCTGGAACTCGCTGCTCTCGGAGCTGCCGTCGGTGGTGAAGTAGGCCATGTCCGGTAGCTTGGGCAAACTGTACAGTCCCTCCCCGGGTAGCCACAAATAAAGCGCCGCCTTGAGCACTCCCCGACGCCGTCGTTCCAGGCTGACCATCAGTTTTTGCCCCTCCGCATTGGCCGCCATGAAGCTAACCACATCATAGCTTTTGGGATCATTCGTCAGCGGCTGTGGTCGATCCATGCTGGCCAGATGCTCGGCCGATCCCAGCACCTCTTCGTTCCGTCTATAGATGCGATAGCGCAGGCGACGCAACACCAGCAAAGCAATGCCAAATTTCAGGGAGTAGAAGAGCCCCTTGCACGGATATTTGCCAAAGATGAGGGGCGGCTTGCGGGACAGCAGTAAAATGCACAGGCTGAGCAGTGCCACAACCAGGCCCAGAGCTAAGCAGATCCCAGTGAGGATGAACATGGTTAGGGGTGGTTCGTCGTGGGCTACGTTTATGTGACTGAGCTGCTCAAGCAGTGCATAAATCGGCAGTATAAGTTCTATATAAGTGTGGGTATCTGTCAATATCTTTGATTGCCGATTTTGTGGGCCAGTTCGAGTTGGTGGTTAAAGGTGATAAGCTTTATCAGTCGAGCAGTCCCCCTATCAATCCGTCTCTCTCTCTCTCTCTCCCTCTCTGTCTCTTGGAGCAGTAAACCGTTTGGTTATGGTTTAATTAATGACTCGGTAGTAAATCTGACGAAGACAGCAATTTGTGGCTTATAGACGAACCATTAACTCATCAACGAAAATTATCGTTGGGGGATTTGTTTGGTACGGACCGATGGGTGCCACATTTACTCACGCTACTGCTTTATAGATCAGCGATATTCAAGAAGAGCGAGGCCATAAAGTGAGAATGTATTGTGTGCTGTGCACCTCATCGACGACTGGGCAGCGAATGCAAGCAAAGAGAGCGCAGCTTACGCTCATTTGCCCGACTTTGGCATGCGCTCGGCTCGTGTGCAAGTAGATAGCCGATTGCGCTCGGCCCCTGGCGGCTATGGCTAAACATCGCTGTTCTAGATCATTTGGAACATTCGTTCTTTCGGGTTCAGTGAAGTACACGAATAAGAAATAAGTCGATAAATATATTGAAATAGTTTTGAAAACATTTTTATATATTTTTAAGACTTTTTAGGGCTCATATAGTAGTTTTAAGTACACTTTCTTAGAGAAAGCCAAGTTCAACTTCGATCTAGAAAAGTACTTTGCCTTATCGTATAAATCCCCCCCGTCTAACTCCAGCTCACACGCATACCGTACATGTGCTCGGGCTTTCACTCAACTTTGCAGCTGCACCCACCAGGCACACCAATACAGGCGCAGGCAAACACATACGCGCGCGCCTCGATTCGCAACTATCAATCAATTTTCTGCACCAAAATGACCAACACTGCTGGTTGGCCTCCAAACGCAGCGAAGTATACCCATATGGTATACCATTTCGCAACACTCTGGCTCCCCGACGGCGCCTGCGCGGGACAAACAAAACGCTTAATCAATAATAACATAAAATTAGTGCGCAAGTGGCATGCAGCAGGAGCAGGAGCAACCAATCCAGCAAATCGGCAACGCCAACTGTTTCCCCGAGTAGAGAAGAAAATGTACAAAACGATACGGCACGGTGAGAACAGTCTGCAGTACACGATATTGCCGCAGAACGATGATTTTCGCATCGAGGGCAAACTGGCGGGTGCAGCAGCTGCCTGCTCCTCCTCCGGCATCTCATCCTCATCCAGCTCGTCGAAGCGCAGCTCGGCCGCGCCGCGACGACGTCGTCGCACATTCTTTGCCTATCTGGGGCTGATCTTTGTGTGCACCGTCATAGTCGGAGCCGTGCTGATACCGTTCCTGGTGTCGGCCGAGTGTTTGCCCAATCCCACAGAATGGTTCCTCAAGACGAAGGCAGCGCTGACGCACAGCAGCCGCGGGGCAGCGTCGGAGGCCAGCGGCACCGCCGGGCCGCCCGTATCGGCTGCCATGCTGGGACAAAATGTGGGCAAGTCCGTGCAGATAGTCAATCGGAATGGCGTCGAGCAGTTTGTGCTGAAGCTGAACAAGACCACGAGCAGCACAGCACCGCCCAGTAGCAGTAGCAGCAGCACCACGACCACCACCACCACGACGACCACTTCGACCACAACCACGACAACCACCCCGCAACCCACGGAGCCCACCACCACCGTGGTGGCTGTAATCCCGCCCAGATTCCAGCCACCGGCCACCACAATCACCACGCGCATCATACAAGTACCCCTGCTGAAGTCGGCCGCCAAGAAGCCCATAATGCCGCCAGTTTTGGCCAAGACACAGAGCAACAGCCAGGCGGTGGTGGACCAGCAGCCAGTACAGAATAAGAGCAACAGTGCTTGGATCAAGACGCACTGGGCCTACATAGATCCCTCGACATACTTTCAATGGACCGTAAGTAGAGAGGGAGAGCGCGGGTGGAGAGTTGCGTGTTCATTCCCTGTTCTGTTCTATTCTCCGCAGGGCTACAAGGCTGAGGATAGCGTGCTGTTGCCCGCCCTGCTCGGCTTTGCACTCATTGGCATGATTCTAATTATAACGGTCTGCCTGGTGGCGCGCAATAAACGCACCATTGTATCCTCCGTGCGCAAGCGGAATCGTAATGTGAGTACAGAAACTGCATTTAATTACCGGGTTGCGTTTTGCGCCGCGTTTAACCTTGCACCAGTTACTCCGTGCGAAAGAGAGGGATGGGGGGGGATAGAAGTCTTCAGTAGGGGGGCAGGACTTCGCACTTGTGTGAAGTTCATTGGAGACTTTTAAAGAGCAAAACAGAATGCAGAAGCTACAAACAAGTCCTGTTCAATAGCTTTCCATTATGTTAATTAACAGAGCGCTAACATTAATGTTAACTAATTAGCTGTAAGGAGCAGTATGCAATGTTTTTAATAACTCTGCCATTTATTGTGCGTTCTTTTTGATAATTGTGAAACAGACTTCATCTTAGTACAAACAATGGGATATCAGGGTTCTCCAGCTATGCCACTTTCGGCAATTCACGCCGAATGCTTGCCGAAGTAATGCATGAGTTAGTGTAAGAGAAACACTGATAGCATCTCTTCTTGAAGAACACTGGTCTATATTCAAAATTTGTTGCCTCTTGCTCTTGCTTGAATATTTTCAACACGACACGACTCTAGCACGAATGGCATATTTAAGACACGACATTACAAGCACGATTAAGCATTATCTAAGCACAATGCTTTATTTCTTTAGCCTTACCCTAACCCCTGTATTCATCAAATTCCTGAAATTTTCGATAAATTTCTAAATAATTTTCCAAAATGTCTTTTACTATTCAAGACTACATTACATTTTGTTTGCCTGGCCTAAAATCAATCCTACATAATAATGAATAGTGGATACAATATGCTCATCCAGTGATTTCAGAGTTCTTGATTTAAGCTCGGACATATGTATTATGGATGTCAGGCTACCAGGGTGTGCAATGTTCTTTTGTAGTTTGTTTCTTTAAAACATACAACTTTCTGAGCATTCTTTAGAGTTGAGTGTTAAGTCGTGCGTGTCTGCGACAGTAAGAAAAACACGACACCCGCCCAACTCAAATCTAGTTTGTTCACGTCGCAAACGATTCACGAAATACAAATCTCCTTGGCCTCGATTAACGAGAGTTTTGTGTCACTCACGCATCAAGCACGATGTAAGAATCCCCAGAAATGAGTCCCCATTGAAAAGAATTAAACAAAATTCAACGCAGTCCATTTCCTTCCTCACAACGGTGCCATATCTTTGGGCAATAAATGGCAGCTGCTGTAAGACAATATTCTCCTGATGTTTTTCGGTCAACGCGTTTGTAGTGATCCTTTTTAAATTTGAGTATGTAAGTCCGATTTTCCTTGGTTCTTGTGGACTGCACCGGAGTCACAATAACCCATCTGTGCCACGCTTGGTGGATCATAAAAACATTTCTTTGCTCTAATTCCAATACTAAAAGTTTTGCACTTTGTCATCGATTTCCAGAGCTAAGAATTTGAGTGTGACCTTACCATTTGGTCAGATAAATACCATTCAACACTATTCATACTTCCTTGGGTTGATAATTATCAAACAAACAAGAAAGAAAGTTGGTCAAGCTCGACTATAACAAGTCCTATAAGAAGTTTTTGTCCCATACACGGCAAACCTCTATTTGTTACCATCTCTGAGAACTGTGCGTTCATACGGACAGACAGGCGGACATCTCTATATTGACTCGGCTGTTGATGCTGTTCAAGAATATATATCCTGTATGAGGTGGGAGATGCTTCCTTCTGGCTGTTACATACTTTTGTACAAACCTATTATACTCCATGTACCTACGGTACAGAGTTTAAAAAGCATTCTTGGTGAGACCAAATTGTCGTTTTGGATTCCATAAAACATGTAGTGTAACTTTTAGAACCGACTGTTGTAAAAATTCGAAACCCTGTAAACGACCATAGGACCTAGTACACTTCCGACTTAAGCCGACTTTCCCTAAAATTGGAACGCAAGGTTTGTTTTTTATCCCAAATCTAAACAAATTTTTAAGATACGTTCTTGTGACTTAAAATATCACCTTTACTTTGTCGGACATTGGAGCCAGATTAGAGAAAATTTCCCAAAAGTTTCATAAGTTAAGTACAAAATGTGGTAGACAGTTTTGGAATACAATAAAAGTTTAAATAATTAAGTTTGTGTAGTTTTTCCAGTTCCACTGAAAAGGCAAACTTTTCAAAACCTGTGTTAGTATAGCATTTTCAAAAATCGAGATAATTCATAAAGTTTTTTTTTTCAAATCTAGTCAAATGTCTTAAGCAAACTGTGATTTAAGGGTAAGATTTAAAAAAAAAACTAAACTTAAAGGTCATGCGTGTGGGCTTACCCCCACCATTTGAATACCTGATTATCGATAACGTTGGTTAATAGTAAATCGATTACACATCGCAGTACCGTGTACATTTCAAACCCGTGTTAGTATAGCATTTTCAGAAATCGAGATAATTCATAAAGTTTTTTTTTCAAATCTAGTCAAATGTCTTAAGCAAACTGTGATTTAAGGGTAAGATTTAAAAAAAAAACTAAACTTAAAGGTCATGCGTGTGGGCTTACCCCCACCATTTGAATACCTGATTATCGATAACGTTGGTTAATAGTAAATCGATTACACATCGCAGTTTCTGCGTTTCGAAGTCCGTTACGTTTGGATTTTGGAGAAGCGTTACGCCACGATTATATTTTACGTTTTGACACACTGGCAACGCGGCGGCAGTTAGAGTTTGTTTTTGCTTTTGCTTTTGTTTTTGCAGTTTTTGTTGTTGTGGTTGTAGTTCAATTTTGTCAGGGCTGCACAAGCACTCGAACTAGCACGGAGTTTTAAATGAGAATATACTCAACATAATTTGGGGTTGGCTTATGCCCCATGAATGAAAATCGTTATAAATAGAAAGTTCTTTAACTAAAAATTAAATTATATTTCTTAATAATTATAAAATGTGATGAGCCGATTGATACAAAACAACAACTAGAATTGAATTTTGTGATAAAAATCGCGGTGAACTGTGAATCGCTGCACCAAAATCAGCTGCCGCAGCCCTGGTTTTGTTTTTAGTGAAACGTAACCCACACACACACACACACTCACATACTCGCGCTGGCTGCGCCGCCAACGTAGTCCAACCGTCGTCAATCGTCAGTCACTCACAGGTGAGCAGCAAAAGTAAAAGGCAGCAGACGTGGCTGGAGCAGTTGAGGCGCTGAAAGATAAACCCTAGTTGGAGCTGTGGAGTTGGACGCCTACGTCAGCAAAGCGAAAAAGAAAATTGGAGGAAAAATAGCGCAACTGAAAATCCTGTAAGGCAGCAACAAAACTTTTGCCTGCGTGTCTGTGCAATGTATGTGTGTGTGTGTGTGAGCGCTCCACTCTCTCCGCGTGCGAGTGTGGCGCGCGCGTCTGTGTGTGTGTGTGTGTGTAGTGCCAACAAGGCAAATTGTTGTGCATCGTCTAATCTCCCACAAAAACTTTACAGTTAACCCTGCGCCATGGCCATCAAACCCGGACTGGGACGCAAGACCAGCAACAAGAACCCACCCATACTGAGCCATGAGTTCGTCATCCAGAATCATGCGGACATCATCTCCTGCGTGGCAATGGTCTTCGTTGTGGGCCTCATGAACGAATTGACGGCGGCCTTTGCCAGTGCCTTCATCTCGCTGCATCACAATGTCACCGGCGAGGATCCGAGTCGGGAGCAGCCGTATGGCAAGGCCTACACATATGTCGCCGGCATTAAGGATTACTGTTCCATATTTTTCTATACGCTGACCTGCATCATTATGCACGCCATCATCCAGGAGTTCGTGCTGGACAAGATTAGCAAGAAGTTGCATTTGTCCAAGTTCAAGTTGGCCCGCTTCAACGAGTCCGGCCAGCTGGTCACCTTCTATTTGGTGTCCTTCATCTGGGGCCTACATGTGGCCATGCGCGAGGGCTACCTGGGCCAGGTTGCCCAGCTGTGGGAGGGCTACCCAAACCATCCCATGAGCTTCCTGCACAAGTTCTACTTCATCATCCAGCTGTCGTACTACCTGCACATGCTGCCCGAACTGTACTTCCAGAAGATACGCACCAAGGAGGAGCAGCAGCCCAAAATCATACATTCCATCAGCGGCTTCACCCTGATTGTGCTGGCCTATACGTTAAGTTTCCAACGTCTGGCCCTGGTGCTGCTCACGCTGCACTACTTCAGCGAGGTGCAGTCGCACATCTTCCAGCTAATCGGCGTGTTCGATCGGGAGGAGCGCTTGGCCCGCCTGCGAGTGCTGAACAGCGTGTGCTTCTTCCTGGTGCGCTTCGCCACCTCGGTAATTGGTGTGCTCACGCTCTACTATGGCATCGGTGGGCTGCGCTCGCTGCTGGCGCTGGTCGGTTTGATTGCCCTGCAGGGCTATCTGGTCTACTCGTTCATCACGGAGCAGTTGCGCGCCAAGCGGGAGGCGAAGCGCGAGGCCAAGCGTGAGGCCAAGCTGTTGGCGGCGCAAACGCAAAAGAAGACCAGCAAGTCGCTCAAGGACAAGGTCAAGCAGCGCAAGGTCAAGGAGAGCGATCTGCCGGAGGCAGATCAGACGACGTCGCCGTCCAGTCCGGCCAAGCAGAAGCTGAAGTAAGAGCAGAGTGTCGGCCAGAGCAACAAAATCTTCTTCCGCAGACGAGAGAGCAGCACAAACTGACATTGCCCAATCGAATTCGTGTTTATCTCGAGAAGCCCCCCTCCACCAACCAGGTCCAGCTCAAACCCAACAACTGTCTTCAACTGTCGCGCTGCATTTACTTCCACACACAATCAAAAAATAAGAAAACTAATTTTTTTTAATGTTATTATTATGCTTTTTTTGTAATAAATTTTTTTTTATTTTTATACATAACTCGGAAATTGTTTTGTTTACCATACGCTCGCCCCCCGCCCCCCACCACTCCGACTCCTCTCAGTGTTGTGTATAAATAATGCGAATTGTTTACTTCTATTGTCTATTCTACAAGTGTGGTTTTTTACGTCCTATTTGCATGTAAAACTATTTTTTATAAAAACAAAACTGAAAATATGCAACAAAAAAAAGAAAAACGAACCAGAAGCAGAACAAACAGGTTGATGAATGTAATACAAAAACGAATTAATTGCTAAATATATATATATATAAAAAAAAGAAGTATATTTTGTATAAGAAAATCAAGAGAAAAACAAACTAAACTACATTGTTTGATTTGGGATGGGCTTTTGGGTCAGGGTCAGGGGCAGACAGTGGCCCTTTGGGTCCGCTTAATCGTCGATTGTGAACTTTTGTGTTCGATTTTTAGTTGAATCTGTAGCAAAAAGTTATTATCTGCGGAATATCAAGGAATATCAACCTGTAAACGTTATCTTTTTCCAACTTTCGGTGCAAAAAATTGTTTAAAACTCATTTCTGTTCTTGGATACCCACAAATTTGTACCCTTTTAAAGAATAACATGCCGGTTTTGCCATAATTTTGTGCGAAAAGCGATTTTAAAGAACTTTCAATTGCTCGACACTCCGAAAAAATGCCAAAAACTCATTTCTATTCCTGGATCATTCTTAAGTCCCTCACATCTTAACTCCTAAAGCTAATGCTTAAGCATAACATCCCGGTTTTGAGTTACAACTGTTCGAAAATACTTATCTAGGGATGATGTGTTCTATGTCACTCCGAACAAATACTAAAAACTTATTTCTATTCTTGAATCTTTTGCTATTCCCAGAAATCTCCACCTTTTAACTACTTTCCAAAGAGGGGTGCAAGGGGTTTTATTTACCGATTTCCAATTGTTCACCACTCCGAAAAAATACCAATTCTGTTTTTGGATCTGCCGTAATATTGCAGAATCTCCACCTTTAAGGCACTTTACTAAGAATTAAATTCGGGGTTTTCCTTAAATCTTTTCGAAACGTTATTTTTAGGGACATCAGTCCGAAAATTTGCCATATACTCGTTTCTGTGCTCGGATCATTCGAAATTTCCCTAATTTTTACCCCGTGAAGCATGTTTTTTAATGAAAAACCTCACGCTTTAGCCTTAAATCTGTCCGGCGAGCTAATTTGACGGATTTCCAATTGTTTTTTTTTGTGTTACTCCGAAAAAGTTCTCTTAACTTATAATTATACTGTGATCCTACTTCATTCCTCGAAATCTCAAACCTTAAAGCACTTTCTTAAAAGTAACATACCGGCTTTGTGTTTTATCAATCCGAAAAGTTATTTTGACCCACCTGCTGTTGTAAGGCACTCCGAAAAAATGCCAAAAACTCATTTCTATTCTTGGATCTTTCGTTATTTCCCGAAATCGCCACCGTTTAAGCACTTTCCGAAGAATAATAAACCTTGTTTGGCCTTAGATGTGTAGGAAGGGTTATATTAACCGATGTGCCATTGTTTGCGACTCCGAAAAAATGTCAAAAACTTATTTCTGTGCTCGGATTTCTCGTGATTCCTTGGAATCTCCGCCCTTAAAGTTCTTTCCTAGGAATAATAACCTGGGTGTGCCTTCAAACGTGTTTTTTCTGACTTTTACGTAACTCCGAATATATGTCTAAATTCCAATTCTGTGCTTCAATTATTCACAGATGCCCTAATCTTCACCTCTTGAAGTAAGTTTTTAAAAGTAACTCCCACTTTTGCCTTTTTTTGACGGATTCTCATTTGTCTGGCACTCCGAAAAACTTACAAAAACTTATAACTATTCTGTGATCCTCCAAAATCTCAACCCTTAGAGCATGTTCTTAAAAGTATCATTCCAGTTTTGAGTTAAATCTTTTCGAAAAGTTATTTTGATGGACTTTCTGTTGGAAGGCACTCCGAAAAAAATGAGAAAAATTCATTTCCGTTCTCGTATCTCCCTTGATAAAGCACGTTTCTTAGAATAACCAACTGAGACTCCCTCAAATCATTGCAAAACTAAATATTTTTGGTCTTTTAATTTGTACGTCACTCCCAACTTCCATCCGAAATACCCCTAATTTTCTTCTTTTTCCTCGTTTCTTCAAAATAACTTCCCCTTTTGTCTTACTTCTATAGGGCCAGCTATATTTTGAATACTTAATTGTACATTACTCCAATAAATGGTCAAAAACCCATTTCTGTTATTGGATCGGTCTTAATTCCATGGAATCTCAGCCTAGTTCCCCCCCAAATCTCTTACCTTCAAGCACAGTTTTAAGTATAACTTACTGATTTTCTTTTAAATCGCTTCAAAACATATTTTTCCGGAATTTTAATTGTATAGCAGCTCGAAAATCTACCAATTACTGATTTCGGCTCCGCTATTCCTGCAAATCTGAATTTTACCAGACCAAAAACCTTTTGTATACATTTAAGGGAAACCCGTAACTTTGATGTGCTTAAAACCAAAGCCAAACCAAAGGAAAGGTTATCTTTCGGACTTTCTAAGTGACGACACCTATGCCGTTTCCTTAATTCCGCCGAATCTCTATCCTTAAAGTTCGTTCTCAGCAGTACCGACCCTTTATAGATATATTTTTTCGCACATTCAGGGGTCTGAGATGTGTCCAAAATACATGTACTGTACGTAATTCCGCAGAATCTTTTAAGAACTGTATCTTTGACGTTCCTTATTAGGAATGACATCGGACATTTTCCGAAATCTGCACCGGTACTGGCTGACTCTTTGGTTAAGCTTAACACGATACTCGTATTTGCTAAGGAAGTATCAGTTAGTTTGGGTTCCAGACTATACGGTATATACAGCCTGATACTCAACTCCACTTCCCCTGAAGTCTTGTGATTTAAAACCGGCTTTAGGGCTAGATTTGGTGCTTAAGTCAGACAACTTTTGCGGAAGTGGAATTGATTCAAATTCTCATAGTTCTGGATTATTATTGAACTGTTTACAAATTCCACTTCACTCATACATTTGGTCTCTTTCTATTTCCAATTCAGGATATCGAGGAGCAGGGAGCCGAGGATAATGCCACACTGCTTACAACAACCAATCTGTCCGATGATGATTAAGATAAGAACTTAAATAATGAAACTCCAGGCAGTGTATGTTTTTTTTTTGCGCATGCTTTTCGATGTAACGAGTATGAGTGGCCGTGTTAATTGTCCTGTTCACAACCCATATAAAGCCTATGTTTAAGATACATTTATAAATATGTATGTACACTTACTTACTATACTTAATTCCTGCGAAACTGCTGTCCAAGCTCAGCTATGCAAAGGTATAAAATATGCAAGCAAGTTTCACTGTTACGTTTCCAAAACCAACAAAACAACAAGAAAAGAAAGCCCAAAGGACGAGGCTGAACTTCGGCCTTGCCGTGGTGCGAATACCCTTGCAAATTTCAATACAAATTGATGTGAAATTTGAAAGATATTGCCATTTAACTATCAAGTTCCTTCACCTCTAAATTTCTTCCTTCTTATTGCTTCCAAATCGAAAGACTGTTCAAGTTGATAAGTTTTCTAGCTCTTACTATTTGGTCTGTGCGTTGATTACCAATCAGTCAGTCAGTTTTCCAATTCTCTACAGAAACTGAAGATATCTTTCTACATTTCCCCATTTGCAAGGGTATCAAATAACAACAACAACAACAACAAAACCCAAAAAACCAAAGACTGTTTTTTCGAAAACAACTTAAGATATGTGAATTTTTTTTTTAGATATAATTTTCATATATTTATGTGACTCTACTCTTCCCCCCCTTTGACATACTGTTTAGGTTGTGTCCAATTGTGTATGTCTGCGTGTGCTTGAGTGTGCGTGTGTATTTCAATTTTTTAGCACAAATATTAAACCGATTTATAAGCTTAAAATGCATTTAACATGGACTTCTTTGTATGGGAAATCATGTTTGCACAGCTTTTTGCCAAAAAAAAACCAAAAAACGATTCCATAATTAATGATTCTTCTATATATGTATATTAAAAGACAAGAGCACAAAATAATGCAGAATTGGAACAGCATGAGTAAGGATGAGAAGAGGAGAATATACTATATATAGACCATATATATATATATATAACTGTGTATAACTGTGAAGCATTGAAAAGTATAGTATTTGAGATGATCTGTATTTTTGTAAGCGTAATATTTAAAGAAGAACACAAAAAGAAAGAAAGAAACTATGTACCGTCATTTTGCAAGCTGAATCGATTTGCTCAACATACATAAACTACAATACAAGTACAGTCAAACATATATCGAAAACACTAAAGAAATCGCTATAAACACAACGGCTTGCATTTACGTACATAAGAAATACTTGATGAATCATGAAACCCAAAGAGACGGGGGGCAGGTTAGGATATCCTTCATGCATATGTATAAACTATACGGTTGGAATTGTTGATATACTTCGGCCTAAAAGATATGGCAACCCCAAAACTAATGCCGAATTAGGATTGCCACTAGTTAATTCTACACAGAGAAGAAAAAGGAAACTAAAGAATATCCATTGGATGATTTTCCGTATCCATTTGGACACTGGATTCTTTGAATCAACGGAGCTGAAAATCATCCAAAGGATATGGTATGATATGATATATGATATGATATGATATGATATGATATGATGTGAAATATGATATGATATGATATGATATGATATGATATGATATGATATGATATGATATGATATGATATGATATGATATGATATGATATGATATGATATGATATGATATGATATGATATGATATGATATGATATGATTTGATAAGATATGATATGATATGATATGATATGATCTGATATGAAATATGATATGATATGATATGATATGATATGATATGATATGATATGATATGATATGTATGATATGATATGATATGATATGATATGATAAATGATATGATCTGATATGATCTGATATGAAATATGATATGAAATATGATATGATATGATATGATATGATATGATATGATATGATATGATGTGAAATATGATATGATATGATATGATATGATATGATTTGATAAGATATGATAAGATATGATATGATATGATATGATATGATATGATATGATATGATAAGATATGATATGATATGATATGATATTATATTATATGATATGATATGATATGATATGATGTGACATACCCAGCCCAAATGGATCTTGTTCGGGTCTTTTTTTCTAGATATTTGAATAAAAGTGACATTTTTGGACTCCTTGCAACCCTTAACTATTAATGACCTCCTAAATCTTTGGTAAATTTCTCTCCTTGGGCCACCCTAGACTTGAACTCAGACCTCCTGTAGCTATATAAAGTCCATACGGCGACTTTGTCACATTTTTAAAAAGCTCTTACCTTTACCTTAACTTTTTTTTATTTGTAATTCCAAGATATGGCAACCCTTAACAGCTGACAGCTCTGGGATTTCCTTCAAATTTAAATTTAAAATGGGTTTCGATATAGTTGAATGTGAAAATTTCAAAGCAATTTTCAAAACTTCACTTCCTTGAAATTGTAAAAAACCCATATTTGACGTAGAATCTTAGGAAAATAGGCCTACATATCGCTTTAGTTTGGCTATGTAGCTCACAAAATGTTTAAATTTCAAAGAAATCTCAAAGAGTTGTATGCTCCTTCTTTCAAAGATATGGCAACTTCATATATGACATTGGTTCTCTCTCAGCTCTGCGTCAACTTGACAAATTTTTTGCTGACAGTGGCCTGTCGGTATTTCTAGAAGCCTGTACCACTAAATTTTTGTAGGGTTTCAAAGAGATGGCAACCCTAAAAACGGTAAAAGCCCATACATGACCTAGAATTCACTTCTAAACTAAAGAAAATGGGATTTCAATACTGATATAGTTGGAAAAATGAACTATTAAAACCCTAAAACATCAAAATTTACAAAAATGTTGACATATTTCTAACAGACTAAGTTTGTATGACAACTCTAAAAATATTAAAAACCCTGGTAATCTTGTCAAAGAGTAAGAACACATAATTTTCTTAGAATTCACATTAAAACTTAATGTAAATGTGGAAAAAAAAGCTATAAAGACTAACCAATTTCAAAATTTTCGAAATCGGACAAGAAACAGGTTTACAAATGACCCGGATTTAGGTGCAGGATTACAAAAAAACTAAAACGATGGTCTAAAATTGAGGTCATTAAAAAGTCTTTCAGCCTATTTCATGTAACTGTGTGGGTAATATCAACAATTCCACATCATACACACATACATATGCATATCTAAATATGTTATAAATAATTTGCAAAGCTAAACAAATTAAGTCCATATACACACACACTTATAGATGTACATATATATAGATATATATATGTAAGTTGGAACAAACCAGTTCTATAAGGCATATATTATTACAAACATCTCTATATATATATATATACATACATATATATATATACATACAAAAAACCAGAATGGGAATAAAAATCACACACTATATTGAATGTTTTTGCTTGTTAAAGTAAATAATAAAGAAACAAAACTAAATACATAAATTAAACCGGTTTTTTTTCGAAAAATAATATACAAACAAGAAAGAAAGTCGGTCAAGCCCGACTATAACATACTCTGTACCAAGAAATTTTGTCTTTTGATCATAACTCGAAAACCGTTCATCCGATCTTCTTCATTCCTTTGGCGGATCGATAAGTTATTCTAATAACTAAATATGTCCCGAAGGAACAAGCCATCTATCTTCAAAACTGTGGGAGATATGACGTTTTTTCTAAATTGCGGGGGCGGGAGGGGGCGTGGCCAAAATTGAAAATAAACTTGATCTGCCTGCAGACATAAGAAGCATATGTCCCATACACGTCAAACCTCTATCTCTTACCATCTCTGAGATCTGTGCGTTCATACGGACAGACAGACGGACGGACAGACGGACATGGCTATATCGACTCGGCTGTTGATGCTGATCAAGAATATATATACTTTATGGGGTCGGAGATGCTTCCTTCTGGATGTTACATACTTTTGCACAAACTTATAATACTCTATGTACCTTCGGTACAGAGTATAACTATGGTATATAAACTATGGTAAAGGGTGATTTTTTTGGCTACACTGTTATTGGCAGCTCAGCTATATTCGTGTCACATGTTACTGTCAAACATGTTCAGTATGGTGTAAAATTTAGCCATAAATCGATTTGCAGATTATTGAAAATTTATTATCAAAATTTATGCACTTTTTTTATGAGAAACTTGTTTTTAGCAACAAAGCTGATTTCTGGTTGAATGGATACGTGAAGAAACCAAATTGCCGTATTTGGTGTGAACAGCTGACAGATGGCAATGCAGCCCGAAAAATGCAAGATCCGGTTCTGGGTCCGGTTTTATGAACCCGAAAACCCAAGTCGAAACGGTTTTGGGCTTCGAAATAAAGATTTAATGATATGTATTCCATTTTGTTAATGACAAAAGATGTACAAACATATTCACAAATTTATATTGAAGAAATCTTGGTTGAGTTCAAATTGTGAATGAAATTTTTGATAATTTTTATGACTTGAATAGCCTTAATAGTCGTCATATTTAGATGTAGCTAACAAAATCATTTTATCATCAATTGTAGCTCAACTTTTTTGAAATTTAGCATAGTTCAGCATTCCAAACGGTGCCAACTCTGCACAGATTTGCGTTTCTTCATCCACAGCGAACTCTGTCCCTCGTTCATTCGGATGTTCATCCATCTAAAACCTGAGTCTGGAAGCCCCAAAATGTTGGTAATTTCCAGTCAAAATTTGACTTAAACTCATATATTAGAAATCTGCATTTAACAGTTACCTTTTCTCCGACTAAAACCAGGTTCGTCAACGATTTGATTGAGTGTGTGGAAAAAAATACAAGTTTTAGGAATTTATTTTATAAAATATATATCACTTCAGGGCTTGGACTGCTGCTGCTCGTGGAATTGCTTCTCGCGTTTGCTTTGCTGTGCCGTCATATGATTTTGTACAAAACTTTGAAAATTCTGTTCCTCCATATTGCCCTTGGCATCGTTTTCCGTTTCACCTTCGTCGGCCTCGTCCAGCTGCATTTGTTGCGGCACCAGGCTGGGTGCCATCAGGAATACGCTATTGCCCGACTGAGCTGGTGGATCCTTGAGATCCAAACCCAACGGCACAGCAGTGCCTGCCCCCTCCACCTGACTGATGACTTGCTCCGCTAAGGCTGTCTCCTGGGCCAAACGTTCACGACGCATTTTCTCATACACCGGCTTATAGTCCCGTTCAAACTCCTTTGCACAGTTCAGCACATGCTTGAGCAGTTGGGCAAATCCCACGCCCGTCTTGGCCGAAACACCGCAGGTAACTAGATTCTCATAGAAGGTGTCCAACGTGAGGGACATGGTGCGTGTGAGATTATTGACAAAGCTTTGCTCCTGCTCCAAAGCATCCTGATACGACTCGAAGTCTGTCATCCACTCCTGCACAAAGCTGCAGTCCTTCAGATCGATCTGCAGGTGAGAGGGTACATCAAATCCAAGTCAAATCCCTGCTAGAAGCAACCAACTCACCTTGTTGAGGGCCACCAGAAAGGGCAGGCGCGTCTTGTACAAAATGGAGCAGGCATACAGCATGTTGGACATAAAGGTGGTGGGACAAGCCGAGCGTACCACATCCATGACATAGACTATGATGGTGGGAAACATGGTGGCCAGGCCTTCGGTAATAATGGTACCCGATGCGGACCAGGTGAACACCTCAATCTGACCGGGCGTGTCGATGATGCACCATTTATGGCCACGCTCGCCGGCCCGACGCACTAGCTCGGCGAATTTGGCCATTTTGGTGGTGAACATGTTCAGGGCGGTAACAATGCCGCCATTGGGACCCAGCTGGTACTGCTTCATCACCTCCTTGTAGTTCACCGTATCCCGGATGTCAATGTGGGCGGCATAGGGCACCTCACGACAGGCGGGATCCAGATTTACCACATACGGATTGAACTGCGACTGGGCGTGCTCGATGAGGCTGCGTGTGAAAGTGGTTTTGCCGGAGCCGGCCATGCCCAAAACAATGATGCAGACGGGTGAATCACCTATGCCCTCGCTCAGGGAAAGGGCCTCCAGTTTGATGTCCTCCAGGTTATTCGAGGTGGCGGCGGCGGCCATGGTACGATTTGTGATGAAATGAAAATCAAAACAAACGTGGAAGCGGGAAATACCGAATGAGTACCAAAGCCTGGTCACTCTACTCTACACTCTACATTATATCTACATGGCCCAGGCGTTAGTGCCAAAACGGGCTGGAATTCAAAAAGAAATGAAATTCCACTGGACATGGACGACGACTCTGCTCCCACACAACGCCTGGAGGTACGTCTGCAAGAGCCCAATCCCCTGTTCACCCGCTGGCTAGAGCGCTGGCTACGCGAGGCCGAGCAGCGTCAACAGAAATCTCAGCACAAACTGCGTCAGGCTCTGCAGGCGCTCAAAAGTTATCCTCTGCCGCTGTACAGCGGGCGGGAGTGTGCGGTGCTGCGTGGATTTGGCACCACACTGTGCCAACTTATAGACCAGGAACTTGAACAGCTTAATCAACCCCCTGCCGGGCCGCTGCAATATGCGGAGCAAGTGCAACAGGTGGTCAAAAAGCTGCAGGCGGCCAAACCCAAAAAGCTGACCAAGAAGGCTCAACAGGAGCTGGCCGATGCTGAGGAGCGGGCACGTGCCATTGACATGCCAGCTGGTGGCTTTCACATTCAGCTGCTGGTGGACATACAGGAGACGAGTGGCAAAAACAAGCGTCAACTGGACCAAACGCGCAGCTATTTGCAATCCCTGGGCGTGGAGCACGAGGTGCGTCGCCTCACCGTGGGTGACTTTCTGTGGATAGCCCGCGATGCCCAGGGCAGTGAGCTGGTGCTGCCTTATATAGTGGAACGCAAGCGTATGGATGACTTGGCCAGCAGCATACGGGATGGACGCTTTCACGAGCAGAAGCATCGCCTGAGTCAGTGCGGTCTGCCGTATGTGATCTATTTGGTAGAGGACTATGGCGATAATGAACAGTTGGGCCTGCCCTTTGACTCACTGCAGCAGGCCTTAGCCAATGCCCGCATACAGTGTGGCGTACAGGTGGTGCGTTCAGAGAATCACTACCGTTCCATGTGCTATCTGGCGGGTATGAGCCGTTCCCTCCAACAGTTGTTTCAGCACAAGCGTCTCTACAGTGTGGAGAAGACACAGACAGCCCAGCCCAGGCCTTGTCTGAGTGATGCTCGTGTGGGTTTGCTCAAATTTCGTGCTCTCTATGAGGATTCGGCCAGGAATGCACTGTTGACGGTACGCGAGGTGTTTGTCCAACAGCTGCTGCAGCTACACTCGCTCTCCCTGGAACGTGCCTTGGCCATTGTGGAGCATTATGCTACTCCCCGGCTGCTACTGGATGCCTACGAAGCGTGTGAGACTGAGACTGAGGCACGTTCGCTGTTGGCCAACCTACCCTGTGGACCGCTGCAGCGTCCCTTGGGCGAGAAGCTCAGCCAATGCCTGCATCAGTTTTATAAAAGTGATTTTTCGTATAAGGATTAGCAATTGATTTAATGGGACATATCTAAAGTTATATACACATAATTTGTTTTATACATTAAGATGTTTCACCATCACTTGGACAGGGAGCAATGCTGAGAGAGTGCCCGGTGTTAGTCCCTGCCCGGATGCCAGTAGTACGTAGACTTTTGTATGACTTGGACTAGCTTGTAAGTTGAACGATAATGCGAAATATAGTCTAGAGTCTAAGCATAGGTAATTAATATACACACATAAGAATACTCGTTAAATGGGGCTCGTTGTGGACGATGCCGATGCCGATGCCGTTTTTAGATGTTACGAAAATGCCGTATGGCCAGGTCCACGGGCAGATCGAAGTCGAACTTGGACAGGGCATCGATGGAGCGCAGCGAGTCGCGAAAACCGGTACGTGCCACATAACTGTTGGACGCATAATATGTATCAATTAGCTCATTGCAGCTGAGTATCAGATTGAGCCATTCCACCAGGAGATGGGCGCTGTGAAAGAGATGGCAAGAGTGAGACAGAGAGGGGGAGAGTTAAACACTGGACGGAGTTGGAAGGATTATGTTTAGAAAAACTATTCAAAATTGTACAAATTTATGATTAAGCTTAATGAATGCGTCAAATCAAGGACCTTGCACCGCCCATACAAGTGAATTTGGAAGAAATTTAAGTGGACATTTGCAGTTTTTCAGCTGACTTTGTCTTAAATCGAAGGTCCACTTTGAAATTTCCCCATCTATTCACTTGCCTGACCTTTACCTATCTTTTTTCTAGCTTTTTGATTAATGAGATGCAAGATTGTACATAAACTAAGTCTTTTACACGAATAATAACTAAGTGTGCTTTATACTAATACAGAGCTTGTTGAATTGGTATTAGAAAGTAAGAATTCTAACGTAAGTTCTAGTTTAAGAGCCATATTAAGTGCAATAGCTATGGTCATGCCTGGCCCGCAGGAGCCTAACGCAATCCGAATTGACTTTCGTCAATTCACACCAAATGCTTGCCGAAGTAATGCAGCAGTGAGTCAGTCAGAGAGAGAAGGACAGCCTCTCTTCTTGAGGAACACTGTTTTATAAGAAGCACGCTCAGCGGCTGGCTCTCTCACGACGCGTGCTTTCGTCTTTTTGTTCGCTCACGAGGCATTTGTTCGTTTGCTTGTTGCACAGCTTGAGAAAACCTATCGCTCCTGGTGGGTACCATGACGGATCACTGTCTTATCGGTAGTCAAGCGGCATGCCTAAAGAGGAGGAGGAGGAAACAGTGCAACATCTTCTTTACTGAGTAGTAGGAGACTGAAGACACTGCGTCTACCTCATCTACTCAACCTCTCGGAGACATCTCAGCTATACTAAGGAGGACCCCCCACAGTCGAAAAAAGCCTGAGTGGAAGGGCGACTTGTCGTTCACCGTCATCGCTACCTAACCTAACCTAAAGCCCGGCCCTGCGATCGGCTTAAAGTTGAAATGTCGTCAAAAAAGCAACACTTACTTGAGTCCCGCACAAACGAACGCCTTGAAATGTGCATTGTAGCTCCGCTTGTAGGGCTGATGCATGGCCAGTATCATGCCAACTGCGCTGAGTAGACTCTGCTTGGCCGTAACCGCCTGTGCATCGACAATATCCAGCTGAAAGCTCTGCGACAGTTTGCGTGCCGGCGTATTGTTGTACTCCTCGCCATTCTTCAGCTGATAATACTCATGAATGAGCTCCCAGGCGTGCATGGCTCGGCCCAGGCCCAGGAATTGCGACTCCGCAGACACGGTGGGTGTCACACGCTGTGTACCCGGATGCAGACAACGCATAAACGGTACCATTAGGCTGCTGGCAGCCGACTCCGCTGGTATGCGTAGCCCGTGCTGGATTAGCTGCTGCAAGGTACGTGCGAAGTTCTTACGCACCACCGTGGTCAGTTCCCGTCCAATGGTGGCTATGGAATCGCCACGCATATTCACAATGCGACGACTCAATGCCTTGTCCTTGTCCCAGTCGAAATTCTCATAGTTGTTGGCATCTTCGTCCGAATCAGAGGAGGCTGCTCCTAAGCCACCGTTCGAGGCATAGGGTGTTAGCTCATGGTTGGCAATGGCTGCGGCCACAGCGCGTCTACAACGCGGCGGGATGGTGGTGAGTGCACCATTTTGGGCATTGATGGACGAGCTGCCCGATGAGCAGGATGCCGAATTGGCTGACTGATGCTGTTGCTGGCGCAGAGCTCTTTTGATGTTGTCCAATTTCTCACGATCGCAGCTTAGTGTGGCAGCCAGAGCGGCCAATTCCTGTATGTCCACCTCCAGTTGGGCACGAAGGTCGCTGAAGGAGAGGTGAGAGGAGGGGATGGGAGCGGTAAGTAAATGCAAGTACTTTGTTCTTGAATCAAATACAAAATTCTTCTGTCAAGACAAGCCCGACAAACTCTTAAAATTAGTACAAAATATTCATCGATGAATTCCTGCAAATTGTAAGGTCATCCGCAACACATTCTTGAGGCTAGGCTTCAAAACTGCTAAAGCTATTCCCAATTTTACTGAAAATTGAATCGAATTAGGTTGGAAAGACCCCAAGGCGATCAATTAACCAAACACCATGCTGGTATTACTGTAGGTCAGAAACCTAAAGTCGGAGCTTAAAACCATTTGAGAATTTCAAGCACAGATACGCAGTTAAATTTAAAATTTATGAAGAAAACTGCCGTCGACGTGCTTGTCCTGAAGCGCCGACTGCGACTGTCTCTCTGATACTTTGAAACGCTTCTTTGGCAAGCAGTCTTCAGCTTCACAGTCTCCTTCTTTCTACTTTCTTTTGCTTTCATTTCTCTCTCTGTCTTCCCTTTGTGGCCCTTCTCTGAATCTTTCCATCCTCTGCTCTCTGCCTTCTTTCTTTCCTTATGGCATTTTCTTTATTGTTCTTTCCTTATTTTCCTGTCTTCTCTCTCCATCTTCCTTTTGAAGCCCTTCTCTAAATCTTCTCTACCTCTTTTCTCTGCCTGATGCCTTTCCTTGTGGTTGGCTTCTTTTTATTGTACCTTTCCTATTTCCTTCTACAGTCTCTTCAGCCTCTTCTTTCTGCCTTTCCGTGTGTCCTTTTCTTTATTGTTTCCTCCTGCTTTTCATCTGTCTTCGCCCTCCATCTTCCAATTAAAAGCCCTTTTCAAAATCTTCCTCTTCTTAATCTTCTCTTTCTCTTCTCTCTGCCTTCTTCCTTTCCTTGTGGGGGTTTCTCTTCATGGTTCCTTTCTCATATTCTTCTGTCTTCTCTCTCCGCTTCCTTGTGTAGCCTCGTTTTCAGTCTCTCCTTCCTCTTCTCTCTGCCTTCTTTCATTCCTTGTAAGTCTTTCTCTTTATTGTTTTTTTCTGTCTTCTTCAGGCTGGTTCCCTTGCTCAACTTTCAGCTCCGTTCTTGCTTAACTTCTCCTCTTCTCCCCTCTGCCTTTCGCTTGCACCCTGCCCCTGCCCTACTCACCCCCAGTGGTTGCCCTTGTTCGTCTTCTTCAGTGAGTTCTGCTGGAAATCGTCCTGTCGTTTGGCAAAATGCGTGGTGGCAAACATCTGCATTAACAGCGATGCCTTGTCCAGTAGTCCATGCGCCTTGCTGTGCAGACTCTCCTGTTGGCCACCACCCACAGTGGTCGTTGCGGCTGCACTCGTGGTGGTCACCGGCAGATTGGACTTGGATGACGCCACCTGGGAGCGGGCTGTCTGCTTGGCCGCATAACTATTGTAAGCGCCGGTCAGTAGTTTCAGCTTATCCCCGGTACTGCCGCCGGCTGCATCGCACTGCAGAAAGGCTATGAAGCGCTCTAGATCCGTTATCTGCGTTTTCAGCTGGGCCACCAGCTGCTCCTTCATCTTCAACGGACCCACGAATTCGCCTATGGCATTGTCCACCTGATGACGCAACTGATCTGTGCTAAGTGTGGGTAGGTCCTGTTGCTCCACCTGCAGATTCAGCTTGGTGCGCAACTCGTCCAGTATGAATTTTTGCTTCTCGAGCAGCATATGCTGTGGCAGCACACCCGGTGCACCGGCCTCGTAGGCCAGCTGCTCCAGTTCCGTTAGCTGAGACTTGAGCTGCTCTATCAATTGACCATCCGGCGCCTCCTCCGCCTCGTCCTGCTCGCCGGGTTCTTTTCTCAGCTGTGCCGCGTCGGGTATGCCCTGGAAGGCAAAATCCTCGAGATCGCGTAACAATTGATCCCGCTCATCCGTGGGTGCCTCCACAATTTGACGCACTCTTAGCTGCACATGGGCAAAGTGGGAGGTCAGAGCCAGCAGGGAGCTCGTTAGCAGCTCCTGCTCCTCCTCAATGCCACGCAGACGGGCCAGCTCACTGGCACTCTCGGTTGAAGATGTCGGCGTTGTGGCCAACGTCGCCATTGTCGTCGTGCTTGGCTTGTCCAGCGTCAGGCCTGGCTCCAGCTCACAATCGACACCCGAACTGCCACTGTTGGCATCGTCATAGTTGGCTCCCAAAGGCGACCAGCGTTCGCTTAGCGGTTCCGCCTCCGCCTCGACTTCCGCATCTGCGTACGCCTCTCTTTCCAATTTGTCACAGCTGCTGGCTGGAGACTGACCTTCGGGCAGCTTCGACTGCGACGCAGTCCCCATGCCCGGGGCCATCGGTGCCTCCGATATGAGCTCCATTTCCATATGGAACTTAAATGAATGCTTTGTTTACGGTTTCACTTGTTCTCGGCTAATCACGTTGGCCCAAATGGCGAAAAATCAATCAGTTACTTGTGCCAGCTGGCGAACTCCTTGAGAGAAGAGGGGTGTGTGTGTGTGTGTGTGTGGGGTTGGTGTCGAATGGCGCTGCACGGCTCGATGAGCGCGCAGCGACAGTTTCTGACGCACTGACACAGCAGTTGTGGAAAACCCACTGCTCAGCTTTTGCCCATCAAAAAGGGGATGGCTGCGGGCTAAGTTTGTTAAGCTTAAAGTCACACAAGGGTTGAAGGTTTCAACACGAATAAAAGCTCTAATATTTCAGCTTTAAGTGTAAAGCTCACTCTATGATGTTTAGAGAAAAGCTTTTGTTGAATCCTTATTCCCCCATGTAGAAGGTTTTCCAAAGTTTTTGGGGCAGAGTTTATCGTTTAAGCTAGTACACGAAGCAGCACTCTTTTTCAAAAAGCTTTTATAAGTTAGCTTCCAGTCTCAAAGTGTTTAAATATAAATAAAAGCTTTTCTGGCAAATGAAAGGGAAAGCTTTTTCCAAACGTATTTAAGCTTATTTAAACCCGTCTTGCATGGGCTTTACACGGTGAAACAATCTTAAAGCTTTGAATAGTTTTAAGCTTTTCAAAAAGCTATTGCTTGCTGCGCGTAAAATCCGTTTTAGCGAGGGATTTCATTTGTAGAAAAGAGGTATGGGGAGAAGTAGTGCATGCTGCCAAAGCTTTTTTTTGTAAAAACTTCAAGAAGTTTGCTTCTCGTGTACGGGTTTACTTAATCAAGTATTTCAAAATAGAGGAACGAGCTTAGAAGGGCAACAGACTTCACTACATCGGTTTGCTACACAAGAAAGCATTGTCCAAGACTGGACTATCACAGTGAAGTTTTGCATAAAGCTCTTGCTTGTGGGAAGCTTCATAAAATTGACTTCACTTTGTAAGTCCCATCTTAGTCATATCCCAGCCCAGACCCTCACAATAGAGCCAAGTGCATGGAGTTTTTCAAATAGTTTGCATAGTTTTAAAGTTTTTTTCATCGTGTAAGTTCCGACTGACAAAATAAAGTATTGGCAAAAGCTTTAGCTTGAACAAACAAGTTGTTTTTAGGCAAGCAACTTCAATACACCTCAATCCCTTAAAAAAGCTTTCACACTTAAGCTGTCTTCGCTTAAAGCTTTCAGATCCTGCTGAACATGGCCGAAACTTGAACCCTTTAAGCTTAAGGGCAATCTATCTCCCAAAAAAGTTGGTTTTTGTATTTTAAACTATGAGACTTCAAGCTTAAACTACACCACTTACCTGATAAAACGTTTTTGGGAAACTTTACAAAGTCCGCTGCTGGGAGATGGAATCAATGTCCTTTTTCAAAATTTCTTAAGGCTCGTTTAAGCATATAAGACTGAATTAACACGGTGTAGCAAAGTTCATGAAGTTCTTGAAAAAGCTATCGTTTGTAAGAAAGAGGTGTAGAGGGGCAAGCTACACCACTACACTTCTCTCCCATATTCATGAGCTTTTTCAATAACTTCATAAAGTTTACTCCATGGTGTAAAACCCGTATAAGTCGGCACAAATACGTCAATACAAACCTAATGAAGTGTTTACAAATGCTTTCGTTTGTAGAAAATAGGTTTAGTGGTGTCGCTTGCCCCTGTACCACTCTTTCTTACAATCCTGAAGCTCCCGACTTAGACTGGACTTACATGGTGAAGAAAACTTCAAGCAGTTTTTGTAAAAGCTGTGAGAAGGAAGTGTTTTGGTTTGGGATGCCCTTGCTGTTTCTTTTACTTCACCACATGGACACTTGAAAGGTAAAGTTTGATTCTGAAAGTTTTAATTAAAGCTTTTTATTGGAGAGACCTCAAGAAGCTTGAGGCTTTAGGGGCAAGCTGCACAAATAAAAGTCTTTCCTAAAGCTTTTCTTAGAGCTTCCTAAAGTTTATTTTACCAGGCAACTTCCTTTTAAGACGGGTTTAACAAGGTGAAGCAGGCTTTATGAAGTTTTTTAAAAGGCATTTGCTTGTAGAAAAGAGGTGTAGAGGGGCAAGTTTGTCGCTTCACCAACTTAACAACAACTTTTTTAAGAACTTCATAAAGTTTCTTGCATGGTATAAATACCGTCTTAGTAATAAGTAATGGGAAAACAAGTAGGAAAGTCGGTCGAGCCCGACTGTCATATACTCCGTACTTTTGCAGCTGAAAGCTGCGATATTATTTCCGATTCCTAACATATCTATTATCCTGATTAGATGGTACAAACCATCTATCTTCAAAACTGTCAAGGATATAAGGTTTTTCGAAACCTTTGGTACAAAGTATAAAAACGGTTCAAGTTTAAACTAAGCTTAAATAAAGCGGTGTGCTCCAAAACTCACTACCCAAACTCAAGTGTTTGCAGAGCCAACCCCTAAAAGCCCGTTTCCTATGGTGGGTTGTCTGTCCCAAAAAGTCCAAAGCCCCTTGCGAGCTTTCAACACATTTCCCCTCCAGCAAAATGGGGAAACCCACCTCTGTTATTGAGTGCACAATAGCGACACGGGCCGAGACTGACTCATGGAGGATGGGGGGGACGGGGGGTCTTATCATTTGTAATTTCGTTGGCATTTTGCTGGCGATAAGCCCCCGATAAGCCCTGTCAAGTGACCAGGCAAAGACATTGGCAGTGATTTCAAAGTCAATGGACGAGTTCCAACTTATTTATTACATTATCTGGGCGTTAGATTGTGCTTGCCGCCATCAATGGGGAACAGGGCGCCGGTGGTGAAGCTGGCCTTGGAGCTGGCCAGAAAGGCCACTGCCTCGGCCACCTCGAATACATCACCGACACGGCCCATGGGATGTGAGGCGATGGCCCGTTGCACCATTCCCTTGTACTCGTCACCCACAATGCCCACATTGCTGTGTATGTTGGTGACCACAAACCCGGGATTGACCGAATTGACGCGCACGCCCTTCGGTGCCAGCTCCAGTGCCGCAATCTTGGTGAACTGATCCAGGGCGGCCTTGGAGACGCTGTAGCTAAGCGCACCGGCAAAGGGCCGGATGCCGGCACAGCTGCTGACATTCACCACCGACCCCTGAGTCTTTAGCAGATGCGGCACGGCCGCCTTGGTTAGCACCACAACTCCACGTAGATTGGTATTGAGCACCGCATCGAACTCATCCATGTCCAGTGTCTCCAGCGGACCTTTGCCTAGGATGCCGGCATTGTTGACCAGCACATCGATGCGTCCGAATTCGTCCAGTGTTTGCTGGACAATTTTCTCCGCCTCCTTGGTCACATCAGCCACCACTATGAGCGCCCGGGTGCCCGGCCACTGCTGCTCCACTGTCTGCTGCGTCAACTTCAAGTTCTCCAGGTTGCGTCCCACCAACACCAAGTGCCCGCCCTCACGGGCCACCACCTGGGCAATGGCGGCACCGATGCCACTGCTGGCTCCCGTCACTATCACCACCTTGTCGCCGAGACTCATGTTGTGTTACTGTTTGGCCAAGCGCCATTCGACTGGGGGCGATAAGAACCTGTTGCGGTCCCCACTTTATCGCTGCTCTAGCATCGCATTAGCCCCGCTCCCAGCCTGGTTGGCGTTTTGAAAGTCAGCTAAAAGTTTTTAATTAAAAGTTTGTGCGGCTTGTCTGATTTCAAACATTTGCGAAATCATGCTCCAAGCTGCCCCGCCATAGCCCGGCCTCAAGTTTAGCGTTAGTTGGTTAGTTAGTTAGTTAGTTAGTATGACGGGCCTCTGCCGAAAAACACCACTCACTGCCGCCTCCGCTGTCAGATAATTAACATTTCCATTTTGCTGTGCACACACACACACACACACATAGACCAACTCGTACGGAGCTCGTATATCAGCGAAAGATAATGAGCAGCAGAAGTTTCGCCAAGATACGTATGGCTGGACTGGATGAGCTCTCCGTTGTGAGGGAACGATGAGTAGGACAAAAGAGTTGAAAAGTTTTTGCCAGAAGCTTAAAAAGAAGAATGCAAATGGATCAACAAATGGGCAAGCAACATGACAAAGCTAAATCACCAGCTAAGTCTAGCACAAAGCTGCTGGCTAACGTGAGCGGCGAACTCTCCAAAAGATCTGCATTAATGAAAGTGTTTGAGCAGCTCTACTCCAGATGGTGGAAGCCCTCGACCGAGCTAAACTAACCGGCAATCTCTTTTCTATTGTGCTTTTAATTTTCGGTTAAAAGAGAGGCACCTACAGTTTAACGCCGAACTCGAACGGCAAAGTTTGAGCAGCTTTTTCACGGCTACTTACTTCAAAGCTGTCGCCAATAGCTAGTGAAGTAATGTGAAAAAAAACCTGTTTCATTAGATGTTCCGAGACGGCGTCCAACCGACGACTACAGGGTTGCCCATATTCGACGGACCCATGTTTTTTTTTAAAAAATCAAAGAAAAAAATAAAAAATTGGCGGTTGGCAATCTTAATCATTTAATTTGTTCCAAGTAGATTTGTTTACATCAATTTTTGAATATGATATCTCTCAAATGGCCGCCTCTGGCGTTGATGGCGTATTGTGCCCTTTTTGCAGCATTTTCCATCGTTTTCGCCAACATTTCGGCCGGAATAGCGGCTATTTCTTCACGAATGTTGTCCTTGAGCTCTTCTACGGTCCTTGGCTTGTTAACGTAAACCGTTGACTTCAAATATCCCCACAAGAAGTCAGTCAGGCGGCGTCAAATCGGGCGAACGCGGTGGCCAGTCCAAATCACCACTTTTCGACATCAAACGGCCCGGAAACAATTTCTTCAGAAAATCGATTGTTATGCGACTTGTGTGCGGTGGAGCGCCGTCTTGTTGAAACCAGAACTGCCTCATACGCTTTCGACGAATAATTGGCATCACAAAATTGGTCATCATGTCGCGATAACGCTCCTGGTTGATGGTAACAGCATGGCCATTTTCATTTTGGAAGAAAAACGGCCCAATGACCGTTTTCGCACTAACGCCGCACCAAACTGTGACTTTTTCGTCATGAAGAGGCACTTCTTGAATCTCCTGAGGATTTTCAGTGGCGTAAATACGGCAATTTTGCTTATTTACGGTCCCATTCAATGTGAAATGGGCTTCATCGGACATGATAATTTTGTGCCAAAATTGCTCGTCATCTTCGGCCATTTCGATGACTCTTTGGGCCCATTCCAATCGACGAGGCTTGTCCGCAGGCAACAATCTTTGCGTCAATTGAATTTTGTACGGGAACAAATGCAAATCAACGCGAATAATCCGTTGTAAAGTGGACCGAGCCATGCCCAACTGCTGAGAACGGCGTTTTTGGGATGTCCTTGGGGACCTCTCAACACTGGCTCGTACGGCAGCGATATTCTCGGCCGATCGCCTTGGTCGACTTTTATTTGGCCTCTTCGGATTAGAAAGAGCCTCACCAGTCGAAAATTTTTCGTATAAACGCTTTATGGTGTTCTTAGAAGGCGCACTTTTCACATTTTTTAATTTTTTAAAAGCACGTTGAGTTTTCACAATTGACTTGTTCTGTTGAATGTAAATTTCAACTATTTCAGAGCGCTCGCGTGGCGTGTATTGTTCCATGGTAAAAATCTGCTTGGACTGACGCTTCAAACGCGGTATGTCATTAAGCGATCTGACATCTCTGTCAAAAGTAATGGCGTTGCCAGATGGGTCCGTCGAATATGGGCATATATATGTATATGTATATTTAAACACTTAAACAATTTACTTTCGAATAGAAATTCGACCTAAAATTAATTTATTTTCTTAATTTAAAGAAGAAAAATAAGTTTTAAGAAAATTTCTCAAGCTCAGTAAGCATAACCCGCAAATTGAATTTTTTGAAAATAATTTCTATATTTTATAAATTCGATTTACCTTTTTTATTAAGTTTAGGACTTTTTATACCCTTGCAGAGGGTATATTGAAATTGTCCAGATGTTTGTAGCGCATAGAAGGAAGCACTTCCGGCCACATAAAGTATATATATTCTTGATCAGCGTGATGAGCTGAGCAGATTAAGCCTTGTCCGTCTATCTGCTCCGTCAGTTTTAAAGCTATCGCTATCAAACTTTGCACGAAGTCTTCTGGTACAAGTACGCTGCACATTTGTCGGAACCGGCCGGATCGGATGACTATAACATATAGCTGCCAAAGGAACGATCGGTCGAAAAATGAGTTCTACTGAGAAAAACTGTTTTGTTTTCAATGCAAATGTCTCCAAACTCCGTATTAACTAGTTTTCTATGCTTCTTCATGATTCTGCCAAGTTTGATCCAAATCGGACATCTATATAGCATAGCTGTCTTAGAAAAGTAATGTTAGAAAACTAGTCTTAGTAAGAAATACTTTTTTGTTTTCAATGTAAACCTCTTTAAAACTTGCATATATTTATTTCATAAGCTTTAACACAATTCTTAAAAGCAATTGTCAAAATCGGTTGACTATAGGTTATAGCTGCCATATGAATGATTGGTCAAGAAACTTGTTTTAGTGAGAGAAACTTTTTTGTTTTCAATGAAAACGCCTCCCAAACTTTTTATTTCTTGGTTTTCTATGCTGTTCCATGATTCCGTTAAGTTTGATCGTAGTCGGACATCTATATAGTATAGCTGTCATACAAAAGTAGAGGCTGAAAAGTAGTCTTATTGAGAAAAACTTGTTTGTTTTCAATGGAATTAGAAAACGTGCTGCAAGGGTATACAAACTTAGGCCGAGCCGAAGTTAACTTTCCTCTATTTTTTATATTATTTTTTAAGCAGATATATGAGACAATATGAAGGACTTAGGCGATCCTTAACACAGAGATCGTGTTTGCCACAATTAATGTAGAATTTCTGCAGCTGTTAAAAATTAAGACACGCTCGGCTTTGGCATTGTAGAGGGCAGGGTAAACAGGGTATTCAAAAGCCATTTTTAACCAAAGCCGAAATATAGCTATGGCCCGAGATAAACAGGCCGACCGATACCGAAAATTGTACGCTGATTGAGGGTTTGGTAAGAGGTCAATCCATGGTTCTCCCGCGAAAGTCCTCTTCCACTTCTTCTAAGTCTTTCCAGAAGTTTTCTTCTTTTAATGAGCTATTCTCGAGTCAAAAATATTAAGAAAATAATACATAATAGGTCTTAAAATAAGTGTATTTTGCACCACTTTTAAGATTTAAAGCTCAAATCTTGCCCTAAAACCGGACTTAAGTCGAAAATTGTTGTGATTCCAACTCAACCTTTTTCACAAAGAGAGGGGGGCTTATCTTTATCTTTATCTTATCAAATTGTAAGATTGTCTAATCCCCTTGAACCGTTCGAGGACAATTCGTTTGATCAACTTGCACCATTAGTATTTTAGGTCAAAAATTTCACGAAACTCGTAATTTATTCAGCACCAAATAAAGCGAAGAGATTGAAGCAAGGCAGCAACATTAATTAGACAAACTCAAATTGTACGCTTCTTTTTGGGTGAATTTGAGTCATCAAATGTCAGAGTGCCACACTTAACTTAAGCAGTTGCCGGCTTTAATTAAAAAAGGCATAACCTCATTTCGCATTAGGCCTCTTTAGTGCCCATTTATGCCCCCTTCTGGTTAATTATTCGCCAAATTAAAGCATATTTAAGGTACAATACGTCGCCTTTGGCCTCCCCCCAATATGGTTAATTCCAAATCTGGCTTATCTCAATTGAAGGACCATCGTCCTGTTGTGAAATGGCTTCTGGGATTTCAAGCCAACACTTCAACAAATATCAAGAAGCTCAGAATTTATTGGTACTGTCAAACTGATGTTATGAAATATGAGGAAAGCTGTTCGTACCAATTTCTAACTACCCTACCCCATTTGACCTTAATGTTTCTGACAAAGTGTTTCAGTTCGTCGAAGCACCCCATTAATATCTATCATTTTGTTGCATGCCACACCCAACCACCGCCACCCCTTCGCACCACCCCCTATTACCTTTATCAATCTTTATGTTCGAGAGCTCTCCATATCAATTTGCTTTTGTGCGTTTAGCTCATGCAGAATTGCATACAACAATGGGTGTGCGCACGAGGGCTGCCAATTGTGTAGGGGAATTGGGCAGGCGAAAAGGAAGAGTACAAATTAAAAGAAAATTAGTTAAGCATAAATGTTTCTTTCGTAGTAGTAGCAAATGATGGCTATTTGACAAGTGACTTTAATGCTACTTTACTGCATCAAAAGTTCGAGCTCATTGTGAAAGATCGAATTCGTCGAAATCCACTGCGCAAGCAGAAAATTCTGTCTCGAGAGATGAGCAGGGACTGAGGTGACTTGGGACTCAGTGCATAAAAACACACACCATCCACTTCCTCAGCATTGAAACAAAAACGCAGAACAATATCGAAATCCCACTGACATATTCCGTTTACTGCCGGGAAATTTTTACCGTAGCGGAATCGGTCAACACACAGAACGATAGAGTATATGCTTTCTCATAAAAACAAGCGTCCAAACCCAATTCGAGAGTTTGGAGAGGTCACCATACGACTTATGTGATGGTTTGGTGGGTCACCAAGTTTAATTATTGTAAATAAGTAGTCAAAACTTTGGCGAGTAGGGTATCAATCCGACCTTTTGAAAAAGGTTAAGAATGCTCTCAGCCAGATATTATTTGCAAACAAGCCGTGGATCTTTCAACAAGACCCCGCTTCAGCTCACAAGGCAAACACGACTCAAACATGGCTAAAAAACCATGTACCAAACTTCATTTCTCTGGTAGCCCAGACCTGACTACATTGGACAACAAACTAGGGTTGCTGGGTATTTCAAAAATAAGTATATCGATATTTCTGACGATAAAAAATATCGATAATATTGATATTTTCCAAAAATAGCAACTCTTTAAGAATAATTGGTTGATTAAGGTTATTTAGATGTCAGTTGCAAACTACTTTCTAACTGAGTTCAAAATGTAGAATCAAAGCTCCACAAAGAATACAAAATGTTGTTGCGGTCAACCTCTGAAATTCGAATGAAGGACAAGATGGAAAGTTTACGATTCAGTTCTCAGACTGATCCCACCCAACATTTGGAAGATCATTTTCATAAATATCACCTTGATGAGTCTTTTCCAACTCCTTTTGATGATCCAAAAGAGCTGCCTATCATATGCGATTAATTGAGACTCGAAAATCGCTCATGAATATGCTCAAAATGTAATTTAGTGCAATACGACTAAAAAAAGGCTCTCAAATGACTCGAAACTGATTGGAAACTGATCAGAAGAACAGGTTAAAAGCGTCTCTTCAAGAGGTATCGCGGCTAGGGTACCATTTTCTCCCGACTAAAGTTCATTTATGATCAGAAAACGAGTGCATTTATGACCATTTTAATCAGCCTTTGGACTTAGAAAAGACTCGAATGTGATCAAATATTATATAAAATGTTTGCTGGTATTGCTTTACTTATCATACCTAAGGTTTCGGTTCGAGGGTTGGTTCACGTAATCTTACACCATTGGAGTCTTATTTTGGTAAATACAAAGAAGGAAGCGTTCAGATAAAGAAGCTACTAAAAACATTTAAGGTAGAACTAAAAACTTCTCCAACTTTGCCTGGACCCTAAAATAGAAGCAAGACTGCTTTTGTTCTATTCATAAAAAAAAGTCAAGCTTGGAAATGGTTTTGAAATGGTAATAGCGGTATTATTTGTGCTATTTGCGTCCGGTCAATAAATTTGCATTGTTTTATAAGTACTGAAAAACAATTAATAAAGTGATTCTTCGTACCGATCTTTTTTTTCAAGCAGCTGGCATTCGATTCGGAATGTTAACAATTTAGAAGGAAAAATCCTCTTATCTTCCACAGCTTAGCAGACAGATGGCTCGTACCTTCTAGATATATTTAGTTGTTTGGATTTTTTTTGGATCCGCCAAAGGAATGGTGAAGATCGGATGAACGATTGTAGAGGTTTAGGGAAATCCCAAATTTGTATGATGGGCAGCACTTACAAACTTTGGGAGGTACAGTGTATGTTATAGTCGGGCTTGACCGACTTTCTTAGTTGTTTTTAGCAGAGCTGCAAACCGGGCTTGAACCGAACCGGTTCGGTCATGAGCTGTATGAAAAATGTGTTTCTATTTATATAAAGTATTGTAAAATCCCATCCCAAACCAAAATCGAGACAATTCCCTAACAGTTCACGTCGGTTTTAGGTCGATTACTATATAAACATGTATAAACCTTGGCCCAAAAACCTTGAACCTTAGAATTCTGAACCTGAACCATTGGTAAATTTTGGTTCGAACCCGCGAGTCGGAGATCCACGAAATTTTTGTTGGGTTTTGCAGCCCTGGTTTTTAGATTAAAATATTCATTTTGCCTATCCATATAAATGGATGTTTTATTATACAAAAATGGATATTTGGAGGTGTTCCAAGAGATTTTCGTATAAACGATTGAATTTTGAACTAATCTAAGGGAGCTCTATATGTAAAGTGACAGGAAGTTTGCAGGCCATTAGATTATAGAGAAGGAAAACCGTACGCATCAAATCTACTTGGCCTTGAACAGTCTCAACTTTTGTCATCTTATCTAGTAGCTCAACATTTTGGCCACATTTCACATATAAAGGCAAGCAGATTTAGCTTGAAATGAAAGCGTTTATACGAAAATCTCTAGAGATTTCTGGGACACCCCCTATAATAAAATTTTCATTCCTGAAGCTTGCCGAAATCAACCATTTTTCACTCTGTGTAGGAGTTTGTATCAGTCTAAAATTAGGAGCCGCCCGAAAAGCTCTTCCAGGCTCCCAAAAATCCAACAGAGAATGAACCAATTTCTTTGTGGTTCACAAATTTGCATTCCAATTAAAAAAAACCGTTTCCCTTTCTTTGCTCCAACTGTTGGCACTCAAAATATTGACAAAGCAACCCTCGTATGTTGTATATCCAAACATGATTAGCTTGCCATGTCATTATCAAGCCATTCTCTCCATACACTTCTGCTGCTATCGATGTCGTCGTCGTTAACTTCTGTGCTGCTGCTCCTGCTGCTGCTTTTTGTTTTTTTTTTTTGTGCTGCACTTCCCTCTCTCTCTTCAAGTCCTTCTGTTAAGCAGATGCATCTTGTTGTTGGGCTTGTGGACCGACCGGGCGTAAACAGGAGGAATTGATAAGTGCAATTACAGAGTGTCAGCAGTGCAGTTTATGGAAATTGATGAAAGTGGAGGAATTCTTGTAAATGACAAGCGGACAAAATTGCATACAAATTGCTTAATCCTAGGAAAAGGTCCAGTTTATAGCAGTTTATAATAAATTAACAAGCAAAAACCTCGAAGCAGCTTAGAAACATATAAATATGGGAGGAGGAGGAGGTGTTTTACTTCAGAGCCGCCTTGTTCTTCAGAGGTAAAAAGGCTGCCAGAAGGCAACCAGCTGTAATAAATTGAAAATACTTAGTTAAGGATTGGGTGAGATTACTAAGCCACATACACAACATAAACAGGCTGATCATGAAGAAGGGTGGTATACAGCCAAGACTCATGAGGGCGGGAAAGAAGATGTTGCCCAAAAGTGAGCCCATGCGTCCAAACATCATTTCCAGTGACACAATCATGGTGCTAGAAGGGATTAAGAGGAAACAATAGTTAGATATTACTAAGAATATTTCAAATTCGTTTCAAGTCCCTGAAAGTACCTACCGTAGTGGTGTGGGAAACAAATTCACCGATGCACTTATCACCGATGTGGATGCAATGCTGCCCATGGTGACAAAAGTTGCTGCCAGCGCCACTGTAGACGTAGACGAACTGGACCAATACATGCCAATTGCACAGCAACTGGCACCAAACAGGCACAGTGTCAAAATCCGTTTCACTCCCACCAAATTGACCAGGAAACCAGCCAGCATATAGGAAACCAGACCAGCTGCAGCCACTATAAGATTGTTGCTATAGCTGGCTGGACTCACATTGACCGTACACTCGATCTGTTCCGTAACTGCACTGATATTCGGTTGTTGGTATTGAGTTCGATTCACGCTATACTCCAGTATATTGCATATGCTGGTCTCTGTATGCTCATTCGCAATCAGCTGTTCGTATTCCGTGATCGAGGCAAACAGCTGAGGTAACCACAGGCGCATGGTGTTCTGACTGGAAATACAGACAATCGAGGATTAATAAGCGAAAATGCAAAGAGGAAACCCACAGTGAAATGTATAATAGTAGTTGAAAGGTGTTTTACGGTGATTTTACGTACTAATGGTACGTAAATGGTCCGTGGGTTGGAAAAGTGAAAAATACCAATTTCTATAAGTTTTTTAGAAAGGAGAACAAAGACATTGCTTCCTTATCATATTTATACCCTTGTATAACAATTTTGCACAGAAGTTTGCAACGCACAGAAATATTCATTTTCGACCCCATAAACTATATATTGAGCTTTGTCCGTACGTCTGTTCGTCTGTCTGTCTGTTTCTACACAAACTAGTCTCGCAGTTTTATAGTTGTCGAGCTGAAACTTAGCACAGAGTCTTCTTTTTGCTGCACACTACTAATATGTCAGAACCGACCGAATCGGATGACTATATCTCATAGCTCCCATGGGAACAATCGGTCGGAAAACTAGTTTTAGTGAGAAAAACTTATTTCTTTTCAATGGAAACGTCTTCAAACTTTGTAATCGTGGGTTTTCTATGTTTTTTTATGATCCTACCAAGTCTTATTAAAATCGGACAACTATATGGTATAGCTGCCATACAAAAGATAGGTCTGAAAAACAGTCTTAATTAGAAAAACTTTCTTGTTTTTAATGGTTGCCTCCTGCAATTTTGTATTTGTTTGTTTCGCATGTTTTCATATAATTTTACAAATTTTTGGTCAAATCGGATGACTATATCATATAGCTCCCTTACGAACGATCGGTAGGAAAATGGAAAAAAAAAGAGTATTTTTTGAAAATATTTAAGCGAGCACTTGCAAGTGCGAAGTTAGCTTAGCTTTCTCGTTTTTTATCTCTTACGATGCATTGGTATACATTTTATGGTCGGTTTTTGTCAATTAAATGCCTTTTATTGCCTTTTGCGTCGAATAATACAACTTTACAAAACTTTACATTTGTTCATACTATGCTGCGGCGTGGCGACCGTGCTGCCTCAAGACGACTGTACCAAAAACTAAACTATTCCCTTGTCTTCCACCAATCGATTTCTAGCTTAATTCTTTTTCTCTTTAACTCACCCCAATAGCGCACAAAAGTTGAGCAAATACACCCACAGTGAAAGACCCAGATAGGGTTTGGTGAACAATGGACGTAGCTGCGTAAATCCCGAGCGCAGTGAACTCTTTGGTTTATCGGCCAACTCTGGATCCATCACTGGTATGGGCAATTTGTCATCCTCATTGCCGGTCTGTTGTTGTTTCGCCACTTTCTCGGGTACTTCATTGGCCAGCACTTTGATCTACATCTTAGCTATGAGGATTCTGCACGCTTTGGATAGGGACTGGGCTGTACTTACGGGAAAGGCATCTCGTGGTTTGCGTGTATTGAGGGCATACATAAATTTAAAGGCTTCCATTGCCTCTTGATTACGACCCTTGGACATTAAAAATTTGGGACTTTCCGGGAAGAAGGGAAATAGCACAAAGGTCAAGATGCTGGGAGCGGCGGTAATGGCCACAAACACTTGCCAGGAGTGTACTGGAACGGGAAGAAAGGAGAGGAGAGATAAGAGTGAGTGGACAGTAAGAATCTAAAAATCTGTCTAAAAACTAGCAAAAACTAGTTATTTGAAATATATCTTCTGTTGCTATCACTTGAAGCTGCTTATCTGCCCTTGCTGCACTTGACTGCCATTGCATTAATTATCTCTCGCACTTACATGATAGTCCCCATATAACGATATCCCATTTCTGGGGCAGTATCAACATGGCCAGGCAGGGTAGTGTCAGCGTGGCTATGGAAAACATTATGCCCACTATCATCATAATCCGTTGTCGATGCTGACGTCCATGTAGTTCGGTTAGGTAACTCATCAAGACGGCAAAGGGTCCGCTCATGCTGCCAAGTCAAAGATCAGCCATTATTGTCCTCTCTTCAGTTCCTCCATTTACTTACCAGAATCCACCCAAATATTTAAATACCATCAGCTGTATCACATTCTGACTCAGAGCTCCACCTATGACACAAATGGCATCCGCCACATAGCCAAATATCAGCGACTTCCGGCGTCCCTTGGTATCGGCCACATAGCCCCACAATATGGCCGAACTAATCATTCCCGCATATGTGATGGCATTCAATATACCTTTATCGAGAAGGCTCAATTTCAGATCACACTCGGCACTGGGCAGGATGTAGGACATTGTTGAGGTCTCGTACACGGTGCCCATGGCCGCCGGTACGGCGCTCAGCAGCAGAAATATGTTGAACATGCCAAAGCCAGCTGCCTCGATGGCCGTCTCAAAATCCGCCGGCTCCGGGTTGGTTGCATTGCCATCAACTGGCCCATTGGGGGTGGCTAACTTTTTGGAGGGCTCGTCTGCCGACTGGGGTGGAGTCTCCGTCAGCTGTTGGCTCATCTTGGGATGAATTTCGTTCGCTAACTGAACTGTCACAACGCATATGCGCCATATCTTGTAGGCGCTGCTAGCCACCTTAAATCCGTCCAAGTTCAGGTGGGGGAAAATTAGTTGTTGATTGTGAAAAATAATCAAAAGAGTTGTTAGGCTCGACAGTTGGGTTACCCTAGAAGCAGGCCAAGAAGTCAAGGTTTCAATTCAATCAAATCCTCTAGCTTAAGACGGCTAACAACATTGTTGACAAACCTTCACTTCACCTTTTAAGAATGTATAAAAAAATAAGTGGTCTTTAAAGCTGTAAGGCGACATAATTCCGCCGACTTAACTCATGGCTAAAATGATCAAATCGGGCATCGATCAACATTTTATCGATTTATAACTATATTATTCCGCCGATTAACATCCGACAATGCTTTTCACAGACAAATTTGCTTTCCTAACGACATATTTCCGCCAGGCATCGTGGAAATGACCGTTTAAAAACACACAATTCCACAATTAGATAAAAACACAGCTTCTTGCTAGGAAATGTGTTGGTAAAACTACATGTTGTGGGTGGTGAATATTCATAATATTTGTAAAACAGCTTAGCGACATAATTCCGCCAATATAAAGACTTTTTTTCATATTTTCAATAGTTTTTATTATCTAACAAGAAAACTTTCACAGCATTTAGCTCGTCAACAATGTAACTTTGTCTAGTATGCACATTTTTCCGGCGGAATTATGTCACTTTTGTAGATAATTCACTTAACTCCGCGCGGAGCAAGGTTTTTGTAAAACGACATAATTTCGCCATGGTTCTACGCTGATTATACAAACGACATAGGAACCATGAGGTTGAACAAAGGACGTTACTATGTCGTTTGGAAAGAAGAGCTAACTTCTTGCGGAATTAGGCATAATAGCTATCACCTCCACGTCTTTCATCTTCGACGCTAAATGGAAGACAAAAGTTGTGTCCAAGCAATAAAAAATTCACCAAGAATTGTATCACTATTTCACAAAGGATTCAGACTTCTAGCTTTTTACAACGGCGCCACCTTCTTACAACATTTTTGTCAATTCTGGAGATAGTTAAAAGATTTTCTATTCACATAAATCTACTTTTAACCTTTCTTATAGGCATTGTACTTAAATATTAGAGCAAATATTAGAATTCTTCAAGGATAAAGCAAGTCGACTTTCAAAAGAAGAAAGTCCGGTATGGAAGAACAAAACTGTATAAGGTTTGGATTATGGTAAGACACAAAATACCCAAGACCAACATATAGCTGATTTATGCCAAATCTACCATAAATTTTACTGGTTCTTGTTTTTAGATCATGGTCAGCAAAGCAAATACAAAATCACAAATATTATAACGTCTTTACTTTACGATATTACGAAAAACTTCATTTTTTTAGAACGAAATGTCAGATGGGTGCCGTATTTCTTCAAACAATAGCAGATTTTTGTTGTTCTCATGTATACCTTTCCATACTTCGAAGAGATTAACATTAATAAGATAAACATAAGATAGTTGGAGGAAGTGTTGAGACTCGGGGGCTTTGAAAACAAATCACACATTTATTCGACTTCTTAAGTCTTTTATATTTCCTTTCATCTTTACTTCTCAAAATCTTAACTTCGGTGAGTATGATTATTAATGCAATTGTTAAGACTCAGAGTGGGTGCAGCATTTTCTCACAGTTTTTGTTATTTTTGTGGTTCTTCATAAAAACAAAATAAAAAATCGATAATTCCAAAATCAAAACAAGAAAGAAAGTCGGTCAAGCCCGACTATAACATACTCTGTACCAAGAAATTTTGTCTTTTGATCATAACTCGAAAACCGTTCATCCGATCTTCTTCATTCCTTTGGCGGATCGATAAGTTATTCTAATAACTAAATATGTCCAGAAGGAACAAGCCATCTATCTTCAAAACTGTGGGAGATATGACGTTTTTTCTAAATTGCGGGGGCGGGAGGGGGCGTGGCCAAAATTGAAAATAAACACTTGATCTGCCTGCAGACATAAGAAGCATATGTCCCATACATGTCAAACCTCTATCTCTTACCATCTCTGAGATCTGTGCGTTCATACGGACAGACAGAAGGACAGACGGACAGACGGACATGGCTATATCGACTCGACTGTTGATGCTGATCAAGAATATATATACTTTATGGGGTCGGAGATGCTTCCTTCTGGATGTTACATACTTTTGCACAAACTTATAATACTCTATGTACCTACGGTACAGAGTATAATTACCCAAGAAAATTGAATGAATTGTTGAAATTCAGGGTCTGGGACAAAAAAATGAATTTTCTTCAGACTTTCATAGTTCGGAGAACATAATCCCGTACTTCAGTATGTAAGACGGAAGAATTTTGAATAGAATGAGTGCCGCATTTCCTTACAATTCGATGGCTCGAAGATCAAATTTTTTATAATATAGTTGAATTCAGTGTTAAAACTGAGAGTCTCTGACAGAAAATGGGTGCCGCATTGCTTTACACATTTCACTTTTTCTTAAGTTTTCCACAGTTCTTAGAACATATTGCCACACCTCAGTATATAGGACAATAGAAAGAGTTTGGAATTGAATAGAATGGGTGCCGCATTTTCTGACACTTTTTGTTATTGTTGTTGTTCTTTAAAAAAATACAAGAACTCAACAGCTTGAACTAATTTACACAAAATAATGGAATTAATTGTTGAAATTCAGGCTCCCGGACCAAAAATGGGTACCGCATTTCCTTACACATTTTGCTATTCTTCTTCTTTAGTCTTATAGTTATAGTTATAGTTTGGAGAACATAATCCCGCACCTCAGTATGTATTACAATTAAAAGAAATTTGAATTGTATAGAATGGGTGCCGCATTTTGCTCACACTTTTTGTTATTTTTGTTGTTTGTCCTCAAAAAAATATTGATAAATCGAAAATTGAACTAATTGTTGATATTCCGGCACTCCGACAAAAAATGGGTGCTGCATTTCCTTACACATTTTGTTATTTTTCTTTACTTTTTATAGTACAGGGATCATAGTAACGCACCTCAATATGTGGAACATTTAATAGAATTAACAATTAAATAGAATGGGTGCCGCATTTTCTCACAATTTTTAGAATTTTTACCGTTCTTAAAAAGGTACAAATCAAATTTACGTAAGATAATCCAAATTATGGTTGAACTTGACTGTCTTTGACCAAAAATGGGTGCCGCAGTTCCGCACACATTTCATTTTGCTGACTTTGTAGTTCTTGGACTTTACTTTTGGTTACTTCGATAACAAAATTAAGCACAAATGAAGAAATCGTTAAGGTTTTGTCTCTCTCAAATTCAAATTAATTGAAAAAAGTTAAATAAAATGATTTTTGGTATTGCACCCTTCAATACAAACGAATACACCCCAAATACGATTAAAAACCAAACAGATTAAACGCCATTAAATGCCGTTTACTCAACGTCCCCTGTTTGTGCCGTGTTTATGATGCGTCTTTGAGAATGATGCTGCCGTTGCCGTTGCCATTGCCCATTGTTGTTCTCGGGTGTTGATAATGGGGGGCCCCCATCGTATATGATCACTCCATTGGCGACTGGCCACACGAATGGGCGCCTGGCAGTGGTTTTATGGCCGCCGTGATACAGATTTTGAATCTGATGACGACATGTTAGCGCCTAGCGTTGATTTATTAAACACGCCCGTCCCCGGCCTGGGCCTGGCAACGAACTCATCATGAGCCGGCTCGCTTGGTGCCCTCTGCCTGATTTGGGTACACGATTACTCACCACCACCCACTCGCGTGTTCCGTGTTGCAAGCTTGGGGGAATGAATTGACTTGTAAATAAAATAGGGAAACAAGTGAACGATGATGAGCTGAACGAGTAGAGCCTGAGTTATTTGGAAAAAAAGAAAATTAAAAAAAAGAACAAGAAAAAAGAGCTCTGCCGGTGCCGAGTGCAGGCAAAGGAATGAGAATTGGTAGCTGTCCGGGCACCGAAATCAGTTGCCAAGGCCTACTCAGGAGTAGACCAAAATTTCAAAGGCAATGGCAAAGGCCACTAAGCCAATGGGAAATTTTTCCACCTCAGAATTTGTATAATTTCATCAGACTTATCTAAGACAAACACAGTGAAACGCGGTCGTATCCCCCAAGTTTTCATCACCTAAACAAAAACAGGCGGAGAGACAGTGGCGGGGTCAGGCGGTGGGGACAGGTAACAGCTTTGCATTTTGGACAGCGTCACAACTTGGAAACAAATTGGACTTTTGTTTGTGTTTGTTAAAAGGCTTAATTTGTTGTACTTTCGGTCTAGTAGGGCAAACATTATGAGAGATGGAGTGCTAAGGGGGGAGGGGGCTGAAGGGGTGGTACTAAAGTGCTGCAAATAACTTGATGCCACCACGACCGAAGCAGTTGAGGTGTGTCTGCCTAAATCAAGCTCAAACAATTTCAACTATTTGAATTGCCGAGCCAAAGCGGCAGCGTTCGAGTGTCACAGAAAACACTCAAGGAAAAATGTGTGTGCGATTAGGCTCGATGGAGGTTAACAGGGGCGGACCACAGAAGGGTGGGAAGGGGGCGCTTTAGAGCTGAAAATCGTTCATAGTGTAAATATCTTAATCTACCGAAGATATTTCAAATGCAAAGTATTTGCAGTAGTTCAAAATGACAGAACTTATCTTTACATTTTGGCTTTGGGCCTCTTAGCCCCTCCCCTAGATGCGCTACTGGTGTTTTATGAGTCAGTGAACATTGAGAAATTGCTTACTAAGCTGTACCAGATATTTGGAACTGAATAAAGCGGAGTCTAGGTAAAAAATCTTCAACTGAAATGCCTAATGAACAACTGAGCAAGTGAACAAAGGAGTAAATGAACCACTGAACACCTCTTCAGAAATTTTTAACTGCGTTAAGCCTTAAGAAGCATCGAACATGGCGGTTAATGCTTCTGCATGTGATATATTCCATATCGAAACGACAACTGAACAACTGAGCAAGTGAACAAATGAGTAAATGATGAACTGAACACCTTTTCACAAATTTTTAAGCAACGTAAAGCCTTAAGAAGAATCGAACATGGCTCGGTTAATGTGATTTACTCAAAATTAAAACGAAAACTGAACAACTGAGCAAGTAAATAATAGAGCAAATGAACATCACAGCTATTTTACACAAAGTTGTTACCATTTAGAGCCTTAAAAAGTGTTTAAGCCATCCATTGTTGCATTTACATGCGACCCCTTTCAAAATAAAAAGATTAATGAACAACTGAGCAAGTGAATAATTGAGTAAATGATAAGCAGTGCACAAAATATAAACAATGTAAAGCATTAAGAAGCATTGAACATGGCGGTTAATGCTTCTGCAAGTGATATATTCACAATCAAAATGACAAATGAACAACTGAGCAAGTAAGCAACTGAGCAACTGAACATCGGACCTATTTTACACAAAGTTTTTACCATGCAAAACCTTAAGAAGCGTTTAACATGTAGATTATTGCCTCTGCATGTGATTCCTTTCAAACTAAAAGGATTATTGAACAACTGAGCAAGTGAACAAACGAGTAAATGAACCACTGAGCACCTTTTCACCAAATTTGAACAGTTTATAACGTCGGGAAGCATTGAATATGTACCAGTTTCTGTCTCTGAATGTGATTTTTTGTTAATGAAAACGCTAAGTGATTAACTGAGCAAGTGAACAATTGAGCAATTTGCCAACTGAGCAACTTTTGACCATTTTTTTGTTTAATTTAAAACCTCTAGAAGTTGGGGGACTGTCGTTTACTGCTTTTACATATGATCCATTACAAATTAAACTGCCCAATGAACCACTGAGCAAGTGAACAACTGAGCAAGTGAATTGAACTACTTTTCATAAACTGTTTTTAAGAGTTAAGAACCTTGAAGGCTTTACGAAAATGCTAAATTTCCTGAGAATATTTTAAGCTAGAATGCACATTAGTCTGAAGGACTTCTCGTCCTCAAACCATTTTATTGGAAATTACTTGCAAGAAAACCAATGGTTGGCGTTGCAACAAGCATTGGCAGGCGGTGTATGTGGCTTATGCGGTGTTGCGGTAGCTTATTTCTACCTTTTGCATTTCTTTTGTCAACCTGAACCAACATTTTTCACTGGCTGTTCACCCTACACATACACATATATACACCGCACTTCACTGCTAACGACGTGCCCAAGTAAATGTCAAACTAATGCCCAAGCTTCACCGCAAGAGCCAGAATGCCAACCACCCTAACCTACCCACCAACCCACGAACCTACCAACCTATCGACGGCCAACGCCAGCGCCAGCGCCAACTCCAACGCAATAATGCAATGTCCCTCATCGAAGCTTTAAGTTTATGTATACGGCGTAACGGTGGTTCGTGCGGGTGGTTCGTGCAGGTGTGTGTATGTGTGTGTGTGTGTTGAACACGTCCAGGTACAAAGTTTTGCGCCATTTATTGCATTTAACGCTCGATTCTGGTGCCGCCGCTGCAGTGAGTGAGAATTTGTGTTGTTACCTGATAAAAACAATGGCACAGGCACTGCCGCCCCTGGTCCTGCGTCCCCGGGGGTGGTGTAATACGTTGGTTATTAGCGGACAGCTTAGGGTAACCGCCATGGCTGAGCTGCAAATTGCATTGGCATTAACAAAACTGATATACGCGCCACGTCTAATGGGACAACATATAGCCTGTTAGGTAGGTAGTCATTCACTTGATGCATCAATCAAACTGTCTGACTACCCTTTACAGATAATGTATGCCGAGTTAACCGAGCTACTTAAAGGATTAGCCGTAGAGAATATGCTTAAGCTACATCCGTGTGGGTATATGCTGAATGAGTAGTAACGGTTCAAAGTGTAAGCCCTGCAAATTGGTGCCGGGCTAAGCCCCGCAACCTTCGGGTTCGGGTGGTTCGCCAACTGTTTTTGGTCAAACATTTCGGTAAAGAACTTACTATTAGTCTCAGGCAGCCAGCTTGCATCTAAAACCGTACCGAAACGCTTTTCGAAAACTCTGAACTCTGCCAAAACAACAAGAAAGAAAGTCGGTCAAGCCCGACTATAACATACTCTGTACCAAGAAAATTTGCCCTTTGATCACAACTCGAAAACCGTTCATCCGATCTTCTTCATTCTTTTGGCGGATCGATAAGTTATCCTAATAGCTAAATATATCCAGAAGAAACAAGCCATCTATCTTCAAAACTGTGGGAGATATGACGTTTTTTCCATTTTGCGGGGGCGGGAGGGGGCGTGGCCAAAATTGAAAATAAACTTGATCTGCCTGCAGACATAAGAAGCATATGTCCCATACATGTCAAACCTCTATCTCTTACCGTCTCTGAGATCTGTGCGTTCATACGGACAGACAGACGGACGGACAGACGGACGGACGGACAGACGGACAGACTGACATGGCTATATCGACTCGGCTGTTGATGCTGATCAAGAATATATATACTTTATGGGGTCGGAGATGCTTCCTTCTGGATGTTACATACTTTTGCACAAACTTATATTACTCTATGTACCTACGGTACAGAGTATAAAAATGGATTAAAACGGACTAAACGAGAGCCCTTTATATATAGTATACCGATATACACTTTACTCAGTGGATGAAATGTTTCATAGCTCTTAATTATGTTACTTAACAGAACATTAACATAAGTGTTAATAGGTTAACATTAACAAAGTGCAAAATATTGTCCTTTTCTTGTCCCGTTCTTTTCCGAACTTTAAAAAAAAAGTCCCAAGTATCCATTTCAGGTTTAAGATTTATCGTTATTTGGCCTAATCTTAGCCCTTTGAGTCTGTCCTCAAGTTTTAAGTCCGCTAACTCATAAAGTATGTCCTTAGGTATAAAGTCCCAGCTTTTTCTTAATTCTCTTCAAAGAGCTATTAATCCGGACTTTAAATTTCATTTGTTGTTAGATCGTCCATAATACCGCCGAGTTTCATCTTTTGAAGTTTATCCTTATGAACTACGACCCGACCTTTCTTGAAAACAGTAGAGAAAGTGCTTTTTAAGTGCTTTCAGTTCCAAAAATAAATGTATAGGACCTATACTATAGGTTACCGAATCGCCCAACCTTTTCTCTCTTTTCTTGCAACTATAGAGAAATCTATTGTTACACCCAGAAAAAAGTAGAACGAATAAGTTAAGAGCGAACGATCTTAAAAAAATATTTATTCGTTCTTGAATCATCAAGAATTTCGCTCTTGAAATCGAGCTAAATTCGTTCTCAGTATGATGTATAGTATTTAGGCAAGGGGACTGAGGTAAAAAAACAAAAAGAGGAGAGCAAGCACATTTGAGAGCACACAGCGTTGAACTCGCTCTCTCAGTTTGATTTTTTATGGAAGAGGGGTGTGTGGGGAATTTCAATTTTTGCACTCATGTTGCTTTGGAATTCCCAACCAATTATGGCATTGCTGGCATGGAGCGACGACTGTGCGACTGCCAGTTGACAGGCAAAGACTGATACTCCTTTGAGGTGTTATGTATTCCTCGAGCCGGCTAAAACTTGCTACATGGCTTAACACTTAGTTTTCCATGAAATAAATTTAAGCAAAATGGAAAAAAACAACTGCTTTTAAATTGTTGTATGATTGGAATCTATGAGTAAGTAAGAGTAAACGATCTTACTCTTGAATCTTATGAGCTCTTGATAATCAGAAGAACATTCTATAGTTTGGTCAATGCTGTAAGCTCTTGATTCAAGAATGAATAACCTTGGATTTGAGTTCGTTTGGCACTTGATCCAAGAATTTTGGTACTTGATTTGAGAATGTTTCGTTCTTAGATCAAGTATTGAAGCTCTTGGATCAAGAAAACCGGGATCAGCAATTCATACTTGGATCAAGAACATCGCTCTTAGATTGAGAATTTTCACTCTTATCGAACTATTGATCTCAAAATTCTCTATTTTTTCTCTGAGTGTACAGACATTCAATGACAAGTCAAACATCCATTTCTGTTCTGTTAACTTTTGCAGCCTCTTAAGGATTTCATTCCGTCTTCGTCTGCGTACTGCATACATCTACCTTCATGCAAAAATTTGTGGCTCTATCTCTTACAGTCGCTGAGATCGACGCGTTCATACAGACAAACAGACGGACGGACAGACGGACATGGCTATATCGACTCGGCTGTTCATGCTGATCAAGAATATATATACTTTATGGGGTCGGAAATGTTTTCTTCTCCCCCTGTTACATACATTCGCACAACTTCATGATCCCCCTTTTCCCCATTTTCAATGGGAACGGGCTATAAAAAGAGGAGAAATGTGCTGTTCAAGTGACGCGAAGTGTATGTTCCCTCATTATTTTGCCTCGTTTTTTTCCAGAGTTTCCAAGTAACACGGATTGTTGAGATAAGTTGGCTGCACTTAAGCCTGCATGCGTTTTTCGATTTAAATAAACTGATTGGATTCGGTCAACTATTGTTGCGTGAAACGATTTTGTGTCAAATTAATTAATTTTAAAAAACTCCCCCCGAATTAATCAAATGTGTTGTCCTCCAGCTGAACATAGTCGCCAGCGCATAGTGGCTGTGCATGCTGGGTGGGAGTATCAGCAGCAACAAAGAGAAGAAAACAATAGAGTTGCTTTCTGTGTACTTACTTTTGGTATTGTTCTACTGTTAATAAACTGTGTGAGTGCTTAAAGGGGGCGAACTGCAGTGGTGAACGGGGGGCCCAAAATGGGGCTACAATAATTACTCTTCTTTGGAATAGAAAGGTAAAGGCAAAAGTCTGACATATGCTGGCCATATTTAGCTAAGAAATCATCTCTGTTATTTGGGTCCTTGGTTTTCTAGTACAGCTCCGAGGCAGACGTGATCCCTTCAAGGGCCATCCCGCTGCTGGGGCCGGTCCGCTCCTGTGTTTTGTTTGTGTTTCTTGAGTGCGATGCTGATAGTGACCGTCCGAGATCGACATGACAAGTGTTTCCATGTCTCTATGTGCACATGTATTTGTGTTTACATTCTCATTCTGGATGCAAAAGACTCAGATTATCTAGGTGCCGAGTGAGAGTGAATTGTCTGATTTTTCCGTTCAGTCAAACGACCCAAACGAGACAGACGAGTCGCTGCCAGCGAAGATCTCCCGAATCCCAAGTGAAATAGAAATTGAACCCAAAACCATATTTGGACTATGTTATAGTTATGTCGACATCATCTGGACGCTCACACTCAGAAGACAGGTAAACTTCGCGAAAGGCGTTGGTGGGTCCACTCCTGACTCGTACCCCTTCCACAGGAACACCAACTCCAGCCTAAACGAGGTGCTCAGGACTTGTGCCAACATTCAGTCGCTCGAAAGCCTGGGCCCACCACTGGACTACAACGACGTGTACCTGGCCAGCAAAATGATCACGCCCAATCCCTACTCCTTCAGTGGCAACATATCGACCAGCAGCTGTGCCAGCGAGGATGCCTCCTTCACGGACAGCATACTGGAGGACAATGGCCGCATCTCGCTGGCCTACGAGAACCTGCACACCATTCCACGCCGACTGGCCGACAAGTTTGCCGCGCACACCAAGTGCCTGGATCTGAGCCACAACGATTTTCGGAACCTGCAGTTCCTGGCGTTTTTCGAGGACCTGCACACACTCATCCTGGATCGCAACGTCAACCTGGACCTGAACACGCTGCCCTACTTGCCCAGCCTCAATATCTTGTGGTAAGCGGTTACAAACATAGCGAAATTTCGACCCGCTGTCAGCTGTCAACTCTCCCCCAGGATCAACAACTGTGACATCTCCAACATCACCGACTGGATACATCGCATAGAGCGACACTGCCCGGCTCTGGAGCAGCTATCCTGCATGGGCAATCCTGGCATACGCACGGTGTTTGGCATCCATGGCCCCGCCACAGGAGCTGCCCGCGATTACATCCTACAGGTGCTGCCCAATTTGAAGTACCTGGATGGCCTGCCGCGTATCATGCTGGACAATGGGAGTGGAAGCCAGAGTCGCAAATCAGCCAGCTCCTTGAGCAATTCGGAAAAACCCGCCACACCCAACCTAGGATTCAAGCAGATCTTTCGCTTCAAGCAGCACCGAAAGACGCACAGTGTGGGGGAGCAGGCGTACGGCAACTGTTCGTCCACCAACTGAGCGGATCGGGGTAGGGTCCAATTGTAATCCAAGTGCTTGGACTGTTATTTTTAGTCGCTCGTTGTGTTATCAGCAGCCTTTGCCAATGCCCTCAACTCCGTCGGTCAGTCCAATGATTGCACCTACAGACCCACATATGTGCGTATGTATGTATGTATGTATGTATGTATGCTTGAATGCAAGTAAACAACAATGAAATGATGATGGTACATCGGGTACTCCGATTCGACTCCAGAATTTTCCTCAATTGATGTTCTATTTTGCACACAATCGACTCAATTTTTAAAATAAATAAACAAAAACGGAATGAAACAAAATCCAAGATGAATTTCAATACAAACAGGCGCCTGTTCCGGTCTTTGATTTCGCTCAGAGTATGCGGAATCGGAATGGCTAGATCTTGCAGACTTTTCGAAATTTTTGTGTTCTCCTGATACTCTTTATGGCCATTCCTTTCAATCAACAGGCAGATGGAAACAGCTCCGGTGAAGATCTGTTGAACGATGGTGGAGTTATAGGAAAACATTTATGCTGGGCAGCACTGGCTGGAACAGCGTTGGGCATCACTTTACACAACTTAACACTTTGTGTGATACATACAAACTTTGGAAGGTATAGAATACACTTGTTATAGTCGGGCTTGACCGAATATCTTTCTTGTTATACCCGTTACTCGTAGAGTAAAAAGGGTATACTAAAGTCGTGCAAATGTATGTAACAGGCAGAAGGAAGCATCTCCAATATCATAAAGCATATATATTCTTCATCAGCATCAACAGCCGAGTCGATATAGCCGTGTCCGTCTGTCCGTCCGTTCGTCCGTCCGTCCGTCTGTATGAACACCTAGATCTCAGAGACTAGAAGAGCTAGAGCAACCAAATTTAAGTAAGCTAGTATTGTCTGTAGGCAGATCAAGTTTGTTTCAAATTTTGGCCACGCCCCCACGAAAGGATCGGATAATAAATGGCCGAGTTAAAAAAATGTTGCATACTTATCCGAGCTGAGCTGAGTAACGGGTATTTCGAAGTCGGGCAGGGCCGACCTTAACTTACGCTCTCGTTTTTTGATACATTTGTGATCAGCAAGCAAGTGATTTATGTTTACATAACGTAAATATGTTAACATTAATGTAAATGCACTGTTACATAACATTGTGTATGTCTATTGTAAGATTTTGAGAAGCATTTTAGAGAAATTGATTGATGAAACTTTCATTTTCGCAAGAATAGAAGTGATACAGGGGTAACTACAATGTTCTGCCACACTGCAGCGTACAGACATCTTCTTCACTAAACCATAAGGATTCTGTTTTAAAAATCATTTCTTGGTAACCTAAAATGATCGAACTATATCAAGTTAGCTAACCAAATGTTGGCTGACCAATTAAAAAAAACGTTATGTACCATAATCAGGGTTTACAGGATTGCAAACCGATTTAAGATCCAGTTTGTGGTGTGTTTTTTTTGTCCTACGAACCCGACTTTGCTTTGCAGATTGGCCTCTAAAGTTCCTTAAAGTTACAGAAAGATTTTAAGCTACTTTTAGAAGAATCTTTATACAAATAAGAAGCAACTTTCAGACTAGAAAAGTTAGCAAACTTACCTTAGGTATTTTTGGGCTCAGAAATTAAATCAATAGTCTGTTTTCCTGCAGTTCCTCTGGTCTAAGATGTTTGAAAGCTGATTGATTGTTGTTTTGTAAACTGGGACTGGATTTTGTGTATAATTATACCATTTTTAAGGACTTCAGTAAAAAAATAGAGAGAAGAGTTAACTTTGGCTAGGAAGAAGTTTGTTTACCCTTACCCTAATTTGAAGGACATTTCCACTGAAAACATACAAAGTTTTCTCACTAAAACCACTTTTCTGACTACTTTGCTATGACAGCTATACTATATAGATGTCCGATTTCGACCAAACTAAGTGGAATTGTGGAAAAGCATAGCAAACTAAGAAATACAACGTTTGGAGGCATTTTCTTTGGAAACAAAAAAGTTTTTCTCACTAAAACTAGTTTCTCAACCGATCATTTCTATGGCAGCTATAACCTATAGTCATCCGTTTTTGACAAAACCTTGAAGAATTGTGTGAAAGCTTATAAAATAAATATATGCCAATTTTAAAGAGGTTTACATTGAAAACAAAAAAGTTTTTCTTACTAAGACTATTTTTCTAGCCCTGCTTTTCTATGGCAGCTATACTATATAGATGTCCGATTTCGACCAAACTTGGCAGAATCATGGAGAAGCATAGAAAACTAGTTAATACGGAGTTTGGAGACGTTTGCATTTAAAACAAAAAAGTTGTCCTCACTAGAACTAGTTTTTCGACGGATGGTTCCTATGACAGCTATATGTTATAGTCATGCGATCCAGCCGGTTCTGATAAATGTGCAGCGTATTTGTACCAGAAGTCTTCCTACAAAGTTTGGTCGCAATAGCTTTAAAACTGACGGAGGAGATAGCATAGAAACAGACGCACAGACGGACAAGGCTAAATCAACTTAGCTCGTCATGCTGATCAAGAATATATATACTTTATGTGGCCGAAGTTGCTTCCTTTTATGCGTTACAAACATCCGGACAGCTTTATAATATCCTCTTTAACGATATATAAAGTGTTCTTCCCTTTCATGATTCACTTCAGCACTTCTCGAGGTCATAAAACAAATTATGGTGAAGTCAAATAAATTTTGACAGAATAATAGAGCTGGTCAAGGCTTAAAAACTAGATAAACAATGAAATTAGTAAGCTCAAACTAAACTCTTAGGAAGACAATTTAAGTTTGTTTTCAAACAAAACCACTTTCTTTAAGGCGAAAGTTCGATCCGGGTTCAGACTCGCAGGTTCCTAGTCGGGCCCATAAAAACCTCAAAACGCACCAATTCTATGGCAATCGATTCAGGAGATAGGCAATAGTTTCGTTTACCAGTTTGAAAAGGGATTTACTTATATCCAAAGAGAAAAGTGAAAGCAAATTTTACCTTCTGTAACAATATCAGGACTGCGTTTTCGACAGGGGTTCTGTGTTCGGCGTCCAAAATGTAAGGTTTCTTTCATTTACATTCTCTGCATTCATCTGAATTAATGAGACGTCGAATGACCCTAAGAAGTAAGGCTCACAAATCATCTGGCTTTTATCGTATATCGGATCAGTTATAAAGTATCAATGATCGCCAAATCACGATGTCCAATTTATAAATAAAACTGATACCACCAGCGATAGGCTTCTTTTCAACCAAAAATCATGGAAAAACAACGTTTTTTCCATGTAATTTGTGAGAGTATTTGGCCCAAGTGAATTCATTTAAAACCTTCTTTCACCGTCGATTTGCTGCACTAATGCATAAATTTGGGAAACTAATTGCCTATCGTTTGCCTGGGTCCTGGCCCCGGAGCACACTTAACCAAGTGTTGGCAATGCCATGTCGAGCGTTCCCCACCCATCAGTCGGTGGAATGGTGGCCTGTCAGCGCTATTGTTGTTGCTATTGCTCCACTCGACTACACGAGGTTCCCGTTTAGTCGTAACTTGGCGCTTAGAGCAGCTTAGGAAATGTGCGCACCCAGCCAGCCAGCCAGCCAGCCAGACTCGGACCCCAAAACTAGTCGTAACTCTTTCCCGCTGCGAGGCGAGCTTGTTTCCCCAACTAACGGGGTAATAGCGGGTAATGTACGCTTTAAGCTAAGCACCAAGAGCTCGGCTCCGTCTCCACGGCTAGCAATTTGCACGCACAAACAATGTTAGGTAAGCATGTAGGGAGATGGAGATGGAGATGGAGATGGAGGGATGTGGATGCGGATGCGGATGAGGATGAGGTGCAACCGCAGAGCTAAGCCCCGGCGCATGCTAAATCCTTTGTGCCTTTAATTTGTTATTGTATTGGCGTGCCAAAAGCTTTGGCTCTCGCTTCACCACATGCCACCCAGCCACCCCCAAGGACTGGCGGGTGTTGCGTTCCATTGGTCACCCACTCAAAACAAGAAACTGTGAAATTTTTTAGGGGCCAACGAAAACAAAAAGCTAACAAAAACAAACAAACAAACAAGCAGCAGCAGCAGCAGCAGCAACAATAACAACAACAATACATATGTACATATGGTGGAGGGGAAAGTATATTTTTTTTTGCTTGTGTGTGTGTACATATGTATGTATATATGTACTTACAATTGTGAGCCTTGTAAGACAGCAACAAAATGGCGACAAAAACAAACAAAAGCATAAAAAGACCAAGGAAGCCTTTTAAAATATGGTCACACTTGAAGAAAAATTAACGTACGGCCTCAAAGGTGGCGCTTTCCAACACTGGGGTTCGCGAGTGCGGCGCTTTCCAGCACTGGGGTTCGCGAGTGCGGCGCTTTCCAGCACTGCGGATCGCGAGTGCGGCGTTTTTAAACAGGTGCACAACTACAGGAAATAGATACGCATAAAAACGATTAAAATCGGTTTAAAAAACTTTTAGTGCCGATTTTCATCTTCTATTTAAAGCAATTGGCCACATAAATTAACAAATAACAGAGTTAACTCTATCTGACACATATCAGCTAATCAGTTCCGATTTCTCATCTTCTACATAAAGGCTATGTTTCGAATAAACTAACAATTTGCTATGTTATCAGTTAGTTTGTGTGACAGATAGTCCTTAGAAGTAAAGAAATGTGTAATATTTCTCATAGTTCTATTTTTATTGTATTTTTTTTAACTCGTTATTAAGATATTCATATAACAGCGACACATAAATCTAGTGGAATTATTTGGACAGATATTCTTAACATATTTTAAGTATTTCTAAATATAGGAACATCATTTTATTAACTTTGCCTTCACAGATCAATATACCTTCCTTCTCATTGCCATATCCAAAGAATATTGCATAATTTATGTCATCTGAACTCTCATATTTGTCTAATAGTCTAATGGAGCTCCAAAATGTAAGTATGTGAGTATAAATGTGTGTATATACATATAAATGTAAATATAGGGCAGTTAAGAGAAAACTGTACCTGTCAATAAGCCATTTACAAGAAGTTTATAAAAGAAATCAAATTAATCAAATGTTAATGTAAATAAGCGCCTTTTAATATTGGCTTTAGAAAAAGGTGGACTTCACTTTCTATAGTCCTCGAATCGGAGCCAGATGCCTTAACTTTTAATCAGCCTCTCTCATTGACTATCGGCCCCCCAAAACGATCCACGCAATTTTAAATCTAACTTGAGCCATGGAAGGCCTCACTGTACTAGTAGACGGCGCACGCGCGCATCTCCATTGTATACAAACATCGATATATTTGGCATATCGAAGCTGCTATCGCACCACAATGCAACACTGTTAAAAGTAAATCGAACTGCAGACATTTTTTTATTTAAACCTGGCGCCAAAGCTTAAGTTTCAATGCACAGCGCGCCCTCTATTGTATTTTGTAATAAGCTGGCGAGTGCATAAGCAGCTTGTTTCCACTGCGTCACATTTCATAGTCACAAAGTTACTGCGCAATGTGAACGTAATATTTGTAGTCACTGGAAATAACTTGGTGTCATTTAGTTTCTGTGACATTAACTGGCACGTTTGTTACTAAAATTGCTTAGACAGCTATAAGGAAACTCATTTTAACTCTTTTTCTCTCTCTAAAATATAACCTAACCTTCTTTTAAATGCCACTTATTTTTAGTTTTCGCTGCTTTATAGTTTTGATTAAGGTAAATATCGACCATTTTTTGTGTTTTCGAGTAATTTTAAAGACTAATTTCCTGGTTTCCTGGTTGTCGATTCTGGATGAAGATAATGATCGGTGCTCTTGCTGGGAAAACCTATTTTCTAGTAGCATATAAACTGTACTTATTTTAATAAAATTATATCAACTTATTTTGAAAAATTTTTGAAAACAAACATAATACTTATAAATAAAGGAATGTTTGTTAATAAGTCGAAATAGCCATGCTCGTCTGTTGATACGATCTCATCTCCTACTCTGGCAGGTGTTCACGAATTCTAAATGAAATCACTGCTCCTATAGGGTAGCTCCGTGAACTGATTTGGAAATGCTTTCACTAAATCTTTATCGCTCTCACTATTGCTGTTGTAGTTTTGTATGTGTGGAACTGTCTCCCTGTTCACGAATTTATTGATTCATTAATGATTTCTATATATTTGAATTTAGTGTGACCATTTTCTTTGCACAAAATGGCGACCCTCTCTTGGCGGTTGTCCAAATTCAGCTGTAAATTAACTTTTGAAATTGGAGTTTTCAAATGAAATATATATTGTTTGCATTTTAGAATGCAAACGTCATAGGTGCTCGGGTTTTTGAAACTTGTGTTCCACAGTTGCCGCAACAGCTTTCGATTTTCTTTCACAAAATCCAAATCGAAAGCAAATCATTTCAGGAATACCACTGTTATTTATGGGACGCCAATTATGTACACAGTTTTGACTTATAAATGCCGTGGTATATAACTAAGATAATTAAAAACATTGGCAGCAGTTTCTGTTTTTATTTTCATCTTGTTATTTGAATTTTTCTTCCAAATGTTTTCAAATCTGGCGCCCAAGCTTAGCATTCAACGATCAACAGCGCCCCCTAGCGCATTTTTTGATAAGCTTGACCAAGCAGAGAACGGCAGCACTCCATTCTGCCATTAGCTGCTAACGAATCGACGCGTCGTGCTGGACTTTCTGAGAACTACGAATTGCCAAAGAGTGAAAACTGAATTTTCAGTTGAATTTGTACAATTGTGTGTTTTTTTTTTGTAATGAGCAATGGTTTTTAAGTGATTTGTGCCTAAGTGAAGTTTGAACTAACCCTTGGCCATTTCCGTGGAAGACCTGAGAAAGGTAAGTTGCCTACACACACACACACACACGCATGCATACAAACTATATAATTTTTGCAGGAGCACCAAAACTGCACCAGTGGGTAAGTGTAACGTTCATCCAGACAAAGATGGGCTACATTGTTTCATTTCTGGAAGTGTCGATCTTGTTGCCTGACTTGTTTGTCGCCTGCGCACAGCCATCTGCCCGCCGTTTGTGCATGCTCGTTCCTGCACACTCATCTCTAATGAAACGTTATGTTATGCTCTGCCCTGCTCCGCTCGACTAAACTTTCTGCCAACTGCGCTGCCACGGCGGTCGCCGCCGTCAACCGACGCCCACGCACATTTGCAGCGCTCTGCTTCATTAGAGGCGCAAATGAACACCCAGAAAAGAGCATCAGCAGCAGCAGCAGCCGGAGATGGAGCCATTGCCGCCGAGGCTGTGTGTGTGTGTGTGAACTTTAGCAGCTGCTGGTCTGCTCCTACACCTACAGCATCATCTCTGGCCTCCGCCTGACAGCGACAGCATTTGGTGTTTGGTGGTTTAGCGTTCTGTTTTTGTTGCATTTGAGGTCCACACGGAGAGCAAACCGGGCCCAGGCTGGCAGCAGGCAGGCAGGCAGGCAGCCCTGGCCAACGCTTAACCCATGGCCACAACATGCAACCCGGGTGGTGGATGGTGGGTAGGCTTAAAAACAACACTGCTCCGCCCTCCGCCATCCACCCACAATCCCTGGTATTTGCAATCCGGCTTACTTAAACGATTTTTCGGGTTTTTTAATCTTTAAAACAAGTGCATCAAAGTTTTATGCTCGCCTGATTAGTTTAGTTTACTGCTGCCTAATTGCATAAGGCGGGCGGCAGAGGCGGGACTCCTCCGGACTGTGGACTCTGCCCAGGGCTGGTTTAATGTTGTGGGTTTTTGTATCCTCGCCAGGCTCAAAACGGTCTCACCACATATTTTGCATAGCAAGTGTCATGTGCCAACTGCATGTAGCTCCCCCACCCCCCTCCCTAACCCCCTCAAAAAAAGGTGAAGCCAAAAGTGTTTTGCCAGTGCAGTAAATAACAAGTTTAGGAAAGGACATACGTACATACATACGTACGGATGTACATATGCTTGTTTGCACATGGATGCAGTTTCAGTTGAACTTTCCATTTAGTTTTGCTACATTTGCTCTTTGGGAAAAACTGTTTATAACACTTTGGGGATCAACTGTGAATGAAGTAAGTCCTCCAAATCGGCAACAACCAAGTGTCAACAGTCATTTTTCTTAGGAGTTAGTCGAAGTGGAAGCTGGGTAAACGAGTTTCCAGAACGATTTATGGATTTACATAAGACAGAATCACACAAACAGACAAGATTGAAGTTAGGTAAGGATGTTTTATGGTGGTCAGCGTTTGGGAATTCGAGCCACATCATTGGAAAGCGGCTAACATCATATATAACAGCTTCTGCTGGACTGCAGCTCCTTTTATGGGGATGGGGATGGCTAAGTACGATGCTTACTTGCCTGATATTTCAAAAAATATCTATAACGATATTGAAAAGAAACGAATTTCAAACTTGTTCTTGAATTAATATTGAAGTAAACGTAGCTGAGTTCAAAGTTTTGCCAAATTTGTATGATTTGAAGCAAGTAAACTAAGTTAAGCTCAAAGTTGGAATAAACTTCTGCAAAATTTGTATGATTTGAAGCACCTTAACTGTCCTCATATTTAGTTGTAGCTACCAAAATCATAATACCATCAATTGCAGCTCAATTTTATGAACATAAAGAAAATTCGATAAACCGAAGCAAAAATATCGACGAAAAATATCACCAAAAAGTATTCTACATCCGATATATTGCCCCTGTAAAATGTTAGCTTAGTTTGTTATCCTTACTTCCTAGTGCGAAAAGGGTTTCCTTATCTATTAATGCACTAGTCACTATAAAACACCCGTATATCGTATTTTTGGAGAATAATATCGATATTTCTATAAATCGATCGCTGAAAAAATACATTCCTGCTGTGCGTTAGCAAGACTTAAGTACTTCCAAACCACTATATTCCAAACCACTATATTAAACTCTTTCTCTTTTTCGCTTCACACATGTTGCCGCCACACAAGGAGATCGTCATCAACGATGTGCCCATCTTCACCTTAATACTCATCAACAAGAGCAGCAGCTACTTGCTACACCACCTTTGGGTTATTGTTTATCGTAACCACAACCATCACAGTGACGACAACAACCACAACCAACTCAACCACAGCTGAGTGTCAAAATCGTCATAGTTCACCTCATTATAGAGCCACACCCACACCGCCTACCAACCCAACGGCGACAGGCAGTGCCTTGATCTCATCTTTATTGCTTCATCACCAAAAGCCACAACAGAAACCAGTCGTCATCATTTTGTTGTGTGTTGGTCCACCAATCAGGAAAGCATTAAGAGTAACAGCAGCAACATGTCGACCGCGGGCAAAAGGTACACCAGAAACAAAGCCTTGAAAAGGACTATGCCGAGGGACGAGGAAATGCCTCAGCAGCAAGAACAATATCCAGCGCCACCAACACGACCCGCTGAAGTCACAGCACCAACACCACCCAAAAATCTTGGCTCTGTCCCTTCCAATCCAACTCACTTGCCACAGCAGCAGCAGCAGCAGAAACTGGAAGACTTAGATCCTACACCTTCCCCCAGTTCCAGAGGTGTCATTACGATTTCACACGCCAGTGGTTTATCCGGCTTTCTAGTTGTCTCGAGTCCGCATGGAGTGGTTACAGCGATTGCTCCACCAGGAGTAACGTTAAGCAAAACCAGGGTCGCGATGGCAACACTGCTTGGCCAACAGCAACAACGGCCACAACAAAAACAGCAACAACAGCCACAACAACAGCCACAACAAAAACAGCAACAACAGCCACAACAACAGCCACAACAACAGCAACAACAGCCACAACAACAGCCACAACAGCAACAACAGCAACAACAACAGCAGCAGCAGCAAATACAGGAACAACTACAGCAAAAACAACAGCAGCAACAACAACTACAACAGCAACTACAACAGCAACAACAGCAGCAGCAGCAGCAAATACAAGAACAACTACAGCAACAAAGACAACAGCAACAACAACAGCAGCAAATACAGGAACAACTACAGCAAAAACAACAGCAACAACAACAGCAGCAAATACAGGAACAACTACAGCAACAACAACAACAGCAGAAACAACAGCAACAACAACAGAAACAACAAAAGAAACTACAACAGCAACAACAACAGAAACTACAACAGCAACATCTACAGAACAAATCTGATCACTCAGCTTTTATTTAACGTGGTATGTGCCATATGTAGGCTTAAAACCACGGTACCCGAATATGCACATAAATGTGCATATGGTACGATGGGTCTGGATTTGTGACGCCAGACTAGCGCCCCTAGGAGACCTGAGTCCCCTAGGTACCAATTTGAAAGTCAGCTTGTCGGGCATGACAATCCCCCTTGGTGAGGGGCGAGGTTTATCTAAAACCTCTGCTGATCTATGGGTCACAGCGCCCGGTTGATACGCAACTCCACGTCGAGCTTCAGATGAAACTCTACCCGCGATTTGGGTGTCAACCACAGCCACCACGATACTCCCACAAGGGGGCCGACCTCAATGAGTAGCCTTGGAAGCACTACTCAACCCGTGGTACCGATAGGCTCGGTGGGCCCTCCCCTTTTGGCCCCGACAGGCACCGGTACAGGGAGCACCAGGAGGATTTTGCCAGTTTCGGCCTAGCCCGGGACTGGCAGCCCACTCACCCGCGAGCGATCCAGCATCTGCGAACGTCGTCCAAACGCAGCATCAGCAAACCCTGCTAGCAGCCTCATCCTCTCCTGTGTCTCCGCCACTCCAGACACAATCCAGACGCCATTTTCATGCCGTATTCCGAGTCCATCGAGGTCTCGCAAATCCGCATACAAGGGGCACACACATAGCACGTGTTGCCAGTCCTCGAGATCCGCACCGCATGCAGGGCATGCAGGTGTTTCACTCAGACGCCTTGTATGCAAAAATGCATTCAGCGATCCGTGGCCAGTCAGCAAGAAACCGGCGCGTAGCGTAAATCCAAATCTACGCTCGCTGAAGACGAAGCTTACATCCGGGAGAAATTGGTGGGTCACTCGTCCGTGATCGGCACCATCATCCCATCTGCGCTGCCACTCGCGCAGTAAGCATTCGTCCAGCCGCGCCATCCTTTGCATCCAGTTTAGACTCGTCAGGTCTTCACCGTACAGCCAATCGCCATCCTCCAACGGGTAGTCACGCTTCAGTTTGAACTTTAAAGCCAATCGCGTGGCTGTCAGGTCAAACGGGGGAGCTCCAGCAAGCACCTGCAGTGCCACAGTGGACACTGTTCGGCATACCGGTAGGCATCCAAGCAGGATGAGCCTCTGGCATGACATGAGTCGCCTCCTGGCGCAGACTTGTCGTCTCGTCACGTCATACCAAACCGAGGCACCAAACAGTGCACAAGGCACCATGAGTCCGGCATATATGGTCCGCTTGTCGCGAGGACTGGCACCCCAATCGACTCGCAGTACGCGTGCCAAAGCGCCAACGACTCCGGCCAGCTTATCTCGTAAAGACGAGATATGCGGGAGAAAACTCAACCGCTCGCCGGCCGTGATGCCTAGGTACCGGTATTTGTCAGCATATGGTAGGCTTGCTCCAGCAAACCGTACCAAGGGCCGCCTATTCGGTGATAATGCACCTTTCAGCAACATGACAGCCGTCTTGCTGGTAGAAACGGATACACCGACTTCTACTCCCCAAGCGCCTACGATGGACATCAGTTCTGCTCCTTTTGTCTCCAGTTCAGCTCGGGAATTTCCCTCGATGAAAAGCAGCAAGTCGTCTGCATACGCGCTGAAAACACAGTGTGGTTCCAGACGCTGGAGAAGCGTGTCCATCACGAGGCTCCATATAAATGGAGCACTGACAGACCCCTGTGGGCAACCTCTTGTCACCGGAACAGTGACTTCTCCATACCTGCTGACGATACTTGCGCTCCTGCCAGAGAAGAAGCTTCTCCACAAGCTGGCTTCTCGGCAGCCAGAGTCGATCAAAAGGCGCAGCGCGGCACTCCACTCCACGTGGTCGAAGGCTCCCTTGAAGTCCACGAAGATTCCGAGCACATATCGGGCCGAGCTGGCGGCGACAGTGCTCACGACGTGTCTCCAAGCATCCTCCACACAGCGTCCTGGATGAAATCCAAATTGCCATCTGCAGCCATCCTGAAGAACTTCTTTCATCCGGTTGACCATGATCCCCTCAAGCACCTTGCCGAAAACTGACAGTAGACAGATGCCGCGATAAGAGGCAGGATCGCTCCTGTCCTTATCGGGCCCCTTGAGTAGTGCCACTACTCTCGGGCGCTTCCACTCAGTGGGGAAGTATCCTTGGTCTACGCAGCGGGAAAACAACGCTGTCAGGTGCTGTGGGATTGCACGATACAGAGCCTTGAAGAGCGTACCGGTGATGCCGTCCATGCCGGGAGAGCGCCTGCTCTTCAACCTGGCGACACTAGCATCCACCTCGAAGGCTTCGAGGGCTGGAGGTGCCTCGTCCGGGATGGTGATGTGCACATTCGACTCCGCAACTGGGAAAAAGTTACGGAGGAGAACACTCGCGCAGTCGTGCCATGTTACGACCAGCCCACCATCCGAACGAAGGCATCCAAACTCGGTAGTCTTCTTTCGTCCCCGGCATATTCTGTATACATGCCCCCATGGATCGTCTCGATGGTCTCCCACGAAGCGACGCCAATTGTCTTCCTTCGCCTTCAGGATAAGCTTCTTGTACTGCCCCGAGGAGATCCTCAGTGCAGCAGCAAGTCGCTCGGCCTCGTCGTTGCCACTACGACGGGCATCCTGGAGCCGACGCCTCAGTCTCCTGACCTCTTGGCGCTTGGAGCTTAGTTCGGCGGTCCACCAAACTACTCTCCGTCTAGCTCTCGGCGGTCTGCGTCCCAGCACTTGGTCGCACAACTGGTGTACGAGCAAGCGCACTGCAGTCACTTGGTCGTCCAATGGCGTCTCCTCGAAGTTCTCTGGCAGTTCGTTTGCCATCCTCACCGCTTCCTCACCGAACAATCGCCAACGCGCATTTCGGAGATTCCAGGACGGCACAGGAGCAAAGCTCTCAACTGTGTCTGATGGGTCACGCGTCACCACAACAGAAATAATGTTGTGGTCGCTAAGATCCCATTCGTCCACTCTCCAGTCATATGTGGCCCACATAGACGCTGCCTCGTTGACGATCGTAACGTCGATATCGCTTTGGGCTCTGCGACTGTCGAACGTATAAACCTCACTGGCCTCGTTCAGTACACTGGCTCGGCTTCTGAGTAACCACTCACACAGCAGCTCACCCCTCCTGTAGTTCTCGTGCCCCCGAGCATGCTCGGAAAGCTTACTGAACCACATGGGGGATACTGCGTTCGCGTCAAGGCCAAAGATGACAGGAGTGCGGCTGCCCAGCAGCAGCACTGCATCTAAGTACTCGAGGTACGGCTCCAGGTCGGTGTTGAATTGGCAGTATGCGGAGCTCAGGAAGATTGAGCCAAATCTTCCAGTGACGCTCACGCATACGCCAAACTCGGTGATCAGCGGTTCAATTGGCATACAGATGGCATCTGGATCATCGATGATGATGGCAGCCTTTTTTCGGAGGTCAGTATATACGCGCATCCCGGATGGGAGACCCGTAATCCTTCCTCCTTTGTCCACGTAGGGCTCCTGCACAAGCGCGATCGAGTGGCCAGAGTTGCGCATGCGAACTCCGAGCTCAATCGTAGAGACTCGGCCACGACCACAGTTTGCCTGGATGAGGCTAAACATTTCTAATGTCTAGCCGCCACCCTCGCTAGCACGGCAGCGTAGATGGGGCACGTCCCCGAGAGCATATGATGCCCGTCGGGTAGCCTCCTCTGTCTGCAGTTTCTGCAGCTCACCTGCTTGGTGCACTTCGCGGCAGTGTGGCCAGTGTCGCCACATTGACGGCATGTGACGTCCTTCGATCGGCACTGGGACACCTTGTGGTCGAATCCCACACACCTATGGCAAGCATAGGTGCGGACGAGCGACCGGCAGCGGAACGAGAACCACTTGATATAGACCCGTCCGGTCTCCTCAAGTACGGCCAGCGCGCTCTCGTCTACCTCAAGCGTCAGATTGACGCTTTCGCCATCGGTGATCGACCACGGTTTCGTCTCCAGGTGGACTTTTCTCTTAAAGGCTGCCATCGTCTGCTGCTCCTTAAAATGGTTGGCATAAAGCTCCTCCATGAAATCTTCCGGGGAAATGCTGGTGTCCACATCGAACACAGTGATCCTAGGGCTTGGGCTCCTCAGCAACATCTACAACAGCAACAACAACAGCAACAAATACAGCAGCAAAAACAACAGCAACAACAACAGCAAAAACAACAGCAAGCAGCATCTGTGGCAGCCAGCACCGTCACCCGCAATCATTTGCATCCCAGTAGCAGCGTGGCGCAAAACTTCTCCAAAATGTTGCCAACGGAATCGCAGGATCAACAAGACACTTCTGCAACTGAGTGGTTCAACTCACTGTTGGCGGGAGTGCCGCAACCTGCGAAGCAGGTGATATTAATTGAAATTGAAACGGTTACCCCAACTAACATCTGAATTCTTCCAAAACTTCCAGCCCAATGCCAGTGCTGGCCCGATTACCAACAGTGTCAATGGCGACATGCCCACATCGAAGAAAATGGATGAGCTGATCGTGAATCTATGGGAACAGGGCTTAGACACTTTGTTGGAACAAGGTTTGAATTATGACAGTGAGTATGCGATGCAATGTATTTTTGTTGGACTACGGCTAAATCTCTTTCTCTCAACAGTTGCTTCTCTGCTCACTTGCATGTACCAGCTGAAGAGTGACAATAAACACCTGGAGGAGTAGTTGAACTATTTAATCCAAAGACGCGATCGTTTGCTGGTGACCAATAATCACCTGAAAAGTGAATTCCCCTTTAGTGCACCCCCTTCAAATCAATAATTATGATTATTTGGTCCACTTTTCATTCGTTGTTAGCTTAAAGTTCCCAACAGACATCAATTTTTTAAAATCGCACAAACGAAGCAAATGAAGCTTACTAAATGCAGCTTGAAGACTAAGCTGGGTCTAGACTCCCACTCTAAAGTATTGCAAATGCCATAGTTTTAAAAAACTTAACCATTTTTTTTTTATTTAAAGAATTTAACTTATCTTACGTCTAATTTCCTGAATCAAATTATTATATTTCTTATATGAATAAATACATACAAAAACAGGAATGAAAATATAAAAAAAGGATATTGGTTTGTTATTGTGCCTTAAATTTGGATACTTTCTTCTGCGGCTTTGTTCGTAATACGGGTAAATGTATTTAAGAAGTTTTCTTTGCTTTTCTCTTAAAGGAAGACTAATGAATTTGTACGAAACGCTCACATGCGTTCCAATGCTAATTTTTTTCACAAGTTTGCTGCTCGAAGAGTATTAGTTTGCTGTCCCATAAAGCGGGGGTGCTCATAGATTAAGCTTCTTCTGTCTTAGAGCGCCGCAAACTAGCTCTGACCTGCGCTCATAGAAAGAAAGAGAAAATGTTTCATAGCTGTCATTTAGTACACATATAAAACTAAATCTATAGACTAATTACTATGGTTCGTGCTTTTAACACCACGTTTTACCCTTTAAAAACACTCCCTTGCCCATCCCCATTTTGCTTAAGAATACCCAAAACTTTTCAAATTTAAATTGCTGTCGTTTCCTCTCCTTAAGTTAAGCTCCGTATCTTGGCCTGGCATTTGCAACTTGCTCATCTTCTTTCAACTTGAGGTCAACCTTTTTGTGTCTTCTAATTTGTGCATAGAGAATAGCCCCGCCCATCCTTTGATGATCCCCATAACCCTTGCTCGGTTCAATAATTGATGGCATCTATTTACACAAGTTTGCCCAAAAACTAAGTAAATAAATTCTAATTCCACATTTTGGCAAATTGTGGCAAACATTTTTGTGACTTTAAAATGTTTCAAATTTCTGTTTTGGAGCCCATAAAATATTTGATTTGTTATGGAAATTGCATTTGGCGTGGCAAATTGTTTTTTGTGTGAGTGTGATGTCTGTGTGTGTGTGTGTGTGTGTGTGTGTGCGGATGATTTGATTGTTGCTTTTCATGCTTCTGCACAAATGCAATCAATTTGTCAGTGCGGGGAGGCAATGGTTTTTAATAATAAAATTACTGAGACGCAGCCGGAACGGCAGCAATTTGTTTAAACAATTGTGCGGAGCAGGCACCAAAGTTGAGTTCGTTTTTATGCAAATAAGTCAGAGTTCTCTCCTCTCCTATCGGTGTGTGTCCATATGTGGAACGCTGGTCAAGTTCAACATTCAATTAGAATACATTACAGGCTCGGTGACATGCAAACATAAGCTGCCTCTACGCCCTTGGCACATGACCCGGAAGGGAGCCATGTGGTGGCGAAGGGTGGGTATGTGGGTATGTGGGTGGCGGGTGGCGGGTGTTGCAAAAACTTTTGGCCTCAGCAAAATGTCCGAATAGTTTTATATTCATATGCATATTTGGGTAAAAGGCGAGCCAAGTCCAGCCAAAGTGAGCAATCGTCTGGATGGAGTGTGCGAGGGGTGCGGGGGATGCGGTTGGAGATTGGGTGGGGTTATGGCACACTTGTTTAAAGAGCAGGCCAGTGCAGTGGTAGCCTTTAAGTGCGTTCCGCCTCTTTCACTTTTTACAGTCTGCCTTCTGTTTTCTGCTTTGTGCTGGTTTCGGGTTTATTTTTGTTATATGTTTTTGGTGCTTCCTTTTTCTGCTCTACCGTAAAACAACATAAATCTAAGGGATATCTATGGTATATTGGGCTGGAGCAGTTCAGTACAAACATTGTCACTTGGAGGTTGGCTAAGTCCGGCTCGAAGGATCAAAATAAAGTGCAGTGTTTACGGTAATTGTTAAAAATTGGAAATTTTGCAAGAATTATGATGTTATCAGATCAGCTGGAACTTCCGAGAATCAATGGTACAAATTATTTATTAAAGAAGCACAGAAAATAGTTCAAAAATATAGAGCCTAAGTTGGTATACCCTTGCAGCACGTTTTTCTAACTCATTTGAAGGACATTTCCACTAAAAACAAACAAGGTTTTCTCAATAAGACTACTTTTGCTTGACAGCTATGCTATATAGCTGTCCGATTTCGACCAAACTTAGTGGAATCATGGGAAAGCATCGCAAACTAAGAAATACAACGTTTGGAGGCATTTTCTTTGGAAACAAAAAAGTTTTTCTCACTCAAACTAGTTTCTCGACCGATCATTCCTATGGCAGCTATAACCTATAGTCATCCGATTTTGACAAAACTTTAAAGAATTGTGTGAAAGCTTATAAGACAAATATATGCAAGTTTTAAAGAGGTTTACATTGAAAACAAACAAGTTTTTCTCACTAAGACTATTTTTCTAAGCTTACTTTTCTATGGCAGCTATACCATATAGATGTTCGATTTCGACCAAACTTGGCAAAATCATGGAGAAGCATGGAAAACTAGAAAATACGGAGTTTGGAGACGTTTGCATTGAAAACAAAAAAACTTTTCTCATTAGAACTAGTTTTCCGACGGATGGTTCCTATATGTTATAATCATCTGATCCGGCCGGTTCCGACAAATGTGCAGCGTATTTGTACCAGAAGACTTCGTGCAAAGTTTAGTAGCGATAGCTTTAAAACTGGCAGAGGAGATATCATAGAAACGGACGGGCATGGCCATATCGACTCAGCTCGTCATGCTGATCAAGAATATATATACTTTATGTGGTCGGAAATGCTGCCTTCTATGCGTTACAAACATCTGGACAATTTCAATATACCCTCTGCAAGGGTATAAAAATAGCTAAGACCCTCAATGTGTTTCGCTGCCAGAATTTTTATTAATTTAGAACGTAAATGCATTGCCGGGTGTGGTGCAGCGGGTAGTGTGTGTGCATGACGATGTGGGTTCGATCCCGCCTAGGAACATCTAATGAAAAGCTTGTTGCTTTAAAAACTTACACAGCCGATCACCTTGAACAGCAGCTGGCGCCACTTGTGAAGTAACTAGACCCGAAAAAGCTTCTCAATCTTTGCAGTTGGAAAGATTCTTGCATTTGCCAACAACTTTGCTACCCTCGAAAACATTGTTTTATATTATTTTAAATTTGACTTAGTAGGCCCTGAGAATCTTACACATAAAACGCATGCAAGGCAGACGGAATTCCTCAGTTCTCATTTTACACTTGCGGTGTAAAGTTCAGTTTCTTTGCTTTTATTTAAATTACTTATGTTTTTATCTGGTTGCTTCTTGGTGGACGCTTTCGGCTACCTAGGAGCTTACATTGTTTATTTCTAGACATAAGTGAATCGCTATCAAAGTGTTCGAAAATCTATTAGCCAAGTATTTGTGATGATGTATGGGAAAGTCTTGTTTCTTGTGGTTCAAGACGATTGACTGTGGCTAATCCAAAATTTTCGTTCATATTTTCCAGCTTTGATTACTCGCCACCAATTAAATTGTAGAATATCAGAAACTTTATTAATCAAGCAATTTTTTTGAGTAATATTGAAGTACTAACATTGCCAATAACTGCTGCTATGTATGGGGCTCGCAGGGGTTTGCCTTTGTGTTTGCAGCAATATTTCATTGTTTTTGTTCCTGCTTCGGCTATTGACTCTTGCGGTCCATTTTGAGGCTTAAGACATGCCCTTTGACTCTGCCTCTGGCCAGTAGAGGAGTGTTTCACAGTTAGGCAGGCGATTTAATCTGGCTTTTGTTCCTACCCAGTGCTATGCCTTCGATTGATGAGAATATGTACAGACTAAGGCCATCAATAGCCCCTGCCTGGAATGCAGTAAATGGAGGAGAGCCAAAGTTCCTATTTTGCTTGCTGCTTAATGCTGTTTTCGAAGTGGATAATTTGGATTTGAATGTTCATGTTCCGTCCGACATGTGCCGCTTTCCTTTCAAACAAGCTTAAGTAAAGAGGATAAATTCAACTAGATGCCCGAAATCAGTTGTTCAGTATTTGTGATTTCTGCCTTGGACAATGCAAAGTTTCAGCAATTAGCTGAAAAAGGGAAACAAAGGGTTTGGAAAATATATAATTTCACATATTGCTTATGTGTAGAAATGTGTAAAATTTGCATATTTATTATTTTCCATATATTCGTTCTCTCATATTCTCCAAGTGAGTAAGAATATGTCAGTATATTATTGCACAGGTTAATTTTCATTAATTAAAAGAAATGTTTTTGCCTGAGAATGTATGGGAAATTACACAGAAATCAGTCAGATTTAACTATTTTAGTGTGTTACATTGAATTTGTATTTGTGTTTACTGAAATCTTTCATTTAATATGCCCATATTTGATTTCAAGTGTTTGATGTGCCGGCATATTATAATAATCAATGTGTAATTTAATTTAAGAAAACAATAATCTTATATGGTGTGTCGAGAGAGGGACGAGTGGAGAAATGGAAGAAAGGGTGGAAAGTAGTGGAGGGATTGGCATGAGGAGGAAGTGGAGTGAGATGTGAGGTGAGAAGGGTGAAAGTAGAGTAGAGTCAGAGCGGGCCAAGGGGGGAAAGTGGGGGTCCGCAGGAGAAAGTCTTTTACATAGTTAAATTTAATAAATTTTATATTGTCCAATTTTTTTTTCGTATTCGTGCTTTTAATTTAATTATGGAGAAAATAAAAACTAACTAACTATGAAAAATATGTAACTTAAACTTAAATAAAGCATAGTACCAAAGATTTCTAGATATTATGAGATGAAGCCTAAGTAACAAATAGATAATTGGTAGCCTACTTCAGTTACCAGGAATGATCGTTTTTTATTTCACATGTCTTATCTATAACACAGTAATACAAAATCAAACTTTTACCCTTTAATACTGATAGAAGGGACTTCCGAAAGCATCACCTCATACTCAGTTTCTCAACTGTATCCTAGGTTCGCATTCTATGGGCACTTTTGTACCAGCAACACAAAGCGACAACAATTTCAACTTAATTGTTAATGGTTCAAGATAAATATCTACAAAATTCAGCAAATGAACAACATGAACAGGGTCATTGGGATAAGATGGTTGGTTAAGATACCTCTTGAAATGAATTGCTCCAATGTTTTTGATATTACGCATACGCAGAGTTGCCTTTCAACTTTCAATTGTGGTCCTGTGGGGACAACCTCCACGTTCTAGGCCGACGCTCTAACATCTAAGCCATGAGACCTTTTGATTTTGTCATGTTAGTTTTTGTTCTAAATTTGAGCATTTTATTATGCAAATCGAAAACTGATAACTCGACCCATGTAGCACAGATCTCACTATTAATATTTCGATGGAGTTTACGGGGCGGATGGAATGTTTTTATAATTCACGAAGTTATAAATTTATAAAGTTATTCGTGATTTAGGTTATTCCGATATGTTTTTAGTTAAAATAAGCTAATTTTTACATTTTTAAAACTAGTATGAAAACTTGCATTTGCGAATTGAATATATTCATAATATACTATGCTATGCACTTTTCTTTTTTAGCAGTGTAAGTGTAACTTTAATTGACTCAAATGTTAAATATTAACAAGAAAGAAAGTCGGTCAAGCCCGACTGTAACATACTCTGTACCAAGAAAATTTGTCTTTTGATCATAACTCGAAAACCGTTCATCCGATCTTCTTCATTCCTTTGGCGGATCGATAAGTTATCCTAATAACTAAATATGTCCAGAAGGAATAAGCCATCTATCTTCAAAACTGTGGGAGATATGACGTTTTTTCTAAATTGCGGGGGCGGGAGAGGGCGTGGCCAAAATTTGAAAATAAACTTGATCTGCCTGCAGACATAAGAATCATATGTCCCTTACATGTCAAACCTCTTTCTCTTACCATCTCTGAGATATGTGCGTTCATACGGACAGACAGACAGACAGACGGACATACGGACAGACGGACATGGCTATATCGACTCGGCTGTTGATGCTGATCAAGAATATATATACTTTATGGGGTCGGAGATGCTTTCTTCTGGATGTTACATACTTTTGCACAAACTAATTATACTCTATGTACCTTTGGTACAGAGTATAAAAATATATAGGCATTTCAATATTGCTGGAAAAATGCAAACATGTCCTGAACCAGGACAGGTTCAGATTTAGCTTCTTCTTCTTAAAAGATTCGGATCAAAAGTTGGTATTCCGTGTAGAAGAATGACTTTGGAAGGCGGTCCTGTTGGAAAAATCTTGCCCTCATGTGTGAGCTAAAAGTAAACACATCACAGTATCTAGGCGACAAGCCTCTGAATTTCTGGAGAAGGTTTGGTCCGAGGGTTCGAGCACGTTGGGTGTTTACGAAATCTACACAGAATCGTTGAGAACTATATTAGGAAAGCGTCCAGCTTAAGTAGCTATTCAAAACATTAACCTACTCTACCCAACCTTGTATAAGTACATTTTGTTTTGCCACAACATGGAAATTGTTATTGTTCTTCGCAAAATCTTAAAATGCCGAGTTTGGATATGGTTTGGAAATAATAATGTAAGTGCCTGATGTTCTGAAACAAATCTAAATTAAGTTATTCTTCGAACCAAATCTTTTTCCAAGCAGATGGTTCCGTTGAGGGAGTGGAAGGTCCGGTTCTGGGTTCGGTTTGATGGACCCGAAAACCCTTGCAAAATATAGTTTAAAAGAACGAAAGAAGTTCAAAAATATTTAATAAAATTATATTATCGAAATTATAATAATATTGTGCAAAGTTTGAATGAAATTTGAATTTGAAACCCCTAAATAATCTCCATATTTCGATGTAGCAAACAAAATCATTATATTGTAGCACCATTTTGTATACTATGTAACAGCCAGAAGAAAGCATCTCCGACCCCATAAAGTATGTATATTCTGGATCAGCATCAACAGCCGAGTGGATATAGCCATGTCTGACCGTCTGTCTGTCCGTATGAACGCACTGATCTCAGAGATGGTAAGAGATAGAGGTTTGATATGTATGGGGCAAATGCTTTTTATGTCTGCAGGCAGCTCAAGTTTATTTTAAATTTTGGCCACGCCCCCTCCCATCCCCGCAATTTGGAAAAAACGTCATATCTCCCACAGTTTTATAGACAGATGGTTTGTTCCCTCTAGACATATTTAGTAATGACGATTACTTATTGATCCGCCAAAAAAATGATGAAGATCGGATGAAGGGTTGTCGAGTTATGATCAAAAAACTGTTCGCTGTTTCGCTGCGCTGCTTTCCGCTGCTACTGCAGCATCAAAACTCATGCTGAATGTATAATTTCGTCGATACAGAGTATGTTATAGTCATACTCCTTCGTTCTTGTTTAAACATAAAGATGTGTTTACATTGAAAATTCAGCATATATCCGAAAGATCCGGAAAGAAAACTCACTTTATGCATCAAAATGTAGAGCTCATATTTTGAATAACGTTTTGATAATGTGGATCCCACTTAATAGCGCCATATTTGGTTTAAACCCACAGAAACATCACAGTATCTCAACAAAAAGGCGTAATTACTTTTTAAGTGCAGCTTTCGGAAAGCTGAAACCAAAAATATCGACAAAACATATTCGATATCCGATATAAAGTCTCAAAATAATATTCGATAATGATATATCTTCCTAATTTAGAGCTTTTGCTGGCCAGACTTTATTGAGTAGGTTCGCAACGTTTGTGGATTTCTGCCAAGCCTTCGACAGAGTCTTTGAAGAGTTTTCTCTGTTAAAGAGCACGAGGCGCACACGCCATTGTTTTATGACCCTGTTGATCTCGCCTCCCTTGACATCCCCAGTCCAAGACATGTTTCATGTTGGATTACTTCCTTCAACTCCGTTTTGCAGGACATGCGTCTAGTCGTGCCTGTCCCTCTTTGCACTTACTTGCCCTGAGCTTACATTTTTATGGGCTACAGAGTGTGTGTGTGTGTGTGGCTGTGTGCGTGCGGGCGTGTATGTGTGCGAAGGGTTTTTATGACTGTGTTATGAAGTTTGTTAGGTGTAAATTTGATGGTTCGAGCGGCTGCTCTTGCCCACATCAGCCATCATCATTCGGCTGGCCGTTAGCTGGGGGAGGCAAGTAACTATGCTCGGCACGCGCCATTCTCACTCAACCGAGCCTTAATTGCCAAGTTGTAGGCAACATAATTTATGGCCTCGGCCAAGTTATGAACCCGCCGTGGGAGCGGCGCCTCACCAAATAGTAACTGCTGCTGGCCAAATTGAATACAAATTCGCTTACAACTAATTAAGCACCCGGGCCCGGGAGAGCGGCGGAGAGCTGGTCAAACATACTTACTCGTATTTGCTTGGTTTTAATTTGCTTGAGTGAGCAGGAAAATGAAAAGTTTTGAGAGGGGCAGCGCAAACAATGCGGGCAGACCCACCTGTGCTCGCAGCTGCAAGTGTGCTGCACACTCTTGTGGGCTATTCAAGAGGCCTACCAACCAAATTAGTTTCCCAACTGAGTTTTCCGAATTTTCTCTGATTGCTTGCTGCTGCATTTTAAGCGCTTTCTAAACGCTTTGACAGTTCGTGCCCTGTCAGCGAGCATCGTAACATTTTGTTTTTATGGTCCGTGTGTCTTCAATAATAATGACAAATCGGTTTACCCCACACTCGTGTGTGGGTGTGTGTGTGCGTGTGTGGCGACCACTTTCATGTCACGTCCGTTCACCGAATGACTCCATAAAGTCAAAGGCCGTGTTCACCAAAACGTGAATCTCGGCCGGGCTATAAAAACTGAAGATATATATTAAAAGGGTATCTACATATATAACTTACATTCTACACACACACACACACATGCTAGCACAGATGCTAAATGCAGGCGTGTCCACGCCCACGACAAAAGAAGCAGAACTACAGAACTATTCATGCATTTTGTCGCAATGAGCAGATAACGTTTATGGCTGGCTGGACAAGCCGTCCGACCCAAACCCACTCATACACATGTAGACGCAACTACACTGAGCGAAAAAAATGAGGGGTCTAGGGTCTGGAGGTATCTGGGGAGGTGCTTGAGGGATTTGTTTTTTAAGAATCGCTTACAAGTCGCTGAGGCGACACTCAGAATTGTTGAAAAGTATCTTCAACAAGTATCTTCAACTTAGTGTGGCTTGGGAGTTGCTTTAAGTTAAGTCTAAAGCTGTTTGCTTTATACTTCTAAAGTAAAATGAGCCAAGTAATCGCTCATGAGTCGCTCAGAGGAAGTAACAAGACCGAATTGCTTCATTTTCCGAGAGTTGGTAAACAAAAAACGCTGAAATCTTTTGTTCAAGTCTTTTTTCAATCGCTTACAAGTTGCTCAGCGGTCGTTCGAGTAGCGCAGAGTTGCCTAGGAATCGCTTAGAACTCGCTTATACTCCAAAGTTGCTTAAAAAAAGCTTAGCAATCGCTTAGTCGTCTTATGTTGCCCAGTGTTGCCAGCATATGAGATCCAAAAGATGCCAAGCCTACAAATAAAAATATGAAAAATATTGCTAGAAATAGCTAGATATTAAAATAAGTTTGTTTGCAAAATGTATGTATAAAATTGAGTATTTGGAAAGAAAAACTTGTTAAATTTCTAAGAAAATTTCACTAGGAAACCATAGGCTTATATTAGGTTCGAAAAACGACTTTAATTTCTAACGTCTTACTTAATACACATGTGGGCAAGATTTTTCCAACAGGACCGCTTTCCAAAGTCATTTTTGTACCCGGAATACCAAGTCTCAGTCCGAATCTCTTTAGAAATATAGGCCAAATCTGAACCTGTACCAAACCTAAAGTTTAGGTTCGGTTCAACAAAACATGTGGACATAGAAAAATTGTTTGTATGTTTGCGTGTTTGCATGTTTGCGAGTTTGCATGTTTGCATTTTTGCATATTTGCATGTTTGTATGGTAGTTTGTTTGTACACAGAAATAACAAGTAAGGGCGCTGCAGTCGAGTTTCCCGACCACAAAATACCCTGTTCATTTATTTTCATTTATTTGTTTTTGAATTTTTGAAAATGTCATCCTAAATGTAGGCAATACTTTTCTAGTCCTGAGGGCTATTATCAGCCCAACTGTTTCGCTTATAACTCCGGTGTTTTTGGTCCGATCTGATTGTACTTTTCAGAATAGATAGATATTGAGCCTAGCTTGATGTATACTAAACCACGACGCTCTAACTTGAAAATTGTGGATCTGACGGCTTTTTAGGTCTTGGATTTATAGAGGAGGTCTAGGTTTTTTGGGGATAAAAGGGGGACGGGGTGGAATTTTTCAAATCTGAAACAAACTTGATCTGCGTACAGCATAAATCTACCTTCGTGCAAAAATTTGTGGCTCTATCTCTTATAGTCTCTGAGATCGACGCGTTCATACAGACAGACAGACGGACAGACGGACAGACGGACGGACGGACGGACGGACGGACGGACAGACGGACAGACGGACAGACGGACAGACGGACAGACGGACAGACGGACATGGCTATATCGACTCGGCTGTTCATGCTGATCAAGAATATATATACTTTATGGGGTCGGAAAATTTTCCTTCTCCCTGTTACATACATTCGCACAACTTCATGATCCCCCTTTTCCCATTTTCAATGGGAACAGGGTATAAAAATGGGGAAATAAAATCAAGGTCAACAAAATTGATATTATCTCGATCTTTAGATTGAAATTTCAAGCAAAAGTCGTACTAGATCCGAGATATCCGAAATAAAGTCAGTCCTATTTGTACTTGGAATGAGCAGAACCAAGATTCAGCGACTTCTGATATCGTTTGGCATTGATTTAGTCCCGGATACCTCGAATTTTTTCTTTTGTGTATGTACCTTTATGTTCCTTATAAGTGTCTAAACTTGGGTTGCTGTGTAATTGAAAAAAATCTATCAGCCATGCTCCCATTTTCGCTTTCGCAAAAACTTTGCGATTTGATCACCAAATCGTAAAAGTTGTTGCTCCGACATTTGGACATCTGAGTCCGTGAAATGTAAAGTAAATGCAAAATATAGGTTGATGCACAAACAGACAGCCCACGGAACTATTTTTATTCAGTTCTTTTATCTTTTTAGATTTGTCTTACGGACTCATCCACTCAATTCGCATTGAGGCAATATTTTAAACAATTTATTTAATAGAGATACACAAAATTGAGCGTGATGGAAAACTGCTCACAATAACAACAATTTGCGATTTGGCCATGGTATATATCGATATATGACTATCGATAGCATGACTAGTGGCGCTCATCAGCTGTTTTTGTTATGTGAAATGACACAAAACAAGATGGGAATGGAACATTATCGATGACAAAAACTTGCAAATTTCGGAGCGCTCTAAACTAAAATCGTACGAATTTGCTGAAATCGCAATTCGCAAAAATAAGTGAAAACCGGAGCATGGCTGTATATATCGATATAGTTCAACATGTCGTTATTATTTCCCCCATCCCTATCTTAAGCCGCTGAACTGATCTTCACGAAATTTACACAATATGTTTATGCCGATCAGTTAAGAGTCTTCGGCTGTGTCTCCCGGTTCGAAAATGGTTGAAAACGGTTCAAAAGTGGCTCAGAGCCATATCTCTAAAGATAATAAGGCTGTTTTACTGGTATAGAGACGACTATGAAATGGAGCAAAAGTGGAACCGTTTTAAAAGTGATTTAGTGCCATATCTAAGGAGCTATTTAAGCTACGTACCTGAAATTTGGTTACATGGAGCTCAATATTTTACCGATTCAGAACATTAAATTTGGTTTGTGGGTTTGTGATGTGGAGATTTATATTCCATTGGCTCAAACCCGATTTCAGACCAGCTATAAAGAGCAACTTGAAAATAGGCATATTTATTGGTCATATGGAGCTGGATGTTTTACTGGTTCAGAGCTGGTGCAAAAGTGGTTCGGATCCATTTCTAATGTTATTTAAGCTAAGAAATTGAGCTGCGGCTTGTAGGCTGGTTGAACACTTTCCTGGCTCTTAACCATTCGGCTGAACCGTTTCAAAAGTGGTTTGGAAAATTAGTTTGTTGGCTTAAACTGTGATTGTTCAATGGTCTGCACATCTCTGATAACATTTAAGCCACAAACTGGAAGTTTGGTCTGATGGTTGGAAATTGGTAGTTGGATACTTTTTCAATGTAAGACTCCTTCCCATAAAGTTTGCACTAGTTCAAATGAATCATAAGAATCGTTTTCTCACCATTCAAAGGTTTTTTTTTTGTTGCGCCACTAGTGGAGATAGTTGTGACCCAAAAATGGACTAATTCTCGCCAAGTGTAGCAGGGCCCAGGCATACACACTGAGATGAGGACAACACGGCCAGTCGCTCATACGCATGGCAGACTGTGCAGTGCCTGTGTGTGTGTGTGTGTGTGTGTGTGTGACTGTGTTTGGCATTAGCATGTGTCTTGGCCTGACAATGTCAAAAACTGTTTATGCCCCAACGCCTTCACACAGTTTGCCATGTGCGCTCACAATGGGCTCCCGTTGCCCAGACTTCTTCTCCACTTTCAACTCTCCCTCGCTTGATTTTCACTCCACTTTGTTGTTTGGGTGTTGGCTTAAACACGATATTTATTGGCTCACCACACGGCCGAATGGACAGGCGGACAAACAGCAGCGGGACCGGAGACGGAGACGGGGATCAAAGTCCCATCCAGTTCGCGCGCCACTTTTCACAGCTGACATCTCAATGACGACGCTCCGGTTTTTCCTCCTTTTTCCTCCTGTTTTGCACGCATGGCGTTTATCAGCGCGGCAACATTGCACCATGGGAATGCCAATCGAGAAATGCTTCTCGATTCTGTGACATGGCCCTTTTGTACATATTTGCAAATGGTTTCTGTCTCCATAATTGTATCTGGCTCCATTCTTTTTTTTTGGTTTGATGGATGTTATGTAGATGGATGGATGGGGGCCAAACAGTGGACAGTGGATGGGGACTGACATGTGTCATATTGTGTACCGCAGTTTGTCACTTGTGTGGCGGAATGGACCCATTTCCAACTTATTTGCGCAGAGTCGCTCAGTGCGTTATCGATAAGTGAGAGCAGAACGTTTTACGAAATGAATTTTAGAAATAATGGAGAAAGATGGGAGCAAATGGGATGACAGCAGCTGCGTGAAATGTTGGTCCTTCGAGCCGGACTATGAGCCTTTTAATGTAAAATACCTCCTGCTGTGCTTCACTTCCATTTCAAATGTATCAAAACTTAATCAATATTCAACAAATAGTTTTTTCCTCCATACATTCTCCATGAATGGTTGACAAATTCAATACAATTTATCCAACAATTACTCCACTTTTCAATTTCCATGCAAACCCGAAATATTGTGATTGCCTTTGTGGCATAATGGAAGACCATTGTGTGCCACTGTTTGCTCCCCATGGCCTGGCCACTTTAACGTTTGTCGCCAGCTTTTCGCAGTATTTATGCCTTTGCATCTTTAGTCATGGCTCGGAAAATATGGCGATAAACATGTCAGCTGTTGTGTGTGCGTGTGTGTGTGTGTGTGTGTGTGTGTGTGTGCTTGGGCTGTGGCAGGGGTGGGGGTAGGGGTTTTGGTTGCGAAACAAAATGACGATGCTGATAACACATAGTTACTAACATAATACATACTTGTCATACTTGCACTCGCATATCATTTGATTTACGTTTTGTGTCGCACTTGGTGATATATGCGCTGCCACGCCCTGCGACCTAGCCACCCATAGCCCTCTGGCCCAACCCCTGCCCCCGGACCCCGACCTCGCCCCTGTCCATGTCCCCATTTTGGGGGTAGCTAAATGGCAATGTATTCAAACATTTCAGTTTTGGGCTTGATGTCAGCTCAGACCCAACCATAATTGAAGGCACATCATTCACACACAGACGCAGGCACTCGCAGTGGAGATGTACGCGTGACATATCAAAATATTGAGGTTCTTCAAGTCGAATTATTCGGAATCGCTTCCAAGTGCCAACCTAGCGTCATAATGGTCAACTTATGAGCGGTGAATCAGAATTGTGTATCGATTTTTCGTAACAGAATTGCCTCAATAAGGCGAAAAGCCTCTCGAACGACTTATGCCAATCGTTGACCAAGCTACAGGGAACGATTAAAACTTGGCTTGTAAGCCAAGTTTGTAGATAGTTTGGACTTAAATTTTTGGTAAGCTGCAAAGTAGAAGCAGGACTAAACAGGGCATAAACAAATTGTTGGGGTACACATTTGGACTGGGTGGTGCTATCCATTGGAGAATAAAAAGGATGTTAAAATATCCAAAGAATGGCAATACTTATAAAAAATGTCCCTATTTTCGTTTGTATTGGATCTTTATCAAGTATTCATTTCTTTCATTAATGTCTTAGCCCCTGGATATGTTAATAATATACTTTTAGTATCCATTTGATCTGAATTGCATATACCGTGGATCTGTTATTAAGATCAGTTGCAAATAATTGACAACACAATTCGTTTAATCAGCTTATTTCGTTTCAAAGCGAGACCATCTACCATATACTGGCAGATAACCACATTAATGCCATCTGGCGATTAATTTCACGCTGGCAGCTGCGATGCAAGCCACATCCACACACTGCAGAGTCTTGGAACGCAGATGGGACCCGGATTCGAAGCAACCCAACCAAACTTTGCCCAAAAAGTTATTATTCTTTTCGGCCAGATAGGCGTGCTCTAGCAAAGAAAAAGAGCGATGATTTTTTAAGATATTGAGCTTAGGAGCTTTGCAGTGTAGTGTATGTGGCCTATATCTACAATCTCAAATATTTTCATAAAGATCGGATAATAAATGGCTGAGTTAAAAAAACGTTGCATACTTATCTGAGCCGCATGAGGTTATTAAGCACTAATTGCCCTGAGTTACTGTTATTTCAAAGTCGGGCAGGGCCGACTTTACCTTGCGCTCTCGCTTTAACTAATTTGAAGGACATTTCCACTGAAAACAAACAAGTTTTCTCACTAAGACTACTTTTTGGACTCTACTTTTGTATGACAGCTATACTATATAGATGTCCGATTTCGACCAAACTTGGCAGAATCATGAAAAAGCATAGCAAACTAAAACATACAAAGTTTGGAGGCGTTTTCTTTGAAAACAAAAAAAGTTTTCCTCACTAAAACTAGTTTCTCGACCGATCATTCCTATGGCAGCTATAACCTATAGTCATCCGATTTTGACAAAAGTATAAAGAATTGTGTGAAAGCTTATAAAGTAAATATATGCTAGTTTGAAAGAGGTTCACACTGAAAACAAAAAAGTTTTTCTTACTAAGACTAGTTTTCTAACCTTACTTTTCTATGGCAGCTATACTATATGGATGTCCGACTTCGACCAAATTTGGCAGAATCATGGAGAAGCATAGAAAACTAGTAAAAACTGAGTTTGGAGACGTTTGTCTTGAAAACAAAAAAGTTTTTCTCACTAGAACTAGTCGTTCCTAAGGCAGCTATATGTTATAGTCATTCGATCCTGCAACGAAATGCAACGAGAACTACCCTCGAGCGAAACGGTTTTTGGATTCCAAAGAGATATAGGTAACCACATGGATCTGTCTATATTCAGACAATCAGCTGGCAAAATTCCATGGGCCCGGCTCCCGTTTGCTGGAAAAGAAACTTGGGTCCCGCTTGCTTGCTTAAGTAATCGAAGGAAACTAAAGTAGCTGCCTAAGTCCTTATGCTGCTCCATTAACGCCTCGTAAATTTTGCTCTGGACATCTGATTAATGCTTTTCTCTTAATAGCTTATTATGGCTATCAGCAAAAACGAAAGTATATTAACATTGACTTACATTTGAGCGGCTTAACTTAGGATACACCCCTTCAACAACTAAACAGGAGTTGGGGGTAGTTTGAAATTCCTGCTCGCGTGTGTGTTGCACTTTGTTATTTAATGACAGCTAGCTGGTAGCTGGTTATCAATTCAACAACTTGTTGTCACGCGTCCATCTCGAACATTGAGTAATATGTGTAGACAAGCTATTCGGAGTTTAAGTGGCAATACGATTTGAATTCTCGCATATGTGTGGGTGTGTGTGTGGGTGTGTGGGTGTGTACTTATGTGCGGGTGTTAGTTAGTGATCCTTGGGTAGGTCCCTTGAGTTGTATGGGATTTGCTTGTTGATTGGTTTGCAATTTTTTCCATTTTTCATTTTTCCATTTTGTATGGCACGCTGATTATCCCCTCTCATCTCTCTGTCTGTCCCACTTCTTTTCAACCTCCCCCCCGAACGATGCTGCTCTATCCGCTCTTGGCACTCTTCAGCTTCTCCTTTGGCTGACTGGGTGGGTGGGCGTTAGGTTGGCTGGTACAGCTGGCGCTGAGAATTTAGTTTCATTTTATTGCATATTTTTAGGAGCCGGCACATGAATGTTATGGCCTTGGCTGTAATTTGTGTGTCAGAATCAGCAACAGCAGTCGAGCAGCAAATTATGTAACTACACTTGAACACAACTACACAATGACCAGATATTACAGCTAGCGAATAGATGGGATACCCAGTGTGGGTGGAGGGGGTGTGCGTGTGTGTGTGTGTGTAATGCATGCGCATTACAATATATTACGTATACGAACCTTTTGTTGCTTAAACAAAACAGCGCGGCTCAAACGGGTCGAGCAGTACGGATAAAAGAAAATCAACAAAAATATGAAGAAGTAAGTGCGAAAGTTGGACAGAAAAGTGAATCGACTAGGTTTTTACCCTCAAACAGAACTCGTTTCACCATTTATTTGGGGAAACTGCATAGTTCCTCTCTCGTGGAACTTCTGAACTTTAATTGAAAACAACTAGTATGTATATCAGCTGAATTGAATGTAATTCCGTTTAAAAAACTTGACAAAGATCAGGGCTTTACCAGTAAACCGTTCAAAGTGAGCCGAACCTATGAAAATGCGTCCAAGATCAGCAACTACTCTTGGAAACTTTAGTTCGGGTTAATTTATTCATGCGATTAATATGCAAAATTGCTGTAAATGTTGAGAGTTCGGCTCAAGAAAATGGTCTTAATGAATACGCACAGTTTTCATTATGCTAAGAAGTGCCATTGCCCTCCACTTGGCCAAAACAATACCTGAACTTATAGTACTAAATTTGTGATGGCATAATGGGCTATTGCATGTCCCTAGAAGATGGTACGTCTCAGCCAAAAAATCGCGAGATGAAGTACCAATTAAAGATTTACGCACGAACCACCTTATATAGGTCATAAAGTAGATCGAAAATTATAATAAATTGTGTTTTCGGTTTCACCAACGAAGCCTTGGTTCACGAATTATGGGCATTTTTGTACAAATTATTATTAGATTCATGCAATGAAAAAAGCTTTAAAAGCGCATAACTCTGGAACGGTAAGACAAAATTCCAATTTTATTTTGTTTTATTTTTTCAAAATTTATTCATGTTTTAAACTGCATCACTAGTTTTTTTAGTTTTCATAGAAATTTTAAAAGTTATAATGCCTTTTTTCCAACATTTATGAAAAAACTACGAAAAAATGTAACAAATGGTACCTAAATGAGCAAACGCAAAGAAAAAGCTTATGGTTTATGCTCATAAAAGTAAAATTTGGACATTTTGCTCTAAAGATGTTGACTTGAAAACTCAGAAATCGTGCTTATTGACCAAGTAATTGGTGAAATTCAAAAACACTACGGAATACTCGATTTTTGGGGAAAACGCGACTTGCGCTACCTCTAAACGTCTTCCGAAACATCTGAAAAAAATCTCAAAAATACTTTACTCTATAAGCTTGCAGAAAATGCTTGTGCAAACAAAAAAATCTCTCCAGTAGCATGCTTAAGCGATTAGTTTTGGAAAAAATTCTCAGAATCTAGGATTGAATGATGATGTCTGCATAGATTCAGCTGAAAAGGTGAGTGATTCCATGGAAAAACAAAGAGGTAAAGTGCTTGGCTATGAAAACCTAGGTGTCGGAATCGATGATTTTTTGTTTCCTGGTCATTTCTTAGCCTGAAAAATAGTACAAAAAATGTAAACTATCAAAAAGAAACCAAAAACACAGTTTTGTAGAGCAGAAAGAACTCTATGGAATGAATATAAACACTTTGCCAAGCAGCTAATGCATTTTTGTAAAACACAAGAAAATATGAAAGCTCTACGAACTTTCTTTACATCCCGAGCTAAAAATATTTGGCTTAACTTAGCCCAAAAAGAGGCCAAGCCGAGCTCCTCGCAAACTCTTAGCTTGTGTGCAATTTAACGTCAAATCCGAAAAGGCAATGATGATTGAGTAGCTTTTTAAAGTCTAGCTGTTTTGAAGCTGGCGCCAATAGCTAGAGAAGGTGACCGGGTGTGTTAGTTTTTTATTAAATAAAATACTTCCTAAGACCCTAAGCAAGGCACACACATGTGAATACAATTTTATAAATCTGTATTCATTAATTACCGAACGAGTCTTAAGTATCAACCGGTTCGCACCCCTGTTCCAAGTTTTCTTAGACGGTTTCCCTGCTGATTTATGTGTATAGTTGAGCTCTTGGCAAATGGCTCGTGTGGAATATCGGCTTTGTTTCGGTTTGACAGTCATCCGCCTTGAATGATCTTGTGTCTCACATTGACATTGTCATTTAACTATTACATTGATCCTTTGTTTGTACAAAGTAGAATAGCCAAATACTTGTACGCAAAGTTCTCCTCATTTACTTAATTTTCTCTGTGTGTGTTATCGATTGACAATCAACTTGTTATCGATAGTAGAATGGAGACAAACATCATCTAAAGAGAACAAATCGACTTGGCTTCTTTCATTAGAATAAAATTACGAAATGCTGAGAAATTGCTTGCTTTAAAATGCTTCAAAAGTGTGACCATACTTTATTTCTATAGATAATTCAACACGTCTGCATTTACATGCAACAAAATTGATACTTTAAAATCAAACTAAAAGTGTGACCGTACTTTCTGGAAAAATTAAACCCCCCTCAGTGAAACCCTTGAACTTAGGATCCGCCTATCGAACACATGGTATCCCACGCGTCATCCACTCCCGCCCCGCGTTTACCGGCGACTCCATTGTATAAATACGGAAAACCGAGCGAAACCCCGCATATGCTTTGAGCCACACACAACAGCACAGCGGGACAGAGCCACAAAAGCCGAGGATTGCGTGGGCGGGCGGCGGGTGGTGCGACAACAGCTTGCATAAATTTGTATTGACAGACTGCGGAATGGAATAACTGCTAACTTCCATTTTGCCGTCTGCCCACTGAGGCTGCATGATGTCTTTGTCAAATATGCGGAGTGGCTGACGAAAGAAGCTTCCACTTCTTCTGCCTCAATCTCAATGGGAAGTCGGGCCGGCCCAGTCCGCACCGCCTACTGTGTGCCTGCACAATGATTTGTCATGTGAAATGTGCGTGAAAAAACTGAAAGGCAATCGGAAGGGAAGTTAAATGGAAGAAGCGGGGGGCGGCCGGGCGGGCCGGGAAGCGACCATAAGTAGCTTGCCAAAGGTGATGGAGCGCCTGGGTGGGCGGAAAGTTTGTCGAGTGTTTGGCGCAAAGTTTTGGGAGAAACAGAGATTTTGGCAAATGGCAATGTTTGTGGTTTTATTCATTCTCGGCAGGCTTATCAACGAGGTCAGCACACAGGTACACAACTCACTCACCCACCGCCTGCCCCTATAAAATTCTTTTGTCTCTGGGCCGCCACAAGGTTGCCAGGCAAATGTGGCACATCCTGCGCACATGTCGCATGCTCATCAAATCACACGCTAAGCAAATCCTTGACAAATATTGTGATTTCATTTAGCCGCAGCGTCTCTCTGTGCCCTGCTGTTTGTTTTCCGCTATTTAAGGCCAAAAAACAGTGGGAGCGGGAGTGGAAAATTATGGGAAATGCTTAAGCAAGGCAAGAAAAGGTAAAAAAGAACAGCAACTTAATCAACTGAATGAATGAACGAGCGACTGCATGCGGCAAATATAATTTTCAATAGTTTCCAGGCCATAAAATGCAAACAAAAATGAAGCCTTCAATGCCAGCAACAACAGCAGCAACCACATAAACACACACAAATGCGCATCAAACAAATTATATTTACATACAAACGACTGTGCACCGCACATACGTACGCACAGAACACATATACATGATGCGAGTATATAAAAAATAAAACGAGAGCAGAGCCTGAAATCAATAATAACAATTTATAAATGTTTATTTAATAATTTATATGCCCGCCTCAGTTGAACTCTGCGGGGAATACGGGTGCAAGGGTATGATTGGAATCACGAAAAGGAAATTACACAGATGACAAACTGCACGAGTCCCTGAATAAATGTTTTCAGATCGAATCTGGAGAATCAACAGTCGTACAGCATCAAGCAACAAGAGATGAGATGGCTGTTCGCTTGGTTGTTGTAGCTTTTGTTTTGGCTCAAATTTCTATTAGCTGCTTCGAATCAGCTTGAAGACCAATCGAATAAACATCTGCTTATTGCATAACCAACCGATATTCCATATGTTTTAAACTGGCTTTGAACCGGTTCACTGCATATCCAACTCCAGATTACCAACCTACTCCACAAACTTTAAGTTCATTGATGAAATGATTACTGAAGTTTGGCTTGAAACGCTTTTTGAACCACTTTGAAAACTTGGTTCGGAAACGTTTTTCAATGTTGAAATATCTTTCTGCACATTGTCAGCCCATACACAGATTTTCCAATTGAAAGTATAAATAATTTCAGAGATATGGCTTTGAACTAAGGTCGATTCGATTTGGGATTACTGGTTCATCGAACCGGACCCAGAACCGATTGTCCTTCTAATTGATAAGTTCTGTATCAGAGATCTGCACGAGTGCAGAACCGCTGCAACAAACTGTATGCAGTCTTAACTCTACTCGTGCCATATTTGTGCTCCGCACATGCAGTCCCAATAATACTAGCGGCATTCGGGTTTCTTATTACAAATACTTATGCAAGCAGAGATGGAAAGAATCTGTGTGATGATTGGGCGTATATTTTTGGCTTCAGCTCACACCGCAAACGCTGTTATAGCGAGTGCACTCGTGGTCACGAAATATATAGAATAATCGTAACTCAGTTTACCAACAAGTCAGGGAAACTCTATGAAAACCCATGATAATGTTATGTATTGTGACCTGAAGATAGCAATTGTAAAGGGTAAGTCGAATAACGAATTTCTACTTTAGCTTCTTCAAATCCAAGCAACGATTATAGACTCTACAATATGTTAGGTCTGAAAGCCTTCTGCATCAGGCATTCTATATGGAATGCCCGGACTGTCCCAACCACAACAGAAGAACTTGGCGATTCAACAGCCCCTCTCCCCATTCCACACAGCTTTACAATTAATATGTTTAGCTTACCTTTTCCATATTAAGGTTCACAAGGAAAATTCCTACAAAAATGAACAAAATATATGCAACATTTCTGGTAACGAAATGGCCGATCTAGCAGAAAAAAAAGCCCCTACATTTCCCCTAATTGTTGAAAACAATTTCAGTTCAAACCACCTGAGCAAAGCAAATCTTCTTTAACTACAAGTGCAACTTGTTTACTACAAAACAATCCATCCCAATGCTACCAACTCTGAAGAGTATAAAACCCAAAAACCTACTCACTTGCGACTCTACGCAAATAAACTCTAACGAATACGCCTAGGCCATACTCCAGTTACCCAAGAGTACATTTTTGAAAAGTCCGCAGCACCCACCTGCCAACGCTGCCTTCACTATTATACATATTATTTTAGAATGCCCCAAATTCCTAACCCGAAGAACGCTACACCTGGGTCAATCCCCGCAAGAACCATTCTCATACCACAAACTAAAAAACTTCCTTAACTCCATTAACTTGTACCACGAAGTATAATATAAACAAAACATTAAAATTGAACATGTCAAACTAAAACCAACTTACATATAGGAACTAGCCAGTGCACACCACTCAATCAAAAACTATCTCAACTTAAATATAAGCATTCTCTTGTATTATAACCATAAACTACTGAAGCCTAAGGCCCATGTTGCTATGGCTTTTCAATTGGACACAATTTTTTAAATAAAAATAATAGCAAAATAAAGAATTAGGTTCATTGAGTTAAGGAACCGGTCGGAGAACCAAACCTTAGACTTTACAACGGGCTCTCACCTTCGGAACAAACCTTCTACACAGTTTCATGTTTCTGTTCTGAAAAGGATTTAAAAAGCTGTGGCAACGGTCAACTGAATTGAGGAAAACTAGTCAACTTTTCTGCCTGACTTGAACAAACTAGGCAGGAAATTGCCCAGGGATCTATGTACCACTCAACCTGCGTTTCTATAGCCTCCAAGAAACACATTTCGTTGAGTACTCCAAAATGCAAAGCAACACTGGTTTGTTTCAGAAGAGCACAAAACCTTTATATGATGTAAAACTCACTCTAACTCTTGCCAAAGCTGAAGATTGCTGGGATGTGGGTGATATTTCTCGCATATCCGGCTCGAAGGACCAAAGTGTTGTTAGGGGACGGAATACACCAAAAGTGAAGCAGATTTAAAAAATATCATTAACATCATCAAGACAATTCCCTGGCAACAACAATTCCAATTAAGGAACATTGTTTTGTGCTTCGGTTACTCAGTGCGGGTTAGTCGAGCCCATCGCAGTCTGTTTGATGGTTTCAATCCGCAAATGTAAATGAAATTTTGGCAATTCGCCTGCCATGCAAAAACAATTATGCGCTTAAATGGCATAAAATTTCTAAATAATATTATATCCGGACAGAGCAGGAGAGTGAGTGAGAGAGATTGGGTGAGGGAGAGCGGGAATCGTTCAAGCCAGTGATTTGCGCTGTGCCCGCAGTGTCTGTGTGTGTCTGTGTGTCAAAGCCCCATGGCGAAAATCCAAAAAAAAACAGAAATCCAGTTAAAATAGCTACAAAATCGATTGGCTGCCAGCTTCCTGCTACTTGTGCCTCGGCTTCTCGAGGAGCGGGTTTCCAATGCTGTAAAACTAATTTTGTGCATCATAAAGTTTTATGACAAATAATACGGCACTTTTTGACAGTGTGTGAGAATGTCAAACGCACGTAAAGAACAAACAAACAAAAAATTGCTGTTTAAGCGGATTTTTTGTTCAAGTGTGGATGAGTGTGTGTGCGTGTGCGTGAGTGTGTGCGTGAGTGTGTGCGTGTGTGTGTGTGTGTGCGTGTGTATTTTAATAAAATAGCATTAAGCAAGGGTGCCTGGCGGAAAGCGAAAACGAAACGAAACTCAACGCCACGCAAACCAAACGAAACGAAAATAACGGCCGGAAAATGAGAAAATTAATTTTTTTTATACGTCGCCCAGCGGCAAAAATGGCAGCGCAAGTCGCAAATCGGCTGATCAACTTTGTTAGCACACTTGTGTGTGTGTGTGTGTGTGTGTGTGTGTGAGTGTGTGCGTGTGCCTGATGCCATAACCGACAAGCCAACAAGAAAGCCTCTGCACCCTAAAACCTGAAGCCAGATTGCCTACATATGCAATAGCTGGAATCAGATGAAGTCACATTGCGACAGTAATACAGAGTTTTCATCTAAAATTGGGGCCTCCAGAAATGGTTCGACATTTTTCTTATCAAGGGTACAAAAATTTGGAAAATCGTTATGGGTCTTGAGATTCAGCATAAAAAGAAAGAGAGTTGGGGAAGCTATGTGGGTCAAATTTTAGGGCCAATTCAACATATATGCTGCTGGGCTGCTGCTGCCTCGTACTTTCGGTTAACCGTTAGTTTTTATACTCTGTACCGTAGGTACATAAAGTATTATAAGTTTGTGCAAAAGTATGTAACATCCAGAAGGAAGCATCTCCGACCCCATAAAGTATATATATTCTTGATCAGCATCAACAGCCGAGTCGATATAGCCATGTCCGTCTGTCCGTCTGTCTGTCTGTCCGTATGAACGCACAGATCTCAGAGATGGTAAGAGATAGAGGTTTGACATGTATGGGACATATGCTTCTTATGTCTGCAGGCAGATCAAGTTTATTTTCAATTTTGGCCACGCCCCCTCCCGCCCCCGCAATTTAGAAAAAACGTCATATCTCCCACAGTTTTGAAGATAGATAGCTTGTTCCTTCTGGACATATTTAGTTGTTAGAATAACTTATCGATCCGCCAAAGGAATGAAGAAGATCGGATGAACGGTTTTCGAGTTATGATCAAAAGACAAAATTTCTTGGTACAGAGTATGTTATAGTCTGGCTTGACCGACTTTCTTTCTTGTTTATAATGCCAAAAGGTGATTCTGAAAACTTGCTAGATTCATGAATAAATCTTCAGCCTTACTACCTTTAAGTCGTTGGAACCGTGCTATAACAAAAGACCTATAAAGCCTTTACTTCAAATCTTTTCTTGTTTTTCAACTTGTGGCTGTCTGGCACAAACAAAATCATTCGACGCTCAACAACAAATGTTACACACACAAGAGCATGAGAATTTGTAGTTGTGTACAATTCTGAAAGAAGTATGGAAGAGAAAGAGAAGAGACACATACGAAGTTGTTATTGCAACCATAACGAATACGGCCGATGCGCATAGCCTGCGACTACCCCTATACTATAATTTATCGTTCGCTTTCTTGGCGTTTGATATTTTAAAAGCAGACCCATCAATGTATAGTATAGTATAAGTATAAGCATAGTATAAGAATTTGCCAATCTAGAGTCCTTAAATGCAATTGCAGACGCAGTGTAAGGGATATCAACTTGAACTTTGAAATTAAAACTTTTTCTTCCCATACAGAAGAATTGTTACCTAAAGAGCAATATTGAAAAAAGACGTACTTCCCCCTCCCAATCATTTATAAAAACATAGCCTTTGTTACCAAAACTAGCAAATCCGTTCATGAAACATTAACGTAGTGTGCATTCGACTCATCCCGTATCCTGACCCTTATCTATCACATATATCCGTATTCCTGACTTCTTGTTTTTTGCGATATACGACAAATCCAGGATTCTGTGTTCCGGTGTCAGTTTTTGCAATTCTGATGCCTTGGAATTCGCAAGTAGTTATAGCAATGCTGGTATGAGGAAATCTCCGCCTCTGAACCAGAAGGATCTTGAAACATTTGTACTGGTGACCAGCCTTCTTTGTGGTGATGATAACATGATCTGTAGCCGGCTAAACATTGCTAGTTTGAATATCATAAGGGTCTTAAAATCAGTCACAAGTTGTTATCAGCATGAATACATTGTGTTCCCAAGATGTCCCACAATATTGTTCTAAATGTTGCCAACATGAGCACAAAGTGGTCTTAGAAAGTTAACAAAATGTTTCTAAACGAAAAAGCGAAAGTTTGTAAATTGACCCCAAAGTGTTGCCAAGTTGAGCACAAAATGTAACAAACGCAACATCGAAACGTTGATGAAGATTGACACTGCTGTTCGAAGCACAAGAAAAAGCGGGATTACTCTACTCAAGTCAGCGAATGGTCTTGAATTCGGTAGATAATGAACTAATTTGTTTCTAAGTGTAGTTTTTAAGCCGATCTTTCCTATTTCAAGACTTCGAGCAATGTTTGATGCTGACTGAGAAGAAAGATAGCAAAGAAACATGTGCATATGTTTATAAGTTGATTGTATTTATAAGAAGTGAAAAAGCCATCAAAAAGCTGTATTATTTTTTGGAGTATTTCCGCAAAACGATTCACGTTAGAATATAGAAGTTAGGAGTTAATGAATGCAACAAGATCTTTGAAAGTTCTGGTTTCCTTCAGGTTTTGATGAACAGATTGTATAAACTGTTTTACTTTGACTTAGACAGAGATGCAAGTCGCTTAAAAATAAAGTGTTGTTTGGCTCATTGGTTCATGAAGGTTTTTGAAATGGATTTGGAATGAAACCAAACCGTGGTTTGGGTTCGGTTTTGAGCATCACATTTCTAATAAGAAGTTTGGATCTTTAAGCTAATTGATCTGACCTCCGTAAATTGCAGGATAATCTTGAAAAACTGGAATGCAACAGAATTCCAGCTACAAGGGCATTCAGTGAGGCAGAATTACTGATACTTAAACTTAGTTGCCGGAGAACACTTATAAATACCTTTGCAGCTACCAAATATTGCAGTTGCCAGCATTAGTTAGCATTTTTAGGTTACTCAGGTAACTCTTTCATAGAAAGAAAGCAGAGTAATGACAGATATATTTAAAAAAGGGACGACAATGAAGCAAGCCTTTTCATACAATTCATCTTCATAATGCAATTTAATTAATGAATCCATGAGTTATACCTCAAGTGAGCTACATTTCCTTTTGAAGAAAACGGACTGTGTAAAGAAAGGCTGGTCACACTTGATGATGAAATGAAATTTTAGGAATAAGGCAAAGAAAAAGTCAATTGTCTTTGGCACAAACCCCAAAAGACTATTTGAAATACATTTCGGTATTCGTTTCGAAAGGTAACGGCTAAATGGTATTTGGTTCTTGTGACTGAGGTGAAAAAATGCTTAATTTTATTTTTTATTTTTACACCATAATTGGTTGTGGTTTTTCTCCAAACCCACACACACACACACCCACACACACCTGATTATGTTCAAATTTGTGGCCTGTACAATTACGTTTGTTACTGGGCCAACACTTTGACTTATTATCCACACAAATTGATTGTTAATCAACAATGGCAAAAAGCTGGAGCCGCAAATATTTTGGAATTTGTTGTGGAAAATGCACAAACAAATAGCTTAGCGTCCCCGCCGTGCCATATAGATGCAAGTACATACATCTGTACATACATAGGTGTGTGTGCATAGATATTGAAGTAATTTCCTGTTTCTGCTGGCAAACTTTCCATTTGATTTGCAAAGCGAAACTTTTTTCAATGCCGCTGCTGATGATGATGAGATTTCAATTCGAGCTGTGAAAAAAAAGCGAAGAGTATTCCTTTACAGCGTCCTGTCATTTCGTGCTGACTGAATGTCCTCGTTGCAGGCAATGAATGGCGAAAATAATTGCGAATATATGAGAGTGTCATATTTCACTTGAACAGCATCATTTTTTGCTATTTTATATTATTATCTGCTCGCCATGTACAGCGGCGGCCGGAGGAAGAGCAGCAGCAACAGCAGCTGTAATGAGCGGAAAAAAAACACAAAGTTTACGGCGGAAGCGACAGCCGCGTCGACACTCCGAATCGGAAAAAGCAAAAGCTGAGTCAGAACCAGAACCAGAGCCAGCACCGGACCCGGAGACGGAGGTGGAGGCTGTCCATGCGGTCAGTTTGGTCAGTTTGGGCCAGTTGTTCGTTCCGACCTTGCAATTCATGTCCGCTAATTAATTTGTAATTATATATGTTAATGGGTGTGCAAGTACCACTGTGTGTGTTTGTGTGCGTGTGCCGGAGTGTTTATATAGCAGGTCTCTGCCTGCCTCCCAACCACAAACAATGCTCTTAATTTAATGAAAGATTCCGATTATAAATACCCACTTATATATATATATATATAGTATATGTATATGTTTGGATTACTTGTGTGTGTGTGTATTATGAGCAGCTTGGATTGCATTCTCGCCTCCCGTTCAATGTATCCAATTGGGGAAAATTTATTGAATTTAATTTGAAAATATATACTTAAACATTTCTTGAAATTTCACATATATTCGCTGAATACTCGTAAGTCAGCTGAGAATCAAATGTTGCTCCTTGAAATATTCCCAAAATGTTCGCCAAAGTAACTAAAATGGAAAAGAACCATTGGCGAACTATTGTGAACCAAATTGCTTGAACTTACGAACTCTAGAGTAGTGTCGTGAGCGTGAGCGAATTCTCTTTCGCGTCACGAACGCTTCATGACCTAAAAATCGCCTTATGCACGACTCACACAAGTAATTTTTAAAAAAGAACAACTATATGGCCACTAATTGCACTTAAGGCAACATCCTCTTGATTTGTTTTCGCGCCACAATATTGTTTTGAGCTTGGTTCTTGTTGAATGCACCGGAGTCACAATGACCAATCGGTGCCACTCTGAGCGGACCATGCTGCAATTGGCAAATGAAAAGTTGGAGTTCATTAGCAGTGAAAGTTTCGTTTGAATGTGCTCGTAACATTATGTCAAAATAATACCATAAAACACAATGGATACCTTTTCAGTCGAAAATTAACCAAAAAATTGTTCATGCAAGCAGCGTAACTTATATTCACCATGTTTAACACTAATTCACCCACGTGCACGAAACATGCACGAATCTCTGTATTTGCTTTCGTGACACGTGCACTACTCTACTCTAAAGCTAAGGTCTCACTTTTAAACAAAATTTGTACTAATTGTGCTAACAAAGTTTGCATTGAACTGTTAATATTTGCTTAAATAAATTTGGTGTTCCTATTGGTGAAAATATTTGCTTCTATAAAAATATGCTCCTAAATAATTTGGAAATTATTTTGCGCATGTGTTTCCTAAATATTATTAAGCACTTGACGTGTTTGTTCTCACAATTTGTTTGCAAATTCGCAAATAAGTTTGCACAAGGGTGATCCCGCTTGCTCTTGCTGCTTAAATAAATTTGGTGTTCCTAAATGTGAAGTAGTTGCTCTTATAAAAATTTGATTCTTAATAATTTGTGCAAATTTATTTGCTTTGGAAATTATTTGCGTAAATTTTATTACACATTTGTTTTGACCAATTATTATTAAATATTTGACGTGTTTGTTCCAATAATTTGTTTTGCAAATAAGTTTGTTGTTGTGCTCCCTGCTTAAATAAATATGGTGTTCCTACAATTGAAAATATTTGCTCTTATATAAATTTGCTTCTTAATAATTTGTGCAAATTTTTTGTCATGGAAAATATTTGCGTTTACTAGAGCCAAATTTTATTACACATTTGTTTTGCCCAATTATTATTAAATATTTGAAGTGTTTGCATGCAAATAAGTTTGCGCAAGGGTGATCTCTCCAGTTCTCTTTGGGCAAAGATATGCCTAAAATATTTTGGTGTACAAACATTGGCAAAGGCTACTCGGCTAATGTTTGTGAGCTAACTATTTGGTGTTTCCTTTTGGGGCAATTGCAAGTAATGTTTGTGCAAATTATTTGCGTGTGTGGGACCTTGGCTTAAGTGAGATGAATTGCGAGTATCTGCCTGTCTTAGCGTACATCATCTTCTCCAACCCACTCTAAATACACACATATATAGCACCTGTAACAAAATCCAAGGCCACTTTGCACACTGGCTTGTCCATTCTTTAAGTGAAACTTAATACCTTTCCTTTGTCTTCCCAACAGTAAATTATAATTAAAAATACATAATGTTATTTGAAATTTATGAATTTTTTTGGAAATAAAATATGCTAATGTTGCTTTATGTTATTTTTATTGACTCCCACGCTCTCTCTCTCTCTCTCTCTCTCCGTTTGCATGTGCTTTGTTTTTTGTTTGAAGTCATTAAACTTAGTTAAGTGTCGTCTTAACCCTTTGTATCCTAAAGTCAAGTGCCCACCGCCTGGCACCCACTTGCGTTGGGCTCATAAAAATTTTATTGCCAACTGCGGGGCAATGCAGCGACTCTTGGCTTTGGCTTTCAATAAGGCGCTTTATTTTCAGAACTGGCAGCATCAATTATTAAACATCATAAAATTATGAGTGTTTGTCTTGTCGTTGCTGTTGCTGTTGTTGCTGTTGCTGTTGTTTATTTCTACGTATTTTTTCCACAGGTCGTTGCGAAGTCGCACATAATTTGGAGCCCATCTTCGGGAGCCAGTTTAATTAAATTCGCCCAGGCACCCTGGCCTAGGCTTCATTAACAATGCAGGACACATTCCACTTGGGAACGAGCATGTGTTTTCATTTGTGGAGTTTAAAAAGTTATGCCTCGAAGTTGTATTTTTTATTTTGATAAATTTTAAGAAATTTTTCTTAAAGCAGCAACAAAAAAAGGGATTGCATTTCAATTTCTGAATATACTTTACGTTTTCGGGTGCAGAAAGTACGAGAATAATTAAATCAAGTGCCAAATTTGTAATATCAATTAAGATTTTGTTACTTGAACCTTTGATTAAATTTGTGTGGCGGAGTTGGTAGAGAGCAATAAGTCTTCTGTCAATACCACATTGTGCCTGATAACATAAAGTAATGTCGGAAAAACTTGCCTTTGTTTTAGTTTTGTTTTGTAGTATACTAAGTCGACAAGAAAACCCACCTGAAAACGCCTCGCATAGAAGCTGGTATATGTCATCAACGTGTGAGTGATTAAGGGGATGCTTGCCCCCTTTTCGATATGCTGCAAATCGTTTCACTTTCTAAGCAGAGGAATCAATTGACATTAATTCAGAACTCCAGCGGCAACTACATCGATAATACCAATGATAACTTACCAGAATCTTCAAGTGCTTACGTGCTGGTTCAACGAGCAAGCAGTTAGTGACCCTTCAATCAGCACTTTGGTCTTCTTAGAGTTGATTTCGTTGAGGAAATGTTAAGTGAATTTCCTTCCTGGAGTGGTGCAGTGGTTAGTGTGTTTGCCTACTCTGCCAGAGGTCGTGAATCATCGAATGAATTAGTTTTTTTTTTTAAGTAACTAATACAACCGGTTACTTTCACCAGTTTGTTGTGTGTGAAGTAACTAGCCATGAAAAAGCTAATCAAAACTCTGCCGTTCGGTTGCGGCGTTAAACTGTAGGTCCCCTTCTCATGTCCAAAAATTCAAAGCACACAAGCCAAAATATTGAGAGAAGCTCGACTCGGGGCCCATTTGGAGGCTGTGTATAATCATTTGTCTTGTTTTATTCTTCCCGTTTTTCAAAAACCTCGGCTGATATCTTCTTATCTTCAGTTACCTCCATTGAACTGTTTTGTTGGCTGAAAGCTTCAACCGAATTCTCTAATCCATTCTTGCATATCATTTCTCTTACCAATTTCGATCAATCGAATGAATAAACAAGAACAGGCCTCAGAATTGCACTCTGTCAACATGTGGTTTCAACAAGACGGTGCCACTTGCAGCAATTGAGAGGCGAGAGAGGTGAAAGGCAGCATTGGCCGCCAAGATCATGTGATTTGACCCCACTATATTATATTTTGTGGGGCAAAAGTGTGCCAAAATTGGAGCATCTCCGGCATAGTCTTGGTCAACATTTACGTGAAAGAATCATTGATGCAACGCATGAAATATGTAACATAACTCTTCAAAAATTTATCTTTATTAAACACATTTCGATTTGTGCTCAAAAACAGAACTCTGTGTTGAATCAATGGCCGCGTTCAGCAGAAGAACTTGTATTAATTTTCACCAATCTTTCGGCAGAGCCCCAGGGATGCGGTATAATGATAGCCAATATGACGTATGTTGATAGAGGAGCATGACTCGAGGGAATAGTACTACCAACAGCTGCTAATGTTTATCGATAGGTTATTTTCGATACCGATATGCGTATCTTGCTTCATTTTGTGCAGCAGAAACCATTCTATGTAACATTTTTGTATGATACCTGCTAAGCGGGCAATCCTTGTGCTGCACGCAGCCAGTTATCATTGGCAAACATCTTAAGACCAAAAAAGGATAGCTGTGGGCAAGTAACTTGCCATCACGTCATAAGCAGTTGAGAATTTTAGGCACACATGTGTGTAAAATTGAAGTTAGACTAAGCTAGGATAGAATAATTCGTACAGAATCAAAGAAAGTTATAAGCTTGAGTATATAGGTTCGTTCTTGTCTCAATTCTTGGCTGCAGAATCTTTGTTCTTATCTGAATAAGTTAGTTTTGACTATTTATTATAATGGTTAACTATTTTTTCTCAATCGAATGGGAAGTATGATTACCTGACCTGGCGGTGATCCTTGGAACTTTTTATTCAATTTAGAATTTCAGGAATTCAGTTTCAAAGTAAAGCTATCCCACTCAGCTTTAATCTGGCTGTTGTCTAAATTCCAAAAGCAGCGACATTGAAGTTCAAGTTCATGTTAAAAAGATTTGGTTTCCCACCGCCACATCCCTGAAGACATTTCGATTATTTTCAAATTGCGCGAAAGATGCAGCAACGCCAACAGCTTGCGGCAGCAGCAGCTCAGCGGCATGTGTCCTGGTGCAAATGCCAGTCAGTATTTCCGTGGAAACAGCATTCACTCTCAACAGAATTATAATTTGCCATTTCTATTTTTGAACAAACACTTGGGCCCTGCCTCAGCTGTCAGTGTCTGTCAGTGCCTTGACTACAGCCTTTGGCTGGCAATTGCTTCAGTTGTTTCGAAACTTAACCTGCAGTAGACACACACACACACACATTTTCGTCGAAATCAAAAATTAGTAAACAAGTTTTTTTTTGAACAAAATTTTTGGAGTATAACAAATCCAGTTCGCCATTATGAGCAGTCAATCACTTTTGCGACGAGTTTCGCGCTTGTGTCGCCGCCTACGCCCACGTTTCAGACGCCGACAGGCGGATAACAGCATCAAGATGGCGGAGCCGGAAGTGGTCGAGGAGCAGCAATGGACTGAAGTGGCAGTGGAGAGTGCGGTAGTTAATCCAGCAGCAGTGGCACTGACCAGCTGTGAGCCAGCAGCAGCAGCAGCAGCAGCGCCTGCCGCCGCCGTGCCGAACGCCGGGGAGGAGGCGGCAACAGAGGAGGACCATGGCCCATATTTGGAGAGCGGCATATCGAAAATGGCCTTTGTACGTCAGTTGGAGCGCATGTTGCGTCGCCAGATGACCGGAGTTAGCTCGTAGAAGGACAACTATTGCTGTCCAAATGAAAAGCAAATATATATTTTAATTTTTTTTGTTTTCGGTTAAAGCCTGTCTGCCTTTTTCTGACATGGGCTTACCGTTGGGCCACTTTATGAGGGGTCTCTCTGGGTAGGTGAGTTCATTAAAAACACATAACCTGCCATAATGATGCCTAACCCCACAGACCATGAAGCCAGCGCACGTGTTTGTGTGTGGGTGTGCGTGGGTGTGTGCGTGAGTATGTATGCATGAAGCGGGGGGTGAGAGGCTACTGTGCCAATTTATGAACGTGTGCTGCCTAAAAGCATGCAACACTTTTTAACATTCGTTTTACTTCACCTTCCGTGAGTGAGTGTGAGTGAGTGTGTGTGTGTGTGTGTGTGAATCAATTTGGTGAGCTGCTTTTGTTTTCATTTCTTTTATAATTAATTGCATTGCTTACGCCTGCCTGGGTCTCAACTGCGGGTGCTCCTCCCCAGGCCACTCACACACACACACACACATGCATGTTGGCTGAAACTAAAGATGCCGAGTGGGTGCCACAGTCTCGTGCTGTGATAATTGGATCAAATAGTGCACACACACACACACTCAGAAGGTTATTTCGATCAAAGTGACATTTAATTAAATCACAAAAATGCAAAACTCAATAAGGGCGAATGCTGCTACCGTGTAACCCAAATAAAGGGTAAACAAAACTATCTGCATAGAAGACTTGGTAGACTGGGCTAACACCAATTCAAAATACTCACTTGTTCAGTTGCTCAGCTACTTAGCCGGGACTTGTGCAAGTTTTCATATTAGGCGTGGCATTTGATCAACGAAGCTTTGTGGGGGTTGAATTACTCAGTTCATTGCTGTACAGTTGTTTGGGTTTTAAGCTGTTTATTTGCTCAGCTCATTATCTGATTGGTAAGAAAATAAAACGACCAGGAAAGTTAACTTCGGCTACGCCAAGTTTGTGTACCCTTGCAGCACGTTTTTCTAACTAAGACTACTTTTGGGACCTTACTTTTCAATGGGAGATATACCAAATAGATGTCCGACTTCGACCAAACTCTGTGGAATCGTGCAAGAGGCTAACAAACGAAGATATAAGAACATTGGAGTCGATTCCATTTCAAACAAATAAGTTTTTCTCACTAAAACTAGTTTCTCGACCGATCATTCCCATGGCAGCTACACCCTCTAGTCATCCGATTTTGACACAACTTTCAAGAATTGTGTGAAAGCTTATAAAATGAATATATGCCAATTTTAAAGAGGTTTACATTAAAAACAAAATAGTTTTTCTAACCAAGACTAGTTTTCTCACCTTACTTTTCTATGGCAGCTATATATATACAAGTCCGATTTCGAGCAAATTTGGCAGAATCATGGAGAAGCATTAAAAACTAGTGAATACAGAGTTTGGAGACGCTTGCATTGAAAACAAAAAAGTTTTTCTCGCTAGAACTAGTTTATCGACCCATTGTTCCTATGGCAGCTATATGTTATTGTCATCGGATCCGGCAGGTTCCCACAAATGTGCAGCGTATTTGTACCAGAAGACTTTGTGCAAAGTTTGGTCGCGATAGCTTTAAGTCATGCTTATCAAGAATATATATATACTTTATGTGGTCGGAAATGCTTCCTTTTATGCGATACAAACATCTGCATAATTTTAATATACCCTCTGCGAGGGTATCAAAACGTGCATACAGAGATGAGTATTATAAGTTTGTGCAACAGTATGTAACAGCCAGAAGGAAGCATCTTCGACCCCATAAAGATATATATTTTCGTGATCGATATAGCCATGTTCGTCTGTCTGTCCGTATGAACGTACAGATCTCAGAGATGGTAAGAGATATAGATTTGACATGTATGGCACATTTGCTGCTTATATCTGCAGGCAGATCAAGTTTATTTTAAATTTTGGCCACGCCCCCTCCTGCTCCCGCAATTTAGCAAAAACTTCATATCTCTCATAGTTTTAAAGATAGATGGTTCGTTTCTTCTGCACATTTTTAGTAATCGGGATAACTTATCGATTTGCTGAAGAATTGGTAAAGATTGGATGAACGGTTGTCGAGTTATGATCAAAAGACTGTTCACAGCTGCAGCGCAGTAGCAGCGCTGCTTTCAGCTGTTACTGCAGCATTCAAACTTATGCTGAGCGTGTAATGTCGTTAATACAGAGTATGTTTGAGTCGGGCTTGACTGACTTTCTTTCTTGTTTTGCCTAAAATATCGTTTCCAAAAATATTGACAACCCTAGTTGAGATTTTCCCTATTTTGTGCATTTTTGTTACCGTTTCGTCTCCGTTTTCGAGGCACTTAAACACTTTTGCCCAAATCAAGATACTACCCAACGTTTCTTTCGTATTTCGGCAAGACACTCAACTGCAGGGTAACCAAATAGTTGATATCCACTTTAAAAGCTTTTTATTTTTTGCTCCTGTGTTATTGTAATGGTGTGCAACAGTTGGCTGAGCATGTGTGTGTGTGTGTGTGTGTGTGTGTAAATAGTTTCGAGGCTTGTGCGTGTGGTTTCTGGAACGGCTGGCTGCATTGATTAAATGTCGCTTAAATGTGCAAGCAAATCAAGAGCAACAAACAGAGAGAGAGAGGGCCCAACTGAATGGGAGCACCTATTGGGTATGGCATAACAGCCCGCATGTGGCCGAGTCCACCAAAAGAGCATTGTGGGTGAGGCCAAGGCAAGCGGCAGGAGAAGCCACCGTACGTGGAGCGTACCGTACGTGACTCAGGACACTGGAAACAGCACGTCAAGGCAGGGAGAATGCAATGCGATTGATAGAATTGCTGTGCACACACACACACAGAGAGAGGACAGACAGTCATCGATATCGACACGCAGCTGGTGGTACTTAATGGTAAGGCAACAGATTGAATTGCAAAGCAAAGGAGTTTGCCAAAGCACACGCCACACACGCACACACGCACACACACACACACAATGGCCCAAAAGGTTGATGAAAATCTCTGGCCAAAATGGTTGCAATAAGAACAATTGAGTGGCGAGTGGAATGGGACAGATCGGAGAGATCCCATTGATATATTCTAAATTTTAAGTAGTTGCCTGGGGGAGGGGTATGTCGTTACTGTGCCACCCAACACCCCCCACCCCCACCCAACAGCAGCCCCAATCAGTGGTAATTATTTAATTTACACTCTGAATGAAATTCATTACGAATTAGACAAAACTGTGGGGGGTTGGCCAATCATCAGGGCCAATTGAACTATGTACTGGGTCAGTTCCGTTGGCTGGCAATTACCCGTTAAACACCTTGAGGCCAAATGAAAGTTTTCAGCAATTTGTTGGCCAATTTGGACCATGGTACGCTGCTGCTCCGGCTCCTGCTGCCGCTCCTGCTGCTGCACACACACTCACACATGTGCGAGTGCTCAGAAGCGCAAATTTAATTAAAGTTGGGAAAACAGTATTGACTCTAACGGTAAATTATGCAGCCATATAGACAAACGGACAAAAGGAATGACTCTGTATAGACAATCGCATAGATGGAGATGGAGATAGATTGCCGGTGGCACTGCCAGTGCCTGGCAGTCAGTGAGTGCAATCAAAAGAAGGAGCAAAAAGTGGATGAGGCTTTAGCTATGCGCATACATACATACGCTCGGCACGCTGCATGGGAAATGAATTTTCGGATCTGTGTGTGTGTGTGTGTGTGTGTGTGTGTTGGGGGGAATCGACAAGAAACGCCCTTCAAATGCCGAAATGAATCTCAGCTTGTACCCCCGAAATGCTAAGCAGGGGGAACAAGTTTTACGGCCACCGAACATCTCCGACTGGGTGAGAACAACGTGGCAGACACTTCAATTCCCGCCACACGGCGCCACTCTCTGTGAAATTGCATTGCAGGTTGATTTCACTTTCGATCGCTCGGTGTTCGCTTTTATTGCATTTGCCTGGACTGATAAAAATGACTGAATGACTGCATCAATGGCAGCCGCACAGGACACGAAATCAATGTCCCCGCTCCATGCCAGACCCCGCTCATTGGCAGCGTTTAGAAGCTTAAGTGGCGGCAGTGCCTGCTGATGTAGCCAAAATGAAGTCAACAAGTTGAGCTCAGCTCACGGCCAGTATAAGTCGAGCTACTCCAAGTGTGTGTGTGTGATGCGGGTTGGGGATCCGGGTGTCGCTGATGCTCACAAAATCACATTATGCTAATGTCGTGTAATTTTGTGTGCACAAGCAGCAGCAGCAGCATTAAGAAGGCGACAGAGGGCTGCCCCGGGGGGGGCTGTGACTGTAATTACACACATAAAGTAATCAAAAGACTTGAAGCAGCTGCATCAATGCAAGCGGCAACCGTTGGAAGGAAAAATGAATGGAATGGAATATGGTAATTGTTTATGGCAACCGAATTGTTGATTAATGGCAACACAAATGGGCGCACATGATGGGTTTGATCTAACACTTTCATTAAGTTGATTGACCCAAGAACTGGAACGCAACCAGAGTGAATTTCAGGGAAATTTGAAGTGAAATTTAAATTGTGGACCCTTGAATTCAAATATGTGTGCTGTCAGTGTGCCAAGTTTTGTGCGTTCGAGTTTAAAAATGTACCAAAAGGAGGAAAGACTTGTAGTCAAATCTTTGTTTTGCTGGCTTTTGTTTGATAATATGTTTTTTACTGACTATTTCTAGCCTAAAAGTATGCAAATTTTTTTAGAAGTCCCAGCTTAAACGGGAAAATCTCTTGTATAAATCGTTATGTATTATCTGCTATCTTCAAAACGCTTTCGTTTGAAATTGCTTTGCGAAAGGATACTTAAAAAGGAACATTTTTAACATGTAGTGCAGTAGGCGGTCATTCCATTTATTCTTCAATTGTTTTCCAAATTTCAATTTCAACATACAAAATGAAGGTGAAGAAAAGGTCAGTCTCGTATTTCATTTCTCGTTGTGGTGCGGTAGGCGGTCATTCCATTTGTTTTTTCCGACTTTTTATACTCTGTACCGTAGGTACATAGAGTATTATAAGTTTGTGCAAAAGTATGTAACATCCAGAAGGAAGCATCTCCGACCCCATAAAGTATATATATTCTTGATCATCATCAACAGCCGAGTCGATATAGCCATGTCCGTCCATATGAACGCACAGATCTCAGAGATGGTAAGAGATAGAGGTTTGACGTGTATGGGACATATGCTTCTTATGTCTGCAGGCAGATCAAGTTTATTTTAAATTTTGGCCATGCCCCCTCCCGCCCCCGCAATTTAAAAAAAATATCTCCCACAGTTTTGAAGATAGATGGCTTGTTCCTTCTGGACATATTTAGTTATTAGAATAACTTATCGATCTGCCAAAGGAATGAAGAAGATCGGATGAACGGTTTTCGAGTTATGATCAAAAGACAAAATTTCTTGGTACAGAGTATGTAATAGTCGGACTTGACCGACTTTCTTTCTTGTTTCAATTGTTTTAGAAATTGCAATTGCAACATACAATGAGTAGATCACTTATAGGTTGATTTGTGTGAAGAAGATATCGTGATAATATAGGTCGGCATTCTTAGAATGCGGCGGTCCATAGTTGCACTTTGTAATCTTGCTTCAACACCTTGCCGAATTGCTTTTCTTCTTGATCGGTTTTGTTTCTTGTAAGCTTCGTTGATCAGTTCTGAACGTCGCTTATGATTACGATAACATATTCCTCTTTCGATTCCAGTAATATGGCATTGTGCCATGTTGAAAACTACGAAGGATGAAATAGTTCCACAAAGCTCATCGCACTGATTACGATTTGGTTGGAATAGTTGCCATCCGATGACAACAAAACGATCATTAGGAACTAACGAAAGACCATCCAATGCAACTACAATTAGTAATATTTCAATTGTTGTTGTTGGTATTCACACAGGTTAAAACATCGTTGTCAAATAAAGATGTAATATTCTATAGATAAGATAGATGACGACTTAAAGCTGGTTAAGGGGGCGTAGGCAAAATGTTTCAAAATGTGTAGCATACTTACAAGAGTTTTTAAAATAGTTTTACTGTCATTATTATTTGAAAAAGATAGCTATTTGTGGATTAAATCTAGAGAACAACTAACTTACTATTTACACACAAAATATATCATGCTTAATGCCCTTTAAAGTATGCTGTGTTATTTAAAAATCATAATTTTGGTCAATAATATATTTTAGATTTGTGTTAACTCAACATTTTTTTGAATACCCAACAATCCGAGTGAATTTGCAGTGTGGAATATATATAACAGACTTGAAATGGCTTCGTTTTAATACATAATAACTTATATTATATGTTATATCTGATACTTATGTGAACTTATCTGCACTGCTAATCAGCTAAATAGTTTTCCAACATTGATTAGGACGGCACAGGACAACAGTATTAGAATTTGAAAAGTATATTAAAGGGTTGGCTTAGATTTAAAACAAGTTTTGAGTGAGTATCTGTTTTGGGATATGATCCATCATGTCTAAAGATAATCTTTATTATACTTAAAGCGTCAATGATGACCCTCTTTAGATGAGTTTGGTGGGAAATCCATTCTTTCGTTTTTACTATCAGAAAGTGTTACTTCTTGGCCTTATAAAAAACCATCCGAAGCAATACTACGATTTTTTTAGGGGAAGCTATAACGTTTGGAATAAAGGCAATTGCAATGACTAGCTCTCTTTAGGTACTTCTATTTGCATTGCATACCTATATGGGCAGAGCAGTCAGTAATCAAGAATCACATTTCTTAATAAGCAATTTCGTGAATTTCTGTTTAGAGAAAACTTTTTGATCAAAAAACCTTAAATAATAGTCACACAGTGCACCATCACGGTCGCCAACTGCCTTCGCTTCTGCCCAAAATTTTGACTAAAATTCTGTTCCTATTAATCTTACACTTTCCTGGACTACATTATGCAAGGTGTGTCCAGCCATCAATATTTCCCGTTCAACAAATTATGGCAAGTCTATCGATAAATTGTCACATCGATCACTCGCAATCGATAATCATATGTCAGTTGAAGTAAGCACATTTATTTGCCGCATCGTCAAATTTGTCACCCGGCACAAAAATGTCAAAAGTTGATGGCTAGTCAAAGTGTCTGGCTGTCAACGACCTTGTTAAGCCCCCGCCCCACTGCACCACCCATCCATTTACCGCCCCTGCGCCGAGCTCATATCCATTTTGGTGAATTCCCCGAACGTCTTCACATGCGCCACGCACATTCAATGATAACGCGCCATGAAATTCTCATGGCATATAATCAGTGCCACATTCAAGGAAATCTCCAGGTACCCCACCCTCCTCGCCGCCCACCCATTCACTTACCAGCCAAGCAGCCGAAGCATCCCCCAGCGAGTGGAACGCATTACATATGCCAATTTATTCATTATATTCATATTGTGCCATGTGCTGCTCCTCCTATGACTGTGCCCGGCCTTGAGAGCAAAGTTTGTCCATTTGTTTTTGTTTATTTGTTGATTCGTTTGTCTTTGGGGCGTGGGCGGGGGCGGGGGCGGGGAGGGATGCAGGAAACAAAAGCCGGGCCCCTAAGCCTAAGTAGCTGTCAATTTTGATACGCCGGCCGCCTGCAACTCCATGGCCAGATTCGGCCCGGTATTGTTGTAGTTGCGACCACAGTGCCACGGCTGTCTATCATATCGCATGTCGAGCAACGGATATGGTGTTGTACCTTTGTGGAGCCATGGCTATTTGTGTCAGCGTTTTCAATTAAGGATGTTTTATGTGCAAGTAAGGAAATTAGCATTTATTGTTGTGAGTGCGAAGAGCCACCCCCCACGCCCACGGCCCCATGTCCAGGCCCTGCAACATGCCACACGCACACACGAAAACTCGATTATATTTTTTTTTCTGCTGTGACTACAAGGAAAGCCAACACTTCTCGGAATGGCCCTCCCCAGCTTCAGTTATGGCATGCCATTGCAACTGCCAACGTCTTGACATGAGAATGGACAGGCCAGGCCAACAAGCCAACTGAATGATGAACTTCAGGCATACCCTAAGAGGCTGGAGGGGGGAGGCTTACTAAGTCTACACTCAAACAAAACAAAGCGATTCGTTCTTTAAAATAGGTCAAGAAGTTTTACTTTCTGAACGAAACCTTCTTGCATCAAGCACAAAATATAAATACAGTTCTTAAGTCAAGAAAATTATGTTTTAAACTAAGATCATTTAGTTATTAAGCTAAAATTTGGATTTTAAATCAAAGTCGAGTCTTTTTCGAGTCCGTTTCTTAGAGATTTGTGCTTAACCCGTTCTTCTTATCAGCATCGACTCATTTTCGAGTCATCTTTAAGGCTCTTCCGAGTCATTGTTACAATATGCATGAGTCATTTCCGAGTCTTCTTCAAATCGCACATAATACTGACCATTGAAAGGACTCGAAAACGATTCACCAATGTGCTTCTTGATAAAATGATCTTCCCAACGTTGGGTAGATAATTTCAATACAATCGTTCTAAGCTTGCATTAGTAACATAATTTCGTTCTTAAAGGAAGAGCTGTTGATATTGATACAATCGTTCTTGGCTTACCTTAATAAGAAGAAATAAAATCATAGCGTTTCTTCTCTGAGAATGTGACTTCCAGACTTAAGAGCAACTCATATATGCAATTATAAATCCTTTTTGATTTAAGCATAACACAGAATTGATCAAAGTAAACAACTAGAGGATGCAGGGAACCGCATGGGGAATTGGTTTAAGAAACGGAATTATATTTGGAATGTTAGAGACCTAAATGAAGTATATTTGATGCTTATATTGAGCATCAAAGTTCGCTATCTAATCTATTCTTTGTTCTTTAGCCAGGCCCATAAAGTACTTGACACAGTCTAAGACAGGGTTACATTGAGTTCTTAAAGTTTTTACAGCAAAACCGAAATAGTCTCAACATATGCCAACTAAGAATTCCTTAAGAATTCCTTGGTTCTATTTTCTTTTGGAACAGAGGATTCTTGATTTGTTTCTGCGTATAGGGTTGCAACCTTTCGTTCGTTTAGTTGTAAAGAGTGCCAAGTAAATCTTTCTTACTTTAGCGATTTAGCATTGATGACTTTCTCTTCAGCTTACAAAAACAAACTACAAGAGAGTCAAGAATCCAATTTTGCATTTTTCCTCTCTAGGGTTGCCAATGTTTAATGCATATATTGATATTTTAGTTTGTCCATACGAGTTTTTCCATTATATGATAATGTTTGTGCCCATATTTGCAGTCATCAATAATACTTACAAATATCAAGAAATAAAACGATGGTCACACTGAAATTTTCCGTTAAGTAAGGTGTGAGAGGTTTCTGAAGAAGACGCGGTGGAGCACAATACAACGGTCAAACTAACCTCTTAAGAAATATGTACTTGTACTTAGAAAGACAACTTGGCCCTCGACATGAACCGATTTACTTATTCTAGAGCTAATAAGGATAAATGAAGAATTTGAAATTGAACAAACTAAATGAAGAATCAATCTGTCACTTGATACTTTTAAGTGAGCTCAGTCTGTAAGACTGCATACAAAAACTAAGACTGGACTTACACGGTGAAGCAAACTTCCTGAAGTTCTTGAAAAAGCTTTCGTTTGTATTAAAAAGGTGTAGAGCGGCAAGCGACTCCATTACAACTCTTTCACAAAACCTTCATGAAGCAAGCTTTACTGTTTAAAACACTTCTTAGGGCCGATCTATAATCTTCTACATAGAGCTATCTGTCACATAAATAACAGATCAAAATCTATGTTTATCTTACACATAGCAGCTATTTAGAAGCTGAGAAATTGGCCCTAAGTCATTTATATTTCGGAGTTATGCTATTGGAATGATCTTATGGCTTAGACGTTCTTTAAAAGGTTTTCAGTTTGTTTGTAAACTTTAGAAAACAACAAAATTTTCAATATATCGATGTGTTTTAGACTCGATACATTGAAGATCGATATTAAATAATTAAAAAATTATTGATTTTGATTTAGATTCAGACCTAGTCCACTCATCTCTTCTGCTTCTTAGTATATTTGTATAACAGGCCGCACTTTTTCTCTTGGGCTCTCAGCATTTGCTCTGCAAGCTATTTGAGATCTAATACAAATTTGGGTTGTCCGCTTGAAGAAAAGGAACTTGCTTAGAAGCTATTTACACTTGGAGTGCGTTATGCGTTAATAGCCAACATTCAGCTTCTTTTGTATGGGAAAAAAGCTAATTGTTAGCTATTAACGCATAACGCACTCCTAGTGTAAGTAGCCTATAAATCAGCTTTTAAAGAGAGCAAAGTACTCAATCTTGTGATCGATAAGCGCGTCTTATTTGATTTTTTTGTTACATAGTTGGTGATATTTGTCCACTGATCTTATGTTGTTCGTCGATTCATAGTCGTTTTTCGTAGTGTACAGTCCTCTCCTGCTCGTGGCTCTAAGTGCTTCACTGTAAACGCTTTCAGCTCACGTCTTAACATTCCTTGAAGAGCGTCAGAGCAGCCCTCGAAGACAGCTCTGTCTAGCCTAGAAATGCGTATTCCAAGAGCCATCTGCTCCCCAAACACGCCGGATGAGTAGTAGAAGTTGAAAAGTAACTTCTCCAGATTACAGTCTGTGTAAAATACGGCAAGGATGTTGTTTTGCAACTGTTATTTGAAAGATGATTCAAGTCCCTGGCCTCGTCGAGCTCTACACGAGCCCGAGTATGGTACCAAAGTAAACGTTTTCTTCCCAATTCAATGACTTTTCAGTCGACCCCTAGATAATGTAAGTGACACCCAGAGAAGGGCTTCTTTGTGCCGGAGTGGCACTCTTTCCTCGCAGTGCAAAAATTTCAGACTTCTTCTTGCTTGCAAGTGGGTGAAAACAAAAAACCTAAAGTCTCAAAACTTTGGCGGCCGGGGATTTCGTGATTTAATGATGGCTAAAACCGAATCGAATAAGTCCTGCATTTGAAATTCAAATACTCCCCAAAATATACTGCTCGGATGGCTTACAGGGTAACCGAATGGCAGTCGCCGGCAGTCGATGCCAGCAAGCGGAAATGGCATTTTGCGATTGAAACTGCTGCTGCACGGCCACGCTCGCTTGCGTTTCCTACCCAACGCCACCCACCCAGCCAGCCACCCGGCTAGGCCACCCTTCTGGTCAGCCTCCTGCTGGTTCTTTTGCCTTGGGCCAAAAGTGCATATAAAATTTTAACATCAGCCAAAAGACTCAGCACAAAATCAAGGCAAGGCGCACTTTGAATTACAAATGGTTTTTGCCTGGTGTAATCCTTGGCAGCTGTGTGCTGTGGGACTCAATATAAACTAGCATGTTGCTCCGAGTCACGCCCACTACACGTACCGCCCTCCACTAGTAGTTTGTCTGGCAATTTGCTAATTTCGAATGCGCTTCGAAATGTTTGCCCAATTTGGTTGGCCAACATTTAAAACATGACTTGACAATCACGCACCGTTGGAAAGGGGTGGCGAGTGGAGGGAGGGGGGAGGGGGGCGGGCCTGGTGTGACGTGACTGCTGTGCAAAAAGTTTTGATTCATCAACTAGATAGCGTAAAGCGTTGTTCAACAAACAGCCGTAGAAGCCAGGCAATGGCTTCCAAGAAGGACAACAATTCTTGGGCAAGCTGTGAGAACACTGGGAGAAATTGTATCATTGGATTAGCAACCATAAGTTGGGGAACCGAAGTGAAATCCGCAAGGGATAACCGCTTGTTAGCATCCCACCACCCGCCCAATACTTGTTCTTAACCGAGTGCACCGAGTGAAGATCTAGCAGACACATGCTTCGAGCGGTTCTGTAGTCCGAAACCATCATACATCTCCCACTCTTCCCCTGTGCTTTTGCGCTCCAGCATTTTATTGCTTTTTGCGTCGAAAAAGCTTAGTGCTAGGATATAAAGAGAGTGCCCAGTGCGACTAGATTAGTTCCCCAACTTCTCTAACTTCCGCCGAGCGCTTTACGTTCCTGCAACATACCTAGACTGCCTATGGTTGCCTAGTCTGCAGTTCTGTGGGCCTCCTAGTTCCCTCTCACTTCACCGAATACCATTTCGTGCAACGTCTTCTCAACAGCCACTTCACGCCCAATGCGACAGTTTATCCTCCTGGCTTCTCTCAGTGATCCGTTGTCATGTTGATATAAATTGCATCCACGGCAAAAGAGTGCGAGAATTTACGCTTTCAAGTTTTGCCTGGTGCTGATATTGTTGGGACTATAATTTTAATTAAATCGGAGAGTTTTAACACCCCCCCACCCGCACCAGCACCCGCACCCGCACCCGCACCGCTCCGACTGCCGTGTCCCAGCAACGATAACAATTTTTAACGTAGTTTCCGCTTAGGTTTTTGTATAAAGTGCACAAAGTGTGAAGTGTGTTGTTGCAACTCATCTTAAACTTTAATTAAATGTATTGTTTTTTCTACACACGCTTCATTTGCCTTGCCCTGCGTTGCGTTGCGTTACATTGCATACCCCTCCCCATCCTCATCCCCATCCCCATCCCCAACCCAGCCGCCACGCCCTGGCCACCAGCTACCCTTTGCCACAAAAGTTTGCACAACTTTTGCGTTTTGTTCCACATGCTTGATGCACACTTCTCCGCCCCGCATAGTTTTTGGCCCAGCCAACAGGGTGGGCCCTCCAGGGCGCGGCGGCGCTGCGGAATTGGATGTTTGCGGTTGTGTGTGGCAGCCGGAGAGCGACGGCTCCTATAGCATTCAGCATGCAATTGTGCGATGCCGCTCGCTAACTAGCAGCGAATCGGACGGAGGCCTAGGCCTGCTCCTGTCTCCTGTTCTGTGTTGGTACAGAACTTTGCCAAGTTCTAATGAGCAAATTCTTTCGGGCAAACTGAGTTAAGGCATTCCAAGCAACCCTCCTGCCCCCTCACCCAAACAAACTTTAGCCTACTTTCTGATTCGGATTCTGCTTTGTCTTTGGGCGATTGAATTTCATCTTGATCTGCCTCATAAGTCCTGATAATCCTTTTTTGCTGTAATGGGCCTGCCTTTGGTTTTTTCTTGAATTAGTTTTCAGTTTTCTTATGTACTTGAGGAGCCAGCCAAGCGGCCAGTGCATCTATGTAAGGCCACTTGGCACAAGTGGGGGAAAGAAGGAGGTGGCAAGCAGACAGTTGCCTACTTTTTGTGCCGCTTTTGCTCTGCTCGAGTTGCCGGTGGTGCTTCATTGTACCGGATTATAAGCAAAGATCTCTGGAAACAGGATTTGAATTGCTGGAGCGTAATTAGTGCAGCGCTTGGGCAATCTTTGGCTTAATCAATTGGTTGTTGACTCACTCTCCTAGAGTCATTTGCTGGTGTTGAGCAGCGAGAGCTGTCCTACTATCCCAGTGACCGTAGCTGTTATATTTGCATCTGAAATGACTGTCCAGCTCTTTGTTGGCTTTCCTATCCTGACGTTGTCTGTTCTGCTAGTTCTGTTGCTCTGCTGTTCTGGATTGTATTAAGTAAAGGATGAAATGGTTCAGCTGGGTTGTTTCGATGTGAAAACCGTGGTGACTGCTTCTTGTTATCGAGGATGTTTCTATGACTCGCCCTACTGACTGTCCGATGTACCTAAATGTGTTGTGTTACTTGGGTGGAAGTGGACTTCAACTTCTAGGGGTTCTTTCCTTTCAGATTGGATAAACCGAAGATACGTTTTTGAAGTACCAGTTGCGGTATCTTGCTCCTACTTGAGAGGTGTATGCCATGCTTGGCATTTAGCGGTGCTACTTCTATGGAGTACATATGGACAGTAACAAAAGCTCGTCCAGGCGAGTGATGTTAAAGTATGTCGAGAGAAAGCGGGTCAGCAGTATTTTGGGATAAAGGCCTAACTTTTCTTTTGTAGTTCCTATTGCAAGAGTAGAATGCAATGCTCGCCGTTCTTGCCCTTTTCTTTGAGATAGTTTAGGGTAAACAAACAAGGTTGGAACAACTTTTTTTGATTCCCCTCGGCTCTCAATCTGAACCGAGTGTCGGAGAGCTTAAGACGGTAGCACCGAAAGGCTCTCAGCTCTTCTCTACGAGCTAAGAACTGGAGCTCGAGATTCGCAAGTGGTAAACTATTCGCATCTCTTTACTCACAGCTCTTTGCTCACAGCTCCCGAGAGCCAGCTCTTGACTCTTGGCTCTGGTTTTCATCGACAAACCTAAATCGAGTCTAGGAGCTAGAGTTAAGAGCCGGAGCTCGAAAGTTGGAAGCAGTAAACTGCTAGTGACTTTTTACTCACAGCTCCTTGCCCGCAGCTGTCAAGATGCAGCTCATGACTCTTGACTCTGCTAGTTGATTCGTCCCTTGGAGCCAGAACTAAGAGCCGAAGCTGAAGAGTTGGAAGCAACAAACTGCTGTTAGCTCTTTACTTACAGCTCAAGAGAGCAAGCTTTTGACTCTCTATTTTTATGTTAAAACCCAAATGGATCCTCGGAGCCAAGAGCTGTATGCCTGACCTCTAGAGTTGGAAGCACCAAATAGCTTGTAACTTTTTTCGCGTAGCTCTCGACTCTTCTTTTCATCGACAAACCCAAATCGAGCCGCGGAGCCAAGAGCTAAGATCCGGAGCTAGAGCTAACTCTAGGTAGAGCTCCTTCCTCGCAGCTTTCGAGAGACAGTTGATGACTCTGGTTTTCATCGGAAAACAAAAATAAATCTAAGCTCAGAGCCAAGCACTGCTTCCACAGCTCAAGAGTTGGAAGCAGCAAACGGCACGTAAATCTTTATTCAGCTTTTGAGAGCCGGGAGCCAACAGCCAAACGTCGGCTCTCAATCCTTAGCTCTCAGCTGACGCACTAAATTGCAAGCAGCTCTTTACTTTAAGGTATAAGATCTGAGCTGAGAGTCGCTCGAGAAAAACAGCTCTCGCCTCTAAGCTGCAAGCTTGAGAGTAGAGAGTCTGCTCTCATTCGCGTCTATTAATCTATGAAGCAGTTTGTATTGAAGCACTGTCTTAGACTTCCTGCATCCTGAATAAAAAGCTTAGGCAATAGAGAATTCCCGTTTTTCGAGCTCCAGCCCCATTTGAGTTTACCGATTAGGTAAGGCAAGGAGCTGGCTCTCGAGAGCTGCGAGCAAAGACCGATTTTGAATCCTTGTCTAAAATCCGTCCTACATAGTTTGACCTTTCGTTTTAGATTGCGTAGGTTGTACCCAGGAATTTTGGATCTTGTGGACTAGCTGTATCCTCCCCGGTTAAAAGTTATTCCTGTTTTCCCATAACTCCTCGCTTTCTTGCGAGGTAATTGCCACTCTAAAGGTCTGTGATCGTTCCACTCGTAAGCATCAACCCGATCCATATCTTAATCTTAGGGAAGTACCTACTTTTGTTCCAAGTCAAACCTCTTCACACTCAACGGCAGATCGAACCGTTTCGTCTCTGGCCGTACCACGACTACAATTGTGACTGTGCCAGCGGGCAGGAGGAATGTGCGTCGTGCCTCTCCATTGCTCAACTTCAACTTCATCGGCTGCAGCTTGAATTTTGCGTAGTTATTTCCGCAAGTGGAAGCGAGCAACTTGAAGTGTTTAAATATTTGATATTGGGTTTGCTTTGCCAACGTCTTCAGCTGCCACTTCACTCCACTTGGCGCTCCGCACTCTGCTGCAGTACCCCCACCCCGCTGCCACCACTCGCCCCGCCAGTCCCCCAGCTGTGTGTGTGTGTCTGTGTGTGTGTGCGAGTGCAACATTTTAATGGAATTGTCAGTGTGCATCTTCATCAGGAGCGTCATCATAACAGAGCACTAAAACTTTCAAAATAAATTAATTCTCGCCTCGGCTGATAATTATCATGCCGTCTCGTCCTTTGGCCGGGCAGGACAATGCCGGAGTGTAAATCGCTTAATTGTTTGGGCAAATAATTTAGATCGCATTTACGCAAATAATTCCAAATCAATTACGTAATTGTTTTGAATTTACGGCCGCTTAGACTAGTTGCAGTCCCGTTCCAGTCGAGCGCTCTCATGGGTCTGCCGCTGTGGCGCCGGCTCCAGCTTCAGCCTCAGCTCCAGCTCCTGCGCCAGCGCCAGCGCCAGCGCCAGCTGCTGCAGGATTAAAGGGGCAATAAATGGGTATTAAGTGGGCCAGACAAGTACCCAGTGCCCCGGATAGACAACTTCAGGCTGCCGGAGCGCCACAAAAGAAATGTAAGTAAGTCGCATGGAAATGTTTTTGCAATTTGTTGTGGTTGATGCGGCTCCGACTTCTGCTCCTGCTGCCGCCGCTTCTGGCAGGGACGTAGATTGCGGCTTGCTTCAAGTGGATTGCTGGCAGACAAGCTGGAATGAAAGTGAGTGAAAGGCGGAGAGGGTAGCGGTGCAGAATGCGGATGAGCATGATTTGCCTTGGCTGGCGATGGCAATGCGTTGATAAGCGCTGAAAACTTGAAGGAGCGAACGATAAAGGAGTTCATCCAAAGTCAAGGGGGCTGGCGGAGAGTAAGACATTTTATACGAGAATCGAATTAAAATGGGCGAAGGCGGGCGAGGAGAGCGTGAGAAAAATTAATCGCAAATGTGCAAAGGGAAACAGAAATACCTGGTAGAAATGAAGGCAAACCTTTCTGCTTTATGAACCACATCGTGAGTTCCATTTCAAATGGAGCTTAGATAGAAATGGCAACCTTACGCTTGACTTAAGCGAGCTGGAAAAATACTGTTGGCACAGCATTCGCCAAATTGTCATTTGCATTAAAGAAAAAAAGTTGAGCACTCTTTGGCATAAACTTACGCAGCATTTATGGGTGAAAGCGCAAGCAAATTGTGCATATGTGAAGCTCAAAACTGGGAGGGGGGGCCTCAAATATCTGGAGGCTTCAAACGCGGTTCCCCTCCTCCCTCCTCCAAGATCAGCTCTAATCGTTCTTTGCTAAAATTTCGTACAATTGTTAAATTGCAACTTGCGGCGCTAAAAACAACCCTTTGCCAGTTAACCTTGCGGAAAATTGCCTTCAAAGTGGATTTATAAGCTAACAAAGTATTACAAGTTTGGTGCAAAAGCCGGCGCCTGCATGCGGCAGCCAGCAAATCGACCGTCAATTGGTTCACTAAAAGGTCACCAAGTCGGGGAGTTAGTTGACACGCAGCTGAGCCACTTGGAAGTTTGATTGACTTGACTTATTTTGTGCAATGAACATCCTTTACCAATGATGCAATGACCAGGGGCAGCGCATGGCGTAACTTTGATATCCTCAATCGTCGTCGTCGGTTAGATGATTCACGGTACAGTGCATAATTTCTATGGATTTCTGTTGAAAATGTAAGCAAACGTCTCTGATGGTTTTCAGCCCTGGGGGTGCGATTATTTCTAAGAGCTTTTGCCAAAGCAATACAGAGTGTTTTAAGGTTGTGAAAAGTAGGTGACTGCAAGATGGTATCATTTCTGACCCTTTGAATTGTGTATATATATTCTTGATCAGCAACAACAGCCATCCCGCCCGTCGCACAGTGAGAGATTTTGACAATCTATGACTCCAAATTGAGTTTTAGCCAGAGATATCAACTTGTAACTTGGAATGCATGTTAAGAAGAAGATGGGCTTCAATTAAATTCTAAAGAACTTCCAACTTGACACAATTTTATAGATAGATTTTCGATTTCTTCAATTTTTTTTTTGATATGTCGCTCGTAGGTGTCCCAGTTTCAAATATGCTAGCTCTCAGCCTCCGTCCTGACGTTTTTCTGGTGAACAGTTTCAGTAATTTCTTTAAATTTTCAATCCATCCAATTTTAACCGACTAATTTCAAATTAAAACTTAACATATGTGACTGGTTTTTGTGACCTTTCTACTGAGTAAACCTGCAGTTAGCCGGCTCGAGGTCATGTTAATGCTTTCGCATAACTTTAAACGGAGACACAACAACACAAAGGAGACTGGTAGATCGTACAGCTGTTTCAAGAGGAACCACCCTCTATCATCAGCGATCAATGCCTACCAACTGAACGTTTCTCTAAAGTCTCTCCATGCCTGCGGTGGCATAACCGTTTGGGAATCCCAAAGCAGAATGCGCGCAAAAACATCGAGAGGCAGCGTAGAAACAGACAGTCGCCTTTGTGTGTGTGTGTCCCCCTGGTCTTGCCTTTATTAGTGTGAGAGATACTCTCCCCGCTGTTAATAATGGTGACCAAAAAGTTTGTTTGCATAATTGCATTCAAACGGGGGTTTTAGTTGTTGTAATGAAACCATTTTATGTTTAGTAGGCTCATACAACAACAACGCCGTGCCTTGCGTTTTTTGTATATGTGACTGGTTTTTGTGACCTTTCTACTGAGTAAACCTGCAGTTAGCCGGCTCGAGGTCATGTTAATGCTTTCGCATAACTTTAAACGGAGACACAACAACACAAAGGAGGCTGGTAGATCGTACAGCTGTTTCAAGAGGAACCACCCTCTATCATCAGCGATCAATGCCTACCAACTAAACGTTTCTCTAAAGTCTCTCCATGCCTGCGGTGGCATAACCGTTTGGGAATCCCAAAGCAGAATGCGCGCAAAAACATCGAGAGGCAGCGTAGAAACAGCAGCGTAGAGAAACGTTCAGTTGGTAGGCATTGATCGCTGATGATAGAGGGTGGTTCCTCTTGAAACAGCTGTACGATCTACCAGCCTCCTTTGTGTTGTTGTGTCTCCGTTTAAAGTTATGCGAAAGCATTAACATGACCTCGAGCCGGCTAACTGCAGGTTTATTAAAACTTAACTCAACTTAAGTTAGGTTATGTTGAAAAAAATTGCCTTTGGGCAAAAATGTGCAAGATTTCTTTTCTCAAGTCTGTTCTATAAGTATGTACCCTAATACTGTATGCTTTGTCATAGTGGAACTCTGCTGAACTTGTAAGTTACAGTCTATTAAAGATTCAAAACTTTTTAAATTTGTCCTACCTTTTCGCTGATGATAAACAAATGGTTTTTAAAATACTTTAGTGCAAATGAAAGGGTCGCGTATTACAACATTTTTTAGTAAAATTAACCTTTAATGTAAACAAAAACTATTTGGTAGAAAAAGCACGCACAACTTCAATTTGATGACTCAAAGTTTTGTTGTCGATGCAAGCGTGCAATTTTGTTTTTTTTACATGCTATTGAATAGCACGTGTTTGATGCACATGCATGCTAATAACTTTTTTTTTGTCATTATTTTCCTAATTATTGGGGTTTTTTCTAACAAACTACAATATAGCAAGGAGTTTCTGGAATTTTTTTTCAATGAACGTATGAACAAACAAATCTCAGAGTTGGTAAAACAAAAATCTTCGACATGTACGGGACGAAACTTGTAATACTTGCAGCCAAATTCAGTTTATTTTCCATTTTGGCCACACCCCCAGCAGCTTAAATAAAACGTCATATCCCCCACAGTTTTACAGATAGAAAATGCGTTCTTTTTGGACACATTTAGTAATCGGTAAATTATCGATCCGTTGAAGGAATGTAGACGATGGGTTGAACAATAATCGAGTTATAGGAAAACTACACATTTATGCTGGGACCCAAAGGGTCAAGCCGAGCTCCTCTCAGTTTTCATGGCTGGTTACTTTAAAGCAGGAGCCAATAGCTAGTGAAGGTGACCAGCCATGTAATAGCCTCTTTTCACTGAGCATCATTTCTATCATTTTCATTTCTGGAAAATTTGGTCGTTTTAATTGACAAAACATCATTTTGTTGACATTCACAACGATACGTGGACAAAAACAACCGATGCTTTGATTTTGTTGATTATTATTTGGCTAAAGGATTTGTTATTGTGTTGGCTATATTTAAATAAATGCTGCATTGCAATAATGAGCAAGCTAGTTGGACAAACCTTCAATTTAATAAAGATTTTAACTTAACTAACACTTAACTACGCCGTGTCCAAGGTGAGGAGAGTAGTGGAAACTGCTTTTAGATAATCAAAGACCCGCCTTCGCAGAACAAGCAAGTGACTCGACAATCGTAGAGCAGAAAAATGAGGTCCACAATGCACCAATGTCGCCAATGATTTTGATAACCCTCCAGAATTAATAAGTCGCGCCACACATCGTACCTTAAGACTCAACAGCAAAGTTAAAATAAAGCTAGAATAGGTTTATTTCACATAATTTTTAATAGCCCCAATATAAATCTTGGACACACGAAGACTTCAAGCCGCTCGGCTGCGCTTAGGCCCCTCCGTCCTCTTCCACTACAGCTTCATTTAAAGGTGGAAGCTGTTGGGGAGTTTTTCTGCGCTAAATTCTTGACTGCAACGATGTCGGTTCCTCATCCAACGAAAGTTGCTCGCTCACCCCATGCTGGATAGTTAAGGGCGCGATTAAGCGTCTCGCTTAATGCTCTCATGGACGAACGTGGAATGCCTCCATAAAAAACCTCGCAGTCAACTGGATCTCCTTCCAAGTTCTTGGGGTTTTCCGGGGCTCATCAGTAAACAAACAAATTACTTACCACTCTGATATTTTGGGTTTTCTGATGACACTAATGGCACTGAGAGAATGTCGGGAAAAGTACCAAATCCACTCGGGGCGAATTTCATCATTTTTATGAAAAGACACGAAATGAAAGGAAATGAAAATGGAGAAATGATATAATTTCCTTCATTTCTTGTCATTTCAAGAAATGATGTTTTATTTCTTTAGTGGAAATAGGCTATAAGTTTGAAATGCAAAAACCTTTTTATTAGATGTGCCAAGGCGGGATCTGATAAACGAACTCTTGCACAGCAGTCACACACACTACCCGCTGAACCACGGAGTTTAATTACTTACTATAATAAAACTAAAAGCTTTTGTTCTGAAATTTGTAACAACTTTTAAGTAACTACACACATTTACTTGACTTTTGAAAAGAATTGTACTTACTTGTAATAGAATAATAATAGAATAATTTCTTTCTTATTTTAGATTGAACTTAGCCGGTTCGAGTTCACTTTTGGCTACTGTTTTTTTCCCATATACTACAACTACATAAACGAAAACATATATCAAATTATTAACTTATCGTTTTTTATTAACCTAACCTCGAGCCAGCTAACATCCGTCTAGTATAGTTTTCTATTTCAAACGTAATCTAAATAAATATTTACTTACTACAATAAAACAGCAAACATTATTCGGATTCCGACATCTGTGTGACAATCGCCCACCGAGCAGCAGGACAAAATTTTGACCAAAAATCCCTAAATGAAACGACTATTGGAAATCATTTGGGTATTTAATGTCAAAATTTTGACACTTTTTATGAAATAGTTCTTGAATGGAGCTGATTTCTCTTAAAAAGAAAATATAAAAATAATAGTCAAAACTAGGAAGCTGCAGCTGCCGGAAATTGATTTTTATTCTCAACTACGGACATGACTGCAATAAAAACTGAAATAAAGTATTTATCCGTGAGCGTTTACATAAAAAATGGGGAAAATACATCAATTTTTTGGCTTTTTGGACATTTGGCAACATTGCGATAAGAGTGCCCTGAGGTACCCATTGCCATTCAATTGAAAAAGGCCCTTGTTTTTCAGAAAATCGAGTTGAAAAACTAAAAACCCAATTTGGCTACACGGTGCATGTGAACGAACGAACCGTATTTTGATCTGCCTAATTGCATGCGCTGAGTGTAGAAAACAGGAAGTTACACGTGGCATGTAGATAGCTATATGTAGAAATACAAAAAAAAACGGAACGAGGCATGTAAAATAGTTGAATGTTGGGTAGGCAAAAGCCATGGGTACTTGAGACGAACTTGGACAGGCAATCCGGACAGCATACAAAATCATTAGGTTACATACATTAACATTTGAATATTGCACAGATGTAAAAGGCCCAGGAGTTTTATTTATGAAATGTGTTTTGAATTAAGTTAGCACCCGAAAACGGTGAAGCTTGTGTAAAGTTAAACAGGATTGTTATGTTTAATGAGGTTAAGAACTAGAAAGTCCACATGAAACCTTGCCACACACTTCGTTTTCTTTACTATGATTGGTGGCATTGACACGCGAGTGCTTGATGGTCGTATGCACTTAGATGCCAGCCTTTGTGTGTAAGTTTTCTAAGTTCTGAGTTCGACATTTCGGTACAGCTGCCAAGGAGTTGACGGACAGAAGAAAGCTCCATCCTCTGATCTTTTACGCACAGCTACTGACCAAATGGGAGTTGTTTTTGGTTTTTTAGTTTTGCTTATAAGGGTTTTGTTCGCTAGCCGAAAGTCCCGGTCAAAACCTATACATATTTTATTTACATCAATCTCGATTTACCCTCTGCGAAGGTAACCCCAACATGGACAGCACATTTACGCTAACTGCCTCTGCCAAGCTCTATCTGGAAAGGAAACAACTATGTGTGTCTTCTTTGTTGACTTTTAAGCTGCTTTCGACACAGCAGACAGACAAAGCCTCTATTCGAAACTAAGCAACGGGGGAGGCCCAACAAAGATGATTAAAATGTCTAAATAATTTCAACATGACAACAACCTGTCGGCATGGGATACCCAGCAAGGGAGTGAAACAAAAATGTCTTCTGAGCCCTCTACGCTTTGCACTGTGTGTGGACAACATAGTGTCATGTTTGGGTGCAGAGCATGTTAAAGTGTTAATGTATGGCCAAAAGCTACGTAGAGATGCAAAAAGTTGATGGACGCCTTAGTTCAATTTGGCCAAATGTGGAGCCCATAAGTCAAAAGTTATGCTGATACGAGGTGGCAGGAAAGTATCTTAAAGTGGTCAAGGAATATCGATACCAGGAAGTCACTCTTACCTGCAGGCATAAGTTTTCACCAGCACCTAAAACAACAACAGCACCAAATACGCCCTATTTACAGCCACCGCAAGAGCAATTCTGTGCTATTCGGCTCAAGTGTGTGGCGTTGGTCAACTTAAAGTCGTAGAAAAACGCCTACGATAGTTTGTCAAACGAGAGTGTCACATAACCCAGTATTCCACAACTGCGTTCTGTCAATTAAGTAGAAAAAATGAGGTTGAGTTTCGAAATGATACATTAGCAATTTTGTTAATCGTACCTGGAAGTTGTTTAAGAATACTGATGGAATAAAAGACCATCAGAGCTCTGAAAGATCTTATTCGTCCAAATCCACTGCGCAAGCAGATAATCTTAAAACGCGAAAACGTTTGGGACTCAGTGCATACAAGAGACAAACCAGCCACTTGCTCACAACATTGCCCACAGCAGAATTCTGTTTACTGACAAGAAAATGGTTAACCTAGAGGAATCGCTTAACAAACAGAAAGGTAGAGTGTTTGTCCGAACTCATTCCGAGAGTTTAGAGAGATCACCTTCGAGGCTATGTGATAGTTTGGTGGGGAGTCGCCTATGAAGGAGCCTCAATGAAGGGGTATCAATCCGACGTTTTGGTTGAAAGCTCTGCTTTAAGCCGCTACTGCAGCATCAAAATTCTTGCAAAGCTCAAACTTTCATCGGGCTTGATCGACTTTCTTACTTGTTAACTATAAAATTGGTTGAGTTTACTTACCAGCTTTACCAGTAATAAGTTTGATAAATATGCTGATGGGTTGCTTCACTTGACGATGGAAGATTGGAGAGGTGCAACGACCTAAGAAACTTTGTAGAGTCTACAAACTGATTATATCAAAGATCATCTATATTCTCCTCAGAAAGAGTAGCATGAAGTTCGCTGTCACAGTTTCGTTTGGAATGGGGAAACTTTGAAGCGGAGAGCGCCTTTGGAATTCCCAAACAGTTATGGCATTGCTGGCATGGAAACACGGCTGTTGGACTGACACTTGATATGCGTTTTGATGCTGAAAACTTACTACATAGCTTGAGAACTCAATTTCTATGAATTTCATTTAAACAGAAAAGGGAATACCAACTGATTTTCAATTGTTGTTTGATTGGAATATGGGCGCACTTACTTTGGATTCTATTACAATGATCTTGGATCAAGATACTATATACCAACTCTATCAAACAAAGTTCTTATACGGCTTCAATTATGTTGCTATTCTGGAGAAACCTAGAAATAATATCAAAGTTGTCCTTATAACAGTAGCAAATACAGAAGATGGCGTTGGGGGGTTTCATTCTTAAATTCGGGGCGGATGTCAAGTATGTGAGTTGTGTTTAGGTCCGATTTATATGTGGTTTTGTTTTTAGTTTTGTTATTTGTGTGGCTAACAAAGACGGACTCTTGTTGCAAGGCACGAAAGCATTTGGCGCTGTCAATCCCCGTGGGAAAGATCAAGCAAGGGCCGGGGTCGGTCGGCGGGCCCAACAGAAGTTACCCGAACCCTTTCCCGAATGCACCAGGTGTGAAGGCAGGCCAACAAATCCTATTTCGCTGCGGACGAGACAGACGACCTAATCTGTACAGACTGTGAGGCAGAACATGCATTTCTTGTCCGTCCGAGCTTTAATCAAGACATAGATTGGCTGAGCATGAGAACGGCACAGGACAGCAACCGCATGTAACCTGGTCGGCATTATGATTGACCCGGCAGAGAGTGGTCCACATGGCCGCAATAATAAATAAAAAATTAATACAATTTCCACACCCATCGTTGTTGCTGGTGCAGCAAAGTCCTCCAGCTTCAATTCCCCGCCTGAATGCCTAATGAAACATTCATCTGTGGCCCAAGTTATGATGCGGGCCACCTTAAAGAGACACTTTTTCACATTTAAAGTTCCCTAGGCGCTTATGGCCAGCCAAGTCTAATTGGGTACATCTATAACTGAGGGCTGCCATGGGAACGATTACTTCCGGCAAACATTCGCCAGAGTGTGGAGCCATTAACGTGGCTCAACTTAGTTGTATCTACATGTGTATGCCGGCTGCATTTGGCCCTGCCATTTACACTTTCAGTCACTTTCAGCTCTCGACTCGAACGCTGTTGCTCTGCGGCTGGCATTATCAAAAATTTAAAGTTTGCCATTATTATATTTCCTTAAGTTGCAAATTAAAACCCCCATGAGCATCGACTTGGCTCCACGCGACTCTCCGCTATATACAGCCGCTCCTGCGTATATAGCCTGGTCATATACTTTTGTGCCAGCATGGTTTATTTAACAAGAACAACAGACAGAAAGGCAGGAGCAGCCAGCCCGAGCATCACCATCAGCATCAGCCGCAGCCACGCAGCTGCCTCTTTCAACATTCTCAACAACGATGGCACGTAAAATGACCCACTTTTTGGTCTTTGGGCATGGGCAAAGCGTCGCCAGCTAACAAAAAAAAAAAAAAGTGAAACAAGGAAAACAAAATACAAAAAAAGGAAGCCCCAAAGAAATCAAATGGAAGAGTTGGCTACACAAAGGCAACAGGAACACAACAACAGAAACGAGTGGAGTAACATTAAAGTCGGACGCACAAATGACTAGCAATGCACTCAACGGCGATTGAGTGCGCCCCAGCTGGCCCACTCGGTTGGGTTTGAGCCAAAGCTTGGAGTCAGAGCATCGCTGCAAAGGCTTTGAGTGTGTTGTGGTGAATTGTCGCCACTGGCGCGAGAGTTTTAAGGGAAAAGCTTTCACTCGCCTGCGCCACATTGGAGATGGCCACGTGTCAGGGTGATCGACAGCATATCTGAGGCGGGAATGGTCGAAGAATGCATTTCGATAGTCACTGGGATGATAGTTAGGGATCTTGTCGAAGTCGATTAGTTTTCGAAATAGAATACCAAAATATACATATAACAGTTAAGAACTATCCTAGTTTTCATATCCATTTGATCTGTATGAAATATCCTTTTAACATCCATTTAATCTTACTGCCACATCCCATGGATATGTTAACAATATCCTCTAAATATTCATTTGATCTGAATAAAATATTCCGTGGATTTGTTAGTAAGTTCATTTCCCTATAAAAGATAGAGCATGATAATTTAAATCAGTTTTGTAAGTTTTATAATGATGATTATACTGCTGCAGATGTCGAAATTCAAGGTCCAATGTGTCATACGGTCATACTTGACTGCCTGGCTATCGGGTCATCGATTACCGATTACTAAGTTCGAGACTTGAAACAATTTAAAGTCCCATTGACATTATTTCGTATTCCCCTGGAGCTTCTTAAGGTAAAAAGGATCTGCCAAAAACAACGATATTGAATTGATATTTTTTCTTCATCCAATGGAGTATAAAAGATATTAAAAAAACTGAATCTAGTAATAGATATTTCGAATATAATTTCTAGCAAGGATTGTGCAGCGAAATTTTGGTCAACTCAACGATTTTGATTAGGTAATGTGGCGAAGAATAACCCATTGGGCAAATCAAAAGAAGGAAATCCGCCAATTAGACAGTTGAGATCCAGCATCCTAGGTTCCCTACAATGGTTGGTTCATCTGATTTTGGGATTATGGATAACAAAATTGATCCCCAGATTCTTGTCGGTAATGTGAATGAGCCATGCAAATGATCTTTATCAATCCTTTTCAGAACGACTTCCAAATTAACTAGAACTCGCTGATGATTTGGAGCTTATCCGTTCATTTTTTGTCGTTATCGGAATCACCCAGTTTAAATTCTGTAGTCTTTTAGCCGCAATGCCATTTGATGATGATTTTGTTACCAAACTCTTGCTCTTGATATATTTTGTATATAATATTTGTAGTTTATATATTTTGTAATGGATTGGTGAAGATCGGTTGAACAGTAGTTGAGCTATGAGCGCTGCCTTCTGCTTACATTCTGTGCATACACTTTCGCTGGTACGGAGTATTTAGCAGTCTCCTTTCATACGAAACATATACATACAATTCAAAGGACCCTGGCGTCACATTAGTGAACGGTCTTTCCTCAACTCTTGTTGGTGATTGTTGTTGTTTGACAAATGACTTTCCCCACTTGCTTAGTACATACTTTCGTAGGCTTCTGTACAAGCGACTTGCCGCTTTGCATATTCCCGTGTCCCGGCACGTGAGCATCTCTTGTATTTTTGCAGACTGGAGGCCATTTCTTTGACTTTCACTCGGACTTTGGATTTGAGCTCGGCATAGAGGATTTGGTGGTGTGACTTGAGTAGGTTTTGGCTTTGGCGTGCGCCAAGTTAATGTCGCTTGGTTGCGAGTGTTGTGATATGGCTGTCTTTTTGGGGTAGGTAAGGGAATGGGACGTCCATTACAATTGTAGGCATCCAAGTGTGTGTCTGTGTGCTTGTGTGTGTGTGTGTGTCTTTCTTGGTGTGTGTTTGGCGCGTGTTTGTGTTTCTAAGTTCGTTTGCTGCTGCTAACAACTCAGCGTTAAAGTTTTTGCGGTAATGGCGCTCTGGGACGTCGACTGCCGGCTGATGGACTGTCGAACAACAACAAGGCGCAGGGGCGCCAGATGGGGCTGGGTTGGGTCGCTGGTCCGGAGCGGCATCATCAGCAGTGCCGGCCCATTAGGCGACGAGTGCGTATTACTTAGCTGTAAACTTGCGTCTCAATTGTTTGCTCTCCTAGAAGCTAGCAACGCTTTTTGGACTGTAAGTACAGCTCCCATTATTTCACCCCCCCCAGCCACCAGCCACCAGCCCCCTGGTTCCCGGCAGCCGCCACGTCCGTTTTTGGGGAGCTCGTGAAATAATTTTAATTGAAATTACGAAAAGCAGAATTACATGCGGCCTGGAACTTAGGCGTTGGTTTGCGTTTTAACATTTCTCTTCTTTTTTTTTATCTTTATTTTCCTTTTTTTTCGGCCTCGACCAAATTATCATTTTAAATCATTTTGTGTGTGGCCACAAAAGTATGCAAATAAAACGTCGTAACACATTTACCAAGCCGGGGTATGTGGGGTATATGGAACTCGCATAGACACCACTCATATTTGGAAGCAGTAGGCGCCACCACAAAGCGCTATTGCCGTATGTGAATTACATTTAAAAGAGTGAAGAGGGCACATTTTAAACAGTGTGCGTAATGCTACAAGTGAGCATGTGAGCAAGTGTGCCACGCACAAGAGTAAGCCTAACGCAAACTTGAGATTTGATCGATTATTCCTTAGAAACTGCAATGAAACAGCTCCCCTTTTTACTTACGCTTAAGTTTAGCGGTCTCACGATCACAAGTTAAAAACAAAATCTAAGGGCAGAGCTGAACAACAACATCTACAACAAACTGGCGTTGTGATCTTTTTTTCTAACTGGAGATTAACTTATTTAGTTTTCTCATTTTATGTTGATCTTGTTAGACGTTTGTCCCATACAAACAAGTAGTCGCTACACTCAAAAAAGAAAACCCGAGAGCTTTGTACTTGAATAGGATAGGATGTAGGATAGAGTATAGGATGGGATAAGATATAGGATAGGATATAGGTTAGGGTGTAGGATAGGATTGGATATAGGGTAGGAAACGGTATAGGGTGTAGGATAGGATATAGCTTATTTATTTAATTATTTATTGACATTTTCTTAGCGCTAAAAGTACAATAATACTTATAACGAAAGCACTAATCACACAAGTAAAATTCGATAAAAACAAAAAAAAACATGAAGGGTACCCTTACTTATAATAATGATAATGATGATGATAATGATAATGGTAATGAAATAATTTTGTTTTAATGTATGTATATACGATAGGATGTTTCGGTAGCTGGTTTTGTTCGGAGAGTTGGGTCGCTGGCCCTACTCCCCTATCCTGGTGATGGGGGTGCCATCTTAGAGTCCAGGCCCTCTATTTACCAAGCTTCAGCGATTTCTCAGCCTACTTACCGAAGACGCACAAAGGCCAATTCGGCTTCTTGATACGCCTTCTCACGATTAGCTCGCCACGGCCCGGAGTCCGTGGCTACCCAGAGGCCACTTGACTCGTTTTATGGAGTCGGAAGTTCGTGAGCTGCTTGAGCCGACCGTACAAGTACAGTCGACTCCAACCTCCATATCCTCCTTTGATGCCCTATGTCCCACCTAGGGATTGGAATAGAAGAAGAAGAAGATATACGATAGGATATAGGGTAGGATATAGGAAAGGGTATAGGATAAGATATAGGGTAGAATATAGAATAGGATAAAGGATAGGATATAGGAAAGGGTATAGGATACGATATAGGTTAGGGTATGGGGTAGAATATAGGATAGGATATAGGAAAGGGTATAGGATAAGATATAGGGTAGAATATAGAATAGGATAAAGGATAGGATATAGGAAAGGGTATAGGATAAGATATAGGTTAGGGTGTAGGATAGAATATAGGATAGGATATAGGGTAGGATGTAGCAATGAGTATAGGATAGGATATAGGATAGGGTATGGGGTAGAATATAGGATAGGGTATAGGATATGATATAGGGTAGAATATAGAATACGATATAGGATAGGATATAGGAAAGGGTATACGATACGATATAGGATAGGATATAGGGTAGAATATAGGATAGGATGTAGGACAGGATATAGGATAGGATAGAGGAAAGGGTATAGGAAAGGATATAGGGTAGAATATAGTATAGGATGTAGGACAGGATATAGGATAGGATGTAGGACAGGATATAGGGTAGAATATAGGATAGGGTGTAGTACAGGTGGTAGGAAAGTATATAGGATAAGATATAGAGTAGAATATAGGGTAGTCAAAACGGTGTGAATAGTAAGTTAACTACGAAAATACTTAGTTCAATTACTAAATTCTTATTTCAAGTACGACTTTTCCAATTCCACAATTATTGATTTTACACTCTTTCGCCATATTTTCGAATTATTTTAAAATCTTTTTCATCATACTTGTAATGGTCTTGGGTCAAGCCCGATTAACTCTCAAAATAAGTACACAGCATTCGTTCTTAAGATATAGTATTTAATAATGTGAAGCCAAAAACATTCTAGAAAGAACATAACAGTACCTCAGAGAAGTACATAATCTTCTTGGTGTGAGTCCACAAAATTCCAAAGCTATTTCCAATTTGTTTTGAACCAAAGAAGTTGGGAAATATCCAAGGGGCATGAAATAACCGAAAGAATAAGTTAGTATTTAGTTCGAAAATTAACTATCAGTCCATAACAAAAGTGTTAGAACTTGTAAGGAACTTCAGCAACAGGTTTGCATAAACATAATTCGCATTAAGTTTTCGTAGCACACTTTTTGGGGCTTGCATTGCAAATCTATTTTGTACTCAATCTAACTTACTTTTGCTTCTCTTGAATTCTTCATCTCACGGCTGGTACAAAATTTGTTTGATTCAAGTACGTTTGTTCTCATTTCAATAATTTTCTGCCTTAGAATGTTTCATACTCAATTTAAGTACACCCCAGAAAGAATCATACTTGAAATGTTAAGTACAAAGCGGTGTAAACTCTTTAACAGTCGTTTGTTTTTGGTATTTTGGTATACATCTCGGATGGCCGGTAGCCGTGACAGAACTCTTAAGTCGCTGCTCCCGTCTGCCGCCGGAGTGCCTCTTCGCACAGGGTATGTGCCGTTTGACCACTACCCGGCCCGGCCGCCAGTTTCTTATTTGTTGTTCCTCTTGTTGCATCGTTTTGTATGCCGTAGTTCCGCTTGTCTGTGTTCTATCTGTGTTTTTTGGTGCGCCTTTTTTTGTTTTTGGCCCAGCTCTGCTTTTGTTTTTATTATTAAAATTATTTCATGCATTTGGCCTATAAAGTAGAGGCAGAGCAGTGGCAAATGAAAATCGCCTAGCAACGCCACAATGCGGCTGAAAAAAAACTTGAAGAATAGAAAAAATGGTATACAAAATGAAATGCTAAAAATAAAATTAGTTTTAATAAAGTGAAAAAGCCACAGGAAGCGCCACAGAAATAGTACCGAACATGGACCTGATGACGGCGGCGGCGGCGGCGGCGGCAGGGGCAGGGGCAGCACAATGGATGTTGCCATTGAAAGGCAAATGAACGGGCGAGTCGGGGCAGCGGCGAATGAAATTAAAATGTGAATGTAAATAAATAAAAATAGCGCACAAAAAGACAATAAAGGAAGACGAACGAATGGCAATAACATTTCCATGCGAAACGGAAACGATCGGCACGCGCAGAAGTGAGCCATGAAATTGGAGAGCTCCGCAGTCCACGTCCAGCCCAAAGCAGCCGTCACTTGTCCACATATATTTGTATATAACTAACTAACTAACTAACTAACTGTACATACATGTGTAGTTATGTACACACGAGTGTTGTGTGTGTGTGCGTGTGTGTGTGTGTGTATAGAGTGTTCCACAAATATGGAGGGTGCTGTTCCATGTTTACACAAACTATTTACCCAGAGTTGTTGTTGTTGTTGTTGCTGTTGTTGTTTTTCTTTCCATTTGTTGGTATTTATTCTGTGCCATCAACTCTACGCAAATTGAATGACAGACATGGACATTGGCCTGCACATCCAAAATGGAGTTCAAGTCACAGCCCGGCGATGGCCCAGAGTTCCCGTAAGCAGTGAGCCATCCTAATAAGACATTACGGCCGCTGCAACAACAATGCCAGCGATGCCAAAAGCAGTCGTCCCAACGTCAAGTATTAGCAGTGAAAGCGACAACCATCTAAATACACTGAGCGAAATGCATAGAGAAAATTGTTGTTGGAAATGCAATTGAGTGTTTGTAGGGAAACATAGAAGAAACACAGGAGTTGCTGGGGAAACTAGAAAGAAACCACGTCCAAGTATGCTTACGAAGTCCAAATTGAGGTTTGTGCATTCAACAAGTATTGGAGATCCAAGTCATTAAGTTTGTGCAAAAGTAATTAACAACCAGAAGCAAGCAACTCCGCGTCTATACCAGATAGTACCTGCGGTGACACCGGTGCAGCAGACGTCAATCCGTATATTAGCTGAAAACTAAATGCAAAATCATTCTTTCGCAAAAGCAAAGCTATCAACTTGTTGCTCTCCCATGCTCAGAACCCTTCAGTTACTGTCACAGCCTGTGCGATCAATGGAACCACTTCAAGAGTCCAAGATTTCAAGATTTCCTCCGTCTTCTCCCAGTGTAAGTTGGCTCTCTATTCTTACTGCCTCCACTTCAATGAGTGCTTGGCATTTATGGCGTGTGTGCCGTAGCTGGCTCTGGAAACTTTCGAGCAACAATGGCCAGCGACTCGGTCCGGGCTGCTCCGCTCCGCTCCGGTCATTTCGACTGCAGCAGGCTGGCCCGTGCAATTGTTGGCGGATTTAGCGATGTTCGCTTTATGGCCCGCCAGTTCACTTGCAACTCGGTTGCAGCTTCAGGTCTTACAGACCGTGTCCTGGTTGTGCCATTGAAAACTGGCACGTGACGCAGAGGCGAAGGAAAATCGGATCGGAACTGCTTAAGTTGAAACGGCTTTTAGTTCATTTTATATTTCGTTTTCGTGCTTTGCTCTGGTCAACGGCTGCCGCCTCCTTTGTTGGCAGTTAATGTTAAGTAGATGGTTATTAAATATTATTAATTTCCTTTGTGCCCGATGGCAAACCGTTCGAGACCGGATCAGCCATCGAATGGACTAAGTCGGCCGCTGCAAATGCCCCGAATTGTTGTCGTAGTTTCGGTGGCCAGCGGGGCCCAAAAATGAAAGAATTCTTAATAAAGTAACATTGTAATTTTCATAATTTTTTCCTTTGCGGTTTTGCATGCAGAAATAACCGAAAAAAGTGGCCAAAGGAATGGGACGCGCACGGTGGCGGCGGCGGCGGCGGGGGGAGCTGCATTTGTAATAAAAATGCCGAGAGCGTATGCCGTGTCGGACTCTCGTCTACTCTCGTACACATCGCAAAAGATATAAAAACAACAACAACAACTACAAAAAGAACAACAAAGGACAGACAAAAGGCAGGAGGAGCCTCAAACTGGCAATGGCGCTGCAGGGGGGGTGCAGGGTGCTGGGCGGCTGGAGGGGTAAGGGGAATGGTATAACAAACAGCCATTTCAATTATTTATTGGAATTTTTACCTACTGACAGCAAACAGTAAAAACAGACGCACGAATGTTGAACGACGAAACGGCAAATGGCAAAAAAGGAACACACACACACACACACAAGCACACAACAAAAATTGTGAAATGAAGTAAGCAACAATAAAAATAACAACAACAATAAAGGGCTGCACACACACACACACACACATTGAGAACGACAGCCAAAAGCCAATGCACAAAATATCAGCAGGTAAAATGCAACTGGAAATCGCACATATCCTTTCTCCTCGTTGTCCAGATGTGTGAGAGAGAGTGCGCCACCAGTGTCCTGCTGCTTCTGCACAATGGGAAATATCACTGAACTAGCAAGAAGAACTGTTCGGAATGCATGTTTTTTAATATCTTTTAGTTGTTTGTATTAAAATATCCATTTTTATACTCTGTACCGCAGTTACATAGAGTATTATAAGTTTGTGCAAAAGTATGTAACAGGCAGAAGGAAGCATCTCCGACCCCATAAAGTATATATATTCTTGACCAGCATCAACAGCCGAGTCGATATAGTCATGTCCGTCTGTCCGTCCGTCCGTCTGTCTGTTTGTCCGTATGAACGCACAGATCTCAGAGATGGTAAGAGATAGAGGTTTGACATGTATGGGACATATGCTTCTTATGTCTGCAGGCAGATCAAGTTTATTTTCAATTTTGGCCACGCCCCCTCCCGCCCCCGCAATTTAGAAAAAACGTCATATCTCCCACAGTTTTGAAGATAGATGGCTTGTTCCTTCTGCACATATTTAGTTATTAGGATAACTTATCGATCCGCGAAAGAAATGAAGAAGATCGGATGAACGGTTTTCGAGTTATGATCAAAAGACAAATTTTCTTGGTACAGAGTATGTTATAGTCGGGCTTGACCGACTTTCTTTCTTGTTTAATATCCTTTCGTTGATTTTCAGCTCCATTGGATACAAATTTAAGATCCATTTAACATTAAATGGATATTTTAATGTCCAACATGGATATTAGAAGCAGAGCTGCAAACCGGTTTTGAACCGAACCTGTTCGAACCCGGAATTCCGACTTTCAGATTACTGTGAACCGAACCTCTTAAGGTATTAAAGCTGAACCTGAACCCGTTCCGAACCCAAAATTTCGGTTCGGTTCAAAAATAATTCTAGATTTGAAGTATTTCCCAGTGACATCTTCTGTTATCCTGATAGAACTATCCACATTATTGTGGAAACACTTTTCGTATGTGGACTACAAAATTGCATTTTACTTTAAGGGCTGTATCCCGAAGTGTTTATTGTCATTGCTTTGATGTTCATGAGCTGTATGAAAGTGTTTCTATTTATATAAAGTATTGTGAAATCCCATCCCAACCCAAAATCGAGACAATTCCCTAACAGTTTATGTCGGTGTTAGGTCGATTACTATATAAACATGTATAAAGCTTGGCTGAACCAAGGTTCGAACCAAAACCTTGGCCCAAAAACCTTGAACCTCAAAATTCTGAACCTGAACCATTGGTAAATTTTGGTTCGAACCCGCGAGCCGGAAATCCACGAAATTTTTTGGGTTTGCAGCCCTGATTAGAAGTATCCAAATCATCCAATGGATATATGTTAATATCCCGTTTCTTCTCTGTGTAAGATACCAAAGTCGTTGGTTTCCAACCAATAGTATCATTCATTATAAACATTCGGATTTGACAGTATTTTTATGAAAAGTTCTAGTTACAAAGTCGTCTCTAATCACACCGAGCACATCTAACAACCCACATCGTGAGTGGAAATGGTTAATAATTACACCGTGCTACAGTGGGAAAAAACCTGGGAAATGAACTAGCGTACGCTGTAGAGCATGTCGCTTAGAGCACTTCCTCAGACTCGGTTTTCCTCGGGGACGACCCCCAAAATCTGAGAATATGGCACAAAAACTGTTTAGTGATAATTTTGCTCACTTAACTTGATAAAAATCTCACGAATGGACCATCTGTTTTATATAATTCTAAGAAAAAATAGAATTATCTGGTCCTATGTGAAAATTTATGTGATTATATGAAAATTAAATTTGAATTTCCCACCAAACATTTGCAGAGTATACTTAACTTGCAAGTTATTCTGTAAACACACTAAACAAGAATACTAGATAGCCGATGTGTGCTCAGAAATACGCGAATAACTTCGTCAAACGGTAACACAAACTTGTTTAAGCAACATTTGACCAACGCAGAATAAAATGTACTACTATAATAAATTCTAAGAAAAAATAGCTTGGAGGAATATCGTTAAGCCAGTGGGAGGTTAGAGTAGAAATTTCCAAAAAAAAAGGTTGAAATACCAGCTCTGTAACTCGCATTTATCAGCCATCGCGTTAACTATCTGAAAGCATTGATTAATATACACTAGAATCTTCTCATCGCTTTCGGAACTAACAAGATTGTATAAAATCAGGTGGTCCATTTGCGAGTTTTTTCAAGTTAAGTGAGCAAAATGAGCAGTAAACGGTTTTAGGGCCATGTTTTGGGGGTCCCCGAGGAAAACCGAGTCTGAGGAAGTGCCATAAGCGACAGCCTACGCTAGGTCACTTCCCAGGTTCTTGCACTTTTGTGAAATTTGTAGCACTGTGCTATTGAATTGATAGAAACATGCTACAAATATGACAAATTTCGGCCATGCAAGTTTGTATGAATGATGATATCGCTCAGTGTGAATAGCCTATAAGTAACATTTCTACTCAATGTTGAAGCTTACCTGGTGAAGTCTTCGTTTGAAAACCTCGAACATGTTCTTTTCAAAACAATCAATTAAAATGTGCTGAACATAAAAACGGAACTCCGAGTTGAGAATTTCAAGTTGTAAGCAGATAGTAGATCGCGTTTATAAGTAGCAATTGAGGCTTGCAGCAACAGTTATGCGCAATAGCCCGGAGTTCAAGTCCCAACAGATAAAGTAAAAAGTTTCAGGTCTAAATATGTCTAGTTCGCAGTTTTTCAAAAGCAAACATAATGGGTGGGTGTTAGCTTTTCGAAGTCAAAGGAATTCTGCTCTGGGGAGGAAAGGTACGAAAGTCCAGTAGATAGAAGAAAATGTTTTTCTCTTTAAGAAACTGAAACAGTTTATAGAGAAACACAAAACTCTACCCACAAGTGACGAGCGCCAACTGAATTATTTCCACCAACATTTGTGTGAAAAAATCAGACTCCTAGCCCATGGTAAGCACTCGCTTATGAAAAGGTGCACATTATGACCAATTTTTCCGTTTGTGGTGTTGTTTTTAAGAAGCTTGGCCCGAACTATTGGCCACATTTTATTTAATATTTACAATAAGAAGAATGAAATATTTTCCCCCAATTTTGGGTAGTTTCCTTCGGGGGGGGCGACACAGCCATGTCCATTGTGCATAAAAATTGGGTCCTGCTCACGTATGGCCGGGTTTCGTACAATAAACAAAAGCGGTACAGAGGCAGGGCGCCATCTACGGGCGAGTCTTCTTTAAGCCAAAAGTGGTCGATTTAATTGTCTTCCAATGGCAAACAGTAATAAATCTGAGCATCCCACTCCCGCACCTCGACTGATTGTAACGGATGGGACCTGTGTGTGTGTGTGTGTCCTTGCCGTCCCCTTGAATTGTATAAAAATATGCAAATTTTCTGTGCGAGGCTTGATTATGACAACGGGGGGGGGGGGGGGGGCTATAACAACAAAAGCAACAGCAGAAAAAAAACCCGGAAAATGTATTTTGCTGCAGGCGAAAACTGATTCCTGGTCAAAATGGAGGACGGGTGGGAGCACTCTTCAAGTCAGTTCCAAGCAACATGCAAAACCTGCCCCATGCTCATTATGGATAACCAAAAGCCAGCAGCGGAAAGCCAACAGCCCCCCTCCGCCCAGCGCCCCCCACCTGCCTCCACACACACAAATAATCAAAATTTATTGTTCAAATTAGTGCAAATATTTCACTGCTGACTGCTGTGGCAGGCTATGAATGTTGGTTGGAAACGGGGAAGGGGGAGGGGGGAATGGGGGGAACGGGGAACGGCACCGAGCGGACTGGCAATTTGTATGCAGCAATTGCAATTAGAAATTTCTGACATTAATAAGCAGCAAATTCTGCACATGACACCAGAAACAGAATCAGAACCAAAGCCAGCGAGAAGAATGCTGGCAACAAAGTTGAGTTGGAAAAATGTTGCAATTAGTGAACAGATGACGACCAAGAAGCCACTTTTCTGGGCACCAGCACAAGTCAGTCAGTCGTCAGTCAGGGATGCAGCGGGAAGTTGGGAAATTCATTCACTCATTACCATGCTAGATCCAAGAAATGTTGTACTCTAATTAAGTAAGCAATTTCTAGACTAATTGAGCTTGCCTAAAATCTAAGATTATGCTGGATTTACCCCGCAACCTATGGTTTCATGCATTGTCACGGTCGCCAGCTGCAGCTGTCACGGTCGCCAACAACTCTGAATATTGGTACAGGCCCAAGAGACCCAACTTAGACTACTTAAGGGCCCGTTTAAACTGGTTCTGGGCCAAAGTTTCGCTTATGCTTGAGTGTCCGCACCCGCTTGACCATATTAACGACTTCAAATTCCATACCAAAAATTTTGGAAATTCTCCCTAAATGGTTTGCCATTTTGCCTAGTCAAACTTTGGAGCTTTGATTGTAGCAATTCGAGTCATGATCCAAGTTTTGAATTTCAAATGGCTTGCAGCCCTGCCGTTGAATTCCAATTCAATTTGTGTGTGCTAATGATGACGTCGACGAGGACAAGGACGGGGACGAATATGAGCACAAAGACAGTCAAGTATAAGTAATAAAACCTATTGATAATGAGCTGGCAGGCTGGCAGGCTGGCCGGGGCTCTCTTGCACTGAGAGCATGGCTTAAGTTCCTATGAAACGTAAACTGAGACCCAAAAGTTTTCATTAACACAATTTAACAATGTGGGTGGCGAGCGGAGCGGGGCGAGTCAGGGCGGGGCAGGGCTGGGCCAGCGTGCTTAAACCAGCTTTAGTTGGCTTAAGCTGTTTTTTGGGCTCAAAGTTTTGCTTCGAGCACTTAAATATTTATAAACAAAGTGACGTTCGAGTTGGCCGGGGCCGGGGCCGGGACGCGGGACGCGGGACTCTGGAGTTGGGGGTCAGGTGGCGGCTGCTTGGCTTGGCATTTCGCTATTCAACAGAATTTTCATTTTTCAAAAACAAACACAAAATGAGTGCAAAGTAAACATGGCCAACAATTCGGGCTGAAAAATAATAATAATGTGTAATTTAAAATAGATTATTGTTTGGTGGCTCGTTGGCATTTCAACCGCGTCCAGACTGGCGCCATTTAAAACTGAAACCAAGCGTTGAATGTACATATAAATATTCACGAATGCCAAAGTTATGCACGTGTATGTGTATGCATATATGCGATTTTAGGTGGAAAAAACCTGCCGTCTATATACCAATTTGCGTGACTCCAGCTTCAACGCCCTGCAGGTGCTTGCTCTCACTCGCTCTCTCCCAGAAACAATGGCGGTTCGCTGGCATACAGAGCCATCAAATTCCGGGCATTTAGTAAAATGATAGGTGATTCAAGTTTCCTTATTTTCCTTTCCTTTCTCGCTCGTACGGTTGACGAGAAGATCCCTTAGACTGGCCATGTAAGGGAGTGTGTCTTTGTGTTGTCCCCGGCAGAAGCATTCCCAGCTTACGGTGCTGGGTTCCAGCTTTGCCTTGGACTCTTATTTAGCTCAGTCCGCCGAATGGGAACTTTATTGAAAGAGGACTGTTGAGTTTGAAATGTTCGCTTTGCTAGTTAAGGATAGATGGAGCTTACCTACCATAGGGCCAATCCAAATATAAAATTGTCTCTCCTTATGTTAATTAACAGAGCATTAACATTCATGTGAACACTTCAACATTATGTTAGCAAACAGTTTTTATAAATCTGCCATTTATTATCCGATCTTTATTCCAGAGATTATATATATTGCACACATACACAGAAAAAAAAATGGGGAGATAAAGTCAATCCCAAAAAACATGATTTTATCTCGACATTCGGATTGAAGTTTCAAGCAAAGGTCGTTCTGGAGCCGAGATATCCGAGATCAGGTCAATCCAATTCGTACTTGGAATGAGAAAATCCGGGATTGACCGACTTCTGACATCGTTTGGGATTGATTTAATCCCGGATGGCTTGATTTTTTTTTCTGTGTACACGACACGGCAAAATTAAGGCTTGATATCTTCAAAATTGTTAAAGCAATTCAACATTTTTCATCGCAAGGCAAAAATACGAAATAAACTTGATCTGATCACGGACGGTAAGAGTTACAAATGTGGTTGTTCTAGCTTAGAAGTATCCCACGGAAGGATGTACAGGCTGATACGGATCAAGAATACATTATATATACTTTTTTGGGATCGGAGATGCTTCCTTCTGCCCGTTACACACATTTGTGCGACTTCAGTATAACGTTTGTACTTCACGCGTAACCGATATAAATATGGTCGAGTCTCAACAACGGCGTCTGCTCTTAAGGCGAGCTTAATACTTCAAAGAAAGTAATGTGAAACTCCCACAAATGCTCTTAGCTTTCAATAGTGATAAGCAAAACAATCGATAGTGATGCACACAAAGAAAAAATCGATATTTCAATAGTGTCATCGATAGTTTATCGGTTCTTTTAAATTGCCTGGACTGTGTGTTAGTATTGGTAGAAAGAAGTTTGAATCGTTAATCCGGGAATGCCATTTGTTTGAATCCAAATTTAGAATTTGATAAGCACTTTAATATTTCTGACGCACTTTTTAATGCACAGGAGCATTACTTTTTCATTTGCACTAACAATTTTGCCAACACGAACCCTTCATTTAAGAGTCTTTAAAGATATCTTTGCAGATACTTGTGAAAAGTGTGCATAATCTTTGCTTATTATCTCTAGTTTCAAAGAGGCTCACCTCTGATTGTTTCGTTCAATAATTCGCTTCAATAGGTAAGTGGTTCTCTATGCAAAGGGACTAAGGGGTCTGTTTGAACTATGACATATCGTTGTTTTGTACTTCTGATTGCAAAGGCCTAGATTAGGAGATGTTGTCCATGACTTGCGGCGACCAAGAAGTGCCAAGTCCGACCATTGTTCCCAAAGTTCTTAGTCCTGCTACATCTGTACTAGAACGAACCCTAGGCTGCTTTGCAATGATCTTCCAGAAAGGAAAGGGCAATAATGTGAATGTGAATAACATAACTAAGCTGAATAATTTCTATATTCAACTTTCATTCCAGTCAGATTGCTGCTTATAAGGTCCAACTTCTCCTCCAATGAAAAGCGTTTTTACCCTTTTTGAATGCTTTGAATTGCTTCAACACTCAATTCAATGCATTTAAATGCATAAGCAATAACAATTGTTATTCCTTTTGCCCCCCCCCCCCCCCCCCCACACACACAGACACACAACTGATCCAGGATAATATGGCTTACATATATTTCACACCTTCGCAACAAGCATCCATCGGTAGACTATCGGGTGACAAGTGGAGCATCGGATGTCATCCCTGTGCCATTTAAATGCTACTCCACAACCCAAGCCGGGTAATTCGTGCAAAATCAATTCGTTTATATGGAGTTTTCGTTTTCGCGGGAAACTCGCTCCTAGCTTCTCAGTATTAAAGGGCACCTTATGTCCCTCATCTGATACAAAATGCACTTGCTCACTTGAATATTCTTATTAGGTGCATTAAATTCAATTGATTTGAAACGTGAAGCCAGCCAGTTTGGTATCCTAATCCTGCGGTGGCGACGCCAAATTTTATGACCCTACTCCCCCCTACTCCACTGCTCGCCCGCCCGCCCGTCAATCGACCCTCATCCATGGCGCCGTCTTGGTTTGAGCCATAAATAAACGAGCAGCAGCAGGAACGGGCAAAGGCCCCTCAAATAAGTTGAAGCGCCTCCCTCCTATGGCCACAAGCAGCTGCTGCCCAGATTCAGATTCAAAATCCGAATTCAGGAATTGTGCTTACCCAGCGACAGTTTGCCAAAAGGAAAAAAATAACCAAATGAAAATAAAAATATATAAAAAGCAAAGTTAACAAGTTGTTGGCTTCTTGTATTGTGTGTGTGTGTGTGTGTGGGTGTGGGTGTACAAGTACTTATAACCATTTCCAGCCGAATGGCGCTTAGACAATGTTGTTAGCACAGGGTGTGAGCGGTCTCTTGGCCAATGGATGGCCTTAAAGGTGATAATTGAATTAGGAAAAACCGTCGAGGGTTCAAGATTTGTTGCCTACTTTCTGGGGCTGGGGGGTGCAGAACGATTCGAAATTTTTGCTGCCTCTGCAGGGTATCCATTTCCCCCTCCCCCCCACTGGCAAATTTTCAACTGCTCATCTTTTTCTTTATTGTTTTTTATTTTCCATATTTTTTTTGCTTGTCTGTTGTATTTTGTTTTGTGTTGTTGCGGCAGCGGCGTCGGCCTGGCAAAAGATAAATTTGTTAACCTTTTGCTTACGTTATCCTAAATCAACAATGCCTGCAACAAGGACTCTGCCGGCTCCGACTCCGGCTCCTTCAATTGTGCCAATTGCCTGCCGTTCGTCAGTTAATCAAAGTAAAAGCCGCTCCGCCTCGTCCCGCCGCGCAGGAATAACAAAAGCCCTGGCGCAAAGTAAACGCCGCCAGAAGACATAAGCAGGACGCGGGACGCAGCACCCGGCAGGACATGCTGCCCATTTCCGTTTCAGCCTGGCAGCCAGCCAACTTTCTGGGGGCATAGAAAGCGTTCGCAGAGCGCGTTTTGCCAGCGATTTGCTTTCGGAAGCAGAGTCGAGACCATATTTTAGCGCATCGATGGCGAAATATTTTTCAATTTTTCAACACATTTGGCTGGCAGCAGCAAAACGCTGCTCATATTTTTACCAGCTGTCAACATATATCTTGTGGGGGCGAGTGCTCGGGGCTGGCGGCGCGAGCGGCGCGAGCGGGGTGCAACTGCTGCGTGTGCATTTCTGGGTATGTTGCAACAACGGCAAACAAACACTTGTACAAGTGGCGCCCAGGCCACGCCCATTTGCCAACGCTGATTGACAAAGCAGCAACTGCAGCTGCAGCAGCGGCCGGGCCAAAGTCACAGACAGGGGCAGCGGGCAAGGGCAGGGGGCGTGGTAGTGGTAGCAACAGTCAACATCAAACAACATGGCAGAAAAATCAGCGCAAGTGCCGACACGCTGACGACGACGCCGTCGACGAGGACGAGGACGACGACGATGCGCGCTGGCTCGTAAATGGGCAAAAGCAAAACACTTTCACAAAGTGCAGCACACACACACACGCACACACTCACGCACACACGCACACGCAGAGAATGTGCAAGAGTGGAGGACCAGAGGGACAGATAGCTGTGTTTATGCGTTAAGCTTGTATCATCAAATCTGTTGGCCATTCAAACAAATCCTTCATCGTAATCAAGTAATCTCCATTTGCATATTGGTTCATATCCACAAAAAACTCATGAATTGCATCCACTTGAGAAGTCTTGCCCCTGGGGGGCTGGGGACACCAGTGTTTAGATGTTAAATTTTCCAAATATTTTCACATATTTTCAATGTGAACAACCCAATGGCCATGGCAGGGCAGTTGGAAGCAGGTGCATCAACCCAGAACCTCACCCAATGCTGATCGGTTCAACATTTAAACTCTAAATGTAAACGTGTTGAACCGTTTCCAAAAACAGATTCGTGTTCATTATACGAAAATCATCTCGTATCACCAACAACCCTTCAATATACTGAAAAAAGTCAAGCTTTGCTGCCTTGTGTAGTTTGGGCTATACGACTCACTGCTACTTAAAGACCCTTATGATCCTTAATTTGTCAGCAGCTCGGTCTGCAGACCTGTTCCATACCACATCCATATTTTTTCAAGTAATTTGAAAAACAGTTGACATATCGATTAAGATTTTCTACTATATCGTCGATTTGCAAGCCAGTTTCATGCAATCATTCTATAATTCTTTGGTTGGGCATTTTTGCTAAGCAATTACAAAATATTGTAAACTTATGAACAATCTTTACCGTAAATACATGACATACGTTTTTACGAATTAACTTTAAAGAAATGCACTTATCAACACAAGCGATTAGCTAGAAGTGACTTGCACATATATCTATTTACTACGCAGCATCACTGTAACAGACATACAAATCAACAAAAGTAGAAAAAATCAGTCATACGCAGTGTTACTCGAAGAGTAAAAAGGGTATACTGAAGTCAAGTTTGTTTCGCCACCCCCCAATTGAATATCTCCTACATTTTTTAGGTAATTCGCAGTGTAGTGCATGTGGCCATTAACTACAGTCTCACAAATTTTCATCAAAATCGGTTAATAAATGACAGAGTTGCAAAAACGTTGCATACTTATCTGAGCCGCCTGAGGTTATCAAACACAAATTGCCCTTAGTAGCGGGTATTTCCAAGTCGGGCAGCACGCCACACTTCCACCTTCGTTGACCGAATGTTTTGTGGATCTTGTGCCGTATAAAAAAGGCAGAAAGCAACCAAGTTTGAATTCGCGATAACTCGACGACGTATGAACGGCCCCTTTTGGCCGTAAGTATGATTTTGTGATATTAATAATGTCAGCATTTGCCTTGGCATAAACTGAACAACAGTTGGTACATTCGCCAGCGCTTCAACGGCGCACTTAACACTTATGCTAGGCCTTCTACCACCGTACTCGCTCCTCACACACCCCCGCCCGTTGCCATTGAGCGATTAAGGTGATTTTAAGAGCTCGCGCGTTTTCCACGCGATTTGATGGCGCTTTTGGTTGGCTGTCTGATTGCTCAGCCGCTCCCCCCTGCCCCATGCAATTAAAGTCGGCTCGTAAAGACTGGCATCGTGTTGTGACACGGACACGTACTTGGACATGGACTCTGGTCATGGGGCCTGATGATGATTTCTGATGCGACGCGTGCTTGTGTTTGATTTCAATTTGGTTTGGTTATTGGCCTGACCAGGCAGTGGCCACAAAAAATAATAAGCCAAGTCGGCAGTTGGAGTGGGAGGGGTAGGGGATGGGCGGCGCCCTCGATTGCCGCCCCGTCTCGGTCGCATGCATGTTAAATGCTCCGAAGGAGGCGGCCCCGGGTTGCTGGGTGGGATTGGGTTGGACTTCGTGCAGTGGCATGTGAAAATGCGTTCAATTGAAACTGGGTTACGGCTGGCGCTTACGGGCTATGGGTTATGGCTTATGGGTTATATGGCTAATGGGGCAGATTGGGTTTTTCGGGTGCACAATTTTTCATTTTTGGAGTGGCAAGCGGCTGAGACAAGACAGTGCGGGGCTGGGGTCGGGGGCTGATTGAAATAGATGACAATGTTGATGATGTCGATGCTGATGACGACTAATTGATGGTCCTGGCCGGCATGGGGTATGCGGCGATGCCTTTCGGGGACTGGGCGACGTTTTGATTGATGGAGGAATAAATTTTAATTGCCGAACTGATTGGCCCTTTGCGGTTGAGTCGCGCGATGGATAATTGAATGGAATTGATAACTTGTAGGATTTATTTGCTTTAATTGAAACTGATTGGGTTCATAATTGATTCCCTGATTGAGTTGACTGATCAGTCATGCAGTTGACTTAACTCTCCGCCTGGGAATGATTGATGATGCCGCAGTGCGGTAACTAAATAAGAAGAGCCAACCTCAAGCCGCACAAATTCCATTAACCAGCACAGCTGTCCACGCCTACCCACTAGGCCACCCGCTTCATGCCGGCCACACCCATCCGCCGTCGATGGCTAATTGTGTGAGGAGAGGGAGAGCAGCCCCTCCTCCTGCCTGTGCCTTGAACCGCAACAAGCAGCGGCAGAGCCAAAAACAACAACAACAACAGCAACCCATTGATACATTTCCAAAAAGCAACATTATCTCGCTACCCCCGCCCCCGCTCCCCCCCTCCCCTAGCCAACCACGCCCACCGCAAAAACTAAACAAAACCCCCAAACTCGGTTTAATCACAAACAAATGCGTCCGCAGCACCAAAGTGTCCCTCCCCTGCACTCCTTGCCGTTGCTCCCTTCCTGTGGACAAATGACAAAACGTTACACATTTTCCCCGCTATTAATTTTCGAAAAATAACCAAAAGAAATGAAAAAAAAAAAATGTGGCTGGACTAGTCAATGAAATCAAGCCGAACTTTGTGCTCTCTCCCTTTCGATGCGGAACGGCTCGAATTTTACTCCCAAAGGTTGCAAAATGGTTTCCAAAGTGATTTTAAGCCTGTTTCATTGTGATTCGATGAAGTGAAAGAACCTAAATCATTCATTAACTTTCAACGTTATGCAGAGATATTAACTGAATAACAGGGAGTGACTTATGTACTTGGCCTGGAACAGTCGGTTTCACATCTCTAAACATTTTTGTCATCTAATCCAGTCACCCAACTTGTTGGTGATTATACGAGAAATCTCTAAAAAACTACTGGGACACCTAAGAATAAATCAACAAAGAAGCACAACATTTGGTAGGTCAAACCAAGAGCAAAAACATTGCTGAATGTACTATTTGGTTTAACGATATTTGAAGTTGTTAGAACCAACCAGATGCTGAACACGCTGAACACTTCAAATAGATGGCTAACCAGATCAAACCCAACAGTGTAATTAGTTGCAACTGTTTGTTGCTCAAGAAACGTCCAGCAGCGGCAAATGAAAAGCAAGAATGAAAGTAAAGAGGTCAAGGTTTTTGTAGTGAAAATTCGTGGGAAATATACCTTAAGTCCCAAAAATACTTGCACTCAAAGTGGAATGTTGTACAGGAACAGCAAGTGCATAGAAAGATTCAGGATTGAAGCGCAAAGGGTTTACGAAATTGGTTTCTGAAGTAGTTCCAAAAGTATGTTGAAGAGTAAATGGATATGGTAAAGTGTCTTAAAAGTTCGTTCAACAATAACATTAAGTTATGGTTGAAATGGGTGTGGTGCAGCGGGTAGTGTGTGTGCTTGCTGTGCGAGGGGTTGTGGGTTCAATGCCTCAGCGTTGTTACATTCAATAGACAAGTGTTTTCCATCAAAACTAACACACCCGTTCATCTTCACTAGCTATTGGTGCTAGCTTTGAAGTAACTATCCATGGAAAAGCTTCTTAAATTTTGCCTTTCTGATGCGGCGGTAAAACGGAAGGTAGCCTTCTCTGGTGAGAAAATTGTAAGCAATATGAAAGCAGGCCAAGAGATTGATAAAAAATCGTATTTGTTTCTTAGCGCTCCTGTTGAAGGATACAAAAATGGACGGGAAAATTATTAAACAACGGAAATTGTCATACCAAAAACTGATTTAAAAAGAGGATTAACGCAACAGTCAAAAAGTGGATCAAGGCTGAAATAAATGAAAGAAATGGTTTTGCTCTAGTTTCTATTCTAATATTTGGAGTTACAACAGTAGATTTTTGTCATAAAGTCGAATTTTGTATGACAACGATTTATGATGTTTGTCATTCACTCGAGAAGAGGATACCACCTCAAATATTCCAAAAATAAAAGCTGTCGCAGGGCAATTGAGGACTCTTAACCGGCCAGCAAAGTCTGATGTTTGCTTGCCTGTTTGAGTACATAAGAAAGCGGGAAAATGTATGTCATCTTTGCCACAAGAGACAATTTCTGCTAGAGAACAAATAAAATGTGTGAAATATGCAAAATACAGTAAAATTCGATGTATTATGTAAATAATATTAAGCAATTGTGTTAAACCTGTGATAATTTCATTAACATTCATTTGTTTTTAGTCTCCTTGAGAAAACTTACTCAAAACATCTTTCCCCTGTGAACTTAAGACTAACTTGCGTCCACTTTCGGCCTTGTTATCAACACTTTTTGCCCGATTTTGCCCGTTCTCCGACTTTTAGCAAAGATCAAGCTCAGCTTAGGATGTATTTTCAATGTGAGGCAGTGCAATAGTCGAGAAAAACTATACTTTTTAAGGGATTTGTTAACAAATTAACAAGCAAAACGTAAGCTTCAAATCAAACAAGAAAGAAAGTCGGTCAAGCCCGACTATAACATACTCTGTACCAAGAAATTTTGTCTTTTGATCATAACTCGAAAACCGTTCATCCGATCTTCTTCATTCCTTTGGCGGATCGATAAGTTATCCTAATAACTAAATATGTCCAGAAGGAACAAGCCATCTATCTTCAAAACTGTGGGAGATATGACGTTTTTTCTAAATTGCGGGGGCGGGAGGGGGCGTGGCCAAAATTGAAAATAAACTTGATCTGCCTGCAGACATAAGAAGCATATGTCCCATACATGTCAAACCTCCATCTCTTACCATCTCTGAGATCTGTGCGTTCATACGGACAGACAGACAGACGGACAGACGGACAGACGGACATGGCTATATCGACTCGGCTGTTGATGCTGATCAAGAATATATATACTTTATGGGGTCGGAGATGCTTACTTCTGGATGTTACATACTTTTGCACAAACTTATAATACTCTATGTACCTTCGGTACAGAGTATAAAAATTGTATACAACATGCGAAAACTGATAAAAAACAAAAATTTATATTACGTATCCGCCACGTGGCACCAGATGGACGGTGAGGTAGTCTTGGTAGGATCGGTTTAAAACTTTTTCCAAATGATATTTTGATTATTGTTGTCTAAAATCACCAAGATTCAACTATATGGCCGCATTTGTCGACTTTATGCTAAAAATTTGGCTTTTCAGTTCAAAAATATCGTGAAGAGTATGAAATGGTTAAAAAAAAGGTTCCTAATTGAGTTTCCAAAACATATTGTCAATAATTCCATGAAAAAGTGTCTAAAAAAGGACTCAAGCGGGGAGACAATACGCGCTTCGAAAGGTTATTGAAAAACATTCATAAAAACGTTAGACCAAACAATACTTAACGAAACTCGACCAACCGCATCTTCCATTTTCGTTTCACCATCGGTAATAGTTGCTCATCAAGTTAGTTAACAACTCCGTTTGTTGGCCACTTAAGCTCAATAAATATTGAATGTACATAAACTTCACAAGCGGACGTGGCTTTATTGACGCAGTTCGTCATGGCGCGCGCAAAACATACAAGTCTATCTCCATCTACATATATACATATATACTTTATGGGATCGGAGACCAAGCTGCGAACATTTGGACAAACTTATATTACCCCCACAGCGAGGGTACAAAATAAAAAGGAAGACAAAACAGTGAAACCAAAGCCAAAGTTTTGGCCGCCAACAGAGCTTGCCAGCCAGCCAGCCAGCAACGGAACAATAACAATAATAATAGCAACAACAGCAGCAGCAGCAGCAGCAACAAAAACAAAACATTTCGGCTCTATACAAATATTATCCGGGATGGGCCGTACCGGGGGGGCGTGGCCGGCTAGTGGCAGGCGAGTGGAACGGATGTTGGTTTAGGTTCATCCATTTGCATTGAGCATGGCCAAATAATTATCAGCACTGTGATTTGCATACACTAAGCGAAACTGGAATTTGCACAAATTTGATGAATTCTCCCCCTCAGCTAGTTGTGCTGATTCGCTGAGGAATTTGCATTTGCATTTGCGTTTTGCATTGCTAAACAGAGTTGGTAAAAATGAGTTTTGTTTTGAATTGGGGGGCAAATTCCCAAAAAGGGCAGCCAGTGAGCGGTGCATCACAAACAGGCAGAAATCTCCATACGAAAGCGTGGACCAGGATCAGATTAAGTAGCCGCCGTATCTGCCAAAGTGGAAGTGCAAGTTGATCGACGCACTGCCAAGTCATGTCCCAAGTAAGCCAGGGACAGTGCTGAGTGAGTGCTGAGCAAAGTTTGTGCAACTTTTGAATGAAAGAGGCCAATTGGATCTGCTCACTGCCATCAATATGTATATGGCTTTGCCATTTGTATGCCAGCTCGGCTCTTTTCTCTTCGCTTATTTTCCTTTATTTCCACTCACGTGCAGCGTACAACATTTTGATGAGAACGTGTTCCCCCGGCTTGGCTCTGTTTGTCTCTGCTGCTGCCTCTGCTGCTGCCTCTGCTGCTGCTTTTAGCCAAATGGCATAGTTTTATGTTTCTTCAATTCGACTTTAATTGTCTTTGCTTGTCCAGTTCCAAGCGTCCGAGCCAAAGTTTAGATTGAGTGATTTGTTTCTCTTTGTTTCAATTTTCCCCATTTGCATTGGGGGTTTCCCCCATAGACCGATCAGGGTTTTTCTTGTTAGCTTATAGTATTACATTGTGTACAACCAATTTACAAATTGAATCCATTTCCCTAGGAAAAGAATGGCACAGACTTTTTTTGTTGTGTGTGTTTTTTTCTTTTTGGCTGCCTCTGCGTTTTGCACTGCAAAGGTGTATAGCAAATGGAATTTCTTGTTGTTTCAGGCATGAGCAGGCAGTTCTTGTTGTTTAGTCTTTGGGCGAAGTCTACCAATGATACTGCTGCAAGGATTTCCCAATCACTTTATAGACGATCATCCTTATTTGTGGTGTTGAGTGAGTGCCTTGATTTGTAGGTGTGGGAAAGGGTCTTTGGAGCAATAGCATTCGGTCAGACTTGACTGTAAAATACCCTGTAGCTATCGAAGTTTGTGTTTCAAAGGTAGAAACAGCCCTTCGAACTGTTTGAATTGCTGCCCAGATATAATAATGCCAATGCCAAACTATTTCCCATAAACTGAGCTACAGACAGGCATTAAAACCGAACGAATCTGTTTTTATGTCAGTTCGTAGACGAATCGGCTTCAAATTAATAGCTACGGTTACCGATTTCATACTGGGTAAATACACATTTAAGTGGACACGAAAATTATATATTTTATTTGTTGGCTTGATAATCAGGCAGTCAGTCTCAGAGATACATTCCTGCAGTTCTGCGTCTCAGTACTGCACTTTTCAGGACTGATTTGAGATCTGCGGAACAGAAATAACTAAACTTATGAATTCAGGCATGTTTTGCTACTTCCCCCGAAATTCACCCATAGTTTGGGGCTCATGATTCACAACTGAGCCGATCTGAAGGGATATTATGAAAGATTTGAGGGTTTTTTCATAGTGTGGGAAATCAAAGGAATGCTCTCATGTTAATCCCATAAAGAAATTCTGAAATGGACAACTTGACTCAAATAAAAAAGAAGTGACAAGAGGCCTCGAAGGGATATTGTTTCGTGTCAGATGTGGAAAGATCTGCTCTGAATCAATATCATCCAGGGATGCAAACCAATCGAATATAATTACTGGTTCGGTTCAGTGGTTCAGACTGCTTCTGAACCGTCGGTTCGGTTTATTACACGGATTTTGGAGCTGACTGAACCGCGGTTCCGGCTCGGTTCAGTGGTTCACAAAGGTACATTATGATTTCTATTGTCATATGACTTTGGCACACTTTCAAATTGAATTCCTTTAATCCATTTGAATATCTTTAAAACCCTTAGAAGAATGTCGCAAATTGATTATGCCGTATTCAAAGGATTCGACTATAAGATCCTAGAGGAATGATCTTCGAAAACAGAGAATGGCGGCCAGAAAAGATTAGAATAGAAAAGTATAAAAACTCTCCGGGCTAGCATTGAATTAAGGTGAAGGTATTACAGAAAATTCCAAATATTGTCCACTAGAGGATAGAATGTAGATTAATGGTACGTATATTAAGAGATCGGAGGGCAATTACAGAAGACTTGTAGAATTACTAGTTCTTAAATTTTCGTTAGGTCATCCTTAAAAGTTCCGGCATAGGTAAGAATGTAGAGAGTCGAACGATATGTAGAAAAATTGTCTTGGGGAAACGATTCAAATCCGCTAGAGGAAAGCGACTCCCGTCTTAAGACTCGTCACAGAGCTGAAACGAACCGAACCGTTTTTATTTGTGGTTTTCGGTTTGGTTCAGCAATTCTTAAAGGAAGCCGGTTCGGTTTGTGGTTCGGTTCACCAGCTGGAATAAGCGGTTCGGTTCGGTTCAAAACCGGTTCGGTTCAGGACCGGTTTGCATCCCTGATATCATCATTTTAAAGCTTTAGCGTGTGTGTTTAAGATATAAGAACGGAGTATCATTTGGGGAACCCAACAAAAGGAACTGGTTCTGAACAGATTCGATGCGATTGCCAGATGGTTGAATTGAATGTTCTTAATTCACGAACATCACTTGGGATGTCAACCAGAGCTTAGTCGCTTAGCTATCATTAAACGCATAAGGCCCGAGGTGAAGGCTTTATTCAATTTATGCCACAAGACAATTTATGTTGAAGACTATTACCCAGGTCAAGGAAAGATTTAAGCTGTTCAAGCTGATAAGGGGACTTTCGTTTGCAACTGTTGCTGTTTAAATGCCATAAATTGTTAGAGCACCACATAAAACTGCAATTAAAAGCAACCTGAAGCAAAGCAGAATTGTTGAACGCGTTATAACTCAGGAAGAACTTCCACAGGTCACAAATTCCACCTAAGGAATGCAACTATTGAAGACTACTTTCTGAGTTCTAGCCTGGAGACACGACTGAAATCCAATTAGCAAGCCACGAGCTGAGCAGACAAGCGGAACGGCCATCAAATCACAGTAGATTTGAAACCGCGTTTCTATCGTTGCAGCAGCCCCTGAAGGATTTTACTGTACATACGCAATGCAAGGACAAAAGAGGACTCAAGGCATCCGCATTCAAATAATGCAACATTCCAAATAATGGAGTCTGACTTTGGTATGCGTATCGCATTCCTTGCCACAAAGTGGAATTATCAATTTGTCTGCAAGAGTTCGAGAATTCGGCACAAAGTTTCTGACGAATGCTTGTAGGACACAAATCACTCAAAAGAAATCCCCAAGAAGTCCTACATATTGGCCAGCAGAGACAAAGAAAATACTCGATCTAATAGACACCCAAATATTGAGTCTTTGAAGCGATCTCTTGTCTGAGCAGTGGACAATTTCCCAAGGCACGAGGTGCGCACTGCGATCGATGAGTGGCCAGAGAGGCTACAGCGTTGCTGGAAGGCACAAAACTGCGATTTCGAGCAAGTTGCTCTACGATTTGTGGCCATTAAGCGACCGAATAAAAAGAGGAAATCAGAAAAATGTTCTTTCAGTTTTGAGAAATATTTGTTCGTTTTTCGTGTGATTTTGTCATCGACATCACCGATTTATCGAAAAGATGCCATAAGGTGTTTGCATTGGCAACATTATTGCATTCTTGTGTTCTTGCATCCATTGAACAGCTGACTGGGATTTGTTGACCTTGTGACAAGATAAGTTGGTGTAAGTAAAATGGATTTAGATGAAGGGTTTATGTTAAAAGCTGTGGAGAAAGACAAGGCAATGTTATTGCAAATGATGGCAGTATCATCACGAGCTGGCAATCAGCAAAGAACCCGCCGTAGCGTTTGTAATTTGCAAGTAGTTGAGCATATTTGACACTTCTTAGCAATTTAAAAACAATATAAATATTTATTGTAAAACTTCAATTGGGAGGAGGACTTTCCTGGAGTGGCGCTGCAATAGGGTCTGCGGAAACAAGACTCTACATTCCGACTAGTAATTCCTTTGGAGAGGCGCATTGCAATAGCATTGTATACTTTCGAATCTTCCGCAGAGTATCGGACCATATTATCAATTCTGGTCATAAGTTCTATAAAAGTCGGTCTATATATTTTCATATTTTCCGCCACTTCTTTGTAAATGTGGGAATTTGTCCTTGTCTCACGGGGTCCGCCAATATATACCTCCCAAAGCTCCAACGGACTTTGGTGTTCATGAAAATCTGGTGTCTCCTGTTGGTTTGAAATTCATTCTTTTGCGCTTAAAGTTGTACAGCTGTTTATTGTTTACAGTTGTAATGATACCCGTACGATAGGCAAAATTATCGATACCCTGGCAAGTCACTACACTTCCAAATTGGATGCAACTTGTTTGCTACCACCAGCCGCTTTGATTTTTGTATGGCGTGATAGCTTGCATCCGACACAGGAATGCAGGAATGCAAGAATCTGCTGTAGTGAGCATAAAAGTCCAGGCACTTATCTTCTCATCAAAAAATGTATAAAATGTTTTTCGAAAAATGACCAAACGATTAAAAATTCCATGAACCAAGCATCGAACTGCAACCTACGAGTTGATAAGTACACAAACCGGTGCGAGAGTCAATCCTAGTCCCCGAACAGGGACTGGAATCCCGATTCTTACTTCTCCAGAACTTCAGAGAATTTCAGACATCTAAATTAGCTTAATAGACCCAAAGATATTACCTTTTTATACTCTGTACCAAAGGTACATGGAGTATAATTAGTTTGTGCAAAAGTATGTAACATCCAGAAGAAAGCATCTCCGACCCCATAAAGCATATATATTCTTGATCAGCATCAACAGCCGAGTCGATATAGCCATGTCCGTCTGTCCGTCTGTCTGTCTGTCGGTCCGTATGAACGCACAGATCTCAGAGATGGTAAGAGATAGAGGTTTGACATGTATGGGACATATGCTTCTTATGTCTGCAGGCAGATCAAGTTTATTTTCAATTTTGGCCACGCCCCCTCCCGCCCCCGCAATTTAGAAAAAACGTCATATCTCCCACAGTTTTGAAGATAGATGGCTTGTTCCTTCTGGACATATTTAGTTATTAGGATAACTTATCGATCCGCCAAAGAAATGAAGAAGATCGGATGAACGGTTTTCGAGTTATGATCAAAAGACAAATTTTCTTGGTACAGAGTATGTTATAGTCGGGCTTGACCGACTTTCTTTCTTGTTTTAAATATCGATAATACAACCAGATATCAACATCGAAATAAAACTATTTTAATATCGATTTTTAAAATATCTGGCAACCCTGATCTGAGCAGTGTGACAAAGACCTATTGGTCGAATCTGCATCTGATATAAAACAACTAAACTTCTATTCTTGTTGAGGGAAAAGTTTCATAATTTTCAGAGCGTCCTCCAAGAAGGCAGTGTGACCAGGCAGCAGCAGAAAGTCAGCTGTTTCCAAGGAATTGGAGTTATTTTGTGCTGTTTCGATTTGTGTTACTTAAAATGATAGCATCAGATGATTAGATGATTAGGCATAGCCAGTTCAGGCACCAGGCGCATATAAAGAGAAACAACCAGATGCATACGAGCTGACAGGTGGAGCAAAGGAAGATACCACAGCAGGCGTGGCACCACTCTATAATGGGCTATGGAGGCTGCGGCTCGGGTGGCGTGTAAATGGCTGGTCCAGCATTTTGTGGAAATGGCCACCAGCCACATCTATGGGAGAAGCATGCCGAAAACCATTCCCCGCCATTAATGGGGCAGTTGCTGGCCAGCAATGAAATGGACTTTAATGCCCAGCTTCCATTAAATCAAATGGGTTGCAACTCGCCTACTTTGATCAGCTTGCCAATGGCTCGCCCTATGTGAAATTTTCCAAATGAGTTTTGTTAACTGTCGTCTGGTGTTCTTTGTTCTGCGAAGCAATCTCTGACAATTGTCGAACAATTTTTCATTCTTCGACCTCATTTTACGGTGTGTGAGAATTTGCCCCGAGCATTCTCTGAACAATGTTATGAGATGGACTCAAGGAAGAACTTGCACAATCTCTCACCCAGCAGGCAACGCATTCTCGTCTTCAAAGAAAAGACCTACCAACCCAACGAAACACATAAGCTACTTCCAATGGGAGATGGTTTATTAAAATATTTTTATTTTTGGAAAAATGCTCACAAAATTGAGAAAACCAAACGCCATTTCTGAGCTTCTGCCAGTACGAATGGCCATTGTGAGGCATTACAGGACGAGTAAGTGGATTGCAAAAAGTGTAGCAAAAAGATTTAGGGAGTGCAGAGTCCGGAGTCCTTTGTAACTCGATTGAGTGGACTCTTTATCAACTGTACAGAATTAGAGAGCAGCTGCGCAGACATAAAACTAGAAATAAGTAAGAGGTGAGTCCTTTTGCGGTATTTTCAGGGACAACAGCAGAACAAAGGGGGACAGGACAAAGCTGAAGGGCACATTAATGGGTCCCTCGACTCAATTTCAATTCACTGCGCTGTTTCCAGTTATAAAGTCACCAGTTCACCAAAGAAGTTATCCAAATATAACTGAATAATTTGTAAATTAAATTCGGCATTGCCCACATTCGATGCAAAGCTCATCCCTGCAACTGCTATGCCATTCCGATATAACTTTTAATTACTAAACCCAACTCTGGTTGATATTGAGCACATGTTTCTGTTGGCTTCTTAGTAGGCCTGAAGCAGCAAATCTGTAGCCGTTCGAAGCAACATATGTTTACAATTCACTCGACATTCCCTGCACTGAACAATAACTTCTATTTTTCCTTTTCTATTTACTTTTCCATTACTCCGACTCAGTTGCAATGGGTTTTGTCCCTGCTGCTTGCACCAGATTGGCACAGTTTCATGTTTCTTCAGTCTGATTTTAATTGTCTTGCCTCCTCGTACACAGATTGGATGGCCCAGTTTGGGATTTGATGATTTAGTTTCTCGATTCGAATTATTAATTTGTTTGTTATTTACCTTGGGTGTTTCCCCCAGCAGCTCGGCTTACCTTAAAGCTTAATCCGTTGCCGAAAACACACAAGAAACGGCAGCGCACAGTGCTCGATACTATCTTGTGATATATGGCGCATGGCATGGCCCTCGGGCAGTTGTTTAGCATTTTGTTCCTATTTTTATTTCAACTTTCTGCCAACTCGCATTATTATAACAGCCATATAATTATGTATATTTAACTTGCCCAGCAGCGTAATCGCATTGACTGGGTGAGTGGGGAAGGGGGAGGGGGAGGGGGAGTGGCGGCAGGAACAGTCTTTTAGGAAAATGTTTATTATATTTTGACGTAGTTTTTAAGTGAAACTCCCCCAACCAACCAGCCAACCAACCAGCGAACCAACTCGCATAGCAATTGCTACGTGCTCTATGCAATGGAATTTCCTTTTTTTTCCTTTTTTTTTTGCCTTGGTGCTAAGGAAACTTCAACTAGTGATGGGTGGAAACATGACCACAGTTGGGGGCAGTTACTTTCATGCAAAACTAGTTTAAAATAGGCAAAGCTGTTTAGCACGACAGTTTTTAACAGCACGGCATACGAACTCTGTGGCTTCCGAAATGGTTTTTGAGTTCTAGGGAGCAAAAAATCTGCCAGCACTTGGTTACTTGATGCCTCAAATTGAGGCAGTTGCAGATTTTGAATCAAAAAGTGGGTTTCGAAAGTAGCTTACAATTGAGGCAGCAGCAACTCGGCAGCATTCTGATCCTAGCTTGGCTCCTACAATCTGTCACGATCACTTTCAGGTGTCACGCTCGCATCTCTAGCCGCGCAACTGCAGTGCGCTGTGGGAGAGTAGCGGCAGCTTAATATCGCCTGTGTAGTATATGGCTTGGCTATTAAATTTCCAGTTCAATGATTAACGAAATTTATGTTTCGGCTTATACACACGTGTGTGTGTGTGTCCGTGTGAGTGCGTGACGCTTTCAAGGTACTGCTAACGATGCTGCGTATGAGTGGTTGTGGATGTGTGGGTGTGCCTGGTGTGCCTGGGTGTTTGAACTTGCGCCTGGAGGCTACTGCCGCGACGTGTCGTCGTGGGCTCATTAAATATGTATGTCTTGTAGTGAGCAGCTGCTGCCAGCGAGCGCTGGCAGCGCCTCAGCCATTCAATTAAGGCGCATTTTGTTGCCTCTCTAATCTGTTTGAAATATTGACCATGCGCAAAATGGTGTCAGCTGAAAAGTAGGCAACGCCAGACCGAAAAAGTCGAAAAGCGAGAGCGAAAGCAAAAGCCAACATGTTCAGGCATGCAAAATAATGAAGTTGAAGCGCAATTAATTTGAAGTTAGCTTGCACCGACGTCCGACGACGTGGCAGTCTACAGTGTTGTTGGGCGAAACTAGTTCAGAGGGAGGCTGTAAAAGTTCTGCGACGACAAAATTAGAAAATGAAGGGATGTGACGGTAGCTGCAGGTGAAATTTGCCACATTTTAGCAGGAATTTACAGTTTGTAAACTTTGACCTTAGTCTTTCATTGTTCGCACTTGAATCGGTTGAAGAGTAGCAATAGTTTGATGAAATGTAACACTCTCTACCTCTGGGCCAGAAAGAGTGTGTTCAACATTGACCCATCAAAAGCGAAACTTGTACTCTTAAGTATTCCCGCTACTGTTGCTAATTAAATATCTTTGCCTTGTTAGACTGACATATCTAGCAGGCCGATTGCTTTGCGCAAACAATAGAAAAGGCATACACCCAGAGAAATATGCATCAATTTCGATTCTTTCTTCTGGGTTTTCTAAGACAAAGTCCGCTCATAAACAGGCAGACAAACGAACTCGACATCGAAACCTTTCGGCGAGGATGAGAACGATTCTCGCTCTCAGCATTGTGAGGTACGAGGCTGTTCTGCTTGCATCAGCCAGATCACTTGCATTTGAAAAGTGAGAGGACAATAGACAATGTTAACAAGAAAGAAAGTCGGTCAAGCCCGACTATAACATACTCTGTACCAACGAAATTGTACACTCAGCATAAATTTTGATGCTGCAGTAGCAGCTGAAAGCAGCGCTACAGCAGCGAACAGTCTTTTGATCATAACTCGACAACCGCTTATCCGATCCTCATCAAAACGAACCATCTATCTTTAAAACTGTGGGAGATATGATGTTTTTTCTAAACTGCGGGGGCGGAATGGGGCGTGGCCAAAATTGAAAATAAACTGGATCTGCCTGCAGACATAAGAAGCATATGTCCCATACATGTCAAACCTCTATCTCCTACCATCTCTGAGATCTGTGCGTTCACACGGACAGACAGACGGACATGGCTATATCGACTCACTCGCTGTTGATGCTGATCAAGAATATATATGCTTTATGGGGTCGGAGATGCTTTCTTCTGGCTGTTACATACTTTTGCACAAACTTATAATACTCTATGTAACTGCGGTACAGAGTATAGAAAGAGTTTCACCAGATTGTTGGCGTCAGCTGTGAAGTAACTACACTCAGAAAAAAAAACTACCGTCTTTCTAGATCAAAAGTGATAGAATCTAAGCCATCTTGTACTTCAAATTTCAATTGAGATTCGTTCTTGGGTGTACTTAATTCTTCTTCGAAACATTCTAAGCTTGAAATATGACTGGAAATATTATTGAGATTAGAACAAACGTTCTTGAATGAAGAACATTTTGTACTCACAGTAAGATGATAAATTCTAGAAAAGCGAGTTCTTAGTTCTTCTCTTCTTCTTCTATTCCAATCCCTAGGTGGGACATAGAGCATCAAGTTCTTCTAGTACAGAGTATTTTGCAGTCGAGCTTGGTCGACTCTCTTACCTGCTGGCCACAGCAAAATCACAAACACACAATCAAATTTGCTGAACGGTGTTTCCATGCATCCCACTGGGCAAATATTTGGCTCAAATAATTGGCAAGGGCTACTTGGCTAATGTTTACGCGCAAACTACATATTTGGTGGTCCCACTCGAGGCGAACAAAGAAGGGGATATTTTTTTGTAATTTTAGTTGTATCCTGTCGATAAATATAAGTACAAAATGAACTCACACTGATTGTGCTAGTCACATTTCAATGATTTACAACACCTGCATTCATTAAACATGAACAAAACAACACCAGGAAATTATTTGTAAGAAATAGTTGGCGGGGAATACATCGGATTGATTTTCAATGACAGTTTAATGCAACATTTACACTACACTGAGTTTGCTATCGAAATCGTTATCGCCGCAATAACGCAGAATAGGTGTTTACACTAGCACAGCGTTGCGTTTTGCGTTAAGAGTTAAGAAAACAGCTGAGTTTTGTTTTGATTTTGGCAGCAGCAAGGAACTTGTTAAAGATTATTAAAGATTAAAGGACATTGAATTAAAGCGTCTTATTCGTAGTTATTATCTTCGATGGAGCAAAATTAAAGAATGATGATGCAATGTATGAATTTTGAAGGAATGTCTGCAGCAACCTTTAATTTTCTGCAACCTGAACCACGACGACGTAGAATCACTTATTAAATCTTGCAGCGGGCTCATAATTAGTTTTATACCTATATTTATATAAAGAGCACCTAACCCTTTCTTACCTTTATTTTAACTCACAATTAATTTTATTTGTCTGATGAATATGACTAACTTCTTATTTGAAATTCGCGGCTCAGGTTTACAGCTGTTTTTAGTTGTGCTAGTGACGATAGTGGCGCAATGGGCAGAAATGAGCAACACTTATCCAGTATAACGAATAAACGCACATGCATCCAAATAAAACTCAACTTTTTGTCACCACTAGGGCCCTATACTTTTTGTATGGTGAAAAAGCTGCTTGTAGCCGCTTAACGCAAAACGCATAACGCAGTCCTAGTGTAAATAGTAGAGCCCTGCATGAGATGAATCAAAGTTCCCCTTGACTTTCTTACTGATTTGATCTATCTATGAATTTCTAGTCATAGTTCACAAAATTATTGACTCATTGAATTATAGCAAAAAAACATGTTGTGAAAATCGCGACTGAGTGGGCAGTCGAAAATTGTCGACCATTTTCAATTAATGGCAGATTCTGGATTAGAAAAGTTTGCTGATGCGATGATACAGCTTGGAGCTAAGTTCGGCTCAAATTTAAAAGCCAAATCAATAATTCCTCATCCCACTACATTATCAAGGAACATAGACCAATTATATGAGGATCTGTTTAAAAAGGTTAAGAACGAAATTACTCTTATTAAAAGTAAACAAATTGGATACAGTATAACAACAGATGCGTGGACCGACAATGTTGTAAAATGTGCATATGTGTCCGTGACAATTCATTATATATGTCAGGGAAAATTTATAAGCCGTCTCTTGTCTATAGAATCCATGAAAGGAGCTTCGTCGACAGGTAATATTTTTATGTGCATTTGTTGATATTTATTTAATATACAATCTATTGAACAGGTTTATAATAACGTTATTGATAAAACATTTAACGACATTAAGGAACTGAACGACATCTTGAATTATTGTAGCAAACTTGTCCGCTATTTTAAAAAGTCTGGTGAAAATGCTAATTTAAAGTCAACGCTGAAAAGATCCCCTCTGCCCCACTCGCTGGAATACAGCTTTTTACACCTTACGTTCCATTGAAACCGCATGGACAGAAATATGTTCAATTCTTATGCGTAGAAACGAGCAAGCCCGTCTTAATGACTTAAATGTTAATAAGCTAAAAGAAATTACTAGCATTTTGGAAAACTTTGAGCAAGCCTCAAAAGCTCTGGAGGGGGATAGCTATCCAACACTTCATATGGTCATTCCGCAAACACATTTATAAAAAAAAAAATGCAACATCGAATCAAGTGAATGTGATTTAATAACTAATCTTAAACAATCGCTATTGAAATACATAGACTCAATAGTTATTCCGCATATAACAAAATACCACAAAATGGCTTTGCTACTGTTTCCGCCTGCAAATGAATTGTTACAATTTTCGGAGGAAGAACGGAATACCACCATAGAAAACTGCAAAATGATTATGAGAAAATTTATTTCACATGAGATTCCATCAAATAGCTGTATAATCAATCACACAACTGGTAATGGTGCATTTGCCGATTTTGTACGATCTTTTTGCAAACCAATCAGAAGACGACTCAGTTGATCGTGAAATAAAGGCATATACGAGCTACGTAAGCAGATTCAGTGAGGACTTTAATCCATTAAAATGGTGGGAAACCAATAAAGAGCAGTTCCCACTAATTTTTAAAGCAAGCTGCAAAATATTGGCCACTCCTGCAAGCAGTGCGACATCAGAGAGGGCCTTTTCTCAAGCGGGAAACCTCATAACTGAAAAAAGGTCCGGCTTAACGTCCAAAAACGATATGATAAAAAAATTATGTTCTTAAATAATAACTTAACAAAATAATAATATATGTTTAATATTATTTCCGTATATTTGTTTTAAAAAACACAATTTTGGTAACGGCAAGTTGGTCGCCTTCTGTAAATCCATAGATCGGACGGATGACGCCTTTTGAGCCTTTTGAGTGTTCGTATTTTGTTTGTCGCCAGTTTATTGGCGATACGGATGGTATAGGCCGGAAAATGGTCTTTATATCTGCTGGTAGAATTTCAAGGTTTTTATACATGGGAGATTTACGCATGGTGTGTAGTTATGCATCGACTGGAAGCCAATAAGGCTGTATCAGGAGCATAAGTGGGTGGGTTTTGGGGGCCAGCAATTCAGCGGTGTGCAGTTTCTACATAACTGGGCCAATTAAACTTCCTTGGAAGCATATATATTTAACTCGTACCTAAGCTCGACCATGAAGCAGCGTTCTTCGAGGAAGTAGCGATGTATAGCGAATTGCGCAGTTGGGAAATATGGTAACACATTTTTTTTGTGTTGACTTAATTTTTGACTTGATATGATCTAATGAACCACTGGAGCACAGATTGGAGCTTGATCTGTTTGGAGCTTGATCTGTTTGGAGCTTGATCTGTTTGGAGTCATTATAAATTTGAGCTGACTAACTCGAATCAAAATATTTTCAGACTTGATTTACTAGAACCTTATTTTTTAAACATGAATCAAAGGGCACTTTGATTACACTCATGCAGGGCTCTAGTAAATAGCCTATAAGTTTTTGTGTATTTTTCATCCATGCTAATATCAAAATCAGATTGCACATAATAATGATCGAACTAGATCTATTGATTTGGCCAGTTTAATATTTACACAGAATTTGATGACACAAAACATATTTGAACACTGTTTGGATTTCCATGTTTTGTTGGGCAAAACTTCTTCGAGTTTGTCGAACCGCTTGGTCAATATAAAAATTCACCCTCTACTGTTATTTAAGTATCTATATTATGTTTTGCCCTTGCTCTCTTTGTGTACACAAAAGTAACCGCAAACGCCGTAAAACAGTTTTTGTAATGTCAGGAAAGAGGGCGACATACACCATTAACACTCAGACTTTTACGCTCTTTGCTGGTGGAAGTTTGCACCTAGTAGTAGCTGCATTACCAAGGCAGAAATATGCCACGAGAAGAGTTAACACTGCATGCATTAAAAAGTTTATGCCCCGAACATGTCGAATTGCTATTTCTTATCATCCCTTGAATCTGTTTCATCATCCGAATTTAATTATGCGAACTTTGCTCAAACTTTGATGATCGCTAGCCAACCCCCAAGGTTTTAGGTGACCCTGGCACCTGCCTAGAAGGTATGAGAAATCTGAACTAGTTCCTATGGGGCGTCCCCTGTCCCATAAGCCCACTCGGAGAGCAGCACTGGGGACACCCGTCAAGGCTGGACAAAGGCTAACTCGCTCAAATCTCGACCATCTACCTTTCATCCTTCTGGCCAGGCTCCATCCTCAGCGTCGTCGTCATCATCATCATCATCATCATCCCGAGTTGCCTTTGGCTAGGCGACTTACTTTGCTCAATGGCAGAAAGAATTTTCTTGGCAGTAAGTTTATTGTTTTTGTTGCTGTGTGCAAAAAAGCTTAGCCCTTTGGTCCATGAAGAACAGGGAATCTCGCACATACATTGTACATGTACATAGTGCCAGCCTGTCAGGGGGCGAGTATATAATATAGACGACACACACACACACACACACACACATAGGTATGGGTGGAAAGCCGTTTTTCTATGTCAGTTGCATTTCGGTGATACGCCTCAGTTACACATTTGTGTGAGTGCGCGGCCCATTGGGGTGACCCCTGCCACCCGGCGACAAACCGAATTTGTTGTCGTACATGCGACTAGAGCGCCCGCGATAGGAAAAGCTTTTTTCAATTGTTTCCGTTTCGAGGTCATGACAAATGCATTCGTTTCTCTTTATTTTGCAGGAATCCTTTTTTTTTTGTTTTTTTATGGGTGTGCAGATTTGTGGGAGCAAACAAGCGACAGGCGGCAATGAACTATTCCCGCCCCCACCCACCGCCGCCCACCACCCCCGGCCTGTCATTTTTGCGTTTAATGTTGAGACCTCAATAAAAAATTGCTTACCTTTTTGGGAGAGAGAACAGCCAACAATAACAATAACAATGGCCAGCACAGGGCGGAGCGGCGCGGTGCGGTGCGGTGCGGGGCGGGGCGGGCGAAAACAATGCGTAATAAAAACAAACAAAATGCAAAAACATTTATGCATAGTTCGACTTAAATGATGCGCTTTCCCGACAAAATGGAAATGGTTCACAATCGGGGGAAGCGCGTTGCGGTCTACCGAGCAGTTTAATGGACACGGGTCGCCGCTGTTGACGCAAAAGTTTGACGGTTTCTTGCCGTTAATCGGTGCTGACAACCGCCAAAGCCCTAAAATGGCAGAAGTTTAACATAAAATAGCTATAAGGGTTGCCTGACAACTGGAGAGCATCCTTCGGTGACGTGTCTGTTGTCACAGAAGTACAATTTATTGTTCTGTAAGATTTATAATTTTGCATTTGTTGCTGAGTAAAATTTATTGTTCTTGCTTGGCAGCGAGATCTAACATTTTACTCACGCTAGTCTGTACTCACTTGGCGGCGTTTTTATAACACTTATAATTTAGTGGTCGTTTGCTGATTGTCATTATGTACAAGGCGGTAGGTTTTTAGAAATGGACTTGATGTTCATCACTCATACGTACTGTTGCCCTTGTTAATATATTTGAGTTCTACACCACCGGATACTACGGGCATCCTCTAGTAACACCGCCTACTACTTGAATTGCCAAAGACCTTTCCAACAACTTTTCGCAAAGGAAATAACCAAATACAACTTCATCAACCGATTCACAGCCTTCGCTTGTACCGATCAGGAAGGCAAAGTTTTAGCATCTGGATGGCTTTCGTAATATTGCTTTATATTCTCTGCCGTAGCAGTTGCAATTTACAAAGCAATCGCCTAGGCAAAGGAAAGAACTGGAAGATTCCTATTCTGCACCGACGCTCTCATAAAAAACCCAGCAAAACTCAAACTATTTTGGGTAACCAGCCATAAAGGAATCCTTGGGAACGCTGTGACCAGGTCGCCCTCCTTTACTGTCATTCCCTGCATAGATCCAGACATACAGACAGCCATCCAGCCCCATTTTTACACCTGGACAGCGGGCAACTGGGCAGCTTTTCAACATGGCTACTAGGCTTTTAATCCAAACCTGCAAAAATTCCAATACCCCGCAAACTGTCCTGTCGTACCCACTCACATTTACTCATTGGAGAGACCAAGCCCCCCTGACATCTACATAAGTATATACTCCTATTGGATAGCTGCCCAAATCTGCTGAAAGTCCGCAAGATCCACTTTCCAGCAACCCTACCCTCTTCATGCCTCTCCTTAGCTGGCATAAGCGGTTCTGCTAGGGCTCAGTTTGCAACCCTGTTTTTTTTCAGAGCTCACAAAATATGTGCTGTCGGCTCACTAAAATGACAGGTACAATCTAATCACTCTCTGAAAAGAACATTCGTGTTTGCTTCCCTCGTGTTTCAAGGCTCTCAATGAAAAAAAAACAACACTGGAAGTATTAGTATAATTGTACTCATATCTCATACTTCATATGTCCCACAATTTAAAAGATAGAAGGTTCCTACCTTCTGGACATATTTAGAAATCAAAATTTTTTATCGATGCGCCGAAGGAATGGTAAAGATCGGATAACCGATAGTCGAGTTAAAGGGAAATTAGACATTTGTGCTGGGCAGCACTAACTGAAAAAGCGATGGGCAGCACTTAACACATTGTTTAAAAGTTATAGAGTATCTTATAGTCGGGCTTGACCGGCTTTATTACTTGTTTGTTGTTGTTGCCATAAAAACACTTATACACATTTGCAGTTTACTGGCAAGTTTGAGTTTGAAATATTCGACAAACAGGAAACAGAAAATTTACAAAAATTTGATTAAAAGCAGAATTTTATTACGTGCTCAAAACTCTTAGAAACTTACAGTTTTAGTTTGTTTAATCAGCAATAATATATCTTTTAAGCAGGGGTCGGCAATGCGAGCAGAGAAAATGCCAATGGCAACTGAAAAGCCAATTTGTACTAGTTATGCAAGTAGCGCAAACAGGCTTGTGGCTTATATGCGCCCACTGCTGACTTCATTGCCGACCCCTGCAAAACAAAAAGATTTCCTGCATTCTGCCGCCTCTTTTTGCCTCGGGGCAGAATCTACTGGCTACCATCTACAATCCCCCAAAACAAGTTCAAAAGGCATGTAAAATTTCTAGACTTATTACATTATTACTATATCCCAGCCATGCGTGGCTCTAAGTGGACAACCCAATTAGCAATGGCCAGCATAATTGAATGGAATCATTCGGATGTGAGACATTAATCTTGAGTCTGATTAACCACTGCAAGCACCACAACATGGCCCATATGCCCCGACTGGTTGCTTCGTGGCGCAGCCTCTTAAAAAAATAACGAAATGAAGGAATCAGACATTGTCGTCACCCTCGTCCCCATCCTTGTCGGCGACTGCTGCAAAGTGCTTTGACTTTGGGTCTTCCTTCGCTCGATGCTGCTTGCCGTTTGGCGTTTGCTGGTAGTCGTAAAAAATGTAGTTTATATTCAAAATAAATGAGGTTGACTTTATTTACGCGCTTATGCTTTTTATGCGCTTTGCAACAAATAACAAAAACAAAACGAGAAAAGAAATCAACGCCGCCGCCTCCTTCGTTTCCGTCTCCTGCTCCCACGCGTCTGTCGGTGACTGCAGCAGAAATCAGCGAAATGCCTGCGGCGTGGTCACAGGAAGGTGGTGGGAGGTGCTAAACGGGTTGGCGGAACAATGCGGGGCGGTGTGCAGTGTGCGATGTGCGGTGTGTGTGTGTGTGTGTGCTCGCCAAACGGTAAACGTAGTTTAAGTAAGTGATTTGGCGTGGTTGTTGCTGTTGTTGCTGATTATGCGTTTGCACTTGGCAAAATATTATTGAATAATGGTCAAGTGCAAAACGAACGGATCGCTTAGGGAAAAATAATGGTGGAGGAGGGAACGAGCGAATGCGTTGACGATTGTAAGCGATGAAGCGGGGGCTAAGGCGTTTTGGTATTTGCTTTGTCGCTTTGAACTCTCTAAGCCAAGCTAACAATTGCTTTACGACTCCTAAATCCAATTTCTCGGTCTCTCTTTCTTTGCAGCAAACGCCGTGTCCGTGTCCGCGTTTTTTGTTTGCTACGCGAAAGGTTTTCTTTGGGTCTTTTCGCTTGGATTTTGAATTTCACCAGTTTGACTGCTTTAATTTTGTGCATTAAGTATATTTGTGTATTCTTGAATCAAGAATCTTGATCAGCTTGACGAGCTGGGTGGATAAGACCACCCAAGGCTAGCTGTCATAACATAATGCAGCCCACCTAACGCCCAATCGGGTGAATCGATGCGAAAACGCTTACAAAATTAAGTAATAAAGTAAGGATGGCAAAGACGTCGCTTACTTCCGAAGTATTTGAAAGCGTTGGACGTGTTTCGGGACTAAGCAAGATCCTGAGATCTTCGTTTTTTTCACTTTTCTTTCTATTATGACCGATAATATTCGACCGGACTACAACCCTAATAATCGCATTTTTGTTTAATTCACCGTCTGGTATTAATATTTCCCCTGTTTCCAACTTCCACGCTCACGCAAACACAAAGAATCCTGTCGCGCGTTGCACAAATTCCTTCTAATCCAAATTCCGATCTAAAAACAAAAGAAACCGATGGCTATACTATTTTCTCCACCAACTTTTCATGTACTTGCATGCCCTTGGGTGAGGAACTTTACCCAAGTTTTGTGTTAGCAAAAGATTTCAACACTAATTTGGTGTTTGGTGACCTTTAAGAAATCAACATCTACACAGTGAAACAATAAATATGTAAAAACTACAAGAAAATTTTGTTTTCCTACACGTTTAACAGGGATTTTGCACCCACTACGTTTATGTAGCATTTCTACATGCGGCATGTGGCTTTTCTACTTGCCACGATGTGGGCCCAGCCCGATTTTTATACCCAGTTCCCATTGAAAATGGGAAAAGGGGGATCATGAAGTTGTGCGAATGTATGTAACAGGGAGAAGGAAAATTTTCCGACCCCATAAAGTATATATATTCTTGATCAGCATGAACAGCCGAGTCGATATAGCCATGTCCGTCTGTCCGTCTGTCCGTCTGTCCGTCCGTCCGTCCGTCCGTCTGTCCGTCTGTCCGTCTGTCTGTCTGTATGAACGCGTCGATCTCAGAGACTATAAGAGATAGAGCCACAAATTTTTGCACGAAGGTAGATTTATGCTGTACGCAGATCAAGTTTTTTTCAGATTTGGAAAATTCCCACCCGTCCCCCTTTTATCCCCAAAAAACCGAGACCTCCTCTAGAAATTCTACACCTAAACAACCGTCAGATCCACAATTTTCAAGTTAGAGCCTCGTGGTTTAGTATGCATCAATCTAGGCCCAATATCTATCTATTCTGAAAAGTACAATCAGATCGGACAAAAAACACCGGAGTTATAAGCGAAACAGTAAGAGCACAACCCCCCACCCAGTTGTTGGCCAGGACTACCAAAAGTGTTGCCTACATTTAGGATGACATTTTGTCACAAAGAAATAAATGAAAACAAATGAACAGGGTATTTTGTGGTCGGGAAACTCGACTACAGCGCCCTTACTTGTTTTTAAATTCAGCTGGTATCACCACACTATTTTCACAGGGGTGTATGGTGTGAAGGAGGAGGGGAGGAAGGGTCACGGGAGGGGAAAGTCTACTTTCTGAAATGCCTAAGACATCAATTTTTGTTTTTACTCACCTTGTCTGGCGTTAGAACTCATAACTCACTTACCTTGTCTTTGCAATTTAAACATAAATGCCGGCATCTCAGCCCATACGACTGCCAAGCCCTCGCGCGGCATTGCCGCAAATCATATTAGTAAAGGGAAGTGACAAGCGACGATGAAGTAATAGATCAACAACTCCTTTCGTGTAGATTTTCTATACGTAGCATTCAGCATTTGAAATCCTAGACATTTACTTAGAAATCCTACATGTAGCGTGTGTATAACAACTTTCTACATGAAACACCTAGCTATTCTGTTCCCATTTTAAGCTCCAAATTTCGTTTAGAACTTCCACATGCTCTTGTGGGTTTTCAATATCTAAACGCAAATGTAGAAAACCCAAATTTTCGTATGGTATTCCGATTGCTGTATGGAAAACGTAAGAGCTGTTTGGAAGTACGCAAATTTCTCATGTGTTTTTTTATTTCCATACGTTTTCTACATTTTTCGTGTGCATTTTACGTTTCGTTTAGGATTACCGTTCCTACATGTAGATAATTTTGTTTTCTCTGTGTAGATAACTTCTAAAGTAACTAAGATCGGACTATTGGTAAACAAAACTGCGTCTATAGTTGGTTTACTTCTCAACAATTTTCAGTTGGAGGCCACACAAAGTGTTTTGAGGTGTGTCAAGCAGGGCTGCAAACCCAAAAAAATTTTTGGATCTACGGCTCGCGGCTCGATCCAAAATTTACCAATGGTTCAGGTTCAGAATTTGGAGGTCAAGGTTTTTGGGCCAAGGTTTTGGTTCGAACCTTGGTTCAGCCAAGCTTTATACATGTTTATATAGTAATCGACCTAGCACCGACATAAACTGTTAGGGAATTGTCTCGATTTTGGGTTGGGATGGGATTTCACAATACTTTATATAAATAGAAACACTTTCATACAGCTCATGACCATCAAAGCAATGATTAAGTGTTTCTACTTATATAAAGTATTGTGACGAAATAAAAACTTCGAAGTTCTGGATTCAGCCCTTAAAGTAAAATGCAATTTCGTAGTCCACATACGAAAAGTGTTTGCACACTAAAGTGGATAATTCCATCAGGATAACAGAAGAAGTCACTGGAAAATAGTTTAAATCTATAATTTTTATTGAACCGAACCGAAATTTTGGGTTCGGAACGGGTTCAGGTTCAGTTTTAATACCTTAAGAGGTTCGGTTCAAGGTTCGGTTGACAGTAATCTGAAAGTCGGAATTCTGGGTTCGAACCGGTTCGGTTCAAATCCGGTTTGCAGCTCTCTGGTGTCAAGTGCTGGCCATTGTCACAACCATGAAGTATTTCCCAATAGCTCGACTCGATATTTGTACTGGCATATTTACAGGTGTCAGTTGATTCCATACATGTGTGTGAACAGCTGCCAGAGAAAGTGCCAGTGTTGACTGCTGTCAGAACAGGCTGTCGGATAGCTGACGCATCTGGCAGCCAGCCAGCACCCCAAATAGTATAATCTGTATAAATTCATATCATTTTCGCATTCTGCAACAAAGTTAATACACCAGAAATATTCGTTGTGCTGCCTGTTGGTTAAGAGAATTTAAAGTTATGCTCGATGATTCGAGGTTGCTTTTGATTATCAGCTATTATACATTGCATAGCTTTGCCCAATAATTGCTTAGCCCCCTGTTCTGTTTGTGTGTGTTTCCAGCCCCGGGGTTCCAGCGCTAGGAATGATGTTTAAAATCCCACAAGGGTATAAAAACTAGCGTTAATCGAGTTTTGATTTCCTCAGTTTTTTTCGTTCATTCTCGTTTTCTGCCTCTCTTTTATTGCCTTACTCGTTCCTTTTTTGCTCCTCTACTGCATCCAACCTACTTTAATCCTCCCCACCAGCCCATCAAGGTTGTCATTACTTTCCTGGTTTCTCTATCGTTTGAATAGACAAACCAAAGTGTGAAAGTGGAATAAGAAATGGCCCACCACCCACCACAAGTGCCCCACAACGACTATGTAACCTTACCCAAGTTCCAAATCATCTCAAAAACACTTTCTTTATTTCCCCGAGATCGACAATTAAATTGGCAACGCCTGCATTTAGCACCTGGAGTGCAAAAGTGTGTGCTTTATCTGCCTTTTGCTTTCTGAGTGGCATAAACTTGGCTCCGGGACCGTTCCGTTTCTTTTGTTGCCCCCAACGACTGCCGCTGCGTGATTTATCAACAACAAGAGGACAGACCAGGGCGACACATCCGTATGAGAGAATCAGAACAAGAACCCTTACCCGAACCCAAAACCAACAGCCATAACGACAATATTTTTGATAGTCATGACCCCAAAAATAGCAGAAAGTAAAAAATGAACAGCCATAAAATCGCCCCGCCCTGCCCCGCCCCGCCCCGCCCCGCCCCGCGTCCGTCCGCTGCTCCCACATGCTGCCACGCAGCGCGAAGCTGCGTTTTTAGTGCATAAGTTTTTGGCTGCAATGATAAGTCGAAATGAAGCGAAAGCAGCAACCCGCTGATTTATGATGTCAGAGCCAAAGTTTTGCTCCAAGACTGGCAGTTTAGCGCCTGGCAAGTGATAAACTGCAATGCCGGCTGCGGCGGCTGGGGGATGGATGGATGGGGGGAGCTCTGCTTATTAGATTGTGCTTCGATGGGGAACAAAGAGCGACACAGATTTCAAACAGGTTACCCGCCATCTCATTAATTTAGCCATTCCTCACAAGGGACCGCCACAAATTTCACACTGCCGCCCGGGGGGACATCTGAATGCTTCGGCTCCTTTCGATGCCTCAGACAAGCGTCCTGCGTTTATGTTCCGCCTGACTGCATCCTTCCAGCGGCTGCGATGTCAACGCCGCGCAATGCTCGCTCATGGCCTTCTGTCAAATTAATTGGCTTTTCCGGCTCCGGCCCGGCCCGGCCCGGCATCTGGGTATCGTTCGCCTGACAACTCATTTCCTCGAGCCTTGAATTTTGCACATAGTGCGACGACGCGTACCATTTGGATTTGGTTGACCGACAAACTGGTGTTCCCCTTTTTCAGGAAGTGTGTGCTTTTCAGTCTGACCAACTGACCCAAAGTCAGTGAGTTGCCACTTACAAGCTCACACACACACGCACACTCGTCGCCATGTGTAGATATGTGGTTGTAAGCCGGCTTTGATCATGCATTCCCTCAGTCAAGTGGCTGTCCATTCAGCCATGTCCAGGTCTTGAGTGTTGCCAAGTTGGGCACTCGAGTTGTTTTTAGAATAGAGCCAACGGGTGCGTTCTGATTGCCACTCCAAGCTGAAGGGTTGAGCAAGCGCTCAAGCTAGCGGAGTGAGCGAGTGGTGGGGGAGTGAGTCAGAGAGTGGGTTTCTGCAATGAGTGACCCAGTATTTTTTTACCCCTGATTACCCCTGATTTTGATCATAGAAGGAAGGGGCGGATTGTATTAAACATTTTCTTAAGGACCTGTTTGCAATAAGAAAAGACAACATTTTCTTTTCAGTTTACAAATGGTGGAGGTTTATCTAAGGGATACGAACGGACATCTTGTCTTTGGGGTCACCAATTGAATGGAACTCCTACTTCTGTGACTGCTTGAGTTCTAGGTTAAGATCTGATTGAGCTCGCCATTGACAGAACCTTACCTGCCTGTACCGGTGCTCACTTTTCATACACTTCATAAACTTTTCAATTGTCCGGCAGTGGCGGTTCTAGAAGGGGCCTAAACGGACTGGACACTGCACTGTTTCCTCCGTAAACCCTTAACTGCAAGTGACAAAGGAATCATTTGAGCATTTGGTTCTACTGATTTAGCTAACCACAGGTGGTATGCCCTCTCTCCTGCCACTGGTATTATGCAAATTGATCAACCAAACCTAACGTATTACTAAGTTTTCTAGTCACCCTTGGGTAGCTGCTTCGCCAGCCACTCGAGCTGTGTTCATTTAACAGTCTTTCGTGACTTTTCTGGTCACCGTTGGTGAGCTTATTCGCTAGTCACTGCTATTGTGCAAATTTACAAAAAAGTTGAGGACAGCTTAACGAATTAGTGATTTTTCTGGTCACCGGTGTTGAGTTGTTCGTTAGGCACTGTTATTGTATGAAAGTATCAGCCTATACTAATGTACTAGTCATTTTTCTAGTCACTGTAGTAGAGCTCCTTCGCCTGCCACTCGAATTGTGTATATGTATCTGTCTGTCCTTGTGTACTAGTGACTTCTCTGGTCACCGGTGGTGAGCTTTTTAACCGACCAATGCTATTGTGTAAATTTAGGAAACTGTTAACTCGAACTATTGAGCTTTTCCCCGAGCCACTGGTATTATATTAATCTACCAACCTATCCTAACCTACTGGTCATTTTTAAGTCACCATTGGGGGAGTTCCTTCCCATCGCACTGAAAATTAGTGTGTAAATTTGTTAACCTGTACTAACAAACTGTCACAGCAATATAGACACAGGTTTTTAGTGAATGTACAAGGCAGTGCTAACGTACTAGTGATTTTTTTCGATCACGGAGAATATGTTCTCTGAAAGGCAAGTTTGCCGTTCAGTTACGAAAGTCATAATCTTTCTCCACTACCTACACTGCATATGGTTCCCCCCTTTACCCACTTTTAATGGGCTACTGTGATTGCCCATCACTGCTTTACGGGTAACAAACTTAAAGCTACAACTCAAATTTCCGTTACTTAAGCTTTTATACGTAGAAGCTTTAGCCAGCAAGCTTTAAGCAGAAGCTTCGCTTGTATAAAGTTTCCCTTTTTATCGTAAAGGACTTTTAGAACAAATTTATCCTTACAGTTGGGAAATTATGGGCAGCATGACCGTTTTTCGAACATCGTAAAACTTACGATAAAATACTTATCCCCTATAAAAAATTATAGCCGCATTTCGCGTTTTACGGAATTTTGTTGTGAATGTCGTTTACGACTCTTAAATAATATCGTAACCCCAAATTATCCGGCTGTTCTTTTATAGAAAGTTGCCATAACTTTTTGGTTTTATGTAGCAGGCCCAGTGCCAGCCGTAAGTTCAAGTCATCTAGCCATCCCGAAACTGTAATCACAGAAGCTCAACTCAAATATTGTCTTGTATATTTTGTAAAGCAGCTGAAAGCTAATCCGCAAGCGCCATGGGCAATACCGAGTCAGTTGCGTCGCATGAGTTGCCAACAGAATTCGAGGTAATGGCCTATCATTTCCATACTCAGTGGACGAAGCGGGCCGGTGAACATCTACCCAAGTCCGGAGCACTGCTGCCCCCGCGGCAGCTGTCCGAGTTCGAGATGAGGGCTCTGTCCTTACACATTCAGCTTAAGCTTAAGGAATATTTGACCAGGACGCAACATGAAATGGATGGCACTTTCGAGGCCAGGCTTCAACGCCGGGAGCTTGAGCTCCAGCAATTGGCTGCACAATTCCAGGAACACTTGAAGCAGACGAAGACCGCTGAATCTTCAACCCAGATTCTGCCTAAGATGCAGACGGGACTCACTGAGAGGAAGAGGGCAGGCGAAGATCTGCGTGCCGAGCCAGGCAAGCGCTTGAAGAAGGACTTGTAGTGCCGGCCATTTGTTGTTATTTTCTTATAAGTTAATTAAGCTCGCTTAACCCATTCAGATCAGAGTTATGCGCGCTGCACAACAGCTTCATTAGCTGCTTTTGTGGTTGGCCGCAGGCCCAATACTCCATACTTCACTCCCACCGCATGCCGCATGCCACACGCCACACGCCACAAATTGGTGGTTTAGTCATGTGCTTTAATTGGTTATTAGACGTGGCACTGCAGCAGACACATAATTGGAGTGGTGAACGGTGTCAAATGAGATGTGAATGGATTTTACAATTTTATTAAAGCAACGGATTGGGCCAGAGTCAATGACATATATATATCTGCCAGGTCCCAGGAGTTTCCAGTGCAGGAATGGGTTTCGTTTGTGAAGGTTAACTAACCACAGTCAACTTAACCAGCAAAGTGCTAAGTAGAGGAGAAATTGGGATAACAATGTGCTGAAACTTTAGTTTACCTTCTAGTTGAGAATATCTGAATCGGGCTCTTAAGGCACTCTGGGGGCTTTCCGTGAAGTGAAGTTTGGTTATTAGGTGGGCTTGATGGTGATGTTCTCCTTTTCTTTTCTCTTAGGTCTTCAATTCAGCTCCCGAGTTTTTCAATGACACCCTAAAAGTGTTTGTCGGAGGTAAGAAATGGGGATAAGCTTGGCTCCAAGCATCTTTATGATTTTGACAGTGTGTCCATTGATTTGGATGTCAGCTTCAGTTCTTACATCCAGGTAGTGAGACGGGTGGCAGAGCATTTAAGTGCGGATAGGCTCAGGATTTTGTTGGAGAAGAAATAGTAACGAGTAGATAGGAACTAGTACTTTGCTAAAGCTACATCTCTGCCTGTGGTGTCGATGGCATCCAGGATGAGCTTGACTCCGTTTGGGCGGAGTGGTATACCAGATATATATGAGGACACCGAACTTAATAACCTCAGTTTTGGACTGTTTTCCACGGAAGTCAAGGTGAGCTTGTCTGAAGTCATGTTTTAGTAAGAATATACTTTGGGTAGGCAACAGCATGGACTCCAGAACTTTAATAACAATGGACGAGAAAGTACACTAAGGAGAAAAATTGGTTCAAAGGCGATTCGCGGTAAAATTTAGAAACTTAATTTCTTATAAATGGAATGAGACTTTTGGAAATTAAGAAAATATTTTCTTAATTGTAGAAAAACACAAAAAAAAAATATATTTTTTAACTATTAGACGGGATAGGGAGTGGTAGGTGGTAAGTACACATTGTTTTACTTTCTAACTTACCCTTGTCTGGGACTTGAATTCGGGGACCGCAGGGTAACTTGAACACGAAAGGCAGCTCATCGCATTCGACTACCAAGCACGCGTGTGGGGTCACACTAAAGAACATTGTCAAATGCTAAGCTCTCAGCTGCCCCTTTTACACTCGTCCGAAAGCAGGGAATACAAACTTGAGAGTTACAACATTTTTCTACAGTTTAGAGCGGTTTTCTACACTAATCATACTCTGTACCGTAGGTACATAGAGTATTATAAGTTTGTGCAAAAGTATGTAACATCCAGAAGGAAGCATCTCCGACCCCATAAAGTATATATATTCTTGATCAGCATCAACAGCCGAGTCGATATAGCCATGTCCGTCTGTCCGTCTGTCCGTCTGTCTGTCTGTCCGTATGAACGCACTGATCTCAGAGATGGTAAGAGATAGAGGTTTGACATGTATGGGACATATGCTTCTTATGTCTGCAGGCAGATCAAGTTTATTTTCAATTTTGGCCACGCCCCCTCCCGCCCCCGCAATTTAGAAAAAACGTCATATCTCCCACAGTTTTAAAGATAGATGGCTTGTTCCTTCTGGACATATTTAGTTATTAGGATAACTTATCGATCCACCAAAGGAATAAAGAAGATCGGATGAACGGTTTTCGAGTTATGATCAAAAGACAAATTTTCTTGGTACAGAGTATGTTATAGTCGGGCTTGACCGACTTTCTTTCTTGTTTTTCTATATTTTAAGGTGAATTTCTCAGCAAGCCGAATATAGGCTGCTCCTTTTACATTCCGAAAGTAAGAAATTCGAACTTGAGAATTACAAGCAGCGTCTGTTTATAATATCTAAATCTTATTGCAATTTATACCTAAATATCTCTATATTTTAGGGCGAATTTTCTAAATGGTAAAAGTCTTTTTGCTCTCGGGTTTTTACACCCTTGCAGAGGGTATATTGGAATGGTTCAGACGCTTGTAACGCATAGAATGAAAGCATCTCCGACCACATAAAGTATATATATATTCTTGATTAGCAAGACGAGCTGAGTTGATTTAGGCTTGTCCGTCTGTTTCTATGCCATCTCCTCTGTCAGTTTGGTACAAAAACGCTGCACATTTGTTGGAGCCGGCCGGATCGAATGACTATAACATATAGCTGCCATAGAAATGATCGGTCAAAAAACTAGTTCTAGTGACAAAAACTTTTTTGTTTTCAATGCAAACGTCTCCAAACTCTGTATTTACTAGTTTTCAATGCTTCTCCATGATTCTGCCAACTTTGGTCGAAATCGGACATCTATATAGTATAGCTGTCATAGAAAAGTAGAGTCAGAAAGGTAGTCTTAGTGAGAAAAACTTTTTTGTTTTGAATGTAAATCTCTTTAAAATTGGCATATATTTATTTTATAAGCTTTTACATAATTCGTCAGGGTTTGGCCAAAATCAGATGACTATAGGTTATAGCTGCCATAGGAATGATTGGTACAAAAACTAGTTTTAGTGAGAAAAACTTTTTTATTTTCAAAGAAAATGCCTACAAACTTTGTATTTCTTATTTTGTTATGCTTTTCCAAGATTCCACTAAGTTTAGTCGAAATCGGACATCTATTTAATAAAGCTGATATAGAAAAGTGAGGTTAGAAAAGTTGTCTTAGTAAGAAAAACTTGTTTGTTTACAGTGGAAATGTCCTACTTTTCCTATGGGAGCCATGATATATAGGTATCCGAACCGACCGGAACATATAAGTAGCGTGCAGCAAAAAGAAGACTCTGTGCAAAATTTCAGCTCGATAGCTACAAAACTGAGAGAATAGATTGCCTAAAAACAGACAGACGGACAGACAGTCGGAACATATATAGTTTATTGGGTCGTAAATGAATAAGACAAAATTGTAACACCCTTTGCAAGGGTATTTTTTAAGTGTATTGTAGTTATGATAGTATTTTTGTTTAGCCACGATTTCCAAATGAAATTAGACAGCGCCGCCTTGATTCATTTCACGTTTAAAATAATAACTTGCGACTTACGTCAAATATATTTTAATTTAGTGAAGCAATCAACATTCAAAAAAATTCAATCAAAACGCATTCCGCAATCATTCGCATTCATTTTGAACATTGAAATAAGGCCGCGCTGTCTAATTTCATTTTGTGGTCGCGGCCTAAATCAAATTTGCGGCCTTAATTCACATGGCCTAATTTCACAGAGCCTCAAAGGGATATGCGAACTGCATCAGCCCCAAGAGATAGCAATCGATGCTTATGCAGGCTCTAAAGGACAATGCCCAAGTTACTCCACCATTCAGTACGATGATAAATGATGTGAGTTCCACCTAACCGTACCTTACACGCACTGAGGAACTATTTTTAATGCAATTTGAGCTGCGTTCGTGTATGTGTGGGAAATGCATTTGCTAGACTCAGGTGCGCACTGTTTCAAAACGTACAGATACTGGCCCGACTTTGCGGCCAAAAGTTGTGACAGCTGGAGTCTTAGGGTCCTTTACACAACAGTTTCATGTAAGTGTGTAATGTGAGTAGATTCAAATCAGAGAGAAATTTGCTTTACTATATAAAATGTCTTTCTTTCATGAGAAAGGAAACAGTCTGAGAATTCATTTCGAGAACAATTTGAATCTAAATTGTTGGTCTAAGACGACTTGAAAGACCTGAACCGAACCGTCTATACGGCTCTGTACTGCTCTTCTGCCTACTCCAGATATGCGCTTTGAAATCGTTCCAACTTTTTGTATGTCGGAAAAGTTATTTTGCTAATAAACTTGAAGGAAAACATCCCTAAAAGGTTCTCAGTTGATAAATATTAAATTGAATTCGGGAATTCTTTAAGCGTGCGTCTTGAGGCAGGCAACACTTTTTAAATAATTCAAGCAGCTGGAGCAAGTGCTTCAACTAAGCCAAGACCAGACAGCCCCAAATAGCAGATAACCTTCAATGTGTGTGTGTGTGAGTGTGTGTGTGTGTGTAGGCAGAACTTCCGCACATGCCGATGTCCTTGCCCACACTCTGAGAGCCAGAACTAAGCGGCAGTTAGATAATATTTTCCGTTTTTAGCTTTTAGCCAGCCGCCTGCTTTTGTATTTAATTTTTCTTTTTGTTTTTTTTTGTTTTTTTTTGCCCGGAAACGGAAACGACACACACACGCACTCGCTTTACGCATATGGAAATGGCCGTATGCGCGTATGAGCGTATGTGTGATGGTCAATAAGTGGACTAAACACTTTCAAATCCTTTGCGGCCATCAGGCATCTCGGTGTTTATCTTCCAGCCACGCGAGGGAAGCCAAATATTTATTAAGTGCAAACGGCAAGTCAAGTGAAAGGCGGCAACAGCGGCGGCATGAAAACTTTTTCAATTATAAACGCTTTGAGATAAGCAACAACAGCAACCGGAAACTGTCTCTGGCCTGCGTACAAGAGGCAACCGCAGAAAGCAGATGACGCCACTCCACATGGCGTATGCGTGATATTTAATTGAATAAAATTGTGTACTGTTTCATGCCGCACACAATGGCCAAATTAAGGCATTCTACGCTTTTGGCAACCAGCACACACACACACACACACACACACACACACAATGAGATGTTGAATATCAACTCGGTGAATAATGCATGAGGCAGTTGTATCTCTAGAATTTAGTTCCGCGAGTGGGGGCATGTAAGCAGAATCAGGACAGAGAGCTTTCAAAACCGTTCGACTTGTTTACTCGGCCGCTGCCGACGCAAAGTTTGTTGACAGAATTCTTGGAAGCGATTGAGTTTTGGTGGTTTTTTAAACTTGAAAACTGGAAATGGTAAAATTTATTAAATGCCCTCTTCTTAACTTTCTTTCAGCTGCAGCCGCTGCGACTTCACCCTCTCCTCCTCCTCCTCCTCCTCCTCCTCCTCCCAACACCTGGTTTTCTCTTATGGCTTTTGCATTTTGGTTTTGAGAATGGTCTCCAACTGAACACAGAACTCGGACTTGGCTATGCCCGTATCGAGAATCACCTCGTGCCTTTGGCCCACCGCAGTCGACGCCTGCGGCGCATCAGTCGCTAGAGCGCCAGCTCTGGTTCGCAAGTCCGTTGCTGCCACGACCATGTTGGATCCGTGGCGCTTATGGCCATGACGGAAATAACTATAGCCGGGCAGCCAGCGACGTAGCAAACGATCCACCTTGGTTAACACGCTGGGCAGCTTGGTGGCGCTGCTGCTGCTGCTAGCAGTCCCGTCGAGATCCACATCCAGATCCAGATGATTGGCCATGCTGTTCGATGTGGCAGCTGCTGAAGCGGCCGCTGCTTTAATGCTTTGGCTATGGAATTTTGTGATATTATAAAAAAAAAACGGTGGCAAATAAATGTATAAAAACTTGTTTTGGAATGCTCAGAAGATTTTGTTTTGGATTTCTAGCGTTAGTAAAAACCGAGTTTGACGGGAGTGGAGCGAGTAGCTCAGACTCTCTGACTGTGACACTTAGCGCCTGGCAAGAGCCATTTCAATGTGCTGGACGTGCACGGAGAGAAATGAAAAAAAATAAATAAAAAATAGGGTTGTATTTTGTAAGAATTAAGTACGATTCAAAACTTGCTGCTGCTGCAAAGATGCCACAGAAAGCCCGTAACCTGGCTTAGTTTTGGTGAAAGCTCTTGCCTCTACTGTTTTCTAGACTTTCGATTTAAAGAGAACAACCTAAATATGTAGAGTTTCCTTACGAAAAACCAGCTGCCGTTCAAAGTTTTTTGAAAATTTTAGTTATTTTACAAAAATATTTTAAATTACCCATAAATTGAACATAAAATTCCGAGGGTGCCCGCAAGCTATACGCATCGGCCGCATTAGTTGTTGCTATACGCATAGAAATTTTATAAGCGAAATTGCAAGAATAATGTCGTATGTGTCTCTCATCTCTTTCTCATCTACAACTACAAACGAGAGCGTAAGCTAAAGTCGGCCCTGCCCGACTTCGAAATACCCGTTACTCAGCTCAGCTCGGATAAGTATGCAACATTTATTTAACTTGTCCATTTATTATCCGATCCTTTTGAAAATTTGTGAGATTATAGATATTGGCCACATAGACTACACTGCAAAATCTGAGCTCGATATCTTAAAAATTGTGGGAGTTATTCAATATTTTTTATTGCGGGGGCGGGAGGGGGCGTGGCCAAAATTTGAAACAAACTTGATCTGCCTACAGACAATACTAGCTTACGTATAAAATTTGGTTGCTCTAGCTCTTCTAGTCTCTGAGATCTAGGTGTTCATACAGACGGACGGACGGACGGACGGACAGACGGACATGGCTATATCGACTCGGCTGTTGATGCTGATGAAGAATATATATACTTTATGATATCGGAGAAGCTTCCTTCTGCCTGTTACATACATTTGCACGACTTTAGTATACCCTTTTTACTCTACGAGTAACGGGTATAAAAATCATTTATTTGTATGTGTAGCATTTGTTCTTGTGCGTCGATCAGACAGCCGCAAGCACACACTGCAAAGGGTTATAACCAATATCCCAGCAAACATTTTTGATCGCGAAAGATCAGAATATAATTCTTCCAGTACTCCGCCTATTCTTATCTTCCTTTTGGAAGAGCTGTGCCACTCCACGATTTCTTCTGGGCAAGAAGAAAGCGATGCTTCTGCACAGAAAAAAATAAGATCAAATATCGAGTTGATCTTCCAATATAATTTCAAAAATATCAATTTTTAAATATCCAAGAGTTACTATTTAATATCAATATAATGCTGTAGTATTACATTGATACTAAAAATATTATATTAATAAGCGAAATGCTCACAGTGATATCAAAAATGCCCTGGTGACGTGATTTCAGATCAAAGTAGACATCGAAAATCTGAGGGCAGAAAGAGACAAACAGAGTTTCTTAAAACAAAGAGAGACAGCTATAGTGCAACTCGAAAAAGACAAAAACAATGTTCATGTCTCTGCCGCAGCAAGCGAGACATCGAATACTCTTCCGATTTGTCTGTTTGTGCTTTCATTGCCGATTGCAGTTCCCAACTGCTTAAAGCGGTGAGCGCATGGAGAGACAGTCAAACAGCGACAGTCATTAGCGAATAGCCTTCTGAAGGTTGATTTGGGAGATTCATGAAACAGTACTGTGTAGGCAACCAGCTCTTTTTGGCATATATAAATGCATTAGTTGTTCAAGTTGTGAACAAACGAAACTTTTCGTGACCCCGAGCCAACTAAAGTCACTAATTATTATTCAAAAACATTTTAGCCGTATCCTATGGGTATTATAAAAATATAGCTTTGATATTATTAAATACACCATTGGTAATACATTAATACCCCTTTGATATTATAAAAATATATATTAAATAGTTCAGCCATGTCGTACAGGTATTGTGAAAATACATTGATACTGTAAAAAAATATCAGGGATATTAACAAGTATCAGATTGTTGATCTAAAACATTTCACATTGATATGTTCGAAATGTACGAGTGATGTTTTCGATCATATCAACTGGGTATTCTTCAGATGAAGGCCGATTCGATACTGGAAAATACCCGATTGATACTAAATGTCGTGATCTTTTTTTTCTGTGTGAAAGATAAGAAAGCGATTCTTCCGTGAGAAGTAAAAAAGTCTCTTCTGAGATCTTATGTCTCAGCAATACTTAATAGGAATAAGACAGGACTTCTTCCAAGAGTAAAGAAAGAGATTCACCCAAGAGAAAAGAAAGTCTTTGTTACGGAATACAAAATATTTCAATTCTATGGGCCTAGTAGCCGTTTCTTCTTCCTGGAGGCTAGTAATCTTTAATTCCTTAAGGGTAAGTATCCTGCACTCCGAAATGTTTGTATAAATAGCAACACTTTGGCTTTGCTTTGACGCTCATTAGCAGCCCTCGATTGTGGTTCTATTTGTATTAAGAATTAAGAATATTGCTAACATATTCCTTGTATAATGCAAATGCGATACTGCATGCTTGTTTGTGTAAATCGCCAGACTATCTCCAAGCTATACCCTCAAACTTTTGCCAAGCTGTTTCCTTGACGTGAGAGATAAGTAATATCTTATACTCTGTACCAAAGAAACACAAACTTAATATACGCTGAGTACCTTTGGTACCGATCGCATAAGTATATGTTTTCTTAATCAGTATCAGTGTTCGAGTCGATGTAGCCACGTCCGTATAAACAAACAGATAAGAGATAGAGGTTTGACATGTATGGGACATAAACTTCTTATACTTGCAGGCAGATCAAGCTTAATTTGTATTTTTGATACGCCCTCGCAACTTGGAAAAACGTCGTTTCTTCCACAGTTTTATAGATAGCTTTGTGCCATGGATGGCTATGGAAGGGTGTGGATTGGATGAGCTGTAGTCGAGCTTTGAGCAAAATAATATTTACTGCCGTAGAGCTGTCTACAGCAGCACCAATATTCAAACTGTGCATACACTTTCGTTGGGCTGGACCGACTTTCTTTCCCTCTCTTAACAGTTTTAGGTAATATTCTTTGTTTGAGTGCAGACTATATCGGAAACCTTATCTTATCTCGTTGGTATGGAGTATATATTGTATACATTGAATTTAGTCTAACATCAGGAGAGCTGGGATTGGATATCTTTTGAAACAACAATTTTTGGCCCACTTCTCATAAAAATAATGAACTTACAAAGATTGATTTACTCTAGAGCTAATGCGACTAGTACTCTTTTCTTATCATTGTTACTAAATAATAGTTATTTTAATTTCATAACCATCTGAATTAGTCCCCACATTTGCGGTCAAATATCCCACAGTGCGTTGATTGGCAGCCGCAGATTTTTTAAATTCGAAGCATGCTTTTAGGCAGCAGCCAAATGGCAGCCCAACCACTTCAAATCATGTTGCTGCATCCACCTGAAAAGCAAATTGAATTTTTGTTTCCATTCAATTGAAATACTACTTGGCCCGGAAACAGGCAAAACCAAACTTTAGTAACAGGCGAACAGAAATCAGCGGAGGTCGAATGCCAGTGGCAGAATTTTGAACAGTCACAAATAGTATAGCATACTCTCGGGCTGGCATTTTGAATCATTTGCATACTCCTGCCTGGCTAAGTGCACATTTGCTGGTTCCCATCGACGGCTGCCAATTTCTGTTCGCCTGTTACTTATGCGGTTCAGTTTCAGTTTTCCCTTGACAAAATAGGTTTAAATCGATATGCAGGTTCATAATTCAAATTAAAGCAGCAGTTGGTTTTGTGCTTTTGAAAAGTTCGCTAAGTTTTTACTTTTTAGTGACAGTCTTTTGGCTTTTTTGGTCAATGTTGGGTCACTGGTTTGGTCGCATTAATAGAGCTCCTGGGAGAGGGTGACTGAGTTGTTAAGCTAATGACTCCTTGTGTTGCCTCTCATGCTTCAAAAGTGGCTGTCCTAGATGAAATGGACAGTGGCTGACGCTGCATTGCCAGGAAGGTGGCTTCGCCAGCTTAAGTAACTAAGCGGCCTAGCTAATCTTTTTGGGTACTCAAGCTTAAGTGTGGCTCCTCGCTTTACTTGACCAAGAAGTAGCTTCTAAAGTATTTCGTCTGCTCCTTGTCAAACACTATAGAATCCTTGCTTGTTTTGCCAGACAACTGCAAACTCTGAGTAGCTTCTTCGAATACTCCCAATTGGTGTTCTCGGTGAGCTGCATCCTTGTCACTGACTGCCGGCATCTGTCTCGAGCATATTTTCTGACACATTTCGGTTGAAGAATGACATAGATTTCTCCAAGTGTACCACATACGTGCCATGCACACACTCACGTGCTGCAACTGAACTCTGCAGCTTCAGCTGCTCCTGCATCCTGTTGTCTGATTTGTTGCCTGGCATTAGGCGCTTATTTATTGGATTGCATAAGCATTTGCTTTGTGTGAGTGTGTCCCCGCATCTAATGTGACCCCTGAATGACATGACCACTTTAACAGCTCATGGGGAAGTCAAGTGCCAGCTGCCAAGTGCGACTTTCGAAGTGGAGAAACAAAGAAAAGGGTCCAAGAACGGAACCTGATTACCTCGGGAGCTAATTGAAGGCCAGCTATACAGCAATTCCCAACCAGCTTAGGCAAGGTCCCTAAACCGTCTACCATCCATAAATTATCATCCACAAACTGCTACTTAACAAAAGGAAAGCAGAGAAAAAGCAACAACAAAATGTACAATTTAAATGGGCAAGTGATTTATGTGGGGCTTTCACTCACACACACACACACGCACACACACACAGCCACTTTCCACTTGAATTGATCAATATTTCAGCAATATATCAATCAACACGCACATTTCATACCCAACTCAATGGATGCACTCATAAAAATTAATTAGAAATAATGACCACATAAATCCAGTCTTTATATTAACAGTCGCCAACAACAACAACCACCACCACAAGGGGGCAATTTATGAATTTAAATCAAATCCCAGCGGAGCTCAACCCTCCCCTGCTTATTTATTATTGTTGTTAATCAGCCAAAAGCCAACAATAATTAAGTACAACAACAACAAAGGAACGAAAACAGAAAAAGAGAAACCCAAACAGCACTCTCTGGAGCCCCAAGGGGCAGATGGAACGCTTTTGTTCAGAAGCCACTCGGCAACTTGATTGTGTGACAAATTGATAGTCATAGCAACCCAGGCATTTCAGGCAGGTACTAAGAGGAACACGGCAAAAGGATGTTGAAAGCGGCAAGGAGCATACTTGAAACATCGATTTAGTCAATGGCAACGCAACTTCAATTACTTTTTTGCATTGGCAGATTGAATTAAACAACCGATAAATGTTCAATAACTTTGTGGAATTTTGAACTATGACAAGGGAAAAGAGCTGTGGGTGAAAGGATGCAGAGAAATCAGCGAATAAGTCAGCATCAGTGGAAACACTGGCCGTGTTCAGCAGAAGAACATGCTCCGTGATCAATTAAGCAACACCAATGACCCGCCTGCTGAACTCCATTGATACGGTCTCATGGATAGCCAATTTGAGGAGTCATGTTAGAGGCGAATGTAGCAGAGAGAAGGTGTGATCTTTTCAAGTGATAGCTCTCGATCGTTCTGCTGAACGCGGCCTTCGATAGATATTGTGAACAAGCAGAATTATACACAAACAGAGGCTTCTATCAGCTGGGCGTAGTCTTTTGTTAAGCAGCTCTGGAATTCCCAAGCAGTTATAGCAATGCTGACATGAAGAGGCAGCTGCTAACTGACAGTCAACAGGCTGCTGATGATAGAACCTGGAGGTTCAGTACTGTAGGCTGTACAGTAGACCAGCCAAGCTAGTGGTCTTCTGTGTTACTTTTTAAAGTTATGTGGAAACCTAACATTATCTTGATACAAGTTTGATGGTAAAACGAGTCCACTTGGATTATTGAGTACTTAGAGCACTCAACTGCTGAACCAGTTTGTTTATATTTATGCCCATCAATCGTAGAATACACGGGTTTCTTATGAAAAATATACAAATTCATTTGAAAGGTTAGAAGAATATCTGTGGTGACAAGAAAGGGTCCTTTGCTTTCTTAAGAATTGATTCCACTTAACATTGAACTATCATCTTCAACTGCTTAAACTGTACCAATGTAACTCAATTGCCATCAAACTCGTACCTGAATTCATTACCTTGAAAAAATTGTAGTAAGTTTTTCTTGTGTTAGGCCTTGTGATGTTTTAGTGTCTACTATATTAAACATTTTTTTCTCACTCTAACTGCTTTTTCGACCGAACGTCCCTATGGCAGCTATATGATATTGTCATCCTATCCGGGCGATTCTGACAAAGATAGCTGTAAGATTCTTTATATATCACAACTTTCTCAATGTAAGCAACAATGTAAATCTTATCTTCAGGAAGAAACACAAGAGACGTTATTTTGTATTCCGGATCATAAACTTCTTCTTATCAACAAGGAAAAGCGACTCTTGAAAGACACTTTTTCATATCTCTCAGAAGTATGGCTTTCTTATCGCCCAGAAGTGTCACAGAGTGGCGCACTTCTTCCCAAAGGAAGATAAGAATGCGATAACGCTGGAGTGAAGCATTACCCATTGGAAGAATTTCAATTTTATCTTCCGCTGTAAAAAAATTGATACGAATTCACCCTAAATGTACAGCACTGGCGCTTGCTCGGTGCAACTTCCTCCTCCTCTACAGCACAGACCATAGCCAACGACTAAGGCCCAATTTCTCAAAGTCCGGTTGGTCAACTTGACAGGCAGTTTAACCGAATTTGAGTGTCTCATGATGTATGTGGCCTAACCGGAGGAACAAACTTAAGCGCTGCTCATCCACCGGTCAACTTTAACCGCGAGCTCAGCCCCGTTGAAACTATCGATATTTTTATCGATATACAAACAGCTGGCCGCACACGTGCTTTGTTTATTGTAATATTTGCTGCTACACCAAATGTTTATGAATAAACGAATTTTCCAATGGAAATGCAATTCGATGAGGCAGAACATCGAACTTTAGTCAACTTTTACGCAAAACAATGATCAGCAACAACCAATGGCATTAAAAACAAACAAACCGAACCGAGTCAGCTGTGTACTCGTTCGTTTAGTCAAACAGTATGGTTACACTGAAGCAGCGATAGGCATTTATCGATATCAGGCGAAACTGCTGCTGATAAAAGCAAATGACTTAACCGCTCGTCATCTTGACGAACTAATCTGACCGGTAATTGGCTAACGGGAACCTTTGAGAAATCCAGCCTAAGTGTTTCTAAGTTTTAAGTGCTTACATTGAGCTTCACTTTGAATTCTAGAAATATTCTTTACATGAGATACGGAGATGCAGATGGTTGTGGATATATAGTTGAAAACTCGGTTAGTGAAGATCAAATGCCGTTGGATAATCAACTTGATCGGGAATGGAAACCATTGCAAAGCCATGGAATCAGAGCCAATGCCAAAAGCTTTGTGAATGCATGTTACAACAATACTTACCAATAGGGCCAGCAATCTTATATCAATAATTTGGTACTCGAATCTACCACTTAAGTGTGGTGCCATGGTAACTAGCATAAGAGGCTAGATGACCCAACATTTCCCAGTTCCCATCGGCAACCAACCAACAGCGAACCCCTCAAGTTCTCCCTTCCCGCTCTCAACCATCCTCGCCCCATCATATCCTCATAATTTACTGGCCGAGCACACTTGATTTGCATCGTTTACATGACCATTAATGTAACTTTCTGTTTCTGCCTACGCAGCTTCTAGTTACATTTTCAATTCCATTTCCAGCAGCTGCGGTTGTTGAGGTCCGGAACGGGCGCCTTGGGACATACCGCCCCACCGGCAACTGCTGACCACAGGCCTTGTTGTTGTTCTTGTTGTTCTTGTTGTTGATAATGATTATGTCAACAAAAGCGTTGCCTACTTTTTGGGGCGGGCTAATGATTTTGCGGCACTCAAGTGACTTGGGGGGTTGGGGGAGAAAGTTGGACAAAAGGTACACCAGGGACCCCACACACATGTATGTATACATATTTAAATTACCACAAATTGTTGTGGTTTATGCCCTCCCCCCGGTCCGCCCCATCCCACTCCACTTCGTATGCAACAGCGTTTGTGTTTATCATTTGGAATTCCATATTTATTTTATCAATTTGTTTGTTCCACTTTTGGTTTCGAATGGGGTTAAAATTGTACATTAAATTTGGTAATAATTGAGCAAATATTAATTCTCGTTTTTATTCGAAGAAGAAGAAAATTACAGCGCGGAAAGGGGAGGGAAAACACATTTACAGAGGCGATTCGATGATATGTTTGAAATTAGAATTTCGATTATCAAGTGTATATAATACTGGTGTGTGTATAATATATATGTATATATATATATATATATGTACGTAAGTAAGACAGTTATTAAGGATTAGGTTGAAAATCAGTTTGGCAGATTGAGCCCTATGATATTGTTACGATTTTGATTTTAATTGTAATATTAAAGTTCAATTAGTTGTTAGGTTTAAGAAATATTCCATTCAATTCGTGGTAAAGTAATTATTCGATAACTATTCGATATTAATCGCAAGTTGAGCTGTGCGTTGTAGCAAATGGAAATGAGTATCCGAATTATTGTTAACATTGTTATTAATTAATTTGTCGAAGCAAGCGTAGTTGAGCGCGTCCTCCCGGCTCAGTCGTAGCTGAGCGAGATATTGGACTTGGGTGTGGGCAGCGGCGAAGTGGTGTTCTCCTCCTCGTCATCATTCTCCTGCGAGTCCTCGGGCTCCCCGAGGGCATGCACAAACTCATAGAAATCGATGCGCCCATCACCATCGACATCCACCTCTTTGATCATGTCCTCAACTGCAATGGAAGAGACCAAAAAGTGGAGTATAAAACACGCCGAGAGGGAGGGGAAACACAACAACAACAATAACAACAGCTTACTGTCCTCCTCGTCGAGATCCTCGCCCAGACACTGCAGCACCGCCCTCAAATCGGAGGCGGTTATATAGCCACGATTGTGTTTATCGAACACACGAAAGGCATCACGCAATTCACGCTCCTCCTGATCGGCCGACGAAAGACCCGACTTATCCTCATAAGTCATGTTCGAGAGAATATCCACAAATTCCTCAAAGCTAACGTTGCCATCGCCTAGAATGAGCAGAGAAAACAGGAATCGAAGAGGTGGACCATATGGTATATTTCAGGGGATTTCTATCCAGTCAAGCTGGATTGGATGCTCTGATTTCATATCTGGCAATATTTTTATCGATCGGTGGTGAGGGGGCTGACTTATGGAGGGGGAAGGGAGTGCAATCTAAACACAAAATCAAATGGGGTATCGTTTTATAGGTTTTCGGGTGCTTGGATTTCATTTCTGGCAATATTATTCCCATGGGCGGCGAGGGGGCTGACTTTAGGAGGGGTAAAATCTAAACAAAAAATCAAATGGGGCATCGTTTTATAGGTTTTCGGGTGCTCTGATTTCATTTCTGGCAAAATTCTTTCCATAAATGGTGAGGGAGCTGACTTTAGGAGGGGGAACGTATTGAAATCTAAACAAAAAATCAAATGGGGTATCGTTTTATAGGTTTTTGGGTGCTCTGATTTCATTTCAGGCAATATTTTTCCCCTGGGCGGCGAGGGGGCGGACTTATGGAGGAAAAAGGGGCTTAAATATTAAAAAAATATTAAATGTGGTATCTTTTCATGGGTTTTTCAGTGCTTTTATCTAATTTTTGGGAATATTTTCCGGATCAAAAGTTCGATGAGCAAAACACGGAAGGGTTCTTAGGCTTTGAAAGTCAATCTTAGGCTCGATTTTGGGTTCATGGAACCTTTAAAACTTAATTGGCCACTGTGTCAACCATTTCATGCAGCTGGAACGCAACATCGACTTTGAAAACTTCTGCTGGTCAGTTTGGCATTTTGCCCCAGTGTGCAGTGGCAACTTTTCTGCTCACATTGCCGATCCAAGAGCTCGAAGCCCAGTTCAAACGGCTCAACGCTAACTCATTCGAATAACTCTTAGCTTGAATTGAGCGTTCAATAATCGGACATATTTATGAACGACTTAAGGACAGACCATAATTTGCACAGGTTTCCTTTCAAAACCAATAAGAGGGCTAAGAACTGGAAAGCTGCTTTCAAAAGGATTGTGTTATATATTCTAGTTCTTCGACCCCTCCCTTCCTTTACGCACCATCCACATCGATCTCCTGCAACATCTCTTGCAGCTCCTCGACGCGCGCGAATTGTCCCAGTGAGCGCATCACAGTGCCCAGCTCCTCTTTGGTAATACAACCATCGCCATCCTTGTCAAATAGGCGAAAAGCCTCGCGAAACTCTGCAATAGCGAGAGAGATTATAGATTAGATAGTGCTCCCTCCTCCTGCCCACCACAATTCCTCTGGTTGTTGCCTACCACGCATCTGACCCTTGGAAATGCAGCGACGTTTGTCCGAGGCATTGGCATTGGCATCGGCATTGCCAGACTCCACCACATAGGAGCTGGAGCGTTGCGAGAATTGACGTGTTTTCGTTTTACGCTTATTCCGCAAGTTGCCGCCCACGCTCAGCGCCGCCTTGGCGGGGGCACGCGGCTGAGACGGCGACTGCTCATACACATCCCCGTCCTCCTCCTCCTCATACTCATCGTCATCATAGTCATACTCCTCGCCATCCTCATCCTCATCAAGGACCATCTGCTCACTGAGATTCTTTTGTGCATAGCTGACCCGTGTGCTATGCTTGGTTGCCGTTCCACTGCCATCGCATGAGCTGGAATCTGTGTCCGCATCCGAATTGGTATGGGCAGCGCTTCGTTGTTGTGGTTGCTGTTGCTGTTGTTGTTGCTGTTGCTGTGTTGTCACTTTCTTGCGTTGTCGCTGGCGTCGTTGTGGCTGCGATGCCTGTGGCTGCTGTTGCTCTTCATTTGTGTGATGCTGCTGCTGCTGCTGCTGCTGCTGTGCCTCCTCCTCCTCGGCTGCCACTTCAACGGCACCTGCTGACGTCTGCTCCTCGTCGGGTTCATCGCCACTGACTGCCGCGTTCCTCGTCTGTAAGAAAAAGCCATTGATATAATCCCCCACAGAATGTTACAATCAGACCACATAAATTGTCATTTTGGTGTGTCCCGGATGATGACTGTGAAACGCTTCCCTGATGTGGCATAGTTTGAGTTGCCTTTTTTTTAAGGCTACTTACTTCACCACTGGCTGCAGTAGAATATGCCACAGCCGCACAAGTTTTACAACATTTGGGATAGCTAAAGAAATCTGATTCAAAATACAATATGAAGAATAAGAACGTTGGAACTATTTCAGTTTCCTGTCCAACTACAAAAGAGAATTTGAGTATACAATGAACTGGCTTCATATTGTGTACAGATGTAAGCCGTCTGAAGTTCAACTATTATACATTCCCACTATAGTGGAGAGAAGACAAAATAGTCTTCATACCGATGGCTGATCAACCCTCACATGTAAAACCAAGCGACCATGGGCCAACCAATTCATACTCGTTTCTATTCAAAACCCTTAAAAGACTTATTGAGGGCCTAACTAAGGTTAACTTTAAGCCCCTCTCTTTAAGGACACACACAATATGCGTACAGCAACGGAAGCTCTTCTGGTCTCAAAGATTGAGAAACCTCTTGAAGTGGCATACATTTCTCGATATCCGAACGCCCAACCCAATGCCTTCATCTGTGGCCTTCACAGATGTGGAAGCGGATATGCCCCTGTAAAGATCCATCGACCAGCTGCGAACCAGCAGGTCGGTGTACTCGCAGCTTGAGGGCATTTGGGCTTACGGATGCAGCTTGCAGTTTGGACGTTAATCCAAACAAAACGGAGCTTGTGTTTTCCACCAGGACGTACAAAATTCCTTATCTTAACCCTCCCAAAATCAACGGAGTAGTCCTTCACAGAAGTTAATCGATATGTATCAATTATCTTCACATTATTCGTCTTGTATAAACGAACGAGTTGGAATGTCATGTCGAACGGATTGCTTTAAGTTGCAATCGTATACCGAGTACTTAGCATTGAGTCAAGAACTGAGTACCGAGTACTGAGAGTCGTGTATTAAGTATTAAGTACTGAGCATCAAGAGCTGAGCTTCGAAAACTGATTATTGAAAACTGAGTAGCGAATACCGAGATCGAGTATCCCACCCAACATTTTCTTAAGATCATTTTCAAAAAAATCACCCTGATGAGTCTTTTCCGGCCCCATTTGATGATCCATAAGAGATGCCTATCATATGCGATTGAGACTTGAAAATTACTCATAAAAATATGCTGATTTAGTTAAATACGACTTAAAAAAGACTTTCAAATGACTCGAAACTGATTGCAAGCTGAGCAGAAGCAGAAGAATCAATTTTTTTTTAGCAAAAATCACCTTAATGAGTCTTTTTCTAGAGCTTCTGATGATTAAAAGGAAATTTCTATCATGTGCTAGAAGACTCGAAAAAGACTCATGCAAATGATTCAATTGTGCCTTCTGCTGATCAGTTTCGACTCCTATTTGAGTCATTTGCGAGTCCTTTTCAATTCGTACTTAATCAAATCACACTATGAGCATGTGCATAAGTCATTTTGGAGTCTTCTTTAAATCGCACTTGATAGTAATCTTTTTTTAAACATCAAAAACGCTCGAAAGAGACTCCTTACTATGATATTGCTTAAAATGATCTTCCAAATGTTGGGTGGATAACATAAGGTATACATATTCTTGATCAGCATCAACAGACAATGCCATGTATTATAATATTCCGTCCGCCTGTTCGTCGCTATAAACACCAAATCTCAGAGTAGTAGAAGTAGAAGAGCTAGAGCAACCTTAATGTCAAATAGCTGATCAAGTTAAATTACTGTGTGTATACCCATGAATGTGGTTCCCAGGATATTGCTACTTTTCATACTTCTTTTAAGTATGCAAGAAGTTTAAAATAAACTTTGATATGTGTACAATGAACACTGTACACACATATACGGGTCACTGCCTCATTGGTAGACATGCAGCACGCTTGGACAACGACTTCTGTAGAAGCTGCAAGTGTGAGCAAGAGGAGGAAACATTATAGCATCTTCTTTACCGCTTCCCAGCACTTGGGAGAAGATGATTCACAATACTTGGTCACCGCTTTGCACTCAACCTATTGGAAATATGTAAGATAGAGATTCTGTCTCTACTCAAATGGCTTTATCTTTTTCTGCACCTACCTAGACTTGGACATATCGCTCTGCAGAGGTGCTAGGCACTTGACTCCTGCACAATTAATGCGAAAACGCTCGCTGAAGTTTGCCTCTTCCTGAAGGTCATCTATTAACAAGACAGGATTCACCTGATATGTCTGTGAAGAGTGGACAAACTGGCCAGACTAGGCATAACCATCAACCTCCTTTTAGAGCAGAGCACGTCAGGGATGTCCTTGGCTAACTACAAGCTTCACACAAAAGCCGAAACACCATGTCTCGTTTCGGTTAGGTGGGAAAACTCTTTCTCTTTATTCGGTAACCAGACTTTTGTGACCAGCGCTCAACCGAAATCGTAGCAACACATCTTTTTGTTACAAAAGGCAGAACATATCGCTTCTGGCACGGACCCAGATGGGTCAGTGTCCTATTGGCAGAGACGCAGAAGTTGCAGACTTGAAGAGGAGGAGTAAATGGTACAACAGTCGTAAGCGGAGACTTATTGTACCTGGTCAACCTCTTCTACTCAATCTCTCGGAGATATCCAAGCCAGAGATTCCAGTTCCTCTTAAGTTTATTCTATCCAGACAATGGTCCAGTATTGAGAGGCGTGCTCGGTATTAATAGGGCTTGACAGGGAATATATCGCATAGCATCTAACACAAATGGCCTAAGTAAGAGAGCAACTTGTTGCTCTCAGCCATTGAAATCTAACATAACCTTACCTAAGTGTCAATTTGGACTAAAAACTCTCTTGGAGGTACGAGGTGGGAGGTACAAATCGCACCTAAGTAACCGTATCTCGGCGATCCACAAGAAATGGGAATAAAACTAGGGTCGGCACTAAAAGCAGAGACGTAGGCAGAATTAAAGTCCATGTAGAAATACTCTTGTACCGCTAGATGTGGTGTAGCGGGTAGTGTGTGCGCCTCCAGTGCAAAATGTTGTGGTTTCGATTCCACCCCATACACGAAGGAACTATTCTCAGAGGACCTTGGCCAGTTCAGCTTTTACGCTGCCGTCACCTTCACTGCCACTGGCGTCGGCTGGCAAATAAGCTAAGCAAACTTGATTAATTTTTTGGAAAGCGGTTGAAAACCTGAAGCCTTATTTTGAGCACGGTTGATGGTCGTGTTCAGTGAACTCAAATTACATTTTGGTGCGAGTTTTCGGGCAAAATTGAAGCCACTCAGACACCCACACGCACACGCACACCCACACACACAACCCCAAATATACCCTTTGCCACCCGCCACCGCCAACACTCACCATTAGCTGCCTGAGCTCGCGGGCAATTGTTGACCCAGTTAAAAATTTATTAACTGCCGTAAAAAGTCGTTTTCCTTCCAATGTGGCGGCCTTCGTTTAGCAATTTGCGCTTAACTTTAAGAATCTCTCAGCTCCTGGTCGTCGTCGCTGGGTGCTGCCGGGTTGGTTTGCCACCGAATATTCAAATTTCATTGGCCACGCCACCGCTCTTCTGCTCCTCCTGTCGTGTCCTGTGCCTGTGACGAGATAGAGAAATGTTGATTAAGCAATTTCGCATTGAATGCAATTGGAATGGGGCGCACACGCTCGTTGAAGGGACACGTAACTAATTTCTGTCAAACGATTCGAATGCACATGGAAATGAGGACAATTAATTGAATAGCAATAGTTGGCTTTGAAATGGACTTCGCCTGCTGTCACCCCCTGCCCTATGCTTGCCCCAACTGCTGACTTCAGTATCTCACTTCCAATCGTTCGGTTCAGTTCGTAGAACAAAATTTGCATATATTTTTAGTTGTTTTTTTTTTGTTTTAATTCGCTGAAATTGATTAAAATGGCCAAAAGGACAGCCTCCTGCATGGAGCTTAGTTCCAGTCTGAATGTTAAGGCTTTGATCGAAAAGTTCGAGCGTTTGCCCCAACAGCCCGAACAGAGCGCACAGAAGTTGATGCTCTGTGAGAGTCGGGAATGCGATCTCAGTTCACTCAAAGGACGCGTGGCCCAGACGGTGGCCAAGTTCGAGCGCGACAACAGACTGCAGAAGCGAGTGAGGCAGATTGGAGATCATTTAATGAAATTCTTTCGCTCCAAGTCAATTCCAGCTGAGCCGGCGAACGACTTGGCAGACCTAGTAGAGGAGGAGGAGGCTACCGAAGAGCTGGATATAAGCGATGAAGGTAAACCTGAGTGGCATCTGCTGGCCGAGACCCCAGGCCCATTTGTGGATGACGATCTTGATTTGAGTCCTAAACGCACCGTCGGCTCGGTCAGCTATTATGTGTCTACGATAAGTAGATATGTGTGCCATCTGCTCTTAAATACTCTGTGCTGCACTACCTTATTCAGGTTGTAGGGAGTTTTTCTACATTTACCCAACTCAGAGCTGTATTTGGTAGGTTGCCTCGCCTCGCAGTTGGAACTTGCGTTGTCCTTAATATATGGCAAGGATATTGTGGTCCGATGTAAGTGCCGAAAGAAGCCGAAAGAACTTCTTGCTTAAAAGTGTTTCTCAACAGATTCGGCGGTATGATGTAACCTGATCTGGCTCAGAGACTCCGCCAGATTTAACCCAGAATGTGTGTAACTTGTGATCATTTAAATTTCAAGTCCAGATCAAGCGGCAGATATGTATTACCCAAAAGGATGTTAATAAAATTAGGCTAAATTTCACATAAAAGGTAATGTAGAAGGGAGAGCATGACGGATGGAATGAAGGGAGAAATTAAGTTATAAAATGAGAAAGAAAAGTTTGAGAAAGAATTCAACTGAGAAAGGTATGAATAAAGATAGGAATAAACAGAAAGGAATAAAGTGAGAAAGGAATAAATTGAGAAACGAATAAAGTGAAAAAGGCATAAAATGAGAAAGGTATGAGTTGAGAAAGGAATAAAGTGAGTAAGGAATAAAGTGAGTATGGAATAAAGTGAGTATGGAATGAAGTGACAAAGGAATAAAATGAGAGGTATGAACTGAGAAAGGAATAAAGTGAGAAAGGTATGAATCGAGAAAGGAATAAAGTGAGTATGGAATAAAGTGACAAAGATATAAACTGAGAAAGGAATAAATTGAGTAAGGAATAAATTGAGAAAGAATAAAAGTGAAAAAGGAATAAAATGAGAAAGGAAATAATTGAGAGTTATGAATTAGGAAAGGAATATAGTGAGAAGGCTATGATTTAAGAAAGGGATTAAAGTGAGAAAGGAATAAAGGGTGTAAGGAATAAAGGGAGTAAAGAACAAAGTGAGAGGGGAATACAGTGAGAAAGGAATAAAGAACAAGAAAGTCGGTCAAGCCCGACTATAACATACTCTGTACCAAGAAAATTTGTCTTTTGATCATAACTCGAAAACCGTTCATCCGATCTTCTTTATTCCTTTGGCGGATCGATAAGTTATCCTAATAACTAAATATGTCCAGAAGGAACAAGCCATCTATCTTCAAAACTGTGGGAGATATGACGTTTTTTCTAAATTGCGGGGGCGGGAGGGGGCGTGGCCAAAATTGAAAATAAACTTGATCTGCCTGCAGACATAAGAAGCATATGTCCCATACATGTCAAACCTCTATCTCTTACCATCTCTGAGATCTGTGCGTTCAAATTTTGTTTGCGGAATGAAATTTCGGCTGCGGAAACGTTGAGGGATGTTGCGGAAGGCCTTTGGTGATTCTACCATGTCACAAAAAAATGTTTATAAGTGGTACAAAGACTTCAAAGAGGGTCGAGAACGTGTGGATGACTTGGAGCGCTCCGGACGACCATCGACGTCAACAGATGACCAACACGTCAATGAAGTGGAGGAATTAGTGCGCAAAAATCGTCGGTTGACTGTTAGAGACCTTACTGATATGATCGGAATATCAGAAGGATCTGTGAAAACCATTTTGAAAGACCATTTGGGCCTACGAAAAGTCAAATCACGTTTTGGTACCGAAAGTTCTCAATTTCTTGCAAAAAAGTCATCAAAAATTCGACGCATATCGTTCCGCAACCACCGTATTCGCCTGATTTGGCGCCGTGTGACTTCTGGCTATTCCCAAAACTCAAGAGACCACTTCGGGGAACGCGTTTCGAGTCGATTGAGGAGATAAAAGCAAAATCGAAGAAAGCGCTGATGGCTATACCGGAAAGGGACTATTTGGCATGTTTCGAGGATTGGAAAAAACGTTGGCATAAGGGTATTTTATCGGGAGGGGATTACTTTGAAGGGGATGAAATTGATTTAGAAGAATAAATAAAGATTTTTCATTTTTACAAACAAATTCACCTTACTTTTTGCCCACAGTAGTATACTTTATGGGGTCGGAGATGCTTCCTTCTGCCTGTTACATACTTTTGCACAAACTTATAATACTCTGTGCACCTACGGTACAGAGTATAAAAATAGGAATAAAGTGAGTAAGGAATAAACTGAGAAAAGAATGAAGTTACTTCTACTTCCCTCGAATTAAATTGAGAAAGGTGTGAACTGAAAAAGGTATAAAGTGAGAAAGGAATAGCGATTGAATAACGATTAAAGATAAAAAGGAATACAGTCACTTAATAATAAAATGCGAAGGCTATGTTGTGTAAAGAAAGTGATTGACGAGTAAAGAGAGAAGGAAATAAAGTGAGAAAACAATAAATTGAGAAAGGAATACAATGAGTAAGGAATAAAGTGAGAAAAGAACCTAGAGAAAGGGGAATAAAGTGAGAGAAGAATTAAATAAGAATGGATTTAAATCAGAATGAATAAAATTTAGAAAGGAATAAATTCAGAAAGGATTACAGTGAGAAATAAATAAAGGGAAAAAGAAATAAAGCGATAAAGGCGTAAAGTAAGAAAGGAATAGTGGAATGAAATAATAGAATGAGAAATTAATAACTTGAGAAAGGATTGAATTTAGAATAGAGTGAAGTTAGAAACAAATGAAGCTATTTAGTTTGAAAATATTAGGCCATTAAATACAGTAAAAAGGATATAAAGTTATACGGGAATGGGTTGAGAGAAATGTAGCATAACATAATTAGTGAGAAATGGAGTAAAATAAATGCAATGGATTAAAAGAAATAAAGTGAGAATTCAATGCAATGAGAAAGGAATGAACTAGGGAATGGAGTGAGACGTGAACGGAGTAAGAAGGGAACGGATTGAGAAAGAAATAGGGAAGAGAAAGTAAGAGATTGAGAGGGCAATAAAGTGATAGAGGTATAAAATGAGAAAAACGTTGGCGAGAAGCTAAGTGAGAAAGAAGTGAAGTAAAGTAAGAATCTCCCAGCGGCGCAGAGCTGAATGAGGTAAGTCCACAACATGCACTACAATAGGCACACCCACGTAATGGGAACGTCTCGCTACGTTTCGAATATACAGTTGTGCGGTAGAGACTTCCATTTCCATACACCTAGCACTAAACAGTGTCCCAAGTTGTAAAGTATTTGTTAGACATCTCCAAACATATTGTTTGTGGATGGGTGCCAGCTAGTTCACAAGGCCACATACAAGTTCCCAAATGGTGTATCGTCTTGTGAACTGAACGCATACATACTTCCTCGCTAACATTTTCCTAAATGGTGTCTTGCGTTGTAATCTAAAGCCGACGTGATATCTGTTATCCGCCCAATTTTCCCACTACATAGAAGTCTATGTTGAAGACAGAAGGCCCACGAAAACGGCCAAGCTTGTGCAAAGGTATACAGGATTGTAATCGGTTCTTGAAAGCTGCCAGCCTTCAAAGTGTTGAAGAGAACATCGATCTTGTAATGGGTTTTGGCGCCGCTGCGGTACTAAGATATGAAGCAAGTAATAGATTGAGAAGCGAATGGCTTTAAAACGTATGAACTAATACAGGAACTTTTAGGAGCTATTAAGATAGTTTTTGAAGACAAAAAAGTATTCAGTGCTAAGAAAATATAATAGTCTAGGATTTTTGTAAAGAAAGTTGGGAATAACTTAATAAGAAAGAAATCTGATGGTGGAAATTAAAGTAATTAAGATAGAAAAGATTCAATGTTCCGATTATAAAGCTAAAGCTTGGCGTAGACAGAAAGCCTCTTTGGATATGATTCCCACATTACTTTTCAACCCAACTCAATACTATATCAAGTCGTCCCCATAATTGTTTTGCAATCTAATCAAACAAATTGCGAATAGAGCCCATTCAGCCAACTCCACAGTTGAAAAATGGTTCAAATGAAACTGCGTCGATCCAATCCGTTTATGGCTGAAGCCTTGAAAGAGAGGCTAAAGTAAACAGTAAACGCTATCAAATTTTGGCCCAAAAGGCGATTCGATTTTAAATTGCATTTCGATTGCTTGTGTGCAATTTTTAGCATACATATTTCATTTTGCCACCTCGGCGACCAGCCGCAGGATAGGAATGCAAGGCTACGTGCAGCTGCAGCTGCCTTCGCAGCCAACAAGCGGGCGAGTTGTGGCCAAAAGCGGAAGGAAGCTGGGCCCACATGCTGATGCCTAGGCACTGATGCATAACCACAAAATAAATGGCCAAAAGGAAGTGGCAAAGCGTAAAGGACCGCACAAGGACGACGACACATTAAACTGCATTCATATGCAGAAATTTTGTGCTTAAGCTGTATTCAGATTTAAATTTTGATTAAACGCAACCCATCACATTTCAGCCCATAAGATTTGCATACTAAACCCAAGCAGTACACTGAGCGACACAGTCGAGTTTGGGTGAAGCACAAGAGATGCTTAAAGGTTTTTCCATTCCTTTTTTTTGTTTGCAGTGCATCAGCTCAAGTTTGCTAAAAATTTCTTATGGCAAAGTTTTTGACATGAAATAAATGAAGACACCAGGCAGTCCGCTGCCAACTTACTGTAACAAATGCGCTTTGCATAACTTTGTCAATGTTAGTTTGTTTGTTTGTTTATTAGCAGGAGTTCAAAATTGAGGCTTAAGCTGAGGCAGACAGCTGGCTTCAAACTTTCGCAGCAGGATGAAGCGCGGGATAAGCAATCAGCGCTGATGAATGAAAGCGCAGGTGAAGTTTTAAATTGATTCGACCACGAATAGTTTTTGGGCGCCACAGCCACGATAAATCAATTCGTTGTGTTCGCAATTTATATTTCGAAAATTCAAGTTTCGCCACACGAACGCATGGGGCGTATGCGTAATTTTTTATGGACACTGTATGCTGCTGCTCTCCCCTGCCCCCTCCCCCCTTGTTTCAGCTGTTGTCGACAAAAGTTTACGCATTTCAAGCGCATAAATCACACAAGCAAACACAACTTATGGGGGCGCCTGTCGTCCTTTGACACGCCCATTCGGCATTCACTGCAACACGTAAATTTTGTTTTCGGTAGCAATAAAATTTTAACAACTCGAACGAAGCGCAAAGCAAAGTCAAACAAACATAAAACGTTGACCAAAGACGGCTTGTGGGAGGAGGAGGGGGGGACCAGGGTGGCAACCACCCCTAACTGTACCCACGAGGGATGCTACTTGTATTTGTGAAAGGCTGCCTTAAATAAGGCAAAAATTGAGGGGGAAAATGCTTATTTTGCCAAATGTTCCAGGTCTGGTGGCGCCATCTATTGATGGAAATATATTAAGATGCTACTTTTTCTTGTCTTCTTTAACATTCGGCGATTCCCTTGCTTTTCAAGCAGGTAACTACAACAACACAAGTAGGCAAAATCTAGTACCGACCAACTAATTGCGATGATAAACCGAACCGGTTAATGCTGAACCGCAGCAAAAATCACTTGGCAAAACAATGAACTTCAGCCAATGATACAAAGTAAGTTTGGGAATTTTCATCGATTTTCACCAATAAATAACGACTCACTGATGGACCCTCTAAAAGGAATATCACTATAGACCGAAATGGTCTCTAGAGATACCAATTTGAAGACTTGTCACCATTTCCAGCAATTGTTTCACCAACCTTTCTTCACACAACATTCCAAAGCCATTTCCTTTATGGCAAGATATTGTGGTGTGGTGCAGCGGGTAGTGTGTGCCTTAAACACCCAGTTACCTTTACTAGCTATTAGCGCCAGCTTTGAAGTAACTAGTCATGAAAAAGCTTCTGAAACCTTGCCGTTTAGATTCGGTCTTAAACTCTGTAGGTCTCTTTCTCTTTTGCGAAAATTGGATGTACAGGGTTGCCCATATTCGACGGACCCATGTTTTTTTTTTAAAAATCAAAGAAAAAAATACAAATTTGGCGGTTGGCAATCTTAATCATTTAATTTGTTCCAAGTAGATTTGTTTACATCAATTTTTGAATATGATATCTCTCAAATGGCCGCCTCTGGCGTTGATGGCGTATTGTGCCCTTTTTGCAGCATTTTCCATCGTTTTCGCCAACATTTCGGCCGGAATAGCGGCTATTTCTTCACGAATGTTGTCCTTGAGCTCTTCTACGGTCCTTGGCTTGTTAACGTAAACCTTTGACTTCAAATATCCCCACAAGAAGAAGTCAGGCGGCGTCAAATCGGGCGAACGCGGTGGCCAGTCCAAATCACCACTTTTCGACATCAAACGGCCCGGAAACAATTTCTTCAGAAAATCGATTGTTATGCGACTTGTGTGCGGTGGAGCGCCGTCTTGTTGAAACCAGAACTGCCTCATACGCTTTCGACGAATAATTGGCATCACAAAATTGGTCATCATGTCGCGATAACGCTCCTGGTTGATGGTAACAGCATGGCCATTTTCATTTTGGAAGAAAAACGGCCCAATGACCGTTTTCGCACTAACGCCGCACCAAACTGTGACTTTTTCGTCATGAAGAGGCACTTCTTGAATCTCCTGAGGATTTTCAGTGGCGTAAATACGGCAATTTTGCTTATTTACGGTCCCATTCAATGTGAAATTTTAATTTTTTAAAAGCACGTTGAGTTTTCACAATTGACTTGTTCTGTTGAATGTAAATTTCAACTATTTCAGAGCGCTCGCGTGGCGTGTATTGTTCCATGGTAAAAATCTGCTTGGACTGACGCTTCAAACGCGGTATGTCATTAAGCGATCTGACATCTCTGTCAAAAGTTATGGCGTTGCCAGATGGGTCCGTCGAATATGGACAACCCTGTACACAAGCCAAGAGATTGAGAGGAGCTCAAGTATTTCATAACTTTGTAGGCACACTTATATAAGAATTTAGAGCTATTCAAGTTATTTCTATGAATTACATTTTCACATATTCTCTTAAGAATTCATAATATTCGAAAACGGAAACGTGCGCTTATAAAGTATATACAAAATATAAAGTAAACCACTGAAACAAACTGAAACCGCGGTTTAGTTAGCTCCAAAATCTATATAACGAACCGGTCCGAAGCATTAAAAGCTTGGATTCAAAGATATATGCGAGTTACAGATCTGGTATTTACAACTTTTAGTTTAGATTTATACTTTAACTTCAACTGGCTTAACAATATTACGCTAAGAATAGGTTTTTCTTAGATTTCATTCAATTAGTCATCTAAATACTCCTTTAGACAAATAATATCTGGATGAATTTGTTGACCGTTTAAGGAAGTTATTCGCTTTTTTGAGAGCACACATCGCTAATCTAGTATTCTAGATAAGTGTGTGTTTTTATGGAACAATTACATTAAACATTAATAATTATATAATAAAGTTAACCTAGAAGTATACTTCTCATGTTGGGTGAGATAAATATAAATAAAGATAAATATATATTTCAAAATAAGTTTATCAAATTTTTGAGTTTATGCTTAAAATGTCCTGATTTTGTACCGCCCATAAGTATGCAAGAAGTATTTAATACAAATGACTAGCCTACTGCACTACCAACCTTTCAATATCCTGAAAAAGAGTATTATATCGTTGTTTGGGACATATTGTCAAAAATCCCAAGGCAAACCAAATATAAGAAAGTACTGCACGTATCCTGCCTGGTCATTTACCAGGTTGAGCTGTAGCTCTGGGATAATAATATGGAGCCTCCTTATAAACAGAGCCGACCTTTGATGGACCTCCCTTCACTTAAGACCCGTAGAACTTACAAGCTCTTGGCTGGTCCAACAAACTATGCCCATTCAGATCAATTCCGTAGCCTGTAGCTTGCACCTAAAGCACAGATTAATGTCTTACCTAAGTTAGGAATTGTATTTACTGCTAAAAGAGCACTGACCACTCCTTCTGGGAGTTGGTGAGAAGACGTGTTAGACATAAGTGGACTCCACTCATTCGACTTGGATCAATAAATGTGAGGTGTTATTCAAAACCGAGAGCTGCTATGCAGAACGCTCCTCTAGAGCTTACCAGTTTCATAATCCCGCACAAAACACTATCTTTCCCCCATTCAGTAAACTACAGCTCTTTCAGAGCAGCAGCCCTCGTTCTCTACACAAAACCATATCGAATTTGTATGAATTCCTTTCATAACCGCTTTTCTCACTCTAAATTAAATATAATGTTGTTTGTGGTCGTCGTTGGTGGTATAAATACAAATGCTGCGGTCAGCCAGCCAGTCAGTGTGTGCGTGTGTGCGTTGGTTCCGTTCTTTGTTTAGTTCATCAGTCCAGCTCCGGCATTCCACTGTCTGTTTGTGACATTTGACCATAGAAATTGCATTAAAATTTCACTCGACTTGCTGCTCCGTAAATAATCAATCTCAAACAGAATAAAAGTTGTATGCACATGGGAAATTCCATCCAATGACCATGCTCTCAATAGTTCCACCAAAGCCCAAAAGAGACAGCTTTAAGATTGAACTGCACAAACAATTAGTTTAATATTTAAGTTTTCCTGAAACTTTTGGCCAACAAATACCGTTGGTCAAAGGAACTGGAAGTGGAATTTATTGGGTAATCAGAACTTCTTGGCTTTGTGTGTTTTTTGTTGGCAGCAAAGAAGCATGTGTCAAGGTGAAATTGTTGTACAAAGAATTCTGTAATTTTCTGGCATTAAATTGTTTCTTATTTGAAAGCAACTGAAACTTTTGGGGATGGTTAATATTCTACACTTGATATCAGGGTCGAACCCCACGTTGGGCGCCATTTTGTATGAGAATGTTTATTTTACCCGTGTCTTGATTTCTGACACCAAAATCCACCCAGTCCAGGGTGTTCGCTTCTGCCGGCTTGCTTTTTGTTCCCAGCCTTTGCTTCGATTGTAATTTATTTTTAATAAAAAGTTGACATCCCAAGTTTTAGCAAATGTCCTCTTCCCAAGGATAATCCCAGCACAAATGATTAAACACATTTCTGATTTATCTTTATTATGAGGTAGATGCTTATTATAGGTAGATGAACCGATATTTTTTGCAATTTTCGGTCTGTAATTCATTATTTTTGAAAGGACATTGGATTGGTTCGAATTGGTAAAGTTAAATCCGATTTTAATGATCGGTTCGGGTTTTTTTTTTGTATCTACTACTCTTTTATATTTAAGGACCTCCCAGACCTACCGATTTAGAGATCTATAAGATCTAGGACCAAACTAGCTGGAGCCAGCAGCCTTACTAAGCAAGGACGTAGCATGGAGAAACTATTTCTCCAACCTGCTGGTAGGCAATGACGAACACCCTGACGCCTCTGGAGAAGTAGTATGACCATGACGAAGTCTGGTTAGCCAAAAAAAGGCTAAAAACTAAAAAATAATCGAGGAACTGGTAAGGTGCATGCACCAACTCCTATGCAGAATATGGCCCGAAAGGAGCATGCCCGAAGATTGGAATCTAAGTGTTCTTTCTTTTAGGAGACTAAACCCACATCTCCTAACCATTGCTTATAAGGTTCTGTCGTGCATTCTATGTGAAGGTTAAAAACTGGAAATCAGTGAGCTGAATGGACCTTATAAGTGTGGCTTTAGACCTGGGAAATACACCAAAGTCCTGGCATTCAAAGGGAAGTTCTTTGGTGCGGGTCCTGTGAATTGTGATTCGCAGTCCTGACAGGTGCAAACGAACGTTCTCCGCATTCAGCTCAAAGGCCTGGCGTTCAACAAAATGTTCTCCACATTCCTCCCAACTGAATGGAGGTCGACTACATGTTTCTTTGGCTTGGGTGTTGTTCTCTGAATAAAATCTCTGGATTGGAATCGGCTTGGGACATGCTGGCTAATAAAACTTGTTAACTTTGAAAGGCACCCGACCAAAATGAAATGAAAGCTGGCAAAGTCCGACGGTTACTTATAAAGTACATAACCAACATATCCAAGTTTTATTTTATAAAAAACCGATTTTAAAAAAAAGTTATAAAATCAACAATGGTTAACATCAATCAATCAAACAAACAAAAAACTTGACCAACATGACTTCTGCTTCAGTCTAGGGTTGAGGTTGATGGGGATGATGAGGTGGTTGGTAGGTTGGGTTAACTTAGAGCAGCTCCACAATGCGTTCTAAGGCCTCGCAACGCTTAAAAACGAAAAACGTTAGATCATTAGAAATAAATTTTGAAATTGGTTTTCTTTCAAAGCATTTTCGATCTTTGATGTTCAATGTTTCCCAGGCGGATGAAACAGCCAGCGATGGGCACCAATATCTAACAAATCAAGCGCCAGCGAATTGTATTGGATGCCCATCGCTGCTCTACACTTTACTTTCATACAAATCTAAGTTACTTTTACTTAAGTAAAACAAAAGTCCGAGAGTGGGATGAAAAGAACTCGGCCGTAAGCAAAGACAGCACTCTCAACTGTTCTCAACAATCAACAATTTATCATCCCATTCTGTGGAAAATAAAAGGCTGAGTTTAGACTGCTCGATATGACATTTCAAGGTGTATCCGCCACAGAATTGACAACGTTGTTCACATTGAAATCTTAGGAACATACATGCGATTATCCATGTCTCTTGCGTCGATCAATGTAAGCCCAGCCTAATACATACACTCAGTTCAGAGCAAACAATAGGGTTAGCTCATACTTCGGTATGAGGAGTGCTGTGATTTATTGGGTGTGTCAATTAATTTAAAAGATTGCATTATTTGATTGTAACTGCCAAGGAAAAATCATTTAAGAGCATGAAAGCAAACTGCCGCTAAGATTTGTAAAATGCTCTTGAAAGCTTAAGTGAATATCATTTAGAATCAATGCTTGCAAGTCGCCCCAAAACTGTACAAATTGAATTGTGACTTTGCAATATTCCCAGCAAACATTTTATGTAATTTTTGAACACATTCGAGACTTTTTCTCGTCCTAGAACTGATTAAAATGATCTTAAATAATGCTTTTGTGGGGAGAAAATGGTAGCCCAGCAGGGACACTTCAAAGAGAGTCGTTTTTAACCCGTTCTTCTAATCAATTTCGACTCTCATTCGAGTCATTTGCGGGTGTTTTTCAATTTGTACTTCAATATATCATATTTCGAGCCTGCTTTTACTCACACATGATAGTAATCATTTTTAAATCAACAAAAAGGGCTCGAAAAACACTCATTTAAGTGATTTTGACAAAATGATTTTGCAAATGTTGTGTGGGTAGTGTCTTTTTTTTATATATTAACAAAAGTCGCCTTGATGTGTCTTTTCGAGCCTTTTCGAAATAAGATTCATTTCATGTCAGATTCAAAGAAGACTCGAAAATGACTAATACATATGCTCAACTTGAAAAAGACTTGCAAAAGATTTTCCAGATGACTCGAAAACAGTTTGAAAACGACTCTTTAAGAAGATTCAGACAAAAAAATGATTTCAGTTGATAAAATGAGCACATGCATGTCTATTTTAGTCGGGCTAAGACTTAAATGCTGGCGTTTTTGATTGCGTCTTAGCCCACCGAACATTAGGATCTTACCAAAAATCACCTTTTTTGAATGATTTAAGTGAAATTTCTCTAATATAAAACTTCAAAAAAACTCGCAAATTACGCATTCTATGCTCAAAATGTGTTGTACTGTAAATAGATTCGCAAATGACTCAAAAATGTGTCTAAGTTGATTAGAAAATCGGTTGAAAAAGAACTCTTCTTGAAAAGTCGCGGCTAGGGTACCATTTGCTCAGAAAACGAGCTCATTTCTGACTCATTTAATCAGACCATGGTCTCGAAGAGGAATCAAATGTGATTTCAAATTGCATTAAGTCTACCGATAGCATCAAATCTCGCTTGTTCTCACGCACTGACTCTCTTCGCTCACGCAGCACTAAAGCAAAAAAATTCACATGTATGCCTCTTCACTCATTCATTTGGCTCTTTGAAAATCACATATTTTTTGGAGGGCTCACGCTACACCACAACAATAAAATAAACACTTGAGCGATAAGGAAATACTTTTTGAGCTTTTCCACTTTAGATATTTTTTGTATTTATTTCATTTGTGAAATGGCTAATGGGGCTAAGTGGAAATATGTGTCGATGGGGACACAAAGACCAGACACAAGAGGGCGTTTTGACGTATAATAAGATTCATTCGAAAATCTAGAGATGTGCCAAACACATGAACAAAAACGATAAAAAATGAAACGATATGATGATAGAAAAGGAATGTTTTGAACCAAAACCTTGGGCTCGACAAGCTTCCGAACCGAACCTTCCGCATTGTTTACAAGGTTTGGAACCTAATTCACCAGCAAATTGTCAGACGCTTGAAAAGTAGTAAAACGCTAAGCATAGGGCTGTTCCACCCAATGAAACCATTACTGGAGTAGCTATTGGATTTTCCCATTGCTAATGCTGAACTGAAATGACTGACCCCACCCGTTACAAGCAGCAGATATTGCTTCAACAAAAAACGGATCAAACAAAAGTCGTTCTTTGAGCACTTTGATAAAAAAAAGTAGCTTTAAAAATGAATTGACACACCCAATTCAAATGTCAGTGATGGGCACCCCCCCTGGCATAGTGTGCGTCAAGCCACAAGCGTACCCATCACTCACACATGCACATCTCTACTGTTTCAAAACATGACCTCTACACATCTTTGATAACTCACAGCCCGTTGCGTACTGGCTTGACTAATGCCATTGCTTATGTCCTGAATCTGCTCGCTATATGTCTTTTGTTGGGCCATGGCCGGATTCGCTGTTAGCATTACATTGTGCCTGACGTTATTACCAGCTCGTTTGGTATACCTGGATCTCGTTGGATGCTCAGTTTTCATGGGTTTGTGAATGCGACATTTATGTAGCAGCGATTCCTGTGGCTGCTGATTGGTGGTTGTCCTTGGTTTTGTCTCATACGCCAAGTTCATGGGATTGAAGATGAAGTTTTTCTTGAGTAGCGATTGCTGCTCCTCCCGCTGTCGAGGCATTTGTGGATCTGGTCTGCAGTTCTGATGTAATGCTGTTACTTGAACTGGTACTGGCGGTGTTACCTCCATTGGTTGGGGCTTGGAGTCAACGTTAGCCTGAACCACACTTTCTTGCTGTTGTTGCTGGATCTGCTGAGGCATTATTCGGTTTGTTTCAATTGTGGCCATATCTGGCTTCTGGCTGCATTCCCGCTGTGTTGCTGGTACTGAAACTGGCTGCTTCTTTAGTTGGGTGGTCTGCTGCACCACATTGGAATCCACTTTGGCCAGTACCACACGCTTTAGCTTGCAAGTTGGAGGAATTTGAATGGTATTCAAATTCAATGTGGACAGTTTTTGCACCTTTGCCAACGATTCCAGCTCCCGCTGATCGGCCGTGGTTGTTAAAAGCCGACGTTTGCGTGCCGCTGGCGTCCAAATGGGATACTGGATACGGGGCATGGGTAAAAGACGTTGCACGGTGCCGGCGGCCACAGCTGACTCTAGATCTGTCATCGGTGGCATGAGAAGGGAGGGCTGTACCGCGGATTCTTCCATTGAAGAAAGGGACATGGCTGAGTTCTCGTCCTGAGCATCCATGCTGGATGTGATTTTTGTTTTGGATTTTTGTGTGTGGCAAATCTAAGGGAAAATGGAAGAAAGAAACATGTGGTTGGGTGGGTGATTAGGATGTGGATGGAATGGTTTGGTGGAGGTAAGGAGAGGTGAGGTGATGATGGTTGGGGTGGACCCTCATTCGTCTGTTCTTTCTGTCTCCCCCCACCCAGAGAACAGCATTTAAAATTGCTACTGATAGCATCGCCTCGTGCTCATGTGCCCACCTAACCCAGCATCATTCACCCAAATGTGTTTGCATATCAAAAATCTCATCATCTTTTGCATCAAGAAGCAAATTAATTGCCACGGCCGTGTTGAGATTGAGGATAATGATGATGCATTGGAGTGGCTGCTATGTAAGCACCCCGGAGTGGCGTGGAGTCGCTCTGCTGACAGCCAGCTATCGTTAGTGGAATGGAAATTTCTTGTTTTATAATTTATCAGCTGCAAATGGAAAATCAACTGGCAAACTGACAACGACAATTGCACTCGGGGATTTAAAAGATTTGCATGCATAAGCAACCCGAATGGGCGGATGGGTGGGTGAGTAGGTGGGCCATCAGCAGTGCTGTTGGAATTTGTCCTGCTGCCATTTATTTATAATCAAATTTAAATTCCTGATGCTATGCGTCTATTTTCAAAAAACACAAAACAACATTTCATTTGTTTTAAAATACAAAAGGGGAAAACAAATTTGTGGCAAGCCATGCAGGAGAATGGAGGCCAGTGCAGGGAGGAGCTGAAACAGATGCGCCAGCAGATTGCTTTGGCCAATGCCACCGAAATGCTGGGCAAAATAACCATCCAATGCTTCAGCAAGTGCATTAACAAGCCGGGCACTGCGCTGGATAAATCCGAGCAGTCCTGCCTGTCGCATTGCATGGATCGGTATATGGATTCGTTCAATGTGGTCTCACGTACCTACGGTCAGCGTTTAAGGCGAGAGCGCAAGAGCCATTGATTGTGTGTGAAAAATTCAAAGTGCTATTTGTGATGCTAAAGAAACTGAGAGGTTAAATTGGGCAGGAGCCAATAAAAAGATACACATTCTGTCGTCTCACAAAATAAAGAGTGTGTCCACTTACCGAAAAACTATTTGGAAAGTAGCACGAATTTGGAAGTGAGGGGCAACATCTATTCCGGAGATGGCTGAGAAATCTTGTAGGATGGAACTACTCAAACTAGAAGACATGTTCGGTCGTGCACTCTTCTCTTCATCCATTGAATAGCATTTTCGCTATTGGGCAGCTGTTCTCACTTCCTCAACGGATTGAGGTTGCTCTTCCCGAATTCTGCCGCTTGGCCAAAGAACTTAACTTTTCCAATAGACATATATTCCAATCTAACCGTTCCCAACTTATTTTGAGATCGTTTAAAAAATAGGCGGGATATAGCTTTATACGCTTTATAGTTTTTAACAATTCTGTTCTTAAAATTGACCTTAGTTCGTTCTCACTTCCGTTTTATATGCGAGGGAAAGTACTAGAACAGAGAAAGTGTACAAAGTTGTACAAAATAGAGTTAAAGACTCATGAGTCAAGAAATTCGGGATAAAAAGTTAATTCTTGTATCAAGAAATTCGCTCTTGGATCAATAGCTTGCTTTCTTACCGTACTTCTCTCATCGTACATCTTGGATACAAGCACGAAAAACAAGCAAAATAAAAACCAATTTGATTCAATTCAACAATTTTGGGGTGGATTTATGAACAACAGCAACTCACGCAGTCACTAATACAAATTAAAATAGAACGTTTTTAACAGGGATGACGACTTAAAAATAAGTACAGGTTCGGTTCCGTGGCTTCTGAACCGTCGGTTTGGTTCATTACCTGGTTTTAGGAGCTAACTGAACCGCGGTTTCGGTTCGGATTAGTGGTTCATTAAGGCACATTATAAAATTTTATTATATTTTTCGCACACTGTATTTTTAAAATCCTTAGAAGTAAGTCCAAAATTTATGATGTCAGATTGGCAGGATTCGTCTATAAGTTCCTAGAGGAATCACCTTCTAAAAAATGAGAATGTCGGTTGAAAAGAATAAGTACCATGCATCTTACACACCCTATTTATCATGATATGTGATTAAAATCTCTTCTGGCTAAGATTGAATTAAGGGAAGGAAGTACCACAGAAAATAGAAAAAACATTGCCCGCTAGAGAAAAGAATGCAGATTGATGACAGGTATATTAAGAGATAGGCGGGCAATTGCAGAAGACGTACAGGATTACATGTTACATGTCATCCTTAAAGGTTTTATCGATCCGGCATCGCCAAGGATGTAGAGGGTCGAACGAAATGTAGTGTAAAAATAGTCTTAGGAAAGCGATCCAATTCCCAAATTCATAATTATAATTGGCGGTTTGGTTCACCAGCTGGAATAAGCGGTTCGGTTCAGTTCGGTTCAATGCCGGTTTGCATCCCTGATTTTAAGCAACAACAACCTCAAAGAAACGAAAGAGAAACCCGGTTATTTCCCGATGCTTGGTGTGGGTGCGCTTGTAAATGTCTCAGGCACACGGCAACAACAAAATTAAGGCTGTAGACAGAGCGCATACGTTATGCTACTGCCTTCAATTTCGCCAGAAGCATAGGACACAAAGTGAAGAGAGGCACACTCGAAGTTGTTGCTGCTTGAGTCCCAAATTATCGGCAATCTCTTTGCGCAAAACAGCAACACATGCGCCTGAAGCGTATATACCGTGGGCACCCCTCTTTAATCGTTCGAGCGTTGAAGGGTTTATTTAACTAATTCTTAAAGAACTGCAATGTGTCGGGTTACAGTCGGATACAGTGGATGTATCAACGACACCTAGTTTTATACATCTATTGCAATTGCTGTCTCATTCTGGAGTTTCCTGAATTCTGAACATTCTGCAGCTGGTAGTGCTTCTCCACTTGTTTTCCTGAATTTTTTAATTGACAGGCAAATACTTGGCATACTCGTCGTTTTCAAGTTGCTTACGATTTCTACTACTTCCTTGATAATCCTTGGGCGGTCAAGTTGTATTAATAAACCACTGAATTGAATCAAAACCATGGTCTGGTTTCATTCAAAACTCATAGTATAAGCCGAACCGTTGTTCTAAATACTCCATAAACCATTGAACCGAACCAATCCTAATGCACGATCGGTTGGTATCACTGTCTTGGAACAGAAAAAACTATTATTGGGTCAATTTTCTTCACACAAGGCGAACCAGGCGAAGAGGATCGATATTGGTGGATGTAGGCTTATTATATCTGTGCTGACATAGCTCATTACCCTGAAGAAGTGACCATTATTACACATCTTCGAGAGTCCCTGTACTATTAACTCTGTCAAGGGAGAGAAATGCCGTTTCTACTGTAAATTTTGATTGCCTTAGATAGGCGTCTGTCAGTAACTCCAGTATTTTGAGGAGAACAGATGACTCTACCATCAACTTCACTTTATTCTCCGTCAAGTGTTGCTACCCCGGCGGTGCAGAAATAACCCCGATACACACTGGCTGCTGGCTATGTACATTGTACAACCCACCTATACAGCATACAGCAAAAGGCAAAGCCTTCAAGCAGCGCCAACAAATCCACTTTCCAAAAACTGACTATAATAATAAAGGGGCAAAGTCAAGGGTTTTGGAGGAGTGTGCGGGAGGGAGGGAGCGGAAAGCTGTTGGAGTGCGGCCTTTGAATATGTAACAAAACAAATAACGAGCAGAGAATAAAACGCATGTAAATATGGGCGATGAATACGTAAAATAGATGAAGCGCACAAAATGTAAATTCAGGCAATGTGCTGCGGGTGCTGCTGGGAAGCTGGAGCAGGCGGCGAACAAAGGGTTAAGCGTCGAGGACGATGACGTCAACATAAAAAAAGTACAAAATAAAAAGTGAAATGAAAGGCTTAAAGGCATCGCGCGATGTTGCTGCTGTCCTGTAACAAAACAAACATCTAAACTGTACACACACAACACCAAGGCGAACAAGCAGACATATAGTACACACAAACACACACACACACACACACATATGTACATGCATAAGGACATCTCCACATGTGCAAAAAGTTCTCTGGGGTTTGTTTGGCTTTGCCTTTTGCTTATTTTTTTGGACACTTTTGTTAGTTTCCCTTTTGCTGGCACCTTGTCTTTGTTTTTGTAAATGCTTTAAGCTGTCTCTTTGAGTGTGTGTGTGTGTGTGCTAATGCTTGATGCTTGTCACTGCCTTCCACACTTAATTTGTCTTTTGTTGTCGCCCATTTAGTTTATTTAAGTCTAATTTATTATTAACGAATGTGTTTAACCCGAAATGACTCACACGAAGTATTACTTGACTACTTTGTAAGCCCTTTCCCCTCTTGTTGCCGACTGTCAGCAAACGCGGCACCCATCTGGCTTCACAAGCAACTTCTTATTTGACTTTGAGCAATAATGAAACCCAGGAAATACTTGTTTAAGTTACAATCCCTTCCCAAGAGGGTTTCCAGATGCGTGGAAAGCCCCCTGAATGGTTAGAATCCTCAAACATGAGCAAACCTTACAATGATCGAGTATGCGAAATGAAGTTTGCAATCCAAATTCTAGACTAAAGACTCAAAAGAAAGGGATGGCTTTGATCCATGGAATGATTAGACAGGCATATTTCCCCTAAGCTTACTTGCCTTAATCTTTGCTCTTTTATTCTTCAAATCAATTAACTGGATGTTGTTCAACTGATTACTGGCGTGGCGACCGTGCTTTGTTTCCCAATCGGAATTTATATCTTTCTCTTGGTCTTGGTCTTCCAGAAGTATGGAAAGCCCCCCGAATGTTTACAATCCTCAAGCATGATTAAACACTACAATGATCAATGATGCGAAGAGAAGTTTGTTACCCAAACTCTAGTCTAAAGACTCAAACGAAAGAGATGGAATGATTAGACATGCACATTTCCCCATTCAGGACTTTAACAAATCCTTCTTTTTGAGAGATAACTGAGCTTACTCAGCTTTATCTTTGCTCTTTAAATCTTCAAGCCAATTAACTGGATTTTGTCCAACTGATTTTTGGCGTGGCGACCGTGCTTTATCATCTACACCATTTTGATTCCCAATTGGAATTTATATCTTTCTCTTGGTCTGTTCTGCCCTGCCCTGCCCTGAACTTGCCAATCTCGGATTACACTTTTTTTTTCGTCCCCTAAAATATTTCGTCTTTCTTTTCTGCTTTCGGTATTTTTCAATGTCGTCGTGGCGTCTCCTATTGTTGCCAGTTTACCCAAACAACAATGCAGCGTCCCAAAATGACAACATGAAACATTGTAAGAGATGGTGGGTGGGTAGGAGAGGGGCAGGCACGGACGGACAGGCAAGGCCAACGTCAAGTGTTATCCCTCTGCACCCTTCCGCCCGTCATTGCGGTGCAGTTTGCTGTTGTGTATGAATAACTGCAGCATTTCGGAAGCAGCTCACCTGGACCAGAACGGGAAATGGGTAACAGCTTATTGCATAACCCACAAGCCAACGTTGCCTGCTGGATGGCACTCTCTATGTTTAACTGAAGAGGCCTTGACTTGAATCTTGGTCTCAAAACTGAATCGCTTAAAAGTCCTTAACATCAACTTAATCAAGTTCACAAGAGCGAGAGAGCGAGAGAGAGAGAGAGAGAGAAAGAGAGCGGCGGCAGGACATGAGGAACTTTTTCGCACTTTCGGGCAAAGTTTTTGCAACAACATTTTTCCACTTTGCTTGTTCATTTCCATATTTATATACATTTATGCATACATATGTAAATGTATGTAGGTATGTGTGGATGCATGCCGCTTGACTGCACATTGTGTGCGTCGTCTGATGCTGGCAACTTGTGACATGATCCAATTCATTAAATGAAAATTATATTTTATGATTTAAATTGCATTTTCGCTAGCTAGGCAAAGGCAACGCCATTTGCATTTACATTTGCATCTGGGTAGAAATGTGCATGCGTCTGCGTATGTGTGTGTGTGTGTGTGTTGGAATGTTAAACTTGTGTGGGCTTTGTTGCAACTAAGTACCAAGCCACTTGGCCCCTTTGGAATCATTCTCTTAATAGCTATGTTCACATCTACAGATTATCCAACACATTTTCGCATTATCGTTATGTGCAAATTGGTTAGTGAAATGACACAATGGTAAATCTATACATGGGAATGATATCAAGAAAAAAAGCTCCTCGTTAAGTTTCCAATTTGCATTTTGGAGTCAAGCTATGGCAAACCCTTCTTCTGGACACAATCCAAACGGGAGGCCTAAACGGAATGTTGGGTTGGGTCTATGAATCATTAAAAAACACTTTAAGTTCACCAAAATACACTTTGCTTTCTCATTGAGATCCGGCTCGAAGGACCAACATAAAAGATGTGGTGTGCAGGAATGCAATCCGAACCAAAACGTACCGAAGGACGCACCGACAACCAAACAATTTTTCTTACAAAACTGCAGAACCGAATGGCAAAGCAAAACTGTTCGGTTCGGTTCATTTTATGGACAAGACTGAAATTGTTTAAGTGGGATGCACTCAGGGTTAATTGGACAGAGCCTCTCACCACACTTCGATCTAAGATTTAAAAAAAGTTCCCTTGGTAGCCGGAATATTCAAGGTAATGTGAATACGTTTTATAAAGGAAAGGTATAGAGTCTCAACGGATTCTCTCGCCTACTAAAAGAACTCCATGAAGTTTGCTTCAGCGTGTAAGCTCAGCTTAACATTTATTAAGGAAGTTAAAGTAACAAAAAGTATACAGTTTTTAACAAACCTTTAATAAGGATTCATTAGTGTTGGGATTATCTGTCGTTTTACAAAATATTGCTTCCATAATATCTGGCTGGTAGGACCGTGACTTATGAACTAAGAGATACTACTTATGCATTTAGTGTTTCTCCCTCAATATAACTAATTTTTGCTGTACCTTTGTAAAGAGACTTACTTTTAAAATGTAATTGAAGCGGACCCCTTTTGCAGGACTATGATAAAATGGATGTGTCTTTTGTATCCTTTTAATCATCTAACGGAGCTAAAAATCATCCAAAGCATGATTTATTTTCATTTCTCATTAAGATCCGGCTCGATGGTCCATAATGAAACAAGTATCAAAATCGTAATAAAAGAAAGGATAAATCAGCACTTTTGGCGACTGTGCAGGAGAATCTCCTCGAAGGTCTTGCAGGCCTGCATCTTTTCGTCGTTTTTTCTACAAATCTAGGAATTCCCTCTTGAGCAGAGAAATTTGTGAAGATTGTGAGAATTGTGAGATTGTTGCCTAATTTGCATTGAATGTTTTAAAGCAGTGATAAAGTACCCTTTACCATTCACCTTTTATTCGTTCCTGCCCACCTTCCGGCTGCCGTAGAAGGCTTGGCCAAACAAATTTAATACATTTTCCAGCGAAAAGGAACAGAGGAAAAAAAAGCCAAGACAAGTACTTGAGAGGAAAAAAAAAGTGCAGACAAAGTTTCAATCTGCTCAAAAATGAAATCAAGCGGTGGGCAAATTCAGCGGAAATTGTGTTTTTGTTTTGATTATTTTTTTGTGGGTCTTCCCAAAAATAAAACAAAAAAGTGAACAAGAACAAACAATTTGAACTTGTTATTAAGGTTTTCCTATTGTTCATGGATGATGGCTGCCTCAAGTCATTTGTCATCTTTTCCTCTCACTTTTACACGCCATTGCACACACTTCAGGGAGAGAGATAGAGATGATTAATGTGTTATTTTTTGTGTTATGTGTGTGTGTTTGTTCAATTGACCAAACAAACTATTTGCATTTGTCTTATGCTTTGAATATTTCATTTGTAACAGTTTCTTGAGGATTTGAAAAGCATTTTGGGTGGCGAGCCACTGGCAGTGTCGATCTGTGAGATTCGATCGATTTCCCCCATAAAAATGAGGGAAAACAATCGCTACCAAAATTCGACAAATTCGTCAGTCAAGAAAAGAACCATTCCTTTCAAGCGAACTACCTAAAAATACCTTGCGAGCAACAGTTACTAGCCGTACAATATACATTTGGCTAATTTAAAGTGATTAGAAAGCATATTCGGCCAGGAAGTTCCTTTTCCCGTCAAATAGAAAAGTAAAAACCGTCAGAGTTCTGCAAAAAGTGAATGAATGCCATGTGTCCAGACGAATCAGAGATAAATTTACTTGGATCTCATCCGTTTTAAGTAGGAACATCTCAAAAATATCTACCAGTTAATTTCTAGTTGCATTACAACTAAGTGGAGGACAGTATTCTTTTTACTAGTTGCCAGTTTCTCTACATATATTGATGTACACTTATGTAGGAGTTCGCGAAGAGTCAAAATGGTCAGAAGAACAAGCAACTGACAGAGCGAATTGGTAGTCGATATTGAACTTACAGAACAGAACGTAAATTTGGAAAATTTAAGGGTGAATTTACATTAACGAACATTATGAGCAGCATTAGTGTGCAAAATGCCTCGATGCAATGAGCAGCAGACAGATTAAGACTCAATTAGGACATAGTGTAAAATGGAGTATGACCTAAGCTTTTACCTCGCCTTAAAAATGCACACATTGTGTTCACCCTTAGATACTAATTATGGAACGAAAAGTAGTGCAGTGATATTTTCCGTGACAAAAAACAAGTTTAGTCCGGACGCTGCTAGAAATATTGGAGCTATATATGTGACAGTATAAAAGTACAAGTACCCGTCCCAAAAAAATCCAATCAAAACAAAAATAGCTAATCTCATTTCGGAGAAAACAAAGTACTGGAATTAAGTGATCCTGTTCGAATCAGAATTATTTGTGCATTTTTGAATCATTAAAATTGGAATTATGGGTAGTATTTTTGTAAGAAAAAGCCAATTCGCGGCTTTTCTTGGTAGTTGTGGATCATGCAAAAAGCATGGGATTCCCCCGTTTTTTATTTGTTGGCAAAATATTGAAGCAAAATTTGAACACAGAAGATGCATTTGATGTTTTGGACGAATTCAAAAGCATTCCCACAGTTCAGCTCAATACTAAAATTAGCAAATAGAAATTTCATGCCGTAAACCGTTTTGAATGGCTCCAAAATGTATGCTATAGTTTTTTCTTAGCACATCTAATCCTCAAGCCAGATGTCAAATTTCATATTCTTGTTGGTCACTTTGGTGTTTAGACAGGCAATTAACGTTGCGCTGCCTTACACCCCCCCACCACCACCACCCCACCCTCCCGCTCCATTCTTAAGTGCTTTGGTATATTTCTTTTATTTTTTAATTAGCTGCTTTGCTTTCTCGTAGATTTTGCTCATTCTCCAAGCTCTCCTTCTCAACTTTGTTCGCGCTAATTGCCTTTTTCTCTTGCCGCTTTCGAGAATGGCAACAGTTTCAATTTAATTAACTGAAATAAAAACGTCTTTGCGTGGCCCTGAGTTTTGGTTTTTAGAACTGCAGTTTTTTGGGGAGTTTTCGACCCTAACCTCAAACCCAGAATGCACAAAAAAATGCAACACGTGACCTGAATTTGAATAAATTGGTTGGCTCACCTGCAGTTTTGTTGTATTTTGGTGTAGCCGCCAGCAGCTCGCTAACAACAGGCCGCCTACAAGGAAGGTGGGGAAGGGAGGTATCAACAGATTCAGGATAAAGCTGCCTCTCGCACATGCAACAACACTTGCACTCGAACAAAAAAGAAACGATTGTTGTTGTTGTTCTCGCTTAGAACCTTTGAGTTGGATGCTTAGGTGCGTGTTTTTCACGCTAAACGAAGTTAAGTGTAATCAAACTTTTTTAATTCAAGCGAATTTCCAACGCACTAAACTGCACTCATCGCGGCGTTCCAACAAACTAACTGTAAACTGAGACAACAACACACTCGCAACAGTAAAAAAAAAAACACAGCGTACAGTGTGACCGCCCAGCATTTTGATTGAAATGCCAAGCGAGCTAAATACCTAATAAAATACTAGCACTGTTTGGTAGTGTTCGCACTGGGCCGAAAAGAGAACTCAAAAAATATATAATTGGATAATCTCTGGGAACACTCAAGATTCCGATTTTTATTCGGATTTTGGTATATTTTCGGATGCTAGTAGACAGATTTGCATTTATCAGATTAAAAACTCTCACGAAATCTTCTATCTTTGTTTCAAATACACTTTATGGTATAAAATCTGAAACATCTCGAAATACGTTTGGAAGGTGAAATGTTTCCAGGGATAGTAAAGGTTGATTTTTTTTCCTATTGATTTTAAAGTAAAAAACATGGTTTTTAGTACAAATTTGGGAAAAACTGCTAAACAAATTTAAAACTCTTCCTGATAACCTTTCTATATATGTGTAGAAATAGTGAAAAAATTCCTTTATTTTTACAATTAGTTTAATGTTTAGTTATATATTTCACTCTGTGAGTCTGCAGCATGTAAAAGTTGGGTATTTATTTATTTCCCACTTTACATATTCTTGTGCCGAGATGTGGTGAATATATCAAACACTGGCTGAGTCACTGTGACAGGAACCAAGTGCGCAGTCACCGTGACCAAAACTCAGTCCGCTCATCTCTAATCAACAGTGTGGCCAGACTGCGAAAGATACCAACCACATTTTCAAATTTGGCGCCCACTCTTTTTGCTGAAATGGTGTCATTTACTTAATTTCAGCTAAAAATGTAAGCTCCAATTAATAAAGCTATTGCTTAATTAACTGTTTTACTAAAGCATTACAATTAATTTGAACAAAAGTATAACAAAAAATACCAAGTGCATACTTTAAAGCCTTTGGTCACTCCAACAGCTGATGCATAATAACAACATTACATTATGTTCCGCAATATTGTGGTGGGCATCTCCGGCGGCGTGGACAGCGCCGTCAGCGCCCATTTACTCAAGGAACGTGGCTTCAATGTGCTCGGCGTCTTCATGCGCAATTGGGATGAGCACGACGAGGCTGGTCGCTGCAGCGGGGAAACAGACTTGAGGGATGCGGAATGGGCCTGCCGGCAGCTGAACATTGAACTGAGTCAGGTCAACTATGTCAAGGAGTACTGGACGGCTGTGTTCAGTTCGTTTCTCGACGACTACCAGCTGGGTCTGACCCCCAATCCGGATGTGCTGTGCAACCGGCACATCAAATTCGATCTGTTCCATCGACATGCGCTCGAGCGGTTGCAATACGATGCAGTGGCCACGGGTCACTATGCTCGCAACAGTCTGGGCAACTTTCTGGAGTCGCAGCAGAAGCCGCAGGAGGCACGCCTACTCATACCAGCCGACAAGTTTAAGGATCAGACCTTCTTTCTGAGCGGCATACCACAGCAGTCGCTGCAGCGCACCATGTTCCCGCTAGGCGAGCTGCACAAAGCCCAGGTGAAGCTGTTGGCCCGCCGTATAGGCCTGCAGCGTCTGGCCGAGAAGCGCGAAAGCACCGGCCTGTGCTTTGTGGGCAAGCGCGACTTCAAGTCATTCATTGGAGAGTACATTAGTTCGCGCCCCGGCGGCCAGTTTGTGGACATCGACAGCGGTCGGGTGGTGGGCCAGCACGAGGGCATCCATCAATGGACTGTGGGTCAACGCTGCCGGCTTAGCTCCTACTTGCAGCCTTACTATGTGGCCCGCAAAGATGTGGCCAGCAATGTGATTTATGTGGCCGCTGGCCATGAGCATCCCGCCCTGCACAGCAACCGCCTACAACTGCAGAGTCCCTTTAATTGGCTGTGCCGGCAGTCAGAGCGACAGTTTAAGGCCAACCAACGGTTGCGCTGTCGATTCCGGTTTCAGCATACCAAACCTTTGGTGGATTGCTCTCTGCAAGCCACTGCCGATGGCCAGCAGCTGGAGGTGCTGTTGGATGAGCCACTGCGAGCCATTACACCGGGACAATATGCGGTGCTCTATGATGAGTTGGCCTGTCTGGGAGCGGCGCGAATTTTGAGTGCTCAACCATTGGTTGAAAAGGAAGCGGAAGTTGGGGCTGGAAAGAGGAGTAGTAGGACTACCGTTTAGATTAAGACTAGACTTAAGAATTGTTATCGTTGACTGACTTCTTGTTTAGGTGTACTTTGTCAAGATCTTTAGGAAATTGAAGGATATGTTTGATTTTACCTGGCAGCAGCACTTCAATGGGGGTAATCCAATGATCTCGCACAATAAAACAGACAGTTGGTGGCTCTCATTTCCTTTACTCATTTTATTTTCGTGTGAGTTGTTTTTGTTTTCTTTTTTCGTTTTTAACACTTTTCTTGTTCAGATTTTCACCTTGGTTGCATTTCAGAGGGAGCGGGGCAAAAGGGGAGTCGTGTGGTTCACATTCTCGTGTTAATTTCACTAAGTAACATCATCATACCCTATGGTTGAGTAAAACTTGATATGATGCATGCAGATAGATTTTGGCACACTAAAGAGAGTTAAGTGTATATTTTCGTATTTTCGTATTTTCGTATTTTCGTGGTTTATTTGCGGTTCATTAACATGTGCTAGTTTCTCATTAAGTTTAGTTTTTCTTTGCATATAATTTTGTCACTTTGAGTACATTTTCTTGTTGTGTGGGGGGCGGGGCGGGGGCAAACGGAACACAAACTTCAATTAATGTACAAAAATATTTGGGGGGAAACGAGGCAGTCGAAGAACCAAGTGGGGATACATCTTAAAACATTCATAGAAGTACATACATAATTGACTCACAGAGTGCATGGAGGAATTGGATTAGTTTTCGTTTTAGTCGTATTCATAGATTTGGTTTTGTATTTAGTTGTTGTTTTGTTTTGTTTTGTTTTTTTTGCTAGTTTTCGTTTTGTTTTTCACATTTATAAAAAGGAAAAAAATTTGTGGTCCCTGGCGTATGCGAAAAAAAACCTCTCTCTTGCTCGCTCGCTCGCTCTCTCTCTCTCTTGCTATCCTGTTATCTATTACAATAATTTTTTAAGTGTTGTGCTATTTGGTTCTTATTTAGACTCTTAAGTTGGACTGGCCTAGAAATTGTTCCTTGGATTTTCGCTTCATTTGTGCTTCGTTTTGTACAATGCAATCCAGCATATGGCTAAGTACTATAGTTGTTGTTGTTGGTGGCGGGGGGGTGGGGCAGAAGGAGGGAGGGGGGCGGCAACTTCAGCTACGTACAACTACGGGCCAAGTGTGTGATAGTTGTTAGTTAGTTTTGTTAGTTAGCTAGGTAGTTAGGTAGTTTGTCTTTAGTAACGAGTTCGTAAAATCTTCACATTAAAAACAATCAAACGAGTCAAGTTGCAACAAGTTGTTTGTGTTTAAGAGTTACATTTAAATAGCTTTAAGCTTATAGTTGAAATATTAAGATTCCGTTTGATTTAAACTAAACTACTTAGAAGCTAGTGTGGTAGAAGGGGGGGAGGGGCGGGCTGGAAGTGGAAAAGAGAACTGAGGGGAAAGTGCTAATTGTGGGTATTTAGACAACCAGTGATGGGTAGACACCCAGACACCCTGGAGATTGCTTACGTAGGCTTAAGTTTTTGAGGCACAATCTTAGTTGGAACATTTTGTTGCTGAGACGAAAATTAACTAAAGCTGAGGATTATCCACACAGTTGAAGCTCAGGTCAAACTGTGGGCGCAGTGTTAAAACTGTGCCAAGAGGCTCATCTTAATTGATGCAAAAAATGCTTCAGTGTACACTTCGAAACAAGGATCTATGCATAAGAGCTTGTGCACAACCGAAACAGAACTATGTTCTACTTTTAGGATACTCCATTTTTTGTGCAAAACTCAAGCGAAAGATTGCTGGGTTTTTCAGAAAATCTTATCAAATTTTGATATCAATCAATAATAAACATCAGGAAAGCAAACCACTTGAACCAGTACATACGTACTGGTTCGGTTCAGTGGCTTAAACAGTTTCTGAACCGACGGTTGTTGGAGTTAACTGAACTGCGGTTTCGTTTCGGTTTAGTGGTTCATAAGTCACTTTGAAACCCTATGAACCATTTGAATATCTTTCAAATCCTTAGAAGAATGTTCAAAATCGGATTGACAGGATTCGTCTGTAAGTTCCTAGAGAAACGGAGAATGACATGCATCTTACACACCCTATTTATCATGTTATATAAGAAAAAGCTCACCTGACTAAGATTGAATTATGTAAAAGAAGTACCACAGAAAAGTGTCAATGGAGTGAAAACAATGAAGATTGAATGCAGAATGCAGAAGACTTCCTCAAGTCATCCTTTAAAGGCTATTTCGATGCGGAATCGCTAAGGATGCAGAGGGTAGATCAAAATGTCGTATAAAATCAAGAAAGAAAGTCGGCCAGGCCCGACTAAAACATACTCTGCACCAACGAAATGATACGCTCAGCATAAATTTTGATGCTGCAGTGGCAGCTGAAAGCAGCGCTGCTACTGCGCTACAGCAGCAAACAGTCTTTTGATCATAGCTCGACAACCGCTTATCCGATCTTCACCATTTCTTTGGCGTATCGATAAGTTATCCAGATTACTAAATATGTCTAGAAGGATTAAACCGTATATCTTTAAAACTGTGGGAGATATGACGTTTTTCTTAATTGCGGTGGCGGTAGAAGGCGTGGCCGAAATTTAAAATAAATTTAATCTGCCTGCAGACATAAGAAGCATATGTGCCATACATGTCAAACCTCTATCTCTTACCATCTCTGAGATCTGTGGGTTCATACGGACAGACAGACGCACATGACTCGGCTGTTGATGCTGATCAAGAATATATATGCTTTATGGGGTCGGAGATGTTTCCTTCTGGCTGTTACATCAATTTAATATACCCATATAACAATTTAGAACAAGATGGTCAAGACGGTTTAAGCTCTTGAGACATCAAATTGAGTACTCACTTGGAACCTTACTTTTGTGAGGTCTATTCAGGACTGTTAAATGCCTTCAAATCCCGTTTCTCAGAGCTACCACTATCCGGGAGATAAGAACAAAAGCCAACGTGATCGTGCAACAAAATGTTCTGAGTACAGTAGTGCTAGACTATGAGAAACTTGTCAATGACCCTCATTTGTTGCCACCTCCATCACTGGTGCATACCATAGGCTCTATGTTTGTAGTAGTATGTATGTATGTAACGTTAGTTGAATGTTTGCCATTCAATATTTTCTTCTTCTTTGTTTTTTTTAAACATATCTTAAATAGTTTTCTATATAAGTTATTAAAGCTTTCGATTTTCATTAGACTAATATATATCTAGGTATATTTGTGAATGTGTATGTCTGGTGTGTGTGTGTGTGTGAGTTTGTATATACGTACTTAAAATATATATGTATATATATATATTTTTATATATATATATAATGTTTCATAGTCTCTAACATTAAGAGGTATATACATTTTGTTTTCTAAGAGAGAGTCTAACCACCAGGGGAATGAACACCTAACTACAATACATAAAACCTACAGCTATACACCGACACACATATTCCAATTTCTATCAAAAAAAAATGTAAAACAAACATGCTCTAAGTGCATGGACGTTATGTAGGACGGTTTAATATGGGAATTATCTATTCTCTCGCTCGCACACACACACACACATGCACACGCACGCTTAAACAGTCACACAGAGAAGATACGTACAAACATTCAATGCAAGAATATGTGTGGGTATGATGCTACACTCAGAGAAATGGGTTTTGTTGAAGAGAATTCTGTGCTGTAATGTGAAAGATGCTTAAAGATTTGAAAATAGTTTTGGAAGCAGTGGAAGGCCTGAGCTTAAAATCAAGAGCAGCGAAGGGTAACTGACTAAAATCATATAATGAAATTTCTGAATACTTTCCAAATGCTCGTTTTCTGTTCAAAAGTTATGCTTTTGTCCATAGAAAACGGTATCCTAGCCGATACTTTGCCTGAAGAGTCGTTTTTAATTGGTTTTTCCAATCAGTTTCGGCTTATTTTAGAGTCGTTTGTGATTCTTTTTTGTGCCGTATTTCAATTAATAACATTTTTATTATATGCATATCATTTTTCAACATTTGGATGATCATTTCAACTGAAAGCGTCTTGATAAGGCTTTTTTCGAGGCCTTTTGATGATTAGAAAGATATTACTATTATGTGAGCATGATCAAAATGTGTTTTATGGAAATAAGCTTGAAAAAAACTCGAAAATAACTCAAAAATGAGTTGAAACTGTTCAGAAGAACGGCTTAAAAACGACTCTTCAGGAAGATTCCTGGCTAGGGTACCATATTCTCCCGACAGAGGTCCCACCCAACATTTGGAAGATCATTTTCATAACAATCACCTAGATGAGTCTTCTCAGACTCCATTTAATGGTCCAAGAGAGATGACTATCATGTGCAATTAGTTGAGACTCGAAAATGACTCAAGAATATGCTCAAAATGTGATTTAATGAAATAAGACTTAAAAAAGACTCTCAAATGACACGAAACTGATTGGAAACTGATCAGAAGAACGGGTTAAAAACGACTCTTCAAGAAGACTCGAGGCTAAAGTATCGTTTATGATCAGAAAATGAGCGCATTTATGACTATTTTAATCAGTCTGAGGTCTCGAAGAAGACTCGTATGTAATCCAAAATTACATAAAATGTTTGCTGGGGTATCATTTACGTTCAGAAAACAGAACAGGGACACCAAAAAGACTCGAATGTGATCAAAAATGTCATAAAATGTTTGCTGGGAATATTAATCTCTTTTTAAATCATCAAAAGAGCTCGAAAAAGACTCATCAAGGTAATTTTTGTTGAGATGATCCCCCAAATGTTGGCTTAGCTTCTTGATGAGTCGGTTTTAGTTCGTTTCGATTCATTTGAAGCATCATTTATGAGACCTCTTAACCTCACATGATATGCATTGTGGCAGGTTGTTTGGAAACGCTACTTTTAAGATTGTTGCATACAGTTTTCTTTTCTTTCTACATTTCTTTTAAAGTCTTTGCAAACTTCTTCACTAAAAATAATTGAAATAATTTCCATTGCAATGTTTCATTACCTAAAAGTAATTGCATCGGTACTTAAATTTCTAAGTACCCGAAAACTCGAAATGGAATTTCAATTACAAAACTCTTTTCTCAAAATTTCCTTGCAAATTTCTAGGAACCTAGAGCATTGTTTTTGTCCGAGTGTAGTTACCAAAAAGTCACTTTTGAAACTGGAACTAAAATGGTGTTAAACTCTCTTGTCTAATTGGGGTTTTGGGGGTGTTGTTTTGTGTTCTTCGTTAGGACTATGTTCGTACTCGTGCCATATACAAAATGGCCTTAAATTTTTTCGCTTTTTCTTTTGTTACCTTCTATTACTTTCGTTCGCCTTACAAATATTTGTTGTGTCTCCTTTTTCGAGGGAGTTGGGGAGGGGCTAAACATACATGTACAGAATATAGATCTATATGTCGTCTCATCTTTAGTGTTGTTGTTGCTGATGCTGCTGTTCCTTCGTAATACTGTCCGAATTGCTTATTGCTTGTCCTGGGTCTGTGAGTGGCTTGTGGTGTATGGGTGGGTGGTGGTGGTGGTGAAAGGATGCTCGACCCGATTATAGTTCTCAAAGCTTGTCTTTGTCACGATCAATGCTCATAGCTTTAAAGATGCCACGCCCAATGCCATAGCGCAGGTTGAACTGATCGAGACTGGAGGCTCGGGGTCGTTGGCTGCCGGTGGCCGCTGATGCGGTTGATGCTCCTCCCGCGCCGCCTTCACTGGCCTCGCCGGCCAAGGCACCCGAACTTCCTCCCGCTCTGCTCCGGGGCATTCCGTGCTCGTCCATCTCCGCATCACTAAACTCGGTTTCGGTGTCGCTGAATTTGCGCCGTCTGCGCAGAAATGTGCTGCAGTGTTTCAGCTCTCCGAGATTATCGGACAGAGATTGCCCACGCTTGCGCTCTTGTCGCTCCATTTCAGCCGCCAGCATCTGCACCTCCCAGTCATTGGGTCCGGCACCTTTGGCCAACTTATCACCAGCTTCAGTTTCATCCTCCTCATCCTCGTCTTCCTCCTCGGCTATGTTCAGTTTGCTGGAGGATGAGCTCGAGCTAGAGCTCTCGCCTATGTCCAGTATGACGCTGTCCGTGAGCCGCGCTAGATTGCCCGTGACATCGGCCACCACAGCTCCGGCTCCGGCATGAGCACCGGCTTCGCCGCCGCCGCTCCAGTCACGGTACCTGCCGCTGCCGCCACGTCCGTTCCCAGGCACCGCTGCATGGAAGCTGGGATGACTCTGGGCATGACGGGTGGCCAGGGCGCCGGGTCCGCTGTAGTAGCTACTGGGACAGTTGAGGGCATTGGCCGAAGCGGCATGATGACGACGGGATCCAGTGGAGCCGGGGCTGGGCGATATGCTGCGACGACCCGCCTGAATGGGCGGCGAAGAGGTGAACACAGTGTCCAGAGAGTCGCCGCGCTGAAAGGAATCGGTAAGTGAGGAAGAATTTTGGAGCCACTAAGTTCTCACCATAAACAGTAGCTCTGCCGAGGAATCGGAACTGCTATTGTCCTCCTCACCCGGCTCATCGTCATCCACCGACAGCTGAGATATCTTCTCCCGCTTCTGCCGACGCGCCAAGGCCGTACTGCTGCCGCATACCGTCCCGGACATGGGTTTCTGCTCAACGCTGCGCAATTTCAACTGCAGCTGGGCTATAATCGCATCCCGCCGTCGCACCTCACCCGCCATGCTGGAGAACTGCGTCTCGAACTTGGAGTGCATCTCGTTCATGTGCGTTTTGATCACCTGATTGATGCCGCTCAGAATCTGATTGAAATAGTCCTGAGCCTCTGGAAAGCCTAGAAAATAGTGGACGTGGGTTAGTAAGTGGGCAGTGCAATCGGGGGGTACAGTTGTGTCTGGTTGTGACGGAGGAAACTACAACAAAGTTGGAGAATTGAAAGCGTTGTTTGGTTTTTGTTAGCACTACATACGTTGGTTTGGCATTTCACGCTGTTCTTGCGGTGGATTGGTGGTATCAACGATTACAGAGATTTTTTATTTACACATTCCTTGCGACCAAATCGAATCAAACCCATTTCGAGATGTACATAGATAGGTGGTGGGTTTACAAGTATTTACAAAAGCGTTTAGCTAGGTGCTATATTAGCTGTGTTAGTCGGCATGCTCAAGAATATAACGGGACTGCGGCTGTGGCTGTTTCTGTTTCATTCCATTGCGTTCCATAAGGCGTGCGTGTGCGTGCGTGACTGTACTTGCCACGCATTCTAATTGGCTGTAAAAATTGCACTTGGATCTGTGCATAATGGGTGTACTTGAACTGGGATATGAAGTACATACATGTCTCTGGTTGACATATATACTTTCTCTGACATAACATTCATGTTTATTGCCCCTCAAAGTGAGCAACCCAATATGCCATATATCCCACACTGTACATTCACTTAAGTTCTCGAAGCTGGACCAAAAAACTTAGTGTTAATGCGAATATAAAATAAATATATTACTCAATTATTAATATTTGTCAAAAAAAAACCTACTTTTTAGACTATTTATCGTGATACTTTCATGTATTTAAGCGGGAGCACAAAAAAAAACAAAAAAAATTAAAAGAAAGTTAACTTCGGCTCGGCCGAAGTTTGTATACCCTTGCAGCACGTTTTTCTAACTAATTTGAAGTACATTTCCACAGAAACCAAACAGGTTTTTATCACCAAGACCACTTTTCTGACTCTACTTTCTATGACAGCTATACTATATAGATGTCCGATTTCGACCAAACTTGGCAGAATCATGAAAAAGCATAGAAAACTAGTAAATATGGAGTTTAGAGACGTTTGCATTGAAATCAAAAAAGTTTTTCTCACTAAAACTAGTTTTTCGACTTATTGTTCCTATGGCAGCTATATGTTATAGTCATCCGATCCGACCAATCCCAACAAATGTGCAGCGTATTTGTACCAGAACACCTCGTGCAAAGTTTGGTCGCGATAGCTTCAAAATTGACGGAGGAGATAGCATAGAAACAGACGGACATGGCTAAATCGACTCAGCTCGTCATGCTGATCAAGAATATATATAATGTATATTGAAATTGTCCAGATGTTTGTAAGTTAAATAAAGATTCTTAAATAGTCCGAAAAGTACTTAATAATATTAACTTATTATTTCTTGAATCGGTAACTAATAATAGTAGTATTTCAGGGTGGCAAAAAATAAGTATTTTGTACTTGAATCAAGTATTCTCGTACTTACCGTACTATTGACATCTTTAGAACTTGATTCAAGTACAAAATTACTGATTATTTGTTACTCTCAAAATAAGCCAGTAGCTTAAAAAAAAACGTAGTCTACCATCTAGTGTATTCAGTGTCTTTGGTAAACACCTGCTATTAACAGTGACCCCTAACTGTCTTTAACTCTTGAGTGTATAATAATTATATAGTACAACAGCTGTACCGAAAACTACTCGACGTAGACGGCACGGTCGCCACGTCTTCTCCAGCCAGCTGCCGTACGTACGTAAGCTGTAAGCGACTGAATGAAGTATGCAAGACATTGGTCGAAACTGAATTTATAAGTTGTTAGTTTGATGATGATGATCAGCCTAACTTTACCCAAGTTGCTCTTAAGTTTACTTATTCAAAGGAAAAGTAAAGAATAATTGTGTTACATTTAGTTAAAGTTTCATTTGTGCATGCAAAAAGTTGTAAATGGAACAAAAAGTGATTCAAAAGCAGAAGCGAGTCTTTCACAAAGACAAAGAGAGAGCGGGAGAGCAATATGTATAAGTAGATACAGAGAGAGACAGAGAGAGAGTGAGAGAGAGCAAGTGTAGTGTTCTATTTGCTTGTCGTGGCATGCACACAAGACAGAGACAGAGAACTTGGCCAACAATTAAGGTACAGTTACGGCAGAGTAGTCGAGTGTTAGTTTTGCTTTTTGTTTTTTGAGGAAGAATTGCAGGACAGTAGGTGAGGGCGGCAAGCGTTGCTCTGGTTGGGTGGGTAGCGTTTGAAGCACTTAATATTTACCTTCCAGCTTGGGCACTGCCTGAGCTTGAGTCGTGTTCTGCCTAAGCTGCAAATTCAAATTCAAATCTGTGGAAGTGGTCGATTGGGAGGATGAACACTCAACCACATACGAGGCGGAGGCGGAGGCGGTTGACGTTGAGGCGACTTCGCCACCTAACAACGTTTGAGGGGTGACCTCTTGCGGCGAGTTCGTGGGCGGGTCCGGACCCGTTGCTATCGCGTGACCGTTACCGTTACCGTACGCGCTCGCGCTGGAAGCGGCCAAGGCAGCAACGCACTGACCTTGGCCATCCTCTTCCCTGGCACTGGCGGGCGGGCTAGAAAGAGTTGAATGGAAGGTTACACTCTTCAAGAGCTTACTGTGCCTGGCCACGTACCCTTCCAAGGTCGGCTCCCTGGGCAGGCCCCTCGTCAGAGCCAGGGCACTCGCCTCTTCAGGGGCATCGCCACTTGCGCTCGGGTTGCTCTTCTGCAGTTTCTTCAAAATGCTCTTCAGCTTCCGCCTCTCCACAGTCTCATTCGATTCGGGACTGAGGGGCAGGGGCAGGTACTGCAGGGCCTGGCGCGAGTTGGCGCTATCCGAGGCTGAGGTGGAAGCGGAACTTGTGGCGGTGGTGGTGGTGGACTCATACGTGCTGAGGAACTGCGAGTAAATGCCGGAGGTGTCGCTGTAGCAGCGGTACAGCGACTCGCTAATGGGCACCCGCTGGTTCGCACTCGACTTGGAGCAGTCCAGGCTGAAGCTGCGCGTCTGCAGAGCCTTCTCCAGCTCAGCGAGCTTCTGCCGCTCGTTGAGGATTTTCAGCCGCTTGACGAAGGGCAGGCCGCAGTACTCCGGCGACAGATCGAACACGCTCTGATAGAACTTGCGTCCCTCGCTACTGCTCGGCTCGGGTAGCCGCTGCTCGGGCTTTTCTGGGCGGGTGGTGCTTAGCTGGCTGCGAGTACTGCTGGAGCTCGAGGTAGGGTCGTGGGCGTGGTGTCGCGGCGATCTCGCGCTGCGCGCACTATGGTGTCGGGGGCGTGGCAGCTCCATCTGCTGGGGTATATTGCTCAGCGAGTAGTTCTTCACGGGCGTCTCATCCGGCGAGCAGTTGGTGAGACTCGTGTAGCTGGAGGACATCAGGGTGGCCAGCTTGAGCTTGGACCAGGGCTTGATGGGTGTGCCGTCGGTGTCCGTATCGGACTGTAGGGGAGTGCTGAGCTTGTAGGACGGTTTGACGACTTTCTTCGATATCGTGGCCACAGCCTCGGCGGCTGGCTGCTCGGTGACGACATGCTTGGCCAGCAAATTGAGCGACTTGGGTGGCTCCTTCTTGGCCAGGGCTCCGGCCTGCATTTGCTGAATCCGCTGCTTGAAGGACACCTTCATGATGGGCTTGATCTGGGCCGCCGCTCCGAAATGGGTGTCGATCTTACCACTGATATTGGCTGGTGCATTGGCCTAAACGAGGGAATGGAAGCGGTTAGTAAGCTGTGTGTGTCAAGCAAAAGTCAACGTTCGCCTAAAAGTGCAAGTCTTCGGGGTGTTAAGTCAATTGTTTTGCCTTTACCATGACGCCGCCGATCCCGGGCTCGGCGCTCGACTGCGGCTCATTCTTAATTTTCAACTGCTGCAGCCGCTGGATCAGCGGAAAGCCTTCGTTGAACTCGCGTTCGGGCTCTTCCTGTATCGATTCCTGCGGCGATAACGTACACGTTACATGTGAGTGAGGTGGAGATTTCTGTGGTGTGGTGGACTTAACAGCTCGCTCTTCGCGATCCTAGTGCAAGACACATAAAGACACATACAAAAACTACTATTTAGGAGCCGGGGATAAATTACACAACAACACGAATTTGGTTTGTATTCTTTTTCGGTTTGTGGATTCGCTAAATCAAAATGAAACGGGGGAGGGGAAATCAAAGATATTGGGAGGGCAGAACAGAGTTTGTGTGTGTGTGTGTGTGGAATGAGTTTGCGTGTGTATGAGTTTTGGGTCTGTTGTGTCCGTATTGGGTGTCCATTCCAAAGAAGCAAAAAAAGCAGGCAATTTCAGCCACCAAATTCGTTCTGACTAAGGCCATGATTCGCATGTGAATGTATATTTGGATGAAAGCTAATCCTATTTGTGGTAATTAAAAAAGAATGTTCTCTAAAGTGTTTCATATATGGTCTGCAAGTCGGTCCCTCGAGCCGGACCATAGGCCGAACCTTTTAATTCTAGTCTGCAAGCTGGTCCCTCGAGCCGGATCTTTTAATCGATGGCATAGCCGTAGGTAAACTGCAGTCGAGTTAGTTCAAAACTTACATCCTTTTCTTTCTATTTTATATATTGCTGAATCGTTGTTTACCTATTAGCCAATTTCCACCTCCCAAATTTATCTAAGCGAAAACTTAAAGTACAGTCTAACTTCTCTACTATGAACTTCTGTACAAGGAAGTTCGTAACAAATCGGAACCGGAGTTCAATACAATTCAAACCCTTTTTAAATGCAATCCTCTTTTAAAGTACTTACAGAATTATATTTTAACAGTCATGAAAAGCAATTTTTTCCGATTGGGTATGTTTCTCAACTTCAGAAGTTGGAATGTATTGAAAACGGTCCGAAAAGCGACTTTAATGACGTTTGCTGTCAGTCCAAAGCGCATTGTAGTCTCTTATGTTTCTATAATAAAGCCATTATTAATGAAATTTAACTTGGACTTAAGGGCTTAGCAGGTATCTGTGTATTTTCGAGCTAAGATCGAACTCATTTGTCGAATTCATCACAACGAGGGGTTTTTTTTTGCCCAGTTTCAAAAGTATTGAAGTATCGTAGTAGTTGTTGGACTTCGACAGGTTGTGTATTATACTGATACATAAAAGCATTGGTACCTAAGAGCACCTTATAACAAGAAAACGATAAGAAAACTGGTTTTCCTTTGCAAACGCAATCATTCGACGCACAGCTACAAATGTTACTTATACCAATGCATGATAATTTGTAGATGTGTTTCATTCAGCAAGAAACATAGCAGAGAAAGAGAGAAGGAATATACACAAAGTTGTTAAATATTAATTTTTCTATGCGCAAGACGTTTCAAGCATTGGAATGACAATGCGTAAGGCAGCAACAAATGTAGCCGATGCGTATAGTTTGCGGGCACCCAAGCTGAAGAATCAAAGGCTTATATTCAGTACGAATTTCAGACTAGTCGGTGGCGTAGTGCGCTGTTTACATAGCTCATTTTTAGTTTTACTTTGTTTAACATTTCTTGAAACCTCGTCTGTAGTTTGGTCTTGAAATCAGTTACTCAAAGAGCAAAAAGGGTAAGCTTAAGCCGAACAAATGCATGTAAGAGGCAAACGGAAGCACTGTCTCGCTAATCAATGCGTCAGGAAACATGACGACGAAGCAGTCGCAAGGGCTACCAAGGGGAGGTGACGCTTGAGTTCAACAGCTGATAGAAAACATTAAGACTAAAGCATAGTACTCAGACAAGCTAAATCGATTTAGCTGGGTGTCAACTCCACATTAAAAAAAAGGCTAAATAAAGGGTTGCTACAAAAGCCGACTGCTCTCTTAGCTGGGCCAGTTCTCAGACAAACTAAACTCGTGGCGCCGCAACCTTGACTAGCAGCTGATTTAGTTTAGCTGGGTAAAAACTAAAAAAAAAAAGTTTACAATATTACACAAGGACCTCATCTCACGGTGTCTCCAGCAGAACAACTTTCACACCAACAATATTCTTCTACTAGAGATGGGAGCATATTTTGAGCACGACACGACTGTAACACGCATAGCACATGTACGGTCGAAGATTTTCTCACTGGGTACCATAAGCTTCCCCAGTGATTTCAGATATCTTGATATAAGCTCGGATATTTAATGAAAGTTCAGCAATATTCGTGTGCAAGGTTCCTTTTCTGTTTGTTGTACGTTAAGACATAAATTTGAATATCGGGGTTTCTTCAAAACATCAAACTTTCTGAATATTCTGTGAGGTTAAGAAGAGCCGGCGAACGCACGAAATCTGATCTGGCAGCACGAACACTTCGTATTAAGTCGTGCGTGACTGTGACATAAAAAAACTCACAGCATGCGCCCCACTCTACTCACCACATACCTAAAATAAACAGGGAAGAAAGTCGTTTGGTAAGCTCTCGTAAATTATATTGTTTCGTTCGCAGGGAGCTTGTATACAAAGAGAAAGGAATATCTGAATTTCAATTGTTCATAAGTTATCAGGAGGGGAAACACATCAGATCAGAAGACAGACCACAAAAGGCTTTTCTGAAAGAGGGGAACAAATTCTATAAGAGGGCGCTACAACAACAATAAGTTTGTGGCCTAAATGATAACTTCGCAGTCTTTGTGTTTTGAGAAAAACAATGGGTCGGGCTTTGAGGCCGCATTGTGACATTTATGCCTATAGCTGCCCATTGCTGCGATCGCGAAAAGCGCTCTCCACTCAGTTGACATTTCTTCAGCCTACAGCTTTTAGAAAAAGCTTTCAGCTGCTTTCATACTCATGGCTTTAAGCTTCAGCTGCTTAAAGTCATGAAAGCTGCCGAGGAGAGCGTTGTGGAAAAGCTTTGCGTAGACTGAAAAGCTTTTCAACTTAAGGTGAGTCCTAAAAATCGATCGAATCCTTTTGAAAGGACTTTGTTATTTAAGCTCGTGTAAATATGAAAATGGAGTCTCCATTCCTTTTTTTCTTTTCATTCGTTCGTTGGTTCTACTTAAGCAGTGAATGGGGGAAGGGGGGGGGGGCGGGGGAAATCAATGATCAAAACGTGATTTTCAAAGTGCACTAAAAACTTGTACTGCATCACAAAACGAACCAAACATAACGAAACCAAAAAATGTTGTAAACGAACAATTGGTGGAAGCGTCACTCCATACGATAAGAAGACACAAAAGGGGGGCGGGGGGTGGTGGGGGATTTTCATTTGTTGTTTTTCCATTTGTATCAAGCTCATGTTCATTCAATGCTTTGTTTGTTTGTCTTAGGAAAACCATTTAAAGCCGGTGGGGGTGGGTTCGGGGTGGGGGAATGGTGGGTGAAGTGAGAGTAAGAGAGCAGCGTGGCATGATAGTTGTGGCGGTGCTGAAGCTTAAGCGCCTACCTGCTTCTCCTTGAGCAATCGCAGTCGCTGCAACAAGGGCAGCCCCGCCCCAATGGGGCTGGGCGTCTTGTCGTGCAACTCGTCCTTGGCCTCGGCGCTGTCCGCATCCTTATCATCGGAACGTACACGCGACATGCGTTTCAGCATGATCTTGCTGCCACGCGGTGAGGTATTATGCAGGGGTTGCATCTCCAGGGATTCGTCGCTTTTGCGCGAAGTTCTAAAACGAAGGGGGGGCGAAATTAGCTGGGCTTGGAATTAACAGCACTGCGGCGAATTCTTGCCTGGACTTTTTGAGAACGTTGCGAAAGCCCTTGACGTCGTGTTTCAGCTTATCCACTATCTTTTTCGAGGCACTGTTCTCACTGCTATCACTCTGATGCACCTGACCCGGTGGCTGCTGCGGCTGCGGCTGCTGCTGGTGGTGCGGATGATGTGGATGGTGCGGATGCGCCGCCGCATAGGCAGCATTCTCCTTGTCGATCTGCGCCTTGGCATATTTCTTGTTCACACAGCGCACCTCCATCAGTCGCTTGCGGCCCAGAGTTTGCAGTATTTCCTGGGCATCCGGATAGTCCTTCATGGCAGCCAAGACGTCCTCACGCGACAGCGAGAACAGCTCTGAGTAGCCCACGGAACGTACATCAGCGGTGCGTCTGTGCAGGAGGAGGTACGATTAGAGCCACAATTGTGGAAGCCTGCAACAGGCAGCTACTCACTTGTTCAGCCCATCCAGATTGAGTATGCCAATCTCGCCAAAAAAATCGCCCGCCTTCATGGTGGTCAGCACCTTGCCCGTCTCGCTGAGCACCTCCAGGATGCCATCGGCAATGATGAACATCTCGCGCGCCACCTCGCCCTTGCGGCAAATGGAATCGCCCGGCGTGAAGATGTACGCCTTCATTTTCAACACCAAATCGTGCAGAAACTCCGGCTGGCACTCTTGGAATATGGTCACCTTCTTCAATACGCTCAGGTTCACGTGTAAGGCCAATTCGGTTTTCAGCTTATCAGGCAGCAGGCCCAAGGCGGTGTTGATGTCACCGCCACCCTGAATCCGGCCCCGAGACCAGCTGTAGTCATACCAGCGTAAAACGCGTCGTTTCATGCCACCGGGCACCTGCGAATGAGGGGTGGGGAGGTAGCTACACACACACACAGCCACGCACAGTGGACAGATTGAGTGACTCACCTTGTGATGCCTCATGTAGGTTTTGGCCCCATCCAATAGCCGCTCGAACTCCAAACGGTTTGCATTACGATTTGTTATCACATTGCCCACTTGGCCCACAATTGTGGCAAAGATAAAAACGCCAATCAAATAACTGACGATCGTAAAAATATATCTAAATTGCGAGAAGGCAGAAAGGATATAAGATTGCATAAGTCGGCAGGGGTAAGAGGTAAGTCAAGGTGTTATGTGGTGAGTTGAGGTCAGATGAGGCGAGAAATTGAATAAGAAGAGTATAAAAGTAACCTCAACATGTTTCCAACCCATCATTGTTGGTTCATTTTGGTGATTTAATGATTCGTCAATCAGTCTGCAATTTCTCAAAAGTACATGGAAACCAGTTGGCTTCTGCCCCGGTTGCCAATAGAAACTGGGTCAAGATGTTGAAAGTTGCTGAAAACTTTTTGGACCTACTTGAAACTGATGTCAGCCGCTGAACAAGCCAGTGGAACTACTTTGAGACTTTTTGTTCTTCGTCTGTGCAACAGTTGTCTGGCCAGTGTGTTGGAGTGACCTTTTAACCTCTTAACGAAATCAACTACCTGTTTATTGATTACCAAGCCAACTTTGTGCACTTTTGGGTGCTCTTGATACGCAGACGATGCGACTGAAGGGGAACGAATCTAACTCCAGGCGGGTGCTTTGATTTTTTTTGGTAACTTTGTTTGTGGTAAAACAGCTCAGCTGTCTTCGTGTCACATGTTACTGTCAAACATGTTCAGTTTGGTCTCTAATTTAACCATAAATCGACTTACAAGCGAACAGTTTGAATTTTATTATCACTTTTTTATCGGAAAATTGTGTTTATCGACGAAGCTCATTTGCCGTATTTTGTGTAAACAGCAGCCAGAAGCATTGCAAGAACTGTCAATGCATCACAAAGAATAGGATAGGAACGTACTTCCATAAAGAAGACGAAGGCAGGAACGTTACTGTCAAAGAAGAGCGCTACCGTACGTTGATTACAAACTTATTTTATTGGCCGAAATGGAAGAGCTGGGCTTGGATGACATGTGATTTCAACAAAACGATGCCACATGCCGCACAGCCTGCAAAATAATGATATATCCAATTATATAGATGGTTCTATTGACTCAAATAATGATTTGGTATAGTTTTTGCAACCTTTAAATGACTGCATCAAAAGCATTTGGCGTTAGTTGTTTCGAAACATGGAATTGGGCTCGAGCTTACGAAAAAGTTGATATCTTTCTGATGTTCCGTTCTCTGGAAATCACCATAGCTTTGTATAATGTACCGTGAAGTTTTCAAGTTTACTGATCGAACAAAAGACTGCGCGAATTCAGGTCGTCTGAGCACTGTGCGAACGCCACAGGCCATCAAAGCCGTGAGCGATCGAATTCGTCGAAATCCACTGCGCAAGCTGAATATCATGTCGCGTGAGATGAATGCCAGCCAATCTATTAATTTTCGTTTTATTACCAAAAAAACTTGGAACCAATGAATTGCGAATACTGGGTAAATAGTCACCAAATAGTTTTTTGTAGCAAAAAAAAATAGTTTGACCATCTTTAACTAAAGATTTCGAAATAAATTTACTGCCCAAACATTTATGCCGTTGAGTCCAACAAGCTTTTTGATCACTTCGAATAGCTTGTTTGATCTGGTTGATCTGGTTGAGCGGGTATATTGGTACAGCCTGTTGAGAAGTTTGCGTATCCCTATCATAAATCTCTAGCCCATCTACCAAATCTCTCTGCGAAAGACTTCCATGGTAGTTTGGCCATTAAATAGAAAAGAAAACTCTTCCGATACCTCTCGACGTCTTCTTTATGGTCGTTCGTGTTGCCAGGATGTCGATTCGAACGAATCGTACCTTATGTTAAGCATGAACTGATTTGAAACTCAACTCCGGATTGAGTGCAGGAGCTCAATTTCATCCAGGGCAAACTGGCACCAAGCCAATTTCAAGATCATATCAAGTTCGATTGTCAAGCTTCAATCAATATCGAAACTTTTTGATTTGGTCCTATTAAGTTTGAAAAACAAGCTTAAGTCAATCCCGTGTGTTGTTGAATCAAGAATATATCGAGCTAAAACCAAGGTCTCCCAAGCTAACGTCGGGTTCATGACAAGGATTCCTCTATTGATAGAGAAAATTCGGAACTGAGACAACTTCTAACTTCATTTGGGATTGATTTAAGTATTTAGATATCAACGCACTACAACCACGATCCCTCATAAGTAAGGGTGCAATGTGAGGAGCTTAAGGCTAGGTCTTATCTCGTGGATCGGTGGGTCCCAACAAGCTTTGTGCAAGAAGTATCGCCTGGGAACGCAGGGTTGTCGTGTTACAGTGTGTCCTGTGCATCTGCCGTTTAATTTTAAAATGCCCAAATCTCTTGGTAATAAACTAAGCCTTACGACTTTGCTGAAGGTCCTGCTGGATTACACTTGTTGTGCCCCATAGCGGTAGCCCTCAGTTTTAGGAGGTTATGATGATGGTCATGCAGGCAAGGATTTGGAGTAGCCTTGACTGCTACATAATTTAGTCAGTTTCATGTTTGTAAACGGTTTTTCAGCTTAAAAGACGAAGTATAAACTCTAAAGATACGTCTCTTGATGCCAAAAGTCGCACAGGAGTACACTTGACTTTAGGATCTAATGAAGGCTATGCTCCAATGGTTCGCCTATCGACCAAAGACATGCCGGAATTGCTTTTACTTGACAGATGTCCTGCTGGATGCAATAAAAACAGAACCAGTATAATTTATGAAATTGCGATGAGTAACTAAATGCTCTGCAGGAATAAGAGTATAATTGCGGCGAACAGTATTGGTGATTCTTGAAAGATTTTAGAATGTGGCTGAGCCTGCAGAGATTTCGGAAACTGTGTAGAATTTGTATGGTTTTGTTTTCATGTGGAATTCGTTGTAAATTTGTGAATTGTCCTCTAAAATTTCGTCCATCTTCTTTTGGAAACAGTTTGTACCAAACCAAAACGAAATGTTCGATAATGTTTAATGGCACAAGTGAGCTCAACTGAATCGGGGTCAAAGTTTTCGAAAGAAAATATATATCAACTGAACAATTCGCTGAAGGCTGTCGCACGCTTTCGAAAACTTTGACATCAACTTGACTTCTACTTAGCAACTCAAGGCCAGGACTTTAACAAAATCTTTCGATCCATCGGTGGACAGCCCCCACAACACAAATTGCTCGATATTGATTTTCTTAGAATTTAGAATGTCATACCCATAGCTAGAGCCGAACTGTAGTAGGCGTGATTTAATGCCACGTCTCGGTATTGATCTGGGGCCGTCCACCGAAAAGTTCGGTCTGCATTTTGGGGGGTGAAAATGTTAAAGCAGAACCCGCTGGGTCTTGTCTGGGCCTTAAGTTTTCGTTTCTTTCGTACTCACTCGGCATTCGTTTCGGGTGTGGGCAGATCCCCAATGGTGGTTAGCGTTAGGGTGGACCAGTACAGGCTGCCCAGGTACTTGCGCGTCAGCGTGGCATAGTCTCCCGGTCTATACGGATAGACCCAATCGCCCTGCAAGGATTAAGGATTAGTCGGATCGGCGCCGGGTGTTCCTCGTCGACTTACCTGGAATCCCTCCGCCTCGGAGAGTAAAAAATAGAAACAACCAAACCAATGCGCCAATATTAACAGGATATGAATTAGATTAACAACGCGCCACAAATTAGGCCAAACTGTTCTACTCTCTACGATGTAATAAAATCTCACAGATCGATAAACCTGTTTCGGGGGGAGGAGAAGAGCAGGGGTGGTTAGCTGGACAGTTTCGGGACCGGAACTCACTTTAAAAAAGCGCGTAAAACGCAAAAGCGGATGTGTGCCCATCTTCAGCTGCAGCAGGTCCAACGGTATCAGCGCAATCATATCGAAGATGAAGTCGCGCGAGTGCACATAGTGGCAGGCCAGTTTCCTATCATCGTATACCTGAAATGGAGGCCAGAGTTAGTCGGAGGTCCCCCACCCTGTGGACTCACTCACCATTAGACCTTGCTCTAGATATCCTGTGCGTAATTGAACTATTATATCTAAGATAAATACAACATCTGTCATTGAATCGCAGATGAGCCAAAAGGTAGGCACAGATTGCTGTCGGGAGGGGGCGGAAAGTAGACCCAATTAGTAATTCCACTGTTCATTTTTAGCACCAGGTCAAGGGCAACTATTTGACAATTGCGAAATGTGCGGGACCAAGGACTGAGATAAAAGGTCACCGTTGAGTGCATGGAAAAGCCACTGCCGAACCCCTCAACAACCCCTAGACAAACTCCTATCTGATGGGAAACACCAGCTAACTGGGGCTGTATGCAAACATTTGCTCAGTTCGGTTGGCTTATGAGCTGGGCCCAGGCTGCGTGTCTTGTAATTGAGTCATTTGCCAGGCACAAAGCCAAACCGAAGAAAATGAAAATGATAAAAGAAAAGGGGACATAAAATCCAGCAAAGTGTTTTTGTATCTGACCATGAGATGCCCTTTGGGACAACATGTAAGGCAGAAGCTTTACAATTTTTGTGTGTGCAGAGATGGCTCAGGTCTTAAGTATTGTATGGGAATGTTTCCTAACTGAACCGATTCAAGCTGCATCGGAAAACAATACCTAACTGCTAATTTCCTGCATAGGTAACCAAGTTTCAAGATCTATCTTAAAGAATTCCGGATAAACTGACATATATATAACTGTTACTTCACCATAAGTTAGAGGTTCAGAGCTTAAGTAATTGCTGAGATTTTACTCTGAATTAATGTTAGCCTAGGCTCAGCCGAAATTGGTATACCCTTGCAGCATGCTTATCTACCTAAGACTACTTTTCGGACCTTACTTTTTCAAGGGAGCTATACTATATAGATGTCCGATTTTGACCAAACTAAGTGGAATCATGCAAAAGCCTAACAAACGAACATGTATGAAATTTTTGGTCGATTCCATTGAAAACCAAAAAGTTTTTCTCAATAGAACTTTCGACGGATCATTCGTAGTGCAGCTATACGCTATAGTCATCCGATTTTGACAAAACTTTGAAGAATTATGTGAAAGCATATTAAATAAATGCTTGCCAAGTTTAAAGACATTTTCACTGAAAACAAAAAAGTTTTTCTTACTAAGACTACTTTTCTGATTCTACTTTTGTATGACAGTTATACTATATAGATGTCCGATTTCGGCCAAACTTAGTGGAATCATGGGAAAGCATTGCAAACTAAGAAATAAACAGTTTGGTGGCATTTCCATTGAAAACAAAAAAATTTTTCTCACTAAAACTACTTTTCTGACTCTACTTTTCTGTGACAGCTATACTATATAGATGTCCGATTTCGACCAAATATAGTAAATTCATAGAAAAGCATAGAAAACTAAGAAATACAAAGCTTGTAGTCGTTTCCATTGAAAACAACAAAAGTTTTTCTCACTAAAACTAGTTTTTCGACCGATCTTTCCTTTGAGAGCTATATGCTATAGTTATCCGATCCGACCGGCTCCAACAAATGTGCAGCGTATTTGTACTAAAGAACTTCGTGCAAAGTTTGGTGGAGATGGCTTTCAAACTGACGGAGGAGATGGGCAGGGCTAAATCAACTCAGCCCGTCATGCTGATCAAGAACATATATACATTTTGTGGTCGGAGATGCTACTGTCTTTGCGTTTCGAACATCCGGACAACAATACCCTCTGCATTGGTATAAAAAGTTATGTGATATTACTCTGAACCTGAACATTTGAAAATAAACAACCAAAAGCTTTACCATCTGCCGCTGTGCAATTGCCAAACTCGCCCGAATCTAGCTTCATTGTTACCAGATAAATGCTAGTTGCCTTACAACTAGGTGCAGGACAATTTTTTGCTGTTACTAGTTAACAGTTTCTCTGCTGTTTGTTACTTCAGTTTCACCCAACTCATGATGCGCCACTCAAATTTGGCTAACCTGCGGTCTAATTTGACTAACCGGACATTGAGAAATTGAGCCTGAGTTAAATTTTAAGCAAAAGCGCAGCACCACTGATAACAAATTTGTATGGCATTATGAAATGTGATTGTTAAGACTATTTCGTATTGCCCTGTAATATTTTCTAGGCTGCAAATCGTTCAAATTTTGATAAGTATCGTTAAGTGTAAGGTTGAGTTCATCGTTCATCTTTGTATATCGTCCAGCGGTAATCCCATTGACCACATTTCTTATTATCATCCACAGTTGCCTGATCTTTGCATTTTGTAAGATTTTGCAAATGGACTTTTCAAACTAAACCTATGCGTTATTCTCTTCTGGAAATCGCCAACTGCTGAATTTGGTTTGAAAGCGCCTCTTCTATTATAAATTCAAATATAAATTACCATCAAATAGTCCGCTCATAATATTGAAGTGAAGAAGTTGACTGAAATAATAGTTTCGTACTGAACCTCATGTATGGTATTCGGTTTGGTCCTTGAACCGGTTCTAAGGACCCAAAAACGCCAAGCCGAACCCATTTTTTGGTGTTCCTACTTTTGTATCTAAAAAGTTAAGTTTTTGCATTAAACAAACCCTTGAGTTGACCAATAGCCGGCCCATTGCAAGGCGTATCTTTAATCTTGGACAAGGGATCACAGCTTACCGATTCATTTAAGCTTCTGCCTTAATTCTTTTCCTGAATAATGCTGCTTTCCTTCAACTATTTCCTTGCTTTAATAGTCCTCATCAGTTCCCCCACATCTCAGAGCCACCCGCAGTGCAACTTTGCCAGCCCACAGCTGACGGTCTTACATTACCAACTTAACCCTTGAGCATCTTCTCGATTAAACTAATTTGCGGGCAGTGCAGGCATTCAGTCGTCTTCCACTGAACTTGGTTAACAATGCACTTAAATTTTCTGCTTGTTTCGCACGAATTTTGTACAGAAACTCATAAGCTGCTTGCCAGTTGGCAGCAGCATCATTCCCTCGGCCTTTAAACAGACTGTCAGTCAACTCCCATAATACTAAAATAAAACGCACTGCCGGTGGGTTGGTTGGTGGGGGGGCAGTTGCGTGGCTCGAACACAATGAAGGCGGGTCACAAAGGCTTTCCTTTCCAACTTAATGAAAACTCACCTGCAGTTCAGGAAAGCTCTGCCTCACAATTAGGGTCCATAGATTATAGAGAACACATACAGTTACCATCATTAACCAATAGAAGTAAAAATTTTCATCTGGATTAACAACGGAGCGTCGTTTTTGCAGGTAGCGTCGTCTACTGCGCTTGACGCTTTTCTCGACGTCACCAGAGGCACTTTCTGAACCCGTGTCTTCAACAGTTTCCTGTGCGGGGGGAGAGAGCAGCGGTCGGCAATGCGAGCAGAGCAGGCGAAACGCCAACCACTCACCTGTGTTTCGGGTATCTGTCGTGTGGAGAAACGCTTCAGGAATGAGTCTTCGCGCTTGAGCGGTGGTTTCTTCTGTATGGCCGATGATATTTGTACCGTGGTGCGCAGCTTCATCCAGCGTTGGTTCGAGCGTGTCCTGTACGAGGAATGGATGGCAGAAAGGCCACGTTTAGAACATGGGCTCACCATGGGGCACACGGAAATCAGACAGAAGGAAAACCAAAAAACAAATCTGCCGCAGCGGAATCAACTGAAAACGGGGGCCAACTAAGCGTGCGCTTACGTTACGGTGCCTGGCCACTTTCATCCACTACAACATCAACTACAACGACACATAATAACTTACAACAACGAGAACAGCATCAGGCACGAACACTTACGCCATTTCTGCGGCGGGGGAGTGTAGCAATAAACATTCATTTCAAACGGAAGCGGAACGCAAAAAACCGTAACGTAAACGCACAACACAGGGAAGGAAACGACGTCTGACTTCTGACTACTACATGGCCAGCCAGTCGTGTCCGGTCTACGCTTTAACGGCAACCAGGCATGCACAACATTATTTCACATTTTGTTAGTAAACTGTTTTCACTACAACTAAACGAGACAGATGGATACATAGAGACAGAGAGAGAGAGATACATAACGTTTGAGTATAGATCGGAAGATAGATGCAAAGTAATCGGCGTAAATCAAATAAATGTTAACGGAATGCAACATAATAATACAATAGTTATGCAATCTACACCATGGAATGCGAACCGGGCCAAATGGCCCGCAGCGGGAGGAGCACACGGCGGAGCAGGAGTGGGGGAGAACAGAAACAAAAACCAACACAAATCGAAAAAAGCAAGTGGGCGGAAAATTAAATTTAGCTTGACGGAGAATGGGGAGGGGGTCGGTGGGTTGGTGGGTGGTGGATGGTGGATGGTGGATGGAGAAAGCAGCATTTCTGGGATTCGATTTTCAGTAAAAAAGGCGAAAACGAGTTTCGTGTTGTGTTGCGTTGTGTTGTGTGAGTTTCAGTTTCTGTTTCAGCTGCCAAGACATTTGGCGGGGGGGAAATCGTTAAAAAATTGTTGTTCAACACAAATTCTTGGCGATTGGTTTCATGCACTGTGGGGAAAGAGGGTGCCTTTGTTTTAGTGCACTGAAAGAAATATATGTATATATCAAAACCGGAGATGGGCAGCCAGTGGCTCGTTGTGCCCTCGATGTTGCATTTTAGTTCTCCTTCAACGAAAATACTAAAATTAGAGCAGAGTTGAAAACAAAAATCGTTGTTGTCGTTAGTTTTGGGTGTCCAACGCTTAAATAAGTTTTATTTTTCCGTTGATGCTCGAATTTTAGTGGAACCGATACCTTATACCGTTAACAACCGACTACAACTCCGAACCGGAACCGAAACCGATGTTGGACATTTTGGTTAAGAACAAAAACCTTAAACGGGTGCGATAACACTTCTTAATATTATGGAAGATTTTTCTTAATTTCGATCTAATGTAAAGAGTTTTGATTAGGCAACATCTTTTTGGATTGGGAATTATATTTGCCAGCTAAATTCCATAAGATCTGACAAATTTATATGCAACTTCAAGAAGGGTCTTAATCGTTTTGCCTATTTTTATCACTCTTCGCACTGTACACGAATGGAATGGCGCCTAACTGCATTGCGCCATCGCACACTCATGCTAACAATAGCTTTCTCGAAGTGGTCAACCTAAGCTAGGTTCGAGCTATAATCCTTCCGCGAGCCCAGTTTTTTCTTACGGTTGATAGCTTCTTAGAAATAAACGTAAATGGTATGGCTTGGCTGTACAGTACTGTTTCAGAGGGGTTTCATAGCCCATTATCAGCAAATTTTTGGCTGACACACTCCAAGTCGCTTTGCATGTTCCTTTTATGTCGACAGTCCGCTGAATAAGCCTTTGAGAACTATGTACAACGAAGGCTAATTCTTTAAGACATCGCTGCGTGTTTGTATACTCTGTATCGTAGGTACATATAGTATTATAAGTTTGTGCAAAAGTATGTAACATCCAGAAGGAAGCATCTCCGACCGCATAAAGTATACATATATATTCTAGATCAGCATCAACAGCCGAGTCGATATAGCCATGTCCGTCAGTCCGTCTGTCTGTCCGTATGAACGCACATATCTCAGAGATGAAAAGAGATAGAGGGCTTGACATGTATGGGACATATGCTTCTTATGTTTGCAGGCAGATCAAGTTTATTTTCCATTTTGGCCACGCCTCCTCCCGCCCCCGCAATTTAGAAAAAACGTCATATCTCCCACAGTTATGAAGATAGATGGCTTGTTCTTTCTGGACATATTTAGTTATTAGGATAACTTATCGATCCGCCAAAGAAATGAAGAAGATCGGATGAACGGTTTCCGAGCTATGATCAAAAGACAAATTTTCTGGGTACAGAGTATGTTATAGTCGGGCTTGACCGACTTTCTTTCTTGTTCTTATTATTAAGGATGCAAAGTATGCAGCACGAGTTCCTGTTGAATGAAATCAGAGAGGTTGAACATGCCACATAATTTGCAAAGCTGAAGAAAAAACTGAAAGACGCCCAGGGTGGGACGTGCAAAGCTGAGATGGGGTGACCAAAAAACTCATTTTGAGCACCATTCAGCACATGAATTGAATCTGGTCATACATTCCAAAGAAAAGAGTAGAATACTTTACAACAAGATTACATAGTGTTAAGAAAAAGCAATTCTAAGCATTCTAAGCATTTTGTTGGGCAGGTCGAGTAAAGCGCTCTTCAGAACTCCGCTTTTTGCTGCTTTTGCTCACTTAAATTAAAATTACTCTCTTCTGGTTGTGTATAACCTTGGCAGTTCTGATAGCTGCGACAGAAATCTAAAATATTATCATCAATGGCTTGACAGATTCAATCCGATGGCTGAATAGTGCGGATTAAAAATCGGACAATTTCAACTTTATTTCTTAGTTTTCTACTTTGGCCTCCACTGGGGTTACTGTATTGTTGTAAGCGATATTCTTTTAAGTTTTATTATAATAGCCCATTTAATTCTCTGTAAAATAGATGTTGAATCTATGAATTTGGTTACCATCTGACGAAGTTATTCGCGTATTTCCAAGTACACAACGACAATTCAGTATTTTTTTTTGTGTGAGCCTTAACACAGTTGCTCCTACAAGTATGCCATGTTTGGTTTGGCCGCAAATTCAAATACTTAAAAAGTAAATACATATTTGCGCATATGTTTCACAACATTCTTTGAATAATGTTGCCCAGCAAACATTAGTTAAGCAAGTCCAATTGCATCAATAAATTTTTGACTGTGAGATGTGCCACTAACTCGCAGCGAAAGAAGATGAATGAAAATCATTGGCAAGTTAACTTTCCTCTTTTTGGGTGTCTTCAACTACATAAATTTACATGCAATATGAAAATGTTCAAGTGTAATCAAATTGGTTAAGGGTTTTCGCTTCTTTTTAAAATATTTCACATCGACTTAGGTTGCGGCTTCGATATTTGATTTAAAACGGTTTAAGTATTGTGGTTATTGGTTTCATTTGCTGAGTAAGAGTAAAGATATGGTCCTAAGACTAGACGTGCTCTTTTTTGTAGAAAGGCTTAAGCTTTCACCTTAGTTTGTTACTTGTTTCGCTCAGTGTGTGAAATATGTGAAAATTCACTGCTTGTAAAACGAAATACATATTATTAAAAAATACAAAACAAAAAAAAGAAACGAAAATTGATCTACTCCTAAGTCTAGGGCTATGGACTACGCACTAAAGGATGAGTGGGAACTTGGAATTGGATATTGGGCAAAGGACAAAAGCATCTGTTTTTGGTTTTTGGTTTTATGTTGCTCAAGTCGCTAGTCGCCAGTTACAAAAAAAAGGGTTTACTCTTTTCCATATTTATTCTCGACGCTTGCTTATGTACATTTGGGGGTGGTACTTAGTTTTATGGCTTAATTAGGGCCAGATTTTGCTGCAGTTGTGTTTTTTTAAGGTATATTTACAGCTTTTGGTTTTGCGGTTGTTGGTGCCACTAAATATTACGCATACGTCATGTAGAGCAAAGTAAGCAAATTGCAATGCAAATTATAAACTTTAATACTAAGTGTGTGTGTGTGTGTGTGTGTTGGTATTGGTGTTGGTGGTGGTGTGCATGGCTTTATACAGGGTGGGGTGTGTCGAGGGTTTGGCTCGCTGTTTTCACCTAACCAAACCGCTGGCTCTAATTGTAGGTAGTTTTGTGTGGAACGCAATTGGAAAACAAAGCGCGCACATGCCGATCGTCATCATTGAATTTTGCTTCAATAACCAAAACCGCACTAAATTCAACCAAAGAACAAGCTTAGCTCGGTGTTTTGTGTTTCCCAAGGGAAACAGTAACAAAAAGGAAACCAAAAAAACAAAACAAAAATCATAAACGAAACGGGGTACGCAAAAAAAAAACTTACCAATCGGAATCTGGATCTGAAGCTCCATCTCCGATACGCGATTTCCTAAACGAGTTGTGAAAGTTTCATTTTCGTTTTGGTTTTATGTAGTTTTTTTTTGGTTTTTTTTTTTTAATAATGTTGGATTTTTTTGTATGTTTGGTTTGTTTAAATAGAGAAACAGTTACAGAGCAACAGACAGAGAGAGAGACGGAGAAAGAGAGAGAGAGAGCAGGACAGAGACATACACAGAGAGAGATAGAGACCCAGCTCATTCATTCACACTCGCACATGCGGGTCTTCCCCCCCTCATCCTACACAAAGGACATCAAGCGGAAAAATGGCTTGCGGCAGGATAAGAACAACACACACGCACCACACACACACATGGACACACAATACCTTTTAGCCCATTCCGGGGACTTCGATTTATTATAAATTGAAAATGAGCTGGTTAGTTTTTGGCTTTGCCATTCGATTTTCGGGTTAAATGGAACTTTTTATTGCGCCCACAAATCATTGTTGGGCCGGATTTCAATTAACGCTTCTGCACATGGTTTTTGCCTACTTTGAGGCTGTCAGGTCGCATGACCAGACAGAATATTGCCTAGCCGAGCGCCACTCGAACGGCAAATAAAGTCATTAACTGCCATGAATATACGAAATTGGGACAAAGGGCGCAAAAAGCCCAAATTCTGCTGTACTGCTGCTGCCTTTCGGTATTTATTTTTAACTGCAACTGCAAAAGTCAACCGCAAATGCAGTCCGTAAACATTTGCCTCTATTAATAGACAAGTTTTGCTGTCTCCCTCTCTGTCTGTCCGTCTCCTTCTCCGCCTCCTGTTTGCGGTTGGCATCCCAAGTAGCACTAAATCAAAATACAATTGCCTGGCGACACAAGATCGAACAATGAAATTGATTGCGAATCAAAGAAAAACTTGTAAGTGAATTACCTAACCAGAGGCAAGAGACTGAGATGGAGACAGCGAGGCTGACATAGACTGCTCTGAATATGCATAAGTTGACTTTTTTTGGCTGTCCAAAAAGTTGCCAATGCCCCACTTCAAACGCCCCTCCCCCGCCCCGCCCCCTAAACACGTGACTCTGTATGGGCGTGTGTGTGTGTGTGTGTGTGTATGCTTGGCTTCTACATAAATTTGCAATTTTCCAAATTCAAATTCTTTGTAAGTTGTCAGTCAGCAGGCAAAATTTCACATTTTGCCTGCACAATGCCAAAGCACTGTAGCATATGCATAGGCGCATGTAGTGTAACTGTGTGTGTGTGTGTGTGCGTGTGTATGTATATGTGTCAAAAGTTCGCCTACATTGCAGCAGGCAGCTTAAACATATCGATTCTCTACTCACACACACACAAAAGCCACTTTAACTTTTGCTGTTTGCTGAGATTTTTCCCTCAGCTTGATGTTTTACTTGTATGTGTCTGTGTCTCTGCATGTGTGTGTGTGTGTGTGTGATTGTTCTGGCACTTTTAGCCCCGGCTTGGCAGCAACTTGTTCAGCTCTGGCCAAAAACTTTTTAAGTTGCCCTTGCCAAAAATGAACTAAAACTAGCACAAAAGTGGGTAAAAGTATATTCCTAGCCATGACACCTCCTTAGAACTTGCACACACGCACACACATGTGCGTACCACACACACTTACACACACATAAACTTCTTCATATCACACAACTATGTGTGTATGTATGTTTGCTACTAAAGGGGGTCACAGTGGGCCAATTTTTGTAAACAAAACTGGCCTTTATTGTCAGATTTAAGAAAAGCCCTTACGGCAGTGGTCGGCAATGGGGGCAGAGTCGGCAGTGAGTGGCATGACGACAGCCTGCACTCGGGAAACAAGCTATCCAGCATAATTTGAATAAAGTGCAGAGAAGCGTATATAAATATATAAACGAAGTCTTTGTCCCAAGCTGAAGGGAAAAAGGACAATCTTCCCCATGGCAGCCAACAATGGCAAGAATATCTTCATGGATGTGTCTAGGCTAGGCCAAAATGTTGAAGGTGGCATTGTTCAATTGATCTTAGATTTTCATCCAATGTTTCAAAAATTAAAGGATTTGATTATATCCATTTGAAATAAGCAACAAACTCTGATTTCTGTTGAAGTTTGCAGCTATAAAGACGACGATAAACCGGCAGAACACAGCATTATTCCGCTTTGAGTAGGAGCAGACTTGGTTCTACCTAAAGACTTCCCACACTTAACAAAAATCAATTTTAAACTATTCAGTATCCAAATTCTCTTTAATACTCCAAGTATCAAGTTGATATTCTCGAAGGTATTAAAATGATATTACGAAGTAATATAGTACTTCAATGATCTTGCAAAGATATCAGATTGATACTAGCTTGTATCAGACTTACACATTTATGTATGATTTATATAGTATCAATTTCATACTAGCAACTATTATTTTTATATTACAACTTTCAAACCTTTTGGTTTCATTTTACCACTAGCTTTTCTCAATATTAGTTTCCTATCAAGTTTGAATTACCAACTAAGTTCTCTGTAAACTGCCACTAAAATTAAAGCATAATCGCTTGTATGTTGCATTCTCACAAAATGTATTTTATGACTATGAGAGTAATAATTCTCTCTCATTGGAACATAATTTCTCAGTTCACACAGCGCATTCTTCACTTTCAGTCGCTGACAGCGATCGACGAGGACAGGTCAGAGCTGGGTTGCGTTGCTTTGGTTCGCTTTTCTTGGCAAACTAAAGGAGATAAGCTTTTGAAAGCTCTCTCTCACTCCGTTGTCCTTTTTTTCAGTCGAAGCTGCTCGTGTTTTTTAGAAGTTAAAGTGTGTGAATCGGTATGCACAGAATATCAAGTGAGCAAGCACATTTTTCAATACTCTTATATATTTTTTATTTTCTCAGTTGCCAGTGGCAACTTCTTCGCTTAGTTTGCCCACCGCTGCTTTACTGCTTAGAGTTTAAATCATTCATTCCTAGGTTATTCACTTAATTCATAAAAATACGCTTCATTTTTTAGGTCAAATTATAAGGTAAGATGTATATAGTTGGTAGGTTGTCTTTGACATTACCTTTGTGGCTTCACTACCAATTATATGCCCTCAACTATATTTAAAGTCTAAGCACTTCAATTCGATTCTGAGAGGGTTAAAGTCGTAGTCTTGGTCTTAGTGATTGCCATTCGCACAGATGGTACTGAACTTCCAAGCTCAATTAAGTATCAAAATGTATTTTCAGATAGCTTGGACCCTTCATGCATATTCTCTCTACAATAGGTAATTTGTTTCATGTCGTGGGCCTTTGTCTTTCTTCAAGTACTCGCTTATCTCCTAAGAGGTTAGTTTATTCGGAGATCTGTGTTTCTCTCCGACATCTTCAGTGCTCTCAAACACGATCAATTTTAATGTGACCATGGTTTTTCCCCTAATATATCGATTGTAAAAATATCGATAGTCGCCATATCATATCGGAATAGCCCTTGATTGACAAATATTGACAACCCTACTTGGCAGAGTTACCACTAGAGTTACGGCTAGTTACCGCTAGAGCTCTTTGAGCCGTGTTCACTTTCAAAGGGTTGTCAAGCGGTATGATTAGAGCTAGGATGCTTTAGAGCATTGTGATGGGTTGAGGCTACTGAGCAGACAGTCCTATTTGAGCAAAGCGTTTTTGATCAGTTTCGAGATATTTACATTCGCTTGAGTTTCAAAATATTCTCCTCCTTTCCTCCTTTCATCTGCTTGCTTAAGTTGTAAAAGACTCTTAGATTCAGTGATGATCCAAATCATTATCTGGAACAGCGAAAAGGCAGCAAGCCCTGAAATAATCCAAAGGGCTACACTCCAGAGTTTGAGCCCGCAAAAAGGTTTGGTTTTGGGTTCACATCGAGGTTAATTTATCATCCTTTATCATCATCTTGAAAAACACAGAGAATAGTCCTCATCTAGCCTTGACTTGTACCGTATGATATGCATTTGGATTGGTTTCAATGCTTGATGTACGAACAGTTAGTAAAGTATTACACGATTACCAGTTTGGAACTTCCGAACAACTATATGCTCAAAGGATACAATAGAAATGAATATGACGTATTTCACGCAGGCGGTCGCAGATTTAGGATTAACAATCAATAGTTTGTCTTGATGCATAGTCTAATAATGCTCTTTGCTGTCATTAAATAATTATGCATTAAATTCACCCACAAGTCCCACTGTACCCAAAGATGCACCTCTTTCCCCCGACCGACGACCTCACGGCCATTTGCAAAACTTATTTCATAACAAAGTAACCGCATGACTTCACAGGGTCATAAACAATCCTAGAAAAGATATAGAAAAAGTTATAGCAAACAGACAGAGCGTGTGGTAGAGAGAGGGGGGACCATATATAGAGGGAGAGATACAGAGACAGAGGCAGAGAGAGAGAGAGAGGCGAGAGTGAGCAGGCGAACGAGCGAAGAGAGTTTGCTTTCTTTTTTTGAGTTTGGAGTTGAGAGTTGCGAGACACACACATCAATGGGGATTACAAGTGGGAGAAGAGTTAGAGTTAACATTTAGGTTCATCATTCACTACTTGAGATGGGGATGGATTAGTAAATACTTTAGATCAGATCGGGTGTGGGCGAGAGAGTGAGAGAGGGACAGTTAGTTCGGGGCGGGTTTAGTTTCACACACACACACGCACAATGCAATTGATTAGTTGTAATATTTTAAGGATTAGTTATTCTGGCACCGTTCCTCTTAATGCGTCGCAGCGAACAGTAATAGGCCATCACGGCCCTGAGACTCTTCCATTTGGTGGTTTGCTGCGGGCCAACGTTCTGACCACCGCTGGTCAGCTCCTCGGGGTGTTCGCTGATGAACGAGGAGAGCGTCTTCATTTGGGTACAGCTCGAGGAGCTGGGCAGCCGGGCTCCCGGCATCGGTCCTTGTAGGCTGCCGCTGCAGTCGGAGGACGGACTATTGACATGGAGGCGCACCTGGCGACGCTGGCGAGGCTGCGACTGCGACTGTCCAGGCGTGATTATAAGTCTATCCCTCTCTGTGTATCTTAAACTATTCGTGCAGTTACAGTTACTCAGTGCACAGGTCTGCGATGAGTTGGCCGAGCTTTTCAAAAAATCAAGTTTTGCTTAAGATTCGGATACGGATGCGTATTTCTGTGGTCAGTTCGTGTGCTGGGTGGGTGGGTGTATGGGTATGGGTATGGGGTGGGTGTTGCGTGTCTGTGCGGGATAACTCACTTAGGAGAACTTTGCGTCCTGTCATATCAAACAAAGGACGCGCGCACACACACACACAAATCCCGGCTAATTGTCATTGCTAATTTCCTCCATTTTGGCCCTACAAAAACCACAAGAAAACAAACAAACAAACAACGACAAAAGTTTTGTAGGCGGACGACAACATCGACTGACAACTGGGGATGACAGCAGGAGGCGAGGCATACGTCTGTGTGTGTGTGCTTGCGTGTGAGTGGCCAACTCCATTTGGTAAATGGGAAAACTTTAACATTTACTCTTTTTGAAAAGGTTGTGCCAGACACAAAACGGATTGGGGTTAGGTGAAAGGCTTAACTTTTTTAATGGGACTGCCTTGAATTGAAGTTTTTGAATGTAATTTAAAGTTCATTATGCAACTAGAACTAGGAAGGTGTGAAAAGCTAGCCCTGAGCTTTAATTGACAGCTTAAGCTTGGGCTGCCAACTTTTGTATTGCAAATGCCAGAGGTGAAAACTAGAGAAAAACCTGTTTTTCATGCTCATGCGATTCATTTCATTGAGCTGCCAACTTGTTTTTATATAATTTTCAACTTTATTTGCCACAAAAAGTGCTGTCCACTTTCTAAGGCGGTGTTTAAAATCTAAACTGACAGTTGTAAATGATGCTGCTAACTTCCTGGTCCTATTCCTGTTCAAAGAAGAGTGGACAGCTTGTTTTGGGGGTAAGAGAACATTTCAGTTTTATATTTGTGAGGCCATGAAGAGTGCTGTCCACTTTCAAACAACAAGTTGTCAGACCAAATGGAAAATTATATTAATTATTCTTTTGAATTCGTAACAAAAAGTGTTGAAAACTGCTAAAAGTTTGAGTTGGAATGGTAAATAAGAGCTGCCAACTTGATGTATATATAAAACTAGAAAGCTCCAATTTGAACATATTCGGCTTAAGCTTGGTACTCGAAAGTGTAGTGTGACCAGGCAGAACCAGCTTCATAGCCGGGCGTATAAAAGCAGGAACGACGGTACCACCACAGGGCATAGGGCATAACGGAAACCACCACAGCTGATGAGGACAGGATGCCAGCCTGAGACGGCACCGCAACAATGGGCTGTGGCGGCTGCGAAGGTTGTACCCGCAGTTGGTGTGTACATGGCATATCAGCCATGTCTACGTCAGAAGCATTCCGAAAAGGATTCTGCGCCGCCATTAGGTAAGTTTCCGGGAAGCATTCTTTCTTTTCTTTTTAATGGCCACTTTGATCAGCGTCACTTGTACGTCTTCCGTAAAGTTCTCCAGACATCAGAACTAAACCTGTTACAAGGGTGATTGGTGGTGGTGTTGTTTTTGGCCAGCTAATGCTTAAGCATTTTTTTGTTTTGATTACAACATAAAGTATATTTTGTTCAATTTCTACCCCAATCGAAAAGCGTTCCAATATGGCAACCAAAAAAAACTTTACTCTGCTAATAATTACCTACATACATACATATTGGCAAGTATATATGCATATATACGCTTATGCTTATACGATTTATTGAAATACGTCAATTTATACGAGTATATCGGATACGTTTGATCAAATACAAAAGCTGCCAAGGCGAAGCCCAACAAAGTATGCTACACATTTACGCTTACTGCAAGGGGGGTTAGTGTGTGTGGGGGGGTGTGTGTGTGTGTGTGTGGGTTAATGTGTGTGTATGCACGATAAGCAGGGGTTATGCTTATGGTTGTATGAACTTAACAATTGCCAACGCCTTTTTCAATTAAATTTCTGTGTGTGTTTTCATTTTCTTTTCTTCATTTTTCTTGTTAACAGTTAGGTGAGAGGTGTAAGCGCTGATGGTTGTGTCTCTCTGTGTGTGTGTGTTTGAGAGAGCGAGTGTGAGTGTACACTTACCGCTGACTAGGACTTTTGCTATCGGAGGAATGTGCCGCACTATTGTTGTCATCATCATGATGGGCCATGGCCATCGCCTTATGATGATGCCGCTTATGATAGCCAGCTGCATCACTGGCCGCTCCACCGCCCGGTCCGCCACCGCCACCCGAACTGCTGGTACCCGTTGGACTGATGACATCCGTATCGCTGTTGCAATCAGCATGCATATGCCTTGCCATATCCTTGTGCTCATGCGTTTCCATCTGTAAGTTGAGAAGAAGAACACATTAAAGTTGTCGGCTGTGAAAGAAATCAAGACCAGCTTCCATCGGCAGCACTGCCTAAGGTCAACGAACACAACCCTCCTACACAGAGAAAACAAAAATGATGTTGAAAAATATCCATTGGATGATTTCCGGTATCCATTTGGAAGTTATATGTCTTAGATATCCTTTCAATCATCCAGCGGAGCTGCAAAATCATCCAAATGATCATCATTTTGTTTATCCTTTGGATGAGTTTTAGCTACGTTCTTGGATCTTTTTACTTTCTGTGTAGCATTAGCTTGAAGCTGCAACTCAAGGCAGTGACAAGTAAGAGCCTAAAGTATACTTTCTCGTTCCCCATACCACCCCAAGGAACCTAATTCATATAAAAAACGCATAGAAATGTTTTAAAATGAAAGATATAAGAAAGCTACAGCAACAAAGCTGACAGCTTTTATGCATGCACAAACTTCTCCTGCAGATGCAGAGTCGTAAGTGGCCCAAGCCCAATCGTTCAGTTGGTTAAAATGCAGTTAGAGTACACTTCAGCCCTTTGCGGCTAGCTAAACATAATTTGATCAAATCTTTAACCACTTCCGATAACCTTCTCAATTACGTACTTACTTATGGTACACACACTCACCCACACACACGAGGGCATAAGCACTCACTCAACTTGCGGACTAAACTTGGTAAGCCTCAATCTGACCATTGGGACAGATTGCCTTTAATTGCCTGAAACTGACAAATCCCGCAAAATGTTTCAATTTAGTTTTGTTTTTTCCGTTCTAACACACATGCACACACACATATCTATCGGGACTTGAATGTCGTGTTCCCACCAATTAGTTGACAAATCGGTTCTGTGCCAGATTAAGCCGTGTCTCCCCCAGCTCCTGGCAATTAAATGTGCCACAAAACTTGATTGGAATTTATTGTGGTCTGGTGTGGGTGGATAAATGGATAGAGGAGGGATGGGGCCCACAAAAAGAGGCATTCCATAAATATTTATGTCCCAAAACTTTTTGGTGGCTAAAAAGCGAGGACACCCAACCAACCGTTGGAACCAACACATTTAATTACCCCAATGATACATCGGATATGCATGTGACATAAGCGCGTTGTTCCAATTTCCTGAGCCATCAAACCAGAGATATTCCATGCCAAGGCCAGGATGGCTGCCAGCTGGCATGCTCCAAATACTTTTTGTTTGATAACAGAAGCCACATTTTTCAGGTAAAAACGAAACATAAATGATTGGTTTTTGTGTATTTACGACAAATACTAAATGAAGCAAACAAACCAGGCCTATCCACTGTCAATCAACAACTCACGAAAGACAACCACAGATCATCCAACCAGTCAAAAAATGTATAAAATCAATATTTTAAGATCAAACTGATATTTAAGAATATCATTTGGCTACCACAAATTCAATATATATCGGGAATAACAGATAAATCATATATACATCTATACAAACTGGACTTCACTCTGCTTTATTTTGGGCTAAGTATTCTAAAGAGCTTTAGAGAATGAGAAAGCCACTAATGACATGCAAGTCATCAATCAGCTCAAAAAATGGCAGAGAAGACAAATCGAAAGGGCCGCTTGCAAATGGTTTCGCCTGATAGCAAGGTTGCAAGGCTGATTTTTGATGGTGAAACAACTTCCTTTATTTCGTCAACATACCTGCTGTCCATTTTATAATTGTCAACAATTTCACTTGATTTCAATTAATGCATCTGTCATTAAAACCAATCACAGCTGTTTGAGTAGTGTGACCCACCATTCGCTAATTTAAAAATGCCATGAACCTCAAATTTCGGTGTAGTTTTTTGTTAAGGCTGGTCACACTGGGCTTAAGTTCCATGTTGACGGAATAAGTGGTGGCGTAAGCTAAATTACTTACGTCGCACAGTGGTCCAGATTTGCCCCGCCTTGGACAAAACCCCAATTTACATTTTGTGGAAAAGTTCAACTTTTTTTGGCTTAATCGACAGTTTAAGCACACAAATTAACGTAGCCAAAAAATGGCTTAGATATATTGACGGACATAAATGTTGCAGCCGCGTAAACTTGGTCAATTTTTCACAAACCGAAAATATGGTAATATCAGTTAAAGCTTTGAGTTACGAACCGGTGTTAAAATGTTGGCCTAAAACTCACGCTATAAGGCAACGTTCTAACATCTTAACCACGCGGCCTCTTTGCAAATGAAAGCTCAAACTGATACTGTCTTAACTTTTGATACCCTTGCAAAGGGTATTATAATTTGGCCCAAAAGTTTGCCACGCATAGAAATATTCATTCCCGACCCCATAAACTATATATATATTCTTGATCAGGGTGACGAGCTGAGTCGATTGAGCTTTGACCGTCCGTCTGTCTGTCTGTTTCTAAGCGAACTAGTCTCTCAGTTTTAAAGCTATCGAGCTGAAATTTTGCACAAAGTCTTCTTTTTGCTGCACACTACTAATATGTTGGAACCGACCGGATCGGAAGACTATATCTCATAGCTCCCATAGGAACAATCGGTCGGAAAACTAGTTTTAGTATGAAAAACTTTTTTCTTTTCAATGGAAACGTCACCAAACTTTGTAATCGTAGGTTTTCAATGTTTTTTTATAGTTCTACCAAGTTTTATTAAAATCGAACAACTATATGGTATAGCTGCCATACAAAAGATAGGTCAGAAAAACAGTCTTAGTTAGAAAAACTTTTTTGTTTTTAATGGTAGCATCCTGCAACTTTGTATTTGTTTGTTTCACATGCTTTCACATAATTTTACAAATTTTTGGCCAAATCGGTTGACTATATCATGTAGCTCCCATCGGAAAATGGGAAAACGATTATTTTTTTAAAATATTTAGTCGAGCACTTGCAAGGGTATAAAAACTTCGGCACAGACGAAGTTAGCTTAGCGTTTAGGAAAAGTCTCATCATTTCAGAAAACTGGTCTTTTAGGTAAAAATCCGGCTCTTTAGGTAAAAAATGCCTTGAACGATAAATTAAAGGCACAATTTTCTCTTTTTAGGAACTGCTTTAGTTTAATTCTAGGCTGCTCTCGTGACAGCTCGCTGCAGTTCACTGCACTGGACCTGAACCACTTCTGAATTGGTTGCGTCCTAGCCTACACACATCTAATTTCAAGTTCTTAGCTAAAATGACTTCTGAAAAATGGCCCGAAACGACTTGTGAACCGTACCAAAACTGGTTCAGAAACAGTAAAATATTGAACTCTTTATTTCCAACGAATGGAGCAAACTTAAAGTCTGAGTTATGTATCTGAACCACTTGTTAACTGGTTGTTACCGCTTGCTAACTGGCTTAAAGACATGACCCATAACCTCTGGCACTTGCGCCATCGACCTGAACATACTGTTAATCATTAGTGAGGATTGGCTCAGTCGTACACACACACATATGCACATCCGGTCGAGCCGAAGTTAATGTTCTTCCGTACTTACTACTTACCGTATATAGGCCCGTTGCAGTGGCCGCCGATGATGACGATGATGCCGCCGCTGCTCCAGTGCTGCCGTAATTGAGCTGTGAGTGATAGCCGCTGGAGAGTATCTTTTTGTGTGCGGATGCATGCGCCCGATACGCGCTCACGCTCAGTTTCATTGTGACATCAACTCTGGTTGCCTCTGTCCACGCCTACGTTGGGTGGGCGTGGTCGGTTGCCGTTGCCTTCAAGTTGCTTTGAATTGGTCTTAATTGAGTGCCCGGAGGCGGCTGACGACGACACCGACACAGTTTTGGGCTGCGGCCTGTGTACACACGCTGGGATGGGCTGGGATGGGAGCCGAAAACAATGCGCACTTTTTATTGCCGCCTTTGTGCTCGTCTCCGCCTGACGCCTGTTTGTGATGCGAGACAAGGACCCGGCTGAACTGGAACTGGAGCCGTACCCCCACGTCCTGGGCCGCTGTTCAGTTTCTAGTTGGCCATAAATGTCTTTGCCATTGGATGTGTGCGTGTGTGTGTGTGAGTATCTGTGTGTGTGTGTCTGTGCCTTTTGCTGAGGATCCGTCGTTTCGCTCGCTTTTTAATTGTTTGTAATTTGGGTTTTTAGTGCTCTACAGTTTGTTGCTGTTGTTGTTGTTGTTGTGTTTGTTTGTTCTTGGTGTTGTTATTGTTGTTAAGGCCTCATGTCACTTTAGTTACAAGTAGCGGTAGTTGTTGCCGTTGTTGTTGTTGTTGTTGTTGTTGATGATGTCTCGCCTGCAGCAAGAAAAACGTTTACCAAAAGATAACATTAAAATTGAGATTAATTTAAATGGCAAAATGCTTTTAAGTGCGAACAAATTTCAATTTGTGTATACAGTATATACACAGTGTGTGTGTGTGTGTGTGTGTGTGTGAAATGACTCATTAGCGCCAGTTTCCGCTTCAGTTCCAGACTCCTCGATTCGTCATTAAACCGCTGATAAAGTCTTTTACTTTCGTCTGACCACATCTCCCATCTCAAAACACATAAAACTCATCAAATTTTGTTTCTTTTGGCACTTGAAATGCGCCAAATCTTTCGCATTCCATTTCCTTTGAAAAAGCTTTAAAGCCCAGAAGTATGCTATCAAATTTAATGTATCAACAGCAGTAAGCCAAAAACACGGCCATCAGAAGCGAGAGAGAGAGGGTGCATTTTTGTGTTTCTTGCAATGCCCAAAAAAATGTCATAATTCTCAGAGTAAGTCGAACCAAGAACAAACACCCAAAAGACCCAAAAGATTCATGCTCAATGAAAACTGCAAGTTTTAGGAGAACCGTAAGCACCATTACTCAAACGAGGCTAAGAAATATAAGGTTGTCAAAAAAGTCTTGCGGTATTTCCGCAAGCTTGTCTTTGCAAGCGCGTAGTTCTAGTTGTATTCGTCGCATCGGTTCGCGCTAGAGCTTTTTGGAAAGCTCTTTTCACGCGCTAACACGTGTTTGATTTATTGATGTTTGTTTTTAGTCGTTCGTGAGTTATAGCGTCGCAAACATGGAGCAAAATAAAGAGAAAATACGGCATATTTTACAGTACTACTACGATAAAGGCAAAAATGCACCTCATGCTGCCAATAAAATTTGTGCAGTTTATGGACCCGATACAGTTTCCATTTCCACCGCACAACGATGGTTTCAACGTTTTCGTTCTGGTGCAGAGGTGATCGAAGATGCGCCACGGTCCGGAAGGTCGCTGAATTGATCGAAAGAGACCGGCATAGTAGCAGCCGTAGCATCGGCCAAGAGCTGGGCATGAGTCATCAAACCGTTATAAACCATTTGAAGAAGCTTGGATTCAAAAAGAAGCTCGATGTGTGGGTGCCACACGACTTGACGCAAAAAAACATTTTGGCCCGTATGGATGCATGCGAATCGCTTCTGAATCGCAACAAAACCGACCCATTTTTGAAGCGGATGGTGACTGGCGATGAAAAGTGGGTCACTTACGACAACGTGAAGCGCAAACGGTCGTGGTCGAAAAGCGGTGAAGCTGCCCAGACGGTGGCCAAGCCTGGATTGACGGCCAGGAAGGTTCTTCTGTGTGTTTGGTGGGATTGGCAGGGAATCATCCACTATGAGCTGCTCCCCTATGGCCAGACGCTCAATTCGGACCTGTACTGCCAACAACTCGACCGCTTGAATGCAGCACTCATGCAGAAGAGGCCATCTTTGATCAACAGAGACCGAATTGTCTTCCATCAGGACAACGCCAGGCCACACACATCTTTGGTGACGCGCCAGAAGCTCCGGGAGGTCGGATGGGAGGTTCTTTTGCATCCACCGTATAGTCCGGATCTCGCACCAAGTGATTACCACCTATTTCTGTTCATGGCGAACCAGTTTGGTAGTCGGAAGTTGGCCACAAGAGAGTCCTGTGAAAATGGGCTCTCCGAGTTTTTTGACAATAGGGAAGCGAGCTTCTATAAGAGGGGCATTATGAAGTTGGCATCTCGTTGGGAACTCGTCATCGAACAAAACGGTGCATATTTGACTTAAATCGCATTATTATAACCAATTTTATGAACAATTGAAAATTCAATTAAAAATACCGCAAGACTTTTTTGACAACCTTATATAACTGAAGCTTGAAACTGAAGCAAATATGTTGTTTTGAGACTTAAAACCAACTGTCTGCCCTGTTAACGGTATCGATCGAGCTTAGAAATCAGAATATTCGTAAACAAAAACTGGCCTCCATAAAATGTAAAAACCACTATTAGCTACAAGAACCGAACCGTAGGTTCGAGAGCTGAGTAAACCACTGAACAAAACCAGTTCTTATTGGACTTCGCCGACTTTATACCATTTTAAGTACATGTAATCAAAATGGTTTATTTTAGCTTAAAAAACTAGCAGAATTGTTTGGGAAAGCTAACTTTAAAGCTAAGGAGTAATAATGTACGACAATATCCGAGGAAGTCAAAGAATCAGCTTAGATTCTCCATAAGTTTTGAATAAAATTGTGTCAAATTTGGAATCATCTAGTTTTAGGTTAGGTAAGGCAGTTCCGACTGATCCCAGATGGGGTCACACATAGACCTTAAGTTCCTTATTGAGGCCGGGTGATTATTTCATTTATATGACGTTCTGGCGAATGCCAATAATTGTTTTAGGGGCCTCTTGACAGCTTCTTTCAAAGAAGCGAACCGTGGGGTGTGCAGAAGTTTTAATCTTATCGTGGCAATTGCTGGGAGTCCAGGTTCCATACATTTCCTGCAGGTGTCCTCTGTCGTTTTGTCTAGCTTTATCGCATGAGCGGCTGCTAGGCAGTGTCCAATAAGCAGTCTACAGTCTCTTCTTTGAATAGTGCGTGAGTTTCCGCACATCCGCTGGTGTTTTCCCACCTTACCACTGCTTCTTTCTCTGCTATCTCCTCCATCTTGCTGTTCCGCGTCTGTATGGAGATAGGTATGTTCAGTGTTTCTTCTTGGCCCAGTACGACTCCGGCTTTTGCGCAAGACTGTCTGCCAACTCGTTTCCATTGATGCCCCGGTGGCTGGGAAACCAGTAGATTTGCATCTTTCTGGAGATGCTGTGAGAAACTAGTGCTTCTCTGATCATCAAGTATCACCAACAACCCTTTAAGATGCTGAAAAATCCTAATTTGGTTGCCATTTGTTTTGCTTTAACTCAGTGGTGGGTGAGAAATTTACAGATTTTCCGCCATATCTTGGAAACTGAGCGTGATGCTTGACCTAGGTAGACACCATGTCTAAGGGTAAAACATTTATGCAGGACACAAGCTGTTGGATTTGGTTGCCTTGTGTTGTTATTTTATACATTTTTGTGTAACTATTGTTGGTCTAAGTAGGCCAAGCATTACTGTCTATTGGCTTTAGCCAGACATCACAAGTTTTCTATTCATTCAGCAGTTGACCCTCCTGGGGTGCACAGCAATTAATGTTTTCTTCTTAATTTTTTCAAATATTTTCGAGCAATTGCCTTCTTTGGGCTTTCTCGACCGCTTTTTTATTCAATTTATCGTGACTTGCAATCTCCATGACGGTATTGTAGCATATCCTGACCATTGCAGCCTTGGAGCAACCAAGTTTAGTTTCTTACTTTTTATTTATATTCTTACCGAGCAATTACCTTTTTGACACCATCCAAAATAACATTGATTATATCTCCATTTTCACCAAGTCCTAACCATTCAGTGAAATTTTATGAGCTCCGTTTTAACATAAATTAAATCGGAGTTGAGCGAGTTTACCCAGTTTGTACTATTTCTTTTTTTATTGAGACCTTTAACCATCGAAAATCAGTGAAATAAAGTGTTCTGAAGCCATGTTTCAGAATTTTTTATGGAGTCTTAATGCTGTCCACCAAATGCGCAGAAGCGAAACTGCAATTTTTTCTTTATAGCATTGCCGCATAAATACCAATTGAACTATTTTATTTTCCTTTGAGTTTTCCCGCTCTTCCTTGGCGGAAGAAGGGTCGCATTGTTCATGCCTAAATCGAATTAAAACATCCAAGCCAATTTAACTGAACTTGAGATATATTTTTCAAAGTTAATGAGATATTTGCCATCTCAATCTTATTATATCGGCTTCATTTATTAAATTTTTGGTACGTGAAGCCATTAATATTCATTCACAAATGATCCTCGATTGTCTACATATATGTGGGCACTACAAAGCATTGCATAATCTTCCCATGAAGAAATTATCATCTTTCATACTTCTTTTTCACCAAAGAAGTAGTTTCCGAGAAGAGCAAAGTTCAATTTGATTTTGTTAAGTCGTAAAAACCCTCCAAGAATACTTCCATGAGAAGCATGAGCTTTTTATACCCTGTTCCCATCGAAAATGGGAAAAATCATGAATCATGAAGTTGTGCGAATGTATGTAACAGGGAGAAGGAAACATTTCCGACCCCATAAAGTCTATATATATATTCTTGATAAGCATGAACAGCCGAGTCGATATAGCCATGTCCGTCTGTCCGTCTGTCCGTCTGTATGAACGCGTCGATCTCAGAGACTATAAGAGATAGAGCCACAAATTTTTAAACGAAGGTAGGCAGATCAAGTTTGTTACAGATTTCGAAATTCTGTCTGTTTCTACGCGAACTAGTCTCTCAGTTTTAAAGCTATCGAGCTGAAATTTTGCACATGTCGGAACCGACGGGTTTGGATGACTACATCTCATAGCTCCCATAGGAACAATCGGTCGGAAAACTAGTTTTAGTATGAAAAACTTTTTTCTTTTCAATGGAAACGTCTCCAAACTTTGTAATCGTAGGTTTTCTATGTTTTCTTATAATTCTACCAAGTTTTATCAAAATCGGACAACTAAATGGTATAGCTGCCATACAAAAGATAGGTCTGAAAAACAGTCTTAGTTAGAAAAACTTTTCTGTTTTTAATGGTAGCATCCTGCAATTTTGTATTTGTTTGTTTTACATGCTTTCACATAATTTGAGATAATTTTTAGCCAAATCGGATGACTATATCATATAGCTCCCATACGAACGATCGGTCGAAAAATGGGAAAAAGAGTATTTTTTGAAAATATTTAAGCGAGCACTTGCAAGGGTATAATTAGCTGAGCTTTCTCGTTTTTTATCACAATTGGAGCCAAATATGGAGGACAAGCTTAGGCAGAGGACTTGCTTCCCAAGGCTACATTAATTTCTCGTCATATAAACACGATGGCTGTTAAAAACAAGAAAGAAAGTCGGTCAGGCCCGACTATAACATACTCTGTACCAATTAAATTATACGCTTAGCATAAAGCAGCGCTGCTACTGCACTGCAGCAGCGAACGGTCTGTTGATCATAACTCGACAACCGATCATCCGATTTTCACCATTCCTTTAGCGAATAAATAAGTTATCCTGATTACTAGATATTTCTAGAAAGTACGAACCATCGATCTTTAAAACTGTGGGAGATATGACGTTTTTTCCAAATTGCGGGTGCGGGAGGGGACGTGGCTAAAATTGAAAATAAACCTGATCTGCCTGCAGACATAAGAAGCATATGTTCCATTCATATCAAACCTCTATCTCTTACCATCTCTGAGATCTGTGCGTTCAAACGGACAGATAGACGGACATGGCTATATTGACTTGGCTGCTGATGCTGATATATACTTTATGGGGTCGGACTTTTGTGTTATCTGATATATTTTTGGGTAATTATTGCTAGCCTAAGTAGGCCAAGCGTTACACTCTACAGGCTTTAGCCAGACATCTCAAGTTTTCTTTTCATTAAGCAGTTGACCCTCCTGGGGTGCACAAAAATTAATTTTGGCTTCTTAATTTTTGAAATATTTACGAACAAATTGCCTTTTGTTGGCTTCTTTTTATATTTTACCAGCAATTACCTTTTTGACACCATCCAAAATAACATTTACCATATCTCCATTTTCACCAAATCCTGCCCATTGGAACCATTGCTGAAACTGACTTGAATTTTGTAGAATGTTTTTATGTGAAAGTTTATTAATATTTATATTTTGACGACTACCAAAATTATCGTTGGCATATCTCCACTTTCCCAATATTTGTTGTTTCTTATTCTTTGTTTTAAACCATTAAATTTATCTCTATCCTTCCTCGGGTGCTTTATCTTGTTTTAGCAAATTATAAACTTTGTCTTTTATCAACGTCATGGTGAGCATCAGTAACTGATGCAAGTGAATAGTTAAAACCAAGTCTCTGGTATGGAGAAAACGAGCTGTTTATGTGTACTAATATCGCATTTATTAAAACTGAACTGATTTTACTATTACTTGTAAATATGGTTGGGTCTTGCAGTTCTTTGATAGAATTCAACTCATCATATCAGTCTCTGAGGCTGTGCTAAAAATGAACCATATGGTGAACGTAACACTTTATGTTAGAGACCAGTCAGCACTTGTACTATCAACAGCCCCTCAACATTCTGCATATATTCTTAAGCTATCAAGGGCAGTGCATGAGCTTGCTGAGATCCTTTAACAGGAATTCTTTTGTGTTCTGCTTAACATGTGATTTCGATTTCTTAATTTACATTTTGTGATGTCCTAACCAAAATTTATCAATGATTAAGGTTCGGAAATTTGAAGTTCAAGGTTGTGATGCAATTGATTTGTAGAACACATCCCGTGAATTTGTTAATATCCAAGTTATTTGTGAGTTTTCAACCAACAAAAAGGACTGTCTTGATATTTGATATTGCATTCGAGCACTGTCTCTTACTGTCCATCTTCTTATCATCAGCGCTATCAAATTCGACACTCTCTGTTTGAAGTTAATAGTTAACACTTTCATTACAAAAGCTTTAAGTCGAATGCAGCCTTAAGATCAATTTTTGAACGTAGTGGAACTGGGCTTTATTGGCATTTCCATTTTTTGTGGAAAGTCCTTAGAGATTATATTTTATTGTTTCACAATATATTGTTTTTGGACCATTATGCTTCACTCACGATTCATGCACGAGTTCAGGATCCGTCAGCTATAACCTATAGTCATCCGATTTTGATAAAACTTTGAAGAATCGGGTGAAAGCTTATAAAATAAATATATGCCAATTTTAGAGAAGTTTGCATTGAAATCAAAAAAGTTTTTCTTACTAAGACTACTTTTCTAACCTTACTTGTCTATGACAGCCATACTATATAGATGTTCGATTTTGACCAAACTTGGTGGAATCATAGGAAAGCTTAACAAACTAAGAAGTACAACGTTTGAAGGCGTTTCCATTGAAAACAAAAAAGTTTTTCTCACTAAAACTAGTTTCTCGACCGATCATTCCTATGACAACTATAACCTATAGTCATTCGATTTTGTCAAATCTTTGAAGAACTGTGTAAAAGCCTGTTAAATAAATATATGCCAATTTTGAAGAGTTTGACATTGTAAACATAAAAGCTTTTCTTGCTAAGACCATTTTTCTAACCTGACTTTGCTATGGCAGCTATGCCATATAGATGTCCGATTTCGACCCAACTTGGCAGAATCATGGAAAAGCATAGGAAACTTGTAAATACGGAATTTGGAGACGTTTGCATTCAAAAACAAAAAAGTTTTTCCTACTAGAACTTGGTTTTTGACCGATCGTTCCTACGGCAGCTATATGTTATAGTTATCCGATCCGACCGGTTCCGACAAATGTGTGGCGTATTTGTACCAGAAAACTCTGTGCAAAGTTTGGTGGCGATAGCTTTAAAACTAACAGAGGAGATGGCATTGAAACAGACGGACAAACGGAAGGACAATATACAAAGCTAAAGCCGTAGATTTCAAATCAAGTCATTAAATATCAAATTGAAATCAATTGGGTAAATTGTGATATAAGTGGTGCAGTTTCAGGATATCTTTAAATGCGGCAATTAAAGGCGAAGAAGTGGTTGGGAAACTAAACGTAACTTGTCCCCAAGAGGGTATGCCAGCCGTAGAAGGAGCTGAAAATCATCCTTCTTGATAAAACTTTGTTAAATTATGAAAAAGCATAGCAAACTAAAGAACAGGGTTCGGAATTGCTCTTTGCTCGCAGCTCTCGAGAGCCAGCTCTTGCTCTCAGCTCATAGCTCTCGGCTCTTGGCTCTGAGCTGAGAGCCACAGCTCGGGAGCTGTGAGCCATCAACCGGCTCTCGGCTCGTGAGCCACAGCACACGGCTCTGAGCTGTGAGCCACAGCTCTCGGCTCGTGAGTCAACAACTGGCTCTCGGCTCGTGAGCCACAGCTATCGGCTCTGAGCTGTGAGCCATAGCTTGGGAGCCGTGAGCCATCAACCGGCTCTCGGCTCGTGAGCCATAGCTCTCGGCTCGTGAGCCATAGCTCTCGCCGCGTGAGCCTTAGCTCTCGGCTCACTATAGCATCATTGAATTGCAATTTCCTTCTCTTCGTATGAATGCCACTGCATGAATGAAATCGGCATTCCCAGCATTCAAGGATATTTTTGGATCCTTGGATTGAAAGTGCGAGCAGTATCCTAAAGTCTCGAATTAAGCGCCAAAAAGTGCCCTTACTGACCTGGCCACCTTAATTTCCTGGTTTGAACGACTTTAAATGTTAATAGCGATCTGCAGCCACAGGTGGTACCTGACAAGTTTAAAGTGTGTAGTCTCGCAAAATGTTTAAAGTCTTGTCCATCGTTCTTCGACAAGAGTATACAAACTAAAGAAGAGTCCCGCTAGTAAGAAGCTGTTAGTGGCTGAGGCTCATGAGCCGAGAGCTATGGCTCACGAGCCGAGAGCTATGGCTCACAGCTCAGAGCCGATAGCTGTGGCTCACGAGCCGAGAGCTGGTTGTTGGCTCATGAGCCGAGAGCTGTGGCTCACAGCTCAGAGCCGAGTGCTGTGACTCACGAGCCGAGAGCCGGTTGATGGCTCACGGCTCCCGAGCTGTGGCTCACTGCTCTGAGCCAGAAGCTGTGGCTCACGAGCTGTGAGGCGTTTAGTGCTCCCGGCTCTCGAAAAGCGGCTCTCAGCTCTGAGCGAGAGCCGAAATGAGGCAGAGCGCGCGGCTCGCTCGTGAGCAATTCCGAACCCTGCTAAAGAATACAAAGCTTGGAGTTATTCCCACTAAAACGTGCAATTATGTTGGGCAGCACCGGCCGCGACGGGCAATGGGCAGCACTTTATGCACCCCAACACTTTGTGTGACATTTAACAACTTAAAATTGATCAGAAAAATTCCAAATTTGGTAGGTACAGAATGTATTAGCTTTATAGTCGAGCTGGATAGACTCTCTTTTGTGTGTTTCAAGGACCTTGAGAAAAACTTTCATTACAAAAATTGGACAAATACTGGACTAACAGGCATGCTTACATTTTTGCATACGCAAATGTTATGTGACTTGAAACCGGGCCCTTCAAATCGCAAAACTTTTGCGAAAGTGAAAATGGAAAGTGCATGTTTTGAGTGTCTCCTCGCATAAACCAATATTACAGTATCCCATTGAAGTCATTTAGTTTGTTGGGTATTAAATTATGACAGCAATTTGTACCTTAAGTATATGAACAGATATTGTGGTCAATTTTGCCTGGTAATTGGATACAGGCAATAATTACAGCCCAGCGGAGCAGCACATACTCAATTGCATCTACAATTAACTATCATCTCTTGGCGGGAGATGAAATTAAATGAAATCGATACATAAACTGTAGTGAGAGGCTAATTCCATTGGCGATACGATTGACTGATTCACCTGTCGTTTAAAGTATGTACAACATTTCTTGTATTCTTGTAACTTTTGTTGGCCAACAGCCAGGCCAAGCGGGTAGCTTAAGGGTTAGGGCATAAAACTGAAAGCAATTACAAAGCCAGGCACAGCGGCATTTAATAAAACTGGAAACTAAATAAGGCAGCCAGAGGAGCTGAAGGAGCTGGCACCTGTTGGCACATAAAATGTAATTATAAGTCACTGGCTTAACACTTTGTGCCAGCTCTTAAATGGCTTAAATACTGGCCTGGGTCCGCCCCAGTTCTGGCCAAGTTTTATGAGCTTTTGTGCTGGCCCCTGATTGCCATCAACTGTATGTACACACACACACACACACACACGTACAATAGCTGCCGCGTTTTTTACATAAAACTCAATGAAGCATCCACTGACAGTCGGCAACATGGGAGATAAACTGGAAGAGCAACTGCTGCTGCTGCTGCTTGGGCTGCTTGGGCTGCCTCTTATGATTTCAATTTCAAAATGTACGCTCCATTGAGCAGTAAAAACACTCATTCCACCTCCCTTAGGGCGCCCACAGAAAAAGTGACATTAAAAAATGGTGGCCACTTGTCAAATGCTCCTTCCAGCTCCCATTGAATATTTATCAAAAAACAACAAAAAAGAACTTATCATCTTGCTGCAATCGAGCCAAGCCAAAGAAAAACACTCAACTTTTTGCTGGCGTATACGTGCGCGCCCCACAAATGTGAAAATCTGCGGTAAACACAACGATTTATCCCAAAATTTCCAAATCAAATTTGAAACCTTTAAAAACTTGACTAAAGGTTAAGGCAATTGTCGAGTAAGCGAACAGGATTTGGGCTCAATTGAAACAAACAACAAACCCACTTGGCACACACTCTGTTAAAAGCAAAACCCTAAAGCATGATGCACTGAGAGAAAATTGCTAAAGTAAAGCTACAATTTTAGTAGTACGAAGCAGTCGCGTTTAGAACAGACTCCAAGTCGGAGACCAAGGTCAAGGAAATGGTTTTCTTTTGGTTGTGGTTGCTGTTCAAAGGGTAAGTCGACTTTAAGCAACGGAAAACAAATGTATATAGTTCATGACCAAAACGGTCATTATACCCGTTACTCGTAGAGTAAAAAGGGTATACTAAAGTCGTGCAAATGTATGTAACAGGGAGAAGGAAGCATCTCCGATATCATAAAGTATATATATTCTTCATCAGCATCAACAGCCGAGTCGATATAGCCATGTCCGTCCGTCCGTCCGTCAGTCCATCCGTCTGTATGAAGACCTAGATCTCAGAGACTAGAAGCGCTAGAGCAACCAAATTTTATACGTAAGCTAGTATTGTCTGTAGGCAGATCAAGTTTGTTTCAAGCTTTGGCCACGCCCCCTTCCACCCCCGCAATAAAAAATATTGAATAACTCCCACAATTTTTAAGATATCGAGCTCAGATTTTGCAGTGTAGTCTATGTGGCCAATATCTACAATCTCACAAATTTTCAAAAGGATCGGATAATAAATGGTCGAGTTAAAAAAATGTTGCATACTTATCCGAGCTGAGCTGAGTAACGGGTATTTCGAAGTCGGACAGGGCCGACTTTAACTTACGCTCTCGTTTTTATATTATATATTTGATTTCGAAGATCAATTTATTTTTGACTTTTAGTCAGTTCCTCCTTTTAGGTAACTCAAAAAGGCTTGATGGTTTGCCCACCCGAGAACATGCCACATATAATTGTACGTGTGAAAAACATGGTGTCATCTTGTAAATTTGAGCCGCAAAGCAATCTAGCGATCTAGCGATCTAGAAGGAAATTGAATGCGTTGGAATTCAATTGGGACGTCTGCGAGAATTTGTGGCAGCAATCGGGTACCAATACCGAAGTAAAATAACCGGATATACAACTTTCAGTCGTAAAAGAAGTGGTCGAATGCCTGGAAAATCCAGTAAGTTCAACCACTCAGTTGGAAAATTGAACTGTATCGATCGATTTGTATGACAAGCCAGCAGTTTTACGTCTCAGAACTGTTTTCAGTACTCTCCATTAAACTCACCCTTGACATGTTTATTTATAGCTGGATCTTTTCAACATTACGCCACTGTGGTGATTATTTGAAGCAATCGGAAAAGAATAAGCTTTCTAGGATATCAAGAGCAGCACTTCTACATCAATTCTGGGGAGGATGGTATTAAAATCACAAAAATTATGCATAGAGCCATTGTGACTTGCAGGCAGAACCACTTAAAATGAAAGGTTTGGGAACGTTTCTTGTTGGTTTGATTATTGCTTTAAGCCACAGCCCAGTCTTAAACCGTTCCATGGATTCTATTGTCAACTTTCCGCAATAGTTTTTCGATAACCAATAGATCCGCCCAACAGTGCGTCCCTTGCGTAAGAAGATCATCACTAATTCAACAGAATTAATGCAAATAATTCCCTTATCAATGATACAGTATGTCCGTTTCCTGCCCTGGTCGAGCATCGTTTGCTTCGTGCGCTTTGCTTTGTCAAGCCTCAATCCCTTATCAACGATTATGTCAAATGCTGGCCAACGCACTGGCCACTAAGTAGCCCAACTGCCCAGCCACTAAGGCCCATCCATTGTCCTTTTGGCTGTCAGTCACCGTGCCCAGTGCTCCGTGCGCTACCCTTGTCCCGGATTTGTGCTGTTTTCAACTTTCTTCGTCTTAGTTTTGTGCTTTTGTTTTGTTTTCTTTCGGTGAAATTGTGCGTGTTTTGTTATGAATATGAAGTTACATACATCCCCTGCTTAGCCAAATGTTGCCATTGCTCATGCATATAGCTGGGACTTAAGCGAATCCGGTTGTCCGGCAGAGGAGAGTAGGTCAAGCGGCAGCAGGAGCAGCTGTTTCGCCCCAAAGCTCATGTAAATTTTTGTAAGCTGAGCCGCAGCATAAATTAGGAGCGACATTTGCATGAGACATCACCGCAACAGAATGGCCACCGCCGCAAGGCCAACGGCAACTACTCCCCCAGCACCTTTGGCTGGCTGTTTCAATTTACAAATTTTATACAAAATCAACAGCCGTGGCCAGACTGATTCCTATTTCCTTTTTTTTTCTTATTTTTTCCTTTCACTTTACTTACAGCACACGGAGAACAAATTTAATGATGAAAAAAGGTATTGGCCTTGGCAGGTGAGAGTTACTTGGTCAAAGTTTGTGCAGTTTTATGGATGGGATCTTAATAAATATAAATGAGTGTCTGTCTGTTGTTAATGGGCGATTCACTGGCAATTTATACAGTGTGTCGGGAGCGATCTATATATCATTGCTAGCGCCGCCTCTCACATTTATCATAACGTGGCAAACATTTGGTTTTTGTGATAGGTAAAGATGTTGTTGGGGTCAGAGTGCAAGATCTTGAATTTGTTTGCTTTTTGGCCGCCCAATTTCAATGCTATTGCATCTCAATGTTTTCCAGCTTTCTGACCAATGTGCTTAGTATGCAATTTGAAAGGTCATGCTATCACCCCTCGTAACTGCTGCTGTTTGCTGTTTAATGAGCGTAAACGTAAAGAAAGCAAGAACAAGCAAGAAAGTCGCTCAAGCCAGACTAAAACATACTCTATATCAACGAAAGTGTATGCACAGTAAGTTTTTTAATGCTAAAAGCCGGAGGGAGCGTGGCAAAAATTTGCAATAATCTCCATCTGCCTGCAAGTGAAAGAAACTCAAGGCTATCTTTTGCCATCTCTGAGAGCTGTGCGTTCATACGACTCGACTCGACTGTTGATGCTCATCAAAACTATATATAGTTTATTGCTGTAACATACTCTTGCACAAGCTTAATATACTCTGCCTCCTGCAGTGGTACAGAGTATAATTATGTTATAACAAAATGTGAAATGCGAGAGTCTGCTCATACGGTTCAACAATCATCAGATAGCTTTACCTGCTTCAATGCCCTTGATTAAATTGAACAAATTAATTAAGCAACTATACTAGGTATTAGGGTAGTTATTATTATTAGAGCGAAGTTCTTTAGGGGATGATTGACTGGGGCAGCTGAGCGAGAAAAGTATTATCCTTTGGCTACATTTTTGACTTTTCAAGTCAGACATAGCAGCAGGTGGGTTGTTTGTGCATGGCTGGGTGTGAAAAAGGGTGGAAACGGTGATCAAAACAGTGACTAAAAAAGTGACCAAAACCGTGACCAGGTAAGGACCAAAGTACACAGAAACGAGAAAGCTAAGCTAACTTCGTCTGTGCCGAAGTTTTTATACAAGTTTTATACAAGTGCTCGCATAAATATTTTCAAAAAATACTCTTTTTCCCATTTTTCGACCGATCGTTCGTATGGGAGCTATATGATATAGTCATCCGATTTGGACAAAAACTTGTTGAATTATGTGAAAGCATGTGAAACAAACAAATACAAAGTTGCAGGATGCTACCATTAAAAACAAAAAAGTTTTTCTAACTAAGACTGTTTTTCAGACCTATCTTTTGTATGGCAGCTATACCATATAGTTGTCCGATTTTAATAAAACTTGGTAGAATTATAAAAAAAACATACAAAACCTACGATTACAAAGTTTGGAGACGTTTCCATTGAAAAGAAAAAAGTTTTTCATCCTAAATCTAGTTTTCCGACCGATTGTTCCTATGGGAGCTATGAGATATAGTCATCCGATCCAGTCGGTTCCGATATATTAGTAGTGTGCAGCAAAAAGAAGACTCAATCGACTCAGCTCGTCACCCTTATCAAGAATATATATAGTTTATGGGGTCGGAAATGAATATTTCTATGCGTTGCAAAATTCTGTGCAAAATTATAATACCCTTTGCAAGGGTAAACAAAATCGGAGATATACGGGCTTAAATCAATCCCAAACGATGTGAGAAGTCGGTCAATCCCGGATGTTCTCATAAGACGTACGCACAGGAATCTCAAAATTCTTGTCTCGATGCCGTCTTTATCCTACATTTAGTTTATTTCTACTTGTTACCTGTATTTGACTTGATCTCTTAGTAGGATCACATCAAGAGGCCCCATATTGACTGAAGCTCGAAAGTCGTACTTAATTGGCTCTTGAAATCTGTTTGAAATCTCTGGCAAGCGATAAAATTGAGCTCATTTTTATACTCTGTACCGTAGGTACATAGAGTATTATAAGTTTGTGCAAAAGTATGTAACATCCAGAAGGAAGCATCTCCGACCCCATAAAGTACATATATTCTTGATCAGCATCAACAGCCGAGTCGATATAGCCATGTCCGTCTGTCCGTCTGTCCGTCTGTCCGTATGAACGCACAGATCTCAGAGATGGTAAGAGATAGAGGTTTGACGTGTATGGGACATATGCTTCTTATGTCTGCAGGCAGATCAAGTTTATTTTCAATTTTGGCCACGCCCCCTCCCGCCCCCGCAATTTAGAAAAAACGTCATATCTCCCACAGTTTTGAAGATAGATGGCTTGTTCCTTCTGGACATATTTAGTTATTAGAATAACTTATCGATCCGCCAAAGGAATGAAGAAGATCGGATGAACGGTTTTCGAGTTATGATCAAAAGACAAAATTTCTTGGTACAGTCGGGCTTGACCGACTTTCTTTCTTGTTCGAACTGCTTTCATGCCGAAAAAGGATTCCCTCAAAAACTACCTAGATTGACTTTATATGTTTATTGAAACTTTATGTTACCCCAAAACGAGTTTCCCACAAGAGCCCCATGCGAAGTATTCAACGACCTTTTTGAATTTCAAACCAGTTAGTTCTTGCCGGCTCGAGGTCATTAGCTGTTTGCATACCCTCGATTCTATCTTTAATAGACTTAAGCTTCCTTCTCATGCCAGCATTGCTATGACTGTTTGGGAATTGCAAGGCATCATATTAGCAAAAATCGACACAGAAAATGAAACACTTTGCCTTTGAGTATTGGTGAGAGAGATTTTCTTGCTCTCAGTTTCTTTCGCTCTTTCTCTTTGATATAGCATATTCGTACTCATTTCAATCTTGAGCCAGGACTATTTTACTTTCACGCTTTTCAGGATTGTTTCAAGCCTTTCGAGTTTGTATCAAGCTCCATCTAGTACGACTCGAGCTTGAAATTTCAATCCGAAGATGGAGATTAAATCAGTCTTTTTATACCCTGTTCCCATTGAAAATAAGAAAAGGATCAGGAAGTTGTGCGAAAGCTTATAACAGGGTGAAGGAAACATTTCCGATCTCATAAAGTGTATATATTCTTGATGAGCATCAACAGCTGCGTCGATATCGCCATATCTGTCTGTCTGTCCTTCTGTCTGTATGAACGAGTCCCAGAGACTATAAGACATAGAACCACAAATTTTTGCATGAAGGTAGGTGTATACCATAAGCAGATCAACTTTGACTAGATGGCAGACTTCGCACACGCAAAGCACACTCTTGTAGAACCGAAGTCCACATTGAATTTTCCTGTAGCCATTCACTTGATGCATCTTGTGGTTCAATGTCTGTGGTAAAAGTTTTTGTTACAGACTTTTGCATTAACACAAGCTATCAGATTTCCCGCTGGTGCACTTCAAAAAATTTGCCAAAAAATTTAAAAACTATTGCGTCCACGAAAAAAGACTTCTTGAAATCGAAATTATCTAATATCATTCCTTATCTTTTTGAAGAAATTTACCAATTATTAATCTAGGCAGACAAAAGCAGTGGGAAAACCTTCTTATCTTACAAATTCCAACCCAGAACTTTGCTCCCAGCGCTCTCCCTCCCCCCGAAGGCCATTTGTATGCAGGCTCACGCAAAAAGCATTTTGTTGTTAGTTTCCCAACAATAAGGGTGTACACCTGCCATTTAAAAGTTTTTTCCAATTTATTTGGCGAAGTTTCCAATGTTTAATTAGCAAGTTTTGCCGGCTGGTGGTCAGAGAGCTCTGATTTCTAATTAGTGTAATCAACTTGTGCATCTGCATTTGTGGTGGACGTCCCCTGAATAGTGCACCTACAGCTGCTAGTTGAATGGTTGCATATTACATTGTTTAAATATGGGGATCAACATATTTTGAATAACTAGCTTAAAGACTTAACAAAGCTCAACTGACGCTGTGGGTTATCGAAATAAACAGCGTTTGTCACCGCTTTTTGCCTCCCTTGCCACCCGCTCCTCCAGCGAATCCGTTGATGGAATTGCTTCATTTCGGGTTGGGAGGATTGTGGCCGTGATTTTGGTTCAATTGCGGAAGTCACTGTGGGAAATTGCTCATACGCGCACCCGCGCCTTAGCCATGCGTAATAAAAGGGCTTTCGTCTACCAAAAAACCCCAAAGAGTCAGACCCGAAATATTTATGGCCCATAATAAAGGTCATATATCACTAGACAGAGACAGCGCGAGCAAGAGAGCAAGATAGACATGCGTCTTCCTGTTTGTCTTCGGATGTGATTTATACGGCAACCCTTAAACATTTGCCGAGGGAACAGGAAACACATGCGAGCATTTGTATGTATGTAAATAAGCTGTCGGAGCAGAGGAGACGCGTGAAATTCAATTAAAAAAACTGCTTCCCAGTGCCAGCAGCCCCAGGAATAATGCAATTACAAGCAGACACCCACACACACCCACACACACACACAAGACTCACACCGGGCTTATCCTTCAGCCAGTCCAAGCATAAACCGTAACCATGGGCAATAAAAATTATTAAGCCCAGAAAATAAAGTGAACGCTGGGGAAATGAGAGCACACATCAGCCTGACTCCTGAACACCGCCAAAAGCCTTACATGAAACATGATGCAATGAACGCAGTCAGCGGCCATTATCGTCACTCTCATCTGCAACCCTTCCACCCGCCCCGCAGCCCCGCAGCCACTGTGCCAAAGTGAAAAATCACTCGCAGAGGCGTTGAATTTTTAATGCACTTTTGGTTTCGATTTTTGGTTGCCCACCAGCGATTTCGGGCCAGTTGCTTACGTAATTGATTCACATGCGGTGGTGGGAGTGAGTGGATTGCGGTCTCTGGTCCCAAGTGCTGAATCTAGACACTTTATGGCCACCTGAGTGGGAAAGCTGCTTATAAAATCGCACGATTTGTAGGCATAGCAGCAGGCATTACTTTTGTCCCCGGGGTAATGTCTGCTAACACCTGGCCAGGTGGCGGGGGCTTTAATACTCCAGCTGTGTGACATTTCCAGATAACTAACTAGAGCCATTTGCATAGACAATGGGTTACTGCAATCCGTTTTTCATTTGTTTACTGGATAAAGCCAGTTGAGCTGGCTGAAAAGTAGTTGACACACTTAATGATGGCTTAGCTTATGAAGGGAGGGACAACAAAAACCATTTTCAGTTCTGTTTCTGTTTGTGCGAAATGCATGAATTGTAACTCATACTCATACTCATACTCATACTCATACTCATACTCATACTCATACTCATACTCATACTCATACTCATACTCATACTCATACTCATACTCATACTCATACTCATACTCATACTCATACTCATACTCATACTCATACTCATACTCATACTCATACTCATACTCATACTCATACTCATACTCATACTCATACTCATACTCATACTCATACTCATACTCATACTCATACTCATACTCATACTCATACTCATACTCATACTCATACTCATACTCATACTCATACTCATACTCATACTCATACTCATACTCATACTCATACTCATACTCATACTCATACTCATACTCATACTCATACTCATACTCATACTCATACTCATACTCATACTCATACTCATACTCATACTCATACTCATACTCATACTCATACTCATACTCATACTCATACTCATACTCATACTCATACTCATACTCATACTCATACTCATACTCATACTCATACTCATACTCATACTCATACTCATACTCATACTCATACTCATACTCATACTCATACTCATACTCATACTCATACTCATACTCATACTCATACTCATACTCATACTCATACTCATACTCATACCCACACGCATTCTTCATTCTCCGTTCCCCAGCTAATTTAAGCTAATCCCGGACTCCTTCGTGCATCCGGCAACTGCATTAACGGTGGCGTATGCGTTATATGGCCATGCGATTTGCAAGCAAAATGAAACGCCAGCCAACTGCCAACAGCTGGCCATTAATTTTCATTGCCGTCGCCATTAAAATGCTTTTCAATTTTTCAAACGCAATTTCTGACATTGAAAAATTGTTTCAGGACCTAAGGACGAAACGCCAACCCCGACACACCGAACCGGCACACGCACACATTTCAACTTGAGTTGCAAATTTATCTGCCCCACTGATTGCATTTGGTTTTGTGGACGAGCTTTAATGAGTCTAAGCCCGCCCACTCTCACCCCACCCGGAGCGGGTAATTGGGGAAATTCGAACAGGCACTATTGAGTGTTGGTAGATAGATAACGGCCAGATTAGGCAATCAGCCAAAGTGTGGATGAGATGACTATGATGATAATCGATTGCTACTACAGCCACTGGGGAGACGCCCAAAGGGTTCTAATCGATGCCTGATCTTTGCATGGATAATTACGAAAATGTTTGCCATAGACGCCCATTAGCTAATCCCTACACCCTGTTCTCCTAAGTCTTATAGATGGGCGTCTGGCTTCGTGCAGAACGTGAGCTGTGAACGTGTCTTAAGGAATGCCCCCTACTGTGACGATCCATCAGCTTGCTGCACTCCTGTGGCCAAGTTGGACATGTCAGCGAACAAGTGGCTTCTTTGGAACCAAATCGATGGCATAAATGAAAGAATCAGAGTAAATCAAGAAACTCCTGCGATTATCCTGTGTGTGCAAAATGCCATTGCAAAATCTCTAACAAACTCAACAATTTCAATGACAGCACACACAGCCGGGCCATAATTATTTAACGCGGCGCATCAATCAACTTTTGTCTGGGCAGGTTGAAGATGTGTAAGCTAATTAGCTTAAATATTTAATTGGGGCAAATAAAATCTGAGCGGTGCCTGAAAGTATGCAAGCATATTTCTGCAACGAGTCACGCACACACATAATTGGCCCCTCGCACTGGCTCTCACTGTACCGTGCTCAGTCAATTCAAATTCAAAATGATGGGTAGACGACCCTCCGCATGTGCGTCAAATTACTTCCGCTGGATTTGAATTTTGTTGTTAAGGCTGACGACACACAGCAGCAGCAGCAGCAGCAGCAGCAACAGCAGCGGCAACAACAAAACACTAACACCGTAAAGGTAACGCGTTCTGGCAGCTGCTCAGCTGGGCTAAGCTTGAGCTCTATCAAATGGCACACACACACTCACACATACAATTACGCGAATGACAGGAAAAGTGCTCACAATGCGCATGAAAGCATAAAAAAGTGGCACAGCTCAGGAAATTTGTGTATGCCAAATGTGAGTGTGTGTGTGCGAGTGTGAGAAATGGAAAAATTATAAAATATGCACACACAGACACACACACACACACACGCACACGCACACGCACACGCAGATGAATGCCAATTAAGCCTACACTTGAACCCAACGCGTCCTTCATCCTCCGTGGCAATCAACAAAAGACGCGCCTTGAAATAATAAATGAAATGAAAGAAACCAGGCTTAAGGACACACGGCGTAGGCGTGACAAAGACCAGGGACGTAACGGGCAGAACGAAACGAAGTCAAGGCGCAAACACAAAAGGGAAATTGTAATAAAAATAATTGACAACTATTTGACATGCCTCATGTCCGACGCACGCAAAGGCCAGGCAAACAGCCAACCCAAGCAGAAAGCGACCAAAAGTAGAAGGAGTACGATGCTCGTGTGTGTGTGTGCGGTGTGCGGTGTGTTGGTGTGTGAAAGTCAGTCCCTGGTGTGCATTTACTAGGGCTTCTTCAAGTCATTTGGCTGTCGCCTGCACCCTAGCCAAAAGTCTTTTACAACTTTGGGGTACACTTGGCCATTTAAGTGCGCGAAAACGAAAATTTAGAATGCTGTAAAGTGCTTCTGGAATGGAGCAAATGCGTTTTGATAACTTTTATTACCAGAAATTATTGCCTACTTTTAAGCGTTGCATTTTACCATATCAAATTTTTATTATATTTTTTGTCATTTTTTTTTATGAAAGCAACCAACAAAGCATTCTTTTGAGTCACCGTCCGCTGTGGCAGCTGGAAGGCGAAGAGAAACCTGTAGAAAGCTCTGAAGAAACCTGGAGACAAACTAGCACAACAATCTACAGATACTTTGATATATATCTAGAGAACTGGGTGGAGAACTGTGGCGAAACTTGACAAGAAGAGAACCCCTGGGAATAATTGTTTAACCAAGTTTAAAAATAACTATAAACTGGTCACTCTGAATCAGTTTTTGTGTAAGATGAATACCCGTAAAGAAATATGGTCACACTGGATCGTAGGCAATTTGGAAATGAAGTAAAACAGCTGAGCTAAAAAACTATTAGAATACTCTTAAAAAATTGAATATTTACATTGCAATTTAACATTTCAAGCGCAATTACTCAATAATCACAGCACACAGCCACAATTATTAAAGTAATTGTAAAAGTAATTAAGTCTTAAAACATTCACTAAATAACACTTGAAAACTAGATGCAGTATATTGAAGAGCTGGTAGCGATTCTAGATGATTTTCGTTAGCTGAACACAAATCTGTTTTCGGTAACGGTGCGTTATGTCTACACTTTTGTTAATTTGAGCTTAATGCAGCTAAAAAGACTCTTTGTGACCTTTATTAGACACGTTTTGGGAGGAACCTTTTCGTTGGTTTTGGTTCACCTTGTTATAATTGTAAAGGCCTATTTCTTAGCTCTCAAATTAACCATGACAAATATTTCTACGATTTTTTTAAGCGAAGATATAACATGTTAAGTATTTGTTTTCAAATTTTGAAATGTTGAAAGCTACAATGATTTTGCATGGCATATTTTTGGGCTGTAGATAATTCATTACTTTCGAGCCTAAGTATTTAAAAAAATATATATCTTCGCTTAAAAAAATCACAGAATAGTTTTGAAGAGTTTATTTTAAAGCTAAGATATAATACTTTTCGATAATATCAAAGAGGGCTAAAACATTAGTGCAGATTCTACTAAGGCTCAAAAGAGGCATTTTAAGCAACTTTGAGCTCAAATTACAAACAATGTGGAAGTGAAGGAACATTTCTAAAAACAAATGCACTTTAAATCATTAGTAAAATCATCTAGAATCTTCCGAAATTCTTCCATATGGTATGGTAAAAGTCTAATTTAAAAAGTACCATCAATAAATACCTAGATAAAATGGATTGTAGTTTGTTCGAATGCCTAAAACTTGAAGACGGCTGCACCAAATCGGTTACCTCCCTCTGCGGACTTGCTTCTAATTGCTCTGCGTAGATTTAGGAAAAAAGAAAAGTTGGAACATTCTCAACAGGTGCCGCAGTAGGCTTACATTTCGTTCTTCACTTGAATTCAATTACAGTTCAACACTTGGCACTCGAAAAGTTTTTGGAATAGTTCGATCCCAAAGTGGCTTCAAATTCACGGAAACGTTTGTATGCGGGTAAAGTTTATAAAAGTTTGCGCCATGAACTTTTTTCAAGGAATTTAATATACGGAGTGTGCCGCTTGATTAAATATTTACTACGTGGTCGTGCAAGACAACAACAACTTTAATGGTCCACGAAATTTTCAGAACTTTTTATTGTTCAACGGGGAAAAAGGGCTTAGAGCGAACGGAATCGCTCTAATTATTAAAGTTTAGCTTCAAACATTCTAAAATTTCATTTTTGGCGGTTGTCCAAAATATGCACCTAATGTTTGCGTAGCCACTAAAACAAATGAAAACAAAATTCTGCAGCAACAACAACCACAAGAAAACAAAACAAAAAACTGATGCAAACGCAATCAATCGACGCACAACAACAAATGTTACACACATAATCGCATAATAATTTGTAGTTGTGTTCTATTCTGCAAGAGTTATAGGAAACAAAATGAAGAAAGACACATTCAAAGTTGTTGTTGCAATTTTGTAATACGCTATAACAACAAATGCAGCCGATGCGTATAGCATGCGGGCAGCCCCCATTTAATTTGTCGAGAATCTTAAACAAATCTACAGTAAAACGTTTTCGCCAGCGTAGCCCATTGAAATCGGAATCGGAGAGCTGCCAAAATGTCAGAGCAGGCGAACAATCGACTGCAGACATTTTTAAACATATCGCATACAGGCGCAGTTCTGGGACTACGGAACAATAGCTTGCTCAGCGCAACGCAACAAGCTAAGCGGCAGCCGAGGTTAAGATCTGCAGAAACGCTGGAGCAGGCGAACAATCGACGTTACTCGTCACATTACTGAGCTGGAAACTGGTAAGCAGGCAGGTTGGTAAAAAAGGAGTTCAAGTTTAGACACTTATTCGAAATACTTGGGGTAATTTTTTCAATTGAGCTAAGATTATTATGGAGATTTGATAAATGGCCATTGAAACCGCTTAAATAGAAGGCGTAGATCAAACAGTGAAAGTTCTCCAAAGTTCTATATGAGTTTTAATAATCAGAAAGACGGGTAATCAGATGAAAAATCGGAAGACTTAATAGAAAACAGCTGTATACGCTTAGGGGGTGTCGATTGAATAAAACGAAAAATTGGCCTAAGTTGCTCAATTCTCCTAAAAGTACACATTATTATGGTGACCTTCCGTCTTCTATTAAACAAATATTGCTGTTATTTAACTTTGAGATGCTTTTTCCCAGAAAACTGTAAGCACATCCCACAGTGCATTGTCGTACACTGCCAGCCAATTGCTGTCTCAGATGTTTGCAAGTCCTTTCATTTGCCTTTGCCCCTTATTATGCATCCTTCCTTCTCTTTCCATTTTCATTATTTAAAGAGTGAGTGTGATTGATTGTACAATTCAATTTTTAAGGCATTTACCTAATAATTAAATGAAAAATGAAAGTTTGATTGATTTCTTGGGACCCATTTCGAGAAAGGCCGAGTACGAAAATTGCCAACAGATGGGATATTAATGAAGAGACGACGCCTTCAGGTTCACGCATTCAAATGAAACACACGTACCGGTTAATAGGCACGTCTACATACACACAGCGACAATGGAACTGCGAATGAGACTGAGATGGCAACAGAAACGCGATAAAATGGCATGTCAAATGAGCCACGTTGGTGTCCAACAGACGGAAATGGCCAGAACGTGGCCAGTGGACGGGGGGGGGGAGAGGCATCGAAAAACCGCAAACAAAAGTCAACAATGCAAAGAAATTCTTGAATCAAGCACAATCAACCCAAGTTTTAGATGGCAAATTATTGTGTGATGAGGGTGTGCTTTCCTCGTTTTTATTAAGTTAACCTAAATGATTGTTCCGCCAGGTGGGGGAAGCCAGTGCAATTTTGGTTGGCAGGACAATTTACCCAAGGCACAAAGCAGTTGGCAGTGGCTTGAGCGATGTAAAAATAGAAATTGCTGCATTTCGCAGTTACGAACACTGAAAGCTGTAGGCTTTCAGAAGTGGTATGAGGCGGTGTTGGCAGATTTTACCCTAAAAATTGGTGTTTATGATATTGAAAGTGATGGAATCAGTTTTTGAAGTTGCTAAAAACGTTGTTGAAGGTACTAAAAAGGACTGGTGGGTGACTTTACATTTAAAAGCGGTGTTTCAGAAATGGAAAGTATTATTAAAAGCACTAGGAAAAGTGAAAGACGGTGTCAAAGTTTCCAAAAAGTGGTGTAAGACCATGTTGATGGTACTCCAAATGACTAGGGGCGGTTTTAATACTAAAAAGCGGTGCTTACGTTATTGAAATTGTTTGTATCTATTGATGAAGAAACCAAAAGTAGTGTTTTCGACATTGAGAGTAATGGTATTCGTTAAAGGTACTACATTAAATGGTTGGGTATGTAGAAGTTGCTAAAAAGTGGTGTTAACGGTAATCCTTAAGCCAAGTTTGCAGATTTTATATTGAAAAGCGGTGTTTATGATACTGAAAGTAATGATATCAGTTGTTCAAGTTGCTAAAAAGTGGAGTAACAAGCTGTTGAAAGGAATTAAAAAGGGCTGTTGGTCGATTTTACATTAAAAAGCGGTGTTTGCAGTTTTGAAAGTGATGGTATCAGTTGTTCAAGCTGCTAAAAAGTGGTGTTAAATGTTGTGGAAGGTACTAAACAGGGCTAGTGGCTAGTTTTGCATTAAAATGCGGTGTTTGCAATATTGAAAGTGTTACTGAAAACACTAATAGAAGAGAAAGGCGGTGTTGAAGTTCCTGACAAGTAGTGTAAGACGATGTTTAAGGTACTCCAAATGACTAGGGGGCGGTTTTTATATTAAAATGCGGTGTTAACGATATTGAAATTGTTTGTTTCCGTTGTTAAAGACATCAAAAATTATGCAGGGCAGTGCGAAAGTTCCATAAAGCTTTGTTGAAGATACTCAAAACCAGCTGTGGGCGTTTTTTGTGTAAAAAAGCGGTGTTTTCGATATTGAGAGAGGTGGTTTTCGTAAAAGGTACTACAAATAATGGTTGGGTATGTAAAAGTTGCTAACAAATGGTGTTGCAGGCACTCCTAAAGCCAAGTTTTTGGATTTTCCATTGAAAAGCGGTGTTTATGATACTAAAAGTGGAAGTATCGGTTGTTGAAGTTGCCTAAAAGTGATGACACGCGGTATTGAAGGTGCTGAAAATGGCTCTTTTTCTACCCCAGTTAGATGCTTGTGTGCTTCGGCAGATCTGAAGGGGAGTAGCTTATAGAAACAGTTGAACTTGGAGTCAAATATGCCATGAATGTGTTTAAATTGTGGGCTTAAGTTGCCTTACTCTAGACCTGGAAGCTACTGGCAGAACTGTTTGTGTTCTGAAAATCGAAATTCATAAAAAACAACCCAGCAACTGCAGTTTCCGAAAGGAGGAAGGAGCAGGAAGTAAGATGAAAAAAGCTCAGTCAAGGAAAAATATAATGGCCCAAATTTGTGTGCAAAAGCGATTTTATGCACTGACAGCTTTATCGTTGCTCTATGTAATTTCATTAGGCCAGTAGGACAAACATACACACACACACACACACCGACATACACACAGCCACGCTCACACACATGCACTGTGTAAAAGAGGCAGCTGAAAGGGAGAGCATAAAAATGCATTGAGCACATTTGAGAGTGTTGAGTAGTTTGCAGGAAGGACGGGGCGCAATTCACTTTCACTTTGGCTTAATCAATAACGACCACAACAACAACAACAACAACAACAGCAGCAAGCGTGGAGCAAATCTCTGGGAAATCCAAAAAGGCTTTAACAATACTTTTCGTCTGATGCGCGAAGCATATTATGTAATTGTGGGGCTCATACAGGGCGCGAGAGAGAATGGTAGAGAAATGGCGTATGGGAGAGCAAGAGAGACACTTCATTTCTTGGAATTTCCTTGGGCAGACACACACACGCACACATGCAGCTAGGTTTTTATTATTATTGCCATCGCATACACATACACACACACATGTGTACACAGTCGGAGAGCGCACACACACACACACACACACCCACTGAGCAGCCTAAGCAAACATGTCGTCTGCTTGCCATTGTCCTTCCTTCATAGTCGGCATCTTCTTCTGCCATTTTTCTTTGGTGTTCGCTCGCTCATTCTGCCTCTCCCTCTCTCTCTCTCTCTCTCTCTCTCTCCCACTATTGCCGCTTTTGTTTCACTGTTTATTTTCTGCACATTTGAAATGTGCGACTGCGAGTGTCATTTGTGCTTTGGCTTCTTTCTTCTGCCATTTTCCTTAATTAAACACGTTTATGGCCTGGCACCCAAAAAAAAAAGCCACTTTCCACATTAAATTTATCGATTATGGCATTCATTCACAGCTCACAGTCGCCAAAATAGCATCACCAGCAAAAATGTGAGCCCCCCGTCACCGACCACTGCTCGACAGCATCCAAAGTTGGCCCATCAAAGTCACAAACGACCAACGGCCAGGCCAACAAACAAATAAGCAAACATTTTCACATGGCTAAAGGAAACGAAGTGGCGATGCTGGTTGAATGGGGGCGGCGGGGTCGGTCGATGTTGGAGGAGGTTTGTATGTCAATGGGTTCCCTACCAACTTTAATGTGGGTCTTCACATTCACATGGCCACAATTGGAATACAAATTTTCGAAATAACCACAAATGTTACTTCAATTTTCATTTGCATTAAGGGTTTATTTATAGCTGTGCAACAACCAAAGTGTTCCACGGTCAGAGACAGAGATTTTAATGATTTTTTTGGACTTCAAGATTCTCCCCCAACACTTCAAATTGTGTAGAAGCCGGGTTTAGCAGCGAAAATATGTAAGTCTAAGATTTAAAGGCTCTGAACTGCTTTCGATTCATGCTACATATGTCAAATAAACTTCAGGATAGCTGCCCTTAAAAGTAGGCAAACTTTATTTTCCTACAATTTGTTACATTTGAATGAGTTAGTCTGAAGTCAGCTACTCGCAGCTTCATACATAATCCACACTTAACTTTCAATTAGATTTTCAGAGCAGTAGAAGTAGATTCTTCCAGGAGATATCGCCTTACTCTAGTGTAATCGCATACTCAACTCTCTTCGAATGGAATAGTGTGGCATTCTGCAACTTCCTAAACACCTAAATTCGTTCTTAGTTGGGTGCTTTTATGTAAGGGTAGTAGTTTAAAGAAACTGAGAGAGAAGAGCAAGCATATTAGAGAGAATAACGTTGAGTCCGCTCTCACAGTTTTGATTTTGATGTGGGAAAGCTATCCAGCGGAGAGCGCCATCGATTTTTGCACTCACATTGCTTTGAAATTCCCAAGCAGTTATGGTTTTGCTGGCATGTAGGGACGACTGTGGCCCTAACATGTTTTGTGTGTTTCTCGTTAAAGCTGGCTACAAGGCTTGACAGTTAATTTTCAATGAAATAAACATTACCAAATATATCCATTCATTTTAAATATTTGTTTGAATGGAATAAGGGCTCTCTTACGTTTGAATCTATGGAACTCTTGATTCAATATGGAACTGGATAACTGGATAAGATCTTGATAAAAGAAGGAAAATTCCAGATTTTTGAGTATGTTTAGCACTTGGTTCAAGTATTAAAGCTCTTGAATCATGACAAACGCGTTAAAAATTTATATATTTATTTAGATTATCAATTAATCAGTTGTTAGTGAAATCTGATTTGCATTTAAATCTTTATTTGATTTAAAAATATTTTAGATAAACTAAAAGTAAGCCTCAATTCTGAAAGTTTCTGCTTCGATCGCTAAGTTTCTTTTGTTTACTAGAAATTGAAAACCGACAATGAAACCGAGTCGGAATTGCGCTTGAGAACATTCCTGAAGGATTTCGCTGGTGGACCAAGAAATTTCATTCTTATTGAGCTTCTGACATTAAACCTTTTTGATCCAAGCATTAAATTCTCTACTTTTTCTCTGAGTGTAAAGTCTACAATCAGTTTTCAAATAATCTTTGCTGCATGTTGTATTTTAGCCACTTACTCTTATCTCCTGCCTTAGTTTGGGTGTAAATCTTGACCATGCTTGTTGTTTTCTTAGGGTTTAGTAATTTGGAAAACTATTTACGTCAAGTTGGTTCTGAACAGCTTTGTTTCAATACGAGGATTCGATTTCAATACGAGGAGTAAGCCGATCGATCTTTTTTCCATTAAGTTAGCCAACAGCAACGCCGCACAAAGGCAACAGTCTAGCCAACTACAACACCGGGCTTCTTGCTTTCAGAACGCTTAGCTGAATTATGAACTCTGATTTGTCGCCAGGCTCAACAACAAAAAGTTACAAAAGCCAAAAACACAAACATAATAGATTTTGATGCAAAAAATGTAAACTCTAAGTTAGGAAGAAAATTGTAGCCACTTTCACTCCAAACCTGAACCCGTATTTGAATAATATATAACAATCCCGACGCTTCTTGTAGCAACAGAAATCAGAAAGTGGGTTTCATGAGGCAACGCTGTGAATTCAGGACTGTCCTCAATTCCCTATCAACTTATCGGAAATGGAATTGTAACCTGTTCTCGCAACCCCGAACCGCCAAAGTATTGCTTGTTGGTCGCTGGAATGAAAATGAATTGCCAAATTAGGCACTCGGATAGTTGCTTGAAGTATAAACAGTGACTTTGCCCTAGTTAGATTATCAATTTATCAGTTGTAAGTGAAATCTGATTTGCATTTAAATCTTTAATTGATTGAAAAGTATTTTAGTTGAACTTAAAGTAAGCCTCAACTCTGAAAGTTTCAGTTTCGATCGCTAAGTTTGGACATGTGTATTCTCTGGTTTACTAGAAATTGAAAACCGAGTCGGAATTGCGCTCGGTTTGCTTTGAAAATCATAGCAGACTTGAGAACATTTCTGAATAGTTTAATTTCATTCTCCGAAGTGGCTGATCTCTACCTCAGCCTCTGAGTCCTCAATCTGCATTCAAAAGAAAGCAGCCCTATAAAGTATATTGAAAAGCATCAACGGCTGAGTCGATTTATGTAAGACCGTCTATTCTTCAGTTTGTCTGTCTGTCCCTAAGAACAAACAAATCTCAGGAATGCTAAAAAATAGATATGCTTCTCATACTTGCAGGCAGATAAAGTTTATTTTATGAAACGTCATATCTCGCACAGTTTTGTAGATGAAAGCTCGCACCCTTTGGACAAATTTAGTAATTAAAATTATTTATCAGTCTGCATATCAGTTTGCTAAAGCTCGATTGTACGGGAGTCGAGTTATAAGCAAAAGAATGTTATCTGCAGCATACACTTTCGCTGGTGGAGCGTATATTACAGTCTTTCTTTCTGGTTTTTTACACGCATTGATTGAAACCAGAGCTGAAAGCCCAATACAGTTCTTGGACCTTATTTATACAAAGTTAGTCCAAGCTATTAATAGTTCTAATATTGTTCAGAATGTCAATACTTTTGAATCAGACTAAACTCAGTTGAAGATAAAATCAACGGGCACTTCAGTCGATGGTGCATAAAATGTCGAATTCTTTAAAAACTCTGATTTAGTTGGATCTTTATTAATGCTAACAAAAGCTAATATACGAGCCGAAGTTAGCTTTGCTCCGTCTTACTTGCATCAAACATACGCAGTGTTGTCCTTGTTTTTATACTTAACAACTTATAAAATGTAAGCATGCGGAAGCAAATTTGCCAAATTCTAGTTATTTTCTTATTCACACATAAAGGTATTTTCACAAAACAGCTTAACAGCTTATCCTTACTTGCTGATGCCACGTTCACTTATGGCCAGCCACAAAAAAAACCTTTTTAGGATTCTTGTTTTTGTGTTTTGAGTGACTTTTCACCCACTTTTTTTTTGCTTGGTAGTTCACTCATGGCGCTCTACTGAGAAATTGGTCTCGCCATCCTTAATTCAAACTTTGGATGAGTTTGAAGTGTAGAATTTTCTGGAAAATGCTCTTAGCTGATGTTTAATGGTCTTTCTTTGCTATTCAATAACAGTGGGCGCGACTTTTTGTAATCATTTAAATACTTCGCTGTGTATAATGTGTACATTAATGTGGCCAATATCTACATTCTCACAAATTTTCCTAAAGATCGCATAATAAATGGCTGAGTTACAAAAACGTTGCATACTTATCTGAGCCGCATGAGGTTATTAAACACTAATTGGACTGAGTAATGGGTATTTCGCAGTCGGGCAGGGCCTTAAACTTTAACTTACGCTCTCGTTTTGTTTGTTTTTGTTAAGTTATTCACACTATAACTTTTGGCCAGCGCACAAGTAATCTAACACTCTAACTACTTAAACATGGGCAACATAGCGTATACGTGATTATAAAGCAAAGTTTTGAGCTGTGAATAAAAAGGTAGAATTTTAGAGGGAATTGGGATTCTATTTTAGATATTTTGTAATAAATAGAGGTAAATGTGAATACGTATCATAAAATAAAACGAAAACCAAATAAATACGTGAAATCCAGAACAGTTTAAAAACATGTAAATTCGATTTGGTTGGCGCAAAGACAGCAAAAAGTATCCTGATACTGTGATAGGAAAGACGAGTCATATTTAGTTCCTTTTAATGTTCTTCAATTTGCACTTCCACTTTTCAAAACGGCTTATGACAGAATGATCTAGTCGAGTCTCTTTGAGCAAACTCTTTACAGTTCCTTTACAGAGTAGTCTTCTATTTTACTATGTAGAATAATGTTATGACCAGGGCTGCAAACCTCGAAAAAATCAGAAGGGGTTCCCGCGAAAAAGTTGGTTTCGGCCTCACGGAGAACCCAGGTTCAGCTACGATTTTCAGGTACGTTTTTGTAAACACTTTAATAGTATACTACAGTATTATGCAGAAGACTTCAGAACTTGTGTGCGACAAGTGTAGACAAGTGTTGAGTAGAAAACGCTGTGAAGAGTGTGAGAAAAATATTTTTTTGAACCGAAACCTTTTTACAATCTTTTTGCTCTGGCTCGAACTTTTTTTTGTTCCGCAACCGGCTTGCAGCCCTGGTTATGACCATGTAAATGTTAAAGGGAATAGTTGTTATGTAGACTTTGAATGTAATTGACAGTATTTTACAAAACGTAATCTTACTTATCTTATATTATTTCTTTATTATTTTAACTTTTTCCTATTCCCTTTCCAAAGTCTCGTATTTTGTGCACTCCAAATACCTTGATAAGGGTTTCGAGATACTTGGAGTCCCTCTACATCTTTTAGAAATCTGCTGTTTCTTAATACTTTCATAGTTAACTTTCTAGCTTCTCCTATATTTATACCCGTTACTCGTAGAGTAACAAGAAAGAAAGTCGGTCAAGCCCGACTATAACATACTCTGTACCAAGAAAATTTGTCTTTTGATCATAACTCGAAAACCGTTCATCCGATCTTCTTCATTCCTTTGGCGGATCGATAAGTTATTCTAAAAACTAAATATGTCCAGAAGGAACAAGCCATCTATCTTCAAAACTGTGGGAGATATGACGTTTTTTCTAAATTGCGGGGGCGGGAGGGGGCGTGGCCAAAATTGAAAATAAACTTGATCTGCCTGCAGACATAAGAAGCATATGTCCTATACACGTCAAACCTCTATCTCTTACCATCTCTGAGATCTGTGCGTTCATACGGACAGACAGACGGACAGGCGGACATGGCTATATCGACTCGGCTGTTGATGCTGATCAAGAATATATATACTTTATGGGGTCGGAGATGCTTCCTTCTGGATGTTACATACTTTTGCACAAACTTATAATACTCTATGTACCTACGGTACAGAGTATAACAAGAAAGAAAGTCGGTCAAGCCCGACTATAACATACTCTGTACCAAAAAATTTTGTCTTTTGATCATAACTCGAAAACCGTTCATCCGATCTTCTTCATTCCTTTGGCGGATCGATAAGTTATTCTAATAACTAAATATGTCCAGAAGGAACAAGCCATCTATCTTCAAAACTGTGGGAGATATGACGTTTTTTCTAAATTGCGGGGGCGGGAGGGGGCGTGGCCAAAATTGAAAATAAACTTGATCTGCCTGCAGACATAAGAAGCATATGTCCCATACACGTCAAACCTCTATCTCTTACCATCTCTGAGATCTGTGCGTTCATACGGACAGACAGACGGACAGGCGGACATGGCTATATCGACTCGGCTGTTGATGCTGATCAAGAATATATATACTTTATGGGGTCGGAGATGCTTCCTTCTGGATGTTACATACTTTTGCACAAACTTATAATACTCTATGTACCTACGGTACAGAGTATAAAAATATATTACAGACATGGGAGTAATGAAATTAAAAAGAAAATCCGTGCCTACTGTTTCTAAAAAGCAAAGAGAGACCATTAAACATCGGCTAAGTGCACTTTCCAAAAATTTTTTTCTCTTCAAACTCATCAAAAATTTGTATTATGGATGACGAGACCTGTTTCACAGTAGAGGGCCTCGAGTGGACACCTAAGTATTACTTCAAGCTTCCTAATACTCAACCACCTGTAAATGTTACTCAAATCAAAAAACCAAGTTTGCTAAAAAGGTTTTATTGTGGCTAGCAATAAGTGAACGTGGCATCAGCAAGCCCGTCTTTTTCAAGCCGTTAATGGGAAGACTTACAAAGACCATTGCCTTCCAGTGCTTAAACAATCTATAGATAAGCATCTTGCGAACGACAACACGGTCTTTTGGCCCGATTTAGCATCTGCTCACTATGCCAAAACAACACTAGAGGCACTTGATGTATTAATTATACAATATGTACCCAAGTTCCAAAACCCTCCTAATGTACCCCAATTAAGGCCAATCGAAAAATTTTGGGCCAATTTGAAAAGAAAGGTCTTCAGCAAATTATATAAGCCCAAAAGCATCAATTGCTTGATCCTAAAAATTAAAAGGGAGCTGGCGAAAATCGATTCAAACGGAATTAAGGATGTGATGCGCAAGGTTCCACAAAATATAAGGAAAGCTAATCGCTATGGTCATGCATTTTTTTTGTAAAAATAACTTAAAGTGTAAATAATACTATATATAAAATTCAAGTTTCTCGGACATCAAATACATTTTCTACTTATCTTATAGCATTTGTTCGTATTTCATTCCGCACACCTTAATCAAAAATAATCAATAAAAATGTTCGGATTATATTTTGATTTTTTTTTTGATTATTTCTAATCGTAGTCAATTAGTAATCGAGATAATCTAAAAATAATCATAGCTTAATGATTATTTTTCATTTTCAATAAAAGTAATCAAATATCTAATGACTATGATTAATAATCATTATTTAACAGCTATGGAAAAGACTCATCAAGGTGATATTTATGAAAATGATCTTCCAAATGTTGGATGGGTAATAGCTTTTGTTTAATTTTTAAGTTATTTTAATTAAACATATCATTTTTTTTTTCAAATCGAACCTGAGACCTTGCACCTTCTACTCCACTTATGTATATGCTGACTTTTTCTTGAGAAGTTTCCAAAATATGGAAAAATGGTTCGTTCCTACTAAAAGATCTCTTCCCTCTGCCTAAGATCTATGTGAGCAAAAAGTAAGGCCGCTTGAACTTGAAACCTTGGACCTGGGATTGAAGTGAAGTTGGAGCCACGTTTTATCATAATCGAAAACAAAAAGAAGCAAAATCTCTTTAGACTCTTTTAACCGCCGAACCGCACTGAACCGAACTGCCAATTCCTTTAAAGCGGTTTGACGAATCCAACTAATTAAGTGGTTTGGCAGGCGAGGCCATAAATTATAATAATTCACATAATACTCAAGATTTCTTTACAAAACTTCCAGTTAATAAGGCCCCGAAGTTGGTATGCTGCAAATAACAAGAAAACACACAACAACAACAACAGCAACAGCAACAACAAAAAGTGCCCAAATTATATATTTTGGTCAAGTAGCTGTAAAAATAACAAGGCGCAGACAAGAGTCGGCAATGGGGCAGCAACAACAACACTAACGACAGCATCCCAAACCCATAAAGAAGGCGGCAAAGGCCTAACCCAGGGGTGGCGCACCCACCCACACACACACACACACACACACACACAGACTCCCAGCGATTGAGTAATTTTTTTTTTATTTTTTTTTCTTAGCCACACAACTTCATTAGGGTCGCGTGACGGGTGGGGTGGGGGGGTTGTGGAGGTGTGTGACAATTTTCGCGTTATATAAATATTTTAAGGCACAAAAATATAACTGTTATTCCGCAGAGCGGCGGCGGCGGCAATTAGATTTTTGCGTAATTTGTCAACTAATTGGAAAGAAGAAGCAGCCTTGACACACAAATTGGATTAACCTGAAACTCACACGCGGAGTAGTGTGGGGGCCAGCTTTTGCATAATGTGTCCACTGGTAAGTGTTGCCGGAGTTGGTGTAAGTAAGTGTAACACACGCACACTCACACACACACACGCATACATACATACATATACAACATCTGAAAGGGATTTGCAGTTTTTGGTCACATTTCACGCACATTTCCAGCATCAGCATCAGCAGCAGCAGCAACCCATCGTCGTGTCGTGTTGTCGTTGTCACTCGTTAAACTCGCGTTACATTTACATTACGATACGAAAAGGAACAACAACAAAAAAAACTTTAACTGATTTTTTTGCTATTTTTTTTTTTTTTAATTAAATTTTTGTAACTTTTTTCGGCTACGAAGTTTGTGTTACGGGGGACACTTTAGCACTTCCCTCTCTTTCGCTTTCTATTATTTCTTCTCCTTTCGAGGGAAACCAAAAATAACAACAAAAAAAATGATGTTCTTTTGCTTTGCTACACAAAAAGCAAAAAAAAAAATGTTTGTTTTGGACTGAGACGAGCACACACACGAGCTCCTTACGACATGTCCGCACTACACGATTGACAGTTTGGCACTGAATCGCCTACAGAGCCAACCATCTTATCAGCCGCACGAGCCAGGCCCGAAGCGTTGGAGAGCCGCTCGGCAAAGGATATGCGCGACCGTTAAATAGATACGAGCGCACAGGTCCGAGCTTCTACACACAAAAAAGCTCCCAGCCTCAGCAGACTTCTAAGTGGCAGCTGGCAACTGCGTGGGACCGGGACTGTAAGGCTGAAGCTGGAGCCGGAGCTGGAGTTACACTGGCTGGAGGCGGAGTAGCGTTGGTTGACAAAAAAAACCCATGCAGAGTTTGTGCGCATGTCTTGATGGGTTTAAGGCCAAAAACAAGGAAAATACTTTGGAAAACCGTTTTCAAAGTTTAGAAACTAAAAGTGAAATGAATGAGTTAACGGTCATCTCATGCACTCAACTAAACCAAAAAATATTTTTATTTGCCATTTTCCGACCGATCGTTCGTATGGGAGCTATATGATATAGTCATCCGATTTGGACAAAAATTTTGCAAATTATGTGAAAGCATGTGAAACCAACAAATACAAAATTGCAGGATGCTACCATTAAAAACAGAAAAGTTTTTCTAACTAAGACTGTTTTTCAGACCTATCTTTTGTATGGCAGCTATACCATATAGTTGTCCGATTTTAATAAAACTTGGTAGAATTATAAAAAAACATAGAAAACCTACGATTGCAAAGTTTGGTGACGTTTCCATTGAAAAGAAAAAAGTTTTTCATACTAAAACTAGTTTTCCGACCGATTGTTCCTATGGGAGCTATGAGATATAGTCTTCCGATCCGGTCGGTTCCAACATATTAGTAGTGTGCAGCAAAAAGAAGACTTTGTGCAAAATTTCAGCTCGATAGCTTTAAAACTGAGAGACTAGTTCGCTTAGAAACAGACAGACAAACAGACAGACGGACGGACAAAGCTCAATCGACTCAGCTCGTCACCCTGATCAAGAATATATATAGTTTATGGGGTCGGAAATGAATATTTCTATGCGTTGCAAACTTCTGGGCAAAATTATAATACCCTTTGCAAGGGTATAAAAGCTATACATTTATTTAGTTACTAAGGGCCGTTTTCTGTCACATAAGCCGACAAATAACAGAGCAAAACCTTAGTTTATTTGTCACATAGCAGCTATGTAGAAGATAGGAAATCGGCTCTAAATATATATCTCTCTTTTTTGGGTGTATATTTTAATACTATGTGTTCTTAAAATCACTTTCGACCTAAGAACAACACAAATCGTATAGAAATCGGCTCCATTTTGAGTTGAAAGGGTTTTGCGGAACACAAAGGAATAATAAAAATATAATTTACTTATGTCAAACGCTTGCTTTTGTGAATCATTGAAATGATTTTGGATCTTACAAGGTTCTTTCGTTACACTTTCCCGCCCATTGTTGCTGAACCAAGAAGAGGTTCGGATTCAGCTTTTATTTCTAAAGTGGTTCGGCTTAAAGTTCGGTTCACAGTAAAATAACAATCATATTAAGATTGTGCAAAAGTATGAAACAGCCAGTTTTGGTTTGTTTTGAATAATCAACAATATTTATCGATCCGCCAAAGGAATGGTAAAGATCGGATAAACGGTTGTCGGGTTATGATCAAAAGACTGTTTGCTGTTATGCTGAGCGCAAAATTTCGTTGGTAGAGAGTATGTTATAGTCGGACTTGACCGACTTCCTGTTATAAATCAATTTTTCAATCAATTTAAAGCACACATACGATATTCACGACCCCCCGCTGAGCTGTGAAAGCTGTTGAATTGAGGAAATCTTTACAGGAGAAACAAATACGAAATTCCACTGACATGGTTATGTTAAAAATGACATGTAAATATTCCGTAACCCAACAATTCTGTAGCTCAACAGGAGGTCGCAACTTTCTACTTCATGTTATCGACTTGTTAAAAAGTACAAAAATGTCCTCAATTCAATAACTCCCTCCACAGCTCAACAAGGCGTCGTGAATGCCCGAATTGAATGTATGATTGATAAAAGTATACAACAAACGCCAAAAAATAGGAAAGGAAAAAGGAAAAAAAAGAAAACTATTGTGGTAAAAGTAGAATGCATTCATTGCAGTGTATCATTGCAGAACTAAAGGTCAAAACCTTTTTGAATCGATGATAGCTCTAGAACATAAAAACTGACTTTGGAAACAGCCCAATTTGGATTTTAGTAGACGAGACTAAGCACATAGCTGCAGCCTCTAAGATAGCTCACTCCAATCGGATCCGTCCTTCATTAAATTAAAAAATTCAGAAGTTTACAAGCGCATTAAATTCACTTCAGAAGGGAACTTATTTTTTGTAACTTTAATTTTTAAGTATCAAATGGTAATTCACCTGATCGAGTTCATATATTTGGGAGTAAAAAGTATTATTATTTGATGTTTTTGATATTTTGAATGAAATTGTTGAAATTGCATTAAGCAAGGTATAGGTGAAAATTGATATAAACTTCAGAGGGTGTACCAGTGGCGTAGTGGTCAAATAATATGGACAACTTGTCTTTCATTTTTAAGAGAAATAATTAAATAAATAGGAAAACAGAACATCAAGTTTAAAAGTTCTACTTAGGGCAAATTTTAACAATTTAAACTTGTTCACCCCCTTGCAAATAGCTGTATACGCTACTGGATTCTACAGCCAATTTGTCTATGACCTAAATCTGTTTTTAGCTTTGACAATTGTTCAACCAGTAGTTTGTTTGATACTTGTACAAGTCGACTTTTCCCATGCCAGGTTCGTTAAGTAGCTGAACCGGTCTTAAAGAGGAAACATCACCCCAAAGGAGTCACCATATACGAGCTTATGACCTAAAAACTTTTAAAAATGTTGACCCAGGTTGATGAAAATATTCATAATGGATTTCCTGAAACCGTTTACCATCTGAAAAACCAATTAGAAGACGAATGTACGAGGGTATGGTCATAAAATGCATTTAGCTGCCACAAATTTCTACCAAGTTGAATAAAAACAGACGTTATGTACTCCCAGTGAAACCAGTTATATAATACAACAAAGCTACTTAAGGTACTTTTTAACAATAAACAAGATCACATTTCTTAAACTATGCTAATAAATATGTACATTAGGTCTGAAACCAAAACGGCAAGCCTGTTAATAATAAAAACAATTGAAAAAGTCCATCAAGCTCGTCTGTATTATACCCTGCACCTGCAAAAGTGTATGCACAGTATATATTTGGCTGTGTCAGCGAACTTTCTCATGCTCTTAACTTGACTAACGTTGAACTGTAAAATGTAAAATGGACACAGACTTGATTTGCTGCAAACAATAAGAACTAAGCGTCGCAAGCATTGCAAACCTCTAGCACTTGTCATCTCTGAGATCTGATTGTTTATGCGGAAAGACAAACGGACATGGCACTACATTATAGATGATGCCTCCTTCTGCATATTTCAACCAAATAATCATTTGACTGCACTTAAGGTAGAAACATTTCTAAAAATTATTTATAGATTTTTGTTTTTCACAATTTGTACACTTCCCGAGAGAAATGACAAACTAAAACTAACCACTCAAAAGATTTTGAGAAAAATAAATATATTTGCTCGCCAGAGGGCGCTGCTGCTCATTTCCCCGGTGGGGACAGAGCCGACCAAAGGAAGCGCCAAGTGCCAAGCGAGCGAGCGTCTATGTGTGCGTGTGCGGCCTTGCGGTTTGTGTGAGAGAACAACAAGAACAACAAGAACAACAGCAGCGAGGACATGGAGCACACAAACAACAAACGTGATGAGCGCATGTGTTTTATCTTCAATCTCAGTTGAAATCATCTGGCCGACTTCTCTCCCCCGCCCCACTTAAAAGGCCCCATGAAGGGCAATAGGTTGTGTACGGCTGACTCTGATTCGGGTCGTGCTCGGGTCGTGCCTCAACAACCATTGCCTTCGGCTCCAACTTAGCTCTGACCAAGTCACTAAGCCAAGACCCGCACTGGCCGGCGTCATTTTCTGTACGAAAATGTTGTACTTCCGCCGGGCCACAGCGAGACGACGACAGCGGCAAAAGATTTTAATTAGAAGCAGCAGGAAATGTGACCCAAATAATACTTCCGTATGGTGTGAAAAATTGGCCCAACTTAGCTGACTCTCTGTCGGTCTGTCTCTGACGGTTCGTGTCGTGGGCTAATTTGAGCTCGTCAGGATTTAATTGGTTAACTAATCGGTCATCATATGGCAATTTTAAATGAAGTAAAAACATGTTGCAACATGATGTGTTAATCAAGGCTAGAAGCGGTCCTTCGAACCAGATCAACGGCTTGAACAAATGAGAGAAATGGTTATGGTTTGGAAAACTGAAAGGGCAAATGAAGCTCCCCAGCTATCAAACTCAATGGATGAAATTCGTCTTAGCTGCATACAGCAAAGCAAAACGGACATGGCTAAATCGACTCTGCTGTTGAGGCCAATAAAGAATTTCTATAGTTAATAGAGTCGAAATGCTTGCTTCTGCAAGATTCATATTATGCTTTTGCACAAACTAAATATACTCCGTGTACCTTTTTGCACTCTGTCGTACCATTTACCTTAGTTTATGTAGAGTTTTTTTCATAAAGGGCTTCTAATTTGCTTCCAATTTTCGCACAAGAGCAAGGGACCTACAGTTTAATGCCGAATCCAATCAGCAAAGGTTGCGAAGCTTTTTCATATTATTTCGTTGATACAGAGTATGTTATAGACGGGCTTGACCGCCTTTTTTTCTTCTTTAATTTAAGAAATTTCCGTTATTTTAGAGAGATTTTCCTAAAACTTGGAAAGCGTAACGTTTAAAAAACATGATCTCTAATTTCGAAAGAAATACATTGCAGGGCGTATCAAAACATTGCGGGTACTATTGAAGTTAGCCACACGCCCTTTATCAAAAGAAAGAACATTTCTTAAATTTAGTTTATTACAAAATTTAGAAAAATTAGTCTAGAAAGTCGACCTTTAATAAAGAAAAATTAAAAAAAAAACAGTGAGACACGCCAAGTTTGAAGTTCTCAAGTTAGAATTTAACATTTGACTGGTTTCCTTACTGTGACCCAAGCTAGTGCTTGATAGTCGAATGCGCTAAGATGCCTCCTTATGCTCCGAATTCCAATGACAATAATAATCAGAATTAAAAGAAATGTGTTTTTTTACACAGAACACTTTTGTGAATTAACAGAAAGAAAATATTCTATAAGTACACATGTAACGACCTTTTCATTTAGCGGGTTACACGTCGTGGTGTCGACTTGCTCTTCTCCCACCTCACCAGCATTTCTATCAAATCCCAAGGAAATGGTTGGTCTTTCTACAAAATTGTTTTATTAAAATAAAGAAAGAAACTCGCAAAAGTTATGAAACAAGTTGATCATTTAAAAAATATCCTGTTCCATTTTGAGATATTAGAACAAAGAAGAAAGAAAGAAAGAAAATAATAAAGCTTAGTTACCGCATTAACGGCATTGAAATAAAGAAGAAACGATTTCGATTGCAATTGCGCCTCCGCTTCTGCGGAATTGGTGGACAGTATGAAGACTCCACAAAAAATTCTTAAACATGGCGAACTTGCACTCAACACACTAAAATTCAATGGTTTAAAAAAAAAAGTTGGATAAATCAGCACATTCTTAATACAATTCAAATGGAATCTCATAAAATTTCACGGAATCAGCAATAAAACAAGTCTCTGCAACACCAATTGGACAGGATTTGGTGAAAATGGAGATATAATCAATATAATTTTGGATGGTGTCAAAAAGGTAATTGCTAGGTAGGAATATAAATAAAGAGTAAGAAACTAAACTTGGTTGGTCCAAGGCTCCAATGGTCAGGATATGCTACAATACCGTCATGGAGATTGCAAGTCACGATAAATTGAATAAAAAAAGCGGTCGAGAAGGCCCAAGGAAGGCAATTGCTCGAAAATATTTCAAAAATTAAGTAGAAAAAAATTAATTGTTGTGCACCCCAGGAGGGTCAACTGCTGAATGAATAGAAAACTTGTATTGCCAGCTAAAGCCGAGAGACTTTAACGCTTGGCCTACTACGACTTACAATAGTTACACCAAAATGTAAAAGATGTCACAAGCCAACAAAATTCCAACTGATTTTGAAGTAAATGAATATTTACGAAGACGAAAAGGGGATTACCTTAATTCATACATCGCCCTCGGTTTCCAAGACAAAGCGAAGAATGTGAATGTTGAATAGCTGGCGATGTTTTCATACTCTGTACTAGATTTTAAAAGTGTCACAAGGTGTCGGGATGTAATCGAGAGAAAATACAGAGTTTTGTGTAAAAGAAACTGTGATGCGTGTGTGATTCGTAAATGAATTAAAGACAAACATCGTGCAGTATGCTCGAGATGGACGCGTTGCGAATATTTTCAGCTCGACACGACTCTGGCACGAACGGCTGGTTTAAAACCAGGGCTGCAAACCAAAAAAATTTCGTGGATCTCCGGCTCGCGGGTTCGAACCAAAATTTACCAATGGTTCAGGTTCAGAATTTGGAGGTTCAAGGTTTTTGGGCCAAGGTTTTGGTTTGAACCTTGGTTCAGCCAAGTTTTATACACGTTTAAATAGTAATCGACCTAAAACCGACACAAACTGTTAGGGAATTGTCTCGATTTTGGGTTGGGATGGGATTTCACAATACTTTATATAAATAGAAACACTTTCATACAGCTCATGACCATCAAAGCAATGACAATAAACACTTCGGGATACAGCCCTTAAAGTAAAATGCAATTTCGAATTCCACATACGAAAAGTGTTTCCACAGTAATGTGGATAATTCCATCAGGATAACAGAAGAAGTCACTGGGAAATAGTTCAAATCTATAATTTTTGTTGAACCGAACCGAAATTTTGGGTTCGGAACGGGTTCAGGTTCAGCTTTAATACCTTAAGAGGTTCGGTTCAAGGTTCGGTTTCAAGGTTTGAACCGGTTCGGTTCAAAACCGGTTTGCAGCTCTGTTTAAAACACGCACTTTCAAAAGTTTTCTAAACACGACACGCACGACTTTATTTCTTTGGCCCGATTCTCGCCCCTATATACAGGAAATTCTTGAAATTTTTCTAATAAATCTCATATATTACTTGGTTTAATCTGTCAAAATATCTACATTTTGATTCTTTGGAATAAAAACAAACTAGATAAGGCGCTTTTAAAATGATTTCAGAGTTCTTGATTTTAGCTTGGATATATAATGGACTTTCTGAGCATTCCGTAGAGTTAAGTAGTGCCGGCTTATGCCGTCGCTAAAAACTAGCACGCACTTGCAAGCACAAAATCTGATCTTGCAACATGAACGCTTCGTGCAAGGTCGTGCGGGTGTTTGACAATAAGTAAAACACGTCACGCGCCCAACTCTATTCTGTACCAAAGGTAGACAGAGTATAAACAGAGCAGACAGAGCAGAGCTGAATCTCCGACCCCATAAAGTATACACTTTCTGGATTAGCACCAACAGCCGAGTCGATATAGCCATCTCCGTCTGTCCGTTTGAAAGCACTGATCTCAGTGGCTCGATATGAAAGCACGAACTCTGCAAGCCCCCATGGTATTTATCTAGTGTATTGGGAAGCAATGCTGTGCTTGATGCTAGTCACCTTCCTTTAGAAATAGAACCTAAAATCAATAAGCACGCAAGCAGCACGAAATGCCATCAATGGCAAATCGTTGTCAGCAATTAGCAACCCACCCAGGTGAGTTGACACCCTGACTGCCCTGCCCCATCATCAAAACTGAACTGCAACACGTGAGTGGTGCAGGCTTTTTATTGCTGTTTTTTTTTTTGTTGCCTTTTTTTTTTGGTTCAAGTACTTGCCACCAGCAGCAGCTAACGATGGACCAGCACTACTTGAGCATATTTGCTCACCATTTCTGCATTGCATCTATTCTCGAATGCGGCAACACAAAATGGCAAGCAAATATTCGCTCAGCAACGTGGCGTATGCGCATTTTTTTCTTCTTGCTTTTCAAGAGCTGGGCGAGGAGGAGGAGGAGGAGGCGCGTTGGTGGTGGCCAGCATGATGGAAGGTTGCATGAAATATTTGATGACAAATTCAAAAATAGTTTCTTAAGCACAGAAAATGGGGACGGCAAACATTTGCTGTTGATTTTGTTGAATAGAAAAAATATGAAATCAATTGGCTATGCCTTTTAGATGAACACATTTCGCACTTGATGGAAAATGGCATTTTGCGTGTTATTTTATACATACATGGCTCATCTTCAGAATTTCAACTTGAATTTTCTTTCAAAATAATGTTTTGCAGTTAGGACATTGGGTAACTCCAACTCTTTGCACTTTGCTATCTGATGGCATCAATAGACTCCAAATTAAATGTACAATTCGAGACAAGAAACAGAAAGAAACCTTTTAGACAGTTTTCTACCAACGCATTATGAAGCAAACCACAGCATAAACTGCCATAAGTTCATTATTAGCCACAATGAAAACCTTAGAGCATGGCATAACCGTCTACCAACGCCTCTCCAGAAAGTTTGCACTGCAATCCAACACTTTATTGTAATTAATACACCACCAACCACCGCTTTTGAGTAACATTAACACCACAACTAGACTTCTTATCAAGATTTCTCCGCAATGCCCCACTCACAATCGACAACGTAGAACTCTTCAAATAATTTCGACCACGAAAAAAAAAAAACACATTGCATATCGAAATATTCCAAAACTGTCGAAAAGTACAAACAACTTTTCCTGGTTTTTAGGTCCTCGAAGTTTATTAAGTGACTTAATTCAGATTCAACAAATTTGGAAATATTTAGAGGACCTGTGGAAATAGCACAAATTTACTAAATCATTCAAAAAGAGCACATCCAAAGATTCAAAATGAGGTTCCTAAAACCATTTCCACCAAGAACTCTCCCAGCTGCGCAAATCGACATTACATAATGGACAACTCTTTCATTACTTTGCCTTCAGTATGACGGAAATATTCCCTTACAGTCTGGCTTACTTTGCCATATGCCGTGGCCGCTTTGTAGACGAGGTGCGCACATCCTGCATTACTAGTAATACAAAATGTATGCTAGATCCGCACTGTCATCGGATTCCCATTACAAATGTGTATAACTTGTAATGCGGTTTCTGCTTGCAGACTGTTTACTGTCCCTTTATAGAAAAGCAGCAGTTGTAGTTCATTACTTTTCCGGCAGGCGTAATGCAGACATTCGACAGAACTCATTTAGCTGTGCGCCGCTGGGGCTGTCTTGATATATATACAGGGTGCGCCATCTAAAGTGTCGGTATGGCAACACAGAATAAATATAAAAACAAACAACCGATTGCTATATGTTGGATCTTGTTCCTTTAATTTGGTCCTGTACAATTTATTTCGACTACTTTTTGAACACAACATCAATCAAGTGGCCGCCTTTATTGGCCACAACAAAATGTGCCCTTTTTGCGGCATTTTCCATCACTTTTTCGAGCGTCTCAGTCGATAAAGTGGCGATTTCGGCACGAATGTTGGCCTTAAGCTCTTCAATGGTCTGTGGATCGCTGGCGTAAACCTTGCTTTTTAGATAGCCCCACAAAAAGAAGTCTGGGGCGGTCAAATCTGGAGATCTGGGTGGCCAGTCAGTATCGCCTCTTTTTGATACCAGGCGTCCAGGGACGTATACAGGTATTTCATGGATGCGTTGTGGATTTTCCGTGCCCCATATGCGACAATTTTGCTTATTAACACCACCAGAAAGCGTGAAATGGGCCTCATCGGTCATCAAAATTTGTTAGCACAATTGAACGATTATTTTCGATGAATAGTGACGCTCACTATTTCGGCACGTTGTTTTGGTGTGAAGCGTTCCATGGTCAAAATTGTACTAGATTGATGTTTCCAAAACATGTCTAGCAAGAGCAATCGGTTGGTAAATGTCAAAGTTATTCAGTGTTGCCATACCGACACTTTATATGGCGCACCCTGTACATTTCTGTATAACTATTGTAAGTCGTAGTAGGCCAAGCGTTAAAGTCTCTCGACTTTAGCTGGCAATACAAAATTTCTATTCATTCAGCAGTTGACCCTCCTGGGGTGCACAACAATTAATTTTTTTCTTCTTAATTTTTGAAATATTTTCGAGCAATTGCCTTCCTTGGGCTTTCTCGACCGCTTTTTTTATTCAATTTATCGTGACTTGCAGTCTCCATGACGGTATTGTAGCATATCCTGACCATTGGAGCCTTGGACCAACCAAGTTTAGTTTCTTACTTTTTATTTATATTCCTACCTAGCAATTACCTTTTTGACACCATCCAAAATTATATTGATTATATCTCCATTTTCACCAAATCCTGTCCAATTGGAGTTGCAGAGACTTGTTTTATTGCTGATTCCGTGAAATTTTATGAGATTCCACTTGAATTGTATTAAGAATGTGCTGATTTATCGAATTTCTTTTTTAAAACCATTGAATTTCAGTGTGTTGAGTGCAAGTTCGCCATGTTTAAGAATTCTTTATGGAGTCTTCATACTGTCCACCAATTCCGCAGAAGCGGAGGCGCAATTGCAATTGCAATCGAAATCGTTTCTTCTTTATTTCAATGCCGTTAATGCGGTAACTAAGCTTTATTATTTTCTTTCTTTCTTTCTTCTTTGGTCTAATATCTTAAAATGGAACATGATATTTTTTAAATGATCAACTTGTTTCATAACTTTTGCGAGTTTCTTTATTTTAATAAAACAATTTTGTAGAAAGACCAACCATTTCCTTGGGATTTGATAGAAATGCTGGTGAGGTGGGAGAAGAGCAAGTCGACACCACGACGTGTAACCCGCTAAATGAAGGGTTGTCCATATTCGACGGACCCATCTGGTAACGCCATAACTTTTGACAGAGATGCCAGATCGCTTAATGACATACCGCGTTTGAAGCGTCAGTCCAAGCAGATTTTTACCATGGAACAATACACGCCACGCGAGCGCTCTGAAATAGTTGAAATTTACATTCAACAGAACAAGTCAATTGTGAAAACTCAACGTGCTTTTAAAAAATTAAAAAATGTGAATAAGAAAACCGTAAATAAGCAAAATTGCCGTATTTACGCCACTGAAAATCCTCAGGAGATTCAAGAAGTGCCTCTTCATGACGAAAAAGTCACAGTTTGGTGCGGCGTTAGTGCGAAAACGGTCATTGGGCCGTTTTTCTTCCAAAATGAAAATGGCCATGCTGTTACCATCAACCAGGAGCGTTATCGCGACATGATGACCAATTTTGTGATGCCAATTATTCGTCGAAAGCGTATGAGGCAGTTCTGGTTTCAACAAGACGGCGCTCCACCGCACACAAGTCGCATAACAATCGATTTTCTGAAGAAATTGTTTCCGGGCCGTTTGATGTCGAAAAGTGGTGATTTGGACTGGCCACCGCGTTCGCCCGATTTGACGCCGTCTGACTTCTTCTTGTGGGGATATTTGAAGTCAAAGGTTTACGTTAACAAGCCAAGGACCGTAGAAGAGCTCAAGGACAACATTCGTGAAGAAATAGCCGCTATTCCGGCCGAAATGTTGGCGAAAACGATGGAAAATGCTGCAAAAAGGGCGGCCATTTGAGAGATATCATATTCAAAAACTGATGTAAACAAATCTAATTGGAACAAATTAAATGATTAAGATTGCCAACCGCCAAATTTTTATTTTTTTCTTTGATTTTTTTTTAAAAAACATGGGTCCGTCGAATATGGGCAACCCTGTACTTATAGAATATTTTCTTTCTGTTAATTCACAAAAGTATTCTGTGTAAAAAAACACATTTCTTTTAATTCTGATTATTATTGTCATTGGAATTCGGAGCATAAGGAGGCATCTTAGCGCATTCGACTATCAAGCACTAGCTTGATCATCAGGTTTATTTGAGGAGTTACGTTTGTTGAGTTTTCAGATCATGGAACAAAGAAAACTTCCAAATTTACCATCAGATCTTTCAACACCCGCTGAATGTGGGCACAATTGATTTGCTGTAAAAAAAAAAATGCTGCCCCTGTCATTGGATGGATACACAACAACGTGGGTTCAAATTGAAGGTGTCATATTTACTTTCCACAAATTCTTGGGAATTACACACAGAAAGCTGGACGCATTCGCTCCACTTACATTCGCACAATCCTCTGCTGTTGACATTGCAATCCGTCGAGTGGCTGCCCAGTTGCATTCGCTGTGTGGTCATGTCTAGTTGCATGCGAAATCACATCAGCTTAAAATCTCTGCTAGAGACCCATCGCTGTCTGGGCCAATGGCAGTGCGTTCAGAGCGAATTGGCCGAGCAACAGCATCAGTTGAAAACTCAGTGTGAGTTTCACTTTTATCTGGCCGAAGCTCAACTGGAAAGTCATCTGCTGTCGTCTCATCCCAAGGCAGGTGACGCCAACGAGCTGGAGGAAGCTAAGCGGGGGCTTCATTTGGTCCTGGCCAGCGGTGAGGCAAGCGAGATGCAGCGTTTGGAGGCCCAACTAATGCTAGACAAGCTTAGCTGGTTGAAAGGCGGCAATAAAGTAAGAATGGCAATGAAGTTTGAGTCTTGAAACAAGTGCAAAGTACACAGAAAGCAAACGTTTTGAGATATCCAGAACTAAATCAATGCCAAAATCCCGGATTTTCTCATTCTGAGTACGAATAGAATTGACTGATCTCGGATCTAGTAAGACTCTTGCTTGAAACACATCGGATGACTATATGTTATAGCTTCCGTACGAATGTTGCTTTTAAAAGATCTACAAATCTTTTTCGTAGTCGGATGACTATATCTCTTAGCTGGAATAGGTCTGCTCGGCATGTGGTTTTTCGGTTAACATTTTTCCAAACCAATTTCCAATTTCAGCTTGATTGCCTACAGCTAAGGCTCACCCAGTATCCAGACTTGGGTCATCTGACCTTGCGTGGGCTGCACCTGCTGGCCGAGTTTTGTTACCTGGCCAATTATCCCGTCGAGTCTATACAATTGTTGCTTCATTTGTGCCAGCAACATGATGCCGCCTATCAGCAATCTCTGCAGCCGAGCAAGTTGCTTCATTTGGTCTTACGGCAGGCCAGCAATTGCTTGGACTGTCTGAGGCAGCTGCTCAGAGCCAAAGAGACACAGAGTACAAAAAGGTGGCGTTCAGCATGGGCACTGGAACTGGCCCAGCAGTTGCTGCGGAAGCAGCCGAAGATGCACCCACATGTGAAGCAGCTGCCGCAGCAGCTGCTAAAAGAACTCCAGCCCAAGTGTTATGAGAGCAAATCTGAGCCCATTGGTGAACATGAGGAAGCGCTGCTGGCCCTACTGCTGGCCATAGCCTGGTCACCACTTCAACTGGCCAGCTATGATCTGTTACCGCTGGCCATCCTCCGCTGGCCCACTCTTAGGCCATTGCTGCCGCAACTGTTGCTGCAGGCCTTGCCTCATGCCTCTGGGCAGGCCCATCTCTGGCAGCAGCATGCCCTGAGTCTTATGGCCGTCAAGAAGTGTCCAGCCCATGCCACGCTGATTCAGCTGCGGCAGGCCTTACAGTTGGCCCCGCAGGACTGTCTGCTGCAGCTGCTGACCGCTCGCCATTGTTTTGAGGCACTTCATCAGTGGAATTTGGGGGCACACTATGCCAGCCAGGCTGTGCAGCTGGGTCATCCTCGTGCCCAGTTATACTTGGGCTTGGGTTGGCAACGAATGCGTCATCGGGCAGCTCTCTCAGCTCTTCAGCTGGCCGTGCATCGGGATCCGCAAGACCATTTGGCTGTGTACTATCTGGCACTGGAGCATGCGCTGCTTAACGATACCCCAGCAGCGCTGGCTTGGATTAGAGCTGGCCTGCAGCTGCAACCTCTACATTTGGCCTCCCTGCTGCTGCTTGCTCTAATCCTCAGCTCCAAGCAGCTGCACTCCCAGGCTCTGGGTGTGATGAAGAATACCTTGACCGAACATCCGGAGGCAATTCACGTGCTTCAGCTAAAGGTTCAGCTCGAACTACGCCTGGAGTTTGCCTCCTCGGCTCTGGCCACGGCTCGTCGTTTGTTTGCCTGCTGCAGCCAGTCGGAGGATGAGTCCATCAAACTAAATGGCTGGTTACTTCTCACCGACATCTACATGCAACTGGACGATGAGCAGGCAAGTCAATGCCTGGAAGAGGCCCACCAATTGGCCCCACACTCTCCGGCCACGCTCGTAGCCCTGGGACGCTGGCATGTGCACAAGGAGCGTTGGGAACAGGCTCGTCAATGCCTGAATGATGCCATTGCCTTGGATACGCATAGCGTAGAGGCTCTACTGGCCCTCGCCCAGGTGGAGTTGCAGCTGGAGGCTCCACACCTGGCCGAGTATTTGCTAAGACAGGCCCTTAATTTGAATATGAATTGTCCCCAGAGTTGGCTGCTTCTGGGTCAGGTTAAACAGGCACTGGGAGAGTCGACCATGGCCGTGGATTGCCTCAGTAGATCGCTGAATCTGGAGAAGATGCAACCGGTGTTGCCCTATACCTGGCTGCCGTTGTTCTTTGAGTGAGAAACCCAATGGATAGTTAAGACTATTTTGTATTCCAAATAATTAAACTGAAGTTGTTGAAGAACCAACGTTAGCTTAGTTGACTTGAGACTGCGTCTTTAATATCCTATCCGGCTCGAAGGACCAATGTAGAATTTGAAGTACGAATGTAGACTCTGGGGGGCAGTAATACCACATTAGTTGAGATGAGATCCGTCTCGAATGACCAATATAAATATAGGCGCACAGAAAATCACATAAGTTGACTTGAGATTCAGTCTTTAATGTCTTATTCAGCTCCAATAATCAACTTTGATGTAGGGCTTTGCTTTAGACTTAAGAGCCGTCTTTTAATCTGACTCCAAGGAAATCTACATTAACTTGGTGTAATAGAAGTTGAATTCAGACTCCATCTTAGATGTCTTATCCGGCTCGAAGGACCAATGTAGAATTTGCGGGACGCATATAGAATGGGAGAGACAGAAATACCACACCAGTTGAGAAGAGATTACGTCTATATTGTCATATCCGGCTCCGGCTTGACTTTTATCGTTTTTACTTTCTTGTCCGGCTCGAAGGTCCAATATCAACTTCGAGTGGCAGGAATTCCACATTAATTGAGATAATAATCCGTCATTATTATGTTTTCTGGTTCCAATAACCAACTTTGATGTAGGGGAGCATGAATTCTACCTTAGCTGGATGTAATAGGATTGAGATTACGCCTTAAATGTCATATCCGGCTCCAATGACCAAGTCGTAGTGTTAATAGTTGATTTTGATTTTAGCCTTAAATCTTAATTGTACAAGTACAAGTAAGACATATTTTGAAGCCTAGAGCTACCTCTATTTTCGCGATCCTTCACTCCTCAGGTTAGAGTCCCTGACTGCAAATTATTAATCCAACAACAATCTGATTTCTCGTTAAGAATTCTTCCAGCAGGTTTCTTTCTCTGTATTTTTAAGCGTCTAGATGGATTTAAGATTGTGCTCAGCTCTTCGGTGCCACCTTGGTTTATTCAGTTTGCCTTAAAATAAGTTATATCTTTGTCATTTCCATCGAGTCTACGAGGTTAATAGTTTAGCGCTAATACTCTCTGTTCTCTTCTCGGCAAATATAAGTTATATTTGAATATCATAAGCTTTCCTAAAGTAAGTATTCCCTTTGGGCGCATAACTTAGACGCTTGTACATCATTCGAGAAGTAATTTCGCGGGCTTGACTATAAATAGAATGACGCATACTAGCTCTGACCTGCGCTCATCGAACGTTGGCCTGCTAATGAAAGCAAACAGAGCTCTGTTTGCTCTCTTGGTAAAAGCCTCTTCAGGCACTCAGCTCGATCACAACATTTTCGGTTAACTATCCACTGAAAATTCCATCATTTGGTCTAAATATTTCAAATACGCTTGGATTCTGTGGAGAAACATCTGAAGTAAGGCCCGTTAGTAAGTAAAAAACTAATAAATATATACATAAATTCCAATTCTTTTACCTTTTTTATGACTTTTAGTACGATAGACTTTTCCCAACAATGTTTTAGACCTTTTATGACCTGATTTTTGGGAAGAATTGTCGAGCCGCTGGTAATATTCTCTGACCGCAGAGTCTGCCTTTTCGTACATGGTAGACAAATCTATGATTCATAATTGCCGCTGATTCTTTATAGGTTTCTGTTATAATAAATACAGTTTGTGGTGGATCTCTAGAGCAGGGGTGCCCGCATTCCAGACGCCTCATGTGTTGTTGTATCGCGCAACGGGGTTGCCGCCGCTATGGGACTTACTCAGGACGAAATTCCAACAACAATTTCGTATGTGTCTTTTCGCCTTCTAAAACTTTTTTGAAATTGAAGGCAACATCAATACGTGTGCAGTGTTAATTTTGTTTTTACCGTGTGCTTTAGACAGCCACAAGCACACACACACACACACACACAGCATTGGGTTTCTCTTTCGTTGTCTTTTGTGGCTTTTTTCTTATTTGTGTTAGTGACAGCGCTTCCTTTGAGAGCCTCTGCTCTGTACACTCCCTTCTGACACAGGTTCTCATACTGACTGATCCATAATTCCTCCTCCATTGGCAACAAATCTATGATTTGGCATCACTTTCCTTGCTCAAAAATTTGTGAAAATGTATAGAATGTTTACATCTATAAGTATTTATTTTTATTTTTGTTGCTGTTGTTGCATAGATTTGGTTTACTTGAATTTCAAATACACACGCACACACACACACACACACACTCGCATGCATCATCATCATCATCCTCAAGTGTGTTAACATAAACTTTCAATTTGGATTAACAAATCAAATTCAAATTTTTCTCAAGCAAAAAAAAGAACACATTATTTGAAAATGATTTCCATATACATATATAACAATTACAATTACAAAATACACGACACGACATTACATGTAGGTGCGGCGAGAGGAGGGAGAGGAGAGAGGGCAGAGTTTGTATAATTAATGCTTTAAATATCCATATATATATATATATATATCAATATGTGTGTATATGGTATGCATATGGTTTATAATGACTTAAAGAACTAGAAAACATCATCATTCATCATCTTTATCAACGTTAATCAGCAGCATTATTAAGGGGGTGTTTTAGATTAGGTTTTTGTTGTCTTCCTCTTTTCGCATAAATTCATAAATTAATTAATTTCTTAGGACACTTTCGAAAAAACACAAAAACTGTGATTTAAGCTTAGATATTTAGTTGTTGTTAGGCCCAGAATGTGTACGAAGGCAAAAGTTCTAGTTTCGTAAGCTTTATAAATAATATACAGGGTGTACCAGGAGGGATGCTATTTGCTATTTATTCATATTTCAAGTGTAATTTAAGGAAGGTGTTTAGAAGGGTTTGCCATTGCCAATTATGAACATGCTGAAGCGTCTAGAACTGTTGGATATTTTGCCAATTTATGATAAACTCGAGTTTGAAAATGAAAATGGAAAACTCAAGGCATAAAATATAATGAATGTATAAAGATCGACCATCAAACTCGAGTTGTGACATGCTGGCATATGTTTCTAATGTTCTGAGAAAGTTAACTTTTTTGGAAATAGCCGATTGGGGTCCTTGGATAGTCCTTTAAACCGTACCAAAAAGCTTTTCGCCTGACTAAAACTACATCACATACATTTCTGACCAGCGTAAACCATTTTATCCGACAAAAAATCAAAAGAGATTTCGAATTTAGAACAAAAATTTTATAACAAAAGTTTCTTGGGAGAAGTTAATTCCGCCAAAACATATATCCATATTTTTACAATCGACACAGCTCCGCGCATAGTTCCTTGGTTTCCAAACAGTCTTAATAACATAATACAGTGGTGATCCATGGCGGAATTGTGTCACTGACATTATCTATTCATAATTTGACCGCTTTATTATGTTTACATTAAAACAAAACGACATAAGTGAGCGTTGATGCTTGGCGGAACTATGTCATTTGTTGAATGACCTAGTTTTGCACTGATCCATGACATCAAACCACCATCGAGTACATTTCGCATCTTTAACATAGCTGCTATGTGTCAGATATACTTCTATTTTACACAATTAGATGAGGGTTTATGTAGAAAGTGAGAAATTAGCTAATTATGTCATTCTGAAACGACATAATTCCGCCGGGAACTGAAAGAACTCTGTTAACTTGTCTGCTTTCCTAAACTTGCCTATTGCCCTATTACTTCTACAGTTTTTAGGCAAGTCGAGTGACAACTGCGTGGGTTGATACTTCTCCTATGACCCTAGATACTTCTACTTTACTACTACTTTCATCTGTCTCTACAGTCAATTTGGACTTGCGGTGTATAACCTCTGGTTCAGAAAAGGTTAAGATGAACTGAATTGGAAACTGGTTCAAAGATTGATAGCCTGAAGCATCAAGTTAAGTTGAGAGAATCGTTGAATTAGCATGAAACCCCATTTTGGTTGGAAGCTTTACCAAGGGATAGAGCAAAACCTTCTAAAAAACCATCGTTAAACTGCGCCCTATTCCCTATTGATAGACCCTGTATATATGCGTGTGCTATATATTATATATATATATATAAATATATGTATGTATATGTATATGATATTTCCATATCAATACCGTTATTTTTAATGTTATGTATTTGTTTTGTAATAAAGACGACGGCATTCTAGGAATTGTTTTTATGCATTTTGTTTTTTAGTTACGCTTCTCGAAAATATTGTTTGTTTCATTATGCAGGCTAATCATCTTCTGTTTTTAGTATCTGCTATTGTTGAACTGTGAATTGATGGCCGTATTCACAGCCGAGGAGGCCGCCTCCTGGACATGCTGATTGCGTAGAAATTCCGTGGTGAACTCAGCCTGTGCCTTGGCCATGCTGGCCCCGGTACTGCGATAGATGGTATGTATTTTGGTGATCATCAGCATATTGGCCGCTGCCACAATGGTAAAGCAGAAGGCAACAATCAACAGCAATAGGCCGACCACAATGCCACCGGCCGAATTATCAAATTGATAAATGGCCGTTATGAAGCCACAATAGCCAGCTTTTTGGAATCCAATGGCTTGGATCACTGTGTAAATGGTTTGAAAGAAGTACACGAAAAAGAAGACCATAAAGTTGAAACTTGAATCGTTGCGAAAAGCCTTATAGGCGGGTCGAAACCTAAACGAAAGAGAAGGAGATGGCAAGCATTAGAGGAGAGCAGTTGCAACGGCAGCTGTTGTTGTTGTTGTTGTTACTTACCAGCAGACATAGGACGCGGGCGTAAAGATGATAGTATAGAAGATGGCCAAAAGGAAATTATAAACTTCAGACGCATGGAAGACCAAAATGAGACTTCCAATCACGTTGGCCATCAGCGTGAGGGTATAGACTGCAAACAAAGGAAATGGAAAGAAAAAAGGTTAGTGATTGGGTATAAAATATAATTAAAGAGTTAAGGAAGAACAGTTTCAACCCTTTGGTTCACTTTCTCCTAAATTTAAAGCAGCGGTGGGCAGAAAATTTGAGTTTGAGTGCAGTCCAACAACAACAACAGACAAAAACCATCCCCAATGGCGACGATCGACGGTCGAGTCGAGTCGAGAACGCGACTGGGTGAGCATTCTAAATGCACTAGCGTCGTTCAGGATCCCAGCATACCTGTACGCCTTGATAAGCAGCTACTTCTCGGGCAGGCAGTTGCTATACGAGACAGAGGAAGGCATAAAAAGACATGTTGCTTCAGCGGGAATACCTCACGACTCGGTTCTAGGGCCTCCTCCATGGAATATCAGTAAAAACTGCTAGCATCCACGTGGGCAGGACAGAGGTGGTTTCAAAGCGCGCCCCACTGTACATTGGTGTCATAATAGATACCAGGCAATGCTTCCGCGAGCACTTGGAGTACTTCCAAAAGAGGTCTGCGCATAATGCCCAATACCCGAGGCCCAAAGGAAGAACGCCGACGACTCCTTATGGGAGCCTTTGCAAAGTCGAGAATGCTGTACGCTGTCCTGAGTGCATCTCGAGTGTATCTCGAATGAAGCAGAGCTCGTCATAGTCTAGTCTACAGGAAGGAAGTTACCACTAGTAACATCTCTGACTTGATGGTAACAAGCGAACGGTTCCGAGACGCGACCAGATCGCGCACACTTTACTGTTCTGTTTCGCCTAGTGAGTGTGCGGCGATACGCAATGCATTTGTTGTTTTTACTTGTTTCCGACTTGTGCCCACCGCTGATGTCCTTTAAGTGCAAACAACGAGCTTGTTTCCATAGTTTAGTTTACTTACATATATAGATTTGTCGAGTTAATATCAGCCGCCTGTCGATCTCTGTCTTTCAAATTCTTTGCAAAACAGTCGATTACTTTGGGCTTACTGGGTCTTCTACAAATCCCAAACTGTTTAACAGCTTAAAGCGATCTTTCAGTGCGCAAAGCTTGAAAATTGCAGAAAAACTAAACCCTAGCTCTTGATCTGCCCAAAAGCCTTCGACACGATGAATCGCCACCAAATGAGGTGACTGGACATTCACAACAACAGGCAGAAACATCATTACCCCGGAAAAAGGGCAATATTGGTGTAGCCACCAATCTTTTGCTGGGCTAGGCTACAGATGAGGTGCTCTAGGGAATCTACGACTCCAGGCTCCCACTTTTTCGCTTGAGCGGCTGCTAGTCAGTGAGCTTTTAGTATGCCTAATGTAGTTAGGTGTCTTGTTGTCTACTCTGCCTGCAGAAATCTAGCCCTTTTTATCTTTTAATCTTCGTTATCTACACAAAATGAAGGCGACTTAGAAGAGACAAGCTCTGAAAGTGGGTCAACTTTAATCAGCCCTCAGCGCATTAGTCAGAGACGTTGGTCTTTCTAAAAAAGCATCTCGACTAAAGCAAAGATATCCTTTAGTCCCAGAAACAAGAAACAAGATGCTACCGCGAAAACTTAATGGGATAAATGAACCCCCTTGTGTCCAAGGGTCGCATAACACTGCCGCCACCTTAGAGACTTTCAGCAACTTGATTAGAATATGATTATACTATGAAGGAATGTTACCAGGGTCACTGGAATGCTCACTTGATGGAGCATTAAAAACTGAACTCGTGAACCAAGTCAAGCAGGAAAATCTTATAAATGAAACTTAATGATTTTCTCAATCAAATCTAGATTTGCGATTTAATGATGTCTCAAAATCTGATACAATCTGAATTCAGTTTTGAAACCAGCACCCCGAGAAAGCATAATCATTACTCATAATAATTTCATGCTGTTCCCTTGTGTTATTAGATTTGGCAGACCTAATAAAGGTGCGGTGGGTCTATGGCTAATCGATGTGTGAGTCATCGCCTACCAACAATTTGGAAAATAGCTTCTCTATTTATCTGGGACAAGAAGTTGACACAACTGAAGGTTATAGTTGGGATTGAATTAGCGGAAACTGGGCATAGCATTCTGTTTGAAGTATTTCTAGGCAGTTGCAGTAGCTTTTTTAGAGTGTCTCAGCAGGTCCTTGGACCTCATGATTTTGCCTGTCTAGCAATGGGAACTCACAGCTGTTTTGAAGAGTTTGTACATCATCTTGATTTACATCTCTCCTCCTTCAAGATTTCTTGAAAATAAAAGTCTTCGACTTGACAGTAATGTATAGGACGACGCCAAGTATTGCCTTGTAATCTTGTAAACTATATAAGATCAAGCTCATTCCCTTCATCTCTCTGTGATTTGCCATCACACAGCATTTCTTTGTTATTCGAATTCCGCACGAATCGTTTGTGCTGCTTTGTGGTCCATTTTCATTAACACAGCCGGTCTCGTTTATCTTCACGTCAAGTGTATGTATATGAACGTAGTTCCGACGACACCAGCAAAAGATTAATCAGCTGCTCATTCGATTTAATATGACTAACGCCCTCCTCTACGTTCCCTTATCGGAGTCGTTCGTTCCCGTCGGCATAATAAAATTAAAAGAAAATAATTATGATTAATACTCACACATCCAAATGTAATACAAATGTTTGACCAATTTCTGAAACTCTGGCGGTATTTCGACCTCAAAGTCCTGATAGAAACATGGTTTAACACAAAAATTCTCAGGCAAGGGCGGCCAATTGTTCAACTGTGGCACATTGCCCTGTAGCTGCTGTTCACGGCGATCCAATTCAGCGGCCTTGCGATCCAGTTCCTCTTGGCGGCGCTACAAATGAAGAAACATTTTTTGTAACATTATTTTATCAGCATAAGCAAACATATAAAGTGATAATGTGATGGATAGATTTGGTTAACAGCAGCCAAAGCAGTGCACAAAACCACAAGCGGCAAGTGTACAGTGGGAGCTCTTGAAGAGAAATACTCGGATGAACAAGCAGAACCTAAAGGGAGTGTGAAGTTGAACTAATATGAAACCTGCAAGAAAAATCACAAAATAACAGCTTGGTATTTGTAAGTTAGATGAACCTATGGTACGGCTGGAGGGTGCCTCAGGTCTCCTAAGGGTTTAACTGGTGACGTGTCATCAAGACAAACCCTAGCTAGTTTTTTTGCATTTTCTTAGGGCTCAAGTTTGCATTTGTTCAATTCAATATATTGTTGTTGGCGAAGTCTACTGATGAAAGCTGATAATTATGAGAAATCCGGCTAAAATCTTATCGAAATATATGACATTCCTAAAAAATATTGCATAAATTCCAATCCATTCTTCATTCAAGCAACTAAAATCGAATGGTTCTTCAATTCTTAGACCCCACTGTACTTGGCTTTCTGTTGTAATGCGAGAATCTCTCGTTAGTTGCCGGTTTTTTCTTTCATCGTTTTAACTAGCACACATACACACACAAACACAGATCTGGCCCTGCTCTGCTTTATTTGTTGGATTTACCTGCAGCTCCTCCGAGGTGATTTGTATGCTGGTACTGGGCGCTGAAGCTCCCAACGAACTCGTCTGCGGGGGCGGTACATTCTGTGAGAGCGGCTGAACAACAGCCGCCGTATTGGTGGAGTTAATATGCAACTGTGGCTTGGCCTGCTCCTCGAACGGATTGTAATCCTCTAGCGAGACTTCGGCAGCACCGGACAAATTGTTTCTTCGCGCCTGTTGTATGGCAGGATCCTAAGAAAAGTACAAGAAAAAAAGGAAAATCAAACATCCATTGTAAATGTATGCAAATGCAGGTGTATGTGTGTGTGTGTGGGTGGATGGTTGTGTGAGTGTGCGTGGGGTTTTCTTGACCGCAGATTGCATTTGTTTTTGGGGGAGAGAGAGCCTCACCGCAAACGGATTGTCCAGATTGGGCTCGCCAAATGGATTTTCATCGAAACCGGAACCGGACATTTTGCTGTGGGTATTGTGGTTCAGTTGGTAAATAGATGATGATTCCTTTTGGCCTGGCACTCTTTTCTGCCTGTGTACTTATTTTCCTTCCTTTCTACGCTCTTTCAAAGCTGTGTCATCTAAACAGTGTGACCAGAAGTGTTGATGATTAAAATACCAAAATAAAAATATCGATAGGTAAATCAATTAAACGAATTCTAATAAGAAAAAAAATCAATTGAGCTCTACTGATCACCAATTGTAAACTTAGATTTTTATTTCTTAACTATAAGTTGTCCGATAACTATCGGTGGGCCTATCGATATCGCTAGTCAAAACTTTTGTCATCTCTAATTCGTTCTCCCGGTTTGTGTTTCATTAGCCGCTGCCCGCGTCTTCAATTCGGTTGTGTTTGTATCAGCATCTGCATCAACAGGAGATTATACCCCAATCCTTGCAACAATGTCGAAGCCCGCCTACAAAGTTGGTAAGTTAAAAATAAATCCTGTCCCTTCTCCCTCATACACACACACAATGGCTGCTGCCTTCCCGGCTGTTGCTCGAGTATGTGTGTAATTTTGTGCACATGTTTCTGAGGTTAAAGAGGAGCGCGCACACGTTGCTTATCTCTCTGTTCTCTCCTCCGATTCCTCCTTCTCTACCAGCCGATATCAGTCTGGCCGAATGGGGACGCAAGGCTATCATCATTGCCGAAAATGAGATGCCCGGCCTAATGGCCTGCCGCAAGAAGTACGGACCCTCAAAGATCCTGAAGGGTGCTCGCATCACCGGCTGCCTGCACATGACGGTCCAAACGGCTGTGCTCATCGAAACCCTCGTGGAGCTGGGCGCTGAGGTGAGTTTTAGTTCAAGCATCACAGCTTATCAGCAAAGACTATAGAATAAACGAGATGGCACATTGGCAAGTGCGCAGACAAATTAGGTAGGAAAATTTGTAAAATGATTAGAAGTACTTAGCTTTCAGTTTCATTACAAAATGAAATCAAAATCACTTTTCTTGACCACGTCTTTCCACTTAATATCAAGTTCTAAATGCTGAATGACTGGAAAAGAGTCAAGAGCTCAGCTTGAAAGGTCAACTTAACAAATTAAATAAGTCGTCAACAATTCAAAATTTTCATAAAGGTTTGATCCTTAATCATTTCTTCTGCTAAATATGTTGCTAGGATCAGTTTTTCCCACCTAAAATGGTTTACAGTTCAATCTTGATCCGAATAATACAAAATCGCATATAATGTCTTGTGGGTTCAGAGTCTCGGGCCTTTTATTTTTAAGAATTCGAGCCGAACACGAATCCAGGTTCAGAAAAACAGCTTCTAAAAAAATCCGCCAATAAGTCAAAAAATTCCATCTATACGTAAGAATATTCAGAATGGAGATACGCTGAATGTTTTCATTGGACCACAGTTGTGGCAGAACCTTTCTTGTGGGCTCAGTACCAGTAATGCTAAGCGCTCTAAAGCAAAAACAGGACCATGGTAGACGTTATATTCTTAAATGCCAAATTTTCAATTTACTTTTCCTTTCACCAGCCACAAGGCAAAACTTTTGAAACCGCAATATTCGTTCGTTTTATTTTGAACAGATCACGAATCAATTCCACTTTCGAAATGATTTTGCTTACGTGGAATTGAGAACAAGCCTAAAATTTGCCAGATTTATAGCTAATAGCAATCCCATTCTCAAAAATGCTAGATCTAACCACTAAATAGCTGAAATCCAAACAACTGTGATACAAAATTTAATATTTTTTTCGAAAATATTTGGAATTTTTGTAACATTTTTTGGTATAATCAAAAGAGCCATCTTAAAACTTATACTGTAGCTTTTTCGAACCGTAACGCCAAGTATTTGAAAGTTTAACAACACTCAAAGAAGAATCATCTTTAATATTTTCGACTATTTCGTAAAAGCACTGATTTAAGATTTCAGACTGCTAGCGACCGTTGGTAAGATCCAGAAAATTGTTTTTTCAAATTCAATAAAATTTGTCTTACAAAATACCATTAAGAATTTCCATTTGTTGGTCAGAGATTCCTAAAAAATGTGAGAATTGATTTGATATTGATTTGTAAGACCCCCCAGCAGCTTAACGATGCGAAGACCATTCCAAATAGTTGCGCAAATCTTTTCTAGTTCTAGAATACCCCAAGTGATGGCGCCATCTCGTATCTTCTAGTGTCTATTGTTATCATTTTTTTTGTAATTGTTGTTTTGTTTACGCACAAAACAATACCGAGAAGCTAAATCTATTTTTTGGCTGGGCTTTTGTAAGTGGAAACGTTGGTGGAGCGGGGCAAGTTCAAGGCCCCCAGCGATAAGCCGCCAAGGGTCATCAGAATAATTGATATGACCACATGTTTACTTCCTATGGACGACTTGACAACTAAACACATTGTCACACCATCTCAATTCATATTTGAATTCCATTCCAGGTCCAATGGTCCAGCTGCAACATCTTCAGCACACAGGATCATGCCGCTGCTGCCATTGCCGCCACCGGAGTGCCTGTGTACGCCTGGAAGGGTGAAACCGATGAGGAGTACATGTGGTGCATTGAGCAAACTCTCGTCTTTCCCGATGGCCAGCCCCTGAACATGATTCTGGATGATGGTGGTGATTTAACCAATCTGGTGCATGAGAAATTCCCCGAATATCTGAAGTGCATCAAGGGCCTGAGCGAGGAGACCACCACCGGTGTGCACAATCTGTACAAGATGTTCAAGGACGGCCGTCTTGGTGTGCCCGCCATCAATGTCAACGATTCGGTGACCAAGAGCAAGTTCGATAATCTCTATGGCTGCCGGGAGTCACTGATCGATGGCATTAAGCGGGCCACCGATGTCATGATAGCCGGCAAGGTGTGCTGTGTGGCCGGGTACGGTGATGTGGGCAAGGGCTGTGCCCAGGCACTGAAGGGATTCGGTGGTCGCGTTATTGTCACCGAGATCGATCCCATCAATGCCCTGCAGGCGGCTATGGAGGGTTACGAGGTGACCACCATGGAGGAGGCTAGCAAGGAGGCCTCAATCTATGTGACAACCACCGGCTGCAGCGACATTATCACGTCGCAGCATCTGCTCCAAATGCCCGACGATTCGATTGTTTGTAATATTGGACACTTTGACTGTGAGATCGATGTGGACTGGCTGAATACCAATGCCAAGGAGAAGGTGAATGTCAAGCCCCAGGTGGATCGCTACACCATGGCCAATGGTCGTCACATTATTCTGCTGGCCGAGGGACGTCTGGTGAATCTGGGCTGTGCCCATGGACACCCCAGCTTTGTGATGTCCAATTCGTTCACCAACCAGGTGCTGGCCCAAATAGAGCTGTGGACCAAGGCCAAGGAGTATAAGGTGGGTGTACATGTATTGCCCAAATTGCTCGACGAGGAGGTGGCCAGTCTGCATCTGGACAAGCTGGGCGTCAAGTTGACCAAGTTGACGGACAAACAGGCCAGCTATTTGGGTGTACCCCAGACGGGACCCTTCAAGCCGGATCACTACAGATACTGAGATGCAAATTTTGTTATAACTTTTCTAAGCTCCAATAAAACATACCAATTTAAATCCGAATTTGCTTTGTTGGGCTTGAATCGAGTCACGAGGGTAAAAGCCGGAGGACTGATGCGCCCTTGGAAAGAGTTCAGGAAAGAGTATTGCTAGGACAGGGAGAGAGTAAATGTAGTGCTCTGTTCTCAAGCATACCTTCTTGAGGAGTTTGTCTTTTGTTTCTAGGTTGCACTCCTAATAATGTGACAGTTCGAGCTTTCGGGAGTGTCCAGCGGATTAAGTTAAGCTAGTAAACAGAGTTAACCTCTCCTACAAATACTTCGAAAGCTGATACTGCAAACCAACCGAAATTTGTCAAACCGATTGCCGAGCGTATGGGACTTACGCATAATGAAACTGCAGCAACAACTTCGCATGAATCTCTCTTCTCCCTCTCTTCCTATGCCTCTTGTGAAATTGAAGGCTGTCTGCAGCGTTGATTTTGCTTTTGCCGTGTGCTTCAGACAGCCAAAAGCACACACACACACACACACACAGCATTAGGCAATAACCAGGTCTCTCTTGAGTTTCTTTTGATGTTGTTGTTGCTTGCATAATTATGGATATGGACTGCAAGAGTCTAAGAAGATTCCAAAGCTTAAACTCAACATTACATGGTAAGAGGCAAAATGGATATAAAACACAACGAAACAGTTAATAAAAAATTACTCACTTATTCATTCAATCCCACTTTGGCGCTCACAGTTTGAGTGCACAGTTCAAATTTTCCTCAACTCAGCAACTCCGCAGCTTAACTGGGGGGTCGTGAATACCCTAACTGAATATGAGTAGTCCAGGGGTGGGCATCGTTCAGTTCGCCTATCTCTAGCAGCCCGCACCGTTATTTCACTCAACACACAACGCAATTCGTTTACCGTTGTTAGGTCGCAGTTTACAACAACAGCGTGCCCAGGGCATGAGACAACACGCATGATAGGGAGCACGCAGTCTGCGCCCTCAGCAAAGTACTTAAAACGTTCAGTGAAATTATTTATTCACTTTACATTTATTTTTTCTATTAGTAACAAAATGGTAAACAATTTCTCTTTCTCCTACTATTTCTGGCTTTTGCATTTTTGTATTGTCGAGACGTGGGGAATTGGAAAACCTTTTTTATAAAGGTGCCGATATGCGCGTGGCCCCGCATCGTAAAGGATAGTGGCTTCCGAGATATCCTCATGTGTCCAACGGGCTTGTCCTCCAATCCTTAGATGTTGCACCTGGTTTGCCGTAAATAGTTTACTGACGCAAGCATTTAAATTGTTTGCCTGTTCCAGCTGTTCCGTGAGGCTGCAAACTTCTGTCTCCAAAGCCTTAACCTTAATTTGCAGGCGCAAATTATCAAGTGCAATGCCCGCTTCCACAACTTGTTTTCTAAAATGAAATGAAACAATATTATGTTCATATTTCATACAAAAAACTATACTTACTCAGTTTGAGAGTTGAAATCTTTTTGATTAGTATTTAAATCCGAACTGAAATGCTCTGTGTGATTGAAAATATTTTCGGCAGCAAGCTCAATTTTTTGTGGAATCGCATTTTCTCGCAGCCGTCTTCGTTTGTTGTTTTTTTCAAAATAAAAATCGTTTTGTTTAAAATGATTTTCACAAATTCTCTTATTTGGGCTTAAATCTACTCCCACAGATTCAATCCACAGTTTCCTTTTTAAATCATTTTTCGGCACATGCACACATTTTAAACTTATTTCACAACGTTTCTTGCATATAGAGCAGTAAGTAGGCATTGCAAAAACACGAAAAAATTCGACAGCGGAGGTGCTTCGCTCACAACTGTTGTTCGCAGACTGGCGATTAAGCATACATCAAAGAGGGCTAGAGAGGAAGTGCGCCTACCTGGTTAAATATATCTTGGGTTGTTCACACACTGACGTTTTAGTATGCAGAAAAGAGAGCGAGAGAGGAAGTGCGGCCACCTTGTTAAGTATCTATTGAGCGCGCCACACTGATGCCACCTCACCTCCATGATGCAACAAGAGAGGTGAGGTGGCATCAGTGTGAGTTCTCTGCAAAGTACCTTCACGTTCAGTGCTGCTTTTGGCAAAAGTACGCATCACACTCATAACGCCTCACCTTGTATTGTTGCATCATGCTCACCTCTCTCGTTGCATCATGATGGCGCCAATAGTCAAAGCAAAAGATGAAAAAAAAATGGCAAGTTCTGCTACCCACCCCTGGTCTAGTCCAAATCTTCCATGTTCTCTGGTTCCCTTTGAAGATTACCCAAAATTTAATTAATAAATCTCAGATCTTAGAGTATTCAGCTTTGGTGGTGTTTTTTCCCCGACAGATTTTGTTTGATTTGATTTAATGGTTTTTTAGCCGGTTTCCACAGTTCGCTTTGTCTCACTCTGGCGTGCTTAGATGTCCAATGGGAGCGCATGCTGCCATCTCTGTCCAGCAAATACCCATGTATGCATGTATGTATGTATGTATGTTTATTTGGTTGGGAGATGTAATTGCATCGCACTTTCATTTCATTTATTTACCCTTCCAGCCACTTGTTGCCTGCATTCGGGCCATTACATAAAATCTGATTTGAGAGAAGATGCGCAGTCTCAGCCTCATTTTGTGGCTCTGCAGCTGTCCCTGGCTCATAGCCAGTTGGAGGGCTCACTTTAAGCCAGCTGATCTTCAGCTACATATGGAAAGATCGGAGCAGGTATGGCTTACTTTGGAGGATCTGGCACCGTCAATACTACAGCAACCGAAGCGCTATACTTTTCGCTTGGAGAGCTCGCACCGGGACTTGGCCAGTGTGGCCGCCGAGAACTCCAGCATCGGCATGGAGCTTTTCAATCCTGAGACACGGGATTGGAGTGGACCCATACAGATCGATGCCCATTTTCTGGGTCTGAGCAATATCACTGTGCATTTGTTTGACGCTGCCGTGGGGAACTCCAGCGAGCTGCCCCCGGATTGGAGCAACGACAACAGCCTACAGGTGCGCATAGTGCGACCCGAGCGGCTGGTGGATCACATATTTGTGGGCTCCATTATATTGCTCATGTCGCTGCTGTACATAAACTTTGGTGCCGCCCTGAATCTGGAGGTTTTACGCGGTCTGATCACACGTCCGGTGGCTCCCTGTGTGGGATTCGTGCTGCAGGTGCTGGGCATGCCTCTGCTGAGCTACGCCCTGGGTGTGTTCATCTTTCCCCAGGCACCGGCCTTGCAATTGGGTCTCTTCTTCACCGGCATCTCACCCAGCGGTGGAGCGTCGAACACCTGGTCAGCGGTTTTGGGTGCCAACATCAATCTCTCGGTGCTGATGACCACTGTGAGCAATGTGGCCGCCTTTGCCACCATGCCGCTGTGGATCTTTACCTTGGGTCAGCTGATCTTTGAGAGAGCCGGCATGGAGGTGCCCTATGGCAAGATAGCCACCTATTGCGCCAGCCTGATCATACCTCTGCTCATTGGCTTGGGCATACAAAAGTGGTCACCACGTTTGACCAGAATACTGGTGCGCCTGCTTAAGCCCATCTCGGCCAGTCTCATACTGTTCATCATTATTTTTGCCATCATCACGAATTTCTATCTCTTCCAGCTGTTCTCCTGGCAGGTGAGTGTGCTGCAGTCTACACATGTGCCTAAACTAAGATCTCATTCTCTGCCAGATTGCGTTAGCTGGCCTGGCTCTGCCGGGTCTGGGCTATGTGTTTGCCTGGCTGGCCGGCAAGTTGTTGAATCAAAATAATGCCGACGCCTTGACCATTGCCATTGAGACGGGCATACAGAATACGGGCATAGCCATCTTCTTTCTGCGCACCACTCTGCCACAGCCGGAGGCGGATCTGACCACAGTGGTGCCCGTATCGGTGGCCATAATGACGCCCTTTCCTCTGCTGGGAATTTATGTGTATAAGCGTTTTTTTGGTGCCAAACTGGAAGCAGCTACGGTGGCCGAGCATGAGAGAATTGTCTAGAATTTAGAAGTCTGCAAGACGATTTATGAATATAAAATATACGTAGTAGGATACATACATATCAAGTCCAGTATTCCCCGATAAATGGGGAACATTTTAATACAAATTTGCAATATTTTTTGGAAAATATTTTACAGTTTTTAAAAACTTGACACATAAGTAAATAAATGGTGTATGTAGCACGTTTTATCTAGAGAAACGGTCTGAAAATGCTTGAGGGACTCCACTAGCAAAATAGCTGCCCCATCTAGTGCAAGACCAACCGAGGAGGGAGAAGCCATAAGTTAAGTTAATCTTCGACCTAAATACTTCTAAAATGTGGCGATTCTTCTGAGCTCCAGTAAAGCATGATGTTAGCATTTATCCCTTTAGTTACTGGGTATTTTAAGGTCAAGCAACGTTCCAGGTGCTTCTTGAGGCGTTTGTTTGAAGAATCCAATCACACATTAACCGTGTGCTGCTACTTTCGGTAACCATTGTTGATCTATCAACCAAAGGAACTATCGTGCTTTAGCATATGACTGGATGTAAGAAAAAATCTGTATCGTCTGTTGATTTAGAGCTATAGTGGATCAATTTTCGACTCAATATATCAGATCCGTGGAGAGCGGAACTACCTATGTAAAGCGGCATTCGATTCGGCTTGGAAAGCAGGCAATCTAACGCCAGAAGAATATACCTTAAGTCAACCGAATCATATCGATAAAACTCGAAACCTTCCAAAATGTGGCGACCCAGTTTATGAATCTGTGGAACCTATAACAAAGATTTTACCACGATATATACTTGGTTATACATAGTCTAAAGGACCAAGCCGATTTCCTCTTAATCTCTTGGCTTGTAGAAGCACAGCACAAAAAAACAGAGACCTACAGTTCAAGGCCGAATCGGAAAGCTTTTTCTTTAGTAGTAACTTCAAAGCCGGCGCCAATAGCTAGTGAAGGTGACCGGGTGTGTAAGTTTTAAGTGAAACAAACTTTTTCATTGGCAGGCACACACACTTCCCAGCCACACCCAACAATATTCGTTTAAATATTTTCGAAAATATTAGCTAATTGATGGGTTGAAGCCGGGTATTAAAAGTTTCTTTACCAATAACAGCAACAGAACTCCCGTTTCCGCCAGTAAGATTGGATTTACACGGTGAAGCAAACTTCATAGAGTTCTCTTAGTAAGCAAGAGAAACACATTTGATTCCTAACCTTTCCTCTATCAAACGTATTCATTTTGGATTGAATATTCCGCCCACTAGGAGAACTTCATGAAGTTATCTTCATAGTGTAAATCTAGTCTAGGTGAAAGTGTTTAGTAGAGCTACTCTATTTGTCTGTGTTGGTTGTTTTTTTTTTATAAGGTGTTGATAACATTGTTTTTCGACTCCGTTTAGAGCAGAGATGGGCGCGTCGCGACCTTCCTATGCACACGTGCATGGGGCCTCTGCCGCGGCCGACTGCACAAATCACACGTACGCTATAAGCATTGCTTGTATGCATGTTTGTATGCGTGTGAAAAGTGTGACGATATGTGTTCATGCCCATCTCTGGTTTAGAGTGATCCTAATGGATCCAAATCAATCAATCCAAATGTATGTCTTACTTACAGGCTAAACGAAACTGTATCAACGGAAACTCGCGGTTTTGCTAGATCGAAAACTAACTTAAAATAACATAAACTTTATCGGACTTAGGATTAGGAGGATTCATTAGATTGCAGACAAACTGGAATTGATAGAGCAAGAGAGCTGAAGCAGTTACGTCATACAGAGTGGGCATGCCCACTGAGACCAAATAAAGTAAACCCACACCTCATTCAATATTGTTATAACAATTTGTTTTATTATGAAATTAAGACCTTCCATATATATACCTAAAGCTGTGCCTCCTGCAGATTAACCTCATTGGTTAAGGCCTGCAATATTTTCAATAGCCCAAAGATGGTGTGCGCCCCCAGCTGTAGCTGGCGGAACTCGTACAGTATACGCATATAGTTGACACATCCCGAGCTCAGATCAACTCCATTCAGCAGATTGGGCATTAGATTGTAATAGTTAATCACGCAAAAGACGCGCTGCAGGTCCTGGGCACTTACAGTGGCCACATAGCTGGGCTCTAAGCGCTTCTGGCAGAGAAACTCACGCAACGGCACACACAACTCTCGCGCGGAGGCCTCCAGCTGCAGCTTGAAAATCTCCTGCATCATTTGTATCAACTCCACCGAGATGAGGGGATGTTGCTGCTCCCGCCCATTGCCCAGATACGCATCGATTAGTTTGATCTGCCAGACATCATTGTTGTTGGGCATGGGTTTCGTCACGTGCTGTTGGAGTAATTTACAATTTAAGAAAACAAAATTCCACACTTCAAAGTTCCCCTCAACTCACATCGTAAAGCGTCAAGTAGACAGGCAACAAATGCATACGATCCTTGACCACAGCATTGTAGAGTAGCAACATCAATTGATGCCGCTTGGCCAGCTCCGTGTAGCTCAAGTTGGTGCCCTTGGTATCGAGGAAGCGACTAAGGAATGGCTTCACCAGCCGCTCGCTGGCAAATTGTTGCAAATCGTTAACATCAATTTGCCAGCAAATGCTCTGCTCCATGGTTAGAGTCTGAGCCAGCATGCTCTTCAAACGATCCGGATCCTCCAGATGGGATAGGCAACCGGTGCGCTTTTTGATATCAATGGGCGCACACAGCTCCAGAGCCTTCTCCAGTTGATGCCAGTTTCGCGAACGTTCGAAACAAACGGGCCAATAGTTCTCATCGTCCACAATCACCTGCTGCAGTGTGCTCAATTCGGGCAGGATACATGGAGCGATGGGTAGGCGACGCAACTCTGTGGCACCCACTTCCAGTACCGAAATGTGACAGAGGCACAGCTGATGGGTATCAATGTCGCGGGGTAAAAATAAACGCGGCTCGACGGCCAGCACATAGAGATGGCGCAGGGCCTGGAGATGATAGCTGGAGAGGGGAAACGAGAGGGAGAGATTAAAACCAAAGATCCGGTTAAAAGGTTCTAATCTAAAAGACGCAACAGATCCAAAAGTTCACTCACCGATTATCATTGCTGTGTATGGGAAACTTGGGAAAGAAGGCACAGACCAGCGCCGCTATGGATTCCGGTGTCTTGGCAATGGTAAATCGTCCGGCGCCCAAAAACAGCAATCCCAGCGACATGTGTATGGCCATGTGTGAGCCATAGGTGATATGTGGATACTGTGGACCCACACGAGATCGCAGATAGCGTATAATCCTTAATATCTCACAATTCCCAGAGCCAGCGAATACCAAAGAAATGGAAATGAGCAACACCATCAGGCAACTCTCAATGGTGGTGCGGCCGGCGCATTCACCCATAGATGAGCCAGGGAAGCTGAGAAACTCTTTGATCACCGCACGCAAAGTGGCAAAGGCAATGGGATTCTCGGTGCCGGCATATTTGAGGCCAATGCAAAAGGCGGCGCCGGCCAAAATGTTGCAGTAGGCTTGTCTGCAACGGAAGGGGAGAGGAATTAGGTATACAACAACCAGGAAATAGCAACACTCACGTTATAGCCTCATAGTCCACATCACCATCCTCCGTCTGCAGCTCCTCATCCCGATTGCTGGGCAAACGCAGATGCACACGCAATGTTTGTGGAAACTGTGACTGGAACCATTTGTTATCCGGACGCACCTCCGACCACAGTATCAAGCCTCGCGCTATGGTGCGTAGGAGCAGAAAGTCAGGACGCACCATATCCAGGAGATAACGCGAATCGGGCGGTTGCATCCATTCGGCAATGGCCTCATTGCCGGAATCGAAAAACATCAGACCCAGGGCCAGAGTGGCTCCCGGAGCGGTCACATCTATATTAACGCTATCACCCTCGCGCACCTGGAACGAGGCCAGGCGATATTTCTCCTTTTGGGAGCCACTTATGGGACGCTTGACACCGCCCACCATATAATAGTGCAGGGTATCCGGCAGCTGCAGATCCCTTAGTCCCGCCGGCGACTCCCCCTGGCCCAGGGTGACCAGACCCAGAGAGAGACCCGCTGTCATGGCATACGATTCACGTTCCACACTGTTCTCCATTTCGGGACCCGGCGGACGGCCAATCTCCTGCAGCAGCACCTCGGCTATGTGCCGCTTGGCCGAGCCCTGATACAGCAGTCCTATGCCCATCAGGGCCGCCACCTGAGTGCTCTGCGGTATATCCAGCTCCATGGCCGTGGCCGGCAGCAAGGCCTCCAGGTGAACACTCAACAGTTTGGTGGTCTTGGTGTCCATGGTGCCACGATGTGCCGCCGATATGCCCAGCAGCAGACCCACACTGGTCATCTCATCACACTTGACCAAATATTTGTAGATGCTCATAAAGGACAGCGACTTGAGATGGCCATTCAGACCCAAGGCCATGAGGAAGCCCGCATGCTCCAGCGCGTTATTCGCCTGATTCTTGGGCTTGTTGTAAACAATCCAAGTGGAGTCGATATCCTGGGCCTGGGGTGAGATTTTCAAGCCCGAGGCCACACCATTGTGGAACGAGGGCCACATGTGCATGTTGGCGGGGAATTCGATTTGCTGCATCTCAATGGTGGTGCCCTTAATGGGCTCCCTACCCACCAGGCAGAGCTTGGGCATGGGCATATTATCACTGGGCTTGGGCAGCAGCGTCCGCAGTGTGAACATGCCACGGCCCAGGGGTAGCGTCATTGTCCGGGCGCACAGGGCAAACAATTGCTTCTCCTGCTCCTCGATGAACTCATGATCACTGGTCCCGAGCGATTGCTGCACTTCGATGAGCACCGGCTCGGAGCTGTTGAGCAAACGACGCACCTCCTCCACACGCATGTCGTCGGGAAAACGCAGACGCAGCAGCTTGGTATCCATGTTGTCCATGTCATCGTGCCGCAACAGTTTCTCCTGCTCACTGGCATCCAAACCCTCGCTGGCACGTGGCGTGCGCGACGACAGGGAATCTTCCTTATACACACGACCGCAATGTGGTGACTGCAGCTGCTCTTGGGCCTCCAGAAAGGGTAGCTGAGCATGTGCAGCCAATTCGGGACGTAATATTAGGTCATAGGTGGCCCTGCTGGCACCCATGGGCGGTGCCAGTCTCGCCTGCTCCAACGATTCGGCTAGAATGAGATGCACTGCAGCCGGCAGACGCTCGATATCCTGACGGGTGAGCTGCAGCGCCAACAGCAGTTCCAGCAGCTGATGAGAGCGCGGCTTGTCCACCGAAATGCTTCTCTTGGCCCGCTTGGCATAGTTGTGCTGCACCGCCTCGGGCATTTCGAGACGCTGCCACCACGTCTTCAGCTTGGTCTGGCCATGTCTCACCAAGGAGATGAGCTGTATGAGATTTCTGCTACGCTCATTGATGCACTCCATGTAGCTGAACGGCAGCGTCACCTGCTCCTTGCCCATTAGCACCAACTCCAGCTGGCCATAAATACTGGGTGCGGGCACCCTCAGCAGCTCCTGGTGTCGCATCAGGGCACCATGTTCCGCACTCAGGCGGGACAATTTGCTGATTCTATGCGTCAATTCGGGATAATCCAAGCTGTAGTGGTACACATAGCTATCCAGTTGCATGTCAATGGCCAGCTGATGCAGAAACGTGGCCAAATACAAGCAGGATCCCTGATACACGGCATCCAGTTTCAAGTCCTCGTAGAGTAAATGCAAGCCATAGAATATGGCGGGTATCATGGTGAAGAGCGGGGCACTGGTGTCCACACTGTAGCTGTGCACATCGCCACCGCCGCAGGGTGCCAAAGTGGTCTGCATCAGCAGGAACTCCCAATCCTCGTCTGTGTAGTCCTCGCTATCGTTATATTTGCGCCGCTTCTTGGGCTCAGCCTGTTGGCTGGCCGTGGGCGGTGGTGTGGCACAACGGCCATAGTTATCCACTCCCATGGCCGTGCAGCCCATGAGATTGAGCAGGGTGCTTCTGAACAGCTGCCATTCCTGCTCTATGCTGTAGTCCCGCGAGCCGGGTGGATTCCGGGCACTGTACCAACGGATGATGAAGTGCAGAAACTGTGTGGCATTCAGCAGCTGCCGGAGGCTGGCCACACACCTGGTCAGCAGGCGAGTGTCATTTAACAGGGGCAAAGCAATTCTCAGCATGCGGCCAGTGGCATAGACCAGGGTCAGGCGATTGCCAGCTGGATCTCTAAGAGATTTGCAAATGTTGTGTGCCTGCCGCTGGGTATAGGAAACAGCAGGCGGTTGTATGGGTGACAGCAGGTGCAGTTCCTCATCAAAGGCCTGTAAATCAGCAGCCGCCTTTGTGGGCAGCAAACTGCTGCGTCTGACCTCCACAAATGAGGAGGAGGCCGGCGCATGGGTAGCCCCCGTGGAGGGGGTTAGCAGGCTCTGCACTGCGTTGCTGTTGGTGGTAGTGGTGGTGGTGGTGGTGGCCATCAAAGGCGTTATATGCACCTTGGAGATCAATACAGTGCCGGTGTATAGTATCAGACTGCCACCCGGATCGAGTACGGCAATCATATGTAAACGATTCAAGCCTACCGCATCTTTGGCCGGCAAAGTGGAAGCCAAGGTGGAAAGTTGTATCTCACTTGTACCGTAGCCGGTAAGCAAGACCATTTGCAGGCGACAGGAGCGTGCCAGCAGATAGCAGAGATACGTCTGACCCACCAGATCCGTGTGTATGAAAGCACGGCTGGCCATTTCACAGAACTCACGTTGGCTGTGGGCAAACGAATCTAACTCAATTAAATGTTATCTGCTAGGAGTTGAAGCATAACCTACGTGCCATAAGTGTTCTCCGTCCAAATATGCTCCAGACACATCTCCGGTTCGATGGGCTTGGCGGGCTTCACATGCGTAATCTTACGCATATCCTTGGCCGACACCGACTGTTGACTAATGCTGCTCTGCAGATGACTCAAAGGTGAACCCAAGGAGGCGCGACTGAAAAAGGAATGAAAATACTTGGCCTAAAGAGAAAAGTTCCATAAAAATTGGTAATTTTGGAGTGCCCTCAGATCAAGACTGACTCACATCGTTGAAAATTTGGTCACCACTTGAACCCACCGAAAAGAACAGCAACAACTCCTAAACCAAGATCGTCTGGCTGTTCCCTAAGATGCTGTTCACGAAGAAGAGAATGTCAAGAAATTGTCTGAGATAAGTCAAAGCAGAACGCTTAGGTTGCGATGGCTGGAGAGTGTCAAGTCGCCATATCCCAAAGTAGTTCAACAAACTTCCCAGCCGGCAGGGATGTCATTTACATTACGCATTAACTTTTGGACTCGGAATTAACCTACCGTGAACCTACACCGCATCCTAAAAAGCTGCTTGTGCGCCCTTATCAACTTAATCAATCTCTCCCCCTGCAAGCAGCGCATTCTCGTCTCCGATGAAAAGACCTATCAACCCAGCGACTAATCCAAGGAGCCACAGAACTCTACCTAAACTACCACCAACGGGGCGCATTGTCAGTCTCTTGAAAGGAACATTCAATGAATGAATGTTGATTGATTCAACTGACACACTTACTTGGACTGGCCGAGTACACCACTAAAGGATTGGGACTGACTTAGGCCAAATTTGGAAAAGTTGCCCGTGTGATTTCTGCCCACAAACGAGTTGAACGCAGCCTTTGGCGTACCTACAAAGAGAGAGAATGAATGAAAGCGTTGTTTTTGTATCTTCTTTATCTTTTATCCACCCACCTCCCATTGGCTTGGGTGAGTTAAAGCTGTTGGTGCCTCGCGGACCCATCAATGTCTGGTTGAGCTCCTGCTGCTGCTGTTGACTCACCGAGTGCACTTCCTCGGGCGTAACCTTGCGCAGGCGAGCTACAAAATGCTTAAAGAATTTTGCATCATAGAGTAACACCAAATCCGAGTCTTCGGTGGTAAAAACCACGCTAAACTCTGGGTCTGTCATGTAGCCAGTGGATTGGGTTGAAGTCCTTAGGACCACCGGGCAAGCCTCGTGCAGAGGATGCGACATGGAGAACAGCCGGGGCATGGGTATGGACAGATGGGAGACCAGAGCATTGCTGGAATCCTTTTCCAGCAGCAGGCCATGCTCGGTTTGCCAAAGACGCGACACGTGGAACTCCAAATTGGCTAGATAGTCCTTACCATCGTCACAATACACACGCAACGAACTCTGATCCATTACACAAATGGCTGTCAGTGTGTCATCCTCCGGCTGAATGCTGGCCTTCAACTGGGCCAGTCGGCCTCGCACAAAGATGGGATTCAGGAAACAGGCAAATTTCACCGGCGTATCGCAGGTGAAGCACATACGCTTGAATACTCCATCCTCATCATCATCCAACCCCTGGGTCCACACAACTGTGTTTCGATGGACATACAGCTCCTCCTCATTGTTGACCATGTAATCGCACATGGGCTCCTCCCGCCATGCTCGCATGGGACGCAACAGTTCCTGCGGCAACGAAGTCAACTGGGTGGCCGCCGCTGCCTGGGGACCACACTTCTTGGTCAGCTCAATCAGCTGTTGGCGTCGTCGGGCTCTGTCATAGCTGGCCTCGTAGTCGTCATAGAGCTCGCGTATGGACCAAAACTCCTGGCCGGCTCCCTGCTCGTCATCGCCTCGGCCAACCGAGGAGATGTTCACATTCTGCAAACGCTGTAGCAGCACATGCTCCGTGGGTAAATATTTTTTGGGCAACGCTTGATCCTGGGCACCCGGATGCTCATCAGCCGCCTGACGACCGCGAGGAATGAATTCCAATGGCGGTTCTGCGACGGCAATCATCTCAGCAAATGCATCCAGATTTGCAAAGTTGCAAGCAAAATGAAAACAAGAACAAAAAATGAAAACCAAACAACCAAAAATTGCCGGCACCGATTAATGTGACAATCGATGTGTAATATCGATATAGTGCTACGATAGTGTCATCACTATTAACAACTGTGGGAAAAGCGGGAAAAAAGTGAAGCAAACCAAAGCAGGCAGATTCATCGGTGAAGAGCTCAAACAAAAAAAAACCATGATGCATTGCTTAGTTTCTGCTGAACGAAGCTCTAAGTTTTTAACCAACGCCGCTTAAAAAATTAAGGGGGCGCCTAATTTAAAAAAGCAGTGTAGACATTTTTTAACATTTTTTATAGCATTTTTTATAATCCATTCAAATTAAAGAGCGCACTTTCAGCAGAAAGTTCTTGAAACTCCATAATTATTCAGTTGCAAGTTCTTCTGCTGAACACGGCCATTGTCAGATATCTAAGCCGCGTATCGAAAGTGTCATCACTGGCGCTGGTTTCTTTAAAAATCCATAATCCGTCATAAAATTTTACCTGCTGCATGAACCATGCCTCCCCCGCCCAGCAAAAAGAGAAAAACCGCTGCCTTGGAGCTACCATGCCGCTGGAGTGGTTGCCAGGTCATTTGCCAGGGCGAGTGGAGCCTCAATACTCACATAGCCAGCCATTTGAAAGACTTTGCCACCAGCCAGAGCTCGATAGAAGACTTCGCCTGCTCCTGGAACGAATGTGACTTCCACACCGCCGATCTGGAGGAGTTTGAGCGGCATTCGTACTACCATGGCTATTACAGTCACCTGTTGTTGCAGGGCAAACGCGAATGTGATCGACATCCCGAGATACCCTCATGTTGCGCTCCCGCCCGCCAGGCGGATAAATTGCCTGATCTTAAGCAGAATTTCCTGTGCGGCTGGACGGACTGTCCGCGTCAGTTTGTGTCCATTGTGGAGTTCCAGGATCACATAGTGCAGCATGCCTCGTTTGAGTATGAGATACAGAAATCCCCAGACGATGAGCGCCCCAAGACGCAGTGCAATTGGCAGTTCTGCAACAAACAGCTGGAGAACAAGTATCGCCTCATTGAGCACATCAGCACGCACTCGAACAAGAAGCAGGTGGCATGCCATCACTGTGGTGAGCTGTTCCGCACCAAGACCACGCTGTTCGATCATCTGCGTCGCCAGCCGGACAACAACAGTGAGTGGCAGGCTTCCAGTCCAAATGGCCGGATGAGTTAACATCTTCCCCTCTCTCTCTCTCTCTCTATCTGTTGCAGCCCACAAGTACCAATGTGCCCAGTGCTGCAAGTTCTTTGCCACCGAAAAGTTACTAAGAAGTCACATACCCCGACACGTAAATTGCTTCAAGTGCACCATGTGCGATATGACCTGCAGCTCGGCTGGTTCGCTGACCACCCACATTAGGTATCGCCATCTCAAGGACAAGCCCTACAAGTGCAGCGAGTGTACAACGTGCTGTGTAAGGGCATCGGATTTGGCCAAGCATGTGCAGATGGTGCACACCAAGATAGTGCATCAATGTGACCAGCCAGGCTGTCAGTATTCGGTGAGGACCTACACGCAAATGCGCAGGGTAAGCAACTAAAGATGTCATAAACGGCAGAGCGGTTACTGATCTCTCTCGGTCCCTATGCAGCACTTTCTGGAGGTGCACGGCAACAATCCCATTTTCTATGCCTGCCATTGTTGCGAGCGGTTCTTCAAGAGCGGCAAGTCGCTCTCTGTGCATTTGATCAAAAAGCATGGCTTCCGCCTGCCCTCAGGACACAAGCGTTTCACCTACAGTCTGGACGAGAATGGCTTTTACAGGCTGGAGACTACACGCCTTGAAAGTCTCGAGGTTACCCAACAAATCCTTTCTACCCGTGAACCCGAAGATGAAAGCCAAAATCCTGCCACCGGCAGTTGTTTTGAGATTGTGGATCCCATGAATCCTGAATTCTCCAGAATTATTGTGTCCGATGATCCGAACGAGGCGCAGCTAATGGGTGAGGTAATCATTTCACTGCCCAGCCTAACTGAAGTGAAGACAGAGGAGCTGTAAGTGTGAGGCTGCGGTTTTGTATTCCCTTTTGCACATTATACTTAAGTTTTCACATTAATTTGTTTTGTGTGTGCCATAGGAGTTAAGGGTTTTCTTTTTTTAAGCGAGGAAGGGCACATCAAGGCCATGAAAACTTACAGATTTTCGCTAACATGATTTGAATGAGGGATTAGAGCAAAAACAGATATCATCGGCTGAGTTTTAATTCAATTTTAAGGAGTTTAACTTAAGCAATTGGTCAAATCTAACTGAAATAGCAATACATACTGTGTCATAGTGTTCTTGTAACGTAGAGTTGACCCGAAAATCTGTATTTTTTATATGTTTTTGTTTGTTTTTAAGTGAAATTGTAGTGTTTTCCCAAACTTTTGTGGGTCTTCAGGTCTTGATGATGCCCACAACTCCAAAATTGATAGCTTATTTGCCTGAAACATATTCTATTATTAAGGATCAGTTTTATGATCGCTGCCTCCTCATCTCATTTAGCATTTTAAGCCCTTAAAGTATTTCTAAGAACTCGAGACGTTTTCTCCACCTCCACCTGAATGTGCAACAAGAGAAACAAGAGAAATTGGACTTACAAGTAGCCACTTTAGAGAATAAATATTAAATAAATGCCACAATTTGTAGGCCGATAAAGTCTTAACAGATGCTGAGTTTTGATTAACTGAAATGATGAAGTTGATGGCCGTTGGGACTTGCTATGAGTATTTGTAAAGCCAAGCCTGTTTGTTGAGCTTGAACCATGGAAGATAGACGCCCTAGAAAACATCTATGGTATGAGTCATTGAGACCCGTGAAATAGTTTCCAATATCTTCGGTCTACCGCAAGCATTCCGAGTCTAAAAGATGAAGATCGGATGAACGATTGTCGATTCACTGATAAATGTTGGGGGGGGGTACAGAATATGTTATAGTCGGGGCTACCCAGTCGGACTTTTCATCATGAAAAAGGTACTTTCTCATGCTTACTTTTCACGTGATAAGGCATGCCAAAACCTGAGCCTTCCGCTTCGTTTTGCAATGGAAACGCGGAAAAACTGAGGGGTTTCGCCATCAGCCTTCGGTTTCTTTACTTTCTTAGTACTCCAGATGTACTTACTTTGTATATCATAGGTGGGAAGACATGAGACGTTCGCTGACAAACCCCTGAGTTTTTCATGTTTTCGAATGAAATTTCAGACTTTTAGCCTTACAAATACCTGAGAAAATAACGTGTGAGTTTTTCATGCTATATTAAGTAATAAATTCCTGCCAAACAAGAAAGAAAGTCGGTCAAGCCCGACTATAACATACTCTGTACCAAGAAATTTTGTCTTTTGATCATAACTCGAAAACCGTTCATCTGATCTTCTTCATTCCTTTGGCGGATCGATAAGTTATTCTAATAACTAAATAACAGAAGGAAGGAACAAGCCATCTATCTTCAAAACTGTGGGAGATATGACGTTTTTTCTAAATTGCGGGGGCGGGAGGGGGCGTGGCCAAAATTGAAAATAAACTTGATCTGCCTGCAGACATAAGAAGCATATGTCCCATACATGTCAAACCTCTATCTCTTACCATCTCTGAGATCTGTGCGTTCATACGGACAGACAGACAGACAGACGGACAGACGGACGGACGGACAGACGGACATGGCTATATCGACTCGGCTGTTGATGCTGATCAAGAATATATATACTTTATGGGGTCGGAGATGCTTCCTTCTGGATGTTACATACTTTTGCACAAACTTATAATACTCTATGTACCTACGGTACAGAGTATAAAAATGATGTACTGATTATTTAAGTGAAATTTCATGCCACTAGATTAGTGGTGTCCAAAATTTGAAAAGGCAGCCACGCGTTGTTGGCAAGCCAAATTCTGCCGGCGTCGCAGCCTACACATGTATAGAGAGAGAGAATATGTGTATTCTATAAATAGAACGCTCGGCAGCTTGTTCTCGTACGATGCGCGTGTTCGGCTGCATTTGCTCTCACGACTCATGTGTTCGGCTGAAGCAGTATAACGTCATGTTGCCTTCGTGTTTCGCTGCTTCGCACACAAGCGCAACGCTTTCATTGTGTGAGTTTGGACACCACTGCACTAGATGTACTGATTTTTCTCAACACATGATGCAAAGTCCGACTGGGTTGACCGTCTTTCTTACTTGTCTTTGTTTGAAGTGAAGTAAAACAACAGAATAAAGAGAATATCGTTTCGCAAAGGAAATGGGATGGGCATACAAATCGATGAGCAACTTCCAAAGACCTGATGACAGGCCTACTAAGAGATCGGTGCTCACAAGTTTTCAAATTACATCCGGCATCGATAAGCACTTATGTTAGTGACATGATCTAAATTCTCAACATTTTTTCGAACAGAACCGTTTTGATTTGGGGTTTTCGGTTCAGTTTCAATTTAGCATTTTCGAAGGAACGCCAGAACGTCTGACGGTTCCTGTTATCAGCTCGAACTGACGCTTCGTTTACGGTTTGCATCCCTGCTTACAAAATCTTAATGCAATTTGAAAGCTCAGCGTATACTCTGATAAGCAAAGGGTGATTTTCTCTTAGCAACTTTCTCCTTGGTAGCTCTGCTGTTTTTGTGTCACATGTTACTGTCAAACATGTTCAGTTGGCTCTATAATTTAACCATGGATCGACTTACAAACGAACGAGGCTGGCAAATTACTGAATTTTATTATTAAAATGCATGCCACTTTTTTATCGGAAAATTGTGTTCAGCGTCGAAGCTCATTTCAGATGAAATTGTTAGGTAAACAAATCAAATTGGCGTTTTTGGTGTAAAGGGCAGCCAGAAGCCTAGCAAGAGCTGCCAAGGCATTCCGAAAAATGCACTTTTCGATGTGGCTTATGGGCCGGTGGCATCATTGGACCGTACTTTTTATACTCTGTACCGTAGGTACATAGAGTATTATAAGTTTGTGCAAAAGTATGTAACATCCAGAAGGAAGCATCTCCGACCCCATAAAGTATATATATTCTTGATCAGCATCAACAGCCGAGTCGATATAGCCATGTCCGTCTGTCTGTCCGTATGAACGCCCAGATCTCAGAGATGGTATGAGATAGAGGTTTGACATGTATGGGACATATGCTTCTTATGTCTGCAGGCAGATCAAGTTTATTTTCAATTTTGGCCACGCCCCCTCCCGCCCCCGCAATTTAGAAAAAACGTCATATCTCCCACAGTTTTGAAGATAGATGGCTTGTTCCTTCTGGACATATTTAGTTATTAGGATAACTTATCGATCCGCAAAAGGAATGAAGAAGATCGGATGAACGGTTTTCGAGTTATGATCAAAAGACAAATTTTCTTGGTACAGAGTATGTTATAGTCGGGCTTGACCGACTTTCTTTCTTGTTGAAAGATGGCAGAGACAGCAACATGACTGTGAATGGAGAGCGCTACCGTGCGATGATTACAAACTTTTGATTTGCCCAAAATGAAAGAGCTGGACTTGGCTTACATATGGTTTCAACAAGACGGCGCCACATGCCACACACAGCACACGAAATAATGATCCAATTGAGAGGTGAGTTTGGAGCCGCTCGATCGTGCGAGATAACGCCTTTGGACTACTTTTTTGTGGGTCTATGTTATGGCTCATGTCCAGAGCGACAAGCTCGCAACAGTTGACGCACCAAGGAAGCCAATATTGAAGAGTTTTCTCGTGACACACCGTCGTCCGAAAGGTTGGAGAGAGTATGCCAAAATTGGACCCAGCGTATGAACCATTTGAGGCGCAGCCGCGATCAACATTTACATGAAATCATCTTTAAACCTTAAATTGTATAGATCGTTCTATCGACTCGAAGATTTCATACATTTTTTTTTAATTTGATGTATTGTTATACGCTTGCAAGCAGCCGCCTTTGGATTTCACTGAACTAAAAGACGCCTTCTATTTCCAGCGGGGTTCTTCGCACGACCCATCAGCAGCAAGTGTTCCCCGGCGAAGTTGTCATTGGTGTGGACGATTTAGAGCCGGGTGCATTTAGCACCGCATTATCAGCGTCCGCCTCAGTGTCAGCGTGAAGAAGCGTGAGAGCAACATCTAAAAATCATAGCCTTATATTTTCTTGCTTCTGCTGTGACAGCCTAGGTTATGCCTAGTTATGCTGCGCTTTGGTTTACGTCTGTGTGGCCTGTGTCATCTTGCTCTGCCCAACGGTCTTGATCTAGGGGAGGGTGTAGCTATGCCTAACTAAACATTTTTCTACGCTCCCCCACCTAATCATAGTTATCTGGTAAGATGACGTTCCCTACTAACATCCGAGAACCCAAACCAAAAAGGTTTTGCGGGTTCGAACGCAGAAGTGAACCCCGATAGTGGCTATTGGAGCAATGTCACACGTTCCAAGATACTCAAATGGTTACTCATAGACCAACCCCTTTGATAGTTTGCAAAATGCCCTTTGGGATCATCTAATACAGCGGTGGGCACCGTTTTGCCTTCAATTCTTATCTCCGCGATCCGCAAAAGAAAATACACACAGTTGTTGTTGGGGTACACAAATTTAGATGATTCCCAGGCTTGTGTATTGTGGTGATCACGCTGAGGAATCAAGAGTTTTCTTGTGCTGGGCGTTGCTAAGCGTTGCTCCAACGCCTTAAATAAAGAACGCAGTTGGTAGAAGGCGTCTCAGTTTGGAATATTAAGGCAAAATCGAACCGCACTCAGTTGACTACCAATTGTGGAATACTTTAAATTATTTGCATCTAATCTTCGCACTGCATAAACGGGGAAAACTTGAGGGCAGTGCCAAGTTTGCCAATGGTAAGCCTGAAACGCTGCTTCTTGATGTTTAAAACCTGGTCTCCTCATCCTCATTTTCTCATTTCTCTTTACTTTATAAACTGATCACGATTAGGAAGCATCGTATGAACACAATTATATTTTAGTAGGGTTAGGGTTGCCACTTGCCAAAAACCAAAAAAAAAGTCACTTGATTTCAATTTTTTTTTCTTATAATTTCTGCTTAGATCTCTGCTCAAGTATCAATTCATGTTTTCTGCACATTTCACCAACAAAAAAAAACACACACACACACTGCGCGCGCGCTTTCGTGTAGCTGCTGATGATGTTGTTGTTTACTTGGCATGGGTCTGAGCCTTCCTCAATTGGGTGAGAATGTTGGACAGCTCCTCACGCTTCCTCTTGGCACGAATGTGCGTGCCCAAGCGACGCTTCAGGAACTTGAGGGCACGCTTATCCTTAGACACCTTCAGCAATTCCATAACACGCTTCTCGTAGGGAGCATGTCCGACCACCTCGCGGACCAGATCACGCATGAATTTGGTGTGGCGGGTTTGGATCTGCAAAAACGGCAAAATGTAAACAAATCGATACAAAATGGAATTCATCCACACTTACGTTCTTCAAACGGGAGCCACGCAGACCCTTGACTTTCTTGTCGCCGGTGTACTTTACATTCTTGACTTTGGTAGTCTTGTGGCCTCGGTTGAGACCCAGAGCAAGCTCGTAGCGGACTGCCATCTAAACAAAATATACAAAAGAAAACGGTTGATTATTCATTAATTTTCACATCTCACAAACTTAGCAAATTTGCTAAGCGCATTGTTGTAGCCGCAGTAATGATATGTTCACTTGGAATATCTATTACAACTTTTATTTAATTAAAACACAAAATACGGGCCGACCTACCTCGTTGCTGTCAAAAGGCGGAAAGAGCGAAAAAGGCAAACAGGAAACAGTATTGAGACTGACAATTGAGCAGGGTTGTCACCTTCGAAGCAGAAGCTAGAAATGTTATCGAATATCCACTGAACGTGAGACGTAACCAAATAACGTAACGCATTGCGAAAAGAGACGCTAAATTCAAACAAGAATCCATTGCTAGAACTCAACTTTATCCAAAACTTACATTTTTGCTTGTTCAATATAGGGATAAACACTCTGTTACACATGAGGCGTCAAATTTAAATCTTTCGTGCACGTCGAAACATTTTAAAATGGTGCTCAAGGCAATACCAACTTAAATATTCGCAATGTGAATTTTTTGTACCTACAGCAATTTGTTTAATTAATAAAATGCCATAATTTTTCAGTGTGAGAAGGCAGGCGATCGATATTTAAATAAATAAATGTATAAATTATTTAACATTTTAAAGTCTCACATTATGTTTCGATAGTACGTCACAACCACCAAAATATCGATAGTACTATCGGCTGTCAGCCAGCTTCCCTCCTTCTACTTATTTTTCAAAATAGATCCGTTTTAATTGTCTATTGAGGGATACTTAAAGCTGCATGTGTTTTGATTTAGAAAAAATATAATTAATCAAAAATATCGACTATCGATAAGCTGCAACTAGTGGGCAGAGTTGTCTGCAATCTTAAAAAATAACCGTTTCGTGTCTGCATTTTACTAATCGTTTACAATAATAGCTCTTATAACAACTTTTGCTGTTTAGTTTGCTAAGCAAATATCTTACAATTTAATCTAGTTTTTACCGCTTTCGATAGCCACCTGTTATCGATAGCAGCGATTTCAGTATCAGCAACGCTGTGCTGCGCCGTGTTGCCAAGTTCGATTACCAAAAAAATTCACACGCGTTTGTGGTTTGTGTTGATTTGTGTAAACATTTCTGAAGTATTGCTAACTGAATATATGCGCAAAACTTGGTTCCTCAAGCTCGGCTTCTGCCCGGACGCTGTCATTAAATAATTCCCAATGCCTTTTTTTTTTGGGCTGAGTTGGCAACACTGTTATACGCCGGCCATGTTATGATATGTAAAAGGTAGTCGACGTAGACACGTGTTTAATTCGTTCAGCAGCAGCAAAAGAACAGTGGAAATTCGTGAAAATCAGCCCAATATAGCGTACAATTCATAAAACGTTGACTAAAAACACTAAGAAATCAATCAAACATACAAGCAATAATAATTTACAACAGTGGTTACAAAAGGTAAGCACTTGGAATTTTCCGAAACACGCGGAACATAACCTAAGACAAAAAAAATGTTGCCAAAACAGCAGCAGCAGCGGCGTAGAGTGAAAGAAAAACGCAATGAAAAATGGTGTCATGTGGCTGTCGCCTCTGCCAAACGCATCTCCACAAATTGTTCAAAAAGTGGGGATTTTTTTAATGTATTGTTTTGGTTTTATTTTCAATGTTTGGCTATGTAAGTGAGTGCGTGCGCGTGTGTGTGTGTGTTTGCGAGAGAAGCAAAAAGGAGCACATATGTGTGTATGTTGTTGTTGCTGCTATCGGTAAGCCGCCTAACGCTTCCTGTCGGCTATGATATGAACAAAGGACGGCCGAAGGGACAGAGACAAGTCTTTAGTTTGACTGTCAAACGATTACACAATGTGCTTGTGTATATATGTATGCATGTGTATGTATATATATTATGTATGCATGTGAGTCACACTCATACATAGATATCTACGCATGTATGTAAAAAATGTATTTGTTAAAAACTTCTTACAACATTTGGCCGCTTTCACTATTATTATGATAAGAGAGAGAGAGAGAGAGAGAAATGAGAAACAAATGCCACTCCCACTTGACCGCCTATAAAAGCACACACAGAACTCGATTATACAACCCCCCGATGTCGAGCAACAGTCTCCCCTACCCCGCCCCTTGTCCCTACCAAAACCATATGATCGAAGAAACCACGCTGCCAAGATTCTAACGGCGACAAATTGGCTTGGCAATGTTGCACCTGGTTGTTGTTTTGATGCCCTGCTCTGGCTCTTATCAATTGTCTGGCGCAAAAGAGCAAGAGCATACAAATGTACATAGATGAGAGCGCTTACGTTGGCTGAAATTACAGTTGCAACTAGAAAAAAGAGAATTATTTGTACCGAATATTGAAAAGGTACCAAGGAAATTTACCAACTTTTTGGTACTTTAGGCATCAGTTTTGCAATATGAGCAATCAGTTGTGGATAATCATTGTTAAATAATAACACTTGTTAAATTTATTGCAAATATTCTTTGTACATTAAATTGCTTGGATTATTTGGCTAAAATAGCGAAGTCTTCGGATATCCACGCCGTAGTCTAGAGCCGTGGCTCCCAAAATACCATGTACCCTTGATTTCGTGTGTTCTCATTCAATTTCTATACACACACACGCTCTAACTGACGATGCGGTACCCCTGCTCATCAACCAAAATTGTTTTATTTGTATAACTTCTATGTTTTTTGTGAGATCTTATAGTACTTTTCCGTATAGATAGCGGGCCTTACTTGATAGGGTGTCTAACTTGAGACATGCGGCTGTGATATTTTGTTTGTGATTCCGTACATCACCTTCTTAATATTCCTTGTGTCAGTTAACATTCGGCTCGCATTCCAGACTTTTACTGCTCTCCCCGCTTCAAACATAAACAATAAACAACAGCTGTTTGCTGCCCTCACGCTTTCGGCGCTCAGTGTAAACATGCTTTAAATGAAAAAGCAATCTTCTTTAGCAGCTTCAAATTCAAAGGAATCTCTGCAATTCTTCAGGTCATAGTTGTAGATTAAGATTTGCTGTAGATAACTTGCATGTGTACACATTTGCTGCTCACTGTCCAATCACCACAGGTACATGCACATACATACAAACATACATTCGTACACATGCCTCTTCCTTTTGTTCTAATGAGCAAAAATGCTTCGCTCGCTGCTTTCTTTTTCATTATTTTTCGAGTGGGTGGCAAAAAGCGCTGAAAACAACTTTAGCGACAACGCATCGGTCGTCTTTGTAGTCTTGTGGAATGGGAATGATATGCCGCCACAGATTTGAATGTTGTAGTTCCTCTTTGTATACCGAACGCGATACATATGTAACCGAAATACAAATTTCGAACGGTCCATAGACTTGCCGGCTTTTTTTCGAACCTGCGAATCATTTTCAATAGAAAAACCCAAAACAAAATTTGGAAAATTTTTGTATAATTAAAACGAATGAAATCCCCAACGATTATCGAAACTTGTTCCCCCTTGTCACCGCTGCCGCACACACACGCAGCACACATACAGAGATTCTTCGATTGATAGCTTTGGAAAATTTCCCCAAAACGCACGACGCATTTGTAGTGAAAGGTGAAGAAGAAGAAGAATCATAATATGTCCGCCCGCCCTCCTCTTCACCCCCCTCTTTCACTAAAGTTGCAGCAGTAGCGGATTGTGTTTGCGTGGCATTAAACAAAACTTAATAACTTTTTGGTTTGTGTTTTGTAATGATTTCATAACATTTGGCCGTAAACGTAACGGTGTGTTCTTATTCTTGTTGTTGTCGCTGCTTGCTCGGGAGAGGCGGAGAGAGAGAGAGAGAGACAGAGAGAGTACGTCAACTCTCGCGATCTTTTGCGCTCTTTGGCTGGCTTCCGCGTGGCATTCAAATTGCTTTGCAACTTGTATTTGCTTTTTGCGTCTATATTTATATATTTATTTGTGACTAAAAATAAACATTTAGACACACTCACACACACACACACATTTGGTGGGGTCTCGTGATGGCCAAAACAAGGAATTCTTGGCTAGGAAAATTTCTTTAAGCCCCACTATTACCGTTGCTCTCAATCTCAGTTCCATGCATGTGCACTGAGTAACCGAGTAGGAAAAGTTTACATGTTGCAATTGGTTGCCTTTGGGAATGAATAATTGAGTTCAATTGATTGATATCCTTGCAAGTGTATACATTTCTGTCGTTTTTGGGTCAGCTTAGCATTTCGAGTGTTAACTTCTTTGGAACTACTCTCTTGTGTACCCAAAATGATCAATTTTGGAAAATTTGGCAAAATTGAAACCGCATTTCAGTTACTTACCCTCGACTTTACACCTTGAAAAACCCTCTGAATCGAACCAATAAATTTCAATCCATATTGTTTTTACCAAGCTGTTGGTTAACTTTTAGCTCCCACTGTCTTACATTTTAACTGCATTCTTAAAATTTTTCCTTTGCTTCCTGTTTCTTTGGCAGATTCTTCAATATTCAGCGAAAATGGTATCCGGTCGTCCTCTACTCTATTTGTCACTGCCCGGTGTAGCATTTATACTCGGCGTCTTTTGGTTTCGGCGTAGAAATAAAAATCGTGTAGACAAACCCAAAGATGATGACCCCATAGCCTCATCCTTGACCAAAGACTTATCCCCGTCGGCATTGGCTGCTGACTCCACAGTGCGCAAAGCCAATGGCGTGCTTTTGACTCAACCACAAAGCAAATCCATGAACATCAATGGCACCTTGGTCAATGGAACCGGCAGTGGTGGCAGCAGCAGCGACGAAAAGGAGGATAGTCCCACAGCCATGCTCTATGGCAAATCGGCACCAATTAAAATCCAAAGCAATGGACGCGCTTCGCCTGGCAAACATCAGCAGCAAATTGACACCGAAATGCTCAAGTCCAAAATTCAGGATGCCGAACACAAAATACTTTGCTCCATTGATGAGGACTTTGAGAATCTGTCGTCGCCCAGAGATTTGCCCGATTCGGTGACACGCGTCTCCTTCTACAATCGGAAGGCCAATGGCAAGCAGGTGGAGCCGGTGGTGATTAAGGCCACACGTACACCCAAAATCTCGCCAGAAAACTCATTTCTCGACACCAAAGAGTGCGAGCAGAACAACAACTGCGAGGTCAAGGAGGAGGTGATCAAGAAGCAAGTGGTGGCCGAGGAGCAGCAACAGCAGCCAGAGACCGTGCTGACCAAAGACTCCACGGATGGTGGCAATCAAAAGCGTCAAGTGGACGCTGCTAGTCCCTCGTTAAGCATATGCAGTGTGCAGTCGGGCGATTCAGGCAAAGGCTCCAGCCTGCCACGCTCAGAGGCCACGCGCGTGAAGACCACCTATGAGTTTCTCTTCCCCAACAGTCTGATTGGCCAGCTCTATGGCCGCAAACGGGCGTTTATCAATCAAATTAAGGCCAAGACTTTGGCCAATGTGGTGCTAAGCAAGAACCCCTATTCGGGCAAGGTGCGCATCTGCTCCATTGAGGGTACAGAGAATGAGATTGATGCCGCCCTGGCCATGATACGCCAGCGCTTGCCCTCCAAACGGTATCCCAATTTCACAATGCAGCGCATACATTTTGCCCTGCCGCAAACTATAGTTCCTCTTTCGACAGAAAGCCTCTGTAACCTACAAGTGAGTGTGGAGTTGAAGCTGAAAGAAAACCTAGAGCTGTGGGTGCGGGTTGATGGAAGTAAAATGAGACATCAAATTTCAACCCACGCCCACCTCTAGTAGTTGTCTGGCCACTAACCCTAAATCCGTTCATTTCGCATTTAGCTCAAACTCTTTGAGGGCATCAACAATGATGTTGTTGTCAGTGCCGTGCTATCCGGATCGCATGTGTTTCTCCAGCATCCGTTACATCCCTCGCATCCATCGCTGCCAATACTACAGAAGGGTCTATTTGACAGCTACTCCAACGTGGAGACACCCTTGCTGCCCAGCATTGAGATTAGTGCCGTATGCGTGATGCCCATCAATGGGGTTTGGTATCGTGTGCAAATTGTTGATACCGATGCCGAGGATAGCGAGCGTTGTCTTGTCAAATTCTTGGACTTTGGTGGTTACATGAATGTCAGCTTTAATGCTTTACGTCAAATACGCACGGACTTTATGACCGTGCCCTTCCAGGCCTCAGAGTGCATATTATCTAATATTGAGCCCATTGGTAAGTGAATTGCTTGGAATAGGCTTGAATTGAGCCCAGCAACTACTAATTTAATGTTCTATTTCACAGATAAGACCTGGTCGGTGGAGGCGGCCGAAATCCTTAATAAACTTACCAAAGGCATTGTCTTGCAAGCACAAGTCGCCGGCTATAATAGCCACAACATACCAGAAATCTATCTATTTGCTTCTCTAGGTCCAAGTGTGAGTATGGGATTAAAATTTGTTATGTCAATTAGAAAGAGAGGAGGATAGTTGAGACTGTGAAAGAGTGAGATGGAAGTACTTAAGCGGAATTGGCAATATTTATTGCAGTTGGTGTCCAGTTTAATTATATTGAAAAATGTAGATTTAGGAGGGATCAAAAATGTAATTTGGCTCAAAAGAAATCTAGGACAATTTGGTCATTGATTAGCTTTTGAGGAAGCAGAACTCCATGGCAGATTGTATGGATCCTGCAGAGACAGTAGGCTTAAACGGCGGAGACTCCTCTTACTTAACATCACTTAGGATGGCAGGCGAATATTAAAAACACCTCAACCAGAAGAAATTGATTTATAAATTGAATGGAAAGTTGTCATTTGGTTTTCCTATATTCCCCACTTCAAATGTTTTCGTGGGCTGGATTCGCTCTTCTCTGTAAACATTATTGATTGATTAGTCTTCGCATCCGGCATCTGCAGCCAAAGTAACCATCTGATCTCCACTTTTAAATAATAGAAAGTTCATTAAGCTGTGAAAACAGTTTGGCTTTTACACAAACCAAAATGGGACAAGCCAGGCTCCTTTTAATCTCTTGTGCTTTTCATTTTTGCACCATAGAAAGGAACCCACAGTTTAATGCCGAATACGAAAGGCGAAGTTTGAGTAGCTTAGCTACTTCCAAGCTGACGCCAATAGCTAGTGAAGGAAACAAGAAAGAAAGTCGGTCAAGCCCGACTATAACATACTCTGTACCAAGAAAATTTGTCTTTTGATCATAACTCGAAAACCGTTCATCCGATCTTCTTCATTTCTTTGGCGGATCGATAAGTTAACCTAATAACTAAATATGTCCAGAAGGAACAAGCCATCTATCTTCAAAACTGTGGGAGATATGACGTTTTTTCTAAATTGCGGGGGCGGGAGGGGGCGTGGCCAAAATTGAAAATAAACTTGATCTGCCTGCAGACATAAGAAGCATATGTCAAACCTCTATCTCTTACCATCTCTGAGATCTGTGCGTTCATACGGACAGACAGACAGACGGACGGACGGACAGACGGACATGGCTATATCGACTCGGCTGTTGATGCTGATCAAGAATATATATACTTTATGGGGTCGGAGATGCTTCCTTCTGGATGTTACATACTTTTGCACAAACTTATAATACTCTATGTACCTTCGGTACAGAGTATAAAAACTACACCCGGACAGTCAACTCTTGAACTTGTTAAATGATTTAGATCTAAGTTGATTCCATCTATTAGACGTTTTCTACTTGATTTGAGAATGTTTCGTACTTGGTTCAAGTATTGAAGCTCTTGGATCAAGAAAAACGCGATCAATACTTAATACTTGGATCGATTTTCGTTGCCCATTGGGTTTAATCGCACAGAATAAACAAAGAAAAGAGGGAAGAACAGTCAAATGTAGATAAGCGTCGTCGAAACGATGAACGATGACCGTCCAGAGTTAAAAACCTGACTTGAAATCATATTTAACAACACAAAAAGGTTGTTTATTCCAACAATTTCGTCCTGCAAATATTTGTAAGGCGTTTGTTAGTGCAGCTATTAGCTATTACCTGACGAGATCAAAAAATACAGATCCTCACGATATATTTTCCAGCACTTTTCAAGACATAATACTGAGATTTGGTACTCTTTGTGCACACAAGTCAATACTTATCCTATCGGAATCCCTACAATATTTAGAATTTCGTAAAGTAGAAACCGTGTTGAAGGCATGGGCGAACCTTAATCCCATTTTTTTTTTAACTTTTGCGCAAGTTTTATTAACAATTAACAATTAACTCGTCAATAAATATCATACAACATCTTAAATTCACCAAGCCACGGACATTTTTCAACCATTTAATAAGCCACGAACCAAGGTTTAATCCAAAAACTCCAATCCGCAGTACCGAAGCTAAAGCCCAAACCTTCAATATTTGGATTAAAAGTACTTTTAGAGTTTTCTTTGTTACCTTCAAGAGAAGGAAAAGTATACAAAAGATTGTTAGTTTTTAAAACTGGAAATTTCGCAGAGGCAGCCAGCTTTTTAAACGAACCGCATGCCGAAACGGTATCCTTTTGAAAATGCTGAACTGAACCGAACCGCTAACCTTTGATACCCCAAGATACGATCAGCGAATTAGCAATCCTACACATCGTTGCCGTTCATGCCCAGATGGCAGACCATCCAAACGACTGTCGCACAGACTTTGAAGTACAGAATATACTTTTGGGTCAAGACTTTTATAAGGAGATTTTAAACAATATTTGAACGATTTCAAGGAATTGAATTTCGAAAGTGTGAGGAATGAAATCATAGATAGCTTGCAAAGGTCAGATGTTCGGATGTTCGAGAGCGGAAACAGGTTAAAAGTGAACCGCGGCTTCGTTAGCTCCAAAAAAAAAACATACCAATGTGCAAACAAATGAACCAAACCAGTGCTTACTTCCGAGTGTTTAGCTATGGTTGGGCATGCTTACAAACAACTTGTGGGTCACATAGTTCTCATACTAAGTCTTAACATCAACCAACATATTTCTGTCTTTCATTTTCTAATAACAATATCTTTTCCCACTTGCAGAATGTAATTTTTATCAATAAGGAACTTGTCGCTAGAAATCTTGCAAAATGGGTCGAGATGCGTGACTAACCAGCCGGGCGCCGCCTGTATGAACAAATCAACAAAACTAGTAAAGAAAGCAGCAACACAAACAAATGAGAAACAACTATTTTTAAAACAAAGAGCAACTTTTAATTAACAACTATAAAACATTTGCTTGAGTCCCTTATCCCAAATGCGCGGAAATGTGGAGGAGGCGGCGGAAGCGGAGGTGGAGGCAAGCGACTGAGTCTAGAGAGCCCCTAATTGATATATATATATATACATACTTACATATATATTTTCACACACCCATCTACTTGCACACTCACACACACACTCATCCACACACACACATATATACACAATATTATATATAAACCATTTTGTACAAAACAAATTCGCGCTTGTCAATTTTGGCTCATCGGGGGAAGGAGAGAAATGGAGGCCAGATCACCGCTTGGGAACCGCTTCAGATATTACTATACTCAGTTGATAAGTAGCAATACTTAGTGTAAATAGTTTTTTGATAAAACATTTAAACAAATGCAACATATTAATATATATATAGATATATATATCAAGGCGTTCATAAAACAACAGCAACTATTTACTAACATCTCTCTCCCTCTCTCTCTCTCTCTCTGTGTCTGTCTCTCGTGACACCAAATACGGGAGAGATACATAACTATGAATCATTTGTACATACATTTTATATGTAGGGGATCTTTATTTTATTTTATATTTCGATATATAAATACCTTTTTTTTTGTAATTGTTAAGAAACCTTTCATCGTTCTGTTAACATATTTTCATTATCCATGGAAAAGTACAAGCAGGTGATTAAACAAACAACCCCAACCCCCCCAAAACCAGCAACCAATTGAATAACCCTTATATATGTTTCATATGTTGCAATATATAATGCATATACGTGTGTGCCATTTGTTAGAAAAAGATGTATATAACACCAGCGACCCGTAAACCAGGCAAAGTTTCAAACACACCCTTAAAGTTGATGAAAGAAGCAATCAAAACCCATGGACTTGGCGTTTATATTTTCATTTACAAAATTATGTTTCGTTATTTGACGAGAGAGGGGAGAGAGACTCACCTCGACTCAACCCATCTCACCTCAGTTCACCTCACTCTCACAATGTAGTGCAAATTTCTTTTGTTTTTATTGTCTGATTTTGGAAATACCAATTATCTATCTACCTACCTACGTTTAGCTCATTAACAATTACATATTATTATTATCATTATTATCATTATTATTATTTTTATGCCTATGAGTTGTCAACGTTTTAGTGTTTCAATTTCAATGTAAATTTGTCACTTGTACAATTGTTGATTAACTGAATACAACATTAAATGATGTAGAGCACATATTAAAAGTAATTTAATCTTTTTTTTGTCCTATTTAACATAGAAGTATACAACATAAGGTTTAATTTATAGACGCATTCAAGTGAAAATAATTTACAAAAATCTAGTTATTAACTAAATATAATGCAAGTATATTAAATAAAAATTATTGAAAGTATTCCACGAGTGTGTTGTCTTTTGGTATGATTGGGAAATTGCGATACACCGTGTCGTTGGTTATAAACGGTCGTAAGGTGTACCTACAATCAGTTGGTCTGCACTTCTTGATAGCATGGAATACCCTTTCTAATCGATATAATCAAAGTAATTGTTTATCATTGGCAATTAAAGATATCCGACTACAACGGCTTGTTGGTTTTTGTTTTGATGCAGGCCGCATTTTGGAGCCCTTTTGTTTGATTGCTTTTGCTATGAAATGGCTGAGATTGTATGGGCTCGCTCGCTGATGGTGTGCGAAAGGCTGCAAGAGAATCAGCTAGCTCGAGATCTGGAATCAAAATCATTCCCGCCTCTAGCACTTTCTGCTGGAAGGTACAGAACATATTAGAGTCGGGCTTGACCGATTGTCTCACTTTTTTTTTCGTAGCCGTAGTCAAAAATCATTATTGCTCAGTCATTTCGAACCCTAGTTTGAACTATGATTGACAGTTAATGATAAGCTGTGTCAACATCTATCAATCATTGCTCGAGCGTAACAATCGGTTTTACAGGGAATCATAGGGGTGAATGAAAGTGATCTTGACCACTTAAAGTGTCGATATTAATCGCATTTCTCCGAACATGACAAAGAAATCAAAAAGAAACATGGCGAGCAGTTGCCCACCTTTTTGAGAGACACTCCACAGGGAAAGTAATTTCCCCGCTTCTTTGGAACTTGATTCTAAACGAACTTCTTCTTACCTTGAAGTTTAACGGGTGACAGCATCAGCAGATAACCTAGTTCTAGTTCACATTAGAACGGCGGCCATCACCAAATTGCACCTAAGCAACCTCTGTAAGGTTCAAAGAGCAACTTGCCCGAATATTGCAGGATCCCTGAAATCTACCCTGGATGTAATTCTGAACCTGGAACCAGAGGGCACTCTCTTGAAGTATGAATCAGCGGGAGATGCAGTAGGTCTCCGTTTACCGAATCTTTTTAAAGCAGCTACTTCAGAAGGAAGCATCTTCGAAAGCACAAATTATATATATTCTTGATCAGCATCAACAGCCGAGTCGATATAGCCATGTCCGTACGAACGCACAGATCTTAGAGATGGTAAGAGCCGGAGGTTTGACTTGCATGGGACAAAACCATCGTATACTTGCAGGCAGATCAAGTTTATTTTCAATTTTGGGAAAAACTAGGGCTTGATGTTTCACGTGTAGTACGAACACACGTATATCCGTGTTTCCAGTGCTCACGTGAATCACGTGTAACACGTGAATGTTTCTTTTTTGTTATAACTATAAAAGCATTTTGCCAGAATTATTGTGTACCGAGAAGATCCTCACTGCTTTCTCGTGCTGTTCGAAACCACTAGGCCGATTTCGTATCGGGTAGTACACGTACGTTCAAACTTATACTCGGACACGAATACACGAACAGTAATTCACGTGTACACTTACGTTCGAACTGAAACACGTGCCACGTGTACACGTCTGAAATGTCGAGCCCTAGGAAAAACCCCCTCTGTAATGTTTAAAAGTAAAAAGTTGGGGTTTTATGGTATAATAAGGTACCTATTTTTGGTCTAAGTGAAGAGGTTCACCGCTCAACCTAACCTAATATACTAAGCCCACTTATTCACAAGTATAGAGTATAATACAGTCGAGCTTGAGCGACTAAGTTACTTGTTATACCCTTGTAAAGGGTATTATAATTTTGCGCAGAAGTTTGCAACGCATTCATTTCCGACCCCATTTACTATATATGTTCTTGATCAGGGTGACGAGATAAGTCGATTGAGCTTTGTCCGTCCGTCTGTCTGTCTGTCTGTCTGTTTCTACGCGAACTAGTCTCTCAGTTTTAAAGCTATCGATCTGAAATTTTGCACAGAGTCTTCTTTTTGCTGCACACTACTAATATGCCGGAACCGACCGGATCGGATGACTATATCTCATAGCTCCCATAGGAACAATCGGTCGGAAAACTAGTTTTAGTGAGAAAAACTTTTTCTTTTCAATGGAAACGTCTCCAAACTTTGCAATCGAAGGTTTTCTATGTTTTTTTATAATTCTACCGAGTTTTATTAAAATCGCACAATAATATGGTATAGCTGGTATAGTTTGACAAACAGTCTTGGTTAGGAAAACTTTTTTGTTTTTAATGTTAGCATCCTGCAATCACATGCTTCACATAATTTCACAAATTTTTGGCCAAATCGGATGACTATATCATATAGCTCCCATACGAACGACTGGTCGGAAAATATTTAAGCGAACACTTGCAAGGGTATAAAAACTTCGGCACGGACGAAGTTAGCTTAGCTTTCTCGATGGTTTGACATATTTTGACAGAATTTTCCTAATCCTGTCACAGCTCACAAATAAGTTGACACTTTATACTTAATCTTCGAAGTTTCATGCTAAATAACTTAAAAACGGGTAAGCTTTTAGTTTGAAGAGTTCAGAACTTAGTTGTAGGCCTATGTATTAGCTGCGATTTCGTATCCATCGTTTTAAAACCGGTTGAGTCTTACGGTTGAAATAGTACAGGGTGCGCCATCTAAAGTGTCGGTATGGCAACACTGAATAAATATAAAAACAAACAACCGATTGCTATATGCTGATCTTGTTCCTTTAATTTGGTCCTGTACAATTTATTTCGACTACTTTTTGAACACAACATCAATCAAGTGGCCGCCTTTATTGGCCACAACAAAATGTGCCCTTTTTGCGGTATTTTCCATCACTTTTTCGAGCGTCTCAGTCGATAAAGTGGCGATTTCGGCACGAATGTTGGCCTTAAGCTCTTCAATGGTCTGTGGATCGCTGGCGTAAACCTTGCTTTTTAAATAGCCCCACAAAAAGAAGTCTGGGGCGGTCAAATCTGGAGATCTGGGTGGCCAGTCAATATCGCCTCTTTTTGATACCAGGCGTCCAGGGACGTGTAAAGGTATTTCATGGATGCGGTGTGGATTTTCCGTGCCCCATATGCGACAATTTTGCTTATTAACACCACCAGAAATATGCACGCTGAGTTAGCACAATTGAACGATTATTTTCGATGAACAGCGTCACTATTTCGGCACGTTGTTTTGGTGTGAAGCGTTCCATGGTCAAAATTGTACTAGATTGATGTTTCCAAAACATGTCTAGCAAAAGCAATCGGTTGTTAAATGTCAAAGTTATTCAGTGTTGCCATACCGACACTTTAGATGGCGCACCCTGTACCTTTCGGCTAAGAACCTTAAAAAATTACATGATTTTGCAAACATTAAACATTTTCTATAAAAAAACAAAACAAAAAGCAATAAAATTGGTTTAGTCCTTAAACTTTTTTGGCAATTGCCTAACTTGGACCATCAGATTATCATTGAATATGTTAATTTTTTTCCAACAATTCCTTTTTTTGAGCCAGAAGTTCTACGATTTTCAGACTTTCTTTGAGTAGAAACCATTGGAATGCTGTGACACAACCGAGTCTGGACTCTCGTTCTTTTGCAGACATGCTTTAGGGTTTTAATCAATCCTAATCAGAGTCCGTCCATGGCCCATATAACACAGCCAAGAATGTATTTATATATGGTATGTATGCTTACGCACGCGAACCAGCCGAAGTTTCCCCGTCTATGGCTGATATCCAAAGTGCTCAGAGCTGTGCGCTGGTGTGTGTTTGTGTGAATAATTTCACGCTATTTACTTGGCCAAGTTCTGAGCGCTGGTAAGACGTTACTTTGTGTACTTGACGGTTCTTATAGAGCTAAGCGCTCGCCACTCCGTCAGTTCCAGCCGTGGCATTCACGGCAACACAACTCAATCCGCGACTCCGAAAGAAGCAAACAAGCGAGGCCCAAGTGCAAGTCGAAGGCCCTCACAACCACCGCAACAATAATACAATAATAATTCAAATAATTAACATTACCGGCTGCTATTAAACAAAAAAAAAAAATAAATCAACAAAGTGCATAAATTAACAAGGCAATTTCCAGCAAAATGGAATTGAAAACTGTTCCACAAAACGGTGCAGCGTCAACGGAAGTAAGTGAACGTTCAGCCGTCAGAATCCATATTAAATTGGGGGGCTGGGGGAGGTTTCCAGGGGGGGATAGAGTGAGAAAGGCGCCGAAACTGAAACGGTTCTATGTGTGCTTTATGGCTTAATTGTGATCATGATCATTAAGCCAGTTGTTGGTTTTTATGATGGGCCAATCGACCGACAAAAGAAAAGTGCGATTTACTACACTCACAACACACACAAAAGGAATTAAGTTCTATATGGTCTTGAAATGAGTTATCCCAAAAGTATTATTACGACTAGTTCACCCGAAACTTATCTGAGACACAAATAAAAAAAAAAAGAATAGTGAACAAAAAAAATAGTGCAAAAACAAAACCAGTTCTATTGCACACACAAATGTAACATGCAAGCGGCCATAAACTGGGAATGACATAAAAGATGACTTATCCATACATGCACACACGGATATATATAGTATAGGAATAGAAATACCAGTAATACCCAGAATAAGCTAGGTTAAAAGATTGTGCTGAAGCTTGTCAACACCCCTCAGGTCTGAATATCATCTTATCTCATCTTCTAGATGGCAATATCTTCAGCATAACACAGGAATGTAGAGTCTACTTCATATTATACAATTCAATCAATGTTACTTTGGTCTTACAAAAAGTGTGTAAAATATTTTAAAGGCCTCAACGCGATTGGGAAACTATACACCAATTCTAAGAAAAGTCCTTGATGAACAGTTCACCTGGCCTAACTATTGTAAGCATAAATGGATTTAATTGGTTTCGCAAACTTAATATTCAGTGCCAAGAAGTCTGCTTATAAAATTGATTAAGAAATGAAGGTCAGAATGCAGACTCTACTTGTTAAGCTGAGCTTAGTTTAAAAGAATTGATTGGGGTTCTATGTTCTCCCGCAAAAAATACCTCTCGAAACTTTCTTCTGCCTAAAAGTTCGACAACTTAGCAAGGCTGCAAATTGCTTTGGATCCGAATCTCATAGAACCAGTTCGATGATGTTCTTTTGTGTCCGAACCTTCTACACCCAAATCAAACCACATCTGTTGGAAAAAAGTCTTCGTATTAACAACTTTTGTAACAACTTTTGTAGATTTTTCGGTTTAGTTTTGACTGAAGTTGCGAATTTGAAGATTGAAAACAAAGCAAAAGTCACAGCGGGTAGCAATTGCAATGTAGTGGGGCAAAATCTATTTAAAACAAGAAAGAAAGTCGGTCAAGCCCGACTATAACATACTCTGTACCAAGAAATTTTGTCTTTTGATCATAACTTGAAAACCGTTCATCCGATCTTCTTCATTCCTTTGGCGGATCGATAAGTTATTCTAATAACTAAATATGTCCAGAAGGAACAAGCCATCTATCTTCAAAACTGTGGGAGATATGACGTTTTTTCTAAATTGCGGGGGCGGGAGGGGGCGTGGCCAAAATTGAAAGTAAACTTGATCTGCCTGCAGACATAAGAAGCATATGTCCCATACACGTCATACCTCTATCTCTTACCATCTCTGAGATCTGTGCGTTCATACGGACAGACAGACAGACGGACAGACGGACATGGCTATATCGACTCGGCTGTTGATGCTGATCAAGAATATATATACTTTATGGGGTCGGAGATGCTTCCTTCTGGATGTTACATACTTTTGCACAAACTTATAATACTCTATGTACCTACGGTACAGAGTATAATGAACGAGAATAAATCACAGCGCTAAGCAGCTGATTGCTCATCTTTTAAAAAGCTGCCGTGTGTCACTCAAATTTATAACTTTTAAGGGCCGTTTTGTTATATACTACCTGTCACAAAAGCCTACAGATAACACAGCAAATTCTTAGTTTATCTGTCATAAAGCAGCTGTGTACAAGATGAGGAATCGGCCCTAAGTAGAACTTGGTTTAAGTTTCTTCCTTTTTGGTGTCTCCCTTTGCGGCATGTTTTAGCAAATAAGTGCGCTCTATTTCAATCTAAATATGTGACATATCATTCTCTATTCAAGAGTTATTGGATAGATTGAATATTCTTGCTCCAAATATGATTCATTGATCAAAGCGTTTGAAGCGCCTATTTTCTATTTGTTCGCTTATTACTTGCCACTTCGATTACCTATAAATTGCAAATTCAGCACGATTTAAACTCGAAAACTCTTTAGAGCTAATTTAAAATTTAGTATTTGGCACTACGAAACTGAAAGAATCAAGCCGAGTTTCTCTCTAAAGCTAGAGACCTAGAATTTAACGACGAATTTATACATGGCCATGTACCTTTACCTCAGTAGAACCCTTTCCCCTCAGGGGTACGCCATTGGCAGCAGCTGTTTCTATTGGTAAAACTTTTGGATGGAAAATCTAGTCTAATTGTGACTTGATCACTTGTCGCGGATGATCACCCGAGCTTCTTATGAGGAAATACACAGAATAAATACGGAGAATGACCTCTAGAATGTGACTGTAGAACATTGTTATTCGTTCTTGTTGGTTTTTCTAAATGTTTTTTATTATCAAAATTCCCAAATAGCCTACAGGATATAGCCATTATAGTAGAGTTATTTATGACGTTTATAAATATTAAACCCGTTTTTCTCAGCCAAGTTTTATAACCTGGTAGCTACGATTTGCGCATGTGTATGTATTTATTATTCTTTTGGTGCTCATTGAGCATACACTATCGCACGTACAGAGTATAATACAGTCAAGCTAAATCGGATGTCTTTATTAATAAACCAACAATCAATAGCTGGCTCTTAATTCGGTCTACTGTTTAATATTAATATTATCGAAATTATGGAATAGGTGACAACTCTGGTTGGGGGCAATACTTACAAACAGACTCAGCGGCCATCTAATCAGCGATAACATGTTCGATAACATGCAACGTACCTGTATCGTTTGGAATTGGAAACAGTGTATAAGTAGCCCTTATTTCGGTAAAAAATATCTTAAAATATCCTATCTAAATTTGATAGGCAAAGCTGTGGCTGAGTTAAGTTTGCTTTGTTCGTTCTGGGACTAAAATAAAAGGCGAAAAGTGGAATTTGTATACTCTGTACCGTAGGTACATAGAGTATTATAAGTTTGTGCAAAAGTATGTAACATCTAGAAGGAAGCATCTCCGACCCCATAAAGTATATATATTCTTGATCAGCATCAACAGCCGAGTCGATATAGCCATGTCCGTCTGTCCGTCTGTCCGCCTGTCTGTCCGTATGAACTTACAGATCTCAGAGATGGTAAGAGATAGAGGTTTGACATGTATGGGACATATGCTTCTTATGTCTGCAGGCAGATCAAGTTTATTTTCAGTTTTGGCCACGCCCCCTCCCGCCCCCGCAATTTAGAAAATATCATATCTCCCACAGTTTTGAAGATAGATGGCTTGCTCCTTTTGGACATAATTAGTTATTAGGCTAACTTATCGATCGAAGATCGGATGAGCGGTTTTCGAGCTATGATCAAAAGACAAATTTTCTTGGTACAGAGTATGTTATAGTCGGGCTTGACCGACTTTCTTTCTTGTTTTATTTTTAGACATTTTTGATCAAATATTAAGCAAAAGCCGAAAACGCGATTCGGTTGGCTTTAAAATTCATATAGGCTGTGAATCATTCAAAGGGGAAACCTTAATAAGCTATGTCCCAAGTGAACCTGTTCGAAAGCGGTTGAAAAACGTTTCAAAAGTGGTTCAGAGCCTGGAGGCTGTGACTAAAACCGGCTGTTGTTTTAGAACATTAAATCAGAACATCTTTAAGCTTTGATCTTAAAAGCAGTTGTATGATGTAGATGATATTCAAAATCGGTGCCAAAAATAGTACTATACCACATAAACACAATGCCTAGGACCCGAGCTACGCCGGCAATACAGCTAGCCTCTTCCTATGGACATCTTTGAAAATAGCAGACCAGCTGCTAGAGCTTCTGCTGAAACTATATGTACCCCCAAATACTCTTAAAAGCTGCACATATATTGGTCAAGGTTTATCAAAACTTTCGATTCCCTATGATGGTTATCTCAAATTTCGATAATACCAAGAGAAGCAGCTAGGAAACGGTTCAACCGCCCTTATCGTTCGGTCTTAAGGAAGACATAAAACGAAAACACACACTCACAAAAAACAAAACAACTCGTTTATTGGCATCGTAATACTCTGTTTTATGGCAAACGTCGAGATATAAAGGTTGCAGTTTCATTTTCATTCATTTATTTGAACAGCCTTTTTGCTCGGAATAGTACAAATACCCAGCCAGTCGCATGTTTTGTGATAAACCGCCGCCAATGTCACCGCCCCCGCCCCCGCCCCCCTCCATCCAGCTGCTGCTGTATAAACAGAGCGCTTTTTGAATAGCTTTGGTCAAACAGTTATTGTACTTATAATAATAATAGTGAGATAATTGTAATGATAAATAACCCACATGCTGGGTAGTATGCAAAACTGAGTCATTAACTGGCTCAAGCGGGGATTCCTAGACAAAGTATCTGGCATACTTAATTAGTTTTTTCTTTCTAATACCCAAGGGATTTTACCGCCCCGTCATATGAGCGTGCTGCAATCCCCTGCATGTGGTGACTTTTACCAGTTTCCCACCAAACCGACTGGAAGTGACCTAATCTCTGTTAGCTTAATGATGCATCAACAAATTTTCGTATACTGCGCTAGACACTGGCTGAGGGTTTATACAATTTTCGTTAAATTATCTAAGTGAAAAAATCGTTTACACTTTCAATGGAAGCGCTCTCAAACTTGGCAAACATGACTATGGTTTATTTTTAATGAAAGCTTGCTCACGTTTCGCGTGTCCCATTTAAATCCCAACTGTAGGTTGGGAAAACATCGGGTTTCCGGAATATATGAAATTTAACACTTGACATAGGTGTTATCTACGATAAAAAATCGATTGTCACGCGCCTTTCTTGAAAAACAACCAATTTGATAATCTAATCAATGAAGGTGTTGCCAAAATATATTGGCGAAACTACAAAGAGATTTAGCTGTATTAGCATTGCAGACTATGTAAATTTATCTGGTGTGATCCAAAGGGGAGTAGGGTTATCTGACATTTTGGACGGCATGCCATGGAAATTGTTTGCGCAATTCCAGCTAATCAAATACGATTTTAGATGGGTGCTATCCAAGAATGCTAAATATTTATCTGAGAAAGATAATATGCAAATATTTTAAGGGGAAATATTATATGTTGGAGGAATTTTTTGATCAGCCAGAGTTAGAGGGGATATTTTTTGATCGGGCAGACATTGGATTTTAGGGTCTTTTTTTTGGTTTTTGGTTGAAATTTTGGTAGATCATTTCCAAAATGTGCCTTGATTTAGGTGAAAGTAAATGCTTAAATAGGTTTGAAATAGGTAAAATTAATGTTAAACTAGGTAAAACTATGCTTTACTTAAAGTACCATTTTAAATTCCTTTCTTAGGTTGGGAAAGCAAAAAGAAGTGTTGGGAAAACACTAACAAGTACTGTTTTAAGCACAAATACGGTAAACGCTTTGTAACGTACTGTACTTACGTTTTGCGTACGTTACGCTATGTTACGCATCGTTATGTTCTGACCGTAAGTACTGATTTTGGGAATGTCTTTAGTTGACGTACGTTCTGAAAAGTTTTCATCAAGTTCCTCTTCTGGGTTTATTTTTATGACTTGATATTCAAGAATTGAGTCCCAAAAGGCTTTTTCCCAAAATTCGGCATACTTTCGGAGATACAAATAGCTATTTTTGTGAAGCAATGTTGTTAACACACGCATTCACAAACTTTAAATGAGTTTTTCTGGAAGCCTCGTTTTTCATAGTCGTTTGCAGCTTTTCTCAAGTTCTACTAAACCGTTTTTGATGAAGTGGGGTTTAAGGGACATAGAATTAAACCTCTTGAATTGGAAAAAAGATTATTATTGACTCCCGGAAACCGGCGAACCATCTACACACCATTTTTTTAAAAGACCCTAATTTGGAGACCGAGAACTTTTTGAGCAGGCCGCGCATTCCCACGTTTTTAATTTAGTATTTGGTTTATGAATTGTGCAACCAAATTCAAAACAAACAGAATTACAATAGCTTTTACCGATTTCTTTCCACATGTGTCTAAAAAAAATCAGGCAATTGAACAATAATTTCAGTTACGAAATCGTAACAATCTGGTAGGTTTCTGTTTGCATTTCTACTAAATTGAAATTCTTTTTGCGACTTAATGATTTGTTAGCTAAAGCATACTGAATGCTCTGGTCATCGCATTGTATTTTGTGGCGGTTTAGTAAAATTACACTCATGGTTCTGCAGGTAATTGAATACAAATTTTCACTAAACCGAATGAATTGCTATTGCATTCAGTCGCCTCAAATATGAGTTACAGATACTCAAAACGACTGAGTTTGATTGAATTAATGTGCAGAGCGAAATGATGGAGTAAGTTTCCAAACAAAACTGTTGGTGTAATAAGATCGGTTTAATAAAATCGACGTTCTAATCTAAGTTTCCCCCTCTCGGTACTGACGCTAAGTACATGTGTATTACTTAACGCGGGGAAGCTGCCATAATAGCCTCAACTAGATTCCTATTCAGGACTTGATCATTTCTGCTGTGTAGTTTCCCATTATGTCGAAGACCGTAATTGGTCTCCCTGTTGCAGTACGTTTGCTTGTAGATAATTCAGATAATTTTGCCGTGACTGATAAATCATTAAATCTCGAAAAATACCGAAAAGGATAAACAAAATTTGGTGTAAATCAAGTGCGAAATCTTGCTGAATCAAATACTAAGGCGTAGCTTCCGGCACGTTATACAATCGATAATGAAGCAAGAAACTGCTTCTTAGGACCACAAATGAATAACCATGATATTGACAATTCTTAACCACGATTCATAGCACGGATGACCAATATTGCAGAGCATAAAAAGAGTATTAAGAATAAAACAAGCTAATTAACCGTGACTGACGAGTCATAAAAATGCTAAAAAAAAACTCCAACAAAGATTCAATGTACTAACAAGAAAGAAAGTCGGTCAAGCCCGACTGTAACATACTCTGTACCAAGAAATTTTGTCTTTTGATCATAACTCGAAAACCGTTCATCCGATCTTCTTCATTCCTTTTACGGATCGATAAGTTATTCTAATATCTAAATATGTCCAGAAGGAACAAGCCATCTATCTTCAAAACTGTGGGAGATATGACGTTTTTTCTAAATTGCGGGGGCAGGAGGGGGCGTGGCCAAAATTGAAAATAAACTTGATCTGCCTGCAGACATAAGAAGCATATGTCCCATACACGTCAAACCTCTATCTCTTACCATCTCTGAGATCTGTGCGTTCATACGGACAGACAGACGGACAGACGGACATGGTTATATCGACTCGGCTGTTGATGCTGATCAAGAATATATATACTTTATGGGGTCGGAGATGCTTCCTTCTGGATGTTACATACTTTTGCACAAACTTATAATACTCTATGTACCTACGGTACAGAGTATAAAAATGCATGAAACTGACATCAGGTTTACCATTTGTTCCTTTAAATAAGTACCAAAAACTACCAAAATCCTATTAAATGTTTGCTTTGGTATATTACAATTCGAAGCATTTACCGCACTCACTCACTTTTACTTAAATTCATTGAAATAATGTCAAAACTCGAGTAAAACTTGAGTCCTCAATTAAGTACCCGAATAATGTCAAAACTCGAATTAAACTTGAGTCCTCTATTAAGTACTTACGATTTATTAGAACTACAAAGTCAACAAGAAAGAAAGTCGGTCAAGCCCGACTATAACATACTCTGTACCAAGAAAATTTGTCTTTTGATCATAACTCGAAAACCGTTTAACCGATCTTCTTCATTTCTTTGGTGGATCGATAAGTTATCCTAATAACTAAGTATGTCCAGAAGGAACAAGCCATCTATCTTCAAAACTGTGGGAGATATGACGTTTTTTCTAAATTGCGGGGGCGGGAGGGGGCGTGGCCAAAATTGAAAATAAACTTGATCTGCCTGCAGACATAAGAAGCATATGTCCCATACATGTCAAACCTCTATCTCTTACCATCTCTGAGATCTGTGCGTTCATACGGACAGACAGACAGACGGACAGACGGACGGACGGACAGACGGACAGACGGACATGGCTATATCGACTCGGCTGTTGATGCTGATCAAGAATATATATACTTTATGGGGTCGGAGATGCTTCCTTCTGGATGTTACATACTTTTGCACAAACTTATAATACTCTATGTACCTTCGGTACAGAGTATAAAAATGCATGAAACTGACATCAGGTTTACCATTTGTTCCTTTAAATAAGTAAATCTGTACCTTCGGTACAGAGTATAAAAATTATTAAATTTTGTAGCATTGTTTTAAGTTTAGTAATGTGAGATTTAAGGTTTCTCACACAGAAAACTAATACATATCAATTAATTGTCAATTGTCTGGAAAAGTGTTTGAAAATCTACAAATGGTATAAGAACTTCGGTACGCCGAAGCTAACTTATCACCCGTTTTCTCTATAAATTTGCAAATTTGTTAGACACTTTTAGTGTTGTAATAACATTCACAGACATTAAAGTTCTAAAATCAAATAAACGTCATAACGTTGCGCTGTCACGACGTGAAAATGACATACACTGCGAAAAAAAAGTCTATCGAAAACCAGGATTATATTTTCTAAGCCGTGACAAAATGTTGGCCAAAGTCAACAGAGACGAGAAAGCTGTATCTTACGATTGTATTCCCAATTCTTACCTAGAATCAACAATATTGGATAATGATTTCTACGACTCGACTTTAAGTTAAAGCAATCTCCTTTTTAGATATAACACTTAACACCAAGATATAGTTAGTTTTTTAGTTGTTTAAAGAGATCTCATTTTGACCTGAGGATTTATTAGCTAGACCTTTACAAAGAAACAAATTTTGTTTTTGCGATTTTCAATCTTATATCCAGAGTTTTCAATCAGCTTCTTGTTGTTCTCAGTGTAAAGGTCGGATTGTGGCAGTAGCAGCTAAACGCATTAAGTGAGTGTTGATTATTTGCTAAACAAAACTTAGCTGTCTGGCTAATGAGGGAAACGGCAAAGGCCAAAGGTCAACTATATATTTTTTTTTCAGTGACTAAACCTTACCTCTACCTCTTATGCACTTACAGAATAATGAAAAACAGGAGGAAAAACCGGAATCGGAACGTACCAATTGGGGCAATGGTTTGGAGTTCTTGATGTCCTGCATATCGGTATCGGTGGGACTGGGCAATGTCTGGCGATTTCCATTTACGGCCTACGAAAATGGTGGCGGTGCCTTCCTCATACCCTACATCATAGTCCTGTTTCTAATCGGTAAGTCTCGGTAATCTTGCACAATAAATTTATGTTTTTACTTTTCTCTTTGTTTTTGTTTTTGGGAAGGCAAACCCATGTACTACCTGGAAATGATAATCGGACAGTTTACCAGCCAGGGTACTGTGAAAATCTGGTCCATATGCCCCTCATTTGTGGGTGTGGGCTATGGCCAGGGCTTTGCCACCATTTGCATTATCTCCTACTACTCTTCGCTGTTGGCTCTTACTTTGTACTATCTGTTCGTGTCCTTTCAATCGGTATTGCCCTGGTCCTTTTGCCGGGATGAATGGACGAATTGTGTGAACTCACAGCCGGACGAGTTTAAGAGCGCACTGTTGGACCTGGCGTCGAACACCACACAACAGGGAGCCGCACTGTTGACAGACAACACTACAAAGTTGCAGAGCAGCTCCGAGTTGTATTTTCTGTAAGTATTAAATTGAACTCACTTCATTTTATGATAACCTTGCAGAGGATATATTGAAATTATAGAGATGTTTGTAACGCATAAAAGAAAGCATTTCCTACCACATAAAGTATATATATTCCTGATCAGCATGACGAGCTGAGTTGATTTAGCCTTGTCCGTCTGTTTTTATGCTATCTCCTCCGTCTGTTTTAAAGCTATCGGGACCAGACTTAGCACGAAGTCTTCTGGTATACATTTGGCTGCTTATTTGTTGGAACCAGCCGGATCGGATGACTATAACATATAGCTATCGGTCAACTAGTTTTAGTGAGAAAAACTTTTTTGTTTTTCATGCAAACGTCTCCAAACTCCGTATTTGCTAGCTTTCTATGCTTCTTCATGATTCTCCCAGGTTTGGTTGAAATCGGACATCTATGTAGTATAGCTGCCATACAAAAGTTAGAAAACTAGTCTTAGTAAGAAAAACTATTTTAATTTCAATGTAAACCTCTTTAAAATTGGCATATATTTATTTCATAGGCTTTCACATAATTCTTTAAAGTTTTGTCAAAAGCGGATGACTCTAGGTTATAGCTGCCATCAGAGCTCGCGAGTAACTCTCTACACTTTCCTAGTGTCGGCAAAAAACAGTTTGGTTACGGACACAACGAAAAGAGGGAGCGACAGACACCTTCAGTTTTGTTTTTGCTCAAATCTGTTTTGCTCAGAGCAAAGACACACTTTTTCGGTTCAGTTTCTCTCGTGTCTTTCACTGACCGTTTTGCCGAGAGCAAACTTCCAAAGTGTTTTTTGCGTATGTATGAGTGGTTGTGTGTTGCTCCCGTGTACATACACACACACACATACATACAGCCTACTAAACGCACAAAAACACTTTTCACAGACACTTATTCTGTTCTGCTCATTTGAAAACAGTTGTTTGATGAGCACTCGCTCAAAAGTGTTTCTGTCACTGGATGTCGGCAAACCGACTCGTTTGTTTTGCTCAACCGAAAACACGTAACAGAAAACAAGGGAGGCGAGAGAAATAGTGTTTCGCTCAGTGAGAAACAGTTTGTGCTGCGTTTGTTTCTGTTTTGTTCTGAGGCTAATCGCATTGAAAAATGGGTTAACAGTTATTTGCGAGCTATGGCTGCCATAGGAATAATCGGTCGAGAAACTAGTTTTAGTGAGAAAAACTTGTTTGTTTTCTAGGAATACGCCTCCAAATTTAGTATTTCTTATTTTGCTATGCTTTTTCATGATTCCACTAAGTTTGTTCGAAATCGGACATCTATATAGCATAGCTGTCATACAAAAGTAGAGTCAGAAAAGTAGTCTTAGTGAGAAAAACATGTTTGTTTTCAGTGGAAATGTACTTTCCTCTATTTATAAGATTTGAAATGCTCAAAATATGGCGTATAGGCAAATTTCCAATATATTTTATATTTTTTGGTGCAAAATGACATTATAAAATATCAATTTGATCTTACAATATTAATTTTATATGCTCGAAAATGTCAATTTGGTATTTTCGAACAGGTCATATTATAGGTCAGGTCATAAATATAGCCCCAGATCATATCAGTGTCCATAATCTCTTAAATTTTAATAAAGATCGGCAAGTTAATGGCAGAGTTATAAAGGATATAACAAACGTTGCATACTTTTCAGAGCAGTAAGCGCTTCCAAGTTATCTACAAGTTAATTTTTTTTTTCAATTGACCTTACAGAAACGTGGTGATTAAGGAGAAATCGGACATTTCGGATGGCCTTGGTGATCCCGATTGGAAACTGACCATCGCCCTGTTTGTGTCTTGGGTGGTTATCTTTTTGGTGATAATGCGCGGCGTTAAGAGTTCCGGCAAGGCGGCCTACTTTCTGGCTCTTTTTCCCTACGTAGTGCTAATAGCACTTTTGGGCAGAGCCGTTACCCTGGAGGGTGCCGGTGATGGTATCATCTTCTTCCTAAAACCGCAATGGGGAGAGTTGCTCAATCCGAAAGTGTGGAAGGAGGCGGTGGTGCAGTGCTTCTTCTCACTGGCTGTGGGCTGTGGACCCATCATAATGTTTTCGTCCTACAATCGATTTGATCACAGAATCTACAGGTGAGAGAACCCGCCCCCGGGTTGTTCCAGCAGGGGTAGCATCAGCTCAAACTTTTTCTTCCCTCAGGGATGCCATGATCGTGACCACTCTGGACACGCTGACCAGTTTATTGGGTGGCATAACGATTTTTGCCATACTTGGAAACTTGGCTCATAATTTGGAAATTGAGAATATACGTGATGTGGTGCGCAGTGGCACCGGCTTGGCCTTCATCTCCTATCCGGATGCCATTTCCAAATTTCAGGCCGTGCCGCAGCTCTTTGCGGTGCTCTTCTTCTTCATGTTGTTTGTGCTGGGCATTGGCTCCATTGTGGCACTGCAGAGCACCATAGTGACCATCATTTGTGATCAGTTTAAGGGCTGGAAGTACTGGAAGGTGGCCCTGGCCACATCAATAAGTGGTTTCGCCATGGGCTTGGTCTATGTAACGCCGGTAAGTGGGTCGCAGGCGGCAAGGACTATCTCTCTGTTCTATAACTTTGAACTTGTAGGGTGGCCAGTGGATACTTACCTTGGTAGACTTCTACGGTGGCACCTATGTGGTCTTCATTTTGGCCATCTTTGAACTGGCTGGCATAGTGTGGATATACGGTAGGTGGCAGCTGCTTGCCTACCCCGGCTCGACTCACATCTCGTCTGTGTTTTTTCAGGTCTTCAGAACTTCTGCGATGACATTGAGTTCATGTGCAACAAGCGAGTCTCGCTCTACTGGCGCATCTGCTGGTCCTTCTTCACGCCCGTAATGATGATTGTGATCTTCATTTACTCCATGGCCACCATCGAGCCCATCAGGTACAGTGAGCAGCTGTTTCCCGAATCAGGCAACAGTAAGTATACGCCAGAGATTTGTCTGAGGAACACAATAATGCCTTCACCTTGCCCACAGTTGCCGGCTGGCTGTTGTTTGCCGTGGGAGCGGCTCAGTTTCCACTCTGGGGCTTTTGGTATATCCACAACCATCGGCGGGGTAGCTTCTGTGAGTCATTCATGGCCTCTCTTAAGCCCAGCGACAAATGGGGCCCCGCGAATCCCGATACCAGGCGCGACTGGCTGCTCTTCAAACATGACAAGGCCCTGAAACGGGCCGCCAAAGTGGAGTCCGGCAAGATGGGCTTCTTTTGGCAAAAAGTGGGCAACTTTTGCGGCAACAGCACTTGAGATTATCAGTTGAATCATTTCGTTATATCTGTACATACAAAACAAAATCAACATGCTAGCCCCTAAGAAGCCATCCTCCCAAGCAATGCAAATCCACAACCCACCGTCAGTTGGTGGGGTCTGCGCCGAATATGTTAATGTGTTTGCATCGAGTAAAATTCGATATTTTTTTTTGTTAGTTTTTAAATGTAAATTGTGCTTGCTTTAGGGCGTAGTTTGGTTTAAAAAATTTGAGTTTATTTTAATTTCAAGGTATATTTCAAGATTAACATGCCAGCTGCCCCACAAAGTATGCTATGTTTATTCATCATAATAATTCAGGAAAATATTTATTTTGTTTATTTGGCCTAACACTTATTTATTTACTACAACTGCTTTAACATTCTGAGAGAATTTACTGAGAGGATGGTGTAAGACGCTGCCATAACAGATCATGTATTAATTTTCTCGTTCAACTGAATTTTTATTAAAGGAAGTAAACTTAGCATAGTTTTCAGGGCACTTATCATGATATTCCTTTTTTTACGATGGATAGCTAAAGGTTCTTCGCGGGGCTATTAATACTACAAATTCTTGATTTATGCCTTTAATGGAATTCTCTATAAACTATACTAAATTTCATATGCCAAGTTCTACAAAGAACTAATTCTTTGGTACGCTCTATTGTACACACATACAAACATAAATATGTGTATATATAAAATAAAATTTGTATTATAAAATGTGATAACATTTGTATGAAGTGTTAATAAAATAACAGTTGTTATCAATGCACTAGAGAGAATCAAGCGAGACTTTTTAATAAATGCTGGGAAATGCTGATATCAATTTAAGGTTTTCTCCTTACTTTGGTTCCAGTTGGTATATGATTAAGAGTTCGATTTCAGTGTGAAAACAAGTAAGTACCTACGAAAGTGTATGCACAGCAAACATTTAGATGCTGAAAGTAGCGCTCATACTTGTGAGAGGAATGACGAGTCAGGTTATCTCTAAGTTTAGTCTCTTTTAGTTTATTCTCTTGTAATCTACTTTCTTTAATTTGCACTGCCACTCTCGACAACGACTTACGATAGAATGATCTAGTCGAGTCTCTTTGAGCATACTCGTCACCGTTCATTTACAGTGTAGTCTTATGTCTAGGTGTATGCGAGAAAGAGACGACAATGTACACTAATGTTATGACTATGTTAATGTTAAAGGGAATAGCAGTTAGGTTGACCATGAGTCTTTGAATGTATCCTCTCTATCCTACTACATACTTTTGCTCATAGCTTGACTATAGTTCAGCTGATCTTTACCAATTCTTGGGCGGATCGTTAAGTGATCTTGATTACTAAAGATGTACAGATGACGGTACGGGAGGGGGCGTGGGCAAACGTGATTAGTTTCACAATCTCTGGAAAAAGGCTTAACTGAAGAAGGTGTTGTTTGCTTCAGACTATGATATGGCCGAAGAAAAAGGAGCAAATACTTATCTAATGTATTAAAGGGTCGCAGCTCATCTTAATAAATTTATTTAAATGTTTAAACCTTAATTTCTAAATCTCAACCTTAATTATCTAAGCCTCGACTAGATTCTGTTGTGAAATACCCATGGGGGCAACATTTGTACTTGTATCCGCAGCTGGTTGGGGTTTGATGTCGCTCTTTTTGCGACCCTTCAGCAATTGCTGCTCCAGTTTGACCACTGGGGCTTCAATGCACAGATACATCAGCACCGAAACGATCAGAGTGATGCCAAAGTCGGACCAAAAGTTAAGTATCTGCGAAAGAGAATCCATTAATGCAATACAATATAGAGCACCAAATCGTTTCCCTCCACCACTTACTGCATCATAGTTGGAAAAATGTTGGCTTGTCTTGATGCGAGCGGTGCGAGCCGTTTCCACCATCAGATGCCAGATATAGAGACTGTAGGAGAGCTTGGACAATGGCTGCCACAGGGACCAACTGAGCAGGGAGTTGATGACGCCCGCCTGACCATGATGGCAGGCCCAAATCAGCCAGCAAAGGCCCAGCGGCCAGGCAATGCGACTGCAGCACAAATAGAAGGCACCGGCCAGCGGTGAGATTACCTGTGCTCCTGGCTGTGTATAAGGATAGACGGCAAAGATGACCGCACTGAGCAGACCCAAAGCCAATAGCCATAAAACGATGGTCAGCCATTTGGGCAGGCGACGAGGACGACGATGAACATTTGCACGATTCTCGCAGTGCAGAAAGTAGCCAAAGAGTAAACCAATGAGCCAGGGACCAGCACGAGCATGTGTGGTGTAGTAGATGAGACGCATCTCGGGACTATCCTCTCCCAGGTTGCTAAGTAGGGGAGAGAAAGTGGCGTAAGTACTACGCCTACCCTCTTCAACTCACACTTACCCATTCCTTTTGAATACCTGCAGATCATTCAGCATCACAATGCTAAACACACAGCCAAACAGCAACAGGATGAGCACCACAATAACCCCGGCCGTCCTCCTGCCCCACTTGTATAGACCAATCAGTACTATGGGCGAAAGTATGTACAATTGCATGTCCACTGCCAAATACCAAGAGTGTCCCAGGCACTGCCAAAAACAAACACGGATTATTGTGCACACCGTTCACATCTCAGCCAAACACCAACCATTCGTCCAGCTGCTGCATAATTCTGCACATAGAGCAAAGTGGCCCACCAGGTGTCCTCGCACAGTTGAGAGGCTCCGTTGAACTGCTGCCAAAGCGGACCATTGCCCAGACGTGGAAAGAGCGTCATAAAGAACAGCACCGCCAAGGCGAGAACTGGCGTAAGACGCAGCCAGCGATGCAGATACATCAGCGGCACCTGAATTCGACCCGAATTGCTGTCCAAAAAGCCGTCGATTAAAAATCAATTCCATTTCAGAAGTTCACACCCACCGTTCGAGCTCCCTTAGGGCGGTCATCACCAGCAGCAAACCGCTGAGCAGAAAAAAGGTATCCACTGAAATCGCACCGCTCTGCATGATCATGGAGTAGGGCGACTGGGCCCAACTGACAATCTCCAGGGCATTCACATTGGGCGACAAGAGCAGAAACATGTAGCCATGTCCAAAGATAATCCAAATAATGGTCAGACAGCGTATGCCATTTAGACAGGGTATGACATGCGGTGCGGTGGTGGTGGAGGTGTGCAGCAGCTGGGGTAGATTCTGACGCAGCGAAAATGAGTTCAGCAGCTTGCTGGAAACTTTGTAAGGGAAGAAGAAAGGCCAAAATAGGTTAATATTGAATGATCCGTGTATTCATGTCGAGCGTTTGGCTATCTCTCAAGTCTGTGAACCAGTTCGAAACGGTTTAAGGGCAGCTTTAAAGTGGTTCAGAGTCTAAACTCCATTTTAATATGCGTTTTGAACTAAAAATTGAATGAGCATGATGTTTGAACCGGTTCATTACAGTTCAGACCAGTGTCTCAGAAATTTTTACCCGCTTTTTCGTGCATCGTGAACAGTTGTGCTCATAATAGGAACATTGTTTCGAATTAAAGAAGAAAACTTTACGTTCCTTGCCTGGTAATTAAAGTCGGAACCTCGTGACTAACACGAAAATCATCTTCTCAACCGTGAGAAATCACAGTGAAAAATGTAGCCATAAGGCTTCACGCACGAAATGGTTCAAAAAGGAGTCCGCTTGGACCGCCTTTCTCTTCTCAGTGTAATTTCATTCTCAATAATCTTAAGAATCTTGTAAAGACCCAAGGAGCATGAATTATCCAAAGACCTAGAAGTTAGTACTATAGCTCAGAAGTCTCTCATCACTCTAAAACCAAGTTGTTAGAACCAGTTGGGAATTTCAAGAACGGATTCGGTTAAAAATGGTTAAGCTTTTGTAATCAATGTAAGATATTTTGTACTTGGAACGCGATTTTCGTACATTTTTTTCTGTTTACTGTTATGAAGAAAAGCTTTTGATTCGAGAACTTTTGTTCTCACTTCAATAATAAGTATTAAAGGTCGTCTACGATTTTAGAATAACTCTTACTTCATTGGAGTACTTCCAATAACAAGTCATACTTGAGTCATATAAATTGTATTCCGATCAATCTAGAACTCTACCAGTCCTGTAAACTGTAGCTTACCCTTGACATAGTCCAGCACAGTGGATAGCAATACCACAACAGTGAGCAGAATAAGCAGGCTTCTGTAAAGGAAGTCAAGTATGAGAAGTTGTTTTGCACAAATCTAAGCTTTAACTTACACTGCAAACCAATCCAGTCCCGTCAGTGCTGGCCTCTGGCCCAAATCACAGTTCCTTTCCTGTACCATCGTGCTGCCCGCCCTGGTATTCTCCTCAAACAGCTCCCCCAGATAGTTCTCCAGCCAGCGATTCAATTGTTCTGCACCGCAGGCAGCCGGCATGCAGGTGCCAATGCTCAGGCTAAGCCTCTCCACAGCTGATGGCACAAGACTCTCAAACTGTATGTTGGTCAAGCAGTATTTACTGGTGCCGGCCAGGCTGAGACAGGACTCGTAGTTGCCCATGTCCGTAAAATGGCCATAGAGTAGACCCTGCGGAAATTTACCCCAAGCATCCAGCACTGCCAAGGAAATTGGAAAATAATTGAAAATATAGGAAAAACCAATTCCTCCGCTTACCCTTAAGGGCTGGCAAGCTCTTGGCCTCCGCTGCCTTTAGTAGCAGCCGTACCTGTGCCACACATAAACGCTCCACATCCGTGCCCGCCACCACACTCTCATTGTGGGCCTGCTGTAGCACCTGATAACCCAAATTGCTTTGCTGCATCCATGCGATGAGCTGATCCGATGAGAAGCCTACGGCACCCCGGCAAACGGCGAGGATCAGCCACAGCCAGGGTAGTACACAGCGCTGGTTTCCTAATGCCATGGCCAAAATGTGTTGTTTGGCTCCAATGCTGTTGCTATTTATACGGCCGTATGCCTCTTAACTGATATGGCCGTTTTGTCTAATCGTCGTACTTGGGTTGCACTAGCTTGTTGTGCAGCAGCTTTTTCCCTCTGATAACCAAGCATTCCCTTTACTCTTAACCATTTCAGCAATTCAGCCGAATCTTTGACCCCATGAGGCTTGCCAGGCAGTACAGGCACAGGTGTTTTCTTGTTGTGCCTCCAGAGGGGGGTTCAATGACCTTATCTAGGCCAACTGCTTGTTGAGAGATAAAACTAATAATTCGCTGAATGTGTTGAATTATCAAATTGGCTGGAAAATGTTAAGAGAATTTGAAAAGAGGGTTGAGTTGGTATTACACAGAGGAAATTAAATACACTTAGAAAAAGGGGAAGTATTTTGTGACATTTTAAGTGCAAAGGTATGTTGGACAGCCAAAAGGAATCATTTCCGGGTCGATATGACCATGTCTGATCTCGCAGATGGTTAGAGATAGAGGTTCGACGTGTATGGAACAAAAACTGCTTAGGTCTGCAGGCAAATAAAGTTTGTTTTCTATATTTCCCACGGCCCCTTCCGCCTCCGCTTTATAAAAAGAAGGTTAGAAGTGCTTAGGGGTGTACAACGATCTTATGATCTGCACCACCGGGCCTTCTGCATTCTAAACTGAACTAAACTACCTCAGTAAAATTGATATATGTGCATACATATTTTATTATTATTTATTTTTATTTTCAATCTTTTTCAATGGTAATATTCTATCTAGAATAGAAGCTAATTACATACAAGTAATTAAAAAAAATAAAATTAATAGAAAACTGCTTTATGTGCAATTTTCAAAAAACGTGAAATTTCAAATAGGAAGTTAGCTCTTATTGTAGTCTGAAGATAACTCAAATATGAAAGGATTGCTTTCAGCTCTAAGCATTGTAGTTAATTGAATTGAATTGAATTGAATTGAATGTTATGCTTTAAACATGGTTTCTTCTCTTGGTTGTATTTATCTCGGACTCATTCTCTGTACCTTGAAGACTCAACAGGCGGACATCTACATCCTAGCGCACACGACCATTAAGCACTCGCGAGCCGAAGCGACACGATTATAGAACAAAATTAGTCCATAACCACTTAGCCACTTCTTGGAGGTCATCTAGCTTCAAGCCTTGTAGCCTAGTGGGAAGACTATAACATTAGAGGGAGGTCTTGCCTTATGAATGGAAAAATCTGGAACGGACTCGGTATAACATTTTTCCAGCATTCTTTTAACTGTGATATGCCACACCGCCAGACGAGAGGATGGACTGCGTTCAGTGCGAATTCCTGAGTTCCATTCCCAGACAAAGTTAAGTTAATTATATACAATTTTTATAGGTTTATGATTTGGTACATAGCTCATTTTTGTATGTTATACTGGTTGCCATCTTTAACTAGGAGTTACTTTCAGCTTAAGCCATGTTTATACAAGATTGTGGATTCAAATAAAAAACAGCAATAAAGAACTGGCTCGAGTTGCTTTTTCTTTTTCACAGTGTAGGAAATGTGAATAGTATCAAAACCAACTGAGGGAAAAGTGTAATATTGAGACCTATCGTTGGGTTAACACATCTTGTTGTATATTCGTACGCCAATTCAAGTCATTACGTGATGTCGGAATTTTTCTGTTGTTTTATTTTCACAACTGGAGCATTAACCGATAAGGTAGTCAGTCGATCGTTAACAGTTCTTGGCCATTAGAACCAAAAATCACGTCAATATATTCGTCAACCAATTTGCTGGCCCCTGAAGTGGGCGCACTTCAATATTCTTGATATATAAACTGATCTGTTGTGTGTCTTATCAAATGTTAGGTGCAAAACATGGCTAAATATTAGCAAAGCTTTCAAAATAAAAAAGCTTGAAATTAGTTCTTTGAGTTGAGGCTTCACTTTCCTCACCAGTTTGACCAACACTTCAATGCTAACTAATCAAAATTCAGATTACAGCCAAGTGTATGAGCATTCCATTGCAACACCATGTTACACTTCTACGTATGCTTATTACACTTGGAAGGATAGGAAAAAAATGAGGGTAAATTGGTGCTAATCGATTTACAAGTTAAGTACACAATGACCCAAATATTCTTTGAGTACAACTGATTGAGCTGTGCGAGAAACAAGTGCGAGACTAGTCATTGTCAGGACACTTGCTAGGGGCAGTGAATGATTAAACAGTTAGATGGATGGATAGATAGATGAATGCAAAATGTAGGCAACAGAAATGTTTGTTTTCTTTTCAAGCTTTTGGTTCGGTTCGCAGGGACTAAGGACCAAGCTCAAAGTTTCTTCCTTCCATCCCTCTCTGTTTATTTACCAGTAAATACAGCCGTGACTGTGTGTCGGCTTCCACTTTCTATCTTGAAATTTTTGGGGAGTTATACAACATCTATCATTTCGTGGGTGAGAGAGAAGCGTAGCAAAATGTGCATAAAAAAAACCAACACACTTGATCGATCTGTTACGTTGAGTTTTGAGGGCGCACAAACTGAAAACTGAAAGCAGAAAGCTGAAACTGACTACCGAACTGACTGCTGAACCTAATGACACTGAATTCAAAACACAAACACCGTGTGTACACATCCAAGCCTCTGCCTAACATTTAAGTTTAGCTTTCTGCTCAGCTTTAATTGTTTCGATCAGGTTTGCTTGCTGGGCCAAATTCCGGTATGCTGACGTGCTGCTCAAAATAATGGATAATGATCCGGTGATTTACAAAAAATTAATAGTGAGAATTATATGTAAAGTACCTGGAAAGCAAAAACAAACTAATTTCCTGCCATAATTGAAAGTTGTTAGCGGGTTTAACGACCTTTAGCTTAACCGTTACTAGTCGGTTCAAGGTCGATCCGGTGTGTGTGTGTGCGTTGTGATGTTTCGCTTGTCCAACACAAAAATAAATAAGGGCTCCATCCATCAATTCCAGATTTGCAATCCGCCTGTTAATATGTTATGCTAATAGCCGCCAGTTTAGCAACTGCATTTGCCCATATTTATGCCATGTTATTGGGTAATACGTATAATAGATAAAACCAAACTAAGCTTCAGAATGATTCATTGACTAGTTTTGTTTTGACGAGCATTTATTGTTTTCCAAATTGAATGGGGCGTCATAATGCTGCGCAATTTGTTTACTATTTTGGTTCTTAAACACTACTTCGAACAACAACATTTTACATATGTAAAGGTAATTATGTCTAATAGATTTGGTTGTAAAGTCCATCACTTCAAAAGTGGCTATCATTCTTTTACAAGCTCGAAGAAAACAGCATAGAAGGGTTGAGAGTTCTTGGCTTCAACAAATCGACGCTAAAAACTATCAAGCCCGACTCTAAAATTCTAAGGGTCGATCAAAAATGCTTAGAAATTCTCCTATGATTTCCGTCCTAAGGCGATTCACCCTAAAATTAAGAAAAATATTTTCTCATTTATGGAAAACTTTCAAAGTTTCAGAAAATTTTTCCATAAATGAGAAAAGGTTTTCTTAATTTTAGGGTGAATCGCCTTAAGACGGATTGCATAGGAGAATTTCTAGTTTTCAGGGCGAATTGTTTTACCAGTGTATAAGAACACTCTTGATTCAAACAATTAAGTACTTCAATCAAGTATCTTTGATATTTTCATTTGACCATTTTGTATTTAAGCACATTTGCGTTTGTAAAACTCTCTCGAATCAACTAGTTTTGTACTTAAATCATGAATTTGTAGTATTTTAGATATTTTGGTACCGCAAATGCAATAGGAAAGTACGAAATTGTTTGACTTCCCCTACTTTCTTAGCACTTTCACCTCAAAAGAGTTTAAACAAGAAAGAAAGTCGGTCAAGCCCGACTATACACATACTCTGTACCAACGAAATTATACACTCAGCTAAAATTTGGATGCTACAGTGGCAGTTGAAAGCAGCGCTGCAGCAGCGAACAGTCTTTTGATCATAACTCGACAACCGTTTGTCCCTGCAGACATAAGAAACATATGTCCCATACATGTCTAACCTCTATCGGTTATCATCTCTGAGATCTTTGCGTTCATACGGACATGACTCGGCTGTTCATGCTGTTCAGGAATATATATACTTTATAGGGTCGGAGATGCTTCCTTCTGGCTGTCACATACTTTTGCACAAACTTATATTACTCTATGTACCTACGGTACAGAGTATGAAAGATATTGAATTAAGATTTTTATGGTATTTGTAAAGATTGTATGTTCGAAATTCTCCTTATAGCTACGAAACTCTTTGGTTCCTGTCCCAGACACCTGGATCTTCTTAAAACTCAACATTTGTGCCACTTTCAAAGCAAACGATTGTAAGCTAGAGAGTTTCCGGTTTCAAGCACTTTAGAAATTGAATTTGAATCATATTCATATTTAAAATCTTTCAAAGAATGTTCAAAATTTATGATATCGGATTTGCAGGATTCGTCTATAAGTCTATAAGATGCCCTCCGGCATCGCTAAGGATGTAGAGAGTCGAACGAAATGTCGTATACAAGTTATCTTAGTGAAACGAATCAAATATCCAATATCCGTTCAAGGTCTCTTCGATCCGCTTCCGCCACTCTCCTCTGTCTTAGGCGAGCTGCCACCAGTTGGTCACACCAAGCTACGAGATGTATTTCGTCACTTGGTCACCCCATCTCAGCTTCGCTTGTCCCACCCTGGGCGCCTTCCTTAAAACGCAGCCGCTGATGCTTTATGCGCTCGACAAGCTCAGTGTCCCCATAGAGCTTGCACAGTTCACGATTCTTTCGGATGCGAAATTCGTTGCCAACTTTTAGACGTCCATAAAGCCTCCGAAGAACTTTTCTCTCAAACACGCCACTTGCCGGCGCATCCGCTGCTGTTAGTGTCCATGCTTCTGCGCTGTATTGCAGGACTGACAGGATGTTACGCGACTTCAAGAGAGATCTCTGCTCTTGAACTGCCTACTGAGCCTGTAGTAGCAACGGTTTGCAATAGTAATTCCTCTTCGAATTTCCAGACTGATGTTGTTGTTGCTGGTTATCGTCGTTCCGAGGTAGACAAAATCCTTAAGACTCGACAGAGAACCGAACCGAACCGAACCGAAACTAACCGTTTTTCTGTGTGGCATTTCAGAAAGAAAGTCAGTTCGGTTTGCGGTTGGGTTTACCAGCTGGAGTAAGCATTTCGGTTCGGTTTAAAGCCGGCTCGGTTCAGAATCGGTTAGCATTCCTGGTTTTAAGTTAATTCAAAGCGATTTCTACTTAATTCATATACAAAAGAGGCGTGGTAAAATCCAATAGATTTGTCTAAGATTTTACTATGCAATTTTTTCCTGAGTTTTGTTAATTGTTCCTTGTTGAAAGGTAAAGTTTAATCCATTATCCAATCATAGTTCATAATGGTTTACCTTACACTTTGATACAAACTTTTTTTAACATAGAAAATGATATCAAATTCAACTAGTTTATTTTAAAATAAAGGAGCTTAAAGTACAAAAAAAAAACATAAAAATAAATTAAAACTATTTTGAGCAGGTCAAAATGACTGTCAGTCCCGACTCTCTGCCTCCCAAAGTTTGTTTCTTTTGCTTATAACTCAACATCCGATCTTTAATAATCCTTTGGTAAATAATGCTGATTACTAAATATGTGTAAAAGGTACAAATTGCGGGGGCGGAAGGTATCAGTAGAGCTCCTACCTCTTACCAACTCGGAGATCTGGATGTTCATACGGACAGACAGACAGAAATGGCTAAATCGAATCGGCTGTGGTTGCTGATCAAGAATATATATATACTTTATGGGATCGGAAATGCTTCCTTCAAACATTCGCACAAACTAAATACACTCTGTGTACCTTTGGTACAGAGTACAAGCTATTGCTCTGAGACAACAGCTTCTACGCTTGGGATAGGTGCTTGTACTTCGACTTCAACTGTATCTGGGGATACCTTGATCTCGGCATCAACAGCAACAGGCTTAGGGCTGGGCCTGCGGCTGGGTAACATAAGTCCTTCCAGTCCACCAAAAGGCGCCTCGATTAGTATGTACATGAAATAGGACAGCAGCATGGTAAATCCAAAATCACCCCAGAAACGTAGCATCTAGGATTAAGCGTGAGTCAAATGGGTCACCAAAAAGAACTCCCAGTTATCTTACCACTTGGTAGTCACTAAAATAGGTGCCGGTGCGCGTTATGCCACCATTCAGACTCTCGATGAGCATGTGAAAGATGTAGGCACTGTAGGAGAGCTTCGATACGGGCTGCCACAGCGGCGACGAGAGGAAGCTGTTGGCCGGACCGCCATAGCCGTGCATGCAGGCGAACACCACCCAACACAGACCCAGGGGCCAGGCTATGCGGCTGAGAGTCTGATAGGAGGCTTCCTCGAACAGGGTTATCGAGGTAATTCCGTAGACGGAGAACATGCAGGTAAAAAGCAGGCCCAAGCCCACAATCCAGCCCAGTAAGGCGGTCAAGCGGTTCAGTTTGAAACTCTTGCCGCGATTCACATGCAGGAAATAGCCAAAGAGGACGCCAACTAGATAGGGTGAGGCACGTGTGTGGGTGGAGTGATACAGCTTGCGTTGTGCCTCCGGCGATTGAGAGCTCCTGCAAGGCAAAGGCTCGGTTAGTTAGACAATTGGGAGCATACCCATAGATACACCTACATGGTTAGCTTGCTGATCATCATCATGCTGAAGAGACACGAGGCCAAGAGTAGCATTAGAACGAAAATGCCAGCGGCTCCCTTTTTGCCCCACTTGTACAGAGCAATCAGTAGCACCGGTGCCAGGATATAGAGTTGCATGTCCACGCCCAGATACCAGGAATGACTCAGACACTAGGCAAAGAGGGCGGTAATTTGAGTAAGTGGTTGGATACTACGCACAAGAGTAATCGATGGACTTACAATATTCGGCGTGGCATAGTTCTGCACATACAAAAGCGTATAGAACCAGGTGTCCTTGCAGCTGCTGAAATCATCAAATGACACAGTGCCAAAAATCGGTCCATCTCCCATCAATGGCAAGATCTTGGTATAGATGAGTATGGCCAGGGCCAACAGAGGCGTCAGACGCAAATAGCGATGCAGGTACATCAATGGTATATTTAGTTTACCCTTCGTTCTGCAGAAAGAAGGCCGGGTTAAGTCCAAGACTTCACATCCTAGCTCACAACTTACTTTTCCATGGAGCGCAGACCGATGACCACCACCAACAGGCCGCTTAGAAAGAAAAATGTGTCCACCGAAAAAACTCCTTGCTTAATGAATGTGCTGAACGGTGAGGTGAACCACTGTAAGAGAGCAGATGTGGACATAAGTGGGGAGCAATCTTAATGCTAAGAATGATTGGCCTACCGGTAGTGCCTGCAAAAGGTTGATGTTGGGTAAACTGGAAGTTATCATGTAGTCATGACCAAAGATCACCCAGATGAGTGACATGCAACGCATTCCATGAAGACACTCGATGACATTTGGATTGCTGCTGTTATCCACAATCCGAAATAGTGAACGAGAATTGGCACGGGCAGAGAAGATCCTTATCAACGGAGGAAGTTCTGAAAAAGGAAGATATAAAGGGGAAAACCATTTAGCGGCTTCAAACATTATTTCAAACCACAACCAATACTCGGTGTCACGGAAATACTTTTCGTTGGCATTAAGTGAAGAAAATGTTACAATTGGTTGAAGTAACAGGAAAGAAAATGATATCATTTAATGCTCTAAGCCAGTGGTCGGCACTATATCCAGTCGATTTCAAATAACAAGCTAAAGCCAAGCCTATTTCAAGCTTAAGTCTGGATCATGACAAGAATTCTGGGATTGAGAAACCCGAGCTCAAGTCAGTCCTGCTCGACTGCGACTGCTGATCTCGTTTAAGATTGATTCTTTCTGTGTATATACGTCTAATAGCCTTGTTCCAATGGCTCATTCTTGGTCTAGATGTTGGAATTCAGTTTGTAAATTTGTAGTTGAATATGCAGTTTTGTTATAGCATTTGCCTTTTGTTCGTGCACATTTAGCCTTTTCCGCTAAAAGTCTAGATTTACTATCGAAATGTTATCGAACAGCCAAATGTTAGCCATAACTAGAGCGTAACTTCATATACCCGTTACTCAGGGTAATTAGTGTTAAATAACCTTATACTGAGCATTAACATTATTTTAAATATTTCAACATTATGTAAGCAAACAGCGCATGCAACGATTTTTAGAACCTGCCCTTTATTATCCGATCTTTATGAAAATTTGTGAGATTGGCCACATACACTTTTTTAATTGCGAGGGCGGTAGGGGGCTGGACCAAAAGTTGAAACAAACTTTATCTACGTGCAGACAATATTAGTCTACATTTAAATTTGGTGGCTCTAGCTCTTCTAGTCTCTGAGATGTTCATACAAACAGACTGACAGTCGGAGAAGGCTATATCGACTTGACAGTTGATGCTTCCTTCTGCCTGTTCCATACGACTTTAGTGCGCCCTTTTTACTCTACGAGTAACGGGTATACAAATAGAGGAAAGTTATCGGCTTGAATACCCTTGCAGTATCTTTTTCTAACCAGTTTGAAGAACATTTCCACTGAAAACAAACAAGTTTTTCTTACCAAGACTACTATTCTGACTCTACTTTTCTATGACAGCCATACTATATAGATGTCTGATTTCGACCAAACTTAGTGGAATCTTGGGAAAGCATAGCAAACTAAGAAATACAAAGTTTGTAGGCGTTGCCATTGAAAACCAAAGAGTTTTTCTCACTAAAAAATGAAAAAATTGCATCAAAAGTACACTCGAAAGAATTCCGCTCTTAGATAAAGAATTTCCCTGCTTTCATAACTTCATAAGGGTAACGAAAATATGGAAAATTCTTGATAAGAATTCTCCCTTCATTATAACTTACTCTCATCCTGGTTGATATAGTAATCATATAACGTAGACAGTCCCATAACAGCACCCATAATGGCTAGAATTACGCTGAAAACGAAAACCGATTAGACCATCTTCCAGTTGCCTGGTTAGCCTGGTTAAAACTTACATGGTAAAAATGGTAAGACCATCAAAGGGTTCGCTCTCATTTGTCTTGCACGTCTTCTCGTTGACCAGCTGCACCTCCGCACTTAGCTCGAGGTGAAGTATCTGCTTGAGTATTCGCCGTAACATGGTGTCCATATGGGTGGCCGAACAGGAGGCAGGAAAGCAAACTGCTGTTTTTATGCTAGGCAGTCTCAAGGCACCGGTTGAAAACTGAGCAAAGCAATATTTGCCCTTCACACTGTGACTGCTGCTCACCGCATGGTCTATATCCACACACTCGTCATAGTTACCCAAGTCCTTCAGATTGCCATAAAGCAAACCCGCAGGTATGGAGCCCCAGGAGTCCAACACTTGGGTGACAAAAACAAAAAAGATTAGGAAAGACCTTAAATTGCAACCACAGGCCAAACTTACTTCTCAGTGCCCAGATGCTGCCGGAGGCCAGACCCTGGGTTATCAGACCAAAGTCAGCCAGGCATTGTAAATCCTGTTGCGTGGGTGCTCTGGTGCTCAACTCATCTTGTAGTAAATCCGCTAGCGTTACATTCTGGTAATGGTCAAAAAACTGATCCGCCAGATAACGCAACTGTTTGGTGCGCTGATACTCAGCTGGGTCAAGGCCCGTCCAGGCGCTCACCAGGCACAGAGAGCTTAGCAAGAGCGTGACAATTAAACTGGTTGCAGCCATTCTTGTGGGTCTTTGCCAAGCAATTGATAGACGAACGTTTTGGCTAGGTTTAATTTATACGATTTGTGTGCTAAGGATAAGGCCGGTCGGCTGTGTGTTATAAGGAACTGATATGGGGAATCAGTCGATAAGTGGATCATTGATTACCAACAGACGGTAGCGATCGGCTGGCCGCGAGCCAGAATTGCTGACTAATAGCACAGTGAAGAGGGCACTAGAGAATTACGCGTCCAACGGCTGATTGAGTCATCCAAATTTGTATTTACCACGAGCGTTATCTTGACCATTGCAAGATGAGCGCCTATCTGGACGAGAATAGGTATCAGATACTGACCTGGGAATTTCGAAGACCGCTCAAGTAAAATCTACTGCTCTACATAGTTTTTATACTCTGTACCGAAGGTACATAGAGTATTATAAGTTTGTGCAAAAGTATGTAACATCCAGAAGTAAGCATCTCCGACCCCATAAAGTATATATATTCTTGATCAGCATCAACAGCCGAGTCGATATAGCCATGTCCGTCTGTCCGTCCGTCCGTCTGTCCGTCTGTCTGTCTGTCTGTCCGTATGAACGCACAGATCTCAGAGATGGTAAGAGATAGAGGTTTGACATGTATGGGACATATGCTTCTTATGTCTGCAGGCAGATCAAGTTTATTTTCAATTTTGGCCACGCCCCCTCCCGCCATCGCAATTTAGAAAAAACGTCATATCTCCCACAGTTTTGAAGATAGATGGCTTGTTTCTTCTGGGCATATTTAGTTATTAGGATAACTTATCGATCCGCCAAAGAAATGAAGAAGATCGGATGAACGGTTTTCGAGTTATGAACAAAAGACAAATTTTCTTGGTACAGAGTATGTTATAGTCGGGCTCGGGCTTGACCGACTTTCTTTCTTGTTATACCATTCAAAATGGGAAAAGGGGCGAATGTATGCAACAAAGAGAGGGAAACCTTTCCGAACCCATAAAGTATATATAAGGTTGTCAAAAAAGTCTTGCGGTATTTCCGCAAGCTTGTCTTTGCAAGCGCGTAGTTCTAGTTGTATTCGTCGCATCGGTTCACGCTAGAGCTTTTTGGAAAGCTCTTTTCACGCGCTAACACGTGTTTGATTTATTGTTGTTTGTTTTTAGTCGTTCGTGAGTTATAGCGTCGCAAACATGGAGCAAAATAAAGAGAAAATACGGCATATTTTACAGTACTACTACGATAAAGGCAAAAATGCATCTCATGCTGCCAATAAAATTTGTGTAGTTTATGGACCCGATACAGTTTCCATTTCCACCGCACAACGATGGTTTCAACGTTTTCGTTCTGGTGCAGAGGTGATCGAAGAAGCGCCACGGTCCGGAAGGCCTGTCGTCGAAAATTGCGATAAAATCGGCTGAATTGATCGAAAGAGACCGGCATAGTAGCAGCCGTAGCATCGGCCAAGAGCTGGGCATGAGTCATCAAACCGTTATAAACCATTTGAAGAAGCTTGGATTCAAAAAGAAGCTCGATGTGTGGGTGCCACACGACTTGACGCAAAAAAACATTTTGGCCCGTATGGATGCATGCGAATCGCTTCTGAATCGCAACAAAATCGACCCGTTTTTGAAGCGGATGGTGACTGGCGATGAAAAGTGGGTCACTTACGACAACGTGAAGCGCAAACGGTCGTGGTCGAAAAGCGGTGAAGCTGCCCAGACGGTGGCCAAGCCTGGATTGACGGCCAGGAAGGTTCTTCTGTGTGTTTGGTGGGATTGGCAGGGAATCATCCACTATGAGCTGCTCCCCTATGGCCAGACGCTCAATTCGGACCTGTACTGCCAACAACTGGACCGCTTGAATGCAGCACTCATGCAGAAGAGGCCATCTTTGATCAACAGAGGCCGAATTGTCTTCCATATCAGGACAACGCCAGGCCACACACATCTTTGGTGACGCGCCAGAAGTTTCGGGAGCTCGGATGGGAGGTTCTTTTGCATCCACCGTATAGTCCGGATCTCGCACCAAGTGATTACCACCTATTTCTGTCCATGGCGAACGAGCTTGGTAGTCGGAAGTTGGCCACAAGAGAGTCCTGTGAAAATTGGCTCTCCGCAGATTTTTAGACCCTGTACCGTAGGTACATAGAGTATTATAAGTTTGTGCAAAAGTATGTAACATCCAGAAGGAAGCATCTCCGACCCCATAAAGTATATATATTCTTGATCAGCATCAACAGCCGAGTCGATATAGCCATGTCCGTCTGTCCGTCTGTCCGTATGAACGCACAGATCTCAGAGATGGTAAGAGATAGAGGTTTGACGTGTATGGGACATATGCTTCTTATGTCTGCAGGCAGATCAAGTTTATTTTCAATTTTGGCCACGCCCCCTCCCGCCCCCGCAATTTAGAAAAAACGTCATATCTCCCACACACAGTTTTGAAGATAGATGGCTTGTTCCTTCTGGACATATTTAGTTATTAGGATAACTTATCGATCCGCCAAAGGAATGAAGAAGATCGGATGAACGGTTTTCGAGTTATGATCAAAAGACAAAATTTCTTGGTACAGAGTATGTTATAGTCGGGCTTGACCGACTTTCTTTCTTGTTGACAATAGGGAAGCGAGCTTCTATAAGAGGGGAATTATGAAGTTGGCATCTCGTTGGGAACTCGTCATCGAACAAAACGGCGCATATTTGACTTAAATCGCATTATTATAACTAATTTTATGAACAATTGAAAATTCAATAAAAATACCGCAAGACTTTTTTGACAACCTTATATATACTTGATCGGCAAGAACAGCCGAGACTATATAGCCATATAGCCCCCTTCCCCTTTTATTCACAAAAAACAGTCACATCCACAATTTACCAGTTGGATCCTTGAGGTACTCTGAAAAGTACAATCAGATCGGACAAAAGTCAACGGAGTTCTAAGCGCTTGTAGAAGCTGGCGGGTATCGCATCGTCAGTTAGAGCTAAAACCGCTAAAAGGACAAATTAATGTTGCCTACTTTCAAGACGATGCTTTAATAGCTGCTTGCAAAAACCGGTTACCTTCAAACTCAAAAAAAAAAACTTAATTTGTTCAATTACGAACCAATCTTTAATTTAGGATTAAGGAATAGCTCGGTTTACTGTGAATTGCCTGGCAATATACTCACATGGGAGCTCAGATAGCCTACTTAACAAGCAGATTCTCATATATTTGTATGCTTCTCAGATTTACGATTATCCCCAATTGAAAATACAGCTAAACTACTTCTTGATAGGTATAATATATTCATTCTGAAGTGCAGCTTAACGCACACCATTCAAGGGCGACTCAAAACTGATTTTAAGGGCGATTCCAATGACTTGGCATCTCATACACACACAAGTCTTTTGCATGTTATCTCTTATCGACGACATATAAAAATATATATAGTTTTATTTGTATTTGCTTGTTGGTTCAAGCATGTTGGGCAGTGATTACCGCCGATTACCCTAAATACCTTCTAAATATATTCAAAACCAATTGCTATCAATTTTCTTGAAATCAAATTTCTTTACCTTTATCTGGGCCATCGAATCGTAGTCGCATCAAAATAATACCACCTGAATAACCTGGGTAACTCTTAAATAGGGATGTCACGAGAAACTCTGGAGATTAGCCGTCGCACAGTGGCCGGATTCGCGAATTTGGCGTTGCAAAAATCATAACTTTTTAACGGAAAGAGATATTTGAAAAGTTTCAAAGGGACGAGGATAGAGAATTCCTGTAGCTTTCGTCTTTGTAGGTTAACAGGGGGATACAGGATCGGCTGCCAAAGTTCATAATTTAATACTCTGAACAAATTTTATGAAAAAGTCTACTTATTTTAATTTTTTTAAATTGATTTATTAAAAATTAAGTTTTAATAATATTAAAAATTAAAAAGAAAATTTATAACAACTTGATTTGTACTTGCTAAAAAAAATTATTTTCATACAAAATTAGTTCTAACTTGGGAATGGTTAATTTTCTTGTAAAATGTTGTCAGTATAGGTATTCATATCATTAGTGCTTAATAGTCTTAATATTTCTGGGGAATATTCGTTGGTTAATTCCGCGAGTGTCCTGATGTGTCTGAGAGATGAGATACGAGGATCAGAGGAGGCCGACAACATGTTGAAAAGGTCTGTATTTTCTTGATGTCGAGATATTTTGCACGTGTTCGCATATCTATACCTTTTGCAGTCCTTGTTTTTGGATTCTTGGGCTTCCTCTGGGTAGATAAAAAATCCACCCACTTGCTAGCTGTAAAGCGGAAAATCAGAAAAGGCCAATTGTAACTACCTATATTATGTGTTACCTATCTCAGTAAATCATAAAATACGCTTTAAAATTTTGCCTGCAACGTTCTTATTCTTCTTCGCTTGTACAGGGTTGTCCATATTCGACGGACCCATCTGGCAACGCCATAACTTTTGACAGAGATGTCAGATCGCTTAATGACATACCGCGTTTGAAGCGTCAGTTCAAGCAGATTTTTACCATGGAACAATACACGCCACGCGAAATAGTTGAAGTTTACATTCAACAGAACAAGTCAATTGTGAAAACTCAACGTGCTTTTAAAAAATTAAAATTTCACATTGAATGGGACCGTAAATAAGCAAAATTGCCGTATTTACGTCTGAAAATATGATAAGTCAAAGTACACTAACAATCCAAAACAGTGGCATTTTTCGGTTTGTGAAAAATTGACCAAGTTTACGCGCCTGTAACATTTTTGTCCGTCAATATGTACAGGGTTGTCCATATTCGACGGACCCATCTGGCAACGCCATAACTTTTGACAGAGATGTCAGATCGCTTAATGACATACCGCGTTTGAAGCGTCAGTCCAAGCAGATTTTTACCATGGAACAATACACGCCACGCGAGCGCTCTGAAATAGTTGAAATTTACATTCAACAGAACAAGTCAATTGTGAAAACTCAACGTGCTTTTAAAAAATTAAAAAATGTGAATAAGAAAACCGTAAATAAGCAAAATTGCCGTATTTACGCCACTGAAAATCCTCAGGAGATTCAAGAAGTGCCTCTTCATGACGAAAAAGTCACAGTTTGGTGCGGCGTTAGTGCGAAAACGGTCATTGGGCCGTTTTTCTTCCAAAATGAAAATGGCCATGCTGTTACCATCAACCAGGAGCGTTATCGCGACATGATGACCAATTTTGTGATGCCAATTATTCGTCGAAAGCGTATGAGGCAGTTCTGGTTTCAACAAGACGGCGCTCCACCGCACACAAGTCGCATAACAATCGATTTTCTGAAGAAATTGTTTCCGGGCCGTTTGATGTCGAAAAGTGGTGATTTGGACTGGCCACCGCGTTCGCCCGATTTGACGCCGCCTGACATCTTCTTGTGGGGATATTTGAAGTCAAAGGTTTACGTTAACAAGCCAAGGACCGTAGAAGAGCTCAAGGACAACATTCGTGAAGAAATAGCCGCTATTCCGGCCGAAATGTTGGCGAAAACGATGGAAAATGCTGCAAAAAGGGCACAATATTCAAAAATTGATGTAAACAAATCTACTTGGAACAAATTAAATGATTAAGATTGCCAATCGCCAAATTTTTTTAAAAAAAACATGGGTCCGTCTAATATGGGCAACCCTGTACTTGTTCTTCCCAAATATTATTTACCTGTAGATTAAATCGCAAATATCAATGTAACGGCTAAGGGGGCAGGTTGTGGCAGCTGCAACTTTTACAATACATTAATAAATAGACTAATATATAATACCTATGCTCCGAAACAACTGAAATCGGGTGAAATTGATATTTTCGAGTCTATCAAAGTTAAAAAACTCAACCAAAAATAGTGTCCACCTAAAACTTGAATGTGGAACATTCAACTTTGAAATAATACAGTTTGTTAATGAATTCACGTTAAGAATTAATGCATCTTTTCAAAAAAATCAAGCAAATTCAAATCGGTATTACCGTTTGGTTTTTATACGTTCACAAAATTGACATTTGTAACCAAAAAAAATTAAAAATTCAGCAGTTTGAAAAATTCTTAAACTTTGAACCACTGTAACAACCAAACTAATTGACCAAATTCAAAAAACAAAAGTTTTTTGGGCTATCTGGGGTTCCCCTTATTGAATTAAAAAAATCGAACATCAAAAATTGATTTTTGCAACGCCAAATTCGCGAATCCGGCCACTGTGCGTCGGTGGTAGAGAAATTATGTGATTTCCTTTGCTTATTTGAATATCCAATACTTCATTTCGCAAATTAAGGTATATGATTCGCTCTTGAGTGTACTTAAGTTCAGTATGAAACTTTCTAGAACCGAAAGTTGACAGATAAAATATCTGAATTAAGAACAAACATTATTGAATTAAGCACATTTTCTAATTACCGTACGATGAAACATTCAGCATTAGCTCGATTTCGACCAAACTTAATGCAAAGGCCTATTGAACTGCTTAAAAAAGTCAGCATCAGTCACTGCAAATAATGATCCGTTTCCGGCAAACAAATGCTCTTTATTATCCTACATTTTTTGCCCCATTAAAAAGTCGCGACTTTGCTTGTTGCTCCCAAAAACAAACAGGTAAACTGCTGCTCGAAAGTGCTTTATGTAAAATAAGGTACAAAATTATATTGCAATTAAATGTCCTGGCTGCTTTCAATGTATTAACTTTTAGACAGGTCCAAAACGGTTTAGTAAAGCCAGCGATGGGATCTTCAACTGAAGGCAGCGAAGGTAAAGGCATAATTAAAAAAAGAAGCTAAACTGAACAAGAAGTCGATATATGGGATTGACAAAAAAAAACAAAATATAGGAATAAGAAAAGGTATTGAAGACCAGAACCTCATACGAAAACGTCGAGGTCTAGTCAACAACTGAGATTCTCATTTGATGTTGCCTTTTGGTTTAAGTGAACTAAAGTTCCAAGGCCTACTGTGGTCGATTGGAAAAAGTATGACACTAACTGGTGCTAAAGGCAGGCTTTTGCAGCACGTTTTTCTAGGTAAGTCTACTTTTGGTGTACTATATAGATTTATGATTTCGACCAAAACTTAGTTTACTAACATGTAAACAGTTTGGAGTCGATTGCACTTAAAACTAAAAAGTTTTGCTCAATAGAACTTCTTTTTCGAAGGATCATTCTTACTGCAGCTATTATGCTATAGTCATCCGATTTTGACAAAACTTTCTAGAATTGTGTGAGAGCATATCACGCATCAAGAACATTTTGTATTCACAGTGAGATACACATTTAAAGAGAAGCGGACTCTAAGTTCAAGTACAAAATATGTTAGATTGAGTACAAAACAGACTTATTATGCTAGCCCTAAGAAGGGTTCAACGGCGAACTATTTTTAAGGGAATCTGTTCTTATAATTCCCAACCGGCTCTATCATATTTTGTACTTATTTTGAGAGCTAATCCGATCTCAGTGGCGGTAAGACCTAAAGGATTGAGAAGTATAAAAAGGAGTCAGATCTTAGACAATTTGTAAAAAAAAGCCGTATATTTTCCACAGCTTTGGAGATAGGTGGTTCGGACATATTTCTCTGGTATGATATTACGCCTGATAGACCGCCCATGAAGGGTTGCAGCGTCCCTTACTCCTATCGCTACCTTTGCTTAGGTTGTTCCGTCTGGCTTATTCCATGTCCAAAAAGTTGGAATTTGCTAGGAAGAGATTGCCGCAGCTTTTCTAATAGAATTTCCCCTAGAAAGCCTATACATCAATCAAACAGCAAGTTTCGCATCCTTATTAATTTCTTACTTTAGCCCCTAACAAACTTATGATAACCCAAGAGCACGTCACTATTTTGCATCATATCTGTTTTAAGATCCCATCTTATCCGTTGCACAAGTATGTGAATTTGTTATTCCATGAAGAATTTTAGATAGTGATTACCGCAGATTTCCCAGAAGGTCGCATTTAACCGTTCATTACGGCGAAAACAGCTTGATTTGTTTATTACAGAAATAAGTATTTTTGCTATCAATATTCATGGAATCGTTGAGGAATAATCAAATTTTTGTTTGACATTATCTGGGCCAGCTAATCAGGGTAGTTGGTGGCCAATTGGCTTTGCATAACTGCTTGAACACATTTTCAACTAATCGGGAACCGATACTCCGAAACCAATTTAGTTCGGAACCCTTGAACTGTCAAACCGTTTTAAGCGAAGTTAAAAGGTTCAGTTCTCAATTGAATGGAAGAAGGTTGTACAAAGGAAACTATTTTGTATGATTTTAGAAGTAAAATGAAATGTCAACCTTATCCCCAGTGGACTAAACATTGCTTCACAATAATTGCTTTATTTCTGAAAGTATTCTGAACTTTGAAACAAATTTAATTAACCAGAACACTCGCTTAAAAGGCCTTAGAGTCGAGGATCTTAAAAAAAAGAGGTGTGTGGGGATTTTATAAGAAATTCTTAAAGAAGAAGAAGTAGAAGGTTTCGCTTCCAAATTCAATTCACCAGAATTTGTAACAGATCCGTTTTTCACAAAAGTTCTAACGCATTCGTTTGAATCTTGTACTACTTTTGTGACACCACAAACAGCAACCCTCGTGAGAATTTCGTATAGTTCTACGTTCAAATAAAATTAACTAAAATGGTTTTATTTTGTTTTTGCTAGGAATCTGTGCTTTCGCGTGAGCACACTTCACAATCATCAAGATATGGATGGGAAAGTGTGCACGCCTCCCGTATATACACAGTATGAGTCAATCTATCATTAGCCAAATAATCAAAACGCCATATCAATTATCATCATGACGAATGTTCAAAAGTTGTACTAGCCAATCCACCAAACTTTTTTCCAATCAGCGTATTTGTAAATCCAAGTGATAATGCTCAATCGTCTTCTTATCGCTGGTAGCCGCTTCTGTTGGATTGTAAGCAAAATGTGAGCCAGACCAACGGTTAGTTTAAAAAATTGCAAAAATTTCAACAATCATGGACATTAAAATAGGTGTTAAGACGATAAACAAAAAATTTCTAAGAGCAGTAGAAGTTCCCTCTTTATTCCATTTGCTGCCATACAGCTGTGAACACCAGCCAGTAGTGTCATTTGACTAAACAAATGGTAAATATAAAATAAACTATTTCGTTATTGAATAATATATGTAAGTACAGCGTACTTTTTCAGATTCAGATAAGTTCCATTCTATTCTATGAGCATATCCCAGGACAGCGTTCCATCTGGCAAAGCAATTATTAAATTAGAAACAGATAGAATCAGTAATATGTTGATAAGATTTATATCAGGATATATTCTTTTGCAACTTGATTACTTTATAAATTGCTAGGCCCATTATAATTTAAACATGGCGCCATTATTAATTTGTCTGACAGTTCACTTACGTGCAACGTAACGTAGTTCAAAATGCAGCACTGTGTGTCGATCAATTACACCAAGCAAGGGCTGCAGTATAGGGTTGTGACTAACAAAGTATATTAATTTCATTCATTATTCGAATTCAGCCATTATTTTTGCCTAATTTAACTTAGTATTTAATGCAAATTTAATTGCATATTTGTGAAAGTATCGATTAGTTCGGCCGCAACTATCGAGTAAGCCAGCCAATCGATACGACTATCTGGCTATCGATAACTTCTGTCAACCCTGGTTAGCTGTCAGTTCGCTTTTCCTTTCTTTCCGGTCTCTGCTCCATAGAAGACGCAAAGTATGTGTAAAATTTTTTGTTAAAAATTGTTTTTAAAGATAGAACGAAAACAAATTGAATATTTTTTTGCAAGTGAGCCAAAAGCGATCAAGCAGCAAAGTGCATTTTACTCATAATTTGTCAACTTAACCGCAATTAAACTAGAAAACTCGGCAAATGTGTTTGCATGCGTGTGCGTGTGTGTGTGTGTGCGAAGGCAGAGTTAACCTAGACACGCGGAGTGCCATGAGATGACAGGCGCGTGGCAGCAACTCCTTTAGTTTTGTTAAATTTGAATGTTTGAAACCATAATTGTCACATTAAACGGAGGATTGTGATATTTATTACATCTTCCTGGAGTCATGAACTCAAAATGGCGCTCCCTCAGCCAAATAGAGGGGATGTTTACAATTGACAATACACACTAAACCATTCCTTTTTTTTCTATTTTTTTTCTGTTTCTGTGCAGCATGTTTATGCCAAAGGCTCACCGTGTCGCCATTTATGAGTACCTCTTCAAAGAGGGCGTCATTGTGGCCAAAAAGGATTTCCATGCCCAGAAGCATCCTGAACTGGAGTCGATTCCCAATCTCCATGTGATCAAGGCTCTGCAGTCATTGCACTCTCGCGGCCTGGTCAAGGAACAGTTCGCCTGGCGCCACTACTACTGGTATCTGACCAACGAGGGTATCGAGGAGCTGCGCAGCTATCTGCACTTGCCGCCCGAGATTGTGCCCTCAACCCTGAAGCGTCCCGCACGCTCGGAGACAGTGCGTCCCCGTCCCACTGCCGGTGGCCCACGCGGCCCTGGCGATGCCTCCAAGACCGGCGAGGATCGTTCGGCCTACAGACGTGCCCCTGGCGGCAGTGGTGTGGACAAGAAGGGTGATGTTGGTGCCGGCGCCGGTGAGGTCGAGTTCCGTGGCGGTTTCGGACGTGGCTCGCGCAACTAAACGGGGCGCGCGTGTAGCGTTAACATTTTTTTTTTATAAAAAGAAAAAAAATAAATTAAAACAAAGTAAAAGGAAAAGTTGACGAAGATGATTCCCACAACAACAAATTGAACAAAATCCAGGTGTTATGATTTGGGATTAGGCGTCCAGAGGAGAGCAGTCTCTGTGATTTGGTTTTATCTCTGACAAGGAAGCCACATGGAGATTATTTGATTAAGCCTTCTGGAGGATCAAGCATAAAAGTTTACACATTGATTAAGCTTTCTCAATGGCATGATGTCAGTTTGGTCAGTTTCAGGGTGCAAATTTATAACGCTGGTTCAGAGGAACTCTATCTCAAAGCAGCAGAGAGAATAAGAACCATTATTGCTGGACAACCAAATTCAGGGGACGATTGGCGGTGGATTGTTCTGAACATGCTTAACATGACGTGATGTTTTTAGAGCTTCTTTATAGAAATTCATGCAATTACTAAAGTTTTGTATATTTCTTTCCCATGAAGCCCTATGGCGGAAGGAAGACTTGCAACGCCACCCCGTTTCTGGACCGGACAGCTGCGATTAAGCCGGCTCAACTAAACACCTCGAGTGCTCAGGAGTTTCCAATAAATGACCAGTAGTAGTAGTAGGACCCTTGCAGGCCTCAAACAGATCAACACAGGATTAGAAGTGAAGATTGAATTTACATTTAGCGTGGGCTATTTAAGTGTGCCGCTATGGAATCTTGAACATAATAGGAAGAACAATCGAATGATACTGTTAGCTTTAACTATGACAAAGGCAGCGAAAGGGATCGAGACATAGTTGGTATACAGGAACCTATATAATTTGCATATTTAAACAGAAACTCATTCGGCCTTGTTCTCAATTCCACTTCCTCAAATGTGTGGCGATTTGAAGTACAAATCTAGGACTAGAACAAAACGTGTTTTAAACCACAAAACGGGTGTGAGTTGGAATTGAGAACAAGGTTCAGCATATTTTGCAGATTTTTCTTCATTTTAATGTATTCTCTTAGGAGAGTTTTGCACCTCAACACCTTATATATACCGGTATACACTTGTGGTCCATCAAATCTTTACAATAATCTAAGCTGTTATGAAAAATTGTCCATATTTTGCCACACTTGGGACCATTCAATACACACCTTCCTTTATAATCTAAACATCAAGCGCTTTCATAAAGTATTTATAAGAAAAATTTGCAAAATTTCAGTGCTTTTGGACTTTGAAGACAAAACTTACATGGCCTAGATTGCTTGCCACCTCCGGCGTTTCTGTCGCTCTCAAAACTGGCCTGCCGCTCAACTAGTTTATTGCGTCGCGCTTGCGATTCTTCAATAGACTCATCAGCATGCTGGGATACAAAGTGTTCACCGACATATCCGTCGATAGCTCGCCTGTTCCAACGTTTCGACAGCCATCCCATCCATTATCCCTAAGCCGTTCTCTGCAGTGTACAAGGGATATTCTTCAAGAGACTAATCGGCATGCTAGGACTAAAAGTGTTCAGCAAAATTGCTGCCGTCGATTGCTGGCCTGCTCTGACGTTTCGGCAGCTAACTGATCCGTTATCCCGAAGCCATTCTTTGCTGTTTACTTGGGGAAATTTAAGATATTTTCGATAGAATGTCTAAAAATACAGCTTGGAACTTGGTCCGGACTAAAAGCAACAAATTTTTTAAGATTTTCATTAACTAAAGGCATGAAAGTGAGAGAGTAGGTGTAAGGTCTTGTATTATTGTAAGCATAAGATAAGCACTCAGATCAATCTGGTTTTTTCCCTTTCCCTGTACTAACCCAGTAGTTCTTTTATGTGTTAGATAACCGGTTCGACACAGCAGCAGTCCCGGCAGTCAGCTAAGGGTAGCCAACGAGCAGCACAGAAAGACCATAAGATCACACATGAGTTACTGCCATTCGCCAGGCAGCTTTAAGACCAATGTCTGTCATTCTCCATTAACCACATGGCAGCTAGTTAGAGGTAACCATTGGACCAGCAGATCGGTGCAGCAACATATAGCGACTATACAAGAGATAACCGCACACTGCCCAAAGGGCCAAGCCGATCAAACTCTCTCAATCTCTTGGGTTGTGTGCTGCTAACTTTCGCATAAAAGAAACGGACCTGCAATTAATATCCCGAGGCGGATTCGATCCCACGATCTACACAGCCGGCTGCATCACATTCGGCCACGATTCCCAGAGGCTGTACATAAAATGTGGGGACAGCCTTCGGATAGCACATCCTCTTAAAAGGAGCCCCATTCTTCTTGTAAGAAGTAAGACAGATTCTGTGGCGGATCTAGGAAAGGGGTTTAAAATATATGCAAAGAGCCAGAATCCTGAAGTATTAAAAAAGTGTAAAATATATAGAATTGGCCACTGGGGAGATCTTCAGCAGCTTTAGCCCCCCCCTGCTAGATCCGCTGCTGGACAGATTATCCTCTTCTTTGATCTGCAAGAGGCAGCTAATTCATAATTTTCTACAACTTGTGGATTTTTATTAAACTGGGCGAAAAGTTCGACGTAATGTAATAATAAGGCAAATAACGTTTTTATTCCCTAGCATAGTTGTCCTCGCAAAATTGTCCGGATTTTTGTCACGCAAACATCTCCGACCACATAAAGTATATATATTCTTGATCAGCACATCGAGCTGAGTTGATTAAGCCATGTCCGTCTGTTTCTATGCCATCTCCTCCATCAGTTTGAAAGCTATCTTCACCCAACTTAGCACAAAGTCTTTAAGTACAAATACGCTGCACATTTGTGGGAACCAGATCAGATCGGATGACTATAGCAAATAGCTGTCATAGGAATAATCGGTCGAAAAACTAGTTTAAGTGAGAAAAACTTGTTTGTTTTCAATGGAAATGCCTCCAAACTCGACCTTTACTAATTATCTATGCTTCTTCATGATGCTGCCAAGCTTGGTCGAAATCGGACATCTATATAGTACAGCTGCCATAGAAAAGAAAGGTTAGAAAAATAGTCTCAGTAAGAAAAACTATTTTTATTTCAATGTAAACCTCTTTAAAATTGGCATATATTTATTTTAGAAGCTTTCACACGATTCTTCAAAGTTTTGTCAAAATCTGATGACTCTAGGTTATACCTGTCATTGGAATGATCGGTCGAAAAACTAGTTTTAGTGAGAAAAACTTGCTTGTACATGCTTTCTTACTAATTCCACTTATAATGGTCGAAATCGGACAACTATATAGTATAGCTGTCGTAGAAAAGTAGAGTTTGAAAAGAAGTCTTAGTGAGAAAAACTTTTTTGTTTTCAATGGAAATGTCCTTAAAATGGGCATTTGTTTATTTGATATGCTTTTATGCAATTCTACAAAGTCTTGTCAAAATCGGATGACTATAGCATATAGCTGTAGTACGAATGACTGGTCGAAAAAGATGTTCTATTGAGAAAAACTTTTTAGTTCTAAGTGCAATCGACTCCAAATTGCTTACATCTTAGTTTGTTAGGCTTTTGCATGATTCCAATTAGTTTTGTCGAAATCGGACATACAAATAATATAGCTTCCGTATAAGATAAGGTACGAAAAGTGGCCTAAGTTAGAAAAGCATGCTGCATGGGTACACAAACTTCTGCCTAGCAGACGTTAACTTTCCTCTATTTTCAATACCCTTTTGCACCAGTTAGTGCCATTCTTCATTCAATCGACCAAAGTAGGCCTTGGAACTTTAGTTCACTTTAACCAAAAGGCAACATCAATTGAAAATCTCAGTTGTTGACTAGACCTCCACGCTTTCGTATGAGGTTCTAGTCGTCAATATCTTTTCTTATTCCTATATTTTGTTTTTTTTTGTTGGCATTTGTTCTATGTTCTTCTTAATTTGTGTTTGTTGCTACTCCCATATTTCGACTTGTTCTTCAGTTGCTCATTTTTTTTATTGTGCCTTCTCCTTCGCTGTCTTCAGTAGAAGATCCCATTGCTGGTTTTACTAAACCGTTGTGGACTTGTTTGAAAGTTCATACACTTAAAGCGGCAAGGGTGTTAAATTGCAATATAGTTTCTTACTTTATTTTACATCAAGCACTTCCAAGCAGCAGTTTTCTTTAATTTTCTAGTCAAATGTGAACATCTATTTCCGTTCGCAAACACGAATTAGGTCCTTGGCCAAAGATGCTGTAACCTTTTGGTTTCAGCAAACAAAGTTCTAAGTATTTCGAGGTTTTTAGAATCGATAGACATTCGGCCCAAGTTAATACATATTATGTCACGAAGTTCTAACTTGAAAATAGTGGCTCGCACAGTTTTTTACGGCTTAAGGAAAGAGCAATGAAAATGTTCCGTATATGAAACAAACTTGATCTATATACCTATCTGGTAGAGAGCTGCACGAGTAAGTAAAAAAGTAACATGCTACTACTCGGCGAATACGATTACTTTTAGTAAAAAAAAGGCATCGTAGCATGGTGAGATATATTTTTCAATATTTTCTTGTATCACACAAACTAAAATGGGATACAAATATTATCCAAATCTTGTTCATTAAATTATTGAAATTTCTATTCATCTGCAAATTTTGACAACCATCTGTTAAGTCTTCTAGCATCACCCTTACTACCTCTTTTTGTATGGAGCAGCTGAATTGCTTCTAGGAATACCACAAGGTAGCGCAACCGGATGTACCTTTTCGCATGCGCTTGAATTTCTCGAATCCCAGGGCTGAAACACACACAAAAGCCCAGGGCCACAAAGACAATTTTAGGCTTTCTATGTAGAATTTACCTCCTGCACCAGGAAATCGAGAGCGACCATGTCAGTGCGATATACCCGATTACATCTTAGACTCTGTGAGAATATCGAAGCTGCGCAAGGCGCTACCTTGTTATTATTGCAGAATTGTTTAGTTTCAGTCTGACACTCGTCGTGTCAGGTTGAGTTTTCTTCTTAATCCTCAGTATTTTACTTTTTATTACTTGCAAAGGATATTTTTCCAAAACTCTTGGAAGTCCTCAAAAAAAGTGAGCAAGAAAACTACCAAAATATACAAATTTTTTGTTATCTGCCGGCTTTTATATGATCGGAAATCAATTTCATTTTTAAGATATCTTAAATTATTTTGTTTGGCTTCTGCCTCTGGCCAAATGTTTGAGATGGAGGATAGAAAAATATTCCTCTCTGATTTTGTGAACTTGCTAAAAGTGTATGTCAATGCCTTTGGGATCAATTTACGCTAGAGCTTCTCTGGCTAATTTACTAAAAACAGCACAAATTGCCAAGATGGCCTGTGGGTCTCCTTCCGTGCATCCAAAAGTCTGACGGATTTCGGCGAGACAGCTTGTGTGGGCCGGCAATCGGTCTCTATATCTGCTGGTTTGGCGGTTGATGTGAGAGCAAACTGTTAGAATGCCAGGTTCTGCATAGTTCCGACCGTTTTAAGGTAGGTCTGCTGCGAGTGCAGCAGGTCCTGGTCGATTTGATAATAATCATTCAAGCTAATAATGCTGGATTCTTAGTATCTTTAAGCTGTCAGCCAATGCATCTGCCATCCAGTATGACGCCACTGCCGCTGGAACACTTCTTCTATCAACTCAAACGACTTCACACATAAATCAACTTTTTCTACAAAAAAGAAATAAAATTTGTATTGTATTATTTCTGGAATATTTACAGCTACGGTCTTGTTTCATTAATTCTTATCCGGGGCTAAGTGAGTAAGCCCCACCAATTCTACACTTAGACGAGAGTTCTTTAAAAATACTTTGTGGATTGAAGGGATTTAGCCGAGCAGCTATCGTCGCTTGATGGAGATTTTCCCTTTTGCCAGATGCGACATGTTGATCTTGACTTTGCTCTCGTTCGAACGTTTTACCCAAACCTGCAAGGATGCAAAAGGATGATTAGTTGTTTGTTGGACACATTAAATGGACAAATGCAACTTACCACTTCATTTCCAATGGCTGTTATGGTGGCCGCAAATTTACTCATATCCTTGCCCTCCACATAGACTTGCTGGCCACGGCAGAACCAGCGACGCTCGTACAACAGCTTGTTATCCTCGATGCGTGTCTCCACATAGCTGGCCGAGGCTGGCGGCTCCGAAGACAGCAAATTGTGGGTCATTTGCTGCTGTTGTTGCTGCTGCTGCTGCTGGGCATTGGCATAGCTGTTGGCCAGGCCATTTTGCTGCAGGCTCAGGGGCTTGCCACGCTGAATCATCTTGAGATCGGACTCAATTTCCTTGTCATCCAGCTGATAGACCAGTAGTTGACCCGTGGCAGGCTTGCGGCGTTTTTCAATAACAGGCAGTGGTTCATTGGGACGGCGACGCAACTTGCGAGTGACTGTTGTTTTGATCTCCATGGAGTCGTTGGTCAGCTCAAGGCTGTAGCGTTCATTCTCTATCTGGCGCTTACGATCCTCGAAGTCGGCTATGAGATTATCCTTGAGATCCATCATCTTTTCATCGTATTCTTTCTGGGCGGCTTTCTTCTCCAGAATGTAGTCGCGCTCGACGCACTCCCGCATATACTCTTTGTAGATCTCGTTGAGACGCCGTCGTTCCTTGAGCTGATTCTCCAGTTTCTTTAAGCGCTTAACGTACTCGGGATGTTGCAGATGATGCAGCTCATCCATTTGCTTGTGCAGATTGATCAACTTGTGCTGGTACATTCTGCAAGAGGAATAGAAAATGACTCTCTGTCTGGGTATATTTGGGTGAGGACTTACTGTTCCTTCAGCTCGCTGTTGCTGCCCATATTATTGTTGTTGTTGCAGCTGCTGGACGAGGAGATGCCATTCGTGGTCATGCCACCATAGCGATTCAGGTTTGGGCTACGAAACTCCGTTTCGCTGGCATCATCCGTATCTGCAATTGGAGGGACTATATTGTGGCCCGAGGAGTGGAGGAGGTATTCTTTGGGTATATTACCTTCTTCGCTCCGTTCATCACCAATGGACTCGTCGTCGTAGTTGTCGCCTCCAGCAAACAGATTGTAGTAGGCGGACATTGTGGTTGGATCTGGTGCATGGAATGGAGTACCACAAAAATGTTAGTTTCTGGTTAATGTGACCACAATCGTCTTCTTTTGATTAGGGTGGCCACATTTGTTTTTTTTACATATTAGTGCGACCACCCTTAATGGATTAGGGAGACCATCTTTGATCAACTATCGACCTATCGAAATACAGCCCTGCAAAAATATCGATTTTGAATTCAAATTTAAATATATTAAGGGACTGCCTGGATTTGAAATGCATTTCAGTGCAACTATTATAGGTTATGTTAATAATAAGTTGTCAATGCACTTTGTTTTGTTTTTCAATTCAAAAATGTTTGTGAGTGCTTATGTGTGGATTTCAATGGTCGTATTCCCTCAACCCAAATTAAATGTTTGGCAAAACAGCTGATTTGCTTGAATAGTTTTCAGTAATCAGTTCTGTCTGCCGTGATTTGGCACTAATTATTTTTTTTGTTGATCATTTCCCTGCTTACCCCTGCCTTACAGCCTAACAAACTAGCATTATTAAATCTATAGATATATGACACTTGAATATTTTCTCATTTTGCGCTGACACATATTCGAAAATGCTGTCGTCAAGCAGATGGTGGGATGCTGCGGCTTCTGCTTCTGGCTGCTGACGCTCAACCCACGCAAGTGAAGGCGAATTTGCCTCAGTTGAGAAATTAGTGAATTATACAAGAATTCCATGCTAAATCATCGCAAGCAAATTTTGATTGATTTGTGCTAGAAGAAGATCAGGCGGAGGAGGCTACGGGATGACATGCCGCAAAATTATTTGAATGTTCTCGACTGCGTTGTTGCTGGTGACGTGGGCATTGGCTGCTCTTGCTCATCTACTTAGTGGCTCTAGGTCTTAGTAGAGACTTTGTCGCCTTGAAGGTCGCACAAATTCGATGAAAATGAGTTTATTGTTTGGACTGCATACTTGGTGAGGGGGCATTAACGGCCGGCATTCGATATGTGGGCGATGCCAAGACCAAAAAAACAAAACGCAAAAAATAAAAGCAAAAAAACAAAAATCAACATCTCAGCATCATTTTGCTCTTGTTGATGATGATTGTGATATTTATTTTTGTAATTCATGATTGAATTTATTGTTATTATTATGAGTATTATTTGGTTGTGTTTTCGTTTTTTTTTTTATGGTGTCGTTGCCGTCGTGAATCGTGACAAATGCAACCTATCTATATGAATTAACCAAAACAATATTTAAAATATAGAAAAAGTTTCTAGAACAGAGCAAGTCAACATATGATGTTGCCAAACTTTTAAGGCCTGCACAAAAACGTTATAGAATTCCCATCGGGAAAGGCTTGGTCCAATCAATTCCTACGACTATCGAATTCTCGAATCGAATTCGATTAAATACCGATATAAAACATACTTTAAAAGGGGAAAATATTTTTAATTTGGTATTGAAATGCAACTCATTACGATCTTCGATGGACAAAATGAAAGCTATTTTTTATTTCAATAATTTGATAATATTTTTTAACCTATAAGAATATAACGAACGCAGCTTAAGTCCAACACTAAATCTCCAAAAATCTCTTAAATCTATCGTATGCAGTTTTAAGGACATTATGAATGGATGGATGGATTAGGGTTGGACATTTTGCAGGTGCAGAACCGGTTCCGAAACCGCTAAAAACTGGAAACGGTTGAAAAGTGATTCGATGACATATCTCAGTAGTAATTCAAGTTTCGAACTTGAAATTTTGTGAGTAGGTTGGTATTGTAAAACAATATACAATTGGAGTTTGTTGGTGCACAAGTTCTAAAATGAAAAAAAAACTCATTCATTATTTTGTGAATCTTTATGAGATTACCGCGGGATGAGCTCAATCTTTTTGGCCTTGAGAAAAATATGGAATCAAATCAAACGTACTCTGTTTTCAATACGGTTTCGGATTGATATAGTGTATACATTTTGCTTCAGCATATTATATAGATATACATAAGATGAGTTAGAAGCATAAACTGAATTGATGGTTTTCGTTTCTGGTTAACCTTTCTGTGGAAATGGCCCTTCTAACATCGAATTCCATTAATGATTACTCCTGGAGAAGGCAGTATTAAGTCTTAGATTTAGGGTTGGTGTTTCACTCGACTTTCCAGATTTTGAGCATCCTCCACAAAGTTTATTTAGTCTTTGAAAAGTGCCCCATATATTTCTATGGTAAGTCAAATGAGTCCTTAATATTTTGAAATGACATTGTTGTCGGCAATATTCCTTTCAATGTTCCGCCCGTATATTTACGTGTCATGGTACCATTTCGAGTGGAGACTCAAAGGGTCAATTAGGCGCTTAATGATTTTATAATTGTTACTGCCAGTTGTAAGTAAAAACTAAATATACATATAATTAGACAACAAATTTTGCTAAGTTACAAGTAGAAAGTATTTGTAAAAAGATACAAGTTTAGCTCTCTCATTTGCCTGGAAATTTCTCGAAGTGTGCTTACCCTCTCCTTATGTTTTGTATTAATCATAAAATCTTCCCCTAAAAGGACACATCCGAGTTGTTCAACAATGTCATCTTAGTCATCTCGTCGATCTCCATTTGTTTACAAACAATCCGATGTGAAATGGAAATGTGACGCCAACATTGCCGCCGCCCACGTGTACACGGAGCGTTGCCTGGCAATTTACAAAGCTGCCTCATAAAATAGTGTCTCCCCGGTTGTTTGCCCTAAAACGGCAGCGAGTGTTGAGCGTTGTTTTAAGCCAGAAACCGGTTGCCGGTTACACTTCCACTTCCACCCACCCACCTAACCGATATTAACCACAAGTCAGCCGCCGCAGCAGCTCAACTAACTGTTTTCTACGGGTATCTGTCTATTTTTAGACGCTTAGACAATTTACAGCAATTGAAATTGGATGCCACAAGGCTTACCATTCATGTGTGAGTGTGTGTGAGTTGGAGTGCACTTGTGGAGCCGGTGTGAGCTCACCTCCAAGTCGTGATTAAACGCTGCATTTCTAATTTCTCCCACACACTTTGCAATTAAACGAAATAAGCTGGAAGGGGGCATTACATTTTGGGGGCTCATCTAAGCGAAATGTGAATACCCTTTCTGAAAGACAATTGTGAAAAGATCTGGGCCCAAGGTGCCAAGACAAGCTTCTCTGCACTTCTATAGCTTGAGTTGTTAAATCTAATAAAATTCTCTCCGTCAGTTTTAAAGCTATCGCGACCAAACTTTGCGCGAAGTCTTCTGGTACAAATACGCTGCACTGTTGTCGGAACCAGCCGGATCGGATGTCTATAACATATAGAACGATCGGTCGAAATGCAAACGTCTCCAAACTCCGTATTTACTAGTTTTAGATGCTTCTCCATAATTCTGCCAAATTTGGTCGAGATCGGACATCTATATAGCATAGCAGTCATACAAAAGTAGAGTCAGAAAAGTAGTTTATTATCAGTGGACATGTTCTTCAATTTAGTTAAAAAACGTGCTGCAAGAGTATACAAACTTCGGCCGAGCCGAAGTTAACTTTCCTCTATTTTTTTTAATAACTTTACCTACCCTTTCTCTCGGTCTCGAACTCAAGACTTTGCACTTTACTAAACATACGAAGTGGACATCTCAACGCAGATGACTATTGACATCGCGTGTGATAGTACGACAACAAAGTAAAGAATGTAAGGCGAAAAATCACAGCTCATTCAGCTGAGCATTAAAAAGCAATATACACAGCATATATTATCATGAAAATGGTCCTAGACTTTAGCAGAACCTAAAATTAGCTGCCTAATTTGATCAGCTTTCTTCTCCTGTTCAATTTCCCTTAGCACTTTCTCATGGACCACTCGAAATTTTTATTAAAAGTTCTTTTTTGGGGAACAGCAACTCTAATAATAGCTAATTAAGTCCGCTTTGGGTTGAGGTTCTGCAGGTCTTAAGTTTAGAAGACAACCCTCGAACTGACTATGGTCTAAAGTTGCATAAAAATAATACAATGAACAGTCTTTTACGAACCAATTGCGTCAAACTATCACAGTGCCCAGTCATTGGGTAAGTGTATACATGTGAGCATCCGAAGAGCGAACCACCACTCTCAAGTCCATTCACTTGCTGCCAGTATGGGAGAGAGCGCGTTTCGAGTACCTGGCCGTGTGGATGTGTGTGGGTGCTTACGCTCTCGCTCTCTTGGGCAAGCGGCGCTCTTGCGGCTGCCTGTGGTTGTGGTGTTGGCGGCGCTATAAAAGCGTCAACACACCGAAAATGCAAAACAGTCTACCACAAAAAATTGAATCGCGGCAACTTGTGCGAGATACAAGAGAATCCAATACAAACGGGAACTAAACATTTTTGTGTGTTTTTTTTTGGAGTACGTCTAATTAGTAAAGTGAACCAGAGAGTCCAAAGAACTCCGCGAGTGAAAAGCCACAAAGAAAATCAAAGCGTCAATAAAACAACAACAGCAACAAAATGGCAGAGGCTAACAAGAGAAATATTCCCATCAAATTGGGCGACTTCAGCGTCATTGATACGGAGTTCAGCAATATACGCGAACGCTTCGACTCGGAGATGCGTAAAATGGAGGAGGAGATGGCCAAGTTCCGTCACGAGCTGATGAATCGTGAGGCCAATTTCTTCGAATCAACCAGGTAAGAGATTAAACAGTTATCGATAACGGATAACAGACTGATCAGCTGTTCAGGGGTAGGGGTATGTACATGTATAAAGTCCGTTAGCTGTTAGGTCATCTCGAACACATATTTTTCTGGGGGGGGGGGCGCACTAAATATAGGCATCACCACACACATTGCCTCTGGAGCACGTAGGCAAGACAAGACATCAACCACCAACGGCGAAACCCCGAAATGCCCCAGATACATTTCTTGTTCTAGTTATACTTAGCCAACGAAGAACACACGCGGGGGAAGGATGAGTATGAGTCACTCTCTCTCTCTCTCTCTCTGTCTGTAGTTGCCGCACACATGTTTCCACCCTTCCGCACTGACACCCGCGCCAAAATTCCACACAGCTGTTTAAGTTGTTTGGCTACACTGGGGAAAATGTAGGTAGGTGCCGCAAGGGGGGTTTGCCCTGATTTTCTGAGGAGTCAGAGCCATAGTTTCAATTTGGATATATCAGCCGTGCTCCCTATTACACTTACGCAAAAGGGTGGCGATTTTAGGATCTAGATTGGTCGAGAAACTAGTATGAATTGGCATATTTCGTGACATTATATTAACCTTTCCAAAGGAAATCACACACTCACAGACCCAGTCGGTGCTTGGCATTGATGAAGTGTTGTCACCTAAAGTACCTTTCTAGAAGCTAGATGAGCTCAGATGTTTCCGCGCCTCATGATTGATAGCTCCTTTTCAAGTCAGATTCATTTGTTCTGGAAATGGAATTTGTGAGTTGAACTTTTTTGTTTTTGGAGAAATCTTAGCTTTTCAGAGGTGTTTAAGGGCATGAGCCGTCATACAGACTGAAAAAAGAGCTGTAATTTTCCAGTAGAGTCTTAAGGTTATGGTGCGAGATCTAGGGCTTATACTATTCCACTCAGATTTGGGTCATTCTACTCTGAATGTATCATCCGATATGTGTACTGTATAGATATGTGAGTAGATTCCTTTTAGCCTTTTTTAAACTTAGACCTTTTAGGGCCGATTTCACATCTTCTATTTAGCTGATATGTGTCGGATAAACTCCAAATTACCTCTGTTATATGGTAGTTTATATAACAGATAGTGCTATGCAGAAGATGTGAAATCGGATCTTACTTGTCAACATTTTCGGATGAACCAATCTAAGAGTAAAAACCGGTTCAGTTTAGGTAGTTTGGGTTCCTCTAACTAGACCATCTAAAGCTTCTTTATTTATGTACACTTCAACCCGAACTGGACCATCTCTGTTTCGTTTCGGATATTAACTTGGAACCCTTTTTTTATACTTCCAATATTTTGCTCTAGTACTAATGTTGTTAATATCGTAACGATAGATTGTCTTATAGATATATTTGTTAGCCGATATGCAATATTCCCAGATAATATATATTTGGTGTTATTTGTATCGTCCATCTTAAGAAATTTCAATGGTTCTGTCTCACTTTATATCGTGGGTTGTAAACCATCCAAAAGTATCGGAAATTTCGAAGTTTTCTAAAAATTTGAAATGTAAATTATCGCGATCCCTAGGTGCATTTTAAAAATCATACTCAAATTTAGAATTCCCAAACAGTTATAGTAATGCTGGCATGAGAAGGCAGCTGCTGACTTACAGTCGATGGGCAAAGACTACTGTAGAGAAAACCGAAAGGTTCTTGAAGCAGCTGTATGGAGGACCAGTCTCCTTTGCGGTGTTGCTTGTGACTGTTTAAGATTTAAAATGGCAATACAAGCAAGTACTTAGTAGAAAGTAGAGTGTACCTTCCATTTTCATAGACTAGGCCCTTTGGCAGACGTTAAAGAGAACGTTTAAAAGATCATATTGTTAGAGTTCCAATCCCTTGTGGGGACATCTGTTAAATTCTCCTTCAAAACTCTCTTCCAACGAACTCTTTTATAAGCCGAGGCTTAAGCCATGTCCAGCTTTTATTGCTGATTTCTGCTTTTCTCTACCAGCAGTCCTTATCCAAGTTTCTACCAGGTTTCACTCCATGTTGTTTTCACTTTTTCGCAGTGTATTTCCTACTGATCATAGTAATTAATGTTATAGTCTAAATTGCAATCAGCTATCTGGAAGAACTAAGGCCATAGTTACCATAAGAACCTTAGCCTTCACATTGGGTTCGAGCGTAGCCTTGAGAATAAATCTCAAAACAATATCTACAAAATATATGCAAAATGTCATTTTTAGATTTGCAAATATTGAACAAAAAGTCAGTTTTGAGTTTACTTGTACTTGAGCTTTTCACGTTTGAGCACACTGAATTTCTTGATTGTTTTGTTAAAAGTTCATAAATCCCTCAAGATACCGTGTTCATCTCCAGACATCTTTGAAAAAGCTGGGCCAAATCTTTTGGGTGGAGAAAAACTGAAGATGCAAAGACTGTTTGTTTTTTTTTTTGTTAAATTTTGACTCGTAGTTTTTCAAATTTATTTACGATGAGGCATAACGGTATTTTTGTTGTTTATGCACAAAGAAAATCTTGTGAGGCTGCCAGATATATACATACACGGCTCACCTGCCTCTTATATGTACAAGCATACATACCCCTACATACTTGTGTCTGTACAAAAATATACATAATTTAAATATTTACTAAATAAACAGACAATGCGTCCATTAAATAGCGTCGCGGTTGCGCGCCTTCGACTTGGTGTGGGCGCCCACTTTCTGTGGCCGACCTCAGTCTATGACATAATCGAACCAATTTGGGTTTTTTCTTTCATGTTGTGTTGCCGGTTGCATTTTGCATGGACACAACACTTCTCGCAGCCCAAACAAACTTCCATTTCCATGGCACCTGTGTGTGCGTGTGTTTGTCCTGGCTCTGCAGGTGTTTTCTGGGTTAAGCCAGAACGAAATTATTGATGCGTGGCTAATTCATTTGACCTTTGACATTTGTATGTGTGGCGGCGATTAATGGGGCCAGTTGGATGAGTCAGCCAGCGAATTTTGGATCCCCCCTACCACTTCACCGGACATACATATATCAATTCATATGATTGCCATGCCATTGATCAATATACATAAATAAACAGACGCGTCATCGTCATCTGGTTACGCAAAGTAAGGAGGAACATGTGCAAACTACTAATTGAATTCTCTAGAGTGTTCAAGTGCCCAATGCCAGCATGAATTTAAATGGATTGCTGTGTGGGTGCAAAGAGAGAGAGAGAGAGAGAGATGGATGTTGATCAGCTGATCATGAAGACGATGTTGGGCACGTAGTGGCCCATTATTTGGCTTAGAAATTAATCAAATTAAGTCAAATTTAAATGTGACATTGCGATTTGGCTTCTGATTTTATTTCAGATCAAATTTTTTCCATAGTATAGTGGTTCTGCCGTATGTCAACGAACCGAATCATGTATATCTGCTATATTACCTATCAGTTCTGGTATTTGTCAACTTCTTTAAGAAGAATTCACTCGTATCAAATCGAAAAAGCTTATTAATTACTTATCAAGAGTTTGATTTTCCTAATATCAGGGCTGTTTCTAAACTGAATTTCTAAACTTTTTAAACTGCCAACAGAAGTTTAAACTAAATCTCTTTTGTGGAAATTTATGTACCTGTATCTGTTCCGAACCCTATTTTTCGGCTTGGTTCAACAAAGTCAGATCAGATCTCTGATCTAATGTATAGATATTCTGTATATTTTTTAGTTTACATATTTTGAATCAAATCTTTACAATATTTGACATTTTAATACCAAAAAAAGGTGACCTGTTATTATTTTTCATAAAACTTAGCGAGACTTTTGAAACTGGAATAGCTTAAAGGTTTTTCGAAAACGGGAACAGCTAACAATTCCGATACTGCATGATCTGATCGATTGTGAAATCGGGAACAGCTCTGCTGAATAGCAGTTCTTTACAAATTAAGTAAATAATGGGTCGAAGCAATATTTAAAGTTGTACATCCCTGATATAGTGACTAACTTCGTTCAAACAGATGATTCATAAAATTTAATTCTCAAAATTAATTTCTTTCACAATTTTTATTAAATGGTTTTATTAGAACGGGGACTTCCAATGATAGGGTAGATGGTTTTTTTAATTTCCGCAGTGATAGTAGAAGACTTTAGGATATAACGATTATCGATATATCGATATTTGTTTGGAATCGAATTTGTGATTTGCTGTATTTTGATATTGTGACAATTAAACTTTAGATAAGGTTGCGATCAACCTTAATCTTTCTTTTTAAAAATGTAGTGTATATGCCAGTTATTTATCTATATATATCATCTCTAGTTAACTGTAAGGTTTTTTATAAAAAGTTATGAACCGAAAAACTTTTCAATTTCAAAGCTTTCCTTTCTGTTTCGGTCTATATACCCACCTAAGCCCGTCATAGCTTAAAATCGTATCAGGCTAGGAATTATATGTATATTTCAAGTGTAGGCTGGAAATTTGATGTTAGATATCTTCCTGTTTCAATACCTATTGGAACCGTTCCAAATGGAACATATCTACACGTTTCTTCGGATTCGAGAGGCGCCGGATATGTTGCTAATTAATAATTGCGGATTTTCATTAAATTGTCTATTTGTTTATGTGCATTTAAATGAAAATCGTTGCCATTTCATCGTGACATGTAAATGTGGGACTACCGACTTTGCTTGTCTATACAGAAAATGTGTGAGATGTGTAGCGGTACGGGGGGGTGTTGGTATATTGGAAACGGGCCAATTGAAAAAGCTTAACGAGTGGATATATGTGCGTACAAACATACATACAAATGTACGTACAGACACACTTGATAAGAAAGATCGTATATGGAAGTTATGGCCTGTGAAAAGCCAATATTTGCCAGGCAGCTTTGATTTCACATCCATCTACATACATTCATATATATGTATGTTTATGTACGTGGATGTTGTATGTATGTGAAGTCTAAACAAATCCATGGGCTGAGCAAATATCGACACACATGTTTGCACATTCCTACGTAATTATTATTCTGATTTACTGGCCAGAACTGCGACTGCTATGGATAATAAATACAATGTATGTATGTATGTTTGTACATATCTATATATGCAAAGATGATATCATGCAGGAGTTTTCTTTCTGATCATTGTTTAAGCAGATATTCGACACAATTTCTGGTGGCTGCTTCTTTAAAATTGTGTTGTTGCTTTTTTTTCTTTCTTCTACAAACGAAAAATATGCATGACATCATCGTCATCATCAAACAACAGAGAGAGGGAGAGATAGAGAAGCAAATACAATCAGTGTGTGTGTGTGAGAGCCAGTCAGTTTGCGAGAGTTTTGGCAGGTGCTCTTCCTTAGCTTCCCTGCCTCCCACCACCTTCTAAGACACTTTGGCTGTCTAACGGTAGATTAGTCACTGCCAAGTGTTGACTTTGTATGCGTTCTGCTAATGATTTCATGGTTTTCGGTAGTTATAATGCATTTGTCGGGTCGCAAGGTCGTCTTGAAAATTACAGAGAGAACAGAGCTCACGCACGTTTAAGATTTAATTGATAAGCTTATCAGTGGCTCTCCCTCACTCTCTTACTCTCTTCATCTACTCCTCTACACACACACACACACTTAGACATACAGGTGCGCCAACGGGCAAATTTCAATTAAATTGGGGTCTTTCAAGCAACGGGAAGCGACACATGTATGAAAGCTGTGCGCGCAGCACAACCTTTGATTGTCAACTACTTCTGTCTCGCTCAGTTGTAGGCAAGACACGCGACTGCGAAGAAGTTCACTCATACATGGATGTAGTCAGTCATTTGAGTAGGCGAAACCGGCAAAATGTACTCATAAATTTATATCTTTGCCAATTTCAAATTGTTGCTAACTCTGCAGGAGATGAAGGAGATACAGGGGAAAGCCTGAGTATTCGAGTATTTCATTGATTCTTGGTGAAAATCAGCTTAACCAATATTAACTTAAGCTCTTGATTTCGGCACAGCCGATTACTGCTTACATGTACATACCCTTGCACTGGGTTTACTATATCTATCTATCTGTGTATACATCTATATATATATATATATATTTATCTCTCTCTATTTTCTTTCTCCATGCTGCTTACCGAACTATATTTAATATGTAAACTCTCCTATTCCCATTTAAAAATAAACAATAAAACCAAACCAAAGCTCTACTAAAAAAACTACAACAAAAACCAGGTATATTAAACTAGAAATCTAATTTCTTTTTACCCTTGCACCACCCTGTATGTATGTATGTACGTAAACTAAAAACGAACAAGAAAATCCCGGATACATATTTTTTTCTGTGTTTTGTTTCGATTTTCTTTTTGTTTATTTGAGTGACAGGCCGAGTAACAAATTCATTTTTAAAACACAAGAGACACACACGCACAGTTCTGAGATATATTTTTAAAATGGTTTTCAATTACACAAGACGAATCCTGAGCTAGGGGAAGGAAGCCCAAGCCTGTCAGCAGCTGCTGCAACGGAAGTGAATATCTATTTTTAAGAAACTCAGTTTGTACCGACTTCACAAATTGTGTGTAGGTCTCATTCGAGTTCGGCTCATTCGTGAGTTCAGTTCGGTTAATAATGGAGGCTTTTAAGCGTAGTTTTCATAAGACTTTTTGCACCACCAAAACCAGCACCACCACAACCAGGTACCCAGAGATAAGGCTCGAAGATTAAAGCCATACTTAAATCGAAAAACATACACGATAAGGCGACAGAGTATCGGAAATTGGTGTAATGTATATACATGGTTCGTGTATAAGTGCAATAGTTCTGTTACAAGTTATGGTTGGGATGTAAAATTGTTTCGCCAAAATTTTAAAGTGATTCGATCGAGTATTTAAACTGACTTTGAAGACAAAATGTAATAAAATATCCATATGGACAATGTTAATGTTGTTCTACAAACAGACACAAAACCAAAAGCATCATCTGTTGTCACAGAGACTCAATTACAGAGACCCTTTTCGCCCCGAAATTTCGAAAAAAAACGTCATATCTGTCATAAAGATCAGATGAACGGAAGTCGAGTCATGAGCAAAGAATGTTCGGTGCAACTGCAGCATCAAAATTCTCACTGAGCATACACTTTCGTTGGTATGGATTATATTACAGTCGGGCTAGACCAAATTTTTTTACTCGTTGTGCTTGATTTTTTTGAAAGTCACATGTTTTAGCAAAATCTTCACGTATTTAGCCCTAAAAAAACATTTTGCCAAACAATTCTGCGATTTCTTTAAGCTTGGAAATACTATTTTGAATGCAGTTGTTAGCAGCAGAACTTGCTTTCTGCTTAGTTGTAAAGTTTCAATGAATTTTCTGCCAAACTCATGTTTTTTGAGTTAATAATTCATGATAAATTGCTTGTATCGAAGAAATAGTAGGCTCTGTTTAGATATAATTATAATTAGAATGGCATTACGGAAACTTATGGACATATCGAAGGCACTTATTAATACTTCCTTGATGTTATCTAGATATTTAATTTACATTCAAGCTCGATATTATAAGCGGAAGTGAATATTATATATCTAAGTATAAATTTTGACATTACCAACCACCAAACCGAATCGAAATTTCAACCCTCGAAGGTTACAATCATCTGTAAACCACTAAACCGAATTCTGGTTTCTATAAGACTCGAGTTTTTTGCTTGAATCCAAAAAAAATGTTTTCTTGAATGGATAATGTAGCCATGTAAAACTGTTCCTGCTTTTTTTTAAAGCCTATTTAATTCAAACCCAAGAATTTATACCTCAACAATACATGCTGAATTTCTGTACTTCATCTTAACCAACTTGTCACATTGAAGCACAGTCGTCTTGATTTCATCATTCTAAGGGAAACAAGAACATAACTGAATTTAAAATTCAACAGAAGATGAACTAGTTCTCAAGGGGTATAACTTATTAAAATTCCAATATGTTTTATAAGATTTGGCTAGAAAATGGCAACTACTTTTCTAAAAATAACAAGAATTGCAGGTTCTATCAGTACGGATAACACTGAAAGCACGGAAAGCACTGATAATAAAGTGCAACTCACTTGCAGTATAAGGCATTGGTTAGAATTTATAGCCAGTTCTGAGTAATTTAATGTTCAGTTTAAGAACTAGGGAACTCCCAAGAATTGCTTAATCAAACAGTTACTATAAGTAAAATGTTCTGCCACACACACACATGAGAGACTGCCTCTCTCGTTCTCTTAGCTTTCAGCAAACGTCAAAAGAAATACACTAATACAGCTGCAAGACACTTTTTTCTTAGTGTGCGTTACTGTGATTTTTATTTCACCCCCCATTTGTGCTCACTTCTGCCACCCAGCTATACCCTGCTTGTAAACCAGATTACTCCTAAACTTTATTAACATTGACATTTCCAACTTGTACTTTTAGCTCAACAACAAACTCAGCGCTGCCCTCTAGAGTACCCAAGCAACAGAACTATGTGTCGGATATCAGCTCACCCTTGATACAGGTACGTCCTTTGCAGTTTCCTTACTTTAAAAGCCCTCCTAAACTCCTATCTTCTACTATGTCTTGCAGGATGAGGGTGATAACAAAGTGTTGAAACTGCGTTTCGATGTCAGTCAATATGCGCCCGAGGAAATTGTGGTGAAAACTGTGGATCAAAAGCTGTTGGTGAGTGATAGATTGCCCCTGACGCTGTGCTCATCTTATGTCTAAATTGTGCCAACTCTCTTTCGCCCCTGCAGGTGCATGCCAAGCATGAGGAGAAATCGGACACAAAGAGCGTATACAGGGAATACAATCGTGAATTTCTACTGCCCAAGGGTGTCAATCCGGAGTCTATTCGCTCCTCGCTTAGCAAGGATGGTGTGCTGACGGTGGATGCTCCATTGCCCGCCCTGACTGCCGGCGAGACACTGATTCCTATTGCGCACAAGTGAATCCCCCGCAATCAACTAGCACCTACTACCAACTAAAAAGAAGAAACACAACAGCAGCTGTCAAATGAAAACCACAGGCAATAGCAAGGAAAATTGGATTGCATCATCCACATGCACACACACACACACACAAAACATATTGGATAACATCGTCTCTTATTTTTTTTTGTTCTATATATGAAATACTGACTTACTACTCATAATTAACTTAAATGTAATGCAAATTATTATTAATTTAATTCATATTTATAATTTTCGCAATTAAACGCAATCAAAATTTTGTGTCGTAGTTGCCCCTCCACAACCAACAATGCAGTGGTTTTTCTTACCGGGGAGTTTTAGGTAAAGTTGGTGCACTTACTCGAGGTAAAAGATGTCAATCCGGTCTAAGTCGGTTGGGCGGAGTTACAGGGAGCACTGTACACAGATTTATCCCATTTTATTTTATCCATATTTTGTGTACTATAATTTATGCATCCCAGCAGGCTGGTCGTGCCGATGTAGGCATACATACGGAAAAAATTGTTTTAAATCATTTCAAAAACATTAAAAAACAAAATCAAAACAAAAAAATGCCACCGGAGTCGGAATCGGAGCAGAGGAATCTGCAGGTGAGGGCCTTGAACGATCCGTTGCATCTGCCCACATCGGTGCTGATTGAGGACCCGCGCTATCGCATCAAACCCACACAGCAGGTTATGTCCGCCTTAATTGGTGGCCTAATAACAACCTTCGTAGGTGAGTAGGAAGCCGGCACCATTCCAAATTGAAGCCAACCGAAAGTCGAGATCCCATCCTCAGTGACGCCCATGGAGGTGGTAAAGACACGTGTGCAGACGCAGCATGCCATGCGGCAGCGACCCACCGTTTCCAAGCTCTGCTATGTCTTTCACAATGGCCTAATGACGCACATCTGCAAGTCCAATGAGGAGTGCCGGCCGAAAGCGGCCACGTTGAGGAGCAGTGATGCGGTTAGATTGCGACCTTTGCGCGGCGCCATGGATGCCTTCGTGAAGATCATTTGCTCCAGCGGATTCACCGGTCTCTGGTCGGGCTTAAGTCCCACCCTGGTCTCGGCCTTGCCCTCGACGATCATCTATTTCCTGACCTATGAGTATCTGAAGAACTTGTTCAGCAATTTCTATTACATTAGTAGACCCGGTGATTTGCAGTCGCCAGATAGTGGTCCCGGAAAGGAAGTATCAGCTAATGCCGCCATAATGCCTTTGCCCTATTTGGTACCCATGGCTTCGGGGATGTGCTCGCGCACTGTTGTGGTGACGGCTGTAACACCCATCGAGATGGTGCGCATCAATATGCAGTCGGGTGCCATGACCTATGCGGAGGTGTTTCGAGCACTGCGCTCCCTCATTCGGAGACAGGGTGTGCTGGGACTCTGGCGGGGCTGGCCACCGACGGTGATGCGGGATGCCCCCTTTTCGGGCACTTACTGGGCGGCGTATGAATCGTTGAAAAGGGTCTTTGATGTCAGAGAGCCGTCCTTCGCATTCAGTTTCTTGACGGGTGCGGCCTCCGGGGCGGTAAGTGGGAGCTCCGAGCCAAAAAATCCACTCTAATCTCCTCCAGCTAGCCACTCTGGTGACCATGCCGTTCGATTTGATCACCACACACACTCAAATGGAGCTGGGTCAGGACGTGCTTCATGCCGATGCAGCGGGAAAGGGCAGGGGAGGCGCCTTAGCGGCCAGACCATCGGTTTTCCGAAGGCTGAGCAACATCTATCGGCAGCAGGGTGCACGCGGGCTTTATATTGGAGTTATGCCACGCATGCTCAGGGTGGTGCCAGCGTGTGCCATTATGATCTCCACTTTTGAATACAGCAAAGCATTCTTTTTTCACTACAATCTTGATCTGAAGGAGACGGGTATGTAGAACGTAGTTTTACCGTTAATAATTGTTATCGGCACAGTTTCTATCGATAACAATTAACGGTCGTTGTATTAAAAGTGCGCGAAGTCTGAATTAATTACTTCACCTCAAATTAAAAAATGTTTTTGTTTATGTTGATTTTAAAGTACATATAATAATTGTTAAAAGTCCAATTTCAATTTGCCATTTCTTTTGCAAGCTAAGTTTTTAGCTATAATCTAGCTATTTTTTGCTTATCGATAGTTGGTATCAGCTGTTTAAGAAACTAATAGACGGACGGACAGATAGTGTTGAACCTGGATATGATGAAATTTCACCATATCACTTAGTTCCTCGATCATCTGATTATTATCTATCTATATGGTTATTACAAATAGCTACCAAAACACGTGCTCGTTTTTTACCCTCAGGCTATCGGCCCGCACATTGAAACACGCAGCGACACGCTCTAAACACAAAACAACAGCAGCAGCAGCAGCATGCCGGATGGGAAGGAGAGGGAACGTCCGCTAGGACATCGAAAGCAGGCGAATACCATGACCATGACAGACCCGCGATTTCGTATACGTCCCCTGCAACAGGTAGCCTCAGCCTGCACCGGCGCCATGATAACCGCATGTTTCAGTAAGTGACCAGCCCAAAGCTAGTTTAGTTGCAGCGTTTGAATTTCTACCATTCCATGTTCCAGTGACCCCTCTGGATGTGATCAAGACACGCCTGCAGGCTCAACAGTCGGCGCTACTCTCACAGAAATGTTTCCTCTACTGCAATGGCTTGATGGATCACATATGTCCCTGCGGACCGAACCCACCCAAACCGGTGTCCCAATTTTCCGGCACCATTGTAAAAAATAGATGCTACTCCATACTCAATACCTGCTCACTACTTTCCCCCTTTGCAGGATGCATTCATTAAGATAAGCCGCAGCGAGGGCCTGGGCTCTCTCTGGTCTGGCCTCAGTCCCACTCTTATCTCGGCCCTGCCCTCAACCATCATCTATTTTGTGGCCTATGAGCAGTTCAAGGCCCGCTTCACCGATTTCCACTACAAGTACCTGAGTCTGGAGCCAGCGCGTGGTTCCTCCATCTACAACCAGGCGACGGACATTCCCATGCTGGTGCCCATGTTGGCGGGTGTTTCGGCTCGCATTTTGGCCGTGACCTGTGTCAGCCCCGTCGAGATGATACGCACAAAAATGCAGTCGCAACGGATGAGCCATGCGGAGATGCTGGGCACAGTGCGCCAGGTGATTCAATCACAGGGTGTATTGGGTCTTTGGCGCGGCCTTCCGCCCACCATATTGAGAGATGTCCCCTTTTCGGGTATTTATTGGACGTGCTATGAACAGCTCAAGAGCAGCTTTAATGTGGTGGAGCCGACCTTTGGATTCAGTTTTATGGCAGGAGCCATTTCGGGATCGGTAAGTGAAATACCTTCATGTTTTGAGAAACCGTCTGTCCCGCTCTGTTCCGCTTCCGACTGACATCTTCTTCATCCCCAGGTGGCCGCCACAATTACCACACCGTTTGATGTGATCAAGACACATGAACAAATCGAATTCGGCGAGAAATTCATATTTTCAGGTAGGCCGTCCATTGCTATCTCGATCGCTTCCACTCACCAACATCATCAAATTGATTCCCACTCGGTTTGTTTGACGGCCACAGATAATCCACCACAACCAACATCAGCGTCCAAAACTGGAGCGGCCACCAGATCGATGTTGGATCGCCTGGCCAGCATTTATCGTTTGGGTGGCTGGAGTGGCATATTCGCTGGACTGGGTCCGCGGCTGTTCAAGGTGGCGCCCGCCTGTGCCATAATGATATCCAGCTTTGAGTATGGCAAATCCTATTTCTACCACTACAATGTCGATCAGCACAAGCAAGAGCTGCTGCTGGCAGCAAACTAATCCCTTGATTCCGACACGGATTCGGTCAAAACTGTATGGCAAACGTAGGGAACGGGAAATGACGGAACTGCCGCTTCCTGACCTACTGCTACTATGCGTGTGTAAATATGTAAATGAGCAAAAAAGAAGAAAGAAAAAAATACCAAAGTTACAAACGGAATTCGGAATCGCTGGGTTTTGGAATCACTTTGTAATGGGGTCTTGTTTTTGGGAACCTTCAAAGCGTTTGTTAAATTGATTAGTGAAATAAAATTCTTGTTTAATTTTTAAAATCTGGAAACCGAAGAACAAGGCTATTTTTAAAGGCAAAAGGGGAGGGACTAGAAATGTATTTGTCTATCTTTTGGTATTATTAATAGTTTATACAATTTTAAGAATCTTCTGTTGTATTTTAAAGTAAATATTGAAGAGCAGCTGAGAGATAAGCCGCGAGCGTCATCCAGTATTCTGCTTTGGATCGACCTTTTTCTTATCTAAAGATCTTTTCTGCGATATATTTGCATCGCATCTTAGTTCTTCCAAAACAGAGCATTACAAGAAGAAGTGAAAGGTATCTTTAGGAAGTCCATTTTAAGAAATATCCATGATTTTTCTTGTGTTTTGAAATCGACTGTCCAGCCTATTGTGGTAAAGGGTGGGTAAACCAGTCTCCAGTGCTAGGAAGTACCTAGGTACCCAAACAACTTGGTGGCCCATATTTACCATTGCGTTTTGAAATGAGATTTCCTCATAATTCTAAGGAAACTGGTTCCTCTAAATTATCAAAAATTTCGTTGTCTGTTGAAGGTGATGAAAAACTGGTTCGCATCGTTTATTTTAACAGAAATTGTCTTTTTCTTTCAAATAAGGCCCAAATATATAGAAAAAGTAGGTGCTTAGCTGGTAAATAGCCTCAAAATATATAAATTATCACTGTCATCACAGAAATTATGACCAAGACTGTTGAAATTGGTGAAAAGCCGATTTGTATCGTTCATAAGAATCATTTTTAAAGAGATATTTAAAATATTTTATTTTAACTTTCGCAGCTGAAGTTGCCACCTTGCTCATGACAGAGCTGGACATCTGGCTGACTCTTATAGAAAAGCTACTTTAAATAGTGTACCAATGTCTATTAGTTTTAGTGCTATTACCCAGAAGACCCTGGTGTTGCTTATTTCCAAAATTTTCAAAAAGGTGCGCCCAAGCAGTTTAATGACGCCCTGGCTAACAGCTGTCTACTGCCTATCGGTATCGATAGTCTTTGTCATCGCTGTGTCCGAACACGTGCCTACTTCTGTGTTTTGGTTTAACTTATTTATAAATTAAAGATGAGTGAGACAACAGCAACTGCAGCCGCAGAAACCAAAACTGCACCCAAGGCCCCTACAAAGGCAAAGAAAGTGCTCAAACCCGAAGCCAGCATACCTCGCGGTCAACCCAAGTCCAATCGTCCCTGGAAAACACCAAAACAAAAGTAAGACTCCCGACTTGTGGCAATTCGCCAGTCCGTCCACATTCTCATGCTCCCCTCATTGCAGATTCAGCAAAATCAAAAAGACTGTCAATCGCCTCACCTTTGAGAAAAAGGTGGCTCTGCGTGACGAAATGCGCTACATCAAGGAAAAGTCCAAGGAGATCAAGGAACAGCGCAAGGAGGCCGCTGTGCAGCGTCATCAGCGTCGTGTGGAGAATGCAGAACGTCGTTTGGCCAATGAGCGGCGCGCCGAGGTGGTCCAGGTCATCAAGAATCCGGCCAAGCTGAAGCGCATGAAGAAGAAGCAAATGCGTATGATTGAGAAGCGAGACACAAGTCAGGTCAAGACGGCCTGACCGAACTGTTTTAAGCGTCTAGTCTAGAATATATGTATATGCTACAACAAATTTTTTATTTGTATTTTTATAGAATCAACAATACAAATAAAATTTAGCTTATCTTAGCGCCTAGTTTAACAAATTTACATAGTAATCAAGATCATTCATCTGCTGCGGCTGCTGCTGCTGCTGGAGACGAAAGTGGGCCAAAATCTCTTTACGCTTTTCGTTTAACTGCAAACTTTTTGTGGCTTTACTCTGCTTGGGGTCAGTATTTGAAAGCTGTTCCTTAATCTGGGCTCTTAGCTGCAAGTCCAGTGTGTGAATCATATTGACGGACTGCTTGGGAGCTGGGGAGGGCTGGGGATTGTAGGCTAACAGCGTGGGCTTATGGTGTAATGAGTTGATGAATTCCAATATGTCCACTGAAGTGTTCGTTTGGTTTAAATGCAAGCTCAGACTTTCCCAGCTCTCTGCACCTGGCGGCTCCAGACGTAAATGCATTTGTTTTATAGTCGCCTCGGACACTTGTTGGTCCGACCTGCGTCTGGCATTGTTCTCCAAGCACTTGGCCAACGGCGTAGCCAGGTATATTTGCGCATAAAGACAGTTAAATGTTCGACTCAGCTGAAACAGCTTATGGCGCATGCTGCCATAATAAAAATTGTCATCGCATAGTATTAGATATTCTTTACTCTCACCATTCAAAGCCACGCGACGCACTTCTGTAGGCGGTGGAGTGGAGTTTTGTATGGCTTTGAGGAGCTCTAGCAAAATGTGGTATACCACCAAACGTTGATCTTTGTAGTTGACTTCTCCTTTCGGCTTGAGGTAGTCGTCATAGCATATATGTACAATATTAGAAGCTTTAAAAGTCTGTTGATTTGCTATTAGCCAAGAGCAGAGACTGGTTTTGCCTGCCCCAGGCAGACCTATGAGCGCTAGCAGAAAAATCCGGGACATTTGGCGGTGTGTGTGCGTGTGTGTGTGTGTGTTAACTATCTAAAAAGCAGAACAACAACAGCTGCTGCTGCTACATGGCCAAGTTACCACCGGCTGGATTTGGACTGGGTGCCGGCACGGGTGTTAGCACTGCGGTGGCTGCCTGCTTAAGACGTTCCTCCTGCTGTTGTTTCTCCAATTTCCTAGCCTGCTCCTCCATTTCCTCCATGCGTTTGGTATTTATGGTGGACTGCACATCCACATAGACTTTCATCATACTCTGATTGAAGCGAGCAAACTTTGTGACACACCGGTCCACGCAGGTGTCCTAAATGAAAGAGAGAAGAAATTAAGTGAACTATAGAACAAACAGTACAAGTCACCAACACACCTCCTGACCGCCCAGATCGCGTTGATTCAGATTGTCCACACAGCGGTTGAAACACAATTCGGTGACTTTGTTGTATAATGTGAGGAAATCTTTCAACTGCAAAATGTAAGCGAAATTGAATGACAGGCTCCGTTAAAGTGAGAGATGCGGCTGCCGCTTACATTACGTAAGTTGGAATCCATCGGTTGGCACTTTCACAAATATAATTTTTGATACAAATTAAATATTATTATCTGTCACACATTTATTCCGTTTGACAAAAAAAAGAACAGCTGAGCTGAGCGCTGCTGTAGTCGTCTATCGATAAATTGTTTCCATGTGGCGGTGCCGTTACAGCTCAAAACCATCTGCACGAACATAAATCGATATTTGGCTACCATAGAAAAGGTAACTACCCACCCGGCTTTTGTTTCAGCCTCCTTCCTCCTAACAAACATACAACCAGATTATAAATATGTATGCAAGGCTAATTATTTTGATGATTCCCGTTAACCCTGACAACAAAAAGTATTTAATCAATATTTAATGGCGGTTGGAAATTTGCATTCGGCATCATTGCATGCAGTTTGCCAAAAATGGCCAAAAAGGGTGGAGTTCAGCAGCTTCAAGCGGATATCAGCTCAGATGAGGAATTTGAAAAGTTTTTGCAACGACCGGGACTGCTAGGTTAGTGTTTCGATTTAGGTTAAGCAAAAAGAAATGTTTTCAAATATGTTCCAGCAACTGTGTTTGTGATATATATCAAAAACGACACTTACTTTGAATTAGAGATTAGGAAGTTGTTCGATAATGGGATAGGGGTTACGTAAATATCAAAATTGGCCACAACTTTTGTTTTATTTTATAGGTTTTAATTAAATTTGTGTCATATCCCTGTAAAAAATATAGTTTATACACTTACATTTATCCAATTTTACTCCGATTTGTTCAGGTATTCAATTTATATGTTGAAAACTCTCAAAAGTGTTCATTTGCATATTTTAGGTATTATTCTGAAATTATTTAGTATCAAATCTATTTAAAGATTTCATAGAAATGAAATGATGTGGAAAATTAGAAATTTTTTATTAGTTTCTTTTAACCATTTCAAAAAATACCACAATTATTTTGATATTTGATTTCATTTTGAGCTTTCTTTTTTCTCTATTTCTTTACCAAAAACTGAATTGAATAGACAAGCACCCTTTTTCGAGTAAAAATGTTATTTAAATATTAATAGTTTAAACATTTTTGGGCTCGGAACGGTGAATTCAAAACGAAACTCAACTAAATCAATTAATATACGCATTTTTTGGAAAATTTCAAATAGTACTCGATGTCTATTCGGAATGGTGTGGTCCATGCCTGGGCATGGTGGGCAGTCTAAGGAAAATCAAACTGGAACTTGGTGGAGATAATCTGCAACTGGCCATAGTAAGATCAGACCAAACTGAGTAGCACTCACATAATAACATGTAACTGCTGTATTTTCAGTGCAAGGCTGGTTCCATTTCCTATTTGGAAAGATTTAATAAGAAGAGTGAGCCCACTTGGATGTTTGTAACGGTAAGAGTTCCATAAGGAAGATGGGTCTGTAGGTGTATTTCATATCTCATAAAATGCTAAAAGAACTTCCCCGTGACCTCTTCCCCATAGGGCGGCAAGGCTATTAATATCATGTTTGGCACCGACGTACCCAAACTGGTCTCACTGATTACCAAAATGTTGGAGTCAACCCTGGCCAAGGAATCGCATGTAACGTATGAGATCACTGAATTGCAACCCATTGAAATGGAACAACAGGGTATCAAGAATAAAGCTCTTCAGCTGGCCGAACAGATCGAACTGGAGGAATGCAAACGGAAACGTATCGAGTACTTGAGATTTGTGACGGATACCATAATGGAAAACTTACCCGATATAGGTATAACGGTGTTCGGGCCACAAGTGAATCGGGATATGTTCAAGAAACTCTCCGAGCCGGCTGATCCATTAAAAATTCAGTGTAAAGATCGTAAGGTTTTTGCCATTACGGCCAGTGACATGAATACCGTGAACTTTGCAGCCGAGAATCCCATGTCCAGTGACGTTATTGAGCAGCTGTATGATAAGGAGTTGTTGATGTGCTTCTGGAAGGTGGATGAAGTGCTGGGCACACCGCCAACTGTGTTGCGGCAATATGCACATGAATTGACCAAGGAGACCATCAAACCGCCGGATGAATTCAATGAGGAGGAGATCACAGTGCCGCCGGTAATAGTACCTCTGGAGGTGAATATGGAGATTAAGAATGAGGAAGTTACAGAGAAAACGCCGACTACTGAAAAGTCCCCTGAGGACGACGAAGACGAAGAGAAGAATCCGTCCGAGGCTGAGGTTTTCATGGAAGAACCGAAAAAAATGAAAACCATACGAATTCCACCCATTTGGGTGCCCAGCGATCAGCGTACCCATGCCGCTCTTATTTATACCTATTTCCGTGGTCAGACCTCGGCTTTTCTACCACCCGATCCGGTGCCAGAACCTCCACACATCATTATGACCTATGATGCCTACAAGAAGAAGGATTTGACCAATCTGTTGGATCTGTATAGAGAGGACATACCCCTCTATGGTTTCTTTACGGACGACAATCCCGAGACGGGTACTTTCATAGCCAATTCGGTGGAGAAATATAATGCAAAACCTTATGTGCCGTAAGTGAGAGGCTGCTGCAAAGGCAATCCCATATTCTAATCCTGTTTGTTTGTAGCACCGATAAAATAGTTCTCAAGGTTAACAAAATCAAGTCCAACCCCACCATTCCCATGCTGATGGCCTATGGCCCCTGCTATGTCAGCCCCAACTCGGTCATTGGACATCAGGAAGCCTGTAAGTTCTTTCCCGACACCTACAAGTCGGCCCTGCAGGAGGAGGCCGAATTGCACGCTGTGAAAACAGAAAAGCCCAAGAAACGAAAGAAGGTGCCAGAGAATGCAGTGCTGGGAAATTCATTTCTAAGTTCAAATTTCTCAACAGAACAAGAAAGGTGCCGGAGCTGAGGACAAAGCAGAGCCAGGTCCTCAAGATAACCAACAGGAGGCAGATGAGACAGCCAAGGTATCACCCGAGGAGGGAGCCTCTACCACAAGTAGCGGCGAGGATAGCTGTGAAAGTCGCCCAGCAACAGCTGATGGCAATAATCCGGATGGCGGTGCACAGGCAGCGGCCACCTGAAACTAAAACTTAAAAATCCCCCGGCCAGAGCCGGGTTTTACGGTGTATTGTTTATGATCCATTATGAAAGCTAGAAAAGCACTTAGAAATACATTTAGGCTTTTCCATCGTGCACTGTATGCTAACATAATGTTAATGCTCTGTTTATTAACATAAGGTAAGCCTTTTAAACATTTCTTCCACTAATCTTGGTATCGTTACGTTTATTTCTGAAAATTTTTCAGGTTTCAAATCGCGAACCGTATATTTTTATTATTTTAGACCAGGGGTGCCTGCAGCCTATACGCGAGCCCCGCATTCGATTTGGTTTTAGCATGGAGACTCCCGCATGCCACAATTGCAACAACAACTTGGAATGTGCTCTCTTTCTCTCTAAAATGCCTGTTGTCCAGTTGAATGCAGATTATGTTGTTGGCAACGATTGACTTTGAGTGCATTGGTCAGCGACGAGCACTTCACAGTTGCTACAGTTGTTGCTTCACAGTTAATTTCTTCATTTGTATTGGTGTCTACGCGGCCCTTAGCTGCTTCTTCTAAGGCGAATTTTCTTAGAGTTGTCCCTAGCCTATGTAAAGGGTGATTTTTTAACAGCTTTCGAATTTGTTTAAAAAACCAGAGTGCATAAAATTCAGGAAAATGTATGAAATGTTTATTTGGAGTGGATAAGCCGCTCTATAAAATAATCTGTAAGCGTTGTTCGTGTCTAAGTCGATTCATTGTTAAATTATAGACTAAAGTGAACATGTTTGACAGTAACAAATGACACAAAAACAGCTGAGCTGCCAAAATCAGTGTTGCCTCTAAAAAATCATTCTTCTTAGGCTTAGGTATAAGGTAGATTGAGTTCAATATAAGTAGCATGCACCAAAATCATTCGTTGTGGCGCAGTCGGCGGCATTCCAATCGTGCCAAGTCCAAGGATCCCGAGCTCAAACCCCAGCTGAGTGAGTAAAAAGTTTCTGCTTAAATCAAAAATGAAAAGTGTTAAAACTAAAAACCCAAAAATAATTAAAATCAAAAGTGGAAAAAAATTAAAATCTCAAGTGGAAAACTTTAAATTCGGAGACTAGAAGAGCTAGAATATCAACATTTTGAATGTCGACTCTTATTGTCTGTATGCAGATCAGGTTTGCTTCAAATAAATGGCTGTTTTATAACCAGGGCTTCACTCCGGAGTTCGAGGGCTCAGTGGGTCGCTGAACCGAGGTTCAAGTTGGAGCCCCGGCTCAGTCATCATTTTAGTTTTGCGCGAAATTTTTAAGTCCTTTACAGTGATAGCTTTCAGAAAACTCTACAACCTTAGAATTTTGAATAAATCTTTGAATATATTTGTCATTTTTCATTATTTTCTAGCTCCTTAGCGAAAGATTCCATTTCATCTTCATCAGAAGCTGAACTTGGTAAGGAATCACATATACTCTCATTCATTTATTCCCTTTGGCTATTATTCAACTCTGCAATATGTTTCTTTGCAAGCTGTTTTTGTTCTTGGGTCAAAAAAGGGAAAAATTTGGACTTAATTTAAATTTTGGGAACGTGTTTCCAAGCACTTTAATAAGGTATTATTGTATTTTGGAGAAGATTTTAGAATTTGTGTGCAACAAGTGTACCAAGTTAAGTAGAAATCGCTGGAAAGTGGTTTGGGTTGTTGTAATATAACAGATGTTGTGTAAATTGGATGCAACTTGTTACTATATATTATATAGTATATATATTACATCGAAAAGTAAGGTCCGAAATGTAGTCTTAGAAAACGTGCTACAAGGGTATACAAACTTCGGACGAACCCAAGCTAACTTTCCTCTATTTTTGTACATTTTTTTTGCTCCGGTTCAGGCTTTGGTTGAGACGGGAAGAAGTAATTGGCCCGGTTCGGGTTCGGTTACGACTTCCCAATTGGCTTGCAGCCCTGGTTATAAACGTTATGCGCTGCCTTACGCTCTCGTTTTTTTAAACGTTGAAGATGTCTTGCAATGGAAATGGTAGGTTGCACATTTGAAAGTCTGGCGTTTCCTTAACTTTGGTAGCAACAGATCTGTAGCTGCGTTTTAAGTGCTTGGCAACTTTTCGACTGCAAAGGCCGAGTGCGAGTGAAAGAAATGGATTTCCAAAAGGCTCAAGAACTTTGCCTCACCCATTACTGTGTACAATTTGTGGGTCTAATTCACATGACATGTAAGACTTGCATTTGTGTCATTGTATTTGTGTGCCCGCCACTGGTTTACAGTGTCGGTGTCGCGGCAGAATCACTCCCAGACTCGCGAGTCTGGCTCGCGTCCGCCAATGGTCTAATTCAATGACCCACAAAGGCGTAGCTAGCTCTTCAAAAGGGAAGGGGCAGCGTTGCCAGAATGTTTCCAGGTTGATTTATGCGTTATGCATTAATAGCTAACAATCAGCTTTTTTCCCATACAAAAACAGCTGAATATTGGCTATTAACGCATAACGCACTCCTAGTGTAATTCAGCTTTAAGTCGTTGCTGCAGTTGAAGTGAGCTATCCACTATCCACAAGGCCTGATGATCTTTAGTAAATTGGGGGTTGACTGATGAACCACTGAGAAAGAGTCACTGAACAAAGATGGCTTGTTGTAAGTTGCTCCATGCTCCAGCTAGCTGCTCCGACCCGATCTTTCGGGTTTCCCGCCTGAACTTCGTTAGAGAAACACAAATTGCAATTAGGCCACAAAGTAAATTCATTGTTTTTATTATTAAATAATTATATGTTTACAAAAGTTGTAGAAATTGTTTGTTTGTTTTTGTTTGTATTCTTGTTTTTGTTTTATTATTATAATTTTGTAAATTGTTTTCTTTTTTTTACACTTAGATAAATTAGCAAAATAACTAAAAATCTGGTAGTTGTTGTTGTTTGTTTGTTTTTGTAGTGTGGTTGTTGTTTTAGAGGCTAGACTAAAAGTTACAGTTTATGCAGCGACGACTAGCATGTTTTTGGGGGCTTCCACTTCCTCTCATCTGTACAGACTTCCATCCACGGATGGGTGCTTCAGTTTGGTTTTGTGTATTTGGTTTGGATTTGGTTTGGTTTGGTTTCCCATTTTCTTTTAAGTACATCAAACTTAATATTATAAAAATTAGCTACAGCTCCTGTTGGTCAGGGGTTGGGGGGTTGGGGGATTGGGGCGTTGGGTGGCAAACAAAACAGTTTCGTTGTTTAAGTAGTAAGTAATTGTTGTTGCTTTAGGGACTAGATTAGGAACCACATTTGTACAGTTTTCAATCGATTTTGTTGTTCCGTTTTTTGTTTTTTGGGAAATGAAAAAAAAGTAACCAACAAAAATTAAGAATAAATTAGCGACTAAAAATATTTTGGCAAGCATTTTGGGGTCGTTGATGGCAAAATGAAAGTGTTGGTAATATTTGGTTTTGGGTGTGTTTCCTTTTCTTTTTGGCACAAAACTTAGGCATAAATAAATAGTGCATTATAATTAAGTTAAGTTAAGGTGGGGGGGGTGCGGGGGGTGTACGCGGAGTTAATACATAAAAAAAAAAAAAAGGAAATACTAGACTAGCTACCTTTAGGACTACTTCTTAATGGTAAGTGCGTGGGGGCGAGGCGGGGGCTGGGGCGGGGCGCGCTTAGGGGGGCTGCTTCTGCTGCTGGGCAAGCTGCAGCAGCAAGGCTGAGGCAGCTTCCGCTGGCAAGATGGCAATGTGGCGCTTGGAGCGCTTAGCAGGCGGCGGCGGCGGTGACAGACCACCCACCACGCCCACATCCTTGGCCAAGGCATCATGTGAGTCATCCTCCTCCGGTAGAGTCAGATCCGTAACGGTTTTCTGCTCCTCCTCGTCCTCCTCCTCCTCCATCTCTTCCTCATCATCATCATCAATGTCCACAATGGATATGATATCGCTGCTGCTCGCCTCACTCCCGCTGTCGCCGCCCACCGTTTCCATTTCGGGCCCGGGATCATCCTCTGCCCGTCCATCGCCGTCCTCATTGGCTGCGGACTAGCTGCTGCTCGTCTGCGTTTGCAGCACACTGGACGCCGCACTGGCCGCGCCCACCGCTCCGTTACCTGGGAAGTGGCACAGACACGCCGGATTCGGATAGTGCCCCGCCTGTGTGTCCAGCTTCTTGGTCAGCGTCTGCCAATACTCGATCTGGGCATTCAGCAGATCAATCTTCCGCTTGCGCTCCTCGATGGCCAGCGTCATCATGTACTCCTGGTGCTGGCCCCGATGCGCTCCCTTCTCGTGGCCGTGGCCGTGGCCGTTGCCGTTGCCATTGTCCGCGCCCAGGCCCAGGCCACTGCTGTTGGCACTGCTGCCGCTGCTGTTGCCCGCACTGGGCATGGAAACGGTGGCCAGGCCGTTGTAGCCATTGAAACTGCCCGCAGCTCCAACAGCCACGCCGCTGGGATGTGCCGAGTTCTTCTCGCGATGACCGTTCAGCAGCAGCTGGATGCCGTTGGCCATCACCTGCATGTGATTGGAGCTGGAGTTGGCTGCAGCACCGCGCTGCAGACGCGGCAGTTGGAGCGTGGGTGGGGTGCGACGAGTGCTGGCCGTATTGATGGCCGCTTGCAGGGAGTTCTGCGGTGGATTCACAGCCGACAGGCCCAGGCCATTCAGGAGCATATGCTGCTGCACTTGCTCGGCGGTGAGCGGCAGCGCGCCGGCAGCTGCTGCTGCTGCCGTTGAATGCGGGCCCGAGCCATTGTTCTGGTTGGAGCTGGCAGGGATGCCCGTTCCGTTGGCAATGCTATTGCCAGCGGCGGCGGTTCCATTCTGTGTCGTCTTATTGATGTTGGCAAACGAGCCGACTCGTATGTGACCCACATTCTGTATGGTTATGTTTGGCTTGGGCGCTGACATATAACTGCCCGTCGAGGAACTGGACGTTTTGTTGGAGCAGACGGGTGAGCTGGCCGCACGTGGCGCAGGATCTGTGTTACCATTTGTGGTGGGATTATTCTGGCCAGCGGAGGAGGAGGAGGCATTGGCATTGGCCGCCTGCTGCAGTTGACGCAAGTCCGTGGCAAACAACACCTCATCCTCCTCCTCCAGACACACCTCCGGCGCCTTGGGACTCAGACAGTCGTCGTCATCATCATCGTCCAGGCAATCCATGCCATGCACGGTCTGCTCATTGTCGCTAATCGTTTCCGATTTGATCATTATGACGTCAGCATCCATGCCCTCGTACAGGGGAATCTGGAACGGAAAAGGAACAACAACAACAACAACAACATGAGGATTGCTTCTCTAGAATTGTAACGGTCGCCACTTGGTAGTCTTTGCCCAGTAAGTCAGAAAAATCAGAGCTGTTTTTTCATAATTTGGGAACTGGCTGAATCTCCACTCACCTTGGTGTCCTCGTAGTCATTGTTGGCCGCCGATTGACTGCCCGCTCCATCCGGCGACATTTGATCCGCTATGTATTGGGCCACCGATTCCTGCTGCGACAGCGTGTTGAGCACATCCATAAACGAGCGATTGCCCTTCTCCTCGCCACACAGATCCTTCTTCAGCAGCAGCTTCATATTCTTGTACAGTTGCCTCAACTGTTTGGCACTGCGCTGATGATAGACACGCAAGTTGAACTCCTTGGCTATTTGTAGCCAGACCTCGTCCTTCTTCCGATTGGATTCGGCATCGGTGCGTTTGTTCTCAATCACATCCTTGTATTGGGCCGCATAGCCGAGCACCATGTTGCGCTCCCGCTGCGTATACCGGGGAGTCTTTTCCATTTTAATCCGTTTGCAAGACGTCTTGAAGCTGCCGAAAGGAATAGAGAAGAGGGATAGTGTCTTCAGTACGGAGTTGTCCGAATAGGATAGGGCCGTGCCTTACACCAAAGACGGCTGGCAGTTGATGGCCAACAACTGCTTTTTAATTCTCATAATTGGCAAGGGAGCAACTCTTCAATTGGGGTATAGTTCGATGCGACTGCTGCACTCAGACTGATTAAATGAACAATTTGTAAGCTCTTCCTTCAACGAGAATTATTGAATGCCAAATTTATCGGAAACCGATAGCCACAGCTGTCAGAGGACTCCCTGCTCGAAGCAAATAAATGAAGTCGACTTTTCGGCTACTCAAGAGTTGTCAACCATTTGGCCTACAGCAGAACCGGCCAAAGGGGAGGACAGTTAAATGATGCATCGTTTGAGTACTAGTCCTTGGAACAATTTTACCATTTTTGGTTTTGTGGCAAGCAGCTCTCAGTTGTCAATGTAGATAAATAGAGGAATGCCTTGAATTAAAGTCATGGAGTAGCTAACCGTCTTCAGTTAACCTGCAAAACTTTTACACAGAGTCGGGACTGTTGAGAGGCGCACAGAATGTGTAGAGTGATGCTTTTCCCATGTCTCATCCCGCAGTAGTAATAACTCAATTGGCAATCCCGGTGGGGGAAGGTTGGAAGGCGGTACATCAAACGATTCATTATAGTCGTGTTATCTTTGGAAGATCACCCAACCAAGGTGGCTAGAGGCTATAGCCCGGGTTTCTCTCAATCTCTTGGCTTGTGTACTTCTAATTTTCGTACAACCTAAAGTTTAAAGCCGAATTTAAACGGCATGGCTAGTCACTTTACAGCTGGTGAAGGTGACCGGGTGTGTAAGTGTTGAAAGCAACAACTTTTTCCCCTCCGATTCGGGATAGATCCCATTTGGATTACATTCAACTACATTCAAATCAGGGCTGCAACCGGTTCGAACCCAGAATCTCGACTCGTATTTTACTGTGAATCCAGCCTTGAACCGAAACTCTTTAGAAATAAAAGCTGAACTCGAACCAGTTCCAATAATTAAGCAAAAATGGTAGACATTATTTCTATAAAACATATTTAAAGCTTGGCTTAGAGCCGTCCGCTTTCCTGCTGTTGAACATTCAACAAGTGATAAGAAGTTAAAATCTTTACCTAAATAAAACAAAACTATTTCACACCAACTTATATTAAAAATACTCATTTAATAGTCTTTTCCTTTATAATATGGCACCAATTCAAGTATGATTCTTTCTTGGGTGTACTTAAATTGAGTACGAAACATACTTAAACCGCACATTGACTTCTACAGTCGAACATCTCTACTACGAACTTTTATACAACGAAGTTTTCTAATCCATGAATCCTTAATCCGTTATCAAAAAACCATAGCTCTGTTATTTATTGAACAATTCCACAAATCCTTAACACATAACACATTTTCAAGAAAAAACCCGCTTTCATTTTCACATAAACCGTTCTCAAATAAACTTGTGAACGATCGGCCTATGTAAAGGTATACAGTACCCTCAAGTAGGAGATTCTTTCAATCAAAATGTTTTGAATTTCATTAGAAACCCTCCAAAAAATATTTTGAAGTAAAGTGTAAATGGAGTTAAATCGGGTTTTCATCATGAATACAGCACTTTGTTTGTCTTTAGTTCACAAAACATGCACGGATCACGTATGCTTAGGCATGAATCTCTAAGTTTACCCACGATTACATCGTGACACGTTAAAATTCATGTCACAGGATGGTTAATAGCAAATTGAGCTTAACTTCAAAACCAGAGAAGAAACCCGCTTTCAAATATGAAATGAAACTACGGTTCAATTGGTTTACCACTGGGTTGGTACACAATATGGCTTTTTGGCTCCAAATCAGGGCTGCAAACCGGTTTGAAACCGGAATCCCGACTTTCAGATTCCTGTGAACCGAACCTCGAACCGAACCTCTTAAGGTACTAAAGTTGAACCTGAACCTGTTCCGAACCTATAATTTCGGTTCAACAAAAAATAAAAACACATTCAAAAATTTAACCTATTTTCTACCAAATTCTTCTCTTATCCTGATGGTTCTGGAAGACGGAGTCTTACAATCGGCAGGAAAGTTTAATGTAAACATCTATAAGAATGTTCATAATTACCATTAGAATGCCTACACATTAAACCCTCTGTTTTTTTAAGATCCTTTTCTTTAAAGCTTATCGATTTATCGATTTAAAAAAGAGCTTAACGTTACTGTGGAAACACTTTTGGTACGTAAATCGACACAATTTTCTGACAGCTTATTTCGATTTTAGGACGATTACTTTATAAACTTGTATAAAGCATGGGCTGAACCAAGGTTCGAACCAAAACCGTGGCCCAAAAACCTTGAACCTCAAATTGAATTTTGGTTCGAGCCCGCGAGCCGGAGCTCCCAAAACATTTTTGGGTTTGCAGCCCTGCTCCAAATATGGTAAAAATCATGCAATTTGTTGCACTTCTTATGTTGTTCGAATCGTTCAGACTCCTCGCAATTTTGTTTATTTCATCGTACAAGCAGTAGGGCGAAGAATCACAAAAGGTCCTTCGAGCCGGATATGCTGTTAAAAGTGTTTTGTAGGAGGCGAAGATTACCATAAGAAAAATGCCTGGTTCTTCGAAAGCTTCTGGAGTTGGAGTTTCACCATTGCTTACTTTGACTTTTTCATTAAATTCAATTAGAAGAGTTAGAGGCAAGTGGAGCGGAGCAGAGCCACAGCAGCTTACCAATTTTACATACAAAACTCAACTCTCCGCTACGCTAAATGCTCTGTGCTCAGCTGTCTGTGTGCAGCAGGCCTAAAGCTCTGACTGAGGCGACTGAGCTGACTGACAAGCCGATTTCTTTGGCGGTTTTCGGTTTTAAAACTTAGTCCAAGTAAGTACTACCAAACCATCCCATCAGATTCTACCGATCTAACAACCAGTAACTATTGCATATTTCCTGCAGGACCTTGGATATAACTGCTATAGTCTTGCACTCCGGAATCGCCTCCGATTTAACACTTTTTAATAAAAACCGCAATTGGTGATATGGAAAATAAAAGCAAAAATCAAAAGTAATGCTTAACTCTTTAACGCACACAGGCAAACAAGCGCAGTCGACTCTCTGATTATTGATAACGATATATACCTAGCCCAACTTTGCTTGCTGGTATGGTTGCGAGGGTGTGTGTGTGTGTGTGTGTGTGATAAGCTGGCGACGCAGCCAGCCGACCAGGCCTGGCCAGGCGTAAGCGCGCCCCCGCTTGCCTCTAACCCCGAATCCCACTGCCTGTGCTGGCGTCAGCTTTGAGTTCCACGAAATCCTCGAACCAATATGCGTGTGCTCTATGGCCAATTTAGTGGGTACAGTTGTGCTGTGTGTGTGTGTGTGTGTAAGAGTGTGTTTGTTGATAAGCGTGAAGCATTTATCGATTGCACTCACTCAATAAGTCTGGTCTGGGCCGCACATACAAGCAGAGCTTAAAGCTTGAGAGCAGCTTTCTAAGCTCAGGATGAATAGAATAGACAGCAGATGCAAGTAACATCCACGTGACAGAATGCAGACCCCACAACACCGCGCATTGGGCATTTTATATCTAATCTTAAATTGGAGATTAGCGTGACACACACACACACACACACAGAGATACATTCGGCAATGCTACATAAAAATATACTCACGTTTTGAGGCCGCGTCAAAGCCGGCTAACGAGCGATGAGCAAAAGTGGGTGATGGGTGGTGGGTGGACAAATGACGACGACGGCGACCACGACGCGACAACTTCGCGAGCGGCAGCAATGAAGCACAAAGCTCGACTGAATTCGAATTCGAGCAAATAATGGGCTGGCGCTCAGAAGTACCGTTGGAGTACAACAACAGCAACGTCGACGACGCGCGGGCAAACAAAAATAGGAATACCGCGCAGGCAGCAAGTAACAGCCCCCGCAGCCCCAGCCCCTCCGGTCACACACAGCTGGGGACTGAATGAGTTCGTCTGTTTGTTTGCATGCTCGCTTTGTTCGCCTGTGTGTGTGTGTGTGTATGAGACGTAATTAAAGCTTGAAACCGAGTTTACAACAACAACCCCGCAACGAGACCCCCGAGACGACAACCACAGCCACAGCGCATGTGTGAGCGGGAGAGAAGCGCGAGTCGAAGGCCAAAGAGAGCTGCTTAACAGGAGGCAACGACTACAACACAGACTGAGAGGCATCAAGCCTCCGTGAAGGAGGGGATGTGGGGGCAAAACAATGAGCGCAGTTTATAAATAAATGCACACACACACAAGTGCAACTCCAGGCACACACACAGCAACCAAGTTGTTGGTGTCGTTTAAGCTGGCAACAAAGTAAGGGTTGAGACGAAGCCAACTCGGGCCACTGATGTTGACGTGGGTGTCACTCACAGCGAGTTGCAATTGGAGTATCATGTCATCATTATTTCTGAGATTTGTATTAAATTGGGATTCATCTCCATGTGTTGGCTGCGCGCTGTCACTTTCGAAGATGGTATAAAAGAAGAAGAGCCGGACTGATTGTCTAGCTCGGAGGAAAGCACATAGCAATGCCAAAAGATCCTGATCTCTTTTCTAGGTTGAAAAAAAACACACAATTCAAATTACTTTTTACAGAGAGTATTTAACTAGCCCGACCTCTCTGAGAGTCAAGCTTAAAGGGTGTGGAGAGGATGTGAAGGAACTGTAAAATGCACATTACGGTTACTCACGCAATTAGATCGCATTTCTTATTCAAAAATTGTGCATAAATCGATGTAATCAGACTATAGAATGATCGAACTCAACAAAAAAAAGTCCTACAAATTTTTTAAACTAATAATAATAAAGTGTTATTAACATCCTCTCAATATAAGCTGCTCTCTTAGCTATAGGCTCAGTGTATGATGACGGGTGGGTGACGGACCCGTCAAAAAAACCAGTCACATGATCCATTTAACATTAAACGCATATTTTAATATCCTCAAAAGATATTAGAAAACATTCATTCCCAATGGACATCGATATTTTTAACATCCTTTTATTTCTCTGTGAAGGCATACTTTTGGGGGCATTATTAATAATACTTTCCTTTGGGTATAAACGGAGTATCTATCTATCAATTTTAAAGTGTATGCACTTTTTTAAGGCATGGAGAAGATGGTTTTCAGAAGAAAGAATAATAAATTAAGTCCATTAGACTGACTCATTGATATCACAGTATGTTTCTAATATGATAAATGTGCTTGAATTAACCAAGGGAAAATCTTGTATAGATTTAAGAAGATCGTAGTAGAACCTTAGGTCCAACGGGTTCCTAGCAACTGTTTCAAACTAAATCTCAGGGTTTTTAAGGGTGTACCAAGCGAGTCTATATACCAAATTTGGTGGTTCTAGTGTTTAAAATCGCTGAAAACTTGATGTTTAAGTTTTCACTATGCGTATTATTTTCAAATCGAGGAATAAAATCCTTATTTGAAGTTTCTTTTAATGCTTTGTTTTAAGGATATTTTAGAAATGGTAAAACTTGGCTTGAAAAAATCGAGAAATGGTTGCAGAAATACTTATTTTATAGCTAGGATCGTAGTCGCATATGATGATTTTATCAGATCTGCCTTGAAATGGTTAAAACAGACCTTTTTAACCGCTTTGAAAACATTTAAAGAATATATTTTAATGTTTAACTAGACCTCACAGTCAGTCAAGTATTTAAGTTTGTTTCAAACTAATTTCAAGCCAAATAACAGAACAAAAAGCTCTAACAATTTCCAGAACAAACCGATCTAAATAAAACTGGCCCTAGAGACACCAAACCAAGGCTTGTTAGCAGACCACCTCCCGCCCAAAACGTACAAGGGAGGCAGCAATTAGCGAGATTAACTTACTTATGAAAGGAAGTGAGTCTAGAATGATATTGATAGGTTTATTAATTTACTAGCTAAGTTGCCAGGATTTCCAAGAGCCTTCAACAATGATTACTCACAATTCAGACTTTTTTCCATCGAATAATAATTAATTTTTGTGTGCTTCTTTCTCAAAACAAAACAATATCAATGTGTGGGTGTGGGTGGTGGGGGGTGAGCGAGTGTTTGTGTGTGTGAGTGTGGATGTCGACTCAAGTTTTAAGATAAGATTAGAAAAAAAACCCAAAACCAAAGCGTTGTGCTTGCTCGCACGGGTGGGGGAATGGGTAAAATGTTGGGAATTGGTTGTTATCTAGGAAATCCACTGACAGCGGCTTTCTGCTGAGCAATGCAAACAAGCAAAGTTTGCCTTTTGCCTTTGTATTTAATGTAAAAGGCGAGCAGTGGCTCACAAAGAGATACAAATGTATCTGGGAATGTATCTGTGTGTGCGAGTGTGTGAGTATAATAAGCGTTGCTTGGCAAAGCGACACCTGACTGAAGTTATCTCACAAACACACACAGAGTTAAGCGCTGTTCCAACAGCCAACCACCCCCTTTTCAACCCGAATCCGTCTGACTGCACAACAGGTGGAATTATTTACTGATAAGCCGCTGATAAAAGTGGCGGTGGTGGTGAGCCACAACCATGAGGAGATGGGCCCAGCCAATTGGGGAGGCAGGGGGGTGGGGGGGCAGAGGGCATTTTGTTATGAATGTTGCTTGGCTTTCATTTCCCAGTTTTAAGTTCTAACTGCTTGTGGGTGCTTTGATAACACTAAAAGACTGGGCTCTCTCTCGCTCGCTTGCTCGCTCTCTCTCCCACTCTCTCTGAGTGTGTCTTTGATAGCGGCTACCTCCCCCCAAGTCAGCGATAAAGTTTGGTCCCAACGCACCTGCGGCCCAGACCCCACAATGTTTGGCCGTTGTTTTTGTTGTTGATCTTATGCTTTGGTCTTCGCCTGGAGAAACGCCTCTGACCACGGAGCAAACGAAGTGACATTTGGTGCGTCCGCAGCGATTGAGTTTACATTTTTCACTGGTCTTTTTCCGGCACATGCAAAGGCAAAGCCAGCGTGCTTGTCTGTGTGTGTGTGTGTGTGTGTGAGCGTATCAAAAGCGATCGGAAATGCAAGGCAAGGTTATACAATCACCGAATGTAAAAGCCCTAAATCTTTATTCAAATGGGCCTGAAGAGGAGCAGAGAACTCTACTAACAAGAGTTGGTTCATTCAGCTCATATAATATTGTTATGCCAAGTCTTATACTCGAGGAGTGACTACACTCAGAAAAAGTGATTCTGAAAGCAGCGCGGCAGCAGCTAACAGTCTTTTGATCATAACTCGACAACCGTTTATCCGATCCATACCATTCCTTTGGCGGATCGATAAGTAATCCTGATTACTAAATATGTTTAGAAGGTGCGAACCATCTATCTTTAAAACTGTGGGAGATATGACGTTTTTTCTATATTGCGAGGGCGAGAGGGGGCGTAGCCAAAATTGAAAATATGCTTAATCTGCCTGCAGACATAAGAAGCATATGTCCAATACAAGTCAAACCTCTATCGCTTACCATCTGTGAGTTCTGTGCTTGTCATACGGACAGACAGACGGACATGGCTATATCGACCCAAGTTTCTAACTAAGACTACTTTTGGGATTTTACTTTTCTATGGGAGCTATACTATATAGATGTTCGATTGTGACCAAACTTAGTGGAACCATGCAAATGCCTAATAAATGAAATAAATGTGAAGTCGTTTCCATTTAAAACAAAAAAGTTTTACTCAATAGAACAATAGAACTTCTTTTTCGACCGATCATTTGCACTGCAGCTATATGCTATACCGATTTTGACAAAGCCAATTTTAAGAAAATTTCCATTGAAATCAAAAAAGGTTTTCTTACTAAAACTACTTTTCAGACTCTACCTTTCAATAACAGCTATGCTATATAGATGTCCGATTTCGACCAAATATAGTAAAAATCATGGGAAAGCGTTTTAATTGAAAACAAACTAGTTTTTTTTCCCTAAAACTAGTTTTTGGCTGATCGGTCCTATGACAGCTATATGCTATAGTCATACGTTCCAGCCGGATCCGACAAATGTGCAGCGTATTTGTACTAAAAGACTTTGTGCATAGTTTGGTGAAGATATCCAACAGCACTCCATCATCCTCGTTTGGGTACCTGGCCACGCGCAGGCTTACCGGGCAACGAGGGAACAGAAGAGTGCGCAAGGAACGGTTCCTGAGCTGCCAGCGACGCAAGCGGTAACGGACCTATGCAGAACATCATGACGGAAGTGCAGTAGAGGGCCAGAACTAGGGCAGAATGTGGGACAATGGGAGCTCGCACCCGGTTGTCACATCTCCCGATCACTCTGGCCCCTACTATGGTAGGAGTCATAACGGGGCACTGCACCATCGCGATCAAATGGCCATCAGAATGTGCTTGACCCACCATGACTTCTGCCGTAGCTGTGCAAACGAGGAGGAAATAGAAAGCATACATCACCTTCTAAGCAACTGCCCTGCACTTCTTGGGAAACGCAACCATCATCTGGGTAAACCATTCTCTGAAGACCTTGGCAGTCTGGCAAATGTGCTCCTCTTTTTGTGGCTCCCTCAAAATGGTGTAAAAAGAGAGATTACGCAGTACCTGACCATCAATTCCCACTAAGTTGAGCAAGCTATCATAAAAAAAACCATAAAGTTATACAAAACTTCAACACAACCGGTCTCCTTTACCAGCTATGGACGCCAGTCAAGTTTCGGCATTAAGCTATTGGTTCCTTTCTCCTGTGCGAAATTAGAGGTTAAGCAATGCTTGATCAGGGTTATAACAGTGGAATTAACTGAGCTCTGATTGATGCTACTCGATCTATCAAAGCTCACTTGGAAGGCTCCAAGTGGGTACGATTTTATTTGTTCCATTTCAAGGATGGACCAAGATCTCAATGGGGATATACATGATCGTTTGTACTTTGCCAGAGAGCTTGAGTTGTGGAATAGCCATAGGCCTCTGCAAACCAAAAATGCTGTTGCTTCGCTCAATGCCTTCAAGGAAACATCGGGAAACATCATTAACGTCTTTCATAACAACTTTTTGATCAATGCTCAATGCAAACCTCTAAAGCTCTGCTTAAGGCTTGAAACCGTAGTTAGCTTATGGAACCTAAGGCTTTGCATCATAAAATCTGAACACTTTAAGACATTTTGGTATCTATTTTCTGTGAATTTCAATCACAGATTCAAAGCTAACAACCAACTCTAACCTGAAGGACTCGAAAGAGGGTAGTTGAACAGTGTCCTGGAACTATTAGGCCTGCCTGGCCATGCCATGATGCCATGACTAAGTTATATTATTTCCGTCCACTCACTCACCTGATTTGTGAACGGCCACAGTTTGAATTTAGGTGTTCTTCCTCAGCCGCTTGGGACGGGAGGAGGAAATTGAGATCCGTTGTTTCTGCCAGCACTTTGTTCTCCTTTGTATGGGATATCCTCCCGTATAGTCCAGTCTTATGAAATGATCTATGCCAGATGGCCGAACATGGGTTTTCCCGATTCTTTTACGTTTGCGTTCACACGGCGTATGCGCAATATTCTTTCTCTATCTCCCTCTCGCTCTCTCTTTTGACTACTCTTAAAGACTTTGTTTTGTGCGCTGCTCTCTCCGTGGCTGTGGCTGCTTATGTTGTTGTTGCTGTTGTTGTTGTTGTTGTCTCAAACCTTGGACTAAAATTAAAAATACATAGAATTGAGAATTTTGTTGTTAGTATGAAATCACGCCAAATCGTAAACATCAACACCCAACTGACTGACTGAACAGATACACACGGAAAAGCAAAGACCACAGCGGGAGGGGGTGTGTGTGTGTGTGTGTAGCCCTTTTTTCGACAGAGCGATTTTATCTCTGGCCAAAGATAATGGGTAGCCCGAACTGGGTTCCAATCAAAACTCTTGCTTAGATCCCACTAAAACTATAGACTCTCTCTTGCTGCATATATCTAATCTGGCGGCTGGCAGAGCTTTATCTTATCGCCTTAAGGTGGGCTTGTGGCTCCACAGTGCCAACAGTGAATCATGGAACGTTGATGAAATGCACAGAGAATGCAACATCAGTTGCTGCTGGACAGGGCATAAGCCTAGCTTTGGTTATGAAGAAAATGGAGGGAATATAAAATTCCAAGTCTTGGTATGGGATGGGGATTCGGATGATGGTGATGGTGATGATGCATCCCATTGGTGGGTGGGCGGCAAGCAAAAGGAAACAAAAACAAAACAAAATAAAAGAAAGAAAACTGTCTGTGAGCTGCCCCCCCCTGCTTCCGCCTTGGCACTCCTTTCGCCAAAAATGTAAGACAAATGCTTCCTCTCGCTCTCCCGCTCTGTTTGTCTGTCTCTTTTGCACCCCCCCCTGCCCTGCCCCATCTCTTTTTCCACTGAAGCGCCACTCACGAGCCATTTACCGTTCGCTGTCTTAGGATTCCGATCTAGTCGCAGTCCAATCGAATACTGAAAACTGAAAACGGAATTCAGACACAGACACACAGCCAACTCGAGTTGTTGGCCGCGGCCCGAGCGCCACGAGCGGCCGAGCAGCCATCGCAGCCTGTTGGCCGTTTCTTTGGCCCGAGCTGAGCGATGAGCGTCGTGCTCCGTCCGTGCTCAGTGCTTTGCAGCCGGTGCTGAAGGTGCACGCCTGTGGTTGCCCTCCCCCCCCCTCCACCATCGCTTTTCCCTCCCCCCCGCCTCTTCACGCTCTTAACTAGCTGCTGCTGCGTCTATTGGGGTCGAGCTGATCGTGCCGAAAAAGCGCCATGAGGGGTTGGCAATTTTCCAACCAAAAGTTCTGCGTTGGCCTACACCCGTCTGTGTGAGTGTGTGCGTGTGTGTGTGTGTGTGTGTGAGAAAGAGAAAGAGCAGCAGAGCGGCAAACAAGAGGAAAGATCGAAGCTTCAGGTCGGAATAACGGAAAATCTGCGCATATCTAAATACAGAAAACTGACCACATTCCATGGGCATTAGAAATGTTTTCTTGATGTTTCCAAGAAGTTAAGCCCCCCTCCCCACGGCAGTATCTAGGGGAAGTTCGGCTCTGTGGCTTATTTGGTTCAATTTGATCAAATTCTAGTGGGAAAACTAAGACTACAGATGTGGATTTTAAAAAAATTATCAGGAATTACTTTTAAATCCCATAATTCTTAATTTCTTATACCATGTATCGAAGGTACGCAGAGTATACTTAGTTAAAATGTTTATATACTTAGACTAGATTTACACGATGAAGCAAACTTCATGAAGTTCTCTTTGTAGGCGGAATATTCGGGGCAAAGTCAAAACTTTTTATAAAGGAAAGTTTTAGAATCTCACCTGATTCTAAGAGAACTCCATGAAGTTTGCTTCACCGTGTAAGTTCAGTCTTAGTCTGTGTGAGCAAACAAATCTCAGAGTTGGTAAGAGATAGAGGTTCGATATGTTTGGGACATAAACTTCTTATAATTGCAGACAGAACAAGTTTATTTTTCCCGATAAATTGCAAAATCTTAACTTCTTTCACAGTTTTATAGATAGAAGGCTTGCACTTTCTAGACACATTTAATAATCATCATAATTTATCGATCCGCCGTAGAAACGGTAAAGACCAGACCAACGACAAACGAGAAAGCTAAGCTAACTTCGTCTGTGCCAAAGTTTTTATAACCTTGCAAGTGCTCGCTTCAATATTTGTGAAAAAAATACTTCTTTTTCCCATTTTCCGACCGATCGTTCGTATGGGAGCTATACGACATAGTCATCCGATTTGTCAAATTATGTGAAAGCATGTGAAACAAACAAATACAAAATTGCAGGATGCTACCATTAAAAACAAACAAGTTTTTCTAACTAAGACTGTTTTTCAGACCTATCTTTTGTATGGCAGCTACACCATATAGTTGTCCGATTTAAATAAAACTTGGTAGAATTATAAAAAAAAACATAGTAAACCTACAATTACGAAGTTTGGAGACGTTTCCATGGAAAAGAAAAAAGGTTTTCTTACTACAACTAGTTTTCCGACCGTTTGTTCCTATGGGAGCTATGAGATATAGTTATCCGATCCGTTCGGTTTCGACTTATTGGTAGCGTGCAGCAAAAAGAAGAATCTGTGCCAAATTTCAGATCGAAAGCTTCAAAACTGAGAGACGAATTCGTGTAGAAACAGACAGACTACCTAACAATTTCAGAAAACCAAAATTCGAAAATGTGGCCACAGCAAATAGTTTTGAATCATTCTAACTCATAATGTGGGATGTGCTCAATGTGAATAGGCTATAAAACGTCAATATTTTCAATGAAAGTGGCGAATTGGAACTGGTCACACTTAAAGTAGCCAAGGTTTGATATATAGGAGGCGGCCCTCGTAGTTCCAGAGGCCATAATAGCCATCATAAATGAAGATGGTATAGCTTTAGCTAAATATCTACCTTTGGTTGGGAATTTCATGAACAGATTCGTGCATTTTTCGTTGCATACTTTTTTGGCTTGTCCTTGCACTATAGGAAACTTCCTATTTTTCAGGCATTAATTTAAATTTGTATATCTTGGTTTCTAGTTTCTAGCCTAGTTTTCTTGGTAAGCTCTATAAAGTAAATTTAAGTTTCAGCCCATAAAATATTTTCGTCTGAGGACAAAACCAGATAAGGTTATCTCCTAGTTGAAATTACGAAACAAAAAAGCATCGGATCCAAAGTTGATCACCAAATAATCGAAATAAAATTCGGGAGAGCATTCAAAAGTGCTTTTAAATTCTACACATAATACTTATACATACCCACAATGACTAGACTAATCTTTAATACTTGTAAATCGCAGCAGAAAAATACACAATTAACATTCAACTGTCATTTGTTAGCAAAAGCTGTCTTCTTCTGTCAAACCAACACTTGTGGCATGTGAACATGGAGACATTGGAGACAAATTTATAATTTTGAACACTTTTGCAAAGTGTTCTTGTTTCAACTCTTTGGCTTACTGTCAGAGGGAATAGTTCTACGACGTGCACAGTCGATTTCTGCTCGTCTTTGCCTTTTGAAAGTGTATAAACACTTGCAGCTCTTACCTATATCAATATATAATATATACCTAGGTTGGTATGTGTATCTATAAACGAGTTCAACCTGACTGACTGACTCACTGACTGCCGTGAGTCAGGACTGCCGCACAGAAATATTTATAAGGCATAGGAAGCTGTTTTTTTTCTCATTACTTTTATCTTAAGCTGAAAGCGAGTACTTAAGAGAAGGGTTTGGGGAATTCCTTTAGGATTTGTGGGAAAAACATCAAAAATGTTGTATGCAACTTTTATCCCATCAGGCCCAAACTCATTTTTAAACATCTTTTTGAAAATTCAACAATTACAGCTCACCTTTTTTAAGGCAAATTCTTTCCATAGGTCAAGGATTTTGGAAAATCTACACCACAAGGAGAAAAAGTGTTGTATGCCTCCTTTTTATACCCTTGCAAAGGGTGTTTTAATTTTGCCCAGAAGTTTGCAACGCATAGAAATATTCATTTCCGACCCCATAAACTATATATATTCTTGATCGGGGTGACGAGCTGAGTCGATTAAGCTGTGTCTGTCCGTCTGTCTGTTTCTACGCGAACTAGTCTCTCAGTTTTGAAGCTATCGAGCTGAAAATTTGCACCAAAATGTCGAAACCTACCGGATCGAATGACTATATCTCATAGCTCCCATAGGAACAATCGGTCGGAAAACTAGTTTTAGTATAAAAAACTTTTTTCTTCTCAATGGAAACGATTCCAAACTTTGTAATCGTAGGTTTTCTATGTTTTTTTATAATTCTATCAAGTTTTATTAAAATCGGACAACTATATGTTATAGCTGCCATACAAAAGATAGGTCTGAAAAACAGTCTTAGTTAGAAAAACATTTTTGTTTTTAATGGTAGCATCCTGCAATTTTGTATTTGTTTGTTTCACATGCTTTCACATAATTTTACAAATTTTTGGCCAAATCGGATGACTATATCATATAGCTTCCATACGAACGATCGGTCGGAAAATGGGAAAAAAGAGTTTTTTTGAAAATATTGAAGCGAGCACTTGCAAGGTTATAAAAACTTCGACACAGACGAAGTTAGCTTAGCTTTCTCGTTAGATATAAAATCTGAACCTGATCCTCTTCCGATCCTTAAGTTTTGGTTCGGATAAACAAAAATTAGACTTACTGCCCAACGACTTTCTGTTATCTGGTCGCTTTTAGGCCACTGAGACTTACAATCGGCAGGAAAGTTAAATAAAACATCTAGTCAAGCCCGACTATAAAATACTCTGTACCAACGAACTTACATGATCAGCATTAACATTGATGCTGCAGTTGCAGTTGAGGGCAGCTCTGCTACTGCGCTGCAGCAGCGAACAGTCTTTTGATCAAGCGCTCATCCGATCTTCACCATTCCTTTGGCGGATCCTTAAATAATCAAGATTACTAAATAGGTCTAGAAGGTACGAACCCTCTAAAATTCACATACTTTTAACTCCATTTTGTTTCATTTTTGATCAAAATTAACGTAGTTGCCTAATTTCAATGGCTTTTAAGGATTCAACGGGTAACGAAACTTCCCCCGAATCTTGAGGTATCACAACTAAGTCTTTGTCATAGTTTAGGGAGTTAGCAATAGAACCACGATCAATCCGTAGAATCAAACAAAAGAGATTTCCTTACAATTCTCAATTACTTTAAGCTTGGACTACTCCAAATCCGGAGAACGAAGACGAAATGCAATTCCTCCTAGCGCTGAAAATTTGAGCTTTCTGCATATTCAATTGATTTTATTTTGGCTAAACTTTGCGGATCGCTCGCTCAATCTCTAGCCATGAGCAGGCGACTGTACTTGGCAACTTGGCAGCTGAAAATGTTGGTTTTTTTTCTCTCTTCTCTGTTCGACTTTAAAAATAGCCGCCCCAGAGGCATAGGCGAAAAAAAGACATCAGATCAGTTTAGAGCGTGGCGGGTGGGGAGGGGGTGTGGGGTGCGGGGCCGGATACTTGGGCGGCATACATAGTCGCAGTTTAAGCTTTCCGATATGATGAAAATTGATGGGCGAGCGAGCGTTTTTCCATTTTGGTTGTGTGCGTCGTGTGTTTTGGGAAACTCGAAACTAATGAGGTCGGCACGTATGCCTGTGGCACGTAGGCGTTGCGTCATGAGGAAGAAGATGGTGATGGTGTTGGGGATGGGTATGGGTATGGGAATGGGGATGGGGTTGGCTCTCTGTCGCTCTTCCATCTCTCTCCCCAGTCTCTTCAGCGCGCGCTGAAGATCTTTGTAAACACAGGTCCAGAGAAGGCGAATGCGAATGCATTTCTCTGCTGCGCACTTGAGCGCGGATAGATATGGCCACAGCTAGATACCTTCCATTCAGTCCGTACATATGCATACAGGCATACCCATCTCTTTAAGTGTGCGAGTGTGTGCGTGTGTGTGCCAGTGTCTGGGCTCTTGCTCTGGCGGTCTTTGAAGACGCAGCCAGCAGCAATTCATTGCGTTGGTTTTTCTTGGCACTCGATTTGGTTTTCCTCGCCTAGCCGCCGCCTGTGCCGCGATTTGAGTTCAAATTTATTTTTGGCAGCATCACCGCCCGCCCGTTACCCCCCGCCCCACCACTCGGCTAGCTTAACAGACCAGAGAGAGAGAGAGCAAGAGAGAGAGAGACAAAGACACACCGGAGAACCGGGATCAGGGCTCTGTATCTCGGTTTTTTTTTGTATTTGTATAAACATCCATTCAAAAGGTAATTGACCCGACTTCCTTGTGCTGCTTCTTGGCATTAGAGCCAAGCCCGCGGTGCAGAGTGCAACTTATTATTAGATCAGATAAAAATAAACCAAGTTGGCTTTGACTACACGGCACGGGGTGGGGGATGGGGAACAGATCACAGGCAATTATGGACGATTAGTTCAACTCTGTGCTGGTTCAAAAGGTTTCTGTCGGTTCGGACCACAAAATTTCACATTTTCTACCACAAGCTATCAACATTTTGATATCTCTATAGAGTAAAGCTGAGTTTTTTAATTTAAGGCAAAGCGTTTCGGTTCATGCTTTCAGGGTTCCCATGAACCAAACCCCTTAAGTCAAGGACAAGCCAAACTTTTCTTTGAAAGAAAGCTCAGCTTAGAGTAGGAACAAAGTTCCGCTACCTTGCTGATCAAGTATATCTCTCTTTCAGTCTCTCGAGTGGACTTATGCTTGATCTTTCTTCAAGAGGCATTATTTCAGTGATCTTTCCTTTAGGCTTCCTTTTTCAAAGTTTTACTTAGCACCACCTATTTTAAATCATCTCTGACTCGATTGATACATGTCCAAAATCAAAGCTACAAACCAAAACCTAAGGCTAAGGCTTTTAGAAACCGGTCCGGAAACTTAATCTTAAGCAGCGATGTTCAAGAAGAGAGGCTCCCTAACGCTCTCTGTCTCTCTCCGACACTCACTGAAGCATTACTTCGGCAAGCATTCGGCGTGCATTACCGAAAGTCTTCGGCCCCTGAGGGCTATGGGTGAACATCGCAGATCTTAAGTTTAAAAATGGCTTCTACAGATTTTCTTCAAGTCTGTCCAAATGTAAGCACAGATCTGGGTTGGTAAGACTGTTGTATAGCAGACAGATGAAGTTTATTTTAAATTTTTGCCACTCCCTCTCCCGCCCACACAATTTGGAATAAAAAGAAAGAGAACAATTCTAGTAGTAAGATGGTCTGTACCTTGTAGACATATTTAACAAACAGCATTATTTAGCGATCCGCCAAAGGATTTTTAAAGATCGAAAGAACAAAAGTCAAGTTATGAGCATAAGAAAGTAAGCAGCTTAAGCTGTTTCGTTATTTTCAATCTTTGTTTTTGACACCCTACGCATGATTCGTCACATTTGGCAATACTAAAAGTGCTCAGTAAGGTTTGCTGGTTCACCATAAATAGCGTTTGCAATTCGTATCATCAAAATTCGTTATTTGTGAGAAATGTGTTTCGCAAATTAGGCCCTTTTTTACCACCGAACTATTCATCCATTCAAGCTACTGTGACCAAACTCCGCCCTACTATATTGGGCCTTGATTCACCATCCCGTTTGCAGAGAGTGCGTACCGGGTAGAATATTGAACCTGTATCTCGGTGATGGCCATATCTCAATTCGTCGCTGTTCTCAGCAATTAGAACCACTTGAAAGATTTTACGACTTTTTTTGTTGCCCAAAATAGAAGAGTTGTACTTGGTTAACATGTGGTTTCAACAAGCCACCCGGCACGCAAACAGTGTGGCCAAATCAGCTTTTTTCCCACCAGATCTAGCTAGTTTGTAAGGTCAAAAGTTGGTAACGATTCAAAAATATTTACCATTTTCTAGCTACCTAGAAAGAGAAACAATTCTGATCAAATAGACTGGAATTGTACCTGTTGTAGCTTTAAATATGACAGTTTTGGGATATTTTGAGCACTTAACAATATTCTGTAGTTATTGGTGATCCAAATATCCATTTTTTAAAAAAATCTATAGAAAATGTTGACAATTTTCTGTAATTTCCTTGTGATTTTTAAATTATTCAGTGCTGTTCTTGTTTTCGAATACTTTCATATGCCAAAATGGAAGTTCTAAACAAATTCCGAAAAACGCACAGATGCATTTAAGGAGCTGGTTTTTTAAATAATGCATTAAATCCTTAATTTTGCACGGATTTATCATAAATCATGTAGATCGTACAGCTGTTTCAAGAGGAACCACCCTCTATCATTAGCGATCAATGCCTACCAACTGAAACAGCTGTACGATCTACCAGCCTCCTCTTGTGATGTTGTGTCTCTGTTTAAAGTTGTGCGAAAGCATCACATGACCTCGATCCAGCTAAAAACTGCAGCTTTACTCAGTATAAATGTCACAGAAAAACCAGTCACGTGTTCTTCAAAAAGAACAATAAACTTTACCTAGCAACAAATGCTAAGTTATAAGTCTTACAGGACTTCTGTAACAACAAAGACGTGCCAAAAATCCGTCATTCGTGTCTGTAATCTCTTAGGAAATCATCCTTGGGTATCATCACCTTAAAGGTATGTGTTGTTTGGTTATAAACTTATCAAAAAACATCTAGTATATAACCACATCAATCCTAAGGCCACGCTAAGGTCCGGATCCCGTTTCAATCAATCGGTTGGTAAGCTTTTCCTCAAATTATTGTATAAAATCCCTGCCTGAAAAAGATGTCATATGAAAACATGAATTCTATATTCTAATTTTGTATAAAAAATGGCTACATTCTTCCGAGCAACATAAAAATAATTCCATTAATAGTGGAATTACTACTTTGAATCCAGAACAACACATTCCAGCTCTCTCTTCTTCCCATTTTAGAGCATCGTCAGAGTGGCAAGCTTTACTGGTTAACTCCGACAGCGACGAACAGGATCTAGTATATTAAATCAAATGGCCAATAAATGCAAGTTACAGATCTGGTATTTTGTCCTTATTTTCAGAAATTTCTACTTTAACCAATGCTGCTTGAACAATATTACTCCAAGCTATGTTTTCTTGGAGTTTATTTTAGTAGTCGGTTTAATTCCAAGTTAGAAAAATGTTGTCTAGATGAAATTGGTAACCGTTTGTCGATGTTATTAGCGCATTTTTGAGCTAACATCGGCTATCTAGTATGCTTTTTTAATGTTTTGACAGAATAACTTTTGAGGTAACATAAATGACCCTAAAAGTAAACTTTCCGAACGTTTTGGGGGCAAAAAAATTAGAGTTTAAAGTTTTCAATGGATTCTATCTAGGGAACCAAACGGGCGGCTCAAAAACTGCTTGAACTATGGAACCGAACCAGTCCCTAACTCTTAGCTGTTTGTATAATTGGTTTTCGATTTAGCCTTTTTCGAAGGTACACTGATTTTTTTCACGGTTCGCCTTTTGGTTTATTTTCCGGTGACCCTTAAAAGTATGCAACAAAATGCAACCATTGTCATTAAGTTGAATTTAGCAAACGAAAACGTGTTCTTCCACCATGACAATGCCTATTTCCTGTTTTCCAACTTGGCAAAAGAAAAGCCTGAGGCCAACTACTTATCGCTCGCCCAACGTTTCAGAAACTTCAAGCTGTGATTCAACATTTTGGTTTGGTGTTAACAAAACCTTCAAATCCAATTCGAAGCCACAAGTTGTGTCAATATATTGAGTTCCCCCAGTGGGCGGCCGCCTCCCCCCTCCTCCTTCACAGCACACACAAAAGCAGCTGCGAGTCCAACTCAAGTTGATATTCACTTGCGGATATTTTTAGGCCAAAAAGCATCGTGGTACAAAAACAAATACACGAAGAGCGCTTGTCTTGCTCTCTTCTTTTTTTTCTTTTTGGGAAGTGATCAAAACTTGAGTTGCGCCATAAGGTGGTGGCAGAATAGAGATCGCCCGCTCTCCCTCCCCCAGCGAAAGCGCAAGTCTAAAATTGGAATCAAACACACACACACACACACTCAATCCACATGCCAATTGCATCAAGCACCTTCTAAGTTTAGACAATTAATGGAAATGTCTAAATAAAATATAGGGAAAATAGATAAAAGAAGAATGGTAGAAGAAAAAGGACGAGAAGGTCCTGGCAACAAATCGATAACAATTAATTTGAAGCGCGCGACATAATACAAACGCCAACACACACACACACACAAACAAGCTCAAAGCTCACCAACGGTTTGCGACCAAGTCGGGATTCAGACGATGAAGTAAACTTCACGAAGTTCTGCCGAAAGCAACCGACCAAGTGTGTGCGTTTGCGTGTGTGTGTGTGATTGCTGGCGGTGGGCCAGCAACCGTGTGTTGATGTCATAAATCGCAATGGCAAGGATAATGCGACACACACAAAGCCCAACAGCTGTGTGAGCCACCCATTTTGAAACACGTTTCAAGACCCAGAGGGTTGAAAATTCCAGCAGCAGGCAAAAATCCAAATCCGGCTCTGGCTCAAGGGGGAAGCTGCGCATTAAAGACGAGCCTGGGGTGGAAATAAACACGCACACACACTTACACACACACACACACTCCGAAACACAGGCAGAAACCAACTCCAATTGGATGGCCTTAAACTCACGCTTAAGCTATGTATGTACCTTTTTTGTTGCTATTCCTTCTCCTATTTCGTTTAAACAAAACTTATTCTGAGCTGGGGGTTACACCGCTGCCCCTCATCTTCCCCTCTACATTTAGCACTTACATTTTTGTACATAAACAAAGAGCCAGGCAGGATACGGATACAAAGTCGCGGCGCTCTTGTGATTTGTTTACACTTTGTAACAACAACAATAAAAAAAATAAATGCACCAAAATAAATTTATTAACGAACGAATTTCGATACGAACGCGCGTAACTGTTGACGGCGAATGATTTTTGTTGTTGTTTGCCCTCCACTGAGTTGCCCAATTTGGTTTCTGTGCGAAGGGCGTGCGACAGAGATAGATAGAATCGGCATGCAGTTGGCGCGCCAGCTTAAGGATTTTTAAAACCGGCAACAGATTTAGCCACGAAAACAAAAAATTATTCAAACTGATTTGTGCCCAGCAGCTGCTGAGGAATTTTAGATTGTTTGTTAATGTTTATCTTGGCTTGTTTTAATTTTACAGCAGCGCACTTTGAATTTTGGTAATCAGAAGCAATGAACATGACAATCGATAACCGACAGGGTTGCCAAGCCCGATGCGTGCAATAGAGTCCGGTTCGCACTGGTTCCAAAGAACTCCTTAAAACTAAGAACGAGACTTGGAATTCAACATTTAAAATCTCTTTCTGAACCTAAAAAAAAGGTTTGTGAGGAGAAAGAAGCTCTCAAGATAATTGTTATAGTGTAGAAATTAATATGTGCAAAGTTATATTTGATTTGTTATTTATGATCCAGTTCAAGCAGAGTTAGAAATAAATTTTTTTAATTAAAAAATAAAAAATTTTACATTTTCTCCTGTAATCAATAAGTTAATAATGTAAAGAATTTCGTAATCCATTGTTTTAGTTGGATTGGGGTCGGCTTTAAGCTTTTGAAGGCATTATAACATTAGAGTTGGCAAAATAACATTCCATTAAATTAAAAAAAATCTCAATTTCCGGTTTGCTTAGGGCTATGCACGTTAGTGCTTTTTAAAACACCAAAAATTAAAATTGGACATTATTCGAAAGCCGTACTTTCCACATATCTCAGAGCCGATTTGAATTCAGCGAAATTTTGTGACATAGTTTTATTAAAAGCTATATCAAAATCATTTTGTGAAAAATTAAATTTTGTGGGACCGCCATTGAAAAAGCAACCGATTAGCATAGGCTTTACATTTTCACTAATTTTTTGTTTTACAGCTCGCGTAGCGTATTGCCTTGTACTATTCACTATGGGTTTGGCTTTTTTTTTATTAACGTTAAATCAAATTCATTTGGAGCGTTTGTGTGAAAAGCACTACAAATGCACCGATTCAAAAGTAGTTCAGCCCGCTCTTGAAATAGAACTAGCTCAGTGACGGAACTAGTACAAATACATATAAATCTAATGGATTTTTGAAACCAATCTTTTAAGCTCGTGTAGCGCAATTCACGGAAGTGTTGAGGCAACTTCATTAACCATCGGTAACTATTCGACAATATTAAAACTGAAAAATTACTTCTAGGGCTGCCACTTATGAACAGTGTTGGCAATGACTCATCTCTATTGTAATCGATTCTCGATAACTTGGCCTTACATATTTTTTTATAAACAAACATTAAAAATCGCAGGAAATTTGTTCACAGAGCAGTAAACAGTTGCCATTCCCATTGCTTACCCCCCCCCCGTAAACCGTGCAATATGTTGAAAATCGCCGCCGAGGGAATAGCGCCACGTCTGGCCGCCTGTTGTCTGATTAACGTCAGCGCCCAGAGCAGCTGTCAGAGGGTGGCGCCACAAGCGGCCAAGGCCACACAAAAGTATTTGTCGCAGTCGCAAATGCACTACAAAAAGCTGGTCATCAAGGATCACTATGAATTCGATCAGAAGGTGATTATGCAATACGATGGGTAACTTGGCCTACGTGATCGATTCCGGGCGTAGACAAATGTACATATGACGCATATGCATGTGCATGTGTGGGTATGTGCGTGTTCTACCGGTTTAAGTCAATTCTCATTTCCTGCTCTTTTGCATTCTCAGGTCATCAACAGCGACAACCCCGTTATTGTGAACTTCCATGCTGAATGGTGTGATCCCTGCAAAATACTCACACCCAAAATGCTCGAACTGCTGGAGAACTCCAACGAAATCGATTTGGCTGTCATCGATGTGGAGACCAATCTGGACTTGGTCGAAACGTTCGAGGTGAAGGCTGTGCCGGCTGTTTTGGCCTTTCGCAATGGCGTTGTGGTGGACAAGTTCATAGGCCTGGTGGATGCCAACAGCATTGAGACGCTGATTGATAAACTGAAGCGAAAGCAACAGCAAAAACAATAGAGACGATTTGCTTAGACTAGGTGGTAAACCAACTCTAAAAAACAGGGGGCAACAAAAACTTAGAAAAAGGAAACAGGAATTTATGAACTGCGTGGCCAGGTGCTGAATTTTATACAGATTGTAAGATTAGCTCAATAAAGTTAACAAAAAACGAACCTGAACTATATAATATACATGGTTAAGGGTAGGGTGGCAGATATGGCATGGTTTCTCTTGGGGAGGTAATGGCTCATTTTTTAGTTCAAGAAAAGGATTTTCCAAATAGATCGGTATGTTTTTTATAAGATCGGACCTTAGGCCTTGAGATACAGCGATTTTTTTTTAGCTAATTCCAGCACAGAAATGAGTTTTAGGCATCTTTTGGGGTTGAGGTGCCATTGAAAACACTTAAAATCAAGGAAAAGTCGAAACATTATTGTTATTCCGCTGGAATTTTGGCTAAAAGATGTGAGTTTTGTACATTTTTCGAGCTGTCGTACAATTTAAAGTTCTATAAAATAAGTTTCCGCACAGAAGTAAGGAATGAAAATTCTTATGGGTAGTGTATACCTTTAGGTGCCATTTTTTTTAGGGGCTTACAAAAAACTAATTTACACAACAACTAAATGTGATATTACCAAGGGGTTTTCTTTATTCGATAGGTAGTCGTTCGATAGGTATTTTTGTTGTTGTTTTTGTAGTCCGGTTTAAGTTCAAAACATAGGCCAATGCATTACATGAATTTTTGAGAACGGATTATCCGAAAGTAAAAATGGATGTGATGTGGTTATTGTGTCATCTAGGATATTTTGGATCATTCAATAAACAGCGGAGTTGTGGAATATCGAAAACCTATCTTATATTACCCCTTTTCATTGGTCCCAACTACGTTATTTATTATCCTATCCAAAATATCCTAGAAGACACCATAATGGTGGGTATTAGGAGTAATAATACTTAAAAAAAAGAACTGATACTTAATAACATTTTTAGGTTTTTTTTTGATGTTGGAAAATTTGAAATACAACATTTTTCGAAAAACGAGGGTCGTTCAGAAAGTAATGACATTTGTAACTTTTGACGTTTTGGTTAAAACTTTTGGAGGATGTTTTTAAAACCTTAACACATAATTAAAGCCAAAAAAAATGGTCTGAAGGTATACACTACCCTTAAAAATGAACCTAAAGGCTTCAGATTCGATAGAATTGAGGTCAAACCAATAAAACAAATGGGTTTTCCTCGCCTATGATAACTTTAAAAGTCCCAAAAATAAGTTTCCTTGGATATCTTAGGGAATATCGGGTCGTTATGTTTAAGGATCGACTTTACAGCTTGAGATTAGCTAGAATTACGGGCAATCCAAGTACAGAAAATCCATTTAGCTCTGTGTTTTCGTTTGTCGGAACTTTGAAACCCTGAACAGTGCAGGTTCAGTAAGCATTCAAAAGAAATCGGTACAGATTAGGGCTTAGGATTCGGCAAAAGAACGAGATACTACATGAAGCTGGCAACTGTTTAACATAGGAGAGCTGGAATCCTTCTTAAATTTCATGTAAAGTTGCCCAGTACTGAGTTTCTGGTCGGCCAACCAATTCGCCACCTTCTCGACGTCGGGGAACCGTTGCCTCCCCCCCAATTAGCTGAAACAATTCTTGTGGATTATTTTAGGTTTAGCTTTATTTTCGCATAGTTTATACAATAATTTCAAAAAAATTGCCCAAGAATCGTATTCTTCTTTTAATGCCCGGGGTTTTGGATTAGAATAATTTGCTTAGTCGGCACAACATGTACAGGGGGGACTGACAACAACTGACACCACAGATGCCACGCACAGCATTTGGCTGGTACCGTGCGTTTTGGGTTAGGATTAATACATCGAAATATACAATAAAAATTAAAAAAAAAAAACTAGAAACACAAATCGTCCAAATAAAATAAGATTAAAGTTCAACAACGGGTCAAGCGAAGCGGTAACGGGTAGCGAGCAGCCGATTACGAAAAACAGTATTTAATATTTTTTTTTTTGGTTAACTCTAGGAGGGAATCAGCGCGCCAGCTGTATGATCAGGGCGGCACACATCTCAAAAAACTCCATGGTATGATGCCCTGTGGGCTGCAGCGGCATCAGCCCCGCCGTTACACTGTGCGCCGGCGGTGTCAGACTCTCCATAATGACATCGTCGCCCTGCTCCACCTCGTCATTGGTCAACGACTTGAAGTCCAACAAATAGCTCTTGGCATCCACCTGGTACAGCTGCAGTGACATTTTCGAGAATTTGCTGGTCTTGGCATTCTGACGTCGGACACGCACATGATACGGATTGATGATTTTCCACTCGTAGTTGAGGGCCTTCATGGCCCGGTACACCTCCAGCATGATATCATTGGGTTTGCTCTGCGACCGTATGCCCAGATGCCATTTGGCACGCTTGATGGGTGTGCCGCCTCGTGCGGTTTTCTCCGGGAAGGCAGCTCCGCCGGAATTCTGCACTGACATGGCCAATTGGCGTTCCCTCATGGGCGCTATGCGCTCTGGATGTGGTCGTATGTTCGAACCGCCCACAGAACCAGCAGCTCCCACCCCACCAACACCAGCACCATTTGGGATGGGCGTGGAGGTGCCCGAGCTGGCTGCCGTGCCGCCACCCACTATGACTGTGGCCAGGGGCGGCACCTGGTTGGCTGGCTCGTGCGGAGAATGGGAGGACAGCATGGTGGCCGGCGGTGGCGAACCGGCCACAAAGAAATTGTTGATTTCAGTTATCTGATTGGCTGCATCATCAGCGAATCGCTTGTTGTCAATAATCAAATGATAGGCAATGGCCAGCTGATCATGCGGATCGCCACTCAGCAGGGAGTTGTGCACCTCGGACTCCTTGACCCCGAATTTGGTGCAGACCTCGGCCACCGCGTAGGTATCGATGACATTCGAATCCTGCTCTATGGACGAGGGGAACAGGTAGGCTGGCAGCTCCTTCTGGAACCACTCGTGCTTCTTGATCTCCTCAATGGTGGCCCGCTTCAGGGGATCCACCTGCAGCATTTGACACACCAGGTTCACCACCTGCTTGTTGAGGTACTCGGGTATGGGAAAGATGCCCGATTTGATTTTGCGGAACAGCGTGGGCACATGCTCATCATCGAAGGGCAGAGTGCCGCACAGCAGGGCATACAAAATGACACCGCAAGACCAAATATCCACCTCGGGACCCGCATAAAGTTTGCCCGAGATCACCTCTGGCGCTGCATAGTTGGGTGAACCGCACGAGGTGCGCAGAAACTCGCCGTCCAGCATCATGTTGGACAAACCAAAGTCGGCAATCTTCACATGCATATTGTGATCCAGCAGCAGATTCTCTGGCTTCAGATCGCGATGCACAATCATGTGACGATGGCAGTAGTCCACGCCCGAAATGATCTGCTGGAAGAACCGTCGCGCCTGATGCTCCTGCAGTTTACCATGCTTCACTATATAGTCAAACAGCTCGCCGCCACTCACATACTCCATGATCATGAAGATATCCGAGGGCGTGGAGATGACCTGGAAAAAAAGGCGAAAATGAGAATGTACTGGAAGTAAGCTATTCCACTGCCACGTACCTGGTACAGCTTGATAATATGCGGATGCCGGAACAACTTCAAGTTCTGTATCTCCCGCCGTATCTTGCCCACCACATCCAGACTCTTGATCTTCTGTCGGTTCAATATTTTCACGGCCACCTTTAGTCGCGTCTTCTGATGCTCGCCAATCTTCACCTTGCCAAAGGTGCCCGTGCCCAAAGTGGCACCCAACAGATAATGGCCGATTTTCACCAGCGGCTGACCAATGGCACTACCAGCAGCCGCCGCCTCAGCCACCGCGGCCCGCGTCTGGGGCATATTGCTCCACTGCACTGGCTATTTAATTGAGCAGCTGCTGCTGCAGAGACGGGAAGGTCGTTATCGTTTATTGCGTATTCCACTGTTTTTGTTCCGAGTGGCTATCAGTGTGCGTGTGTGTGTTTAAGTGTTTGTTTGTATGTGTGTGTGTGTTATGTTATGTTGTTGATTCAATGTCCAGAGGCCTCGACCTGTAGTACCTGTTCTCAAGTCCCAGTACCGTATGAAGGAGTACAATTCAATAAGACGACCTTAGAGCTGTCTGCTGTTGTGCTTATTGTTTAAAACAACAAAAAAATACTTTGTGAGAATCAATATAAACGAATTTGCAATGACCGGAAATGCTGGGAATTTTGTATTACCCTGCTTTAACCGTTATGTGTAAAGCTGGGAAATTATATTACCCAGACTTGGTGGCGGCGAATAAAGTGGGGAAATTTAATTGGCAGGGCTGGCGGCAAAGTTAGTTTCGCAGTTTTTTACAGGGTGAGAAAATGTGAGGAGACATTCAGGCCATGACACAACAAACAAGGTAAGGCGCATAATATTTTTTCAAGTACTGAGCTTTTGCGCGACGAACTTGAACACTGAACGTTTCAAGTACCTTGCTGAGGGCGCACACTGCAAGCACCCTACCTTTATAGTTGTATCATGATTCAGGCTAACAGTTCCTCACCTTTTAATTTTTGTTTTTAAACTTTATTCGTTTTTTTATATCTTAGGTACACACTTGTTGCACTGATCTGTGCTAAGGAAGCTATGGGCAAACGTATGCACATTAGGGTGGACCAGACTGTTATTTAATATTTTTACTTATACTTTTTCAATTTCTTACAGAAAAAATTCTGAAAATGTGCAATTTAAAACCACAGGCTAATATTCAGTACACTGGAAATATTTTATGTCGTATAAACATTAGGGTGGACCTCAATACTCCAAAAGTTTCTTTAGTGTTAAAAACTAGGTTGCTCATAAGGTGCGAAAAGTTTTTGCTCCTGAACCATGGCACATACCTCCATTTGTTTAACTAACACTGCATAGTTCGAGTTTCCTAGGCAAAAACTGTGACCCCCCGATGGCATCAGAAATAAGACTGTGGTTTCAAACACATTTATTACACAAACTTGTAGTAGATTCTGGATTCTTTCTTGTTTTTGGTTGTGGACACTGAAACATACATAATATCATTCCAATATTATTCATATATCTGCGTATGTGTGTGTATATGTGAGTTGTTGTTGTTGTGTATCGGTTATACTCTGGTTTTGGACACTTATTGTATATATTCTTAATATGCCAGCTTGTACATTGTATACATACATATACATTTATATATATATATATATATTCAAATACATCTATATAGAATTCTGTGTAGCACATAAAAAATTCTCTTAAATTGATTTTACAATTTATATCTCTCGATTCCAAGATCGACTTTCTCATCATCCATCGATTTACTTATAGGCTAAGAGTGGGAGAGGGGCTGGAGCGAGAGGAGAAATGGGATAGGGTACACTACAAATTCAACTAGGCGACCAAAACAAAGGAAAAGAACTTACTTATCAGTGGTTGGGAGGGGACGAGGGAGGTATGGAGGGTTGTAATATAACATCAAATTACATACATACATGGTACATGCAAACATTTACTTTCTCTTAGAAATAAGCTCCACATCAATGAATCAATCCAACCGTACCTGTACCGTAATCTATAGAGTATATTAAATATTCGCTCTACAACTAAATTCGCACACTCCCTCTCCTACCGACTCCCTTCTTTGTCTCTTTCTATTTCACTTGTGTTAGCCTGCTATCTTTGTCTATAAAATCTTGATATAAAATATGGTATGCCATACAAATAATTATACATACACTCGTACACACATATAGAAGTTTTGAGTTCGCATATATATATATATAGACTTATATAAAATCGACTATTACATTGGGACAATATAAGAACCGTAAGACCCAATAGAACAGACTTCAGCGAATTCAATACGTTTCCGTTTCAAGTCACAAATAGTTAGGTCTTATCTGGATCTCGTTGGGGGCCTGGGGGACATTAGTAACTTTATATAGTTCCTATAGATCAATACTCGTATTAAATTCATTTCGTATTTCTAGCATAAGTTCTGTAGGATCCCGCTCAAAGCAAAAATGTAGCAGAACTGGTATAAGAACTGGCGAACACTTGGAATGCTCTGGTACTTATACGATATCCGAATTGCATAATTTGGTACGAATTACATCAATCAATGTAAGTTCTAATTCTAAGACTTAACAATCAGTTGTTATTCCCCAGTGTTTTACAAAACGCCTTCGATCCAATAACTGGAGGGCGATTTCTAAAACACAAGGAATCATGCTTAAGTGGTATCAAAAATGTTCATTTTCAGTACCCACTGTGGGGTCACCACACACAAAAGCATTAATCAATCAATGGTAGTCTCACATACAAGTACTTACAGATCTAATGGGACGTTTTGGTTACTTAAATGGTAATTGAATATTGTTTTTTGTGTGTTCAAGAAATCCATATTGATATTCAAGGTATGAGTGACATACAAACCTACAACCCAATGGTGTAACAAAAGACTCCAGAACTGACAGGGAGGTGTCACAACAAAGTGTAATGCCACGATTTTGTGTAAGTTCTAGAGTCTTTGGTATAACAGATTTGGTTAGGGTGATTACATTTAAGTTGATAATGTTTAATTTGCTTACAAACTTGGCATTCAATTTGAGAAACAAAGCAGATTTAATGTACATTTGTATGTGTAGTTATTTGTATGGTACACACACACACACGCACACACATACACAATAGGAGGCATATATGCCACTTCCGACTTTCTTATTTATCCTATTATTTCTATGGATAAAACTCTGAAAAATTGATCCGAAATCTCTCTTCTGTAATGTTTTTGAAAAATCTCTACTCCAAGCATATTTTCTTAACATTTTTTGATAAACAAACAGATATATAGGACTGTCTCGTTTTATAACTATACCCTTGGGAATTGGTAAACGTTTTGATTTTCCAAAACTGGTTTGAAAATTCGCTTAAAAATCGTATAAATATAAATGGGAATTTGAAGTTAAAAACGTTTAAAAACTGTTTTTGGAAACGGGATTCAATATGATAGAAAACAGGAATTTCGTTTTAAAGAACTTGAAATATGGGAAATTTGCAGTTTTTATCGGATGACTTTAGCATATAGCGGTCGAAAAACTAGTTTAAGTAAAAAAAAAACATTTGTGTTTTTTAAGGGAAACGCCTCCAATTTAAGTATTTCCTAGTTTGCTATGCTTTCCCTTGATTCCACTAAGTTTGGTCGAACTCGGACATCTATATAATCTATATAGTATAGCTCTCATAGAAAAGTAGGGTCCCAAAAGTAGTCTTAGTTAGAGAAACGTGCTGCAAGGGTATACAAACTTCGCCCGGGCCGAACAAAGCATCTCCGACCCCATAAAGTATATATATTCTTGATCAGCATCAACAGCCGAGTCGATATAGCCATGTCCGTCTGTCCGTCCGTCCGTCTGTCTGTCTGTCTGTCCGTATGAACGCACAGATCTCAGAGATGGTAAGAGATAGAGGTTTGGCATGTATGGGACATAAGCTTCTTATGTCTGCAGGCAGATCAAGTTTATTTTCAATTTGGGCCACGCCCCCTCACGCCCCCGCAATTTAGAAAAAACGTCATATCTCCCACAGTTTTATAGATAGAAGGTTCGAACCTTCTGGACATATTTAGTTAGCAGAATAACTTATCGATCCGCCAAATGGAATGGAGAAGATCGGATGAACGGTTTTCGAGTTATGATCAAAACACTGTTCGCTGCTACTGCAGCATCAAAATTTATGCTGAGAGTATAATTTTCTTGGTACAGAGTATGTTATAGTCGGGCTTGACCGACTTTCTTTCTTGTTTTTAATTACATTTTTGCTCAAAATGTTTAGCTTAGTAATTCTATACCAAAGACTCAAGAACTCTTAAGGATCAGTAACATTTATACAAGTGAACGGCAAGCTTAAGTTTCAAAGTGAAATTTCGATTTTACTTGTATGTGCAAAGTCTGCCAACAAAATGTTGCACACACACAGCACACACATGTGAAATCGTAGGTACACCTTGCGATTTTACGAGTCATTCGGTTGCAAGGCCGCTTACTTAGCTTTGTCAGTTGTAGAGTCTTGGGTTCTAGATTAAATGAAATGTAATATTTCAACAATTGCTTAAAAAAACGTAGAATAAGAACAATATACTAGCTATGCTACCACACTGAAAATTCTATATATATCAAAATGATTCTGGGTTTGAATTTGGTTATACTTCCTTTTTGGATATTAAAATCAAGGCTGCAAAGTCAGTTTTGACACATTTTTCACTCTGAACCGTAACAAGTATTACGAATAAGTGAACCTAAACCAGTTTCGAAGCCAAAATTTCATCTAAGCTTAATCGAAATTATACTACACAAAATACCAGCAACAAAGCTGTCTTAAACTGATTAGTTAGACGCTATAGATAGGCATATACGATCGCGATTAGTTCAAAAATTTAAAAGAAATATTCTTGATGCACTGGCATAAAAACTAAATAAACTAAACTAAATATGACTTCAATATCTTCGCAAAGTTGACGCTAAGCAAAAGGTTTTGAAACACAAAACGATTTAGGGCCATTTCTGATCTTCTATGTAGATGGCTATACAAGATTCCAATTTATCTGTTATTTTAAGTTTTTAAGATATTATCTGGTCCTTTGAATCTTATAAAACAGCAAATCTAACAGTATTTCGGTTTTGGTTCTGGTTCTTATGGAAACCTATGTTTGGGTAGAAGGTTCTATTCTCTACATTAACCAAGAACTTTTCTGTTCAGAGGTTAGTTTGGTATTACAGCGAGATTCTTAGCAAATTTTACATTGAAATAAAATGTTTTCGAAGAGACTAGCAAAAAGAGAAGAGCTTACAAATTGAGTGAAGACCCTGCAAGACTAATTGTTCGCTTTGTTAAGCTCTGAACCAAAAGTGTACCTGTCACATGTTGATGTTTTTTTTCTTGGTTTCAAAATTATAGAACAGGGCCGTTCCGAACTCCCAGTCGGTTTTCGTGTAATCGTATCACTACCAACCCTTCATCAGCAAATTTTTTATGAATTTTTTAATAACAAAACACACAACTTCCCAAAATTTGGAAGATCATTGTAACAAAACTTCGGAGCATTCAACTTTAACTCGATTTGCAGCGAGCCAATTGCACTTGTCGTGTTGTCCTCTTGTGCGCGGTGGCGCACAATTAACATTGGACGTTGACGTACTGTAGTACGTTCAAGTGGCCCAAGCGACACCAAGCCGAAGCTTGTTACAAGCGAACTGCTTAAACGACCGAGAGGCGTATAAAATAGCTTTAACTAAGGTAAATTAAGTTAAAACAAAGGATTTTTCGAAGCAGAAAACTTTTAACTTTAAACAGTGGATCATGCTATGAATAATTTCGAAGATAGGGGACACAATTTTGGGACGCTCGGTTTGTCTACTTAAGGTTTTTATTCCAGAATTCACCAATAGATGCACAGAGAAAAAAAGGATATTACAAAATACCCATTGTATGATTTGCCCTATACATTTGGACTGGTATATGTCTTAAGTATTCTTTTAATCATCGAACGGAGCTGAAAACAATGACAAATGATCATTCTTTGGATTCTTTTTCATTAGCGTTGGATGATTAAATGGATATTAAAAACATGTTCAATTCAAATGGATCTTTTTTGGATCTTTCTTTCAGTGTGAGTGCACTATTTTCTAGACAAACTGTTGACATATTTTTGTTCAGTAGGAAACACATTCTGTTTAACAAGCTTTTCACAACTTCAATCTCTAGTCTAATGGACCACCACATTCATTCATAATGGCTTCCGAAAGTTTCTCGTCTCTAAAATTGAAAATTTGGAAGGGTTGTTTTTCTTCGCTTTTGAAGTCAATCGAACCCGGAACTCTGACAAATGGTTTACTGTTAACCGCACCAAGAGGGAACAAAAAATTGCACTTCAAACAAGAAAGAAAGTCGGTCAAGCCCGACTATAACATACTCTGTCCCAGCGAAAATATTCGCTCAGCCTAAATTTGTATGCTGCAGCTGAAAGCAGCGCTCCACAGTGGCTGTTAATGCTGATCAAGAATATATTTCCTAGTATTTTTATAACCTGTTCCCATTAAAAATGGGAAAAGTTAGATCATAAAGTTGTGCGAAAGTATCTAAGAGGGAGAAGGAAGCATCTCGGACCCCATAAATTATATATAATCTTGATCAGCATCAACAGCCGAGTCGACATAGCCATGTGTCCGTCTGTCTGTGTGAACGCGTCAAGCTCAGAAACTATAAAAGATAGAGTCGCAATTTTTTGCATGAAGTTAGGTGTATACCATACGCAGATCAAGCATACAGAATGTAAAAGAGAGAGAGCTGCGAGTTTTTAAGAAGTTGAACCTAGAACAACAACCCTTGCAATCGTCCTTCCTTCTACTAGAACTGTTTCTGCTGGGTTTTGACCCTGTACAAAAGCGGATGGATTGCATGTTTACTACTTCTTAGTAGAAAAAGTTCTATACGAGAAGCATAGAAACCTGCTTATTGCCTCATGCTGTGAGTGTGTGTATGGCTGTGAACGGCTGAGGCACACGGCAACAACAAAATTAACGCTGCTGCCAGCGCGCTTACGTATTGTTATTGTTGTCGCCAGAGGCTTAGGAGAGAAGAACAAAAAGAGAGACACTCAACGAAGTTGTTGCTGCAATTTTTTTAAGCATGAGACCACAACAAATGCGCCTGAAGCGTATAGAGCGTGGGCACCGCACCCCTGTTCTAAATGATCTTCAACTCAAGTCTTAGCTAACCTTTATCTAAATATACAGAATTTCCAATTTATATTTTGTGCAGTTTACAAATTAATTGGCTTGCTATGTTAAGGCTAGTTTCTAGATAAGATCAAAAAAAAATTCATTCAAATTACAAAACAGTTCAAACGTGTTTCTATGCAAGTGAAGTTTGACATAAAACCGAAGCCCTGGTTTTATCACTTCACAGCTTTTCAAATCATTTTCAAATCTAAAGAAGTATCTCAAAAACTTCGCCCAGTCTTCAAAACAGGGCTGCACACCCAAACAATTCTTTTTTGCGGGTTCAAACCTAAATTCTCCAATGGTTAAGGTTCGGAGATTTTAGGTTTAAGGTTTTTGGACAATGGTTTTGGTTCGAACCTTGGTTCAGCCCATGCTTAACACAAGTTTTTATAGTAATCCAACTAAAAACGACACAAACTGAATGACAATTGTGTCAATTTTGGTTGGAAAGTGTAAAGTAGGTAGAACACAACACACATGGGATTATTCAAAACATAATTTGCTAGTTCATTTTGTAGTCTACGTATGAAAAATATTACCAAGGTGGTGTTAAGCTCTTGTTTTGTGAATCATTTCTTAAGCTCGGATGTCGAGGATCTTTAAGAACAGAGGCTATGAAATGAGTGCGGGCTTTTTAAAGGTAATTCTAAACATTTTTATAGATTTTTGTTAGATGAAACTTTCAGGCGGCTCACAGCTAAATTTGCTTAAGTCGAAAGTATGCATTACGCCTGATGGAAAAGTAATAAACTACAATCTCGGCTTTTCTATAAAGGGTTAGTAAACAGATGGCGAACAATCTGCAACAAAAAGTAAGACACATTTGTAATGAAAATCCGATGACAGTTCGGCTCTAGCATACAGCTTTTATGTGCTTTTAAAGTAAATCAGAATGTACGGAAGGCAACGTAATGAAGAAGTAATCCGTTATGCATCCAAAGCCATCAGAATAACAGAACAAGTCGCCAGGTACTAGGTTCAAATTATTTCAAGTCTATCATTTTTCTTGAACCGAACTGAAATTTTGGTTTCGGAATAGGTTCAGCTTAAATATGTTAAGAAGTTCGTATCAAGGTTCGGTTAACAGTAGTCCGAATGACGGAATTCTGGGTTGTTTGAGCCGAATCTCTTTTTAGATAAAGAAACTACGGTTCTGGTTTAGGTTACAGGGTTTTTACAAGTTTGGAAGGTTCGATTCTAAGTTTCTAAGAGATTTCTGAAGAAAAGGGCTACAGCTTATACGAGAGCATAAGATACGAGATTTGAATTAAAGTTTGCGCATAATTTTTTTTAGGTTTTTTTCGGATTCATTCGATAGTTTTATCCCTTTTAAACACTTTTTGCTGGACTTTACATGCCTTTGGGTGTGCGCAAGTGTGTGTGTGTGTGCGTGCGCTTGAGAGAGTGTGTGTGTGTGTGTAAGTGACTCTTACTACCTAGTTATTTGTTTACTTGTTGTAGGTAATTTTTGCTTCATACATTTATGATAATCATATTTTAGGTGTTTTCTTGTTGTTTTATTTGTTTTTGTTGTTGTTTTTTTTTTATTAAGATTTATCATTTAAATTGTAGTGTACATACATGTATTTTCGCTTGATTTCTTTCATCAATTAAATTTAGTCTGAAAAAAAATAATTGGGCCTTAACTATTATCATAATATAAGACTAGTTTTTAAAAGTTACATTTAGAAAAAAAAAAGTTGGTTTTGGGATATTTTATTAAGGGCTTTCACTTTTTGGGGGAAGGAGGAAGGGGTGAGGGGTGGGGGGGGGGTGTGGGGGTATGGTTGTTTTTTTTATTGGAAAAAGCTTACTTTTCATTTCATATTCAGCGGGGGAATAGTTTATACATTCATTTATATATATATTTATTTATATATGTGTGTGTGTGTGTGTTTGTGAGTGAGTGTGTGTGTGTGGACATCAATAATTTATGTTTTAAAAAGCAAGCGCGCTTATTGCTTCGCACTTTTGTACAAACTCTGTGTGTGTGTGTGTGGTGTGGTGTGGTGTGTTGTGTGTGTGAGTGTGGGTGGGGAGGGGGAGAGAGAAGGTGGTTCATCAGAATCATCAGCCTCCTCAATCATCATGTTTATTTGTCTACAAAATGATTTCTGTATGATTTTTGCGTTTTGTGTTATAGTTTTATACAAATTCATTTGGAATTGGAGTGTCGTGTTTGCAGGAATCTTCCTTTATGTGTGCGTGTGTTTGTGTGTGTGAGTGTGAGTCGTGTGTGTGTGTGTGTGTGTGTGTGTGTGGGTGTGTGTGTGTGCTAGTGTGTTTATTCAATTCTTGTGTTCTCTTTTTGCATCTCATTTTGGATTCTTTGCTGCCAATGCTTTTCATTTGCTCTAATGTGTTTTTGTTTTTGCCACCAAACTATGCCGTTATTTTATGCTTATCTTCTCTCTCGTGTGTGTACAGACATAGATGTGAATGTGTTTTGAGAGAGAGAGAGAGATAGAGTTTCTTTGTTTCGGTTTCTCTGAAATAAATGAAATTCAGTTGTTAGGCGTATAGTAGTTGCTGATGTTGTTGTTGTTGCTGCCACCGCCCCCACCACTCCGATGATGTGCCGCCAATGCCAGTGTCGCCTGCTGGGCGGCCGCCGCCTGGGCAGCCTCCTGTTGCTGTTTGTAGGCCACATAAACTAGACCCAGGGCACACAGTCCGCCCGAGTTCTGGTCATAATAATTGAGTGTGTTCACATAACTGGCGTTGGCGTATTGATAGTAAGCATAGGATGGTGGTGTTGGTGTGACGACTCCAGCTCCCACTGCTCCCACCGCTGCTGATGTTGTTGCTACTGCTGTTGATGTTGTTGTTGCTGATGCGGCCGCCGCTGCTGCTGCTGCGGATGTTGTTGTTGCTGTTGCTGGGTGATAGGAAGCGACGTAGGTGGCTGCTGCTGGTGCATAATAGCCGAAACCGTAGCTGGATTGCGGTGGCTGTTGCGGTGGTGGTGGTGGTGGTTGCAGTTGCAATGCTGGCTGGAGAAGTTGGAGTGGTTGCAAATTGGCAATGGCAGCATGAACACTTCACCTGTGAGATGCAGCTAATATTGTGTAAAGAAATTAATTGCGATTTTAAATAAATTTCTGTGCATTGTTATATGGATGCGGTTTTTGAGATCGTGCTTGTCTATTTGATCTACCTCTGTGTGCCATGTGATGGTAGCCGCCGCCGACACCGCCGCCATGCATCGGTGGTGGCACGCCCACGCCAATGCTCATGCCCACGCCCACTCCGACATTGACACCCATGTTATGATGCAACTGTTGCATGTGATGCGGCAACTGTTGCTGGTGGTGGTTAAGGTGGTGCTGCTGCTGCTGCTGCTGCTGCTGCTGTTGATGATGGTGCTGTTGCTGCTGCTGATGGTGTTGCTGTTGCTGATAATGCTGCTGCTTCTGATGATGGTGATGGTGTTGCTGCTGCTGCTGCTGTTGCTGATGGTGATGCTGCTGCTGCTGCATATGCGGATTGTGGTGTTGCTGCTGCTGATGATGATGCGGCGGCGGCTGTTGTGGCCCACCACCCATACCACTAATTTGAGACATGAATTGAGCGGCCTTGGCCTTGCCATGCTCCTCGGCCAAACGCACCCAAATGGGCTGAGAGCCGCCCTCCGGGACCGTGTTGTTTAATGTTTTAATTGCCTCCTGTGCCTCCTCGCGCTTGTTGTAGCTAACAGAACGGAAAGAGATGGTGAAGATGTCAGGTGAGTTGAGATTGAATGTTTTGTGGAACATAAACCCGAAGTAAAGTGCATGAAAACTTGTGCAGCGCAAGGAACCTATTTGGATAACTGCCTCCTACCGCCCTAAACCTGGATAGCGACTAGGAGGAGCTGCCAAAAATAACCTTTCCGCAATTGGAGAGAGAGAACAGACGCACTATAAGCCATCTCTCAGGAAATTCAAGACGACTCTACTAGTTTCTTACTGACTACGTTGCTCCGCCTTCAGTAAGTCGTAATGGGATAAACCATTACCCACGCAAAATTCATCTTAAGTGAAAACCCTTTGCCGGTTCTGTACCCGTAAAACATCCAACTGCAAATTGGTAGCTTGAATCGTTTCCGAGATATGACTCTGAACCACTTTTGAACCGGTTCGAGTCTGGTTCTGAACCATTAAACTATCCAACTCCTTAATACCAACCTTCTGACCACATTTCAAGTCATTTACTATCTTAAATAGCTTCTGAGATATGGCTCTGAAGCACTGTTACACTGGTTCGAAATCGGTTCCGAACCAGTAAAGTATTCAGCTCCATAATACTAAACAATAAACCAATCTCAAATTCGTAGCTTGAATTGCTTTCGAGATATGGCACTGAACCACTTTTGAACTGGTTTCATATTGGAACAAAAGGAACCGTTTCTGAACCAATAAAATATCTAACTATATGTTTTCAAGCTACATACCAAATTTTTAGTTCGTAGCTTAAATACTTTCAAGGATATAGATCTCAGACTTTACACATGGCCTATGACTCCTTGCTGATCGACATGAACAACACACACTGTGAAAATTTCTTGAAGATCACTTCAGCAGATTAGACGCCTATAAGGAACAAGCATACAAACATACATAAATTCATACATGGTATTATTGAAAAATGCCAAAAATGGAGACGCTAATGTTTTTCTTCCTTTGACTTCTTGACCTAATACCATAGCACGTAAATAACTCTCAACCCATATTGTCAGACGGCTCTTCTCACGACCACAACCAGAAATACAAAAAAAACGGTTTCGGTCTTCCCTCAACCGATTGTGTGCTGCTAGCGCGCTCTCTGTTAGTTCGGATGCTGTTGCTGGTCGGTCTGACAACAGCCCAATAACAGGCCCATTTCAGTCAAGCGGTCCCAAAGTGAGTGTTGTTTGAAGACCGCTACGTCAAAATGTTAATCTCAAAAGGTCTCTGTGAGCTCAGTCAAGTGGGAGCAGAGCGTAACAGTGCGAGAGAGAATAAGAGAGCGCATGTAAGCATGCACTGAGTGAGCTGACACACTTGCCGATAAACAGCGAATGCTCACCGTGTGTCAGAAAGTGACAGACATATTTTTCTGTGCTCTCTCTCTCTCTGTGGCCGGGCCTGCCACACACACAAAAAAGACCTTTTCAGCGATCGGTTGCTGTGAAAAGGTCGGCAAAAGACCAAGACCGAAAAAACAAAAACAAATGTGTTTCTTTCCTCTCACGACCGAAAACAACCAGAGAGCGCAGTTGAGGGTTGTTTTCGTCCCTCTTTGTAAATGTGCCGCACGAAACCGGTTGTTTTCTCACAACTGAAAAGAGAGGACCGGTTGTTGCGACCTATGCCTAATACAACTTCTGAGCTTTTTCATACCCTGTTCCCATTGAAAATGGGAAAAGGGGGATCATGAAGTTGTGCGAATGTATGTAACAGGGAGAAGGAAAATTTTCCGACCCCATAAAGTATATATATTCTTGATCAGCATGAACAGCCGAGTCGATATAGCCATGTCCGTCTGTCCGTCTGTCCGACTGTCCGTCTGTCCGTCCGTCCGTCTGTCCGTCTGTCTGTCTGTATGAACGCGTCGATCTCAGAGACTATAAGAGATAGAGCCACAAATTTTTGCACGAAGGTAGATTTATGCTGTACGCAGATCAAGTTTGTTTCAGATTTGAATAATTCCACCCCGTCCCCCTTTTATCCCCAAAAAACCTAGACCTCCTCTATAAATCCAAGACCTAAAAAGCCGTCAGATCCACAATTTTCAAGTTAGAGCCTCGTGGTTTAGTATACATCAAGCTAGGCTCAATATCTATCTATTCTGAAAAGTACAATCAGATCGGACCAAAAACACCGGAGTTATAAGCGAAACAGTTGAGCTGATAAAAGCAGCAGTTGTTGATCAGGACTAGAAAAGTATTGCCTACATTTAGGATGACATCTTCAAAAATTCAAAAACAAATAAATGAACAGGGTATTTTGTGGTCGGGAAACTCGACTGCAGCGCCCTTACTTGTTTTTACTGTAACTAGAAAATGGGAGATGCAATCAACGATAAGAACCGCAGGTTTTGGACAGAACTCTCTCTGCCTTTATTCTGCATACTTTAATTCGTCTCAATACGCTTTTTCCCTCTCCTACGAGAGTCGAAACAAAACTTTTTGAGATGTCGCATAATAAAGGGTGATTTTTTAGCATTATCTTTTTGGCAACACTGGTTTAAACACTGTTTCACTGTCAAACATCTTCAGTTTGGTCTATAATTTAACCATGAATCGTCTTACAAACGAACAACGCTTGCAAATTATTGAACTTTATTATCAAAATGCGTGCTCTGTTAAGAAAGTTAATCGCGCGCTTCTTCCATTTTATGGCCAATGGGTACGTAAATAAGCAGAATTGTCGATTTCGGAGTGAATATCAGCCAGAAGCATTGCAAGAGCTACCAATGCATCCAGAAAAAGTCACAGTTTGGTAGGGTTTATGGGCTAGTGGCATCATTGGACCGTACTTCTTCAAAAATGATGCGAATCGTAACGTAACTGTGATGATATCCAACGTTTTTTTTGGCCAAAATGCAAGAGCTTGACTTGCATGACATGTGGTTCCAACAAGACGGTGCCACATGCCACACAGCACGCGCAACAATGGACTTATAGAGACGCGAGTTTGGTGAACATATTATTTCACGTTCTGGACCGGTCGATTGGCCGCCTAGATCGTGCGATTTAACGCCTTTAGACTATTTTTTGTGGGGCTATGTTAAAGCTTATGTCTATACAGACAAGCCCGCTTCAATTGACGCATTGGACGACAACATTGAAGCATTTATTCGTGAGATACCGGCCGAAATGTTGGAAAGAGTATGCCAAAATTGGACTAAGCGGATGGACCATTTGAGGCGCAGTCACGGTCAACATTTGCATGAAATAATCTTCAAACATTTAATTATATGGACCGTACTATCGATTCAAATAAAGATTTCATGAATTTTTTTGAATTTTAAGTGTTCTTTTTTTGTGAAAAACTTTCCTATAGCTCTTAAAAAATCACCCTTTAGTTGTCCGATTTTCATCAAACTTGGCAGAGTTATAAAAAAGCATAGAAAACCTATGAAAACAAAAGTTTGAACACGTTTCCATTGAAAAGTAAAAAGTTTTTCTTACTAAAACAAGTTTTCCGACCGATTGTTCCTATGGGGGCTATGAGATATAGTCATCCGATCCGATCGGTTCCAACATATTAGTAGTGTGCAAAATTTCAGCTCGATAGCTTCAAAACTGAGAGACAAGTACGCGTAGAAACAGACAGACAGACGGACGGACAAAGCTCAATCGACTCAGCTCGTCAGCTGATCAAGAATATATATAGTTTATGGGGTCGGAAACGAATATTTTTATGCGTTGCAAACTTCTGGGCAAAATTATAATACCCTTTGTATACCCTTGCAGCACATTTTTATACCCGTTACTCGAAGAGTAGAAAGGGTATACTAAAGTCGTGCAAATGTATGTAACAGTTAGAAGGAAACTTTTGCGACCCCATAAAGTAAATATATATTCTGGATCAGTTTCAATAGTCGAGTCGATAAAGCCATGTCCATTTGTCTGAATGAAGTCTAGAAGACCTGAAACATCCAAATTTTAAGTGTAAATGCACGCAGATCAAGTTGTGACTTCATAAAGATCGGATAATAAATGGCAGAGCTATACAAAACAAGAAAGAAAGTCGGTCAAGCCCGACTATAACATACTCTGTACCAAGAAAATTTGTCTTTTGATCATAACTCGAAAACCGTTCATCCGATCTTCTTCATTTTTTGGCGGATCGATAAGTTATCCTAATAACTAAATATGTCCAGAAGGAACAAGCCATCTATCTTCAAAACTGTGGGAGATATGACTTTTTTCTAAATTGCGGGGGCGGGAGGGGGCGTGGCCAAAATTGAAAATAAACTTGATCTGCCTGCAGACATAAGAAGCATATGTCCCATACATGTCAAACCTCTATCTCTTACCATCTCTGAGATCTGTGCGTTCATACGGACAGACAGACGGACGGACGGACAGACGGACATGGCTATATCGACTCGGCTGTTGATGCTGATCAAGAATATATATACTTTATGGGGTCGGAGATGCTTCCTTCTGGATGTTACATACTTTTGCACAAACTTATAATACTCTATGTACCTTCGGTACAGAGTATAAAAACGTTGCCTACTTATCTGAGCCGCATGCGCTGTTTGCTGACATGAATGTTGAAATATTCAACATAATGTTAATGCTCCATTAATTAACATAAGCAGAGGCTGTTAAACACTAATTCTCCTGCAGGGCCGTCTTACGCTTTCGTTTTTACTAGAACTAATTTTAGGACCGATCGTTCCTATGGCACCTCATACGGCCAGTTTCGACAAATGTGCAGCGTATTTGTAACAGAAAACTTCGTGCAAGATTTGGTCAAGATAACTATTAGTTCCCTTGTATCAAATGATTGCAGTTTGTAAGTGATCTTCTATTCTAAGCCTTATTCCAACAGCAAAACAGTGTACTACTGTGAGCAAAAAGTAAGGTGTAAGGGTCAATTTAAACTTCGCGGGCCTAACAATTCGGGCAGGTTTTTATACCCGTTACTCGAAGAGTAGAAAGGGTATACTAAAGTCGTGCAAATGTATGTAACAGGCAGAAGGAAGCATCTCCGACATCATAAAGTATATATATTCTTCATCAGCATCAACAGCCGAGTCGATATAGCCATGTCCGTCTGTCCGTCCGTCCGTCTGTATGAACACCTAGATCTCAGAGACTAGAAGAGCTAGAGCAACCAACTTTTATACGTAAGCTAGTATTGTCTGTAGGCAGATCAAGTTTCTTTCAAATTTTGTCCACGCCCCCTCCCGCCCCGCAATAAAAAATATTGAATAACTCCCACAATTTTTAAGATATCGAGCTCAGATTTTGCAGTGCAAAATGCAAATTTTCAAAATAATCTGGTAATAAATGGCCGAGTTAAAAAAATATTGCTTACTTATACGAGCTGAGCTGAGTAACGGGTATTTCGAAGTCGGGCAGGGCCGACTTTAACTTACGCTCTCGTTTTTTTCTTGAGTTGGCAGGACTGTTGATGACATCTGTGCCAAATTTCATGTGAATGTCATTATCAGTAATATATTTACGCTTGTGTTTTCCAAACGACCAAGAGTGCATTTTTCGATTTTAACTATGTCCGAGCAGAGAAGTGCCATCAAATTTTGTTTTTGTTTATAAGTGGTACAAAGACTTCAAAGAGGGTCGAGAACGTGTGGATGACTTGGAGCGCTCCGGACGACCATCGACGTCAATGAAGTGGAGGAATTAGTGCGCAAAAATCGTCGGTTGACTGTTAGAGACCTTACTGATATGATCGGAATATCAGAAGGATCTGTGAAAACCATTTTGAAAGACCATTTGGGCCTACGAAAAGTCAAATCTCGTTTGGTACCGAACATTCTCAATTTTTTGCAAAAAAGTCATCAAAAATTCGACGCATATCGTTCGGCAACCACCGTATTCGCCTGATTTGGCTCCGTGTGACTTCTGGCTATTCCCAAAATTCAAGAGACCACTTCGGGGAACGCGTTTCGAGTCGATTGAGGAGATAAAAGCAAAATCGAAGAAAGCGCTGATGACTATACCGAAAAGGGACTATTTGGCATGTTTCGAGGATTGGAAAAAACGTTGGCATAAGTGTATTTTATCGGGAGGGGATTACTTTAAAGGCGATGAAATTGATTTAGAAGAATAAATAAAGATTTTTCATTTTTTACAAACAAACTTACTTTTTGCCCACAGTAGTATATGAAAAAATTGTCGCTCTGAACACTTAACAGTCTGTAGTTGTTCATATAAGTCTGACGGTTCATTTGTAGCAAATCAAGACTTCGTACCTTCAGCCACGATTGAAGAGTTATTTCCAATATTTAAATAGATACGTCAGATATTGTATCAGTTCGTTTTCGATTGAATGAAGAAAAAACTGTCCGCCGGTCACTTTAAATAACACTCGGATACCAAACTACGCAACTATCAAAAACCTTGGGTTAACCCTGAATAGAGGAGTCACAAGGCGACAGCTTATTAACAGGAAAAAGTAGCAGCTCAACATCAAACTACGACAAATGTACTGGATGGTTGGACGATCAACTGTCAACGCAAAACCAGAAACAAACTCCCGATTGGACTAACTGCACACCCAGTTGTGGGGTATGGCATCTACGTCAAACATTTAAAAGATCCAGGGATTCTAGAGAAAAGCCATAAGGACAGCGTCTGTTGCCGCCTACCTGACTACCAACGAAAAGCTGCACAGGGAGCTCAAAATGCCATCGGTTGCCGCCGAGGAGATAAACAGATTTAATAAAAAAAAAACACATGCAGAGGCTGTCAGACCACCCCAATAACCTGGCCAGAGATCTGTTAGATAAGCCTGAAACGCCAGGCTTACTCAATACTCATATGTATCTCCCTTTCTTCATACATTCCCCTCATAAACTACACAACTTAAACCAAGGAAAACGATACAATTCAATGATTGTCTTAGCTATGCGAATCTTGACTGGTGGGAAGTGATTGATCACGATTCCATACAGCTTGTATTCCATGTGAGTGTTGTGGAAAACATGGCTGTATTATTTATTGTCGGAGGTATCAACGGGTTTGTTACTAATAACTAAGCACTTTGATTTGAATGTGGAGGGGGAATAGATATCTTTTAGGGGTATTCAAACCATAGAAATTGTCAGTAAGGGTCACCGATCTATGATCCAACTGCTGAATGGAAGGCATGTTCAAAGTACCAATCTAAAGCATCTATGCTGCATAAATATGTAACGATTACCCCACTACTCTTTCTGGCCCCGATGGATAGGGTTTCGAGGCATGCGGTCATGTGATCGAATTCCCGAGAAGACGATATGAGTTCATACAGCCCGCCGTTTCATAGAAGGAGGCAGAGTATTTTTTCTTAGAAGGCAAGAGGAGCTGGTACATTCTTCAAAGAATTTAAGGCATCGATTTTCTCACATTGTATAAATGATGCAGAATGAGAAGGCTAAGCTAAGTTTGTCTGTGCCGAAGTTTATGAGTTTGTGCAAAAGTATGTAACATCCAGAAGGAAGCATCTCCGACCCTATAAAGTATATATAATCTTGATCAGCATCAACAGCCGAGTCATGTCCGTCTGTCTGTCCGTTTGAACGCACAGATCTCAGAGATGGTAAGAGATAGAGGTTTGACATGTATGGTACATAAGCTTCTGATGTCTGCAGGCAGATCAAGTTTATTTTTAATTTTTGCCACGCCATAACGTCATATCTCCCACAGTTTTGAAGATAGATGGCTTGTTCCTTCTGGACATATTTAGTTATCGGGATAACTTATCGATCCGTCAAAGGAATGAAGAAGATCGGATGAACGGTTTTCGAATTATGATCAAAAGACTGTTTCTTGGTACAGAGTATGTTTTCTTTCTTGTTATGTACTCTTTGCACTACGAAATTGACATTTGGAACAGTCATAGACCCAGCGGGTCTACTGTTAAATACGGACTACAGTATAAACTAGAAACTTTCTCTCAAACTGCAAAGCCTATGCCGCCATCAACATCCACTCACACACATGAAAAAATCTATTAAAAATGTTCAGATTTACCTCTAAAATGCCCATCCATATGAACCTCGACTCAATAGCTTATTGAATGATACAAAAAGTAAGTAATTAACCATTATTTTGGTATGAAGTAATCCCCTGTGATGTGCTCTACAACAAATCGACTCATGTTCGACTCAAAATCAACACAAATACAGTTTGTGTCGGTTTTTAGGTTGATTAGAATATGAACTTGTATCAAGCACTGGCTGAACCAAGGTTCGAACCAAAAATCATTTCCGAAACATACCTAAACTGAACTGCCAAGTGCCGACCCGAAGCAAATGAAGAATCCCTGGGGTATGCACTCTAGGAAAGTTTTCAAGAATGGGAGACAGTTTGAGACAACTAGGCAGCTTAAATAGGCAATTGAAGAAGACTAGGAAAACAAGATGGACTACTAAAACTATCACCAGATGCACAATAATTACATTAAAATAGGCCCAACGAAAAATGCACATAGATCTGTTTACTATGAAGACTTTGTCGTGTCAAATTTGGTTAAAGATTGTTGTTACTATTAATCTGCTATCAGTCACATAAACCTACAAATAACAGAGCAAAATCGAAGCCTATCTGACACATAGCAGCTATTTAGAAGATGAGAAATCGGCCCTTAATGTTTTTTTTTCCTAACATTGCAATACAAATAAAACTGCTTTTGTTTTCTTAACTATTTTCATATCTTTAGCAAGGAAAACCAAATGAAATCAGTTAGGTTAACCAAATTTTCACAAAAAACAAACTATTACTGCCCTTAAAGAAGCCAGGAACGTTCTAGAGTGGAAAGGTGAAACCTCTTAGGGCACAGAAAGGCTACTTTTCTTTCCGATTGGCACAAGTAAAATACGAGCTTTCGAACCCTAAGCAAACCCGTTTTTTTTTAACCAAATCACTTAAAAATTTGCCACATTTTTTCACTCACCGAACAAATGCCACTCCACGCGGACGTCCTGTTAGCTTGTCCCGTAAAATATTGCGCTGAACAATTTGTCCAAATGGTGAGAAAATTCTGTCCAACATCTCATCGTTGATATTGCGTGATAGATTAATCACATACAAATTCGTATCTTTAATGGACTGTCCTCCGGGGCGTGCGTAGGAGACCTGATTTAGAGAGGGACAGAGATAGAGATGTGATGGGGGAGATCTGCTTGTGCATTATGCACAAATGACGCACCTTCAAACGCTTGTTGCGCACATAAAATCCATTGAACTTCTGTATGGCATCCTCGGAGTCCGCCTCCGCGTTGTAGTCCACGAAACCGTAGCCAAAGCTATATCCGGTCTGCGAATGCATCAGAAGAAAAGGGATGAGTGATGCAGAAAGAGAAGGAGAGAGATGCCACGGGTGACAAGGATAGCCTGCGTCATGGTCATATGACCAAAAACCGCCCACTCCGCCCACGCTTTCGCCCAGGGCTCCCGTGTATCAGCTCACCTTAAAATCGCGCATAATTTTGCAGGTGTTGATGGAGCCGCAGCTGCTAAACAAATTGTACAGCTCCCTGTCGGTCATGTCCTGCGGCAAATAGTTAATGATCAAATTGGTGGCACTGGTGCGATCCTCCTGGCCCGGAACCATGGAGCCCTGCTGCTGCTGCAGCTCGCCTCCACCGGAATTGGCATTGTTATTCTGCTGCTCATCATCCTCGGACTGATCCTGCTGCTGTTGTTGCTGCTGCTGCTGCTGACCCATCATATTGCCATTGTTGTCATCCAGATAGTTCTCGTCGTCACTATCATTCTCCTCCCGTTGCCCCTCTCTTTCCACAGCATCGGCTGGCTCCTGCAAGTGGAAGAAAATGTCAGAAAATGAAACGCAATTGGCGTATTTCCCGTCTCACCTCCACATCTGAATATTGCTCATCATCATCCTCGTCGTATGGACGGGCCTGGTTACCCTGCATCTGCTCCGACTGTGACATATTTTCCCTTGCTCGGATTCCTCCTTTTCTAAGTTAATTTCTCCCTTAGTTTTGCGTCTCCACAGACTTGTCCGAATGCTAAAAAAAAAAACTGCAAGAAAAGAAAATTTTTTTTATTTCTGAGGAAAAAAATTGTGCAGCGCTTAATTAAATTAACCCGCGTCCCAGTCCGACTCGCTGAAGGATTCGTTTGTCAGTGGCGCTGGGATTCGTTGGTTCTCGTATTAAATATTATGTACATGTTTTGGAACCTTCGGCTTACAGCTCGTCGACGCGAGCGGGTGTGAGCGGTGCAGGGGTTTGGATATGCGGATGCGCCGGACCCGAGATTCGGGATGCGCCTGCGATTGCACATTGAAGTGGCACGGCAACAGCGGCACAGAAAAAAAAACTGACGCGGCCAACACAAAAAAAATGCAAACTTTATGGCGTAGAAGAAGAAGCAGCAAGAAAAAATGTACCTTACACACACACACACATCCGCACACACACACACACACACACACACACTTGTCTCTTGTTGGGCCGCCGCCGCCGTCGCCAGGCCACAAGCCAACAGAAGCCGCAAAAAATTGTAAACGCAAGTAAATGGTCTTGTGTTACAACAATTTAGGCAACCAACTTGATGTTTAATTAATGATTGATTTTAATTGAAATTTACTACACTTACGGCTGCAACACTTCCAACACTTCTGCAATTTTCGACCGACTACGAAAACGAAAACTGAGCGAAGCTACAACTCTGGCAGCATACTTTTTTATTTTATTTTTTTTTACTTTTAATTTCCCAGTATTTGCTTATCGATAAGTAAGAAGCCCAGTAATATGCTCATCGAAAAGAAGTCGATATACAATCGATAGCACAAAAAACCCGACCGTCGATAGGCCATATGTCGAAAGACCGCCCATTTTGAATAGCGTGTAGATTTATTTAGTGGTTTTCTTTATTTACACTTGCTCATCTCGTGAAAACTTCTTAATTATGGCCTAGGACAACCCAATTCACTTCCAACCCAGAAACACTAAAACTCATGTAGAATAGTAGGCTTTGATTATAACTTCCCGACCACTTGCATTAAATTATTCCTTTCAAATACTTCAAACACATTTAGTTGCTCTAACAGAAAGAAAACTAATTTTATTAAATTTATCTGCAATATTTTTCAAATTTTCCAAAAATGATTTTCCATTTTTTCACACCACAATTTCTGTTTACACTCATCGCTGCAGAGATCATGCACCAAGGCTTCGGCTTGTCCACACATGAACCGGATATGAGCTCCAGTCTGTTCATCATTTCGCTACTAATGCTGGAGGAGCGTACTCATTCATTCCTGGCATACAGTGCGATTCCTGGACGGCTAATGTTGGAATTGGCTACGAGCTATTTGATGATAACCCTGATGTGGGATAGTCTTAACTATCTGCTCATTCAAATCTTTGCCGGCGATGAGAACTGGACGTATGCCTGTCGCCTGGCCTTGTCAGTGGTACTGAATTGCCTTGTGATGCCTTTGCCCAAGACCGTGGAGAAAGATCAGTCTCAACAACAACAACAACAACAACAACAGCAGCAATGTCAGGAAGTGGTTCCCGTGGTGTCATCGGCCAATTTACCAGTTGTAGTCCCTGCTATGGGGCGTGACGTTCGCTCGAATATAATGGCAGAAACCAATATGCTATGGGAGCTCATCTATGAGGAACAGGCACGTGGTGATTTCGATGATTGATGAATATATATGTATATATATATAGAAGTGCATGTATGTTTGTATTGATTTTCATTTGAAGTTTTCACGGGAAAGAGTCGTAATGCATAACATAATGCAGGCGAATTTGCTCTTTAGGTTACTGAGCTATCGCCTATCGCACATTATTCACTTCTTTTTTTCTTAAATTTCTTCTTGTTTTAAGCAGAGAAATACTTGCATCAGTTCAATGTTTTGGTTCTTTTGGGTGTATTCTGTAGTTCGTAAATTTGGTACATTCTTCTAAGGATTTTAAAGATATTCAAATGGATTATAGGAATTCCGTTTGAAAGTGTGCGAGAAGTCACATCACTTCTAACTTCTATGTGACTGGAATGTCACTATAATCCTCAGGGAGAATAATAGGGTGGTGAAACCGGACCCGGACAACATTGTCACAGCTTTGCTCAGGGAACTCAGCCTCGCTAAACAGCCATCTGGTGAAAGACCAACTGGTCAATAACTGATGAGTGTTTCAATTACGGGTCCAACGTTGCGTGGTATGAAACACACCTCACTCCACATCCCCATCTGGCTCACTCAATTCGAACCGCAGCTTGCCTAAGAGAATTTCATACTTGGACCAAGAATGTTCGATAAGAATGGAAGTTCCTGATCCAAGTATGAAGTTTTGATCACGTTTTTCTTAATCCAAGTGCTTTAATACTTAAACCAAGTACGAATCATTCTCAAATCAAGCAGAACAGTTCTTGAATCAAGTGCTAAATCATACTCAAATTAAAGATAGCTGGTTCTTGATTCAGAGAATGTTCTTTCTAGTGTCAAGAGCTCGTCAGCTTCAAGAGTAAGATTGTTTACTCTTAAATCAAGAGCTTTACAGATTCCAATCATACAACAATTTAAAATCAGTTGCTTTTTTTTCCATGTTGATTAAAAATTGTTTTTTATTAATTGTTAAGCCACGTAGAAATGTTAAGACGGCTCGAGGAATACACAACGCCCCAAGCAGCAACTGTCAGGCGAACAGCAATGTCATAACTGGTTGGGAATTCCAAGGCAAACATGAGTGCATTGCGCTCTCCGCTCGATAGCTTCCACACACACCGCTCTCCCATAAGAAACAAATCTAAGAGAGCGAGTTGAACGCTGTGTAGTCTCTCTTCTCTGTTTCTTCATCTCACTACCCTTGCCTAAAAACACTAATCTGAGAATCAAATTAGCCCGATTTCAAGAGCGAAAATTTTCAAGATTTAAAAACGAATATACTTTATTTTAAGAGCATTCGTTCTGCTGTTTTCTGTGTGTAGGCACCTCCAACCTCTCTTTAACTGTCTTTAAATCTCTTCTCTTAAAAAGTAACTCCCGCTGATAAACCAAGTCACAAACTGAACTGTAGACCCTTCGAAAATGCTAAACCGCACCGAAAACCATAAAGCAAAGCGTTGCGGTTCGGTTCAGTTCACCGACGAGGCTTAAGATGTTAAAGTTAGGGGGAGTTTTAAACGTTTTCCTACAATAATTCCACATGTAATCTCTTACATCTCCTGCAATTTCACACCTAGTTTGCATTCCTTCTTTGGAAGAAGCTAAGGAATCATTTACGGAACGAAATTCTTATTCTTTTCTCATGAAATTATTGCATCGATCCAAAATTAGCCTGAATCACGGCTTTGTAAGAAGAAATCAATGCAATGTACCGCAGGAACTCAATTTATAATTCTCTCTCAAAAGTTGAAGAGAAAAATTAACAAATTTTCTCTGAAAAATTGTTCTAGATTTGAGGGATGCTTCAATTTCTTTGGACTGAGTCGCAGTTTTTATTGATGGAATATACATAGGGACTAGATGTGTCTCGAATATCCTTTAAATCATCAAACGGATCTGAAAAATCATCCAAATGATGATAATTATACTCTGTACCGAAGGTACAAGGTAAAAGTTTGTGCAAAAGTATGTAACATCCAAAAGGAAGCATCTCCGACCCCATAAGTATATATATTCTTAATCAGCATCAACAGCCGAGTCGATATAGCCATGTCCGTCTGTCCGTCCGACCGCCTGTCCGTCTGTCTGTCCGTATGAACGCACAGATCTCAGAGATGGTAAGAGATAGAGGTTTGACATGTATGGAACATATGCTTCTTATGTCTGCAGGCAGATCAAGTTTATTTTCAATTTTGGCCACGCCCCCTCCCGCCCCCGCAATTTAGAAAAAACGTCATATCTCCCACAGTTTTGAAGATAGATGGCTTGTTCCTTCTGGACATATTTAGTTATTAGAATAACTTATCGATCCGCCAAAGGGGAATGAAGAAGATCGGATGAACGGTTTTCGAGTTATGATCAAAAGAAAAATTTTCTTGGTACAGAGTATGTTATAGTCGGGCTTGACCGACTTTCTTTCTTGTTATACTCTGTACCGTAGGTACATAGAGTATTATAAGTTTGTGCAAAAGTATGTAACATCCAGAAGGAAGCATCTCCGACCCCATAAAGTATATATATTCTTGATCAGCATCAACAGCCGAGTCGATATAGCCATGTCCGTCTGTCCGTCTGTCCGTATGAACGCACAGATCTCAGAGATGGTAAGAGATAGAGGTTTGACATGTATGGAACATATGCTTCTTATGTCTGCAGGCAGATCAAGTTTGTTTTCAATTTTGGCCACGCCCCCTCCCGCCCCCGCAATTTAGAAAAAACGTCATATCTCCCACAGTTTTGAAGATAGATCGCTTGTTCCTTCTGGACATATTTAGTTATTAGAATAACTTATCGATCCGCCAAAGAAATGAAGAAGATCGGATGAACGGTTTTCGAGTTATGATCAAAAGACAAATTTTCTTGGTACAGAGTATGTTATAGTCGGGCGTTGACCGACTTTCTTTCTTGTTATACTCTGTACCGTAGGTACATAGAGTATTATAAGTTTGTGCAAAAGTATGTAACATCCAGAAGGAAGCATCTCCGACCCCATAAAGTATATATATTCTTGATCAGCATCAACAGCCGAGTCGATATAGCCATGTCCGTCTGTCCGTATGAACGCACAGATCTCAGAGATGGTAAGAGATAGAGGTTTGACGTGTATGGGACATATGCTTCTTATGTCTGCAGGCAGATCAAGTTTATTTTCAATTTTGGCCACGCCCCCTCCCGCCCCCGCAATTTAGAAAAAACGTCATATCTCCCACAGTTTTGAAGATAGATGGCTTGTTCCTTCTGGACATATTTAGTTATTAGAATAACTTATCGATCCGCCAAAGAAATGAAGAAGATCGGATGAACGGTTTTCGAGTTATGATCAAAAGACAAATTTTCTTGGTACAGAGTATGTTATAGTCGGGCTTGACCGACTTTCTTTCTTGTTATACTCTGTACCGTAGGTACATAGAGTATTATAAGTTTGTGCAAAAGTATGTAACATCCAGAAGGAAGAAGGAAGCATCTCCGACCCCATAAAGTATATATATTCTTGATCAGCATCAACAGCCGAGTCGATATAGCCATGTCCGTCTGTCCGTATGAACGCACAGATCTCAGAGATGGTAAGAGATAGAGGTTTGACATGTATGGGACATATGCTTCTTATGTCTGCAGGCAGATCAAGTTTATTTTCAATTTTGGCCACGCCCCCTCCCGCCCCCGCAATTTAGAAAAAACGTCATATCTCCCACAGTTTTGAAGATAGATGGCTTGTTCCTTCTGGACATATTTAGTTATTAGAATAACTTATCGATCCGCCAAAGAAATGAAGAAGATCGGATGAACGGTTTTCGAGTTATGATCAAAAGAAAAATTTTCTTGGTACAGAGTATGTTATAGTCGGGCTTGACCGACTTTCTTTCTTGTTATACTCTGTACCGTAGGTACATAGAGTATTATAAGTTTGTGCAAAAGTATGTAACATCCAGAAGGAAGCATCTCCGACCCCATAAAGTATATATATTCTTGATCAGCATCAACAGCCGAGTCGATATAGCCATGTCCGTCTGTCCGTCTGTCGTCCGTATGAACGCACAGATCTCAGAGATGGTAAGAGATAGAGGTTTGACATGTATGGGACATATGCTTCTTATGTCTGCAGGCAGATCAAGTTTATTTTCAATTTTGGCCACGCCCCCTCCCGCCCCCGCAATTTAGAAAAAACGTCATATCTCCCACAGTTTTGAAGATAGATGGCTTGTTCCTTCTGGACATATTTAGTTATTAGAATAACTTATCGATCCGCCAAAGGAATGAAGAAGATCGAATGAACGGTTTTCGAGTTATGATCAAAAGAAAAATTTTCTTGGTACAGAGTATGTTATAGTCGGGCTTGACCGACTTTCTTTCTTGTTTTTCATTGCCTTTGCCTGATTTTCAGCTTTGTTGAATGATTAAAAGCATGCAATGTATATTTTATAATAATCAAATGAAACAGAAACATTTAACTAAATTTTGAATATTTTTCCAACCACACCAACGACTTGGAGATTGTGTTTTGTCCTGCCCCAAGTTTGCCGCTTACGCAAGTTAAATGCATCTATTTAATCCCTCGTTAAATGTTATCTGTGCGCATTCCTTTCGCGCCTTGGAGCCGGTCACTCATAAAACGATGTCATTGGCCCATAAAAGAAAATCAACATTAATCATGTCTCTTATGCAATGCCGAATCATTGATCCTTAAGTCGCTGTAACGGGGGCTGGCTAACCTACATATGTTTGTACAATTCGCGCTCCAAATGAAAGTGAAAGGATGCCAGTGATGGGCCAGTGCGTGCGAGTTATTAGCATGGCTAACAGACACTTTGCCCACAAACGAAAGACCTAGCCAACGAACTTGTTTGTTTGTTTACCTGCCAGCGCAACGAGGCGAGGTTCAATGCACTTCCCACAGTCATTTACATAATTAACCTTAACCTTAAATTGGCGGACGGAAGCTAGCCGAGAATCTTCTTTAGTTTAATTAAATAACAATTTGCGCTCGGCTTGGACTAATTTGCAATTTTGGCCATTGTGTGTGACCATTTCGTCAGGGCAGGGTCACTGGAGTGTCTGTGTGTGTGTGTGTGTGTGTGTGTGTGTGTGTGTGTGGCTATTACGTAGTTCCTACTAACCCGGCCTAACCCAGCGCTTGCCACATCAACACAACAACAAAAAGAAATACAAAACTTTTCTTTTCTTTTCTTTGCCAGAAATTGTGTCAACAAGTTCATTGAGGCACAAAAACCGAAACACAATAAATTAGATAATTTTTGTTTTTTGAATGCCGTCAATATTTTTGGAATTATGCGAACAGGTTGTCTCAATTGTCTCAATTGTCTGACTGCCGGTGATCAGCTTAGGTGATCGATGGATTCATCTCTGTCATGGAATGTCGAATGTTGTTTTCGCACATGAACTTTATGTTTCAACAGTCGAAAGGAAAATGAAAAGTAGGTGCTAAACAGTTTCCATGCCATTAGCTGCTGGTGAGTGTGCGACTTGGCGAGGGCTGGTTGGTTGGTTGGTTAGTTGTGGAAATTAAAACTAATTGAAAATGTTTACTTACACGATTTCGTGTTAAGGTTTGCCAAGTAAGGATGTTCTATATTTTACTGCTCTTTTCGGTCAGATAAAATAAGATATTTACAGGCACTTTGCTCGAACTCCACCAAAATGTGTGCTGGTCCTTCGAGCCGGATGCAAATATACTTCACCACAATACTTTTCTGCTGCCTCGAGTCGAATGAAAGAAGACATTCAACAGACAATTCCCTCAAAGTTCTCACAAATTTCAGATTCCTACAATATTTTCCTGGTCCTTCGAGCCGGATGAAATTATACTTTCACTTCCAGCTTACTAAAATACTTTTCTGCTGCTTCGAGTTGGATGAACGAAGACATTCAAAAGACAATCCCCTCGAAGTTCTTACAAATTTCAGATCCCACCAATATTTTCCGGGTCCTTCGGGCCGGTTGAGAATATACTTCACCACAATACTTTTCTGCTGCTTCAAGTCGGATGAAAGAAGACATTCGAGAGACAATCCCCTTCTCACAAGTTTAACACCCCTACCATATGTCCCTGATCCTTCGAGCCGGATGAATTCATAATTTCAGTTCCAGCTCACTACAATACTTTTCTGCTGCTTCGAGTCGGTTGAAAGAAGACTTTCAAGAGCCAATTCTCTCGAAGTCCACTAAAGCTCGTGTCCCAAAACAATATTTTCTTGGTCCTTCGAGCCGGATGTATACATAAGTTTAGTTCCAGCTCAATAAAATACTTTTCTGGTAATTCAAGATGGTTGAAAAAAGATATTCAAGGGACAATCCCCTCGAAGTCCACTAACATTCGTGTCCCCAACCATATTTTCCTGGTCCTTCGAGCCGGTTGAATGCAAACATTACCAAAAAAAAGTCCACCAAGTGCCTTAAAGTTTTAGACCACCACAATATTTTCCTGGTCCTTCGAGTCGGATCAAAAAAAGATATTTAGGCAAATATCTTGTAATGACACTTGACTTGGGTGGCCACAGGTGATTATAAACCACTTGACCAAGAAAATATTAAACAACTTGATTTTTTAAACCAAACATCACATAGATTATGATATTTGGCTCTAAGTTTACCTTTTCTAAATTCCTTCAAAAGGTGGCGGCCACAAAAGTTTCTTGGTCCTTCGAGCCGGATAAAAGTAGACATTCAGTAAAGCATTTCTTAGTATTTTGACTTGTTTGGAAGCTTATGACCTGACCCAATTAACCCAACAAAAACGCTCGCTCAAATGCTCTTAAATGACTGATCCGCCCTCGGTGTGTATATTTTGATAATGTTCACTTGTTTACAAGTTTTACGCCCAATTTTTGTTAATTTTTTTGTGAGTGTTTCGGGAAGTTTAGAGCCAAAAGTCAATTCACTTGATTTCATTTTGGGTTTATTTTTTGGTATAAAATTTTGTATTCAGTTGCAGTTGCCATTCACTTTACATTACGGGCTATGGATCATGATTTGGGTGCGTGTGTGTGTGTGTGTGACAATGCAAGCGTTAACCGCACGCACCTACAGCTGGGTGGGCTAAGAGAGGGGGTCAGGGGGGAGACATTTAACATTATGTTTATGGTTTCATATTAACACTGCTATTATGTAGCTCTGACAGCCACAAAAAGAAAAGGTTGGCATGTGGTTGAAAGAAGGAAGATACAACAACAAAAAGAAGTACTTGGCCCGTGAAACAGGTTAAACGCCGTTGGAACTCAAAGTGATGCATTCGCTTGTTTAAGAGCAATTGGAACCATTTCATTAAAAAAAAAAAACAATTACAACAAATTTCAAAACATTTATGTTCAGATTGTGATCTGTTACATTGGGTGCCTGTGCGGGGATCACTGGTAGATGGCTCCAATAAGGCTGTATAGCTGGGGGATAATGTAAAATTTTCTTTGTACAAATTGCGGAGACATCCATCGTTTTACTTGACCTAATATAACCAGGGTTCGGAATTGCTCACGAGCTAGCCGCGCGCTCTGCCTCTTTTCGGCTCTCGCTCAGAGCCGAGAGCCGCTATTCGAGAGCCGGGAGCACTAATCGTCTCACAGCTCGTCAGCCACAGCTTCTGGCTCTGAGCTGAGAGTCGCAGCTCGGGAGCCGTGAGCCATCAACCGGCTCTCGGCTCGTGAGTTACAGCACTCGGCTCTGAGCTGAGAGTCACAGCTCGGGAGCCGTGCGCCATCAACCGGCTCTCGGCTCGTGAGCCACAGTTATCGGCTCTGAGCTGTGCGCCACAGCTCTCGGCTCGTGAGTCATAGCTCTCGGCTCTTGAGCAATAGCTCTCGGCTCGTGAGCCATAGCTCTCGGCTCGTGAGCCATAGCTCTCGGCTCGTGAGCCATAGCTCTCGACTCGTGAGCCTTAGCTCTCGGCTCGTGAGTCATAGCTCTCTCTCAGCTTTTAAGCTATCGAGCTGAATTTTTGCACAGAGTCTTCTTTTTGCTGCACGTTACTAATATGTCGGAACCGACCGGATAAGCAGACTATATCTCATAGGTCTCATGGGAATAATCGGTCGTTAAACTAGTTATACTCTGTACCGTAGGTACATAGAGTATTATAAGTTTGTGCAAAAGTATGTAACATCCAGAAGGAAGCATCTCCGACCCCATAAAGTATATATAATCTTGATCAGCATCAACAGGTCGATATAGCCATGTCCGTCTGTCTGTCTGTCCGTATGAACGCACAGATCTCAGAGATGGTAAGAGATAGAGGTTTGACATGTATGGGACATATGCTTCTTATGTCTGCAGGCAGATCAAGTTTATTTTCAATTTTGGCCACGCCCCCTCCCGCCCCCGCAATTTAGAAAAAACGTCATATCTCCCACAGTTTTGAAGATAGATGGCTTGTTCCTTCTGGACATATTTAGTTATTAGAATAACTTATCGATCCGCCAAAGGAATGAAGAAGATCGGATGAACGGTTTTCGAGTTATGATCAAAAGACAAAATTTCTTGGTACAGAATATGTTATAGTCGGGCTTGACCGACTTTCTTTCTTGTTTTAGTATGAAAAACTTTGTTCTTTTAAATCGAAACGTCTCCAAACTTTGTATTCAATGGTTTTCTATGCTTTTACAAAATTTTGCCAAGTTTGATCGAAATCGGACAACTATAAAGTATAGCTGCCATACAAAAAATAGGTCTGAAAAACAGTCTTATTTAAAAAAACATTTTTGGTTTTAATGGTAGCATCTTGAAATTTTGTACATATTTCCTTTTTTCTCATGTTTTCACATAATTTTACAAGTTTTTGGCCAAATCGGATGACTATATCATACGAACGATCGGTCGGAAAATGGGAAAAAGAGTATTTTTTGAAAATATTGAAGCGAGCACTTTCAAGGGTATAAAAACTTTGACACAAACGAACTTCGCTTAGCTTTCTCGTTTTATTAAAACTTTATGCTCAAGCCAGCAAGTTCTTGCTTCCATACCCCCGGTTACATCTTAAGTACACTTTAGCTTCGTCCTCATGCCAGCATTGCTATGACTGTTTGGGAATTGCCAGGCATCATAGTAGCAGAAATAGATACATAAAATGAAACACTTTGCACATGTGTGCGTACCCGTTTAGCTTTATAGTATAGTTGAGAGAGACTTTCTTGCTCTCAGTTTCTTTCGCTCTTTCGTTTTGACATGGGAAATCCGAACTAACTTCAATCTCGACTGCGAAATATTTGACTTTCAACTACGGATTTGAGATTGACATTAGTCTTTTCGGACTGATATGCGCTTTTCAGGCTTGTTTTAAGCTTGTATCAGGCGGCATCTAGTACAACTCGAGCTTGAAGTTTCAATCCGAAGATGGAGATGAAATCAATCTTTTAGAGCTTGATTTTATCTCGCGATAGTTCTGTGTGCAGATTATATTACAGTAGGGCTTGGCCGGATTTTGTTTCTGGTTGGAAGAACTGTTAATACGAAAAGCTATTGATTGAAGAACGTTTGTTCTCATTACATAATAATTCGTAACCAAATTCAAAAAACAAAACTAGAAATTATGATTACACAATCGGAATACATTCTATTACAATCGTTCTTAGTTATGGGAAATTACCCACCCAACATTTGTAAGATCATTTTCATAAAAATCACCTTGATGAGTCTTTTCCGACTCCTTTTGATGATCCAAAAGAGATGTCTATCGTTTGCGAACAATTGGGACTCGAAAATGACTCATGAATATGCCCAAACTGTGATTTAGCGAAATACGTATAGAAAAGTACTCTCAAATGACTCGAAAATGATTGGAAACTGTCCAGAAAAACGGGTTGAAAACGACTCTTCAAGAAGAATCGCGGCTAGGGTACCAATTTCTCCCGACTAAAGTATCATTTATGATCGGAAGACGAGCGCATTTATGATTATTTTAAACAGCCTTGGGATTCGAAAAAGTTTCGAATGTGATCAAAAATTACATAAAATGTTTGCTGGGTAGTGACTCCACCAGTTGAGCAGAAGCAACGCTGCCTGTCGCATCCGCTTCTTTGATCTTGATCTTGATCTGGAAAACGAAGCTCTTTAGTAGGAGAGAACCGTGATCTTCAAATCTTGTACCTAGACCACATCTCTACCCTTGACCTTTCTCGCCCTTATTTAATCATGAAATTGAGAGCTGCCTTCCTCTGCCAATACTTGACCTTCTTTTGCCACCTTTCCCCATGGTATCCGTCTTACTAAGGGGGTTCTCCCTTTTCCCCTTTTCTTATATCAATCAACGACTTGGCTTAGTTCAGTTGAATCACTTTGGTGAAACCCCGAAACCGGATCCCCGACCCAACGCACACAATTCACTTTTATCCAGCTAATTGGCCATGCCATTGGTGTTTGGTCACCCGCAACTCGCATTTGCTCGACATGCGCCATCCCAATCTGAAATCGTAACAAGAAATCCGAAAGTCCAAGTGACAAGTTATGCATTTTAAAGCATCTGGAAGTTGGCCAGAAGGAGGAGAGATTTATTTCGATACAACAAAAAAAAAACGAGTAGAAATAAAATAAATAATTCATTAACTTAATGGTAGCCATGCGAGGGCGTGGCGGGTGGACCATAGCTGCTCACGGGCGGCAGGTAGGTGGCTTCGGGCTCAAAAATGGGCGTGGCCGAGTCTCCCGAATGACTGGGTGCCCCATATAGAACCTGCGGTGGCGCCTGATAGTCGTACCCCGCCGAGGTGGTGGGCGTGGCATAGTCATAGCCAGCGCCAGAGTCGGAGCTAATCTCGTGCTTGGCACCCAGAAAAGCGCTGGGCTTGAAGGGCGCATGGGACAGATCGTTGGAGGTGGCGTGTCCCAGCACATCGGTGTGCAGGGCCTGTGGCTTGCTGGCCGTATAGGTGAAGTGACCCAGGCCCTTGTGACCCAAGGCATAGGCAGGTGTCTGATGGGGCTCTTCCTCCTCGCCCCCTGAGGGCGATTTGTGCTCCTGATGCTCGAGCTCCTCCACCTGCAGCTGCAGATGTGGATGGCCGGAGAGCAGAGGCAGACCATAGCTGGTTAGAGGCGGGGACTTGGCAAAGGATAAGCTAGATGGAGCCTCGTAGCTATAGCCAGAATGCTGGTGCTCGTCTCCAGCGGAGCCATGTGAGAAACTGTTAAGCTGTAGTCCGGCATGACTCAAACTGAGTCCACCATGACCGGCGGCGGCATGGCCAGAGACATAGCTGGGTCGATGGGAGTGGGAGTGGGAGTGGGCGTGGGCGTGAGAGGGTGAGTACTCGGCTGAGGGACTGGCCACCAGATAAGTGCTGGCTCCACCCAGCTTGTGTGCGCCCAGCAGGTTGAGGTAGCTGCCCGAACCCGAACCCAAGCCATGACTCGGATACTTGTTGTAGCCATGATTGTGTCCATGCCCATAGCCCGCTCCTCCGCTGGTCTGTACAATGTAGGTCTCCACTTTGGGTGACTGATGGGCATAGGCCTGCTGATGGTGTTGATGATGATGCTGCTGCTGATGATGATGACTGCCACCACCGCCAAAGTGCGGACGTCCCTGGCCAAAGCCATGATGATGATCCGTATCCAAATGCCCGAAATCGTATCCACTGCTCGTTGTCAATCCATTGCCATGTAGGCCAGCATAACCATAGCCATGATCATAGCTGGAGCTATGCGAGCTGGGTGGCAGGTACTTGTGCGAAGGACCATGATACAGGCCACTCCCAAAGCTTAAGCCCGCATCCCTTTTCGGTTTGTTGGCCGCTGATGACTTGGCCGTCGATGTGGCCGACGCCGCTGCCGCCGCCGCCAGTGCACAACCCAGGATCAACACCAACTGCATTCTCTTGCTCATGGATGAAACACTGAACACACAAATCTCACTCAAAAAAAAAGTTTATGTTTATGGATTTATGCTTGGATCTGTCGCGCACCAAAGTAGCCACCGCAATGTTGACGACCTCTGCGCCGGCCAACCCTTTTATACGCGCGCTCCCAAAATACAAAAACCCCAACATCATTGTCGGCGACGCCAGCGACGCCAGCGAGGCAGCCATGCGAAAAGCGCCAAGTCAACGCAGTGAGCAGGGGCCAACAGCGACCGCTCCGAGCCGCCACGCCACCTCCCCGCCCCGCTCCGGTCCAACCATTTTGCATATCAAAGCAAACGGTTTTCGGTTTCGGTCGTCGTCTTTGGTCTTGCGCCGACGTCTTAAGACCTTTTACTCTCACTCTCGTTTCTCCGGGGAGGGAAATGCTCACGGGAGACAACTACAACTGGGCACTGTGGGCTTACAGCGGCGAATCTCTATTCACCCCAACGGATCATGCCATGAAATGACTCAAATCGAAACCTATACTCTTAACCTTTTGGGTAATTAATTGCCTGGACACCACTCCTCCCACTCACTTTATACTTCTCACAAGTCGTTAACCATCCAAGTTGGGAGAAGTAAGCTTTTTGGAACTGAACCTTCATCAAACCATGGGAAAGTCGTCGATATGGAGTGAAAAAAACGCCATACCGAACTGCTTCTGCAGGTTAAGGTTCTGAGCCGGCGTAGCAGTATGTATCAGCCAGACGGAATCATCTCCTACGTTTTTGTCCCATACATATCGAACCTCTTTCACTAACCATCTACGAGATCTGAGCGCTCATACGGACAGACGGATATGGCTATATCGACTCGGCTATTGTTGTAAATCATGAAAATATTTGGCATATGGGGTCAAAAATGCTTCCTGCTGGCTGTTACATACAAACTAAATATACTCTGTGTACCTCTGGTACAGAGTATTATTCACTAATAGACGCTCCATCATGATCAGATCGAAGTAGTTACTAATCAGCCACCAATTCCTGATGCAATACTTGAAAAACTAGGTTATATAATATTTAATTTAGCTTTATGTCTCTTAAAGATTGATAAATTCTAGATTTGTATGGTTTAAACTAAAGCTGCACCTGTGACGTGAATTTGACCGTGTCACGAATGAGATCAAACATTGCAAATGCCGTTTGCAAGAAATTTGCCCTAGTTTATTTTATGCCTAACAAGTATCATCACTAGAAAATATGCATATTCTTTTTTATGGCATTTATTTGATACAACGGTACGGGCACACTCAAGTGTAACAAAATCAACTCTTGCAAGAATTCCAAGCACCTCGAATACTTTGCGTTTGCCAATTGCAGCAAAACTGCATTAAATTGAATTAGAATTATGTGTGACGGAAAAAAAGAAGAAATAAACAGCATATTTGGGTTGCATGGTGTTTAAAACCGTTATCAATATCATTATGGTGCATTCGTAAGGTAATCGTGTATCGTGCATGATTCGTGAGTGATGCAAAACTCTTAACAAATTACATGAAAAATTTCGTGAATCGTTCGTAACCATGTCAGAAAAATTGCTCAATCGCCCGGCTCTAGCTTAAATTAAATGAATAGATTCTTGATTCATATTAAATTCATGCAATTGAAATTTTATTCTACCTACCTATACATATGATTGCTCCAAATAAATTATAAATCATCATAGAGCGGTCATCAATGATGTAAAGATTTAAATCTTAATGATTTTAAGCAAATTGAATGCAACCACGAAGTAAACAAATCAAAATGATTTCAATAAAAAGTAGAGGAAAGTTGATTTCGGCTCTGCCGAAGTTTGTATACCCTTGCAGCAAGTTACCATTAAAAATGGGAAAAGGGGGATCATGAAGTTGTGCGAAGGTATGTAACAGGGACTCCGACCCCATAAGGTATATACATTTTTGATCAGCATGAACAGACGAGTCGATATAGTCTGTCTGTCCGTCCGTCCTTCCGTCTGTCTGTATGAACACGTTGATCTCAGAGACTATAAGAGATAGAGCTACAAATTTTCGCATGAAGGTACAGGGTTGCCCATATTCGACGGACCCATGTTTTTTTTAAAAAAATCAAAGAAAAAAAGAAAAATTTGGCGGTTGGCAATCTTAATCATTTAATTTGTTCCAAGTAGATTTGTTTACATCAATTTTTGAATATGATATCTCTCAAATGGCCGCCTCTGGCGTTGATGGCGTATTGTGCCCTTTTTGCAGCATTTTCGGCGGCTATTTCTTCACGAATGTTGTCCTTGAGCTCTTCTACGGTCCTTGGCTTGTTAACGTAAACCTTTGACTTCAAAAATCCCCACAAGAAGATGTCAGGCGGCGTCAAATCGGGCGAACGCGGTGGCCAGTCCAAATCACCACTTTTCGACATCAAACGGCCCGGAAACAATTTCTTCAGAAAATCGATTGTTATGCGACTTGTGTGCGGTGGAGCGCCGTCTTGTTGAAACCAGAACTGCCTCATACGCTTTCGACGAATAATTGGCATCACAAAATTGGTCATCATGTCGCGATAACGCTCCTGGTTGATGGTAACAGCATGGCCATTTTCATTTTGGAAGAAAAACGGCCCAATGACCGTTTTCGCACTAACGCCGCACCAAACTGTGACTTTTTCGTCATGAAGAGGCACTTCTTGAATCTCCTGAGGATTTTCAGTGGCGTAAATACGGCAATTTTGCTTATTTACGGTTTTCTTATTCACATTTTTTAATTTTTTAAAAGCACGTTGAGTTTTCACAATTGACTTGTTCTGTTGAATGTAAATTTCAACTATTTCAGAGCGCTCGCGTGGCGTGTATTGTTTCATGGTAAAAATCTGCTTGGACTGACGCTTCAAACGCGTTATGTCATTAAGCGATCTGACATCTCTGTCAAAAGTTATGGCGTTGCCAGATGGGTCCGTCGAATATGGACAACCCTGTATACAGTACGAAGATCAAGATTGTTTCAGATTTGGAAAGTTGTAATTTATTCAATTACGAAGCAATCTATAATTTAGGGTTAACGAAATGTACATTCTTCCGTTTTTGTCTGAATGGATACGTGAACAAACCAAATTGCCGTATTAGAAGCATTGCAAGAACTGCTGCTGTTAACTTTTGTCAGTTTTCGCTTTATTGATTTTCGCTTTCGCAAAAACTTTGCGATTTGATCATCAAATCGTAAAAGTTGGTGCTCCGACACTCGGAAATTGCAAAGTTTTGGCGTTTTTAAACCGGCGACATCTGAGTCCGTGAAATGAAAAGTAAATGCAAAATATAGGTTGATGCACAAGCAGACAGCCCACGCTTTTATTTTTAATTAGTTCCTTAACCTTTTTAAAATTGTCTTCCGGACTCTCCCACTCCATTCGCACTAAGGCAATATTTTAAACAATTATTTAATAGAGATACACAAAACTGAGCGAGATGGAAAACTGCTCACAACAACAACAATTTGCGATTTGGCCATGGTATATATCGATATATAACTATCGATAGCATGAGTAATGGCGCTCATCAGCTGTTTTTGTTATGTGAAATGACGCAAAACAAGTTCGGAATGGAACATTATCGATAACGAAAACTTGCGAATTTCGGAGCGCTCTAAACTGAAAACGTGCGAATTTGCTGAAATCGCAATTCGTAAAAATAAGTGAAAGCCGGAGCATGGCTGAATAACACCACTTCCATTTTTGGTCACATGCGAATCGCTTTTAGATTGGCTTTATCTTGGACCCACCACTGGGTCTGCCATCAACTTCAGCATTCACTCAAGTGATTCGAAAGAGCTTTAAGTTAAAGTAGCAGAAGAGAAACTAAATATTTATTTTCGACTGCCTTTCCGTTTTAAAAGCGTTAAAGCATGGAAATACCCATTTATCTAGCATATTTTGCATATTTTGGGCATATCTATAGCACATTATCAAAATGCATACAAATTTGTTATACTTAGGCCCGATTTCTCAAAGGTTCCGGTTAGCCAACCACCGGTCAGATTTGTTCGTCAAGATGACGAGGGGTTAAGTCATTTGCTTTTCTCAGCAGCAGTTTCGCCTGATATCGGCAAATGCCTATCGCTGCTTCAGTGTGACCATACTGTTTGACTAAACGAACGAGTACACAGCTGACTCGGTTTGGTTTGTTTGTTTTTTAATGCAATTGGTTGTTGCTGGTCATTGTTTTGCGTAAAAGTTGACAAAAATTCGATGTTCTGCCTCATCGAATTGCATTTCCATTGCGTGGAGTTGAAAAATTCGTTTATTCATAATCAGTTTGTGTTGCAGCAAATATTACAATAAACAAAGCAAGTGTGCGGCCAGCTGTTTGTATATCGATAAGAATATTGATCATTTCATCGGAGCTGAGCTCGCGGTTAAAGTTGACCGGTGGATGAGCAGCGTTTAAGTTTGTTCCTCCGGTTACGCAACATACATCATGAGACACTCAAATTCGGTTAAACTGCCTGTCAAGTTGGCCAACCGGACTTTGAGAAATTGGGCCTTAACCATAATACGTTGAAATTCAAAGTTTGGTATGCAAAGTCAGGGGTCTAATCATTTACATCATGTTTGCCCCACTGTGCCTGGCTTAGGCTTCACTCAAGTTCAAGTGACACTTTTCCATATCGCATGTCTGCGCCATGGAGCACGCCCCTACGAGTAACCGTCATTTTTGGTTTATGCGTAAATTGCATTTAATTTCAACTAACCGAGAGGATGATGACGATGGGGGGGGGGGGGGGGGGGGGGGGGGGAGGGAACTGGACTGTTATTGTTATGCCAGTTGTTGTTAATTTGTTTAAAGAAAAGTTTGGATGAGATGAACTTGGCCGGCAACAATCATGGAATGCATCATGATTGACCAAATGTCCATGGCTTCGTTCATACTTATTCGGGGTAGATGAGCTTCGCTCCGCCATGTGTGGCCATTGATTAGTCGCCGATTCGCCAAGCTCCCGCGTTCCTTTTGTGCTCAGCGGCATTTGCGCTTTGTGAGCGTTTCTTCTTGAGGCTTTTAGTTGATGTAATGGCCCGTCGGCCACTTGTGGTGCCATTGTGTCAATCTTTGGCTCCAGCTAAGGCACAACTACCTACGGTTGCGCAATGGCCAAGGTCAGCTGGCACAACGATATAATTTCGCTGATTCGCGACTTGTGCGTCTTAATTGTGGCATTTGAAAGTGGGTAACAAATTGCCAGCGATCCGCCCCTGATGGTAAAAGTAAGGCGGAGATGTGGGCGAGTCATCGACATGGAGTTACGTAGAGAGAGGGGAAAACTGGTTCCGTTCTCTGTTGGTCCTTCGAGCCGGATGATGCGCTGAATAGAGAACTACAGGCTTTGCACTCAACACTTAACTTTATTCAATCTTAACTTCTTATCAAATTATACACACGACTTGGCGACATATAGACATAGTGATTCTGCTGCTGCTGCTGCTGCCCATCCTGCTCCTGCTCCAACTCCTCATCGGTATAGCCAGCAAATGTTGATGGCCTAAAAGGCAAACTAAACTGCTGCTTTGGTGCTCTAAATGGAGCCAGCTCTTGCTCTTGTGTTGGCTGCTCCTGCTCTCTGATTGGAAATGTTTGCGGACCCCTATAGCCGGGACTTAGTTGTGATAGTTCATCTGCAGGGGGGGCTATCAACAAGGGGCGCCAGGGCATGTCAAACAGCCAGGCTTGATAGTACTGCTGAGCCATTGTCTGCCTCAAGAGCAGCCAAAGGAAGGCCAACACACCCACTCGCATCATGATGCTAATGGTAAACACAAGTGCCACGACCAGGTCTTTTATAAGCCTCAACATGGGTGTCATTCGATATGTGGCGCATCTTGGCAGTTCCGCTGTAAGGCGATAGGACAGCTTCCGTCATCTTGTCGACTCCTGTTGATTGCGTCAGCCTTTCCACCCTTTCTTAACCCGCTCTCTCTCTCTGTCTCTCTCTGTCTCTCTCCCTTGATTATTAAACATTATTCTCATCAAGTTTGATTAACGCTTGCGCAAATTATGTTGCAATTTAGTTTCATGGATTTGGTTGGCTTTTTTGACTCTTGTATCGTTTAAGCGATCAACTATCCATGTAACTGAGGCGTCACACCGCCTCACATTGGGCGCCCTTCGCCGGTTGAGCCAAAATTAGTTGATACAAAGTGCGTTCCAGCTGAGAAATCTTCAAAGGGGTAGACAGCGTTGTTTGAGTTTATACAAATTGGTTGGTCTTTTGCGGCTTACCACAGCGAATCAGATCCGTTGAGAGATAGTCTTTATTATCACACAATATAGTTAATCTCAATCAAAGCAAGTGTTGAAAAATGGTGGCCCGAGAACATGTACAACCGATGGTCAAATCAAGATTTGGCTTTTATCCAGGGATTAGGCACGAAAAGAGTGTGCAGCATGCTCGAGCTCGAAATTTACACATATTTTTTTCACTGTGGATCGAAGCCTTCTTCTTCGGAGGAACAAACTTTACTGCAGAGCATCGGGAGATGCCTAATTGCTTTCCTGATCTGGATGATACCAAATTAGATTAACAATTCATGTTGACAATTCATATAACAGGCAGAAGAAAGCATCTCTGACCCCATAAAGTATATATATTCTTGATCAGCATGTCCGTCTGTCCATCTGTCTGTATCAACACTTAGATCTCAGAGACTAGAAGAGCTGAAGCCACCAAATTTTAAATGTAGACTAGATCAAGTTCGTTTCAAATTTTGGCCCAACCCCCTCCCGCCTCCGCAACAAAAGAAAGTTGAATATCTCCTACATTTTTTTCAAATATCTACAATCTCACAAATTTTCATACAGATCGGATATTAAATGGCACAGTTAGAAAAAACGTTGCATACTTATCTGAGCCGCATGAGGTTATTAAACACTAATTGCCCTGAGTAACAGGTATTTCGCAGTCGGGCAGGGCCGACTTTAGCTTATGCTCTCGTTTTAACACATTTCCTCTGAAAACAATCAAGTTTTTGTCACTAAGATTACTTTTCCGACTCTATTTCTATATGACAGCTGTACTATTTAGATGTCCGATTTCGACCAAACTTAGTGGAATCATGGGAAAGCATAGCAAACTAAGAAATACAAAGCGTGGAAACGTTTTCTTAGAAAACAAAAAAGTTTTTCTCACTAAAACTAGTTTTTCGACCGATCATTCCTATGACAGCTATAACCTATAGTCATCCGATTTTGACAAAACTTTGAAGAATTGTGTGAAAGCTTATGAAATAAATATTTGTTAATTTTAAAGAGGTTTACATTGAAAACAAAAATGTTTTTCTTACTAAGACTATTCTTTTAGCCTTACTTTTCTATGGCAGCTGTACCATATAGATGTCCGATATCGACCAAACTTAGTGGAATCATGGGAAAGCATAGCAAACTAAGAAATACAAAGCGTGGAAACGTTTTCTTAGAAAACAAAAAAGTTTTTCTCACTAAAACTAGTTTTTCGACCGATCATTCCTATGACAGCTATAACCTATAGTCATCCGATTTTGACAAAACTTTGAAGAATTGTGTAAAAGATTATAAAATAAATATTTGTTAATTTTAAAGAGGTTTACACTGAAAACAAAAATGTTTTTCTTACTAAGACTATTCTTTTAGCCTTACTTTTCTATGGCAGCTATACTATATAGATGTCCGATATCGACCAAACTTGGCAGAATCATGGAGAAGCCTAGAAAACTAGTAAAAACGAAGTCTGAAGACGTTTGCATTGACAACAAAAAAGCTTTTCTCACTAGAACTAGTTTTTCGACCGATTGTTCCTTTGGCAGCTAAATGCTATAGTCATCCAAACCGACCGGTTCCGACAAATGTGCAGCGTATTTGTAACAGAAGACTTCGTGCAAAGAAGACGAAGAATATATCATAGAAACAGACGGACAAGTCTAAATCAACTCAGCTCGTCATGCTGATCAAGAATATATATACTTTATGGGGTCGGAAATGATTCCTTCTATGCCCTGTAAACATCTGGAAAATTGTAATATACCATTTTAAGTGTGTATAACAGTTTCTGAAATCGCGTTGTGAACACTTGCACCAAATTGGTTAAGCAGTTCTTAAGAAGAAGCAGTTTTTTGATTTAACTCTCCGCCCTCATAGCTCCACTCCTATAAAGCAGGCCTGGCCAACATATGCCTGTCTCTCTCTGACACACAGTTATGATTGATAATTTTGGCATGCATTCGGCATGATTTGCCCAAAAACTTCGCCCCCAGGGGCTATGGCTGCTATAAAGACTATCAGACTAAAAATTTAGGAGAGTGAGTTTCTCACTGAGCCCCTTTGAAACTGAAATTCCAATTTAATTTCAAGTAAATACAAAAAACAACTGATTTCATTTTAGCAACAATGTGACCGTTCGTTCAATGTAAACACTTAAAAGGTCGCAGCCCTTACGAGAGTTGATAAATTGAGTATTATTCAGAATTGAATCCACTGTAGGCTGACCAAAACCCAGCACTTTTGTTGGTAAAAGTAGACTAATCCCTACTGATTTGAGATCGGTGTTTTAGGCCCGACCTTCGCATTTCATGAATGTTTTGCGTTTGATTCACACACTCTCTACTTGTAAACAACAATTGTGTGGTGTGTGTGTGTGTGTGTGTGTCTGTATTGTGAACGAAAACATTGAAAAAGTCGTCCGCCTTTGCTATTTTTCCTAGTGTACTTTTGAAATGTTAATGGTAAAAGTTTGGTGGCTCAAATTTTGCCACATTTTGATGACTTGATCAAGGTATTAATCATAACAAATAATGCGGCCATAGTACCTGCAATATTGTTAACCAAACAGTTAACGGCTTCCTGGCCAGCAGCAGCAGCAGCGGCGGCAGCAGCAGCAGCTGCAAAGCAATGAAAGTTGCAACTCGGTTGCATATTGGTTGCTCCCGTTGATGCAGTCGTCGCCGGCGTCGCCCTTGTCTGCTCTTATTTTTTTGCATTTATTTTTATTTTTATTGTTATTATTTTTATTTATTTTACCTTCACTTTGCTTCACTCTTGGGCCTCTCTCAAGACACGTCCGTTCCCTGGCATTACGGAAGTGCGAAATGAAATTATGTTTAATTTGGCACTTAAAATTGAATTGAAAACATTTTCAACTCCCGCACAAAGTGGATGTAATTAGTGGTGGCCAGAATTTGCGGAATCAGCGGAAGCATGCGTCAGGTTAAACGGATTAAGAAATAAAACACAGCAAGAGTTAAAATATTTCAACATAATTTATTCACAAAAAAAATACAAAAAAAAGAAAAGCAGCAAACAAAACGTCGACTAGGCCACTAAGGATACATCTGGGCAATGATCCAGGCAAGTCCAGCGGCTTCTACTTAACTATAAACCTAAGGCGAATCAGTAATATGGTGGCTGAAACTCACGACTGGGATGGTTTGGGCTCCAATCTTGAGATGAAGGCAACTCATAGGAATGGGACTGCATCTGCAGGTAGTTGGCAGAGCTTAGTGGACGAAATTGGGAAGGCGTGTAAGAGTGTGAGGGTGAAGAGAAATGTGTTTGGTCAGCCAAGCCCATATAACGGTCAGGATTCGCATCACCAGATAAAGTATAAGCTGGAATAAAGTTAGCATCGTTTGAAGGCTTAGCAATAGTTTGATAATTGTTGGGAAATCGATTCGCGGTGGCGGCAGAGCTGGAGGAGGAGAAGCTGGAGCTGGAGCTGGAGCTGGGATAGGCTGGTTGACGGTAGCCCTCTTGTTGCTGCTGTCCATAATTCATCTCTTCCAGGTAAGGTGGACGGTAGGCCTGTTCCAGCGACTGCTGAGGTTGTTCATAAGCAAACTTTTGGGAGAAGGGCTGATAGGATTGCTGTTGCTGCTGTTGCTGGTGGTGTTGCTGTGGTGCTAAATTAGAGCCCAATGGCCAAGATTCCACTTTTGATTGTTGCTCCTGATCTCGGTGGCTTTCCTGTTGCTGTTGCTGTTGCTGTTGATAGTACTGCATGTTGTAGGGTCCATTGTAATCGGCCGGCGGCTTGTTGCTGTCGGCCGGCAAGTACTTGTGTGCGGGTCCATTATAGCGATAACCATTACCATTTCTGTTCTGGTAGTCCTGTTGAAATTGTATACCATGCACCACCGCCTGAGCAGTGACCACTGCCATCAACACTAACATCATCATCCAAAGACACTGTCAACATTTAAGTACTTGTAGTTTTTATTAACTCACACACCCAGGCCTCACACTTACGTCGATAAACTTCATTTTTCTAGCCAAAAAGATCTGTGACTCTCCGTTCCAATCAAGTGTAAGCCAAACAATGTCTGTTTAAACTGCTGCCAAATAGTTTTTATAGCATCCATCCGTCCACACACACACTCTCTCACACACACACACACACACACACACTCGATCTTTGCGTGAGGGCGGCAATTGAAAAAGCGTCACAAAACTCTTGGCTACTCTTCGCTACACCCAAAAACCTGACCCAAGATTCTACCCAAAACGTCAAGGTATCACGTCGCTTTGTTGTAGGTTTGAGATGCACATTCGGTTGTTAAGAAGCTGCTGCTGTTGCTACCGTTTGTTTTGTGTCTAGATGTAGGTCAGTTTACATGAGAAATTTGAAATTCCACTTGCACTTTTACCCAAAATCGCACGATCGTCATGTGGGCCATAATGCGGGGCGGTCATACGCGTAGGTAGTTCAAAATTTGCGTGTAATTACACTGGTCAACCAGTTTTTATACCCTAATTACGAGGGTCGTTGAAGCAGTTCATTTTCTTACGAAAAGTATCTGGTTCTTAATGGGAGTGGTGCTCAGAGCATTTTGGCATTTCTTAGATTTGTTTTTCCATACCATTTTGCACTTCTTAATAATTCATATTTAATCCGTAAAACACTGTACTTGAATTAAGAATGCGTCTTTTAGAATGTTAAGTACAACATTTAAGTGCCAAACATACTTGATATTAGGTTACCATTTCGATCGTAATAGAACCGATGCTGCCAGACGGTTTTGAATTCTGTCGGAAGTACAGGGTTGTCCATATTCGACGGACCCATCTGGCAACGCCATAACTTTTGACAGAGATGTCAGATCGCTTAATGACATACCGCGTTTGAAGCGTCAGTCCAAGCAGATTTTTACCATGGAACAATACACGCCACGCGAGCGCTTTGAAATAGTTGAAATTTACATTCAACAGAACAAGTCAATTGTGAAAACTCAACGTGCTTTTAAAAAATGTGAATAAGAAAACCGTAAATAAGCAAAATTGCCGTATTTACGCCACTGAAAATCCTCAGGAGATTCAAGAAGTGCCTCTTCATGATGAAAAAGTCACAGTTTGGTGCGGCGTTAGTGCGAAAACGGTCATTGGGCCGTTTTTCTTCCAAAATGAAAATGGCCATGCTGTTACCATCAACCAGGAGCGTTATCGCGACATGATGACCAATTTTGTGATGCCAATTATTCGTCGAAAGCGTATGAGGCAGTTCTGGTTTCAACAAGACGGCGCTCCACCGCACACAAGTCGCATAACAATCGATTTTCTGAAGAAATTGTTTCCGGGCCGTTTGATGTCGAAAAGTGGTGATTTGGACTGGCCACCGCGTTCGCCCGATTTGACGCCGCCTGACTTCTTCTTGTGGGGATATTTGAAGTCAAAGGTTTACGTTAACAAGCCAAGGACCGTAGAAGAGCTCAAGGACAACATTCGTGAAGAAATAGCCGCTATTCCGGCCGAAATGTTGGCGAAAACGATGGAAAATGCTGCAAAAAGGGCACAATACGCCATCAACGCCAGAGGCGGCCATTTGAGAGATATCATATTCAAAAATTGATGTAAACAAATCTACTTGGAACAAATTAAATGATTAAGATTGCCAACCGCCAAATTTTTATTTTTTTCTTTGATTTTTTTAAAAAAAACATGGGTCCGTCGAATATGGGCAACCCTGTACAAGACTTCCAAATGTTTTTGACTGTGAACCCTAAGGGGGGAAGCTGGTCTAGAATTTTTAAAAAACCGAAATTTTTTTTTGTCTTAAAAGGTACTTTAGGGTCTTAAAAATAACATACCAAAGGATGGATGCCGGTAAAAATGTCTAAATGCCCAAACTTTCCATTCTACGGCAGCGCCTCTCAGGTATGCCCCGTATAGTACTTAAAACTTTAAAAGCGTTTTTCTCGAAATCACTTTTTTTGAACTGGCCGAAGACATAACTCGAGCAAATCTTCACCGATCTGTACGAAATTTTGACAGTACATTCGAAATACCTTTCTCCGGAGAGAACCATTTTGCGAAAAAACAAAATTAAGGACCAAAATTAAGGAGGTTACATCTTCGGCCATGGACCCGTCTAAAAAATGAGGCGCCTCCGAAGAAATGCTGGACAGCCGCCATTTTGAATTTAATTGACACGAAAAAAATTGTATTTGTATATTAAAACCTAAATTATAAAACCTCTTTCACAGATTTTCGATTGATCTTTTTGTTGAGTCACAAAAAATTCATAAATTATGCCCATTTTTTCACCCTCTAAACCAGCTTCCCCCCTTAAGCCGAACCACTAGAAAAACCCAAGCTAAACCTGCTTTGAACAAAGCTGTTGGTGCGACTTAACAAAGAGTATGGTATGGTAGAACAAATAGGCTGAATGGGAGTCGAGTTATGAGCAAAAGAATGTCAGCTACTGCGCTGCTTTCAGTTGCAACTGCAGCATCAAAATTCATACGCACATACACTTCGTTGATACAGAGTATATAATAGTCGAGCTTGGTCGTCTTTCATCCTTGTTTTGTGTTATATTTGGGTGGTATGAGAATAGATTCTAAACTATATTTCATACCTCTAGGTGCAAAGGGTGTCCCTCTGCAGAGGTTATTAGAAAACTGTCTGGATGTGTGTAACGCAAAGAAGAAAGCACCTTCAACCATATAAAGAATATATATTCTTGATCAGCATGTTCATGCATCGTTTTTTATCAGGGATGCAGACCAATCGAATATAATTACTGGTTCGGTTCAGTGGCTCAGACAGTTTCTGAACCGCCGGTTCGGTTCATTACATGGCTTTTGGAGCTGACTGAACCACGATTTCCGTTCGGTTCAGTGGTTCACAAAGGTACATTATGATTTCTATTGTCATGTAACTTTTGCACACTTTCAAATCAAATTCCTATAATCCATTTGAATATCTTTAAAAAACACTTAGAAGAATGTCGCAAAATTTATTATGCCGGACTCAAAGGATTCGTTTATAAGTTCCTAGAGGAATGAACTTCGAAAACAGAGAATGTCGGCTAGAAAAGATTGAAATAGAAAAGTATAGAAACTCTCCTCGATTGGATTGATTTAAGGTGAAGGTATTACAGAAAATTCCAAATATGCTGCATGTAGATTGATGGTACGTATATTAAGAGATCGGAGGGCAATTACAGAAGACTCGCAGAATTACTTGTTCTTAAATTTTCGTTAGGTCTTACTGCAAAGTTCCGCCATAGGTAAGAATTTAGAGAGTCGAACGATATGTAGAAAAAAAATCTTAGGAAAACGATTTAAATTCCCAAATTAATAAGTATCATTGGCTAGAGGAAAGCGACTCCCATCTTATAACTCGTCAGAGAGCTGATCCGAACCGAACCGTTTTTATTTCTGGTTTTCGGTATGGTGGTTCAGTAATTCTTAAAGGAAGTCGGTTCGGCTTGCGGTTCGGTTCACCAGCTGGAATGAGCGATTCGGTTCGGTTCAGAATCGGTTTGCATACCAGATTTTTCGGTCATCTTTAAAGTTTTATATCTAAAAATCTGATTTTATTAAAGGTCTCATAAATGAAATCGTTGAACAACTTTCTATACGATGGATTTAGTCAATATTTTGTATGGTTTTTAATATTTCGATGTCCGTTTGTCCCAATTAAACTCAAAATAATCAAATTTCTTATTATATTGGCATTCGCAATGACAATCAAAAAGATGCAAGGCCATACGATGTCCGTTTGCGGCTTAGATTTGGGCACAGCATGTTTTTCACACTACCAATTGTGAATATACAAAATCAAGTTGCGAAATTAAACCCTTATTTTAGCTTTACAGAACAAAAAAGATCAATTTTGGACTGGATATGTCTTTAATATTCTAAAAATCATTCAAATGATGAACATTTTTTATATCCTTTGGTTGATTTTGAGCTCCGTTGCATAATTACAAGGATATTTAAGACGTAGTCGGTCCAAATGGATACGGGAAATCATCCTATAGATATTTTGAAACATACTTATTTTACTGTACTGGAATGTACGTTGGAATAGTCTGCTCCATTGAGTGGAATTGGATTCACTTGGTACTTAAATGCAAATGCAAAAATGCCACTTCCAAATTCTAAATGATTCCAATTTGTAGTCCAATGTTTCGAACCGACATGATCGCTTTTGATTCCCTAATGTTTCTTGTACCCTCTATCGAAAGCTATCCAAAAGTTCTAAAAGCCACTGTTTGCTCCTGGTTTTCTGTACGTGTTTCAGCCCTGGGGTTTGACAAATTCTGGCAGAAAGGCACTTCTTGTAGGTTTTAAGCCAGTCTTTTGGCAATAATTCTATACTGTTGTTGAATTGTCTATCTGGAAATTACTTTTTCCAGACTCTAAAGGCTACGACAGTCCGAAAATACAGCCAAAAGCCCAACTCTGTTCTTCTCTACCTTCCTTTTTTCTTTGAAAACTGTAATGATTTTTATTTTGACTTATGACTTTTAATTGTAAAATGACTAAAATGCTTTTCTATACTGGGATCTGTGGAAGCTCCGTAGAATTTTGCATCTCCATCCATCTCTAGCCTTAGATCCCGTTCTTAAAAACAACATCCCCTCATTTCCTTAAATCTCCACGGAAACTTATTTCTTTGTACTTTCAAAGTTATGGCAGTCCGAAGAAATGCCCAAAGCCCGTTTCTGTTCTGGGATTGTACATACTACAGCCTAATCTCAAGCCTGAAAGTCGCTTTCAAAGATTACAGAAATTGGGTTCACTTCGAATGAATGCCCCAAACCCCTTTACCATTCTTGTAAGGGATTACATTCTGCCCTCCTCAGTGAGAAACTTGTAAATGGTTTTAGAAAATAATTGTGTTTTATTGGAAACATTGGAAACAGCTAGACTTTGCCCTGCTGTTGAATCTTTCGCTTGAGACTTTTGACCAGAGCCGATTGCTCTAGCTGCTGTTTGGTGCGTTTGGGCGCGGTTGTCTCCTCGGCGTCTCCGCCCTCCAGCTGCTGTTGGCGACGTTTCAGTTTCTCGCCAATAATCTGTTGCATACCCTTGGTTGGCTTGTAGTGGGAATGGGTGGGATCTATGTTATACTCATGCGCCTTGTAGACAGCCTTGAAACGTGAATCATCCAGATTCACTTGGAAATCATCGTCGGGCTTGCTGTTGTCCGTTTCCTGTTTGACCTTCTTTTTCAGTTGCTTGCGACGTTTCCTTTTGCTGCCGGAGGTTTCCTGCTGCTCTTCTTTAAGTATTTTGTTAAGGCTAAAGTGTGGCTTCTCATCGTCAACATCGTCCAGCAGTAGAGCCAACTCTTTTTGTTGCTGCATGGCCTCCGGATCTTCTTGTTGGTTGCGCTGCTTTTTCAGCTTTTTCTGTGCAGTTTTGGATTTGGTTTTCGTTTTGACCGGTTGATAGTCACCTTGGGCAAACTCCTCGGCAAAGTAGGCATCATTCAGATCAACGCCATCGGGCATGGAGGAGTCATCACTGTCGTCATTGTCTGAATCTTTAGCAGCATTTCCATTCGCTTGCCTCTGACGACGCTGAGCCTTGCGCTGTTTGTTTTTCTCGCTGCGTTTAAGCATAGCTTTTTCAATGGGCGTTAGTTGAGCAGTGGCCTCCGGTGTGGTGGCTAACTGCTGTGGCTGCTTTTGGTCTTCGCTGGCATCAATGTGCCAGGACATTTGCATTTCGTATTTCTGTTCTTTGGCCTGCTGTTCCTGTTGATTGATTTCGGCCAAAAGATTTTTATATTTGTCAATGCGTTGCTGTTTAGTGGATTTAAGGGGCATCTGCTCCTGCTTTTCCTCTTTCTTCTCCTCTACCTTCTCCTGCACCTCATCCTCTTCCTCCTCCTCGCTGCTATAGGCCACAATCTGCCTTAGTTCTCGATCATTCAGCCCATCCACTTGCCCGCTGGACAACTTATCGCCCAATTCACGTCGGGTTAGGTCTGTCTCATCCCAGGTGAGATCCACTTTGGCCTGCTGCAGTGCGGTGGTGGTAAACTGACGTGGCCGATAGCTACTGGCATCGGGCAGCTCATAACACTCATCGGTGGGCGTTTCCTCGTCGAATTTGGTGTCCTCGGGTATATAACGTAGATCCACTCGTGTGGCCGAACTCTCATACTCAATGCCATCGCATTCCTTGTACACCTTATCCGCCGTGGACACGCTATCCAGCTCCACCACGGCATAATAGTAACGCAAGCGATTTAATTGATATTGACGCAACTTCTCCATGTGATAGTCATCACCTTCCTCGGCATCGCTATCCTGCTCCTTGACCAATTGATCATCATCCGAATCAGCCTCTGAGTCCGAGTCTTGCTGCTTGTGGCCGCTAACCAGCTCTGTTGGACCATGAACTTCTTCATCGCGCATCCGTTGCATGCCATATTCCGATGGATAGATTTTGACACTCAAAACACTGCCACCTGGCGGCAGAAACGAGCTGAGCAATACCATCAAATCCTCCGCACGTATACGATCCCAGTCCATATTGCAGACGGCCAGTCGACGGCTGGATTCCTCGGTGGAATCGGCATCGTTGTCCAGTTCACCCCAGACATGATCAATTTGCAGCTTTGGTCCTTCGGCTTCGTCTTCCTCATCCTCTTCATCCGAAGAGGAATCGGTCATTAGGCGGCCCTCGCCGCGTGCATAATCAATCTGTGGATTGGTCAAACGTTCACGCAAGCTCTGCGGCAACTCGGTGTCATCATCGTCAGAGTCCACCGCCAAGGCATCATTGCCCGGCTCATCCTGTTGCTGCAGCGCCAGCTCTTCCGCCCTCTGCTCCTGCTGCTGCTGCTCTTTTTCATCGCCTGAGCTCTCTTCCTCGTCCAGTTCGTAGAACTTTTTCAAATCCTCCGCATTGCTGCGATTAATGGGCCGGCCATACTTGTCCACCGTGTACTTGACATTGAATTTGTCATCGGTGAACATGCCCTGGAAACGCTTGTCGATCTTCACCTTACGCTGCACCTTGGGCACACCACGGAAGCGGGGATCGGCCAACAAATGCTGGAAGCGCGCATCTTTCCAAATGCCGGAGTCTGCGTTCTGGTCTTTGGAGGTGTTACTTGCTGGCACCGATGTTGAGGGCCCATCCTGTTCAGTCTTGGGTTTTGATTTGACCTTCGTTTTAGTCGTCTTTTCCTTATTTTTGGCCATTTCGAAGAAACTAAAACCGCAATCAAATGTCAACACGTGCAGGCGGCTCGAAACAGAGCTGCCAACCTGCTGGAAAATGCAGCCACTACTGATGATGTTTATACGAGGCAATGAAAATGGTGATCATGGTTAGATCATGATTTGGGGCTACAATAATTTTGTATGTTGTACCATCGTAACAATGAATCCCAAAAACCAATTTTTATATAAGTTTAGCTTATTAGGCTAAATCTTGAACTTTTCGGTCATATTTGAGCCAGCTTTTTGCAAATGGAACCATAATTTGTGCAAAATATCTGCTGTGCCAACTTTCGTCTATCAGCTGTTCACAGCTGCTCCACACAAAATGCCCAGTTCGATATAAAGCACTTTTATGAATACCAAAAGGCTTGCACAAAGGTGTGCTAATTTGGAAGGGGTGAAGAATATCTGTGTTTACTAGATCAGGACCTCAGGATATAGAGATTTTGGTACAAACGTACGGACTTTGAGCCATGCTATGCTCAACCCTGATCTGGAAACCGTTGATACGCTTTTCACCTTTTTATCAACATTATTAAGCTTAAACGGTTAAAGCAAACGTTTACACGAGAAGATAAATTTCAACAAGATGGCAGCACTGTTTGAGTTTTGGCATTTGTTCTTTTCATCCAGAAGGGTCACTCTAAAACGCGTGCCTGCGTGTATGCGTGTGTGTGTGTATGAATGTGTGAGCCTGTGTGTGTGTGCATAATAATTTTGTGGCCACAAACGAATATAAATAAATAAATAGATGCATATGAATGTGGATGTGGATGAGGCACAAAGCTAAAGATGAGCAGCTGAACAGACCCAACAATTAGTCTTCCCCCCCCCTCAAAAAAAAAGAAGAAGAAACCAGAACGAAAAGTGGAGCAGCGGCAGGTGGAAGTGTTGGTTGGATCAGGCGAAGGAGGTGGTGGCGGAGGGGTAAATGGTAAGTGGTAACAGTAAAGAAACTGATAAAGTTTATCAACGATGAAGCTAATTCTATGTTCCCCTATGTGCACATATGTGCGTGCATGTGCGTGTGTGTGTGTGCTTGCAGTGGCCAGTCCCCAAAACAGGAAATCAGCTAAAACCGAAGCCTGAGATATCATTGAATATTCCAAAGACGTACACAACGACAGCCACTACAATTATGGCCACTGGCAGCAGCAGCGGCGGCGGCGGCGGCATCGGCCCGAGCAGCGGCAGCAGCGACATGCCCGATCATCGGAAGCGCAACACCTTCACCAGCTATGTGGCACCCCTGCCCGGTGATTTACGTACCAACGAATGGTGCCTGCCCAGCGACCAACGGGAAGTGCATCTGGCCAAACCTCGGCTGCTGCCGGGCGAACAAATTGTGGCCTCGGCTCCGGCCTATATGTACTCGCCCATTGACCCCATGGAGAGTGGTGGCAGTGGCACTCACCATGCCCAAATCTTTGGCCTCTTGAGTGTCACCAATTTCAAACTGGCCTTTGTGCCACTGCACAGCCGCTCACAGGCGTCGCCGCTGTGCGATTTGTATCAGGAGAATGCATTTCTGGGCCGTAATGACATTACCCTCAACAATATAGATCAAATCTATACAATAGCCGAGCTGGGCAGAGCAGCCACCGCCTTGCAGGTGGCCTCACGCATGACCAGCGGCGGCGGCAGCAGCATTACCAGCGGCGTGGTCAGCGGCAGTCGTCGCAAGAAGCTGGAGCCGTTCAAGCAACAGACCATCAATGGCCGCATAGCAGCCCTCCATTTGGTGTGCAAAAACTTCCGTTTACTCAAGTTCGCCTTCCAGCAGCAGGACTCCAAGTTGAGTGGGGCGAGCAGTGACTATGGCAAACTGATAGCCTCGGCCCTGGTGCGCTTTGCCTATCCCACGCGTCACGACCTGGGCTTTGCCTACGCCTACCGCGAGGCTTACTATTCCACACTGGGCGCCGGAGGCGTGAGCATGTATCAGACGAAAAACGACTGGGCACGCGAGCTAATCCGTTGCGGTGCCAGTGAGTGGCAGGTGGTGAGCAGTGCGAGTGTGCCACTGCTGCAGAACCCCCTCCAGGCGGGCAAGTACACGGTGCCGCCCCACTTTGTCATCCCGAAAAGCTGTAGCATCGAACGGTTTCTGGATTTGTCGCGCGCCTTTTGTGATTCACGTGCCGCCTATTGGGTCTACAGCTATGGCAGCAGTGCCGCCTCGCTGGTGCGTCTGGCCGAGCTGCAGCCCGCCGCCCAACAGGACACCAAGGTGGAGAACATCATGCTGGAGCTGGTGCGCAAGTGCGATGAGCGCAAGCAGTTGAAACTGCTCCAACTGACGGACCGGTTGCCCAACATTCAGGATGTCCAGCGTGCCTATCAGAAGTTGCGGCGTCTCTGTACGCCCGAAACGCCCGAGAAATTCATGCTACAAGATGACAAATATTTGGGACTGCTGGAGAAGACCAACTGGCTGTTCTATGTGTCCCTCTGTCTACGCTATTCCAGCGAGGCGGCCTCCACGCTCAGATCGGGCATCACGTGTGTGCTGCAGGAGTCCAATGGCCGGGACCTGTGCTGTGTCATCAGCAGTCTCACACAAATCCAACTGGATCCACACTTCCGCAGTCTAGATGGCTTCCAGTCGTTGATACAAAAGGAATGGATAGCTCTGGAGCATCCATTTCAACGTCGCCTGGGTCACGTGTATCCGGCGGCGGCCGCAAACGGCGGCAGTGATCCCCAGCTGATAGAGAGCGAACAGAGTCCTGTGTTTCTGCTCTTCCTGGACTGTGTGTGGCAGCTGTTGCAACAGTTTCCCGATGAGTTTGAGTTCTCGCAAACCTATTTGACGACCCTGTGGGATGCCTGCTTCATGCCCATCTTTGACACCTTCCAGTTTGATAATCAGGCACAGCGGGCGCGAGCCGTCAAGGATGGCCAATTGGTGTTGCGACCCGTTTGGGATTGGAGTGAACAGTTCTCGGATAAGGATAAGATGTTCTTTAGCAATCCTTTGTATCAGCGACAGCGCTTGGGCGATGGACAATTATCGGCCTCCTATTCCACGGCAGCGACAGCCATGCGACGCTCTCTGGCTCCCAAACAACAACAACAGCAGCAGGCCACCTCCACTGGGACACCCTCACGCTATACGCTCATCAATCCGCAGTTGTTTGCCACACAATCGACGGTGCCGCAAGATCGCTTCCTAATGCCGGCACATCGGATCTTTGACTTGGCCGTGTGGGATCAGTGCTACTATCGTTGGTTACCTCTGCTGGATATACGCGGTGGTGGACCACCTCAGGTGGGTGGAATAGAACAGGGATAGGCAGGGATTGAAAAGGAAGCAGAGTAGCTACAAGCTATAGAAAGATTTAAGACTAAAAAAAGAAGCGAAATTACAGAAATGACAAGGAAAAAGCTGAAAAACATAAAAAAAAAATCGTGGGTTAAGTAAAACGCAGAGCAGGACACTTATAGTCTGCGGTAGAATCGCACTCCTCCCATAAAAACAAAGCTACAACCAGGGTAAAGGGCACTCCTGTGACTCACGATCCGAAAATCGACCTGGTTTACTGTTTCTGTCTCACTCTGTCATATGCGAGTTCGCTTAAACAAAATGTATTGCCCTGTTTTCTATTTCACTTCCGCAAAAACTGTGCGATTTAGAGACCAAATCCAGAAAGAAGCATCTCTGTTTCCATAAAGTATATATATTCTTGATCAGCATCAACAGCCAAGTCGATATAGCCATGTCCGTCTGTCTGTCCGTATGAACGCACAGATCGCAAAGATGGTAAGAGATAGAGGTTTGACATGTATGGGACAAATACTTGTTATACCTGCAGGCAGATCTAGTATATTTTAAATTTTGGTTAAGGCGTTCCCCCGCCCCTGCAATTCGAAAAAAACGTCATATCTCCCACAGTTTTAAAGTTAGATGGTTCCTACCCTTTAGGTATATTTAGTAATCAGCATAACTTATCGATCCGCCAAAGGAATGGTGAACATCGGAAGAACGTTTATCGAGTTCTGATCAAAAGACTGTTCGCTGCTGCAGCGCAGTAGCAGCGCTGCTTTCAGCTGCCACTGCAGCAACAAAATGTATGCTGAGCTTATAATTTCGTTGGTACGGAGTATGTTATAGTCGGGCTTAACTGACTTTCTTTCTTGTCTTATACCAGCGATGCCCAAGCTTTATACGCATAGTGTTTTATGGTATTTATCTGACAAATTGATAGGGCCACACTGAACTTCAACTTCACCAAGAACTTCGAAATCTTTTCGTTTGGCAATTGCAGCAAGTTCCTATCAGCGTGGCACAGGTAGGACGTTGTGACTCCGGTGCATTCACAAAAAAGCATAGAAGATACACAAAAAAAAAAATCGGAAGCAGGCCTTTGCCTATTTTTATGCCCCTTACTCGAAGAGTCGAAGAGTATATTTTAAATTTGCAAATGTGCAATTTGATTCCGAAAAATACAAAATTATTTCACCAGCTAAAACAATAACTCAACTTCCAGGTGGACCTCTTTCATCGTCTGCTGTTGAGCAACATAGCCAAGGTTCAGCGTTGCCTGGAGCTTCAGAACTTTGATGAGCTGCCCGATGCCTATTTCGAGGCCATGGGTGAGGCCAGACCCAAGGCCACATCCACGGATGCCTCGGCTGCTGCCGAGGAAACGCCACCCGTTGAGTATGTGGATGGTGTGGAGCGACGTCGCAAATCGGTGCCACCGGCACCCACCAACGGTCTCCACTCGGTCAATGGCCCCCTACAGTTGTCCACACTGTCGTCGTTCTTTCCCTTTGGCAATCCGATTGCGGGCGATGCACCCCATCAATTGTACGACATTCTAAGCAGCAGCAGCGAACTGCTACTCGAAACCTCTTCCATACTGGACAAGTCATCGATTGTGTGAGCCAAGCTCCTCGCTGCTGCATCCGGGTCAGCGAGTAGAATTTGCCACGCGCACAAGAAAATTCTAAAAAAACAGAAAACAAAACAAAAAAAGCTGAACTTTAGAAGTATTAAACCTTTTCAAGTCTTTTTTTTCTATACACACCCACACACACACAAATACATATTTATCACGCTTAACACTTTTTATTATTGTTAACTAATAAGCAAAGTTTATGGAATAAGTTAATCATTTTTTTTCTGTTTACCTACTACTGCTTAAAAACATACGAAAATTGTTTACAAAATTGTTTACACACACACAACACTTGGGGACTATACGTACATGCATACAAATATAGACCACAACAGGCGGAAACAAAGCGAAACACCAACTAAAAACTTATAAAAACAAAAAAACAAAGAAACATGTATTATATTGTATGTAACTATTATATATAAATATATAAAATAAATCAATATGTAAACACTATTACAATTCGAAATGAATTTGGGGACACTAAACTGAGAACGAACAAAGTTAAAATTAACGAACCGTTTCAGCCGTTTATTTTTGCTTTAATTTCAAATTAACTGCAGTTACTTTCAGCTACTTTCAAGCTAGTTTTGCCGATAGCTTGTCTTTGTCGATGGCCAAGCTGTCGATAGTCCACCCATCGATAGTCGATTACTGCGCTCTCCCCATCTCCCTCTTCACACTCGAGAACAAACGTTCGCAGCGCGATGTTCAACCTCCGACGCTCCGCATATATTTTTTTTGTTTTTTTTTATAGTTTGTTAAATTCAAAATAATACGTTAAGTTTACTAATAATAACACCCACAACTTAAAAGTGCAAACTACCTGTAGCGCGTCGAGAGGGAAAAGTGCGAAGCAGAAGAGAGTGAACCATAAACAAAACGACGCTTACCAGCGAAGAAAAAAAGAGATAACCAACAACGAAACACGACAACAAAAGCAAAACTTAAATAAGATATAAAGGCTAAAACTTACCAAATAAAAAAATATATCGAAACGACAACAACAATAAGCCTAGGAAAAAGAGAAGTGCAATTTTTTTTTGTGTTTTGAGGTGCAGCAAATTGTCTACGCTTTGTTACGACGTCGACGACGTTACCGATGATCTTGGCCAGTAGTTGTTGTTGTTGTTGCTGTGGCTGTAACTCGTTTGGTGAGCGCGCGCGTGTGTGATTCATGCAACAACAAAAAGAAGAAAAAAATAATAATAAATTGACGCATGCATCCTGCCATTGAGAACGGGGCAGAGAGAGCGAGCGAGAATTGTACAGCTGTCAAGTGCGCAGGGGCAGCAGCGGCGCGGCGTCGAAGTCCTTTGAGCGTGTGTGTTTGTGTATATCAGGCCATCTCGCTTGCACCCAGCAGCCTAGATCACGCAGCTGCCTAACAACAACAACAGCAGCAACCACAATGCAGAGAATGCAGCCGCCTGCCGCGGGCAGACAAGCATAAAATATTTACAATTAAAAAGCGAAAAATTAACGAAAAATTTAATTGATAATAATAAACCGAATTACAAGTATACATCATACATATATACTACCATCATAGAAAGTGCCACAAACAACAGTCATGAAGGTAACCGTTTGCTTTGGCGAGGTGCGCATTTTGGTGCCCTGCGGTCCGGGCGAACTATTGGTCAGCGATCTGATCAAGGAGGCCACGCGACGCTATATCAAGGCAGCTGGCAAGGTGAGTTGAATTTAAATATTATTCTTTCTTAGTTCTAAGGCCTTTCCAATTGTACACCCTTTTTTTTTATTTGAAGTAACATGCGTAGGATTAGGATTGTCAACACATTAATCAAATACAAGCACCGCTAGTCCGCTATGTAAATACATTTGTGTTCCCCAAGAACGCTCTCTTCTCTTTTGACTACGCTCTCTTCTCAGTTGACATTTCTAAAGTTCGCACTTGATGCCGTTGAATGTGAACATGTGCTTTTAGCTACTCTATCTCAGTTGACAACTTTTGAGAGACCGCCGCACAGTGGAACATTTTTGTCAATTTAGGGGGGGTGACTAAATTGAGATGAGTTGAGCAAAAACGAGATTCAAAATTGAATCAAACTATTATAATTATCAAAATAAATGTCAAGTTTGGTAAAGCTACCTTTGAAAACTATATAGTTTTTCACACTAGAACTAGTTCTTAAACCGATCGATCCGAAACGACCAGTTCCGAACAAAATGGGCTGTAAATTACATGTGAATATGGCGGAAATTAGGTTTTAAAATAAAATCTTAATTTTTACCTAGGTTTACCAGTGAGCCGGCTCCGTGAACCCAAAACCAAATACAAGTAGAAGGTTCGTACCCCGAAGTGAACCGTTACTTATTTTTTGAGTCCTGATTTTAATTTAAATAACTTTTATTTTGTGACTGTCAAAGGCGATTTGTTGAGCGCGGCAAAAAGGCCTGTTTAATGACCGTTTTATTGCTGTTAATGATATTTTCATTCTGATTTTTGTTTATTTATACAACAAATGTAGACATTGAAGCATTTTTTTTTCGATATAAGCAAAATCGTACACCACTGCACGCGCCAAGCTTCTCAAAAATGTATTATGCTGTAGACATTGACTTTAAGCTTACCTAGATGAGAGGACCAAGGCCATCTTTTGTAAAAATCCGACATGACTTAGTCGACAACCAAATATATAGTTATTATTGATGGACTCTTCAAGTTTCGGTACGAAACTGAGTACGATTAACGCGTATCTACACAGTTTGAGTGGCGCCACACTTTAAAGTTCTTAGTTATCTAAAAACTTTGGCAGTTACAGGGTAAATTACAGTCAGAATTGACCCAGTTTGCTGCTCATTTTGTATAGTGTGGAAACTCCTAGTCTAGCAGTAATCAGCGGCCTTTTATATGCTTTGTGTCTCTACAATAATGCAAAGCGCGCACATGGTCAACACCACAGATCATATTTTGTCCAGCTGCAGAGCTCGCGAATTGCGAGGGAAGAAGAATTCGCACGACTTTTGTTGCAATTCTTCTTAGCTGAGTTTGCATAAAACAAAAAACAAAACAAAAAACTCGTTGGAGCATTAAATTGCATAATTAGCAACTTGGTTTGGGAATGATATGACCAGCACACGTGATCGCGAAATGGAAAGCGTCTTATCTTCTCTTTTCTTGCATTTAATTGCGACTGACACAGTTTCATCTCTGAGTGTGTGTGTGTGAGGCAGACAAAAGCTAACCAAATCAAAATTTTTGCAAAAAATTCACACGTTGCAACACTCCATGATGCGGCCGGAAATGGTGGTGAACCACCGCCGCCACCTTCATCTATGCACACCACACAAGCCTACACACATACTCGCTCATAAATCCTCATTATAATGACTTAATCGGTCAAAGAGTCATAATCATTATCAAACGATGCCCGCCATGAAATTGATTTGAATTTTCCCTGGAAAAACAATATTTTGTTATTTTTTTTTTATTTTAATTTGGGATGAACCTTTTCTGTTGTTGTTTTTTTTTTGTGTATCTGTGTGAAATGTCATGAAGATGTGGGGGAATATTTGATTAATTACAAGGTTAGGCACAGTGGAACAAGAAGAGGAATGACTGGCTCGACGCTGTGTTGCCAACTGCTGAAGTGCAGAAGTGGTTAAAAACACTTTAATAGCTTAAAATGGCAAAAAATTTAATATTGATTAAGTTTGATCAGTTGAACAATCCTGTGCCACAAAGTAATAGATATTCTTCTGTCTTGGAAGCAAAATACAACATTTACCTCATGTTAGTGTGCGTCTTTTAAGATCAATAACACAATTTTTACAAGCTTTTGCACTAGAGAAGATGGCATAGTTTCTTTCTGCACATATGTTTGGACTTTGAACTCAAATCAATTGACCCCAGAGATATTAGCACAAGCGTCTTTTGATCAAGGTTTGGTCATATTTTTAGGTCCTGTGGCCTCTTTAAGTAACCTTTACAAACTAAATTTGTTTTTTTTGTAAGTTGAGTTGAATAACGATTACAAACTAAAACTCAGAGTTGGGGTTTTTCGTAATTTTGATGCACAAAAAAGAGCAAATTTTCAGACTTTCATTTATTTACCAAATTAAAAAATTCTTTAAAATTATCTACTGATTGGAAAAATCGCCTAGTTAATATAAAAATCATTGTGTCTTTAAATTTACTACTTTAGATTTACACTTTTTTGATATCATCTCGCTTGTAGAAGTTATGAATCAAAAACTAGTAATATTTACGACTTTTTTAGCTGCAAAATTTCTTTAAATTAAGAAAAATCTAGTTAAAATATTATTTTTATATCAACTCTTTTAACTAACAATCTTTTCGTTGTAATATTAAGTAAAAAACTCGTAGATTTGTACAATCTTTGAACCCCCAAACTTTTAAAAGCGCGAGAATATCAAAAAACTGTAAATGTAGTAAATTAGGTCACACAATGGTATATAATCTAGTTAATACCATCTAGTTTTTCCAATTGTCGAATAACTTCTTTAACATTTTATAACTTGTGAAAAATAAGGAAGTTTAATTGTGTCCGACGCTGTAGCAAAAATGGTTTCATAATTCTTAAAGCGGCCTCTGATAATAAAGTGTGACCGGGCAACATCAAACGATCAGATGTGGTTTGTTTAAATTAGACGGGCTAAAAGAGAGAAAAAAGATCGTATGATCGGGAATTGTATCGAAACACGTTCCAATCTAATAACCAACAACCAATCTAATACAATTTTTTTGGAATAACCGCGCCTAAAAAAAATCGTACAATTATATGGAGACTTTTATTTTGAAGTCAAGAAACAAGTTGGTACGTTGATTTCATGGTAGTTCAAAAATCAATGCTAAATACCTACAAACATGTCCAATAAATGTTACAAATGGGAATTTCAGCAGCAGCTTCTTCGGTAAAAATATAAAGCAATACTGCTGTCTGTGTATCGGTGGCTGAATAAAATGGAAGTTTCTCCCATATGCTCTTAGTTTTACAATTCAAATGGTAAATTACATTTAGAATAGTTTGTTTTTTGTTACAAGTTCGCTCTTATCAGGTGTTCAACGACGCACATTCTATTGCTTTCATTATTTAATTTATTTACTTAATCCGTTTGTAAGTTGCATCGAAATGCTTTTTGTTGGCCAATTCCCATAAGATGAATTGCGATTTGCCCGCGTTGTCCTCCGTAAAGTTCTGCAAATAACTTGGGTATTGCTTTTTTATCTCTTTTGTTATAATTTTTTAAAATTTCCATGGGTAGCCCTGACAATTATCAAACAATTTCCATTATTCTATGATCCCCTGCCAGAATTTATCAGCTGTTTGACAAAAAAAACAAGTTGGTAGTTCGTAGTCTGAGAATGTACTCAGCGCATATTCTCTAAGCAATGTGGTAAGATGGGCTCAGAAAATATTATCTGGTTTTGAAAATAAAAATATTGATAGCTTAGGAAAACAATGCAAACCTTTTGTTTCGCTTTCATTAAAACCAATTCAGTTTGAATGGGTTTCTCAGTTCGGCCACAGAACCTTAAAATATGACCCAACCTGCAGGAAAACTTACAATTGATTTGAGTTCAGCTCCTACAAACATCATAAGGATAGTTTGGTGAAATAGTTGGCCTTTATTTGTTAGCTTATGTAGATTTTAAACTTTCTTCTTATTTTTTTTTTAAACTGAAATCTGGCGAGTTCAATCTAATGTTTTGTGTATGAACCAATTCTGCAAACTGGACCAAATCCGGTTCAATGTTTCTGGGTTACTTTTCTTTCTTTGGGCTTAAAAATTTGTTCAAAATAATGCTAAATTAAAGCCTTAACATCAGTTTCCTATAATTTCCCATAATGGGTTTGATCGCTGATCCTGTATGATAAACATTCTTGATGAAATATAAATAGATTTCTTAAACAAAACTTTCAAGTAGATCACTTTTTCGTAGTTTTTGTTCCATAGTATAAAAGTGCATGGCTCAGCCTTTTTCCCATCGTTATTGTTGTTGTTGTTTTCCTCCTTCATTTGGGTACCTGTCGCTGTCTTTCCTTTCCCCTTCCCCTCCCCCCCCCCACACACACACACCATACTGCTCTCTCCGCTCTGCGTGAGGGGTTCAAATGAGTTCACAAAAGTTTTGAGTTTGCTTTTATTATAATTTCTTCTTATACGTTTTCTGTGTTCTTCTTTAATATTGTGTGTGTGTGTGTCTCATTCTTCTTCGATTTGTTTGTTGTTGTTATCACACAAGTCGTTCATTCTCCAAGATTGTTTTTACGGGGCTTATCATTATTCAAATATTTTACCTACACGCACAAAATTCCCTTTTGGTAACTATTTTTCACTCGCAGCTTGTTTTTGTTCTTCTTGGTTTTTTTGAGTTGTGGTATTTCCTCTGACCTGACCTGAGATAAGAATTTGGTTGTTGTTTGGTGATGTAATTATAGACTCAAGTGCAGCATTTCCGCTTGGCCAGCTAAGCGGTGAGAAGGGTACAAAGGGGGGAACATTTATTTGTAGAGCAAAGTCAACTGAATTCTTGCTATCAATTCACCTTTTCATATTTCTATACGAATAGTTGGCTAAAACCAATTAGAATCTACTAAAAATACTTGAGAAAAATGTTCAAATTTAACTGCAAGCTACAAAATATTTTTGCTTCTTGATTGAGATAGAGCGTGAGCGAGGGGTGGCGGGGAGAGCCGGCCAAGTTGTTGTAGTCGTTTCTTTTTATGACTAAATAATTTACAAATTGCGCAAAACAGGTTTTCGTTTTGTTTTGTTGCGGTTTGGCTTTAAAGCTGCTGCCGTTTTTTTTGTTAAATTTTTTTTTGTTTGATGCCGAAAGAATTCGCATTAGCAAAGTGATCAATGAATTTTCGTCCAGACGACACAGATTCTTAAGTAGAAAAACAATATAAAAAAACAGCAACAACAAACAAATGAGCAAAAATTGCATGCACAGAGTTCTCCAGTTCGCGAGATAAGTACACAGAAACAACAACAACAGTAATTTAATAATCTATATTAAAAAAAACGCCCACAAAACAACAAAAGCGAACCTGAGTAGTATAGGGCGATGACGGATGGGAGTCGACATATTTTCAACACATTTGCGAAATGGAATAGAATATTTCTAGAGCTTGGCTAGGGCATTAAGCCGTTAAAATAGTACCTCATTATAAATGATGAATGCACCTGTTTGTCTTTTTCATAAGCCCAGTTCATTTATAAAAGTTCAGAAACAAAATATCCTACAATTATTTCATAGAAAATAGTTATATGTGCAAATTTTAGAAAATTTTGTAATATTTTAAATGTTAATTTAGCTTCAAATGTAGCCTAAAGATAATTGTACACCATTTTCAGGTAACTCCATTCCAAGTTACAATTACGATTACTGCAAAAATCTATAACTAATCTAAATAATCGAGATTATTGTAATGAAAACTAATTAAATATGGGATGTAATGATTACAAGGGTACATAGAGTATATTAAGTTTGCGCAAAAGTAGATAACAGCCTGAAAAAACTATTTCCGACCCTATAAAAGTCTGGCTTGACCGACTTTCTTACTTGTTTGAGCATCAAATTTGGTTTATCTTTTCCGATAACTGCAACAGCCGGGACATTGATTGATTTTACCAATATATCTGTTTATGTTTTCGATTCGTTTCTCGATATGCTCTTGATAGCGAATCGTTGAAAGCAGGGGTGCCCATGTGCTAGTGGCTAAGCTAAAACAACTACCATTTTTGCATGTGGTTAGCCTTTTAATTGCTAAAGATGAATGATTTTGTTTGACAACCCAGTCAGCCGTTTATTGAGAGCTATTTTCTTTATATGTATTGGTGTCTACTCCGCTTTCTATGGGAAGCATGACTGGTTCGTTTCCTAAATATCATAGATTTGAAGGTGATAAGAAGGGAAACACTTGGCAAAGAGTATGAAAGAAATATGCCATTATTGGTTAAAAAGAAAAAGCAAAAAACAATTTGCACATATATCAATTTTACTGAGGTAGTTCGGCAGCGGCCGAGTAGAAATAGAGAAACCGTTAAAAAGTTCTCTTTGTACAGATATTTTCTGAGTTGTCAATGACAACTTCTCTGCCCACATTGCCTATCCCCGCTTTAAGTGCAGGGTTTCTATTTTATCATGACTGGTCACTGATTTGAGCTGAATCCTTCAGAGACAAGCGACATTCGGTAAGCGTTTTAGCATAATTGAAATGTGAGTCAAGTGCCTTAAGATCGTCTAGACGCTCGAGTGGGCTTAGATAGCAGGCAGCTGCCTGAATCAGAGTAAACAAAGAGCTCAAAAAACTACTGAACTGAACCAGTCCAAACTTCAGAGCGGTTTGACAACAGATCCGACATTTGCTTAGTTTAGATAGTACAGAAAAGCGACAAACGAGGCAGCAGCAACTCAGCATATTATTCAGAGCTTTATGAGCTTAAAGGTTTATTTCAGAATTCTTACGAACAACAAGAATTTGTAAGCCAATTATGAGCCTCTTTATATGGCAAAGGGAGGGGAGGGTCTCGACCTTCTTTCAAATTGCAACAAGAATGGGAACAAACCAGCAACAATAACAACAATAACAACAACAAAAAATCAATTGCGCTATAATTTTTGCGCCCACCTTGGATTAGAGGAATATACATACAGCTAGTATGTATGTAAGTAGCCGAGCCGAAACCCCTCCCCATCCCCCTCCCCAGCGCTTCTCTAAGCGGCGTCAGGTAGTTCTAGAAATGGCCAGGTAGTAGGCTGCCTCTGGCAGCCGCTTTACTTCTAGACTCACGACAACTCATGAGGGTTGGCTGCATTTTTCCGCGTCTGTTTTGTCGGTTGTCATGGGCAACCTCAACAAAATACACACATAACTATATAAAAATGTATATACAAACCTATATATGGCCGGTAGGTTGGTTGCTTTGGAGTGACTGCTGCTGCGTCATTTCTATTGAACGACTCGTACATATGTTTTCTATATAGAAACAGCAGCAGATATATTGCAATGGCTAGTGGGTAGCTGATTCACTTGACCAAATTTGGGCGCGAAATTCAATTAAATTTATTGTCTTTGTCTCTCTCAGTGGTCTTGTAATTGAAAATAATTTCAAAAAAAAAAAAAAAATTAAACCAACCCACGCCACGAAAACCAACCTCAACTCCCACATGCAATCACATATCTTAAGGGGGGTTTCTGGAAAAGCTGAGCTGGCGAAATCGAAAGAATGAGTTTTCTGTAGATTGTGGGTCGAAAATTGTCACGAAATCGATTGCCTACGAAAGAAGAAATAAGGAAAGTCATAAATTAAGGTTAGCTAAGGGTTAAAGTTGTGGTTTATTATTCAAGATTGTCGTTCAAGACAGCTTATAATGGCCAAACCGAACCTGAACCGGTCCAGAAATGAACCTTCAACATAGAAATAACACGGACTAAAGGGCGTAGCTTAGCGAAGGGATTGACTTTCCACATTCCGAGCTATTTTTTATGGTATAAAACTTTCCCTCAAATAGCACTCCTATATTAGAGCAAAATCATAAGAAATATATCCACTTCATTACATATTTTGGCATTATTTCATGCGTATAACGTCCTGTATGCGAGGAAAGCTATTTTAAGGTACCAGCTACTTCAAATAAGGATTGATTTTACTATTGAGACCGCTTAAAAAGTTATTACAGCACTGTGTTTCAATAAAAACAATAGGAGTCTTTAGCCAGATGAACCTGGGGGATCACTCAATTGCTCAGCAGCTTGCAGCTGAAGTTGTTAAATGGTATTTAAGCACCAAGCATGGTTTTGAAAATTTTCGTGGTTTTTACAGTAGATATTTGTGTTTTAATGGTTTTTTTTAAAAATATTTTTTGGGTTGGTTTGAATATTGCGATTCATTTTATTCCCATTTTTCATTAGCTAAATTTGTGAATTATTTCAATGTTATGGACTACACAGATATAGCAATTGATTCCCTGTTTTTGACTTGTTGGCAAAATATTGAATGTTTAATGGAAAGTATGAAAATATCTTTCAAAATAGCCTAGAAACAGGCGGAAGGACAGCATATTCTGATCTTTCAGGTTTTGTTTTATGTGGTATTTGCCATAGGCTTAAAACCACAGTACCCTGTATGCTCTGAAAAGGGCAATGCGATACAATCTGGGTGGTGACACCAGACTGGCTCCCCAGAGTGATCGAAGTCCCCTCGTACCAATTTGAAAAGCACACTGGTCAGGTGTACAATTCCCCCTTGGTGAGGGGCGAGGTCAATCTAAGAACCTCCGCTGATCTCTCGGTCACAGCGCTGAAGGCAATTTACGTACATTAACGCCGAGTCACTATAAGGGACGTTACCCGCGATGTGGGTTTCAACGACAGCCACCAAGATCTCCCACTGGGAGGCCAACCGCAATGAGAACAGCTTGGGCAACTGTTCTTGCCGTGGTACCGTTACGCTCGGTGGGATTCACCCTCTTTCGCCCAGCCAGGCTTAGTTCGAGGACAGAGGTAAGCGAGATAGTAACACCTGGCCACATAAAGTATATATATTCTTGATTTAGCAATTTAGCCCAGTTTGAACACCTAAACCCCAGGCACTAAAAGAGTATTGAGTAGCTTCTACAAATTTTAAGATATCAAGCTTATATGTGTATGTATCCAATAAGGATCTGCACGAGGAAGTAAAACAGTATAGTTTGCACTGAACATTGTGTAGTGGATAGTGCTTTAATAATACTTTTGGCTTTTTTTTTGACGGTGCTACGATTATAATCATACGATGCCACGATACCGGTTACTACTCGTAAAACTGATTCCCAATACCTGTATTCATACGGTGCCGGTATCATTCGTGCAGGTCTCTAGTATCCAGTATCTCTAATCTCCAATTTTCATTAAGTTCGGATTAGTAAATTATAAAGTTGAAAGACTTTGCTCACGTTTCGGTGTAGTAGTCTTTATTTGCCGTATAGTCTTGATATGTTTTCATAACCCCGGAGTATCGGGCCAACTTTAGCATAATTTCGTTTATTTTATGTGACAACAAACCCTCAACAAACCAACCCAAATAAATTAGGAGGTAAAAATTAAAACAAATCAGTGAAAATATAAGGAGAGACTTAATTTTGGCTTGCTACATGCTGGGAAATGTATACAGATCGATGAGGAATAGAGATTTGAATTCCATTGACACAATAAGTAACATCTCGTATCATTCCATTGAAATAAATTATTTTTGTATTTGGCCGAAAGCGCTTTTAAATCAGCCGAAAATAATGTTTTTCGTGCACTTTCAACTTTATGGGTTTGAGTATTTCAAAATCGATGAATAGATTCCAATTTTTTTTCGCAGACTGGGCTTCTTAACAATGTTTCAAACATTCGATAATGCTAAATAGGCTTTTTGCATGCCAAATTTTCCGAAATTTTGCTCCCTGGTGAAATATTTTCTCCTATAAACTGGGTTTTAAGGTTAAGAAAAACAAGTTTTATTTATAAAAAATTTTCTGAAAACTTTCCCATCCTAGGGGCGGATTCCATTCACCGAGAAAATAGGATGTGAGAAGCAGAATTCCACTGATATTTTTATACTCTGTACCGTAGGTACATAGAGTATTATAAGTTTGTGCAAAAGTATGTAACATCCAGAAGGAAGCATCTCCGACCCCATAAAGTATATATATTCTTGATCAGCATCAACAGCCGAGTCGATATAGCCATGTCCGTCTGTCTGTCTGTCTGTCCGTATGAACGCACAGATCTCAGAGATGGTAAGAGATAGAGGTTTGACGTGTATGGGACATATGCTTCTTATGTCTGCAGGCAGATCAAGTTTATTTTCAATTTTTGCCACGCCCCCTCCCGCCCCCGCAATTTAGAAAAAACGTCATATCTCCCACAGTTTTGAAGATAGATGGCTTATTTTCTGGACATATTTAGTTATTAGAATAACTTATCGATCCGCCAAAGGAATGAAGAAGATCGGATGAACGGTTTTCGAGTTATGATCAAAAAACAAAATTTCTTGGTACAGAGTATGTTATAGTCGGGCTTGACCGACTTTCTTTCTTGTTTTAATTTTGTATATACTAAAATGTATAATTATACTCTGTACCGTAGGTACATAGAGTATTATAAGTTTGTGCAAAAGTATGTAACATCCAGAAGGAAGCATCTCCGACCCCATAAAGTATATATATTCTTGATCAGCATCAACAGCCGAGTCGATATAGCCATGTCCGTCTGTCCGTCTGTCTGTCCGTATGAACGCACAGATCTCAGAGATGGTAAGAGATAGAGGTTTGACGTGTATGGGACATATGCTTCTTATGTCTGCAGGCAGATCAAGTTTATTTTCAATTTTTGCCACGCCCCCTCCCGCCCCCGCAATTTAGAAAAAACGTCATATCTGCCACAGTTTTGAAGATAGATGGCTTGTTCCTTCTGGACATATTTAGTTATTAGAATAACTTATCGATCCGCCAAAGGAATGAAGAAGATCGGATGAACGGTTTTCGAGTTATGATCAAAAGACAAATTTTCTTGGTACAGAGTATGTTATAGTCGGGCTTGACCGACTTTCTTTCTTGTTTTGGATTATAATTGTTAAATTATTTATTGCTGTTTTTCTTGGTACCAAACCAACGTCGAACTGCTTGCTTCGGCACGCAGAATGCGATTGTCTCCCTTAGGCAAGAATTCAAATCAAATGCATGCGGTATTGCCAGTGCTTTCAAAAGGTCAACCAAGGGACACTCCCACTGTATAAATTTGATAAGTAGGAATCACTACCAATTGTTGAACTAAGCATAACAAGCAGGCAGGCAGACAGACAGAAAGAAAGAAGAGAAAGAGACCGTATTAACGGTCCACCCACCACCACAATCACGTCTCATTTCATACGGCCTGCGTTGTGTGGGGCTTCCTCCTACAACCCACCCACACTCCCTTAGCCTGTCTAAGTGGATTTGTTGTCGCTGCGTGCGCTTTATTAGCCACCGTGCACCAGTTGGCTCTGTCCCTCTCTCCCTCTCTCTTGGCGTGTTCGCATTACATTTTCATGCAACAGAGTTTTCTAATGTCAAAGACACGATCAATTACAAGCGGTTTTCAGTCGACGGCTCGTGACTCGTGGGGGTGGGGGTGCGGTCGGGGTTGAGGCACAAGCGCACTTTGATTTGACACGCAGGCGGCAAACGTGCTGGGAATTGCATTTTTAAAGCCACAGATTCTTGAATTTCAAATTTGAGGTGTGGGCTAGAAATTCCACTGAAAATGTTCCTGTATGACTTGGTATTTCCAGAATCGCGCTTAGTCATCTAGCGCCGCATCGAATGGCCCAAGAGGCTTAACTTCAGGGCGATCTTCAACGAACATTAAAAACCAATCGGATATTGCGCAAGCATCGTTTGTTTTGTCTGTGTGTGAATTTCCGCTTTGCAGCCGGTCCGAGGCCAGCAACAGGTCAGCAAAGTTCATTACAAAACGCTCATAGAGAGTTATGCAAAAAGCCATTGGGTCGGTCGAGTGAAAGTGAGATGGCAACAGGCAAAACAGGTGATGAAGGCTGCTGCTGCGTCCGATGACGGAAACGCATTGCGTTTCAAGGCAAACTAGAAACACACCAGACATCAATCAATCAATCAATTAATCAATGCAAAGCACAGCAGCGCAAAGCAAAGCGAATCAACGTAAAGAAATTGCTGGCAAAAAAGAAACGCAAGAAGGAAAGCAGCGAACTTGAAGCCAGCTTCTTTGGTTATACAAAACAATATAATTTATTGTTTGCGGAATTGAAAGAGAGACGCTGCGACACGCACAAAATACAATACCCATAAGAAGCAGAACGACAACAATCACAAACAGAACACGTAAGATGAGTGGAGAGAGATTTTGCATACACATAAAGTGACTCAGGTACATATGTATAAAACCAAAAGCTTAAGAAGTACAGTGGGGTAAAGTAAACACGAATCACTAGACAAATGAATCGGCATTATTGATTTACTATACTGTAGAGGATCAGCTGACTTCTAAGACTACGTTTTTTTAGTCAAAGTCCCACCACTGAAAATCTCTTACAATCTGCATAGGGTCCGAAGCTCGTTTCGGAACGGTTCCTCAGCTTGTCGAACCCGAATTGCATAGCAAATGTTCCAAAAAACCGACTAACCAAACTAAATCTGAGTATCCAGTATGCATTCTGGTTTCAATCACTTATTGGCGTCTATAATCAATAAAATGCTTTATTTAATCAAAGAAAACTCAAAGGTTTTATTCACACAGGCGCCCCATGAAATCAAAACTCCAGAAACTTCATCCCAATTGTCTTACTTATCATTAATCTTTCTTTCGATGATGAATTGATTCATTCATATGCCTAAATCAATCATGTGTAGAGCGTGCACCTTTAGTTTGTTACCTTTACACACACACACACACACACCACACACCCTTTTGATCTAATGTTGAAAATAAGTTTATAAACGGAGCAAAGGGTGTCAATTTTCAGGTTCTATCATTAATCTGCCGGAAGCTGAAGTGATGGTAAACAACCAAATTATATTTGAACAGAGGAAAAGAGAGAAAACTCAAGTACTGCAACAGAAAACTACACTCAGACCAAGAAGAACATAGTGGAAATAGCTTTCGATGTGTATGGAACATTTTGAACTTGTTTGAAATGCTCTAATTCTCTTTCAAGGATGCTTTTGGGCTGGCATTAGAATTTATTGGATAATCTAATTTAAGAGATAATCGGGCTTGACTTGAAACCATTATATGTATGATCAAAAAGATTCTAAAAATGTCAAAATTTACTTAATATAACCGAAAACAGTCTAAAATTAAGTATTTCGGGAATAAAAAATTTTTACTTGAAAAAAGAATTTTGTACTTGAATCAAGTATTTTCGTACTTACCTTACTATTGACACCGTTTGTACTTAATTCAAGTACAAAGCTCTTAATTTTTTTTCCGAGTGTAGATAGTCCAAAGCAATTAAGGTCTCAAAATTAAAGAATACTTAAATTAAATCCTCGGTTTAGGGTTGAAATTGAAGCAATTCCTATATTCAGGGAAGATGTTGGTTTTGAGCATTTGAAAACTCTCCAGAAGTCTTTCAATCCTATTTCTTAAATTATTTTTTAAATTCTGAAGAAAGTTTGGTTTAGCGATTAGAGTTCGTCCAGCATCTAAAGGTTTTTATACAGCATTGAACCCAAAATTGTACGATCCGAATCCTTTTCCAAAAAGAAGAGTTTCGTTTCGTCTAAACCGCTCTCGTTCCTGAACCAAACCGCTTCTTAGGAATTCACTACTCATCTTTAATAACTTCATCTGCAAGTCTTCCCACAGTTTTACCAACTTTCCTTCCAGTCTAGTCACCACTGTCGCCTAGAAAGAGCTTTAAATGAAAGCCCTTTCATCGAGTCTAAGAAACCCAACTCCACATAAAAAAAAACCAAACAACATAACAAAAGGATCGCAATTTCATGCCAAATGCCACTTGAGTATAAAATAAAAGACATCGTTTCACCCAGAACAATAAACACAGCATAAAAGGAAAGAAAAAATGATAACAAGTGAACGAACCCACCGACATAGATCTGACGAACGAGCTTGGCCCTAAACATTGATCAGTTTTTCTCAGAATGGACAGGCGACAGAGTTCATTAAAAGGAAATTACATTTTTTTTCTTCTGTTCTCTCTCTCTCTGTGTGTGTGTGTCATAAAAATGTCAGTTTATGAGAAGACCCTTTAAGGTGCGGCCGACCGTTTCCGAGAAGATGCTTCCAGATAAAGTTTCTAAATGAAATTAATGTAAATATCAACAAAATAACTCAGTTTAAAGTTCATTTTGCAAAACATAAACAGTAAGAAAAATGATGACAAGCTTACTTTTGTGGTCGTTTTTTATTTTGCTTTGGTGAAAATAAGTTTTCTATATAGAAATTAATTTTACGTTTTATTTGTTTTGTTGTCTGTTTTTTTTGTGGTTGTTTTTTATTGTACCTGGAAGTGAAATTAAATGCGCTGGGCCAAATTCCCATGACATTTATCAAAAAAGATGGAAAGTGTTAAAGTTGCTGACGACGAAAAGAAGACAGTAACTAAAACTGAAAACATTTCTGGGCTTCTTTTCTCCAAACAAATATTGCCTATGACCTAGTTTTCCTCCCAACGGCCAAACGAGTAATCTTAAATCGAATTTCTTTATTATTTCTTGGAAGTCAAAACTTTTACTAAGTAGTTCCAAACAAGTTTGTTTCATCTAATGAAAAGTGCAGCTGATGAACGGACATCGATTGCTGTGTGAAACCTAAGGTCGACATGCTTCTTCAATTAAAAACACCTGAACATGTTAACCTTTTTCCAAGGGAATTCCCTTTTGGGATTCAGCATCAGCGTATAAATATTCGATAATGATTTATTTATGTTTAATAATGTTTATTATCAAAAATAACGATATTTCGCTACATCGATATTATTTTCGTTATTCCTAAACGCGACTAAATCTAGAGAGAGAGCTTGATTTTAGCTCGATATAGGCTTAATTCAATCACACACGGTATTGATTTTAATTTGTTATCTGAACTCGACTTGATCCCTTAGTAGGATCACATCAAGAAGGCCCGATATTGATTTAAGCTCGAAGTTCTTACTTTCGTGTCTTCTTTTAATCGTTATCTCTTCTTTTTTTTTATCATGAAAAGGGCTCCAAAAGTACTCATCAGGGTGATTCTGGTTAAAACAATCTTCCTAATGTTAGGTGGGAAGTACACTAAGATTTTAAGATCAATTCGATGGATATATTCATATATTCACATGCAATATGACCGAATACAAATAGAATTTATTCAGGTGAATTTGAGTACTCAAAAAAGGAAGTCATATTCTTGAGTACTCATTGATGCCTACAGTTTGGGTGCAGTCATGCAGACCTCTCAAGAGTGTATCCATTTGGCCCAGTGTTGCCCAAGAAGAGAGGCTCTCTAACTCTCTCTCTCTCTGACACTCACTGATGCATTACTTCGGCAAGCATTCGGTGTGAATTGAAGAGAGGTTTTTTTGTTGCCGGTTTCTTACGCTCTTTCGCTTTGACATAGGGCATTCGTACTCACTGTAATCTCAAGTCAGGACTATTTGACTTTCATATAAGTTTCCGAGATAAATACACTTTCTTTCGGATTGTTTCAAGTTTTTCGACCTTGTATCAAGCATGATCTAGTGCTATTCGTACTTGAAATTTTAGTCGATATCAAATCAATCTGGAAATAAATTCAATTGAGTTTTGGTCTCTCAAATCTTTCTAAGGGTACGAAGTTACAAAATATTGCATACGAAACTGTAAGAAATAATGTTATTGCATTTAACCGTAAGTTTTTGATTTGCATTATAACAGAAACCACCAAATCTGTCACATAACATATGTCACATAACGTATCGTAATGAGTAATGTATAAAAAAGAAACACAGCATCTATTTTTTAACGAATCAGCCATAATTATATGGATATTTATATATATATATATAATTTTTAAATTTAGTTGCACTAGGAAACTCCTACGAAATACACAACCCATTTCCATATCCTGTCACATCACGTATACCTGTTTGTCTGCCAGTATCTTGGGACCGTTCTTTCTACAACTCCCAGTTTTTACATAACTTAAAATCTTAACAAAAACTAATATAGGCAAATTTATTTATCAATTTGGTTTTGTTTTTCTATAACTTTTCACATCTCTTTCATAAACTTTCAGTTCTGAAAATAATTGAAAAACAAAATCTGAACAAAAAAACAAATGCCACACTAAAACGAACTGCATAATTAAAGTTCAAGTGAATTTTTGGTATGTTTCAACAAATCAAAGCCGAAAAATCAAGGCGTGCAGAAAGTTGTTGTTGTTGTAGCTAAGCCCGTTTCAAGGCCAAGCTCGGTTTTTGGCCATAGTACCATGTGGGTGCATGCATACAAACCAGTGCAGGTGTATCTGTATATTTGTATGTGTGTGTACTCAATTGGAACGGCTTTAGTTTTGGTTCGTTGTCCGCCATTTGCCAAGTTTGTCGCCCAAGTCTTTTGATTTGCAGGCGCGATAGAGAGAGAGAGAGGGGAGAGATGTGCAGATGCCAATTATAATTATTTAATTAATTAGGCGCGCAAAAAACAACAACAGCAACAACAACAACCGCAACAACCAGCTAATGCGCAATTAGGCAAGGGGCGTGGCCCTGAGGGGTTAATTTGTGTTTCTTCTCTTCTTCATTTATTCGCACGTGCAGCGCCTACGCAAAATCAACACGGAATACCGGCATAAAGAAGCCGACAAAAATTGTTGTAGTCGTCGTCCGCCCTACCTCCCCATCTCTCTCTCTCTCTTTCTCTCTCTCTATTTTTTTTACGACCTTTTGTGGCCTTCAACATTCTTGGGCATTCTTGGTACGTTTGACAACACTGTCACAGCTTTGTTTAGTGTTTCGATGATTCATTTGATAAAATTTCACAGAGGAAACACCTGGATAAATATTTAAACAATTAATATGTATGTATGCATGCGTAAGTGAGTCAACCGCATTGAAAGTGGTGGGGAGGGGGGAGGCTGCGCGGGATGCTGAGCTCAAACTAACATGGCTAATTGTTAATTTAACGGGAACGGAAGTGGCTGAAACTGGCTAACACAAGGGCATTGAATTCAATTGAAACTTGGATTGATTGTATGCTTTTGTCACCAGTGTAGAATTAGTTGCGAAAAATGTGTCTTTATTTATATAGACAGCGGATTTTGCACATTTTCAAGCAGATTTTAGTCCCAGTAAGCCAAAGATATGTAATGTGGTGCTGACTCTTTACCCTTGCAAGTGCTCGCTTAAATATTTTCAAAAAATATACTCTTTTTCCCATTTTCCGACCGATCGTTCGTATGAAAGCTATATGATATAGTCAACCGATCTGGCTTAAAATTGGTAAAATTATGTAAAAGCATGTGAAACAAACAAATACAAAACTGCAGGATGCTACCATTAAAAACAAAAAAGTTTTTCTAACTAAGACTGTTTTTCAGACCTATCTTTTGTATGGCAGCCATACCATATAGTTGTCCGATTTGAATAAAACTTGGTAGAATTATAAAATTATAAAAAAAACATAGAAAACCTACGATTCTAAAGTTTGGAGACGTTTCCATTGAAAAGAAAACGATTTTTCATAATAAAACTAGTTTTCCGACCGATTGTTCCTATGGGAGCTATGAGATATAGCCATCCAATCCGGTCGGTTCCAACTTATTAGTAGTGTGCAGCAAAAAGAAGACTCTATGCGAAATTTCAGCTTGATAGCTTCAAAACTGAGGGACAAGTACGCGTAGAAACAGACAGACAGACGGACGGACAAAGCCCAATCGACTTAGCTCGTCATCCGGATCAAGAATATATATAGTTTATGGGGTCGGAAATGAATATTTCTTTGCGTTGCGATCTTTTGGGCAAAATTATTATACCCTTTGCAAGGGTATAAATATGCAAAATCCACTGTCTATATGTATATATTTCTGAACAGAGTTGGTTCAAGCTAGAGACACCAAGTTTGGTATGTAGAACTGGGTAATTTTCAATTTCAATACAATAACTAACCTTACTCAATTGCAAACATAAATCAACAGAGAAATATGCAGCTTGACTTCCGTTTACAAGCCTCCAACCATTGAAAGATTAATCATCATTGCAGTCGCCTGAACTCGAAAAAAGATTTGAGAACGTGAGAGACGTTATGGTTTTTTGACTTCTAGTTGCTTGTGGAAAGAATTGCCACATTAAAGAGAGCCGGGTTTTTGGTTTCTTTCGACGAAATCGTATGACGGTGCGCGCAAATATTTATGCATGTGTGGTTGGTTGACCCAAGCCAACCCTTTTGGCAAACATGTTACATTTCCCCATATGTTGCGACAATTGTCTGACTTCTGTATGCACACACACACACACACACACACATATCTGACGTGCGCGATCGACAATCGGCGGTTTTTATAGCGTACCGCTTGTACCTTCGTGCCTATTTCGCGCGCTGCTTGCTTACTCATGCCCAAAACAGAGAATGCTTTTTGTACGTGCCACTGTGGAGTGGTCAGTGAGCGGGGGAGTGTACTGTTTGGGGTGGTGGTTGGTCGGTTGGTTGACTGGTCACTGATCACTGATGGCAAAAAGAATGGAAAATTCGACCCATTTCTTTAGGCTTGGCAGCGGGAAACCGAATGGGAGTATATGCTGGAAAGGGTAGCAGTTCGAGAGCTCAGCCTATGAAGACCACTGCCAAGTCATGTATTGTAGGTTCCTTGTCATAAAGTTGGAAATGTAAGATATAGTTTGGGACCCGCAGCAGTTTTTCATTCTGAAAACATTACGATAGTTTCGCGCTTTTGCTTTTTGGTAGGAAAGATTTTAGTGAGAGCAAAATTTGATTTTAGCGTCACGCGTCACGCTAACATGACATATTTACTGAGTATCGAGTACTGAATATCGTGTACCGATTCTTAACGTTGAGTATTGACTATCGAGTACTGATTATTAAGCAATGAGTATCGTATACCGAGTACCGAGTACCCATAATTAAGTTCTTAACTTTGAATATTGAGTAACGAGTAATAAGTATTGATTATCGTGTACTTTGTATTGATTATCGAGTACTAAGTATCACGATTTGAGAATGGAGTATGAAATATTGAGTACCAAGTATCTGTACTATCAAGTTATAAGTATCGAGTATAGACTACTTACGCTTAAATAACAGAAAGTTGGACCCCCAGTTAACATTTAATGAAATTTTAAATCACATTTGAGTCTTTTTTTAGTCCACGGTCTGATTTAAATAGTCATTCGTTTTCTGATCATTAATAATTCTTTCTTTTGTCGGTGGAAAATGGGCTCCTAGCCGCGACTCTTCTTGAACAGTTGTTCTTTACCCACTCCTCAAATCAGTTTCGACTCATTTTCGAGCCTTTTGCGAGTCGACCTTCAATAAACCACATTTTGAGCATAGAATGAATAATATTCTTGACTTCTTTTAGTCTCATATTAAATATATCTCGTTTTAATCATCAAATGGACTCAGAGAGCTGACTTTTAGTAAAATGATCTTCCAAATGTTGGGTGGGGCATATCGTATAAAACATCCCAGCAAACATTTTGTAAAACTTTAGATCCCGTTCGACTCTCTTTCGAGTTATCAGTTTGATTTAAATCTCTTTGTTTTCATAAATTATACTAATGTCGAATGAAAATGTTGTTCCAGCCGCGATTCTTTTTGAAGAGTGATTTTTTTTAGCTATTCTTCCGATTAGTTTCGACTCATTTTCGCGTCATTTTTGAGTCGTTTTTCAAGCAATTACATTTTGCGCATATGCATGAGTCACTTTTGAGACTCTTTTTTATCGCATAAGATAGAAATCACTTTTTATTAATTATTCAAATGTCTCGAAAAAGGACTCGTCAAGGTGATCAAGGTGGTAAAATGATCTTCCAAATGTTGGGTGGGATGTTTACCTCAATGTCTACTGCCCAGCAAACATTTTATGTAATCTTTAATCACATTTGAGTCTTTTTCCAGTCCTCGGTCGGTAAAAAATGGTACCATAGCAGTGACTCTTCTAAAAGATTATATTTTAACCCGTTTTTCTAATCAGTTTCGATTCGTTTTCGAGTCATTTGAGTGTCTTTTTAGAGCCGTATTTCAATAAACCATATTTAAAGCCTTTAATGGGACTTCTTTTAATCGCACATGTTAGTAATTTGTTTTTAAACCACAAAAGGGCTCGAAATAGACTCATCAAGGTGATTTTTGTTAAAATGAACTTCCAAATGTTGGGTGGTTTTGCAGTGTCCACATGGTTGCTCCTCAAGCTGCATTTTCACTTGTGGAGATCTCATATGAGATGGGCAAAATATACCTTAGTTTACTGTGAGGTGGCTGTTAAAAAACTCATAAGATAACTCGGATAGCCCACTTCTTTTCATATGGCTTTGTGCTTCTCAGATTGACTATTACACTTGTCTGATATCTGATTTGAGAAACTTTTATGAGATCTTAGACAGGTGAAAATACAGCTTAAGCTAGCTTTTTTATATAAAAGCTGATACACCCACTAATTTGGGATTTCTACTGTCTTGGCTCTTTTATTCTCTAAAAGGTTCCATATTATTCCATTCATTTGATCGATTGAAGCTGCCTTTATCAAGGCCTTCTCGTTTTGAATCGTTTCAAACTCTCTCAAAGCTATATCCTTTAATTCAAGGCGAATCTATGAATTACTTTTGGCCACAGTTTAAATGGTAAAATTCGATTTTAATGTCTGGTTAATAGCAACTTTCAAGTTAAAAATGAAAACCATATCCACAGATCGTCGCTTGGCTAGTTCCTCATACTAAAAATCATAGCCTTTAGTTAAATAAATTGTTAAAATCGTGTAAAATATCGTTTATTCCCCCACCCCCCGCCAACTCCTCCCGCAACTCTTGCGTTCCCAAATGGCTATCGACGCCAATGACATCAAATTGCTTAGCCCCATTTATGGTGAATGAAGGGTAAAATGGTTAGAGGCGGTGGGGGGGTAAAAGGGGAGCTGCAATCTCAGTTTTAATGCTGCCTTTAGGATTCATGGCGGCTTCTGCCATTCCATTTGCATGCCGGCACGATTGCACGATTGTTGCATTTTGTGCGGTGGTTGCAGGGCACACCGCTGCATAGATGGTGTGTGTATGTATGTACGTGTGTAGGTATCTTTGTATGCATTCAGATGCCACACACTCACACATCTTCCTTCTAGAATTACAATGGTTTTTATTGCCGCACTAATTGAGTATCTATTTTGGTCACGCACGTGTGTTTGGTTTTTGTTTGCTTTGTGTTTGGTGGTTGGTTGCTTGTATCGTTTGGTGGCTCTTCCAGATGTTTTTTGGTTGCACCAGGACTCGAGAGCAGGAAGGGAGTGTCATTGGCAGGCGGCAGGTTGAGTTGTTACCATTTGGAACTGCAGTGCGCCCGTTGCCCGTGGCAATCTATCATTAAAATTATAACAAAAGGGCCGCACCTTTGCCCTTACCCTGGCAGCACATCCTGTGGCCCAACGGAACTAAATATCATTCTAATTAATTTGTTTTGAATAGTTTTTTTTGTACGTTATTTGATTGTGTGGGGGTGGGTTGGGGAGGGGAGGGCAAATGTAACTGACTTTGGTAAGTTCAAGGTGGTTATGTACGAATTTACGCTTGGCTAGACTCGTCGAATGTGAGGGAAAGGTGGTATCTATGACATTCAGTACCGGTTATGCTCCATTGAAGGTAACTCCATGTTTTATTGATAGGGTCAAGTGCATATGGCATTTGAGTTCGAACCAAAGCTGCATCAGATTTGGTGCGAAGGTTGGAGGTTCCATTTCAACACAATTTCACTAAGTCCAGTGTCGAAATTTTATTTATCATTGTTGTTTTTATCATCAGGAACGTAAAATATTGTGCTAAGTCATAACAAACATCCAAACTCAGTTAAGAATAGGAATTGGTATTAATTAATTGCTGGAGATGCAATCCTCTTAATTTTAAACACAAACATTCTAATAAGAAAATGCAAACTCTCGAAATTCTGTGACACCGACGAACTTTTGGAGAGATTTACAAACTAACCGGAGCCCAACCCTTTAGAGACTTTAGTGTCACCCCAACACACATTTATATTTCCAATCTTCGTATAGTTTTTGGTAACATTGTGGCATCGCAATGGGCCCAAAGAGGCCTAAGTGGGAGGGCGACTTGTCGCTCTCAGCCATCGCACCCTAACCTAACCAAGCTTTAATTTTTACAAATTTTCGTGCTTACTTTACTTTAATAATAAACTACAGGGTGCGCCATATAAAGTGTCGGTATGGCAACACTGAATAAATATAAAAAACAAGAAAGAAAGTCGGTCAAGCCCGAATATAACATACTCTGTACCAAGAAAATTTGTCTTTTGATCATAACTCGAAAACCGTTCATCCGATCTTCTTCATTTCTTTGGCGGATCAATAAGTTATCCTAATAACTAAATATGTCCAGAAGGAACAAGCCATCTATCTTCAAAACTGTGGGAGATATGACGTTTTTTCTAAATTGCGGGGGCGGGAGGGGGCGTGGCCAAAATTGAAAATAAACTTGATCTGCCTGCAGACATAAGAAGCATATGTCCCATACATGTCAAACCTCCATCTCTTACCATCTCTGAGATCTGTGCGTTCATACGGACAGACAGACGGACAGACGGACATGGCTATATCGACTCGGCTGTTGATGCTGATCAAGAATATATATACTTTATGGGGTCGGAGATGCTTCCTTCTGGATGTTACATACTTTTGCACAAACTTATAATACTCTATGTACCTACGGTACAGAGTATAAAAACAACCGATTGCTATATGTTGATCTTGTTCCTTAAATTTGGTCCTGTACAATTTATGTCGACTACTTTTTGAACACAACATTAATCAAGTGGCCGCCTTTATTGGCCACAACAAAATGTGCCCTTTTTGCGGCATTTTCCATCACTTTTTCGAGCGTCTCAGTCGATAAAGTGGCGATTTCGGCACGAATGTTGGCCTTAAGCTCTTCAATGGTCTGTGGATCGCTGGCGTAAACCTTGCTTTTTAAATAGCCCCACAAAAAGAAGTCTGGGGCGGTCAAATCTGGAGATCTGGGTGGCCAGTCAATATCGCCTCTTTTTGATACCGGCCCAAACAGTCACTTTTTGGTCGTGTAAAGGTATTTCATGGATGCGTTGTGGATTTTCCGTGCCCCATATGCGACAATTTTGCTTATTAACACCACCAGAAAGCGTGAAATGGGCCTCATCGGTCATAAAAATTTGTTAGCACAATTGAACGATTATTTTCGATGAACAGCGTCACTATTTCGGCACGTTGTTTTGGTGTGAAGCGTTCCATGGTCAAAATTGTACTAGATTGATGTTTCCAAAACATGTCTAACAAAAGCAATCGGTTGGTAAATGTCAAAGTTATTCAGTGTTGCCATACCGACACTTTATATGGCGCACCCTGTATATATATTCTTGATCAGGGTGATGAGCTAAGTCGATTAAGCTTTGTCCGTCCGTCTGTCTGTCTGTTTCTACACAAACTAGTCTCTCAGTTTTAAGGCTATCAAGCTGAAATTTTGCACAGACTTTTTTTTTTGCTGCACACTACTAATAAGTCGCAACCGACCGCATCGGATGACTATATCTCATAGCTCCCATAGGAACAATCGGTCGGAAAACTAGTTTTAGTATGAAAAACTTTTTTCTTTTGCAGCTGAAACGTCTCCAAACTTTGTATTCATTGGTTTTCTATGCTTTTTTTTATAAAGTTTGATGAAAATCGGACAACTATATGATATAGCTGCCCTACAAAAGAGAGGTCTGAAAAACAGTCTTAGTTAGAAAAACTTTTTTGTTTTTAATAGTAGCATCCTGCAATTTAGTATTTGTTTGTTTCATCTGCTTTCACCCAACTCTAAAATTTTTTGTCCAAATCGGATGACTATATCATATAGCTGCCATACAAACGATTAGTCGGAAATTGGTTCGTTGTGGGAAAAAGATTATTTTTGAAAATATTTAAGCGAGCAGCACTTGCAAGGGTATAAAAACTTCAGTACAGACGAACTTAGCTTAGCTTTCTCGTTTCTAAATATCTTGGAAACAAGAGCTAATGGAGCTAAGCCGAATCAAGTTATAGAATCAGTGAACATATAGGTATATATTCATGAAAAATGCCATAAGAACCATCAAATAATGTCACAGCGTGACACTAAAATCAATCAGCTTGATATTCTTGTCACAGGAAAAACGAGTACAAATGAGCTACCTCATTGAAACAGCTGTTCATGCAATTTTTGTCACAAACGTGCCAGCTACGGTCACAGAAAGTATGTGACACCAAGTGAGTGTGTAGTGTTCACATTGAAAAGTACTCATTCTGGCATCTGACGTTCACATTGCACTGTGACACTGAAATGTGACGATCTGTGAGGCAGTATATTAAGTTTTTAGTATCGAGACTATAGAATCAAATATTTAGCATCAAGTACTGAGTTTCAAACATTAAATATCGAGTACTTAGCACAGGGTTTTGAATACTGAGAATCGAATACTAATTACTAAGTACTTATTATGGACTTCTAGAATTGAGTAATTAAATTCGAGTTCTGAGAATCATATACTGAATAACGTGTGCTGAGAATCGAGTACTCAGTATCGAATACTGAGGTTTGAGTACTTAGTATCGAGTTATGAATATCGAGTGCTTAGTATCGAGCATTTAGAATCGAGTTCTGCGTTTCTAATACTAAATATCGAGTATTAAGTATCGAGTACTTATTATAAAGTACTCGGATTGAATGATTTTAATCGAGTATTTTTTTAAGTATCGAGTTGTTAGAATTGTGTTTTGAGAATCGAGTACTGAGTATCGAATACTAAGGTTCGGGTACTTAGTATCAAGTATTCAGTACAGAGTATCGAATATTTAGAATCGAGTATTAGTATTGAGTGCTACGTATCAAGCAAATGAAAGGCTTTGCATGTCGTATACAAAATGTTTCACTTTAAGGCCTCGTGAGTCTTAACCTTTTGTTTGATTAGGGATTCCATTGACGGCAAACCTGCCTCAGATGTTGGCCGGAATAAAAACAGCATAAGGTTAGTTACAGCGCTTCAACCAAAAGTAGGGAGTAAATACTGGATTTTTGACAATACAAAGGGCTCTTGTTACATTTATAAGTGTATTGACATCGATAAGAGAGCTTTTGAATCTGAAATATTTTATAATATTTTGCTTCTGGTTTGAACTTTGCCCAGCGTTTGTTCCTTTTTCATGATAGTTAACGGCCTGGACATAAAAATTAAGAGCTAGCCTCACTTTCTGTGCACAAAATGAAAAAGTAAGCAATATATTCGTTACTCAAGAGTATTTAAAAACCTTTAATTATATAAACTAGCATTAACAATTCGCTGTTTTATGACAGAATAGTTTAAGCGTCTTATATCTCAGCTATAAATCATATTCGATAGACGAAAAAATCGGTCAAATTGATATATATGTAGGAAATGCTTCCTTCTTGCTATTAGTTTCCCCTTTTATAGTTCTATTTGCTTTTGAGATAACATTTGACCGTTTTTTTTTTTTGGTCGAGGTGGGGGTCTACTATCGCTAGTTTCCATTCTTTTGAAATCATATCTGCTGTCCCACTTTTCCTTTATCGTCACAATACTGTGCTTGTTTTCTACCTACCCCAACCACACAACACAACCAATCAACCCACCCAGAAATGATTTTTGTGTATCTATTAACTAAACAAAAATGTGAAAATAAAACAACATTTTTCTATTCTATTTGCAGGTAAGCGGCAAACCTAAAGATAAGAACTAAATGGAATGAAAATGAGTGGTGGATGGTCGCTGGAACACTGCTGTTTCGTCAAAGTTTGTATCATATAGGTGATAAATTTAAAATGTGGCGCCAATTGGCTGCTCTAGTTGGTACCATGTCTTCTATCGACTTTTCTGCTATTCAAACCAATTATACACCACGGGGGGAAATTCTCTTACGATTTGGTAGGAAACTCACCACATTTCTTGGTGGCGCCCTCTGTAGGTTGAGTAAACAAAACTACAAGCTGCCACTCTCTGGCCATAGGGGGCGCTGGCAAAACTTGAATACTTGCGCCAAACTGACTTCTCGTTTTCGGTGTCGCCCTCTGCGCGTTAGAAAACTAAAGTTGCCTTGCAGGCACTGCCACTGCCATTGTAAGCCGATAGAGAACGCTAGTAAAAATGAAATGAGAGCCGTTAAAGCATTTAGCAGGTTATTCAACACTGGATAAAAATCAAACCGCGCAATTTTAATTAAAAATGAAAAGAAAAAATGATTTAAAGAAAATTCATGCAGAAATTGCTAACTTTCAAAAGTGGCTAAATGCAGACACGTGCATTTAGTTTGGTTAACTTGGCCCACTAACTGTTTTATTTGCCCTCACAACAACTAACATCAGAAACCCATCAAAAATTAGGTGAAATGGTGAATGAACTTAATATTGTCGGTTTATTTGTTTGTGTTTGTTTATCTCTATGGAAGTCTCCCTCTTCTTGCCTTTTGTTTTAACCATCGCCTAACTCACACACACACACACACACTAGCCCAATGAACCAGTCAAACAGCTTGGACACGCGAGGCTTTAACAAAAAACAACAAAAAAAAAAACAAAAAAAAAAACGAGACCAGCTGTGCCACAAAATAAAACAAACAGCTGAGTTGCTAAACAAATATGCAAGAGATGTAGAGAGAGCGAAGTGAGTGAAGAGAACAATCTTGAGAAAGAGATTTACAGAGACTTTTCTTACACTCCTTTACAACAATGTTGAAAAACCAACACGACATTTATATACCCTGAAACTACTACAAAAATTATTTCTTTCAAAGATAAATGGGATTATGGAAGCGTATGGAAGCTATATGATTTAGTCATCCGATTTGGACAAAAATTTGTAGAATTAAGTAAAAGCATGTTAAACAAACAAATGCTAAATTGTAGGATGCGCTACCATTAAAAACAAACGAGTTTTTCTAACTAAGGCTGTTTTTCAGATCTATCTTTTGTATGGCAGCTATACCATATAGTTGTCCGATTTTCATCAAACTTCGCAGAATTATAAAAAAGCAAAGAAAAGCTATGAAAACAAAGTTTGGAGACGTTTCCATGGAAAAGAAAAAAAGTTTTTCTTACTAAAACTAGTTTTCCGACCGATTGTTCCTATGGGGGCTATGAGATATAGTCAACCGATCCAGTCGGTTGCGACAGATTAGTAGCGTGCAGCAAAAAGAAGACTCTGTGCAAAATTTCAGCTCGATAGTTTCAAAACTGAGGGACTAGTTCGCTCAGAAACAGACACACAGACGGACAGACGGACGTACAAAGCTCAATCGACTCAGCTCGTCAGCTGATCAAGAAAATATATAGTTTAAGGGGTCGGAAATGAATATTTCTATGCGTTGCAAACTTCTGGGCAAAATTATAATACCCTTTGGTAATAACAAAGGGTATAAAAATAGAGGAAAGTTAACTTCGACCGAAGATTGTATACCCTTGCAGCACATTTTTATACCCGTTGCTCGAAGAGTAAAAGGGGTATACTAGAGTCGTGCAAATGTATGTAACAGGTGAAAGGCAGCATCCCCGACCTCATAAAGTATATATATTCTTGATCTGCATCATTAGTCGAGTCTATGTAGCCATGTCTGTCTGTATGAACACCTAGATCTCAGAGACTAGAAGACCTGGAGCATACAAATTTTAAATGTAGGCTTCTATTGTCTGCACGCAGTTCAAGTTAGATTCAAATTTGAAGCCCCCGCAATGAATAATGTTGAACAAGAAAGAAAGTCGGTCAAGCCCGACTATAACATACTCTGTACCAAGAAAATTTGTCTTTTGGTCATAACTCGAAAGCCGTTCATCCGATCTTCTTCATTCCTTTGACGGATCGATAAGTTATCCTAATAACTAAATATGTCCAGAAGGAACAAGCCATCTATCTTCAAAACTGTGGGAGATATGACGTTTTTTCTAAATTGCGGGGGCGGGAGGGGGCGTGGCCAAAATTGAAAATAAACTTGATCTGCCTGCAGACATAAGAAGCATATGTCCCATACATGTCAAACCTCTATCTCTTACCGTCTCTGAGATCTGTGCGTTCATACGGACAGACAGACGGACATGGCTATATCGACTCGGCTGTTGATGCTGATCAAAAATATATATACTTTATGGGGTCGGAGATGCTTACTTCTGGATGTTACATACTTTTGCACAAACTTATAATACTCTATGTACCTTCGGTACAGAGTATAAAAATGTTGAATAACTGCAATAATTTTGAAGATATCGAGTTCAAATTGCAGTGTAGTGTATATGCCCAATTTCGACAATCTCACAAATTTGCATACAGATCGTACAATAAATCACCAAGTTATACAGTTTGTAAAAAACGTTGCATACTTATCTGAGCCGCATGCGCTGTTTGCTTACATAATGTTGAAATATGCAAATGAATGTTAATGCTCTGTTAATTAACATGGTGAGAGAGGTTATTAAACACTACGGGTATATCGCGGTCGGGCAGGGCCAACTTTTACTTACTCTCTCGTTTAAAATGTTGACAAGTCACCAGGGAATTGTAATATATTCGATATTCAAATGAAGTTTTTAGCGAATCGACGAAATATTCCCAAATTTACAAGAATCATTGACTGAAGTTAAGCGTTAGACGTCTTAAAACTCACCAGTGAACTGAACCGAACCGAACTGGTTTGATTCGTGGCTTTTGGTTCGGTGCCGGTTGGGTTTGTGGTTCGGTTCATCATCGGAATTGGAGGTTCACTCGTTGCATCACTGATTCAAAATACATGCTGAATATCTACAATAACAATATCTACAATGTTTCCTCCTCTGTAATCTACCTATCCAGCTTCCCTGATCTTCTTATCATATTAGGTTTGGTTTGAAATTCTTGCACCATTCCGACTGTGCCAACTTGCCCGTTTTAAGCTGAACTCTGAAACGCGTTTCAACAGAATACCTGTTGTTCAATGAGTCTAAACAAATTAATTAATTGAATCGAAAAGTATGCCACTTCGCACACTAAAACAGCAACAATAACATTTTGTATTTATATGTGTATTTTGCGGCTTTTCTCTCATTAATTATGCCATGGAATGGAAAAAGGAAGCTTTCCAGTTCGTTTAGTTTCATTATGCGAGAATTGCCACAACAGCCGAATGCAACTTCGAAGGCCAATTCATTGTTCACAAAAAAATGGAGAAGGAAACTGTTGGCCATCATCATCATCATCATCATCATCGTCAAGTGGCGGGTTTGCTGCTGCTGCTGCTGCTGGGTAATTATGTATGCCGGGCCAATTGTCTAGTTTACCAACAACAAAGCGACGTCCTGTCGCCAATGTTCTGCCACTTCAACTCCGACTCCGACTTCGACTCCTCCTGCTGGCTGCTTATACTTTTGAGCTGATTTTTGCATTTTTCAAAGAACTTTTGCAACCCTCTTTTCCTGCTTTGTTGTTGTTGTTGTTGCGTTACGCTTGACAGCCTGCGCTGTTGTTGTTGTTGCTGTTGCTGTTGTACCAGCGCATTCTTGGCCATTGTTGTTGGTGTTCTCTCTGGTCAGTTCATTCAAACACACTTACAGTTTGACAAGCACCAAGCACTCTTGCACTTGTTGCGCTCGCTCACTCTTTCTCGCTCTCTCTCTCTCTCTCTCTGTCGCTCGGACTCTCTCCTACCTGTGCTGTGTGCCTAGACGATCGTTTCGCTGGTTTGATTTCAGCTGCGTTGGGTTTTTGGTTCGCTCGCTCAGTTTACAAACGAAATGCGTCGTCGTCGGTTGGCCGCTCGCCTGGCTGGTGGTTGTTGTCGTTGTTATTGTTGAGGTTGATATTTCAAAAATTTACAAAATTTTACAAACACTTTTCAACAAGTGTGCGGCGTCTGTGTTTTTTTTTGTGTTTAACAGTTTGACAGTCATTGGGCCCATTTGATGCCAAATGACAAATTTGTGTGTAAACGTGGTTGCTATCTATATACACTTATGTATAATACGTATATAGTATATGCAGATTAATTTCGCCAGATAAAGCAAATTTATATATATATTTTTTTTGCCTAATTATGTGAGAGACAAAAGTCACTTGTTTGTTGTTGTTGTTGTTGTTGTCTGCTGCTTAGTTTCCCATGACGGAGGAGTCAGAGTCGGCGTCGGCGTCGGAGTGCAGCAGGAAATGTCTTGACTTGCACACACACACACACACACACACACACACACACAAAGTTGTATAAGTAGGGGAAACCTTCCCACAGGAAAGAAGCCGCCTAAGCCGGGTTCAATTTCTCAATTAAAGGCCATAAAATTTACCTTTCGGGTTTCAAGAAATTTGAGGAATTTTGGTTTTCTTTCCCTGTCCTCCCAACATCTGTCTGAACCTTTCAACTTTTGTTGATTTTTGTGGAATTTCTTTAGAAATTATTGTTAAATTTCTCACATATTTTTAACCATTTTCGCCCCAAACGTAAAGAACCAATAACAATATGCGTAACCCAAAAGCTATTTTATCTGCACAACAAAAGAAATAGTCACGATAAGATTAAAGCAAATAAATGGACAAAAATTAAACCAACCACTAGGTCACCCCCCCAACCCCCAACCCCGAACCCATTCCATCCAAACTGAGTGAAGGCCAACAACAACAAGAAAACTGCAACTGGTAGAATAGCCTGATTCTGATTCTGGTTCTGGTTCTGGGCATTACCAGTTGGCTATGTTGCTGCATTCTTGACAAGTGAAAGTCGACGGACTCAAGGCTGATGCTGGTGGAAGGCTCACGATAAGAGTTAGCAAATAGATAAATGGAGAATCGAATATGAGAATACCCAGATCAAGCACTGAACACTGATATTGAATATATATTTCAAAAATAGTACTTAAAACAAGAAAGAAAGTCGGTCAAGCCCGACTATAACATACTCTGTACCAAGAAATTTTGTCTTTTGATCATAACTCGAAAACCGTTCATCCGATCTTCTTCATTCCTTTGGCGGATCGATAAGTTATTCTAATAACTAAATATGTCCAGAAGAAACAAGCCATCTATCTTCAAAACTGTGGGAGATATGACGTTTTTTCTAAATTGCGGGGGCGGGAGGGGGCGTGGCCAAAATTGAAAATAAACTTGATCTGCCTGCAGACATAAGAAGCATATGTCCCATACACGTCAAACCTCTATCTCTTACCATCTCTGAGATCTGTGCGTTCATACGGACAGACGGACAGACGGACATGGCTATATCGACTCGGCTGTTGATGCTGATCAAGAATATATATACTTTATGGGGTCGGAGATGCTTCCTTCTGGATGTTACATACTTTTGCACAAACTTATAATACTCTATGTACCTACGGTACAGAGTATAATTAGTGAATGTATTCAAAAAAAACAATGAATACATTTGGGTATATTCATTCACAGAAATGAATAATCAAAAGAAAACAAGTAAGAAAGTCGTTCAAGCCCAACTAGAATATACTCTGTACCCATAAAAGCAAATGTTTGGTATTAATTTGAACATTCTTTTGCTCATAACTTGACCACGGTTCATCCCATCCTTACCAATTCTTTGGAGTATCGATGAATAATCTTAATTACTAAATATACTCAGAAGTTACAAACATTCTATCTATAAAACCAGGGATGCAAACCGATTGGAATTAAGCACTGGTTTTGAACAGTTTCTGAATCACCAGTTCAGCTTATAACATGGATTTTAAAGCCAACTAAACCGCGGTTTTAATAAAGGCCTGTTTCCATTTTCGCTGAAATTCCCCATCTTCCATTTAATCTGCGCGGAAAAGGTTTTTAAAGTCTGTACCGCTAGTATACGGAGTATATTATGTATATATTAAGCATCTCCGAATGCAGAATAAAGACAATGAACATTTTTCCAGAGCAAGCTATTTCAATCCAAAAAGCTTCTTAAAATGTTGTCCAAGCTCTTCTAAAGGGCCGGTTTCCCCCGACTCTTGCACCATTCAATTGAAATATAATGATATCTAAAGTGAATATGTGACTACTCGACAATTTCGAAATTGAATTTCTGGTTAGTGATAATGATAAAGGTTAAACATAGAAAATTTGAGAGGTTTTTCAGAAAAACTTTTGTTATTAAATTAGGCTAGCTGGGTTTTTATGGATTTCATTTACATTTGTTCTTCATGTTTATGTGTTTAATCCAATTAATTTATGGTACTTATGTATTTGTAGCGTTGGGCTAATAAAGAACAGGAAAATTTAGTAAATTTCCAAACAAAATTTTTATAAAATAAATCAAATTTAATCAATTTTCCTTTTGCCTTTACTTTTTAATTCTAAAACAAGAAAGAAAGTCGGTCAAGCCCGACTATAACATACTCTGTACCAAGAAATTTTGTCTTTTGATCATAACTCGAAAACCGTTCATCCGATCTTCTTCATTCCTTTGGCGGATCTATAAGTTATTCTAATAACTAAATATGTCCAGAAGGAACAAGCCATCTATCTTCAAAACTGTGGGAGATATGACGTTTTTTCTAAATTGCGGGGGCGGGAGGGGGCGTGGCCAAAATTGAAAATAAACTTGATCTGCCTGCAGACATAAGAATCATATGTCCCATACACGTCAAACCTCTATCTCTTACCATCTCTGAGATCTGTGCGTTCATACGGACAGACAGACGGACAGACGGACATGGCTATATCGACTCGGCTGTTGATGCTGATCAAGAATATATATACTTTATGGGGTCGGAGATGCTTCCTTCTGGATGTTACATACTTTTGTTTTATCCTAAAGTCAAGTACAAACGATCTTTATCTAATATTTAAACTAATACCCTGCTTATACACAACAAAATTATCATGATAAATGCTCTTTAAAGTATGCTATGCTTAATAATAATACTAAATCAGAAAAACAATTGTCTTACTAACTCATTTTGAATACCTTCAAATTAGTCCGTCAGTCTTGGTGAATTCAAAGAGTGGAGTATGTATGATTCAGACATAACTGACTCTCGGCTTCTTATTTAAATTGGGAATTATTTAAGCAAATGTAAATGGCATACTTTTAGGGGCATTTATCATGATATTCTTTTTGTGTATAAACGGGGTATGAGATTTATTTTTCCGCTTAGTTAGGCAGTTGCGAAACCCAAAAAAGACACGAATTACCTTCTTATTATGTGGGTACATCGTCAATCATCTACGCAAGCAAGCAGCGCGTCACAGACCCTGTCCCAACGTCAAGATTGGCGTTGAGTCTCCAAAATCTAGCCGTTTAATTGGCGGATATGACTTGATCCACTTGTTTTTATACTCTGTACCGAAGGTACATAGAGTATTATAAGTTTGTGCAAAAGTATGTAACATCCAGAAGACCCCATAAAGTATATATATTCTTGATCAGCATCAACAGCCGAGTCGATATAGCCATGTCCGTCTGTCCGTCTGTCCGTATGAACGCACAGATCTCAGAGATGGTAAGAGATAGAGGTTTGACATGTATGGGACATATGCTTCTTATGTCTGCAGGCAGATCAAGATAATTTTCAATTTTGGCCACGCCCCCTCCCGCCCCCGCAATTTAGAAAAAACGTCATATCTCCCACAGTTTTGAAGATAGATGGCTTGTTCCTTCTGGACATATTTAGTTATTAGGATAACTTATCGATCCGCCAAAGAAATGAAGAAGATCGGATGAACGGCTTTCGAGTTATGATCAAAAGACAAATTTTCTTGGTACGGAGTATGTTATAGTCGGGCTTGACCGACTTTCTTTCTTGTTTTTTTGTGTCATTTTGTCTTTAGGGGGTGTCGACGCCTTCTTGACTGACCTACATTAATTCGTTATTCGCATAATGCCAACTCTGGATGAACTGAAAGAACGCCGGTTTGGTTTTAAACCGGCTTGCATCCATGGTACAAACAGTATAGTGAGTTCTGTCTCTCTTATGAAAGATTGTTTCCCTCAAAATTTCCTTTAAACTAAATACCTTGTATAATCTGGCTTGGATAGTGGACCACGTAGCGTTTTCCGAATCTATCTGTACTCTAAACGAAGAATAAGTTTTGGAAACGAAACGGTCTCGAACCCGATGACAATTTGTTAACGCTTCAGTTTTGATTATAATTTATTCAACACTCACTTGAATACCTGCAGAAATGTCAGGTTCTGACTTCCATTTCAAAATCTCGCAGCCGAAACAAAAACTATAAGAGAAAAACCTCAACGAAACCAGTTGAAATGCCGCATAAATCTCGCTGCCCTCATCAAACTAACCACAAACCAAACAAAGCCATCAAAATGCACAGTTAAATGCCGGCTGCCTTGGCCAGCGGCTCGCCTCCACTCCCCCCGCTACGGTTCTCTCCCGGCTTGATTAACTGTATTACAGCTGTTTTTTATTTGTTATTTACCAAATTGTACATAAAAGTGTCACCAAATTGGCCACACACACACACACACACACACACACGCACACTTGCTCCTTGTGCGTTGCAAAACTTGTCCACACGGTGAGTGAAAGTGACAGTGAACTTAACTTCAATGACCCAAACCCCACGGATGGGAATCCAAGCAAGCACACATTTGAATGGTGTTGGTGTTGGTTGGCCCTTTGGGGATTTTCTTCTGCTACGGCTTTTACTTTTCCACTTCTAATTGGCCGCCTCTCGCGCGATCACTTCACGTGCAATTAAGCAAAATGAAAATATACACGTTCGAATCAATTAAATGTGTGTCTGTCTGTTGGTCCGTTTGTGAGTGTGTGTTACCCAATCGCGCCGAGTGAGTGAGGTTCAATCAACTTTCAACCGGTTGCTTCCCTCACACTCCCTCAATTTTTCGGCAATGGCAATTACCAGCGTAAAGTTTTTTGTAAGCGGCTTTTGTTTGTCTAACTGCAGTTTATGATGACGAAGAAAGTTTTTCCCTCATGTTCATTCAGTATTACGTAGCGCACAGCAATTAATATAAATAATACGTAATGTAATTTGAAAGAAGAAAACGAAACGCAAACGCAACTTTCCTGCAGTTGTGATGTTGTGATGTGCACTGAAGGACAAGGCTACGCCCGCTTCAGGCTATATCTAATCTAATCAGAGTGGAAATATCTATAAGAAGCCAAACAACTTTAGTTTTATTGAAGCGTTTGTGAAAGATATTTGACTTTAATTGGTTTCCAAATTCTAGCCAGATTCAAATATCAGGGGAGAGCTTATTTTGGCTGCTGTAAGAGATTGGGGAATGTGTTGGAGATTGACTCGGAATATAAAATTGAACGGCATTAACTTAATTCTCCATTTATTTGGGCCAAAGATCGTCCCAAAATAACTTTGGACCTCTAAACCACCCCCCCTAAGACCATTTTGAACATTCATTTTCATTGAACCAACAAAATTTTACACAGAAGTGCTCAAAAATACAGGGTTGTCCATATTCGACGGACCCATCTGGCAACGCCATAACTTTTGACAGAGATGTCAGATCGCTTAATGACATAACGCGTTTGAAGCGTCAGTCCAAGCAGATTTTTACCATGGAACAATACACGCCACGCGAGCGCTCTGAAATAGTTGAAATTTACATTCAACAGAACAAGTCAATTGTGAAAACTCAACGTGCTTTTAAAAAATTACCATTTCACATTGAATGGGACCGTAAATAAGCAAAATTGCCGTATTTACGCCACTGAAAATCCTCAGGAGATTCAAGAAGTGCCTCTTCATGACGAAAAAGTCACAGTTTGGTGCGGCGTTAGTGCGAAAACGGTCATTGGGCCGTTTTTCTTCCAAAATGAAAATGGCCCTGCTGTTACCATCAACCAGGAGCGTTATCGCGACATGATGACCAATTTTGTGATGCCAATTATTCGTCGAAAGCGTATGAGGCAGTTCTGGTTTCAACAAGACGGCGCTCCACCGCACACAAGTCGCATAACAATCGATTTTCTGAAGAAATTGTTTCCGGGCCGTTTGATGTCGAAAAGTGGTGATTTGGACTGGCCACCGCGTTCGCCCGATTTGACGCCGCCTGACTTCTTCTTGTGGGGATTTTTGAAGTCAAAGGTTTACGTTAACAAGCCAAGGACCGTAGAAGAGCTCAAGGACAACATTCGTGAAGAAATAGCCGCTATTCCGGCCGAAATGTTGGCGAAAACGATGGAAAATGCTGCAAAAAGGGCACAATACGCCATCAACGCCAGAGGCGGCCATTTGAGAGATATCATATTCAAAAATTGATGTAAACAAATCTACTTGGAACAAATTAAATGATTAAGATTGCCAACCGCCAAATTTTTATTTTTTCTTTGATTTTTTTAAAAAAAACATGGGTCCGTCGAATATGGGCAACCCTGTACTTAAATGTCCTGAAATCCATCACATTTCCTCATCAGATTTCTGGCATTTCGCTTTGATTTTCGGAAATCATCAAGAAGCTTGTCTAATAAACTTAATTTTGAAACTGAGTTTTGAGCCAATCGGTTGAAAAATATACATACAACATTTTCCAGGCTCTTGTGGGTTCGGATTTTTTAAGATCTAAGAAAACATTCCTGAGTTTTGAGTCAATTGAATGAAAAATAGAGTGTTCCGTGCAAAATATTCCGGCAATTCAACCACACGGGGGTACGCTCGGAGAGAAAAAAACGGCTAACGGCGTTTTAGACCAAACGGTATAGAATATAAACCGTTTTGTATTTACAATTTACGAAACATTTATTCAACGAAACTTTCCGAAATATTCCAAAACCGAAATGTGACTGGCTATTGACTATTATTGAAATGAGAACAAACAATCTTGAAACAGGAACATTTTCGAGTTCTATCGAGTTATTAGTTCAAGTTTGAGTACAAAATATACTCTAGCTCCAAAAAGTGTGCAACGGCAAATGCGAATTATTTTTAAGCGAGTCTGTTCTTAAAATTCCCAACTGGTTCTAACACTTTCAAATTTCTGAACTACAGTAGCTCTAACTTGCTCTTTTGTTATGGGCCCCTGGATATTTTCAGAATTCCTTGGTTCAATACAGACACCTCGTTTAAGTAAGGGGCTCAAACCAAGAACCTCAATAACTGCCCATCTCTTCGAAATTTTTCAGAAAAATAGGCTCAATATCTTTAAAAATAATTTCTGTTTTTGCTCTTTTTTGATCACGCGTAGAAAAAACTGAGCAAGAATGATTGAATCGGCAAAAACAGGGTTTTTTGAGACAATTCCTTTTCCAAAATCTCGAAATGATGGGCTTTCTGGAAGGTCAGATTCGTGTTCATCAATGAATTTTCTTTAAAAATAGACTTGCCCGATTTTTAAAACAGTTAAAAATAAGTTTTTTGTCAACCGTTATAAACAGTCGGTGGTGGGGCCCATAGATTTAAAAATATAGGTTCGCCATTTGGTCCTTCGAGCCGGATTTCAATGTAGAATTTATAGCTTCTCCCTTCAGAATAGTAGCATATGGCACATGCCAGATTAATGATATCCTTGTCAAAGGGATTGTCAGTAATGGCTTGAGTTTGTTTCTACATTATGATGGAACTTCCTCTTCCCTTTGCAGGATATTGTGGTCGCTTCGTTTGGTCAAGCAATTCAAGGGGTACTAGGAAGGTGTTTCAATCTGGCTTCCGAGCTTGCATGACTCACGATTCTTCACAGTAAACTTCCGCATGGCAGCCTTCTTCAAGTGGCTTTGTTCGTGTTCAGCTGACTCCGCATGACAATTCGTTTGCCATTTTAATAAAAACAATTTTTTTCTGCCAATCCAAAAGTTTTCCCTTCTTCCCTACCTCAGCTAGTTTGCAAATGCTATAATTTACACAAATAATTAGCAACAATTGAAAATGTGTGCTTTTATTTTTTATCTAAGCTGAAAAGCAGCTGGAAACACAGAGCTCCCTCTCTCTCTTTTTCTCTCTTTCTCTGTCTGTGTAACTCCATTTAATTCTCCAGTTTATCAGTCAGCCATGAACAGATGGCGCCCAGTTTTAACTTTTTTTTTTTATTATTAGAGTCTGGAAAAAGCTGAAATGCAGTCAAAGCCATTTAAGACTATTAATGTCAATTGCAACGCTTTCTAATATTATATGTCTCCTGCATCAGCCAGCCCCTTCCTCCCCCCTCCCCATCATTTTAATTATCAATCAATGTAACGTTATGATTCGAGTGAAATGAAGTGGCTCCGGCTGCGTGTGGAAATGGAGTGGGTGGAAATGTCATTTGCTGGTACACAATGACGCGTCGAGGTCGCTGGCATTTCACAATAGAGAAAATTCAAACACCGAATGACTTGGCCTTACTTCTTTATAACTATAATAACAACAACTTTTGTCGGAACCTTTAACACCCATCAAGAAAGCGAAAGAAACGAACTGGCTCTACCATCCATTCAACCATTAGCAGTAGGTAGGTAAGCTCTCCTCTGTGGCTCATCAACTTTAGCTGGGGATTTTCTTTTTCTACTTTGATCTGTTTTTTTGTTGTTTGTTTGTGTGTGTAACCCCCCCGCCCCTTTATAGGAAAGTGCAGCTAATTATAGTTTGTGAACTAACTTAAACATAAAAGGCTTTTAATGGCCAATAATGTGGCACAACGAAGATTTTATACACTTGCCATGGATTTATTCAACGGATTCAGCGAATGAATAGTTGTTCGCCATCGAAACGATTCAGTTATACAATTTAGCAAAAAGGCTTCATAAGACCGAAGCCTTAGTTCAAACTTGAATCGAAAACTGAACCGAAAATTTAACCTTTAGCCCAACCGGAGGAAACTTAACTGAAATGTAACCTTTTAACAAGAGAACAAAGAACTAGAAATTCAACCGAAAACTGAACCAGAAACGGAACGTTAACAGAACCAAAACTTGTCCGAAAACTAAACCGGAAACTGAACCAAAACAGAACCGAAACAGTACCAAGACTGAACAAGAAACTGAACCGAAAAGTGTACTGAAAACTGAACCAAAACAGAACCAAAAACTAAACCAAAACAAAACCGAAAACTGAATCAAAACAGAACCGAAAACTGTACCGGACACTGAACCAAATATGGAAAAAACAGAACCAAAACTGAACTTAATCAGAACCAAAACTGAACAGGAAACTAAACCAAACCAGAACCGAAACACAACCACAACTGAATCGAAAGCTGAACTACAAATAGAACCGATAACTGAACCAAAGCAGAACTGGAAACTGATCCAAAACTGAACCGGGAACTGAACCAAAACAGGACTAACACAGAACCAAGACAGAACCGAAAACTGAACCCAAACAGAACCAAAACTGAACCAAACATAACCGAAAACCGAACCGGAAACTGAACCAAAACAGAACCCAAACAGAACTGGAAACTGATCCAAAACTGAACCGGGAACTGAACCAAAACAGGACCAAATCAGAATTAAAACAGAAACTGATATAAAACAGGACCAAAACAGAACCCAAACAGAACCAAAACTGAACCAAAACATAACCGAAAATCGAACCGGAAACTGAACCAAAACAGAACCCAAACACAACTGGAAACTGATCCAAAACTGAACCGGGAACTGAACCAAAACAGGACCAAATCAGAATTAAAACAGAAACTGATATAAAACAGGACCAAAACAGAACCAAAACTGAACCAAAACATAACCGAAAACCGAACCGGAAACTGAACCAAAACAGAACCCAAACAGAACTGGAAACTGATCCAAAACTGAACCGGGAACTGAACCAAAACAGGACCAAATCAGAATTAAAACAGAACCAAAACTACCCCAAAACATAACCGGAAACAAAACCAAAACATAGCCAAAACAGAACCAATACACAACCAAAACTGAACCAAAACAGAACCTAATCTAAACCGAAAGCTAAACCAAAACTAAACCGAAAACTAAACCGAAAACTGATCCAAAATTGAACCGGAAACTGAACCGAAAACCGCCAAAAACTGAACCGAAAACCGAACCGGATCCGTATACCAAAGAGGACCGAGTTAGATTTTGAACTAGAACTGACACTTTGGATTTTATAAGAATGTGTATTAGAGAACCAACATTTTTACAACCAAATAACGAATCGGTTGCAAAACTGGAACCTATTCTTAGAATTTTTTTGAAAACTGAACCAAAAATTGTATCAGAATTGGATTAGAATGTGGACCGATAATTAGAGAACCGCTAGTTGAGATCAAACATTTTTGCAAACGAATACATTTAAGGGAATCCAAACCGAAACCGTTTATAGAAGAAAACCGACCGAAAGTTGAACAAAATTATAGACATTTCGAATTTTTCTGAGGAAATGGACCAATAAAACTACATTTTTGTAAGCCTAAAACAGATATTCTGAATTTCTAGAGAACTGATTTATGATCTTACCTGCCCATCAAGCACTGCCAAACGGTGCCTTGTGGAGTTTCTGCAGTTTCAATGAGGCAATGATCTAAATTGGCCTCATCACTGAATTCTTGCGCCAGCTGCTGCCTATAAAGTTGAGACAGAGATATTGCTGGACGCAAACACGAATCAATTCATTTAAAATATTATAGAAAAGCTTACAAATGTTAATAGAGTTGCCAGTTCCGTGCAATCCCAGACAGTTTTAATGCCCTCGTGGCCAAAATGGAACCTCAAAAAACGAACTCGCTTTGTATGAATTCTCAAGTATATAGTACATTTTTCGTTTCCGCTCTTCCACTTTGTCATAATTGATCATGATTTGCCTTAACTAACTGATAATGTTATTTTCTTCTTCAAATCAACCAAGTGACACGCCCACCAACGCCTCTCTTGCAGTGCTGCCTTTTGCTACACTTCATTATGGGGACTTGTTGCCCTGCCTTGTCGCTCGCCCTTCCCCTCCCCCCCATTTGATTTTCCTTCTTTTTGCATACCATGCATAATGACAACATGTAATTTGGCCTTTCTTTTCTCTTGCATATTTCTTGCTTGGATTTCTTTTTAGATATTTTTCTGTTTTGCTGTAGTTGTATGCAACCTCGCGGCATCACGTGGGTAGTTGAAAAAGGCTGATTGCAAATTACGGGCGCGAGTACAATCAACCAACCATGTCGCAAGGAGGCTTGCATGTCTCCCAGGCGGGGGAGGCGTGGCCATAACGCAAATGTTTATATGATGGCATTTTATGCTAATTAATTTAAATTGAAGTCTAAAAAAATGAATGGAGTCACCTCCCATCAGCATTCTCATCGTCATGTGTGTGGTTATTGTTGCTGCGCACCTAACTAACCTCCCCACCAAAAAAGGATTTGCTAATTTAAGTTTTCTTTATGGGCTGTAAAAAGTGAATGGCGCTTGGAATGTGTTTGCTTTGCGGTGCAAAAATGGTGAACCGATGAGCAAAACTGTATAAAGATAGGAAATGATGGGAAATAAGTAGTTAAGAACCTTTTCAATTCATCAGATTGAGTAGAATATTACAAGCTACAGAGGTCGGCAATGGCAGCAGAGATGACAGCAGATTTTAAACCAGAGCTGCAAACCGGGTTTGAACCGAACCGGTTCGAACCCGGAATTCCGACTTTCAGATTACTGTGAACCGAACCTTGAACCGAACCTCTTAAGGTATTAAAGCTGAACCTGAACCCGTTCCGAACCAAAAATTTCGGTTCGGCTCAACAACGATTATAGATTTGAACTATTTCCCAGTGACTTCTTCTGTTATCCTGATAGAATAATCCACATTACTGTGGAATCACTTTTCGTATGTGGACTACGAAATTGAATTTACTTTAAGGGCTGTATCCAGAACTTCGAAGTTTTCATTTCGTCACAATCTATATATAAGTAGAAACACTTGACATCATTGCTTTGATGGTCATGAGCTGTATGAAGGTGTTTCCATTTATATAAAGTTTTGTGAAATCCCATCCCAACCCAAAATCGAGACAATTCATTAACAGTTTATGTCGGTTTTAGGTCGATTACTATATAAACATGTATACAGCTTGGCTGAACCAAGGTTCGAACCAAAACCTTGGCCCAAAAACCTTGAACCTCAAAATTCTGAACCTGAACCATTGGTAAATTTTGATATGAACCCGCGAGCCGGAGATCCACGAAATGTTTTTGGGTTTGCAGCCCTGTTTTAAACCCCTGTCTAAGACTGGATTTACACGGTGAAGTAAACTTCATACAGTTTTTGAATAAGTAGTAAACCTGCAATTCTACAGTTAAACAGAAACACCACAAAGTAGGCTGGTAGATCCTACAGCTGTTTGAAGAGGAACCATCCTCGATCATCAGTAATATGGAACTGTCAGCTCAGCAGCCGTAACTTCATTAAGTTTGCTTCACCCGAGATTTTTTACGAGATTTAAAGCTATCTGTTATCTGAGCCGAGCGCATGTTAAGGCATGGCCCAAGAGAGCAATCAGAGCTCCGTTCGCTTTCCAGCTAACATTTAATGAAATTTCTAATCACTTTCAAGACTTTTTCGAGTCCTAGTTAAATAGCCATAAATGCACCGGGTACACAAATGGTACGCTAGCTTTAACGCTGACTTTAATCAGTTTCGAGTCATTTTCAAGTCCCAGTTCAATAAATTACATTTCGTGCAAATGCATGAGTTAGTTTCGAGACTTCTTTTAATCGCAAATGATGCTTATCTCTTTTTACCATCAAAAGCGCTTGAAAAAGACTAATCAAGATGCTGTTAGTTAAAGTGATCTTTTAAATGTTGGGAGGATTTCAATCGCATTCCAGCAGCGGTCGATGGGAGCAGGTCAGAGCTAGTGTCGATCTTCTTAACGAACGCCAAGCCTGCAGAGAAAGTGTCTAGTTTAATACCAGAAGTAAACCAGTCTCTAAAAATTTTAATGTATCCCCGGCTGCAGACATTTTCAACCAGTTTAAAACTAGTTGTCTCATGCAGCAGCCATTTCTAACCAGTGTTATACCAGTTGGCAATCTCAACTGTATGTGCTGTACCTTACAGTTAATTATGTTTTATTTCACAAGTCTTTACACAACGACAATTCGCAATGCATGATTTCTTGATACAAACTTTTTCAAATTCACCTTGATTTTGACATAATCCTTGTATTTCTACACTTTCGGATTAATTTTCGCTGCTTATTTCTTCCGCACTTGCGTCAGTTTTAACTTAATCGGCTGTAGTTGCGCAGGTGTATTATAAACTTGAAAATAAACACAAACTCACCTCAATGTAATGGTTTTGCTACCAGTTAAATTCTAGTTGCTTTACAACTACGTGTAGCACAATTTTTTGACAGTTTCTCTGCAGTGGAGTTAAAGCAGAAAGAGAAGCTTTTGCTCTCTGCTCGATTTGCACCACTTTCTCAATTGCCATTGGCAACATCTCTGCCGATCCCTGCCTTACAATGATCACTTTGCCAGATCTTAAGTGACCCAAAAGTCGTTTATCAATTGAAAATATTCACTCACTATTCGCTTGACCAGAATCATTTTGTTATCAGTTCCAGCAGAAGCAATTGCTACAATTCATGGCTAAATTCATGAGTGATTTCATAGATGATTTTGCGACGAATTTATGGCTAATTTCATAGGTGAATTGAGCTTAAGTTCATGAGTGATTTCATAGCGTATTTAGGCTCGAGTTCATAGGTGATTTCATAGGTGACTTTAGTTCGAATTCATGACTGAATTCATGTCTGAATATAACATGGGCTCATGGGTGAATTCATACATGAATTCGAATTGAAATCACCCAAGAAATCACTCATGAAGCTCACCCTTGAATTCAGTGCCGCATTTCATGGGTAAAGGAAGCGAACGTCATGAAGTCCTAGGACAAGCCTGTGTTAAATTCATAGCTGAAACTCGTATAAGGGCAGGCCTGAATTCCTGACCAGCCCTTCCATTTCAGGGCTGATTCAGCTATGATTCAGGCCTGAGCCGTACTGAAGGGAAAGTTTACGTAATCCAGTTAATGTTTTTATTGCCAACTTTTGATTAAAATTTGCTTCAATTGCACAAAATTCTCACAGTTTAATACATAATATTTTGCTTACTGTGTGATATGGTCGAAACTTTGCCAATTCGAACAAAATGCTATATTCTTAGCTGAAACTGAATACTTTGCACTTGAACTCTTGTTTTATGTGTATCATCAATTGACAGCAGGTCCATTCAAGTGAATGTCTGTATGAATGCCCCTGGTTGTAGTTGTTGATGTTTATTTTTGTGTCACACTTGAATGCAAATGTTAATGAATGGTTGACTGGTTGGTTGTAAGGTGGAGTGACCTTCAAACACCAAATGAATGAATGAATGAGTGAGTGGATCAATGAATGATTCAAACACTCAGATCTGGCTTAAACAGAAAAAAGTTGTTTACGCGAATTTTCGGTACAACAGAATCGCAAATATATATTTTCTATTTAATTGACACGGTTCTGTTCTGTTTTGTTTTGTTATTATTGTTGTTGCGCGAACGTCTAAAATTTCTAGTAAGCAAATATATAAATCGCACTCGCTTTTTGGCTCCCAGACTCAGCTCTAAGGTGGCTGTTGTTGTTGTCATGCTTCAGCGCGTTGATGGCGCTTCGAAATGGGTGTCCATTGTTGGTGGTGCGTCAGTCAGTCAGTCAGTCAGGTGTGTGTGTGTGCGGGTGGGGAGTTGGTCGTAGTTCTCTCACGGCAGGCGTCGTCACTCAAGTGCATAATCAAATCTGAGTTGGAAATGAGCTCAAGTAGGTGCCGCTGCTGCTCAGTTGTTGTACACTCTGGAAAAAGTGTACCAAATTGATGACTTCTTGAATTGTTAAGAGTTTCATTAAGATAATGGTTCTCAATTGGGCTATAAAAGTAGAAGTTGAAGCAGAAGTTGAAACGGCTCAAGTAATCAAGTAATTTGCTCTTGGTTCTTGAATATTTATTCTTACAACTCGCTGGTGATTTTTGAAGTCTAACTGAAATACAAGCTACGATGTGGAGAATTTGTATGCCCTATTTTGATACCCGTTACTCGAAGAGTAAAAAGGGTATACTAAAGTCGTGCAAATGTATGTAACAGGCGGAAGGAAGCATCTCCGACCCCTTAAAAGTATATATATTCTTGATCAGCATCAATAGTCGAGTCGATATAGAGCTAGAGCCATCCCATTTTAAATGTACCCTTGTATTGTTTCAAATTATTCAAATTAAGAAATACTGAATATGTCCTAGAGATATCAAGCTCATATTTTGCAGTGCAGTGTAGGTGGCCAATATCTATAATCTCACAAATTTTCATAAAGATCGGATAATAGTTGGCAAAGTTAAAAAAACGTTGCATACTTATTTGAGCCGCATGAGGTTAATTAAACACTAATTGCCCTAAGTAACGGGTATTTCGAAGTTGGGCAGGACCGACTTTAACTTAAGCTCTCGTTTCTCTAAGTGTAGTACTAGTTGCCCCGCGTCGGCAAGTCAGTTGATTAATATTTCACATATTTTTAGTAGCGGAAAAAGCAACCTCCTCAACACGAATGCAGTTGCTTTATTGCTATAAATTTCAACCAACGCTGATCATGAAGAGACAAATCTAAACCCAGAATCCAATTGATAACTTTTGCTTTCACCCACTTGCCTTCACTTCGAAGACAAAGAAATATTTCTCCGATAAACGAAATGCTCTTCGTTGATAAGCAAACTGATACGAACTGACGCTGACTTTGAAGAGCTCTTGCATCATCGATAAGAAGGGTTATAACGACGACAACGGAAACACATCTCGCAACAACAACAACAACAACAAAAAACCACTGACTAATAGTGATTCATGCATAAACTTTAGGTTGAGTCTTGGGTGCCATGTCCCTCAACAAAATGTATAAACAACTGCAAAATTCTGTGACTTTCGTCCAAGTGTATATAAAAAAGTGCAAACCTAACACAAAAATAATAAATAACCAATAATCAGCATCAGCAACATCATCATCATCATCATCATCATCTTCGTCAACATCCAATATCCAAAGCGCTTGAAAGAGTGCTGCGTAACCCAAAACCAAAGAGAAACCACAGAAACCAAAAAAAAAAACAAAAAGAACACGACATGTTCGATGTTCCACCCAAGTGTCCAGCTTTGGCCAATAAACTGAGCGGACTGTTTGGCTGGCGGCACACCTACAAGGTGGCTGCTAAACATGAAGGGATACCGCATGGCAATCTGCACAAATCCTATTCCCTGACACTGCCCAAACGTCCGCCGTCGCCCACAAGCTATGAGTGCGGCGTAAAGGTATGAAATTCCCAAAGTTTATCCACCCACCCGTATATAGTTTAATGTATGATGGATCGCCTAATTTTGTTTGACAAATGACCATAAAAAAAGGAGGAAAGACAACCCGCTTGTGTGACACCATGGGACAAATATGAGTTTCAGTTGACAAAAGAACACCCCAACTAGAACCAAATATACCAAATAATGTAATGACAAATGCGCTTTAACGTAATCTATGATAATAATTTAGGAAAATATTTATTTTTACATTTTGCCTTAACACTTGGCAGCCCAGCAAACATTCTGCATAACGCTTTACTCCAGCGATGACGCATTCTTAACAACACCTTTTGGTAAAGAAGTGTGTTCGTCTGGCCGAACACATTTCTTTGCGACAAGAAAGCGATACTTTGTGGGGATTAGAAAGCAATTCTTTGTGAGGATACCGACTGTGAGATAGAAAAGGGATATAATTTCAGTGTAGGAAATACACCCAACACATTTATTTCACACTTCTGAAGGTTAAAGATTAAGTAAAGAACCTCCTAATTATAAGTTCAATGTTAACTATAGCCAAGGAAGCTTTGTGTGTGGTGTAAGTTAGTATTCACCAATGGTTTTTTTATTTTGAAAAGCTTGAAAAAAGTTTGAATTTTCTTATTTTACCTTGCTGAGACTCGAACTTAGGTCCTCCGGGTATGAACACTAACGACATGATGTCTTAACGTTGTGCCCCACGGACCATACAAGTAAAGTTGCTTCAAATCACCGTAAAGAATCCAGTTACTTCTTAAGTTTGCAGCTTATAAAAGGCAACGTGGTGCAGACAGTAGAACGTCGCTACGTTGGAAGCCACCGATCATACGAACATCGTTGCTTCGAATCACCCTAAAGAACCCAGTTACTTGTTAGGTTCGCAGCTAACAAAAATCTCAGTGGTGCAGACAGTAGAACGTCGCTACGTTGGAAGCCACCGATCATACGAACATCGTTGCTTCGAATCACCCTAAAGAACCCAGTAACTGGTTACGTTCGCAGCTAACAAAAATCTCAGTGGTGCAGACAGTAGAACGTCGCTACGTTGGAAGCCACCGATCATACGAATATAGGTGCTTCAAACCACCGTAAACAATCCAGTAATTTGTTAGGTTCACAGTACAACGTTCTGAGTTCAATTCCCCAGCTAGCGCAGAATTTTGTTGTTTTATGTGGTATATATACCCGTTACTCGTAAAAGGGGTATACTAAAGTCGTGCAACTGGAAGCATCGCCGACCACATAAAATATATATATATTCTAGATCAGCATCAAAAGCCGAGTCTGTCTGCCCGTCCGTATAAAAACCAAGATCTCGGAGACTAGAAGAACTAGAGCAAGCAAATGTTGTATGTGGACTCCTGATGTCCATAATGTTAAAATATTCACACTAATGTTAAGGCTCTGTTAATTAACATAAGAAAAGGCTATTAAACATTTATAACCCAGGCTAACGTGTATATCGAAGTCGGGCAGGGCCGACTTTAACTTACGCTCTCCTTTAATAATGTGTTTATTTCCTAACAATGCACTTTGGTACCTGCCGATTGTATGTGCTGTAGTAAGCTGTATGTTGTCATTCAAACCACTTCGAAAAGAATCGTATTCATGGCTTTAAGGTGAATTTTAAATATTACATCGATAAATTAGCGATTGAAAATGAAATGAATGAACTTACCAATAAAAGTGTATGCTCAGTATGAGTTCTCTTGCTCATAACTCGACTACCTTTCATCCGATCTTTACCATTCTTTTGGCAAATTGCTAAATAATTTTGATAAGTAAATTGGTTCAGAAGGTACAAACCTGCTATCTATAGAACTGTAAGAGGTATAACCTATTTTTGAATTTTTTACTTGACACTAAATATTTGATACTCAGTACTCTATACTTAGTATTGGAAACTCAGCACTCGATTCTAAGTAGTTATTACTTACAACTTGATACAAAGTACTCGGATCCTGAGTACCGAGCACTCAGTTTTCGATCCGAATTAATCGATTCAAAGTACTCTATACTAAGTACTCAATACTTAGTATGCAATCCTCAGTTCTTGATTTTAATTAATCGGGTTTAAGTACTCGATGCTATGCACGCGATACTAAATCTTCGCTACTAAGTATCCGATACTCAGTTCTCTATACTTAGTGCTCAATTCGCAGTACTCGACGGGTTTTTAATTCTTTTTCCATGGATTCGCCAGCGTCTAGTCAGCTTGTGATCGCGACCTTTAGGGCCTTATTGGGTACGCCGACCGGCACTGGAGCCTATCTTTCGCCAATGCGCTTACACGCAGCCAGCATTTCACCAATCAACACTTTCTGTTCTGGGTTCGTGTCATCTATGGCAAATTCCTCAACAATTCTTCAGAGCTCAGTGGGACACGAAACACGTGGAGTTTTTTCGTAACTTCCTGGTATGCGGTACCCCATTGGTATTAAGGTATTGGCATCCTCGCATAGTGGTTGGAAGCCCCTGGCCTTGCTACTTTTTATGATCCTTGTCAGAATCTTCTTAGCTTTTATGAGAGCTTTGAAAAATCAAGCTCTACGCTCTTTGCGAGCGCTGTTCCCGCTAAAAGGCAGGCTATCCTTAGTCGGTTGACCTCCTCGATTCACCAACAGCACGGAGCACCTTGTGGATGAGTCGCAAGCTGCAGCAATCTTCTCGGATAGCTGGTGGCCCATGTCCTTAGCTGCTGCCCATGACCAGGACCAGTCGTTATGATGTATGAAGTCAACTAGTGTTTCTTCGTCAAGAAGACTATCCTTCCATTCGGGCCTGTGATCTTCGGTTTTGGTCTTTGTCTTTTATTTTGGACTTCAAAAAGTATCGCCTGGTGGTCACTGAACGTAAGCTGCTCGCTGATCTTGCATATTGATTTGCTGTATAGTGAGCTAGTAAGCAGGGTTAGGCCATTAATAGAACCTCTGTCAGCCTTCCAGTAAGTGAGCTCCTTCTTCCCGTCGTTTGCTATGGTCACAGCTTTCTGTGTACTAAAATCTTCCGTTCTTCATTCGATTACGCAGAGTATATTTAGTTTGTGCAACAGTATGTAACAGCCGGTAGCAAGCACTCCGCTACTCTCGATCAGCAACAACAACCGAGGGAACTTACCCTCAACTTTACCCACCTCTGCCCACTGTGCTTAAAATACAAATACAACAAAAAGAACTGGCACTGCAATCGAGAGTTAGAAATGCAATGCTGCCAGCTTTGTGACCCACAAATCCCAAAAACTAAACAAACTTCCCTTTTTCTCCCCCCTGCCTCACCACCAATATCAAAACCAAAAGTTGACGTTCCAGTTCTATAGTTCAGAGCAGGGAGCACACACGCTCCACTGATTGCCGCTGCCTCCAACGCTTTTGACTGGTTTCCATTCCATGATGCAATTGTTGTTGTTGCTGGTTGTTGCTGTCCAGCAGTTTTCGGCATTTGGCATTTGGTTGTTGTTGGTGTTGTTGTCGTTGTTGTTGTGTGGAATTCATTGGAATGCCAAAGCTAAGGCAAGAGCGAACCAAACACAACACACACCGAGTGCAATTTGGGCCGTTGGAGGTCGTCGTTGGTTATGGGTCTTGCCTATATGGCGCACACAGTTCAGGTTAGGTTAACCCACATGGACAAGTGACTCAACATTGTCATTATCGTCACATTGGAGTGTAGACAAATTGTTCAGTTAGCGATTTGTCTTGCCTTTGTTTTGGTTTGTTTCTAACTCCTCTCCTTCCCCTCTTCTCTTCCAGCCCGACTCCTGGGTGACTGTCACCCATTTGCAAACCCAATCGGGCATACTCGATCCCGATGATTGTGTACGCGATGTGGCCGACGATCGAGAACAAATTTTGGCTCATTTTGAGGATCCTGGCCCGGATCCTGGGGTGCCGCAGGGCGGCGGTGATGGCGCCTCGGGCAGTTCATCAGTGGGAACAGGCTCTCCCGATATTTTTCGTGACCCCACCAACACCGAGGCACCCACACGAAATCTATCAACGCCTCATATTGAAGTCACAAGTACCACATCCGGTCCCATGGCTGGCCTAGGAGTGGGTCTAATGGTGCGGCGTAGCAGTGATCCCAATTTGTTGGCCTCCCTCAAGGCGGAGGGCAGCAACAAGCGTTGGTCGGCAGCAGCGCCGCACTATGCGGGCGGTGGAGATTCGCCCGAGCGTCTGTTGATGGACAAAGCGGTGGCTGGAGGAGCATTGGCAGTGGTTGGCGGTGGGCAATTGTCTCCACAGTGGGAGGAGGAAGATGAGGCGGGCAAGGAGCAGCAGCAGATGCTGAAAGAGCAGCAGCAACAACAGCAGTTGCCGGCGCCGGCCAGCAATCATCAGCCGTTTGCCCGCTCGGGACGTTTGTCCATGCAATTTCTGGGCGATGGCCAGGGCTACAAATGGATGGAGGCCGCCGAGAAGCTGCAACAGCAACATCAACAGCCAGCTCAATCCGCCTCCGCCTATTCCAGCAAGTCCCTGCCGCGAGAGAGCAAGCGCAAGGAGCCGTTGGGTCAGGCCTATGAGTCCATTCGGGAGAAGGATGGCGAAATGCTGTTGATTATCAACGAATATGGCAGTCCCCTGGGCCTGACCGCTCTGCCGGACAAGGAGCATGGCGGCGGTCTGTTGGTGCAACATGTGGAGCCCGGCAGTCGAGCGGAGCGGGGTCGCCTCAGGCGTGAGGATCGCATACTGGAGATCAATGGCATTAAACTGTTTGGCCTAAGTGAAACCCAAGTGCAGGAGCAGCTGCGTCGCGCCCTGGAAAGCTCTGAGTTGCGGGTGCGAGTGCTCCGTGGCGACTATCAGCAGCGTCGGCAGCAGCGTCGCGACTCCAAAGTGGCCGAAATGGTTGAGGTGGTGGCCACTGTGTCGCCCACGCGCAAACCACATGCCGCTCCCGTGGGCACTTCCCTGCAGGTGGCCAACACACGCAAATTGGGCAGAAAGATTGAAATTCTGCTTAAGAAGGGACCCAACGGTCTGGGTTTCTCGGTGACCACCAGGGATAATCCAGCCGGCGGTCATTGTCCCATCTACATTAAGAACATACTGCCCCGTGGAGCAGCCATAGAGGATGGCCGTCTTAAGCCCGGCGATCGCTTGCTCGAGGTGGACGGCACACCCATGACTGGCAAAACCCAAACCGATGTGGTGGCCATATTGAGAGGCATGCCGGCGGGAGCTACGGTGCGCATTGTGGTGTCACGGCAGCAGGAACTGGCGGAGCAGGTGAGTTCAAGCTTTTTTTTGGTGCCTTTGGTCTTTGTTCTTCAACCGGGATCTACCATTTTCAGGCAACTGCCGAGCCAGCCGAAAAGCCCGTACAGCCGCCTCCTGCTCCTCATATCCCAGTGCAAAAATCTAGCTCGGCCCGTTCACTGTTCCAGCCACAGCTCAATGAATCTCAGCATTTTATTGATGCGGGCAGCGAGTCTGCCGCCTCCAATGTAAGTCATCAAATCACCCCAGTGGGAAGCTCTACTAATCGTTTGCATTTCAACCCACAGGATAGTCTACCGCCCAGCAGCAACAGCTGGCACTCCCGCGAGGAGCTCACGCTGCACATACCCGTGCATGACACGGAAAAGGCCGGCCTGGGGGTCAGTGTTAAGGGCAAGACCTGCTCCAATCTCAATACATCCGCCTCGAGCGGCCATAGCAATGGCCAGTTGATGAAACATGATGGAGATTTGGGCATATTCGTGAAGAATGTCATACATGGAGGAGCTGCCTCCCGTGATGGACGGCTGCGTATGAACGATCAGCTGTTGAGTGTGAATGGTGTATCGCTGCGTGGTCAGAACAACGCGGAGGCCATGGAGACGCTGCGTCGCGCCATGGTCAATAATCCGGGCAAACATCCCGGCACCATAACGTTGCTGGTGGGCAGAAAAATCCTGCGCTCGGTCAGCTCTGGTGATATACTGGAGCAGCAGCTCAATCAAAGCCATAGCAGCAGCAGCGGAGGAGCAGGATCGGGCAATAACAACAATAGTAGCTCCAATGCCAGCGATAATTCGGGTGCCACTGTCATCTACTTGAGTCCCGAGAAGCGTGAGCCGCGCTGCAATGGCTATGCGGGCGGAGAGAGAGGAGGAGGCGGCGGTGGAGGCGGTAGCGCCGGCAGCGACATGAACAGGTGAGTGGTTAATTGTGTAGTCATTCCCCGCACACACTTCCTAACAAGCCTCCGCCGCTTTTTTCAGATGGAGCAATCCCGTTTTGGATCGTCTAACCGGTGGCATTTGCTCCATTAATCACTCTGCTCAGCCCCCCTCGCAGCCGTCACAGCAGCAGCAGCGTCGCCTGCCGCCACCGCCTTGCGCCACACTGCGCAATGAATCCTATTACATGGCCACCAATGACAATTGGTCCCCGGCTCAGCTGCAACTGATTAATGGACATGGCAACACGGCGCTGTTAATCGAAGATGATGCCGAACCCATGTCACCGTAAGTGTGGACACCATGTTTCTTGTACACTGGAAGACCTTAACCATAACCACTTACCTACCCTACCCTCAGCACGCTGCCGGCTCGACCACACGATGGCCAGCACTGCAACCCGAGCAGTGTCACCGCCACCACCACCAGCACAACGCAAGCAAACGCCACTCCAGTGCAATTCGATGCCACCTACTCATCCCAGCTGAGCCTGGAGACCAACAATTCCGGTGTGGAGCACTTCTCGCGCGATGCCCTGGGTCGGCGCAGCATTTCGGAGAAGCATCATGCCGCCTTGGATGCCCGCGAGACGGGAACCTATCAGCGCAACAAGAAACTGCGCGAGGAGCGCGAGCGCGAGCGACGCATACAGTTGACCAAATCGGCTGTCTATGGCGGCTCCATTGAGTCCCTGACGGCGCGCATAGCCAATGCCAACGCCCAGATGGCTGGCTATAAGCATGCCAAGACCGCCTCCAGCATAGAGCAGCGGGAGCAACAGCAATTGCTGGCCGCCGAGGCCGAGGCCCGAGATCAGTTGGGCGACTTGGGACCCTCGTTGGGTCTGAAGAAGTCGTCCTCGTTGGAGTCACTACAGACCATGGTGCAGGAGCTGCAAATGTCCGATGAGCCCAGGGGACACCATGCTCTGCGAGCACCGCGTGGCCGGGGACGTGAGGATAGCTTGAGAGCGGCGGTGGTCAGTGAGCCGGATGCCAATAGTAAGTACTGAAGCCGCCTTGAAGTTCATGTCGGGATTCATTGAATGTTTTTTGCAGAACCCCGCAAAACCTGGCTGCTGGAGGAGGGCGATCATGAGGGCGGCTTTGCCTCCCAGCGCAATGGACCCTTTCAGAGCTCCCTCAATGATGGCAAGCATGGTCACAAGTCGCGTGCCAAGAAACCCAGCATTTTGCGTGGCATAGGGCACATGTTTCGCTTTGGCAAGAACCGCAAGGATGGTGTAGTGCCGGTGGAGCACACGCATGTGCCGACCACCACGGTGGTGGTCTCCACCACCGCCACCAGCAACACATCGTTGCCCAATCCACAAATACCCACAGCTGCCTTGGCTGCTCTGGAAAGGAATGGCGGCAAACCGCCGGCCTATCAGCCGCCACCACCATTGCCGGCACCGAATGGTGTGGGGCCGCTGAACGGTGGCATCCATCAGAATGATATATTCAATCATCGCTATCAGCATTATGCCAACTATGAGGACCTGCATCAGCATCAACAGCAGCTGCAGCAGCAGCAGCAGCAGCAACAGCAGCAGCAGCATCAGCAGCAGATAAGGTAGGGTCACCGTTGACACCCAACCAACCCAACCCACCTAACACGCAACTACTAATCAAACTCTGACCACTTGGAGTCCACTTAATGGTGGCTGATGGTTTGGGCTTAGTTTATGGCTCTTTGAATGACCCATTGCCAGTTTAGATCCATGGTAGTTTCCCTTGCAAATCGGTTTTGGCTGCATCACAAAATGAAACTCATGCATCTCTCTCTCTCTTTTTCGCTCTCTGTCTAATTTGTGTGCCTGTATGTTTGTATGTATATGTCTCACTCACATAATTCTCAACACGGGTGCTTGGTTAATTTGGTGGGGTATAAACAATACACAGCGAGGCCATCTCCATGCAAGAGACGCTCTCGGAATCAACGCTGGAATGTATGCGCCAGCAGGTGATTAGACAGCGGATTAAGGTGGAGGCTGAAAGGTAACACATCCCCGCACACACACACACGCATACTAATCCTTGCCATCTGTAAATGTTCATGTGCTCCATGCTCAACAGCTTCTCTCTCTCTGCTTTCTCATACAGTCGCCGCCATCAGCATTACCATTCGCAGCGCAGTGCCCGCTCCCAGGACATAAGTCTGCACTCATCCGCCTCCCACTCCTCCCAGCAGCTGCAGCAGCAGCAGCTGCAGCAGCAATCAACCGCTCAGCCCCAGTCGCAGGCAAATGGAATGCGTCCTCTGAGCAGCTACTACGAGTATGAGCGTGTGGGCAGCATTAAGCACAGCTCCTCCAACTCATCGCCCATCAATGTGCCGCACTGGAAGGCGGCCGCCCTGAACGGCTACTCCCCGGCCAGTCTCAATAGCAGTGCGCGCAGTCGCGGCCCCTTCGTCACCCAGGTGACCATCAGGGAGCAGCAGCAACAGCAGCAGCAGCCCACCTATCAGACGGTGCACAAGCAGACCTCGTCCGCATCCGCCGCGACGTCGCAGTATGGCAGCAATGCGCAGTCCCAGCCGCATGCCTCGAAGGTGTGACTATAGGTGCTGGCGCATGCGCGCGCCACCCGTGATGTCCTGACGGACCAGGGCCAGAGTAGCCGGGGTGAGGTTAGTGAGGTGGAGGTGTTCTACTATGCCACCGAGTGCTGAGACAGGCCACACCCAAGCAGTGAACAATTCAGTTTGTATTTTGTATAAGTAGAGAGGGGTTTTTCCAAGAAATTGCCTCCAGCCCTAGCTTAAGCCCATCAATTCCCCCCCACCCCCCCCACACACACACACACACACAAGGAAAGTATTTTTGTACATACCCCCCCAGCTCCCCTCTTCCCCCATACCACACGTTTGTATATATAAACATATATTTTTTTTTTGTTAGTAGCTTTAAGGCGGACGCCATTTTTGTGTGAAATACAACTTAATCATTTTTTTGTGCTTCAATTAAGATTCGATGGGAGTTGAAAGAAAGGACACACTCACAGTTCATTTAAGGTTAAAATCCAATTATGTAATTTTCATAAATATTGTATTCCATTTACACACACACACCCACACCCACACACACATGTATACCTATAGTATATACTTCAACACAAGCAACAAACATACATAGAGAATATGAGTTTAAGTTTAATTTTTGTATATGACTTAAGTAAATCTTTGTAAATTGCTAACTGCGAATGCAAGAGTTAAAAGTTAATTTCCCCAAAAATATACAAGAAATTCAATTCAATTTGCATAGTTTTTTGGAACTTTTGAAGGGGTTGGCAACGTTTTTGAACCGGGTGAGACTACTTGAAGCTACACCTCAAATTGCCAGTGCATTGCATGTTGTGATACTTCTTTTTTCATTCGTAAAGGAAACGCATTCTGTTGTTTGGATTTTTAAACAACTTTTTGATCATTTTTGAAGATTTTTTAGAATTAAAATGTCTAGCTTAAATGTCCGGTTAGTTAAACCAACCGGCAGGTTAGCCGATTTGGAGTGTCCCATGCCGCTGGCTTAGGCCCGATGGAACTATCGATATCTTATCGATAGACAAACAGCTGGCTCGAACAGTTGCCTTGTTTATTTTGTTAACTGCCCAAACAAAATACTTATGAATAAGCGAAACTTTTGACCTTCACGTCGTCGAATTGCAATTTGAATAGATAAAGCAACGTATAACAAATAGACGAAAGTTACCTTCTTTGGCTCTGCGGAAGTTTGTATACCCTTGTGGCACATTGAAAATGGGAAAAGGGGGATCATGAAGTTGTGCGAATGTATGTAACAGGGAGAAGGAAACATTTCCGACCCCATAAAGTATATATATTCTTGATCAGCATGAACAGTCGAGTCGATGTAGCCATGTCCGTCTGGCTGTCCGGCCGTCCGTCCGTCTGTCTGTCCGTATGAACGCGTCAATCTCAGGGACTATAAGAGATAGAGCCACAAATTTTCGCATGAAAGTAGATTTATGCTGTACGCAGATCAAGTTTGTTTCAGATTTGAAAAATTCGACCCCGTCCCCCTTTTACCACCAAAAAACCTAGACCTCCTCTAGAAATCCTAGACCTAAAAAGCCGTCAGATCCACAATTTTCAAGTTAGAGCCTCGTGGTTTAGTATACATCAAGCTGGGCTCAATATCCATCTATTCTGAAAAGTACAATCAGATCGGACAAAAAACACCGGAGTTATAAGCGAAACAGTTGAGCTGATAAGAGCACCCCCCAGTTGTTGATCAGGACTAGAAAAAAGTGTTGCCTACATTTGGGATGACACCTTCAAAAATTCAAAAACAAATAAATGAAAACAAATGAACAGGGTATTTAGTGGTCGGGAAACTCGACTGCAGCGCCCTTACTTGTTCAACTAGAAGTGTACAAATTTGAGCGACATTTCAACTGAAAACAAACAAGTTTTTCTACTTTTCTGACTCTACTGTTCTATGACAGCTGTACTATATAGATGTCCGATTTCGATCAAACATAGTGGAATCATGGGAAAGCTTAGCAAACTAAGATATACAAAGTTTGGAGGCGTTTTCTTTGAAAAAAAGGAGTTTTTCTCACTAAAACTAGTTTCTCGACTGATCTTTCCTATGGCCGCTATTAGCTATAGTCATCCGATTTTGACAAAACTTTGAAGAGGTTCAAATTGAAAACAAACAAGTTGTTCTTACTAAGACCATTTTTCTAACCTAACTTTTCTAAGGCAGCTATACCATATAGATGTCCGATTTCCACCAAACTTGGCAAAATTATGGAAAAGCCTAGAAAACAGAAGACTTCGTGCAAAGTTTGGTCTCGATAGCTTTAAAACTGACGGAGGAGATAGCATAGAAACAGACGGACAGACAGACGGACATGGCTATATCGACTCAGCACATCATGTTGATCAAGAATATATACACTTTACAAACATCTGGACAATTTCAATATACCCTCTGCAAGGGTATAAAAACCCATGCTAAAATAAGATCTTAACTAACCATTTTCTGAGGGTCACGCCTTAATAAAAGCGCTTGGAAATGTTCAGCTCTTGGAAACTACTTCTTCGGTGAAAAAGATGAATGACTGATGTACCTTTTGCATGCCTTTTTCATGGTGTCAGGTCCGACTGGGAGATGCGGTCGCATCTATAAGTAATGTATTTGGTGGAGAAAACTAAAGAATCAGGGATGTCAGGTTTTAAGCACGTCTCAGTAGACAATCAAAAGGTATATTATGTATATACAAAAACATTAGCAAGTTTATAAAGGCTGGGATGGATGGAGAGGAGACCAATTTTGTCTAAATACTCTTTAGTTATTATTAAATTGATTAAAAACAGAGGGTGTACGGCTGTACTGCGCCGAAACCGAGGTATATTTGGTTTAAAAAACCAAGCAATATGCAAAAACTGCAGCTTAAAACTCTGTGATCCATTGAACCAAAGTTGCATCCTACTTTAAACACGTTGCATACTCTTAAGCTTTCACCAAAACGGAGCTCAAAAGCACGCTATGGATGTTACTTGAACTGGCGACTCGATGTAGCGTTCCAGGTAGTCCTCAAGTAGTCATATAGTAAACAGTTGGCTTGAAAGGAACATGCAAAGCGACTTGTAGATGAGAATGCCCTTTGAACAGTGCTGTAGATACAACCTATGCCAGTCATACGAAATGTTCAAAAATCTTTGCTGACTTGTGTCATTGGCCTTACTCCGGCTTACTCTTTTGAACTTCATATTACCACTAGTTTGAGTATATATCAGGGCTAGAGGCTAGAGAGACACATTCAAAAACCAAAAAGAGCACCCAATTAATTGCCGACTGTGCTTCTCCGGGCTCTATCTAAAAATTTGTAGAAAATATAACAAATGCACTTCAAAATTTGTGATTTCTAAAATAAAAATGCGCTTGTGGTGGCTTCCCTTTGGATTCCTAAAAATGAGAACATTGATGATGATGATGACAGTGCCAGCCACAGCCTCTACCATCATCAACCGTTATCAGACCCTGGCACGTCTCAGCGGTATGGGGGCCTTCTTAGTTGCACCTGTGACCGGCGGAATTGTCGCCATGTAAATGGGTCTCTTGGGCTGACTTAGCTTCTCCACAGACTTGGCCCATTTGGGCAGCTGTCTGGACTTACTGGCCACCTGTGGCGAGGTGCTGGGCACATCTGCGCCAGCTGAACGCTTCATCTTGCGCACAGCAATGGGCACTTTCGTCTGCGAGATGGGCGTCAGCAGGGTGAAGTTCTTCAATAGATCTGGCTGGGGCGTTTTATCCCAGTGATCGCTGTGGGCGGGGCAAAAGCATTACTCTATAACCATGAACCAATGGACTTACTCTGGCATGCCCGAGGGCGGTATTACCACATCCAAAACATTGTCAATCAAGCGAGCCTTCAGCATGCGATCGTTTGTGGTGGTCGAGTGCATCGAGGGCGATGTGTTGATCTCAATGAGCCAAGGCTTGAGATTGTTATCAATGATGATGTCATAGCCGTAGACCTCGAAACAATGGCGATCATTGGACATGACGGGAGCCACAGCGTCCAGGGAGTGCCGTATGGTGTCGGTGATGCGGCGCCAGAGCAACTCCGAAACGCCCTCACCGCGCAGGCTGTCCAGGTAGAGCCAGAGATTCTGCATGGGCCACTTGCCGCCATGGATGGCGTTGTACTCTTGCTGCAAAGGGAGATTTTAGCAAGCCCACTCTCTGGTGACCCCGACGTGGGCTTACGTTTGTCTTCTGTATGCTGACATTGGTCAAGTGCATGAACACATTATCAATTTCCGTCTGATCATATTTCTCGGTGCAAAATCGGCAGAATCCCTCGTTGTACAGATACCCCTTCAGTGGATTGAAGTTGGTCACCAGCACATAAAGCCGCAAGTCAAATTTCTTGCCACCAATCAGCAACGGATTGTCTATATACTTGGAGATCACGCACGTATCCCGATTGAAGTGCGGATAAAAGGTTCTGGCGTCGTAGGCATATTTCTTCAACTTGGACAACTTGTTGACCAGGAAAATGCCCACACCCTGGGACTTGCTGCAGGGCTTCACAATCCAAGTGCAGCTGGGATTCTTGTGGAACTCCTCGACAAACAGATTATAGTCCGCCGGCAGTACAAACGTCATGGGTATAATATCCAAGTGCTTGTAGCGTGTGCCACCTATGCCCAGTTTCATGCTCAGCGGATGGGTGGAGGCCAGGGGATCACCCTTGCGCTCCAGATCCTTGCGATAGCGCTTAATGTTCTTGATGAGAAGATCTTTGCGCGACAACTCCACCGAATTGGGAAAGTGATTGATCATTCTGTGAGTACAGATTACATGCACACACAACTCTCTCTCTCTCTCTCTCTCTCTCTTTCGTTCTCTCTCAACTTACTGATCCGAACGCATGCGATATGGATGATCCACGCCAAAGATGTACCGACAATTTTGCGTGCAGGCCCAGTAAAAGTTCCATTCCCCATCAAACGAAGGCACCTGCAACCAGCCGCGCTTCTGAAAATTACTCACCAGCGCCGATTTCTCCCAATCGGTGCTATATAGCAGACATTTTTGTAATTTGGGCGGCCAGGGTCGTTTGATGGTCGGCGAAGCAAGCTTCAAATCCGAATGGCTGCACTGGCCGGGGGTCTGCTTCTTCGAGCGCCTGGAGAGCTTCTTCATTGTATTTGAGATTTCACCAATTTGGAATTTTGTTTGCGGGTCCGCCGAAACTGTTGTCTTATTAAACTGAGAATTTGGGGTTACTCCTTTTCTTGTTTTTATTGGGGAATTCAAGCGCTGGGGTACAATTAGCGGATAGGTCAAGGCCTACACAGAGCAGGGGTGGCACTTTTGAAATTTCCTTGTTTTAAATCTGAGCCAAATTGTTTGAGGCTCAGTGAAAGATTCAAGGCGAATCGCTGTGCATCGGCAGCGCCGAAAGGATAATTCACTGCCATTGCACAGCTGCGATATTATCCGCGGTCCGCACTCTACGAATCTCCAATACCAAGAAGTGCACCATGCAGTTTCTCAACCGAGCATAAATTTCAATCATAAAATTCAATAATCTGCAAGCGTTGTTCGTTTGTAAGTCGAATCATGGTTAAATTATTGACCCAACTGAACATGTTTGACAGTAACATGTGACACGAAAACAGCGGAGCTGCCAAAAACAGTGTTTGCCAAAAAGAAAGTTGCTTAAATAGCACCCTATAACTTGAACACAAACCTTTCACACTAAGAAACTGCAATGTCACCGATGGATTTTCGAGCGATTTGCAAACCAACCGAAGATAAAACCTCTCGAGATTTCCAGGAAACCCCTCTACCCCTCAGTTTAACCCTCGTAAAAAGAAGTTGACTGAACCTGGACCAACTCCAGTGAGGAGTCTCTACACTCAGAGAAAACAACGGCTAGCGGCGTTCTAAACCAAGCGGCATAGCATTTAAGCCGTTTTGTACTTAAAATTATAATAATGATTCGTGCTTGGGTGTACCCAAAAAGGAGTACGAAACATTCTACAGTCAATATAATTGGCTGCTAATATTATTGAAATGAGAATAAAACGTTCTTAAATCAATAACATTTTGTACTCAAAGTAAGATGAAGAATTCAAGAAAAACAAGTTCATAGTTCTAGTTGGATTAAGAAGACTCATAATGCTAGCTCCACAAGGCATACAACAGAAAATGCGAATCGTTTTTAAGCCACTTCGTTCTTTAAATTCCCAACTGGCTCTAACATTTTTGCCATGGAGTGATGATGAATTTCTGAACTACTGTAGCTCTCACTTGCTCTTTGGTTCAATACACAGACCTCGTTTAAGAAGCGCGAATAACTTTCGAATTGTAAGGGTCTAGCAACCAAGAACATTTTGTACTTGTTTGAAATACTCTTATTTTCTTTCTAGAATGATTTAAGGTTGGCTTTAGAAATTACTGGACTTTAAGAACGAACGTTTTCTACCTATTTTGAGAGTTACTCGGGCTTGACTTGAGACCATTATAAGCTATGAGTATAATCAAACAGATTCTAAAATAGTTCAAAATGTAGTAAATTTAACCCAAAAGAGTCGAAAATCAAGTACTCACCCTACTATAGACACCGATTGTACTTAATTCAAGTACAAAATACTTGGTTTTCTTTTCAGAGTGCATTAAGTATTGTGAGGAAAGAAGAATTTCGAAGTGCTGGATACAGACCTTTAAGTAAAATTCAATTTCGTAGTCTACGGAGTTGTTTATAGATGTATGACTCAGTCTTCCAGAACCAACAGGATAACAGAAGAAGTCGCTAGTCGTTTAATCAAACCGAAATTTTAGGTTCGGAACAGTTTTAGGTTCTGCTTTAATACAGGGTTGTCCATATTCGACGAACCCATCTGGCAACGCCATAACTTTTGACAGAGATGTCAGATCGCTTAATGACATACCGCGTTTGAAGCGTCAGTCCAAGCAGATTTTTACCATGGAACAATACACGCCACGCGAGCGCTCTGAAATAGTTGAAATTTACATTCAACAGAACAAGTCAATTGTGAAAACTCAACGTGCTTTTAAAAAATTACCATTTCACATTGAATGGGACCGTATATAAGCAAAATTGCCGTATTTACGCCACTGAAAATCCTCAGGAGATTCAAGAAGTGCCTCTTCATGACGAAAAAGTCACAGTTTGGTGCGGCGTTAGTGCGAAAACGGTCATTGGGCCGTTTTTCTTCCAAAATGAAAATGGCCATGCTGTTACCATCAACCAGGAGCGTTATCGCGACATGATGACCAATTTTGTGATGCCAATTATTCGTCGAAAGCGTATGAGGCAGTTCTGGTTTCAACAAGACGGCGCTCCACCGCACACAAGTCGCATAACAATCGATTTTCTGAAGAAATTGTTTCCGGGCCGTTTGATGTCGAAAAGTGGTGATTTGGACTGGCCACCGCGTTCGCCCGATTTGACGCCGCCTGACTTCTTCTTGTGGGGATATTTGAAGTCAAAGGTTTACGTTAACAAGCCAAGGACCGTAGAAGAGCTCAAGGACAACATTCGTGAAGAAATAGCCGCTATTCCGGCCGAAATGTTGGCGAAAACGATGGAAAATGCTGCAAAAAGGGCACAATACGCCATCAACGCCAGAGGCGGCCATTTGAGAGATATCATATTCAAAAATTGATGTAAACAAATCTACTTGGAACAAATTAAATGATTAAGATTGCCAACCGCCAAATTTTTATTTTTTTCTTTGATTTTTTTAAAAAAAACATGGGTCCGTCGAATATGGGCAACCCTGTACATTAAGGTATTCAAGGTATGGTATTAAGGTATTTAGGTATGGTTTAAGGTTCGGTTCACAATAACATGAAAGTCGAAGTTCAGTTTAAAACCGGCTTGCAGCCCTGGCGAAAACTCATGAAATGAATGGAACAGGGTATTTTGGAGACGGGACACTCGACAACAGCGGCCCCACTTGTCTTTTTACAGATTTGTCCCTCATATTTGAACGATATGATTTGGCTGTGCGATGCACAATTTCAGTGTTTAACTTAGCTTCTAATTCAAAATGTTATGTTTGCTTTCGAAGCTCTGCCCTCAAGTACCCTTAATTGTTCAATAAATTAGTTGGTCCTTGTCTTTCGGGAAAGTTTGTGAGTGGCTTTGGTAAAATTTCCATATTTCATTGCGCAAATCCTTGGGCAAACCCCAGCTTCAGCTATTTCAGATTATTGAACAAAATCTCTCCCAATTCGATCTGACTTTTCCCTGTAAAGAATGCAGCCTGAAGACAGATATTTCCGCATCACATAACTAATGACTGTTCCACTGTGTCATCCGGCTAAGATCCCCTTGCATAATAACCAAAGCGAAAGTGTTAATTCGTTTTAAAGTTTACCCCTGGCCCGGGGCACAATACTTAACCATGATTCTGGTTCTGGGTAATTCTCCCATAGCCACAAAAGCTAAGTAAATTGACTTTGACATAAATTGTTTGGATGTTTAAGTTGGGTTTTGGCTCATTGAGTAATTTCACACGTTGGACCCGGGCCAGGCCGAATGTGGCTGGGAACAATAACTGGCCATTGTGGGGTGGCTGGTATAAATGTACGCCGGCGGTCACCAAAGTTCAACAGTCAGTGAAGCGAAGGCATCGTGGTTAGTTGGATATCATCATCATCTACCTCAACAACAACAAGAATAACAACATCAACATGAAGATCTATGGATTAGTTGTGTTGGTGTGCACGATGACACTTTTCAGAACCGGAGAGGCCACATTTGGCAAGCTGAATCTGCTGCTGGGTGGAGCTAGTGCTGGTGCCGGCTATGGAGCTGGAGGCTATGGCTCTGGTTATGGCTACGGTTCGGGCTATGGTTCGGGCTATGGTTACGGTGGCGGCTACGGCTCTGGCTATGGCTATGGCGGTGAAAATGTGGTCAAAGTGATTAAGGTGTCGGTGGTGCCTGGTGGTGGTTACGGCGGCGGTTATGGCGGTGGTTATGGCGGAGGTTTCGGTGGAGGATACGGAGGAGGCTACAGTACCGGCTTTGTGGGCGCAGCTCCGGCCATTTCCACCTCCTCCATAGTCACACCCGTGGTTACTTCCGTCTCTGCCCCCGTGGCAGCACCTGTGCTGAGTGGCGGCTTTGTGGGCAGCTTTGGTGCTGGCAGCTATGGCAGTGGATTGGGCGGCTTTGGCGCTGGCAGTGGATTGGGCGGCTTCGGTCTTGGTGGTGTGGGAGCTGCCTTACCTGCTTCATATGGCTTCGGAGGCGGCTATGGTGCCGGTGGTGGCTTTGGCTTGGGCTTTGGTGGTGGTCCCACAGCTCTGGGTCTGGGCCCCGGTCTATGCTAGTCGAACGAATGCGAATTAATTGTTATTCTCCTTCTTTTTTTTTTTTGCTAATTGTAATAAACGAAATGTAATTAAATGTAATAAATATACGAGAATTATTTTCTAATCAATCAAAACTTTTTGACTCTATAGGAACCCTACTTGCAGTCCCAAAAGTGTTACGAACGCAGGACTTGCTTGTAAAACTCTAACGATGAACGATGCCTCCTTATGATGCTGTCCCTCCTGATATTCATCTCACAAGGCATGATTTTCGCGTTGCGCAGTGGATTTCGACGAAGTCTATCTTTCACGGCATTAATGGCTTATGGCTTTCGCATAGTGCGCGGACGTCCGGATTTTGCGCGGTCATTTATTCCATTATTTCCCGGTAATAAGAGTAAAGGAACGATTTAAGGGAGAAAAGAGAGAGATCTCTTGAGAGCAGATGACAAAGATCATTATAGTCTTGACATAAAACTCAAAAGCTAATGTTCTGGGCATAATCAGTTGTGAATCAAAACAAGATTAAGGCTAAATAGTTTCTAGTTGTCCCAGAAGGAACAAAGAAGTTAAGGCGGCAAAAGAGTTCAGAACTTACAAAGAAAAGAAACACCTGAGACTGACCTACGCTTTGTGAGTAAGTTCCCTGGTTAGGGTCCCTGCTGAAGCTACGAAGGGCAAAAAGCAAGAATAGCTTCTAAACTGATTCAATACGATTAATATGAAACATATGGTTGAGCCGATGACAGTAGCTTTGTGGTGTAGGTCCAAGTACATCATTCGCCTAAGTAATAGAGGGGAAATGGGGTTTAAAACTTTATTTGGGATCAAAACAGCTCCCTCCTGTGGAGTGGCTTTCATTGTTTTTCATCTTACTTTACCTGAACAGAGATCAGAGTTGATTACTCGACTGCTTTGCATGTTCCCGAGCCAATTTTAGCAAGAGCTGATACAAGTTTCTCCCCTTAGGATGGTTTATTCTAGATCCTAGAAATGTTTGTTGAAATTTTAAAAATAATAGTCCAGCAGAGTTGACTCATTTACGGATGAATGAAGCACCAATTCAAGCATTTTTGGCTCTGGTAAGATCTGTTTAGACATTTGGAAAAAGCTTTGGACTGACTAAAATGAAGCTACCAAATTGTGTCTCGGACAAAAGATACTTCCAGGAATAATTCTTGGAATTAATGAAAGACATCACAAAACCATTGAACTTAAATATTCCATTAATAAATTCATTATACGCTTGCCCAGAAGTTTGCAACGCATAGAAATATTCATTTCCGACCCCATAAACTATATATATTCTTGATCAGGGTGACGAGCTGAGTCGATTGAGCTTTGTCCGTTCGTCTGTTCGCCTGTCTGTCTCTCTAGTCTCTCAGTTTTGAAGCTATCAAGCTGAAATATTGCACAGAGTCTTCTTTTTGCTGCACACTACTAATATGTCGGAACCGACCGGATCGGATGACTATATCTCATAGCCTCCATAGGAACAATCGGTCGGAAAACTAGTTTTAGTGTGAAAAACTTTTTTCTTTTCAAAGAAAACATCTCCAAACTTTGTAATCGTAGGTTTTCTATGTTTTTTTATAATTCTACCTAGATTTATTAAAATCGGACAACTATATGGTATAGCTGCCATACAAAAGATAGGTCTGAAAAACAGTCTTAGTTAGAAAAACTTTTTTGTTTTTAATGGTAGCCTACTGCAATTTTGTATTTGTTTGTTTCACATGCTTTTATATAATTCTACAAGTTTTTGTTCAAATCGGATGACTATATCATATCAGCTCCCATACGAACGATCGGTCGGAAAATGGGAAAAAGAGTATTTTATGAAAATATGAAAGCGAGAAGAACTCTCAAGTTCTTTTCTTTTAAACGCCTTTGCGATAACTCGCCTGCTCCGGTAAATGAAATGCTTCTCCCGTTGCGGTGCCATTGGAGAGAAGAAAACTTCTTTCTTATCCATCTTTTTACATCTGAAACTGCTCCCTGTTGGTGGGTACGTTCATCTCCCAAAATTGGTCAAACCTTTTCTAGGAATAAGTTGTATTGCAAGAAGGTTGTATACCCATCAATGAAAGTGGGCAACCGAACTCTGTGACTCGGACTTGTTAAGTTGTGCTTCCCCTAAGTTGAGTTTCCTCCTGCCTGCTCCATTTCATTAAGCTTTCGTCCCTATAATTATTAAGTAATTTCATACTCTGCACCAGAAGAACATAAAGTATATTCGTCTAACATCTTTTTAGACCAATGCAAAGTTCAAATCCCTAGCAATAGAAGATACAACTTTATCCACGGTAGGTGCCAAAAACTTCAAGAAAAATGATTAGGATTTTGCACAAGTGTTCTGAGTTTTATCATTCTGATTAGTTTCACGCTAAGACATACCAAACCTTCCACTCCCTTTGCCATTCATGCACCTCTGTCCAACCCACTTCGACTTGTAACCATCAAATTGTATAGAAATTGCCCAACTTCTTAAATGCCACGTGTAATTGATGGATTGCCAAATCTATTTGGGTTTCGCACCTAATCGAATCAACCTCCCCCCTCCCCAGGCCCCCTCCCAGCACCACACGACCTTCGCTGTTTGGTCGTGCGATGCCCAATGAAAATAAGAGTAAGTAACAAGTATTTGTGGTTCCGTACAATGCCCGGTAGTTGGGCTCGAAATGGTGGGGCCCCACTGTTGACACATTTACTTAGCCTTTTTGGTAAGACTCCACTTCTGGCAATGGTAATGAAGTGCCAAAACCACAGCCAAAGTCAAAGTCAGACGCCAAGCCCAAAACCCAAAGAATGTTCGTACGCCGGTTGGTTGCATAAAAATCTCTCAAAATGTGTGAAATGTGTGAATTGGCTATGATTTAATATTTGAGCAAGAGAAAGGGCAGAGGAGGAGGCGGACAAGAGATGCTCAACCGACGACTTAGCATAAATTATGGCAAATAAAGGGATAGGGATGTATTCTAAGTCATAAAACCAAACCAGTCTGGAATCGAGTCTGGTTCGATTTACATACGGGCTTATGTGTAATATTTCTGGCGTTAAATCGCGCCCTTTGGCGACTAAGTATGCCAAGCGTGGACAAGTTCCATATGTAAATATGTGTGCGTACAATTAGGTGTATAGTTTTGTTTTTTAACATTTGCTCGGTTAGCACATCATTGAGATGGAGAGCCATCGGCCCAGAGACTACGTGTAGCCATGCACAAGATTTTTTGACTGGATTGAACGACAAAACGAGTGTGTACCAAATGGTCGAACACTGACAAAAATATGGAGTAAGATTGCATGTTGTATCACTGAACCGAAGCTGGAGTCACTCCACAGTACATACAAATAAGAGTAAGTTGGATGCCTATACTCTTGTTGTCGTACTAGTACTTCTGTGACTGAGTATCTTGAATCTGCTTTGACTGCGAAGTCGGTGGTTGCAATCGTCTTGAGCACGAGCAGAGCAAACACTGCATTCAATTTGTTGCAGTCTTTTTTGTTGGTGTAGCGGGTTCTGTGGGTAAGAGAATGGGTTAAGAGCGAAGCGTTTGAAAGAACTGAAGGAGATAGAGATAGAGTGGGATCAAGATGGGTTCGAGTTTGCTGCTTGTGCTGGTTGAGTCCAAGGATGATGTATTGTGAACAGATGCGCTCTGTCGTGCTGGGTTTGTACGCATTTGGGACACACATCTATAACTGCCTGGTTGATCCTTGCCAGATAAGTGTTTAGCGAGGCCGAGTACCTCAAGCAGAGTTGTGACAAAATGGTTCGAGTGCTTCTGGGCAGAGATTTTTCGGCTTCGCTGATTGTCGGAGGCCCTCTTCCCAGGACGATGTTTGGAGCAAGGTGGCTAATGGTTTCGGCGACGGTAGTGCTATATATGCATCTCGTGCTAGCAGTGCATCTGCAGCTGATTTAGTGGTAGAGTTGCCCAAGTGCTCAAGGACATCTGGCAGATGTATCCATAGGTTGTTGTTGTAGCGAGTTCTGTGGATTAGAGTAAGAGTACGCATTTTGTTGAGAGAGGGATAGCGAGAGAAAGGTTAGAAAGAGTTGTTTGAAAGGAGAGTGGGGGAGATAGAGTAAGTGGGTTAAGATGGGTTCGAGTCGGTGGTGCCCAGGTCCTGTCCCAGGAAGGTTGCTGCTTGGACAGGGTGTGTCCAGAGGTGTTGTGTGTTTAGGTGTGTGGGGTCGGCTGGGCAGTTAAAAAGGTGTGTCGTGTCGTGAGGGGTTTGTCCGCATTTAGGGCACTCATCAACTACTGCAGGGTTGATCCTGGACAGGTAGCTATTTAGCGATGCCGAGTATCCCGAGCGGAGCTGCGCCAAGGTGGTCCGGGTGCCTCTGGCAGGGATTTCTCAGCCTCCCAGGACCACGTTTGGGGCAAGGCGGCTAATAGCTTCCGATACTGTTTTGCAGTGGATTTCCTCCCTCACTAGGCACGCGTCTGTAGCAGTAATAGTGGTGGAGTTTCCAAAGTGGGCAAGGACGTCAGGCAGGTGTATCCTTAGGTCCTGTCTGCTAGTGCGTGGGGGCAGGGGGACCATCAGGGCATGATGGCTTGGGTGTTCGGCCATCAGACCATTTGCGACGAATTGCTTGGACAACATATTGCAGTGGTCACGGACGTTCAGCATGCGGGTTTCTTCGTGGAGGTGATCGGCATGGGTCATAGTGTGACATCCGGTAATGGTGCGGAGAGCAGCATTTTGGGCACGCTGGAGATTTCCTGGAGGTTTCTGCTTGTCAGATATGCCGAGACTGTTGGGAGGTAGGAGTTTAAACTCTCAACTACCTTATTGTAGTCCCTATCCGATCCGAGGATGGTGCAGTCATCAGCATAACTGACAAGTTTGAGTTCCGGAGGTGGTGGTGGTAGTCCTGAAATATAGAAGTTGAAGAGGAGTGGGGAGAGAACTCCACCTTGGTGGACTCCTTGCATCAGCCTTCTATATTTGGACTTGGAGTCGCGGAACTCGACAAAGGCCTGGCGACCTGTCAGGTAGTTTGCTACCCAGCGCTTGATTGTGTTCGGGAGCGCTGTTCCTTCGATGTCCTTGAGTAGGATGGCATGGTTAACCGTGTCGAAGGCTTTTGACAGGTCTAGGGCAACCAGGACTGTGCGCTTGTGGGGGCTGGGGGAGTTAAGCCCATCTGCGATGGCGGTGGTAATCTCGCAGAGCGCTGTGCTGGTGCTACGGCCTTTCCTGAAACCATGTTGGTGGTCGGCCAGAGGGAGATAGTCCTGCAAAATAGGGATCCATAGGTCGTGTCTGCTGGTTCGTGGCGGCAATGGGACTTGGAGGGCCAAGCTGTTGGCTAAGAACTGCTACTGGATAACATGTAGCAGTGCTCCTAGACACCAAGGCTGCGGGTTTTTATACTCTGTACCGAAGGTACATAGAGTATTATAAGTTTGTGGAAAAGTATGTAACATCCAGAAGACCCCATAAAGTATATATATTCTTGATCAGCATCAACAGCCGAGTCGATATAGCCATGTCCGTCTGTCCGTCCGTCCGTCCGTCCGTCTGTCTGTCTGTCCGTATGAACGCACAGATCTCAGAGATGGTAAGAGATAGAGGTTTGACGTGTATGGGACATATGCTTCTTATGTCTGCAGGCAGATCAAGTTTATTTTCAATTTTGGCAACGCCCCCTCCCGCCCCCGCAATTTAGAAAAAACGTCATATCTCCCACAGTTTTGAAGATAAATGGCTTGTTCCTTCTGGACATATTTAGTTATTAGAATAACTTATCGATCCGCCAAAGAAATGAAGAAGATCGAATGAACGGTTTTCGAGTTATGATCAAAAGACAAAATTTCTTGGTACAGAGTATGTTATAGTCGGGCTTGACCGACTTTCTTTCTTGTTTCTGATGCAGATGGTCTACATGAGTCATGGTGTGAGATTCACCCATTTCACTGCCTGAACTAAGAAAGTGAACACCCAACTCTACGTCACTGTGGATGGAGGCACAATTCCCACGGAGAGACGTATGAACACAGACCGCAAAGTCAGAGAAAGAAACAGGACGCTCAAGGCCAGCTCTGGAAGCTCCTGAGAAAGGAGAAAGAAATACCGCTGGAGCAATGTTTTCTGCAGCTAGCAGATTATGAGAGCTGTAGTATTTTGTTAAACCATTTTTTGAAAGTCGTTAATAACGCAAATCGTTCCAATCGTGGGTAAACGGATTATTATGCCATGAAGTGTATAAGGCATAAGGTAAACATTTGCCCTGGAAGCAAAGCTTACTAAGATAGCCGAATTTCTTGAAAGAGCATGAAGGCCTACTTCTGTTTGTATGTTTGTATGTTTGCATGTTTGTACGTTTGCATGTTTGTACGTTTGCATGTTTGCATGTTTGCATGTTTGCATGTTTGTATGTTTGCATGTTTGCATGTTTGTATGTTTGCATGTTTGCATGTTTGCATGTTTGCATGTTTGCATGTTTGTATGTTTGCATGTTTGTACGTTTGCATGTTTGCATGTTTGCATGTTTGCATGTTTGTATGTTTGCATGTTTGCATGTTTGCAGGTTTGCATGTTTGCATGATTGTATGTTTGCATGTTTGCATGTTTGCATGTACCTGAGTTTATTGCCCTTTATCGATAACCGAAAATCTTTCTAAAAATTTCTCTCAGTGTGCGGGCATAAGCATTTTGGGGAATTACCTGCGATTTTGGCTGCTGCTGCTGCTGCTGCTTAACCGAAAACTGTTTGCCCAGAGATGCGAGAAAATATCTCACTTGATGGTTAAGTAGTTGAGTTGACAGACGACATGGACAACCACTCACGGATGGATGGGTGGACCCGCCTTAGTTTTTTGTGATCTGTGTGGCTTGGCCCATAAGTAACTATTTATGAATTAAGCAAATAGCCGGCTGCCGCTGGCGCTGCCGCCGCTCAGCTGGGAGCTGGGAGCATAGATTAGAACTACACACACACGCACGCACACACGCACAGCCGGACACCTGGAGAGGCAGCGGCTTGGCGGCCTATAAATTTGTGCGTTTTGGCAATTTGGGACATCAGTTGAGTTTTGTTTAAGGAACCACAAGCACCAGTAACCAAGAGAAGATGAAGCTGTACATTTGTGTGGTAGTGGCCATGTTGGCTCTGGCGGCACCAGCTCAGGCTTTGCTGGGAGCCAAGTTGGCTCTGTTGAAGGCTTTGGGTGGTGGCGGTCTGGGAGGAGGCGGCGGCGGCGGTGGCGGCGGCGGCGGCTATGGTGGCGGCTATGGTAGCGGTGGCTACTCGGGTGGCTATAACCAGGGATATTACTCACAGCCGAGTCGTCCCGTGTACAATGGCGGCTACAGCAGCGGTGGAAGCAGCTATGGCAGCGGATACGGCAGTGGATACGGCGGCGGTTCCGGTTATAGCGGTGGATATGGCGGCAACTATGGCGGTAGCTATGGCGGTGGTTATGGCGGTGGCCAGAGCGAGCAGGTGGTAAAAATCATCAAAGTGGTGGAGCAGCCCTCGTACTCTTATGGTCGCTCTGGTGGCTATGGAGGCGGTTATGGCGGCGGCTACTCCTCTGGCAGCTATGCCAGTTCCAGTGCCAGCTCCAGTGCCTCTAGCTCGGCTCAGGTGGCGCCAGCGGTTACCTACTCTGCTCCCGTGACCTACTCTGCCCCAGCACCTGCACCCATTACCTACTCTGCCCCAGCACCTGCACCCATTACCTACTCTGCTCCAGCTCCCGCGCCCGTGACCTACTCTGCCCCAGCACCTGCTCCCATTACCTACTCTGCCCCTGCACCCGCTCCAGTTTCAGTCAGCTACAGCGCACCGGCTCCAGCTCCGGCCCCTATCACCTACTCTGTGCCAGCTCCTGCTCCGGTTTCATATACCTTGCCTGCCCCTCAGCAAGTGATCCGTTTGAATTCAGTTCCTGCTCCTCAACCCATCACCTACTCGGCACCCGCACCAGTTTCGTACCCAGTGGTGGCTCCCGCTCCTCAGCCCGTGGTGCGCTACACACAACCCGCGCCCCAGCCCGTGGTGCGCTACACACAACCCGCACCCCAGCCCTTGGTACGCTATGTACAGCCCGTACCCGTCCCCGCACCCGCTCCCATCCCAGTTCCGGTGCCCCAGTCTATTCCACAGAGCCAGCAATATGTCAAGACCATCAAATTGATTGTGGATGAGGGTAATAGTGGTGAGAGCCATGTGCCTGCACCCATCTACGGAGCTCTCGCGCCAGTGGCCACCTCCTACTCCTCCTCCTCGGGATCCTCCTCCTCGGGCTGGAATGGTGGCTACAATGAGGGCTACAATGGCTACAACGGTGGCTGGAAGAGCGGCGGCATCTGGGAGAAACTGGCCTCGGGCTGTTAAGCGGTTCCTTGTTCGACTCAACTGTAATCCTCCTACGACCTCAACCTAACCTAACTTTACTCAACTTTATTACTTTTTTTTTTGCTAGTTCTAAATCGATTTATTATAATTTTTTTTGTTGCTTTTGTCGATCCAAAAAGTCTGTATATATATAAATATATTTCCACCCAAATAAAATGTAATGAACACCCAAACGACTTGACCTTACGTAAACATTAGGGGGATTATGCAACCTCACAGAACGTGAAGAATCGTTGGCTTTTGTTCGGTAACTTTTTTTAGGGTTTTTGGGTTTTTTCTGTTTGTCAGCCCAAGGTTCCCAGTTGCCATTGTGGTGGTTAGTGGTGGTTCTAAGTCCAAAAAGTTAACACCTTAATGCTAACTGTGAACGCATCGGCTGGAAATACTAATTCCGGTTCAGAGGAAGCCCAAATGCTGAGATGACGAAACGTGTTAAGACAAAAGAACAGTTGGCAGTTGCGTCTGGGAGCTGCGATCTGAGTTGAGTGCTTATTGAGTGGTTAACTTGGCAGATTAAAGCTATTTGGCAAAACAAGATCTACATTATTGTGGCTCCAGTATCGCGGATTGGAGTGTTCCCAAAAGCTTTGCTAAAGAATGTTGATACCTTGAAAGTGATAAGCCTAATGAAAAACAGCGGGCTAACTCAAGAAAGTTGAATACAAATGGGATAAACCTGGTAAAATTTTTCTGGTCTTGTCTTTGGTTTAGTGTTTAAACTTTAAAGAAACCTATCAAAGTGTAATTAACCAAAGTTTGGGGTGTTTTAGGCAGTCGTAAGGCTTCCTTCTCCGAATTCCTATTATCGAAGTACGCAAGGGTACCCCTAAACAGTTCTGGATCTGGATTATCTTCGGATGGTTCAAGAATTCATTCTGCATATTTCATTATTAACGAGAGCGTAAGTTAAAGACGGCCCTGCCCGACTTCGAAATACCCGTTACTCAAGGCAATTAGTGTTTAGTAACCTCATGCGGCCCAGATAAGTATGCAACGTTTTTTTAACTCTGCCATTTATTATCCGATCTTGATGAAAATTTGTGAGACTATACATATTGGCCACATGCACTATACTGCAAAATCTGAGCTCGATAGCTTACAAATTGTCTGCCTGCAGACAATACTAGCTTATGTCTAAAATTTGGTTGCTCTAGCTCTTCTAGTCTCTGAGATCTAGGTGTTCATACAGACGGACGGACGGACGGACATGGCTATATCGACTCGGCTGTTGATGCTGATGAAGAATATATATACTTTCTGATATCGCAGATGCTTCCTTCTGCCTGTTACTTACATTTGCATATAGTATGTATACCCTTTTCACTCTACGAGTAACGGGTATAAAAGTTACGTTCACACTGTTTTCGTTGTATAAAGATTCAAGACCTCTGGTGATCAGGAGCAAGATCTGCCCGGCAGTTCGAAACGGCTTAAAAGTCTAAGATTAGGTCCTTGGGCTGGATTTAAAGATCGTTGAGACATTTCGAGCTTGATTAGCTTTCTTAATTGTTTCTATAGTACTGAAAAGTACTGATGGGACATTTTAAAGCATATTAAATGGCTGTATTGCTAAAAGTTTGATCGATTCAGCTTATGTCTATCTCAAATCAGACTATTCCTCGCGTTTTTATCCGTAAGATGAGAACTCGGCCCTAAGTCCATGGATTTTAGATCAATTCTATTCTCAGTAAGCTTATGTTAAATTGCAATAAATTCACATATAACCAAACTTAATGATCCACTCTTATCGCTGCACGGTGGTCATGCTCAATTACCGTGCCCCAAGTTCAGACGTTAAGAGATGTCAACCGATTCCAGCCCCGATGGGCGTTCAGCCAAGACATTGCACTTCCGTTCAGACTGCTGGCATATAAATACGCAACTTCCATCCACTCCATAACCGTTGACAGCCGTTGACAAAATGCCAAAGCTTGCCACCCGTTTGGCCATTATTTGGCTGGCACTCAACCTGGCCGCCGGTAGGGAGGAGAAGGAGGCACCAATAAAGCAGCCCTCGAAGCGCGGTCACAACAGTGCGTATGCTTAATAAATGTACAATTTTCTCTATTTACTGTACACAGTTTATCATTTTTAGCCTATGGTCCATCCATTCATATCAGTTCTGGTGTGCTACAGCTAGAGATTCCAGATGAGCAAACCCAATTGCTTTTGCTACCCCACACCAACTCGATGACACCTTCGGCTTCGCCTTGGCCACACATCTATTTGGAGGAGCTGCCGGTGTCGGATGCACACGAGCCAAGCGTTATGATAAGCGGCAATTTGGACTTTCCGCATCTACAATTCAATGAGCTGGCACAGCGGCAGCTGCCAACAAAGTACGCTCAGTCCTATGGACGTTGAGAAATGTTAGAAAGTTAAGACAAAATAAACTCTGCTGTCACCTTCTACCAAATGCGAGGTTGAGAATTAACCATACAGATTTGATGCAGTCACACACTGCATATATTTGTTTTTGCAGTCGTCTCGTCTCTCTTGCTTTTCGTTCAAAATGAAGCAAAGTCAGATGTAACACCAAGATCTACTTTAACTTCATATTAAGTAAAGCAGTTCCCGCGGTTTTTTGAATTTTTGTAAAAGTTTTGTTGTTTTTTTTTTGCTGTGTTTTTGGAACGTAATTAGATGAGGTTCAGGTCAACCTTAGACAACTTCCGCACTGCGTATTGCTGGGCGTATAATTTCCAGGATTCGCCTGCTTGCCATACGGTTCGGCCGCACTAACATCCACATAGAAAAGGCCCAAAGTCCCCGAACTAGCTGCCTGGCCCATATAAACACTTCCATTCTCATTTTGACAATTTTGACCATCCCACAGAAGATCTGCATATTGCATACAGCGCTTGGCCTCAAAGTTCCTCTCATTCGATGCATACACCGACTCCACGTAGTAGTCCACGGCCCGTCCATGCGAGCAGTCAATTGTGCCGAGACCAAAACAACCCGACTTAAACGGCCTCAGACCCTCCACAAAGAAATCTGCATCACCCTCACGCCGGGGTGTGCCCAAAATGCCGGGATTTGTGTGTATGATATCCACAAACTTGGCATCTCCACTGCGCACGCCTAGCAAACTGTTGCCGTCATAGAAACAGGGATTGGCGGGATCCAGGCCCGTGACGCGGCTGAGAATGTCCCCGCCGGTTAGGGCCTTGAAGTGGCGACCCGTCGAACCGGCTATCTGAGCACCCAGGCTGTGGCCCACCAAATGCAGCCGGTTGGTTATATAGTTGCGATCCAGTTTAACTAAAGCCTTGGCCACATAGGCACCAATGGCATCCGTATTGAGTGCCGACCAGGTGTACAGGGTATCGATGAAGTTGGCTGCATCTAGCACCTAATTGGAAACAGGAAGTCATGGGATTGTTATTTACTGACAGTTTTCATAAATAATATAAAAGGGTGCCTCATTTGCTTACAGCTGAGCAGAGAAAGCAGCTTTGAAAGCATAATTAAGACTTTATCTTAACTCAAAGTGTGGAGTAGCTATGAAATGAATTAGCTTACGGTGAGATGGGTGCCTCATTTGCCCATAGACAATCTTTAAGTAAGAAATATCCATAGCAAGCCTTAGTTAGCGACCAGTTAGGTGCCTTTATTGTTCAAATACTTTGATGAAGCTTGAGATGAGAAATAGCTTTGTTAGCTAACGAGATGGGTGCCTCGTTTAACAACTGGCGACAATAGAATGAGCATTTAGATTCCGCTTGTGATAAGAAACATCCATTGCATAACTTAGTTAGAGGCCAGATGGGTGCCTTTTTTTGTGATCAATTGAATTAAAATTGAAAAATAACCAGATGGGTGCCTCATTTTACAACAGACGACCGCAGAATGAGCACTAAAATTCAGCATGTAGTAAGATATATTCATCGTATAACTTAGTGAACGGCCAGATGGGTGCCTTTTTGGTTTAAGGAATTTGACTTGGACCGATGTGGATAATGTCTAAGGAATGCCAAAGCTTACGGCGTGATGGGTGCCTCATTTAACTATGGCTAACGACCAGATGGGTGCCTTTCTGGTTCGGGGAACTTGACTTGGACCGATGTGGATAATGTCTAAGGAATGTCTAAGCTCAATGCGTGATGGGTGCCTCATTTAACAATGCACAAACACAAAATAAGCGCTTAAACTTAGATTTTGCTAAGAACTATCCATAGTAAAACTCATTTAACTGCCAGATGGGCGCTGACTTACAGCAACTCTCTTCAAAACTCACCACAAAATTGGTATCATTGCGACAATTGTGGGCTTTGGCCATGGATCCAGTGCTCGAGTCGTTGATCGTTGACTTCCAGCCGGTAATAAAGATAACCAATGGCCAATCCTGCTCGAATCCAGGCAAATTCCACAACTCTTCCGCTCGCCTCAGCGGTATGCTGACATTTCCACATGAATCTTTGTGCAAGACCAAACTCATTTGTGACATATCCGGCACAATCTTCGACTGCACTATACCCAGATCCACAATTGTGCTGCAAATATAGTTCAGAGCCGAGAAGCTAATATCAAGGGGTACACCAATCACCAGCTGTTGCAGTTGACTCTGCAGCAAGTCCAACAGATCTTGAAAGTCAAGCGGGGAAGCCTGACCAGCGGCCACGAACAGCCAGCCCAGTGACAGCAAGAGCATCATGGGCTTCATGGCTATTTATCTAGAACTAAGTACAGTTCAATTAGCCATCCACTCTTTTATAGCCAAGGCCAGGGCGAATTGCGATTCAGAATGGAGCTCTATCAGCTGTTGCTCCAGTTTCAACTGGGCACACGTGCCCCAGCTACTTAATGCCCAAAATGCTTACCCAACCAAATAACTTTCCACCCCGGCAAGCGAGCAGGAGAGGTGCATGCACACACAGACATTGCCAATTGCATATTTGGGTTAGGAAATTGGTGATGATGCCAAAAAAGCCAACTAATAACTAACTAGCCAACAAACTAACTAACTAACCGTATTCGTGTTCGCCCTCCTCCCACCTGAATAATGGTGGTAATGGTGGTGGGTTTTTGGGGAGCAGCAGCAGCAGCAGCGGAGCCAGCGATTATTACATTGGCCATTTGTGGATTTGTGTGGCCCATTGGCCGCTTGACTTGCTTTTGGCACACTACACAAACGAACGAACAGCGGCTGAACGGCAACCAGGTGAAGAATGGTCATCGAAATTGGTAGTTGGATTCAAAGATTGATTTCTGAAAAGTATTTAAAGTAAGTTGAAGTGAGAGTTAAGTTAAATTATACACATAGCCAGGCATTTCCATCCCAACTGCACTTTACACCTGCAAATACATGAATAATTTAACTTTTTAAGCACAGTCACACAATAGTTCCCCCTTTACAGGTACAATTATACAAGTAATTGTTAAAGTAATTAGAGTAATAGTGGTTACAAATTACAGCTACGATTGCTAAAAATATTACAATAGCTCGTGATTATTGTACTTAAAAGTAATTAAATTCGGAAAGTAATGATTACAATACTGCTCTGATTCTGTCTTAATATACAGCTAGATGCTTGGAAACTTTGAATGTGAGTTGGTCGGTCAGAAACTCGGAAGAGAACTTAAATAGCCTAATTCTTATGCACCTACTCATATATTTTTGTTCGATATCTTGTTTGAGTAACTTCTATGAGATATCAGACAGGTAAAACTACAGCTTTTCAGATTAAAATACATGGGCAGATTGACAGAGTTCTCACAACATACTTATTTATATGTCAACAGTCAACTGGCACTGCTTCTTTCAGGTGTTCACACTTGTATGGAAGTAACTGACACCAAAAATATGACAATCAACCTGTCAGTGTGTCTGAAATTCAACTAAAGGACCTCGAAATTAACAATATTAAATCGATGCATAACTTTATTGCTTCGTTTGACGCAGCTCAAGGATTTCCTTAAAACTTTGAAAAAACTATTATCAAAAAGAAGATAAAAGTGCGGCATATGTTGTAAGATTGTATATTACTTTCACCCAGCCAAAATCCCATAATTGATTAAAGTTAACTAGAAAGTTTATCTATACATATATATAAAATTGAAAGTATGTTTGTATATTTGTTCCTTATGGGCGTCTAAACCGCTGAACCGATCTTCACAAATTTTTCACAGTATGTTCATGTCGATCAGGAAATTGTCATAGGCTATGTCTCATGTCTGTGACTTGGTCCAAAAACCGCGAAAATTGAAAAACTAAACCGTTCATCCGATTGCGAAGAAACTTTGGAGAATGGTTAAGTGCTTGCCCGGGAAGGCCTCTAAGTTGAAGAAGTGGGCGGAAAATGGTCCAAAAACCGCGAAATTTGCAAAATTCAACCGTTCATCCGATTGAAACATTGGGGATTGGTTAAATGCTTGCCGGGGGAAATGGACCAAAAACCGCGAAATTTTGCAAAAAATTGTACCGATCATCCGATTGCGATGAAATTTTACGGAATGGTTGGAAGCGCAAATTTCTAAATTTCTAAAATAATCATATGAATATCCATGAAAGCGCTTAAAGCTTAGATTAAAATCCAGCCGTGGGTAAATGGACGATGCAGATTGAACGGCTGAATTTTGATATTTTGCATTTGAGCTTATATTATTATGAAGATTTCATAGGAGGTGTATACCAAACTGTCAAAAAAGCCGCGAAACTAGCAAAGTTGCAGTTAAAACTTTCATTTTCTCACAATGCAAAGGACCCGGGCGACGCCGGGTATTCAGCTAGTACTCAATAAGCTCGAATATTATATTGAAAATCTTAAGACCATAAACTTCTATCAATCAAATGAATGATTGTTCAAATGTTCAAGTAAGTTCCAATTAACATACATATTTCTAAAATTGGCAAATAACAAAGATATGCCTTCCCTGTCCTAGTTTCAGAACCTCCTGAACCTGCTCCTTGAACCCGAACCCATCAAGCATACTTCACCGTGTAAGTCCAGTCTTACAAGATAGTCATATTTCTGGAAGCGATTTAAATTTCATCGATCAGCTGTTTCAGCTGCTCCATACTAAATCTTCAGTATGCCCAGATTAACTGAGGAATTCAGGTTCATACTAAAAGATGTACTAAAATCAGCTTTGGGACTGATGTAGATTTAGATTTGAGACTGAGTGATAATGGAGCGCTGGGAATTTGATGAACACGGTGAACAAAAAGGAGTTTTGGTTTACTAAGATTAGAATCAATCTGATCTTTTAATTCGATTATTAAGCGTCAATTGTCCTGACTGATCATGCTTGCCTTTCGGCAGAGATTACTGCCATTGGTTTGGGGCTGTCGCGTTCTCACACCAAACTCACGTTCCTCGGCACTAAGCCACATACATTAGAGGGCAATTAGTATGCACCGTAATTGGATTCTATTCGCTGGTGGCACAGAAACAATGCCTTCTCATTCACAGCGCACTCAGACTTCGTCTTGAATCGCAAAAATAGTGTGGCAAATTGGTTTCGCACATTTGTTGTTGTGTTTCTTTTTGCTACACAAAATGGCAAATTGTTTGCTCTATGCGATATTTGCTGTTTGCTTATTAGTTGGCGGCCTTTTGCAATGTTGTGTGTGGGGAAGCCGAAACGCATCAAGTTTTGGGAGAGACGACGGCAGCGAACCCATTTCGGCTGGCTGGCGCTTTTAATTGCCGCACATAATTTGAAATTGTGCTTTGTTTTGCATGGGAATGGCGTCGGTGCGGCCGGTGGGGGTCACCCGATTGGTGCTACACCAATTCCAGTTTCTTGGTGCCATGTTGATCGACTCAATTAGTGGCCACTTGGCAATTGGATGCCAGAAATCAGCTTCCGCCTCTTGGGTTGAAAATATCAACAAAAGAGCAATGATGGGTAATGATGGGGCTGATGGGGCTGATGGGGCTGATGGGGAGGACGAGGATGGTGGCGGTTGCGCAACCTTTTCACCGAGAACGGGCCGACACAGCTCAGAAATATTACGTATACGCACCATTGCCGCAACAGGCGGGCACGAGCAACGTAATAATCACCGACCGAGAGCGTAAATGCAGCACAAAAATTATCTGCTCCGAAAAGCGCCAGCCGAACAACCAAGACAGACAGGCGGCAGGCAGGCAGATGTCCAATTGCAACATGCGCAACACATGGATGGCCCAGCCGAGCCACAACAGCCACAAGCTGGGAAATGCAGGAAAACTGCCTGCCAGAGCATATAAAATGCAACCGAGTCGCCGCAAAGAAATTAGTCGACTTCAAACATTTCGCCGCGACGGTTTTTGCAGAGAATCCCACAAATCACACAACATGTTCACCTGGCGTCTGTTGCTGGTCCTGGCTAGTCAGCTCTTGACTGGCTCCCAGGGTTCGCCCATTCCTGGCGACTTCGCGTCGGGCCTACACTCCGCTGGCCCCCTGGGCAACTATGCGGGTGGCCTCAGCGGCGGTGAGGCCTTGGCCCAATTGGACTCGCACGACTTCTCCGAGCACTACGACCAGCAGCACGAGCATCTGGGTGAACTGGGCGATCATTTGAGCGAGGATGGCTTTCCAGCGGATTTCGGCAGCAGTGAGGGCGGCGAGGAGTATGCCGAGGCTGAGGCCAGCGAGCTGCACACCCACACCTACCACGAGCATGAGGCGGAGCCGGACAAGCCAGTGCCTGGCATCGATCATGGCAAGGGCGCCTTCAGCTATAGCACGCTGTATGAGTTCAAGGATCGGGAGGAGCATGAACAGCACCAGCTGCAGCATCAGCAGTTGGAACATCAGGTAGAGCATGAGCTGGAGCTGGAGCATCAGCTGCATCAGTTTGATCATCAGGATCACCAGCAGCATCAGTTGGAGCTGCATTAAGTCTGTGATACTTAGTCGTTGTGTTTGAGATGTTATTGTGTTTTTTTTTCTTCTATATATTTGTAAAGTGTGTTTTTTTTGCCTGTCCTGTCGTCTCGCTGAATGCAAATAAAAGTCGTTTAAGCTCAAGATCTTACCTAAGACTTAACTTAGTAAAAACGGAATAAGTTTTACTAAAACTTCCTAGAAAAATATCGAAGTAAAACCATATTTTAGTTCTTCAAATATTCCCACAGTTTTCAACACGTAAATATACCAAAAATAATACCGCAAACTGTTCAATAAATACTTAAAATCATTACAAAAAATATGAAAGATTCGAACTGTCACTTGATGGTTTCAGCATCCTCGATCTATTTTAGCCGAAACTCTAAACATATCTACTTATAGTGAATGTCTGGTAGATCTTTTTTTACATAGTCAAAAGGTTAAAAAAAGTAAAAAAAAAACATTTTACTGGGTCAAGAAAGGTTCCTAACAAGCTCAAAGTAGATCGAATGTAGACACGGATTCCCAGCCGTTCAGTTTTAACAGCCAGAGAGTTCATAACTTGGAAATCCTCACCTATTTCTCGAATTCCCTCTCAATGAACCACTGCTAAGTAGAAAGTTTCAATCAGAAGGACATGAAAGTCTCAACTATATCCCTATCCTTCATGTGTATTTGAATCTCGGTGTCTTTCTGTGCCACACCACATCTTGATGATGGCTTTATCCATGGTTTAAATAGCAACCCAATTGCGTTTTCTAATGACCTTGTTTAAGCCCATAAAGATAGAACTTAGAGCATTCAAAACCAGTTAGTAATTGGGCCAAATAGAAGATGATTCTTCTGTGCTTTGTACCGAATGTCCTCAGCTGTTGGTTGTAGACATTCAAGGGCCATGGTAAGCTCCCTTCGTGTATTGGCTGTAGGAGGGATTCTACTTGCTTTGTCAAACAGCTCACGTGAAAGCATTGGAGTAGTGCGTCATATTCTGTAAATATTCTGAGGACACTCATCACTCGCAGTGCACATCTTCTGTAAGCGCCTTTGCAACCGCGGCTGGTTGATGGGACTGCCAAGGCGGGGCTTATTTTGGCGATGCATAGAGAATAATTAACCAGACCCAATTGCAGATCTACCGAGGTTTGCCATTATGCCAGATAGTGCATAATCCTTCTCTACATGATCCAGGTGGCTTTTAAAGGTAAGTCTGCTTTCCAGCATTACACCCAAGTAGTTAATTTCCTGCTTCCTTACACTCATTTCCCGCTGCTTATAAGCTTCAGTACAGTCTTGGCTCTTCCAAACCCAACAGAACCTGTTTTTGGAGCAGCAAATTGTCTTTTGTTAAGTTGGCTAGCTTTCATTCGAGCTTTAACTTAAATAATGCTGATTACTAAATATGTCTAGAGGGATTGAACCATCAATTAAGAAAACAATGAGACCTATGAAGCTATTTTGCAAGTACAAACTCTTTCTCGAACTTTTATCTCTATAATCTGTGCTTTCATATAGACAGACAGACGGACATGGCTATATCGACTCGGCTGTTAAGGCTAACCAAGAGTAAATATACTTGATAGGGTCAGAGAAGCTACCTTCTGGAGTTACATGCACCAGCACAAACTTAATATATTCTATGTACCTTTGGTAGAGAGTATAAAAACTGATCGTGCTTAGTTCGGGTGCTTCAAGCTTGAAAATTACTGTCTCAGCTCAATTTAATCACAGTTTAGCAGGTGGCGCAGTAGGCGGTCATTCTATTTAAAAGCTTAGCATAGCAATTTTTCTCAAATTTCTTGAATTGGTTTTTGCTTCTAAATTTTCCTCTTTTGGTTGGCCAGAGGTCTGACCAGAGAAACATATAATTGTTTGCTGACATATGGGTCTTTAGGTTCCTTAGAACAAGTTTTGATAAAGCCAAGATCTTCCAATGACCGATATATGACCACTTAAACATAAATTGTATTCCCAAGTTGTGAACTTTGTAGATGCATTCCAGAGACATATCATCAATCTTATAGTCATAAACATAAGGCGTACTACGTTCAAAAGTTATATATTTACACTTCTCAATGTGGAAAGGCAGACTGTTGATCTTGCAACAATGATGGAGAGAGTTTAGGTCCCTTTTGTAGGGAAAGAGGTTATACTGGATCATCTTGAGACAGGTAAAGCTTAAGATTGTCATTCACAAATAGGTTAAGGAGCAGAGGTCCAAGATGACTGCCTTGGGGAACACTAGAGCATGCACAAATGGGTACAGAAAACTGTGAGTTAAGAGTTCTTTGGGACCGATCCCGCAATATAAGCCCTAATCCAATTCAGTTACTTAGGAGGAAAACCAAAGTCATGCAGCATTCAACTTTTCTACATGCTGGGTAAATCTTTTTTAGTTTCTACATACATGCAGTAAGCAGTGTTTCTACATGTCATGTATAACTTTGTGTTTTCTACATTAAGCATGTAAAATTTAGTAGAACGAACTCTACATTGGCTTAAAGATTGCCAATTTTTGCCTCTGTGTGTAGTAGTTTAAAAAGTTATCCTAGTCTTGGTACTAAATTTTGCCCACAATATCAATAGAGCGCAATAGAGATAAGTTGAAATGCAGCACAGGTCAGGTATTAGCAAGGCGAACCCTTGTTGTACGTGTAAATTCAGCGATCTGCTGCACAGATTAGTTTGAAACAAATAGACCCTTTCCAAGGCACGTCTGAAAAGACCTGATGATTTCAGTTCAGCTGAAGCTGATGTCAGCTCACTATTCTTTTGTGACGTTTTGGGGCTCTCCGAATCGTTGACAGAATGTAAATGATTTTTGGGCAAACGCTTTATTTGGTTGGGAAGGCGCTTACGCTGAGGCATTAATATGGTTTGGCTGTCGTAACCAACATTTCAATTGGACGTGAGAATGTGTCTATATTTTTTGTTGTTACACACGCTGTTTCACAGCCCAAGCACTCTTACTAATGAAAGATCAATCGAAATGTTGCATGACTGAGTTATTTGTTAATGTTATAAACTGAAAAGCTCATCAAAGATAATAATCTAGTCTAGAACGTTTAAGAACAATTAACGTTTATATGTTGTACCCATTAAAAGTGAATAAAGAGGGCAGCATAAGGTTGTGGAAGTGTAGGTTAAGCCACTGCTACAGTTTCTAGGAGTCAGCTGGGAAAACTTTTTATGAAGCTTTAAAGCTTTGCCTTGGCAGCGGCCGAGTAAAAATCAGAAAGGTCTGAAAGCTCTCGGTACAATCTGTGAACATAAACGAATATGTGAATACGAATGTACTTTGTGAATGTGAATATCTCTTCAAATTCGTGGGCAAAACATCATACCTTAGTCTAGACCTTGAGACTTGGAGATAGCTGGAGATTTGGAAAAGGGTATAGGCCAGCCGTTGCTTTGATTATGCAACTTTTCCCGTAGGTATAATAAAATTTGTATTCCACCTTAAAGCAATTGCTATCGCTTTTCTATTTTAATTTCAATTTGAAATGAATGCAGATAAGCGAACAGCATGCGACTGCAGGTAGCAGCTACATCTCAGATTCATCCCCGGTGAGTAAGTATCGGGAGGGGGCGGGCGGGCGGCGGCTACCTGAGCGAGCGGCTGGGAACTGAGGCGAGCGACATTCTGGAATCTAATTAAGTGACAAGAGCACCTTATCTGATTGCGGTGATGCGCCTGAAACACATCGATATGGTCACAGTCGACTAGAACATTGTGTGTACATATACGTACCCGACTCACTCGACTATAAATACCTTTTGTCTCACAATTTCCGGCACTCAGTCCGTACTCGACTGTCGTCCAGGATGGCCTCTCAAACAACTTGTTATCTGATGCCGGTGCTGGTGCTGCTGCTGCAGCTGTTGTTGACCGTAAGCGGTAAAAATTGGTCAATACCCGATGTTTTGGACTCTTTTGGTAGTGTGAGCACAAGCATCATTGACCCCAGCCTATTGCCCACGCCCGAGGGTCTACTTGATAACAGTAAACAGCTGATAGCCGGCTATCCGTTTGAGTTTGTTTCCAGCTCCATCAATTCGATATGTGAGTAGGTCACCAAACAGTGGCAGTTGGACTTATGTCTGTTTCTGTTTCTGGCAGGTTCTACGGCCTTGAGTTCTAAGAAAATCAGTCCAAAATTTATGCCCGATATTCATATAATGAACTTCCAACTGCAAACGGCCTGCACCAAGCACAATTATCCCCTACTGCATTCGGAGGATATGTGGAAGAGCAAAGAGTTCGATCCTAAAAAGAAAGTTGTGATATTGGCAACCGGTTGGACGACCACAGTGAATGGATCGGATACGATTGAGGTGTTCTCCAAGGCCTACAATTGCCGCGGCGATGTGAACTTTGTGGTAAGCAAATAAGGGGGGGCGGGATTAAAAGACTTGTGTCTAGTTCTTTAACTGGATAATAATTTGTAGGCGTCTTTTTTACTAGTTCAAGTTTGAAAGTCTTGAATTTTCCATATGAATGAACCAGTTCTTGTATAACTTCGGTCTATTGAAACCCCAATTCAGTTCATCAGCTTATTATTTTATGAATATGGTAAAGAACTTTAATTTAAATTATGTAATAATCATAATTATCTAGTCAGTTTTTGAATGATCTTTTGAATTAACTGTTTCATAAGTGAACTAGATTTTTGTTAAGTCCTTAGTTCACAAGTTCTTTAGCTAGAAAATGTTTTTAAAGTTTATTTTTAAGCTAGTTCAAGATAGAAAGACCATAATTTGCTACTTAAAGGTTTTGATAACTTGAATGTAGCTCAAATCAGCATCATTTGGAACTGAACTAGTTCATAAATGAATGAATAAGCTCATCTACAGCTTCAAATGATTATATTTCTGTTTTTCTATTGCAGAATTAGGTGAAAGGATTTGTGTATTAAAGAACTAGTTCTTCAAAGAACTTCAAGTTCAAAAGCGGTTCAGAAACTTAGCTCGAAAACAAGTCGAAAGAAAGTCGGTCAAGCCCGAATGTAATATACTCTGCTCCTGCATTCAAAAAAAAAACGAGATCGTTTGTGGAAATCGGCCTTGCCTGACTTTAGTATATCCGTTATTCAGGGGAATCAATGTTACATAGCCTCTCCTTATATTAATTAACAGAGCATTCAAATTAATGTGAACATTTCAACATTATGTTAGCAAACAGCGCAGACGGCGCTTAAAAGTATGCTAAGCTTTTTAAGTACGTTATAACTCTGCCATTTATTAGCCGATCTTTATGAAAATGTACAAAGGTTGTAGATATTGGGTACTGAAATATGAGCTTTATATCTTTCAAAACTGTTGGAGTTATTCAACACTTTAATGCGAGTTTGGGAGGGGACTTGACCAAATATGAAATAAACTTGATAAACTCTGCGTAAAGACAATAGGAGTCTATCCATACATATTCAATTTGGTTGCTCTAGCTCTTCTAGTCTCCGAGATCTGGGTGTTCATATGGACAGACAGATAGGGAAGATAGAATAGAAAGATAGAAAGAAATATTCTAAGGTAAATAAATAGTGCCATAGGATATTTCTTTCTGTTGGTTCACTTAAACTCAGAGGAATTGTTAATAACTTTGATAATTTGAACCTTACCTTGTCTACACAGAAAATACAAATCGAGGTTTCTGGGATTAATAAATCAATCCCAAACGTTGTCAAAAGTCGGTCAATTCCGGACTTTCTATTTCCAAGTACGAATAGGATTGACTTGATATCGAATATCTCGGATCTAGTACGACTTTTGCTGGAAATTTCAATCCAAAGGTCGAGATTAAATCAATTCTTTTGAGCTTGATTCGAACTCTGGACTTTGGGTAAACTTCAATAAGTACGACATCTGAGCGCATTCGACTATCAAGCACTCGCGTGTGTCACAGTGAAGTCGGGAAAGCAGTCAATTGTTAAGCACTCAGCAAACCGAGCTGCATTTCTTTCTCTTCTCTTACTCCGTTCTCTTTTATTTGTATTTTTCTAGATTATTCGACTATTTCTATATAAATTTTACGAAGTTTTGGTTCGAATTTCTAAGACTTTCAGCACTTATAACTTTGAGAAACGGGCTTTTCATTTAAGTAATGGTTCTAGCGCAACTTTAAAAGTCCATGCCGTATAATTTTAACCCATTTCAAGAACAAATCTGACCTAAACATATGAAAGTTCTTAAGAAAAACATCTAGAAAAATTACCCTAAACTTAAGAAAAACACGACAGATTGTCTGTAATAAACTCAGTAAAAACGAAAGTGTATGCCCAGCATGAATTTTGATGCTGCAGTTCCGACTGTAAGCAGCGCAGCTGCAGTGAACCATCTATTGCTCATAACTCGACTGCCGCGCATCTACACTTTGCCGTTCCTTTGGCTAATCGATAGATCATTTTGATAACTAAATATGAGGCTACGAACCTTCTATCTATAATATTTTGTTACAGAGTTTGAAAATCAGCTAACTTTATATTGCTAATAACTTTGCCATGGTTCATGCATGAAGAGTTCTACATTCTAATGATTCAATGCGGTTTCCGAATCAGATTGAACCATTCCAAAAGTGGTTAACAGCTTCAATATTTGAGCTGTGATTTGGAGAATCGGTAAGTACTTTGGGAAAATGTAGTTAGAGAACCCAATGTGGTTCAACCCTATCCCAGAGAGATCATTTAAAGGTGTGCAGGCTGTTAGTAAGAATTGGATAATGCACTGTTTCCAACTCAATCGAAACTAAAGACCCGCTCCTTCCCTTCTCCAGGTGGTGGATGCCGCTCAGTTTGTGGACACCCTGTACACCTGGTCCGCTTTCAATACCGAGGAAATTGGCAATCATATTGCCCATGGTCTGGTCAAGCTACTGGAAATAGTGCCCGTGGAGAATATCCATCTAATTGGCCACAGTCTGGGCGCACATATTGTCGGTGCAGCCGGTCGCAACTTGCAGCGCTTAACCAATCAAACTTTGCCTCGCATCACTGGCCTGGACCCGGCCAAGCCGTGCTTTAACGAGGGTGAAGTCCTGACCGGCCTAATGCGCGGCGATGCCCAGTTTATCGATGTCATTCACAGCAATCCCGGGGTACTGGGCAAACGAAATCCGCTGGGCGATGTGGACTTCTATCCGGGCGGCATGGGTCCCCTGCCGGCGGGTTGCTTCTCGGTGACTTGTGCCCATGCGCGTGCCTGGGAGTACTTTGCGGAGAGTGTTTATCCCGGCAACGAGCGCAATTTCCTGGCCACACGCTGCAGTTCGTTGACACGTTTGCGTGAGTTCCGTTGCCCCGGCGAACAGCAGCCCATGGGCTTTGCCACGCCACATAATCTTAAAGGCAGCTACTTCCTGGAGGTGGCCGCCAATCCACCATTTGGCACACACGCCCTCAGCACTCGTACCGCCCGGCATGAGCACTGCGGCCTGTGTCCCAACGCAACGCAGACATCCTAGTTGTAGTCACCTTGTTAACGTTTGTCGCTGTTGCCGGACAAACAGAATTTGCATGCTAAGAGTTGACAATTCAATTAAAAGATTTGTTTATTGAGCAAAAAATGTGAGAAACCACTTTTATGGAAGAGGCCGTCACCGTGACGACGATGGTTGTTGGCTCCATGGATTAGTTGGCATTAGTTGGGTTACAGTGGGTGATGTGGGCGATTCGGATCGCAGCTTGGCATGAAGTACATCCTCTCGATCCCCGACTGTAGATTTTACTAGTGCACCACAACTGTGGTTTATCTGGCCTTGCACCTAGCCGTCGCCATCACTTCCACCGAGCGGCCCCCTTCACCTGCTCTCGACAACTCTGACAAATGACTCAGCCGCCCGTCCGTCCCCCGTCCGCTTAAAGCTTAAGCCGCTGCCACCTTCTGTGCGTTGCAGTTTCCGCCACCACCGGGGCGAGGAAATGATCCATCAAGCGTGTGAGTTATGTGTAATTTTGCAACTTGGTCACAGGTTGGAGCTGCAGTTGCTTCTGCTTCGCTTTGGCGCTGCTAAAGCGGTTGACCCTGGTCAAGAATCGGACGCTCGATGTGGTTTAATAAACTGCAATTACCTCGGAGCAGCTGGTTTTGGTTTATCACCTGCTAGGCCACCCGGTCAACCCCCACTGTAAAGTGAGAGATTTATTTTGTGGATTCTGTGACAAAACCCAGCCCCAGTACCTGGTCCAGATAAGCCATGCAGTTTTGCTTTAAATAGCGAATGCTCGAAGGTGTCAGATATCATTCGAGTGTCACACACTTGAAGACGACGACCAGGACGAAACAGCGAAGAGATGAAACTGTTTATTGCGGTGCTGTGTGGATTGATGGCCTACGCATCGGCTGGACTGATACGCAGCTCGGGCTGGAGCTCGAAACCGTGGGGCGGCGGCAGCAGCAGTGGCTGGAGCTCCAATCCTTGGGGCGGCGGCAGCAGCAGTGGCTGGAGCTCCAATCCTTGGGGCGGCGGCAGCAGCAGTGGCTGGAGCTCCAATCCTTGGACTAGCGGTAGCAGCAGCGGTTGGTCCTCCAATCCTTGGACTAGCGGTAGCAGCAGTGGCTGGTCCTCTCAGCCCAAGGTGATAAAAGTGATCAGGATTGGCGGCCATGGCGGTGGTGGCTGGTCATCGGGCAATTCCGGCTGGAGTGATGGCTGGTCCGGTTCATCCGGTTGGTGGTGATGAGCATTAAAGTGATGCAAATACATTTTTTTTTTATATTCTATATTTTCTGATACATGTCGAGCATTCCCTCTAGTTCTCCCACTAAACGAAACATTAAGCACAGATTTATGGCAATTGTTTATCGCCGATCAACTGGCAGCGAGTCTAATGTGCATACAAAATGGCATAGTTCTTGAATTATTGATCGTAACAATTAAAATTCTAAACTTGAAACTTGAAAATTGAGTTTGTAATTATCATTTTATGCATTCGCAAATGATTGTGGAACGCTGCGGCCAACCAAGCAGCCAGCCAAGAGATGCGCATCATCATCATCATCAGCATCGACAACTACATGATGGGAGGCGAGGCACTGTGGAGCCGGTTACAGCAGAAAATGGGACGAAATGTTGAGATAGGCTGATGGCATAAGATTTGATGCCATTTCTGGTCACTTGGTAGTGTTGTCTGGCATTCATCAAAACCAAAGCAGACTATGAACCGAACCTTTCATGTCTATAACCTTCCGAGCCCTGCGCTGCGGATGGTGCTGCCTAGCATACTTGCTCGACTTCCATATAGATTATATATATTTAATCCCATGTCCGATTTTCAGCAATCCATAAGCTGTATTTTCACTTGTCGAGATCTCATTTGAGATTGGTGAAAAATACCTCAGTTCTCTATCATTTTGCCATCAAAAAACTCATAAGAGAACTCAGATAGCCTACTTCTCATGCAGCTTTTCATATAAGGTGGTCAAAAAAAGTCTTGCGGTATTTTTATTGAATTTTCAATTGTTCATAAAATTGGTTATAATAATGCGATTTAAGTCAAATATGCGCCGTTCTGTTCGATGACGAGTTCCCAACGAGATGCCAACTTCATAATGCCCCTCTTATAGAAGCTCGCTACCCTATTGTCAAAAAACTCGGAGAGCCAATTTTCACAGGACTCTCTTGTGGCCAACTTCCGACTACCAAGCTCGTTCGCCATGGACAGAAATAGGTGGTAATCACTTGGTGCGAGATCCGGACTATACGGTGGATGCAAAAGAACCTCCCATCCGAGCTCCCGGAGCTTCTGGCGCGTCACCAAAGATGTGTGTGGCCTGGCGTTGTCCTGATGGAAGACAATTCGGCCTCTGTTGATCAAAGATGGCCTCTTCTGCATGAGTGCTGCATTCAAGCGGTCCAGTTGTTGGCAGTACAGGTCCGAATTGAGCGTTTGGCCATAGGGGAGCAGCTCATAGTGGATGATTCCCTGCCAATCCCACCAAACACACAGAAGAACCTTCCTGGCCGTCAATCCAGGCTTGGCCACCGTCTGGGCAGCTTCACCGCTTTTCGACCACGACCGTTTGCGCTTCACGTTGTCGTAAGTGACCCACTTTTCATCGCCAGTCACCATCCGCTTCAAAAACGGGTCGATTTTGTTGCGATTCAGAAGCGATTCGCATGCATCCATACGGGCCAAAATGTTTTTTTGCGTCAAGTCGTGTGGCACCCATACATCGAGCTTCTTTTTGAATCCAAGCTTCTTCAAATGGTTTATAACGGTTTGATGGCTCATGCCCAGCTCTTGGCCGATGCTACGGCTGCTACTATGCCGGTCTCTTTCGATCAATTCAGCGATTTTATCGCAATTTTCGACGACAGGCCTTCCGGACCGTGGCGCATCTTCGATCACCTCTGCACCAGAACGAAAACGTTGAAACCATCGTTGTGCGGTGGAAATGGAAACTGTATCGGGTCCATAATGCATTTTTGCCTTTATCGTAGTAGTACTGTAAAATATGCCGTATTCTCTCTTTATTTTGCTCCATGTTTGCGACGCTATAACTCACGAACGACTAAAAACAAACAACAATAAATCAAACACGTGTTAGCGCGTGAAAAGAGCTTTCCAAAAAGCTCTAGCGTGAACCGATGCGACGAATACAACTAGAACTACGCGCTTGCAAAGACAAGCTTGCGGAAATACCGCAAGACTTTTTTTGACAACCTTATATATTTTGTATATATTATAATTTTGCCCAGAAGGTGTAGAAATATTTTATTCGGACCCCATAAACCATATATGTTCTTGATCAGGGTGACGAGCTGGGCCGATTGAGCTTTGTCCGTCCGTCTGTCTGTCTGTTTCTACGCAAACTAATCTCTCAGTTTTAGAGCTATCGAGCTGAAATTTTGCACAGAGTCCTCTTTTTGCTGCACACTACTAATAAGTCGAAACCGACTGGATCGGATGACAATATCTCATAGCTACCATAGAAACAATCGGTCGGAAAACTAGTTTTAGTATGAAAAACTTTTTTCTTTTCAATGGAAACGTTTCCAAACTTTGTAATCGTAGGTTTTCTATGTTTTTTTTATAATTCTATCAAGTTTTATTAAAATCGGACAACTATATGGTAGAGCTGCCATACAAAAGATAGGTTTGAAAAACAGTCTTAGTTAGAAAAACTTTTTTGTTTTTAATGGTAGCATCCTGCAATTTTGTATGTGTTTGTTTCTTATGTTTTTACATTATTCTACAAATTTTTGGCAAAATCGGATGACTTTATCATATAGCTCCCATACGAACGATCGGTCGGAAAATGGGAAAAAGAGTATTTGGCACTTGCAAGTTAGCTTAGCTTGCTCGGTTTTATATTACGGGCATTGTACGTACTACTTCTCCGGTTTTATCAGCAGTTACAACTCGAATAAATTTGCAAGTCAAAGCAAAAAGCCATTTTAAAGCTACATTTTCAACCACTGTTTCTAGCTGGAAATTGTGTCTATGGACTTGACTGTGGATCTCTTGGGAGTGTGTGTGTGTGTGTGTGTGTACTTGAGTGTGCAACACGCGTTAAACTCAGCCAAGAAAATAACAACAAAATTTGACGAAATTTATGGTAAGTAATGCACTTGAGTATGCATCTCAGATATGCATTTGATTGTGTGTGTGTGGCTGTGTCTGTGTCTGTGTTTGTGTTTGCATGCCAATTGACATTGAACTAGCGCCGGTATCTCTGTATGGGTTGCAGTCTAAGTTGTTGGCGGAGTCGTGCCGTGCCGCTGTGAAAATGAAGATTAATTGCTGGAAATATTGCAAGTGAATAACCAAAAATGAAGCCACATATGCGAAAGACACTGTTAAGAGAATGTGCAGAGCTGTAGTTGCATTAAGTATACCCTTATCAAATAGGTTGTATACTGAGATAACGTCTCTATGGTCACTTTTTTTAAGGAGAATTGTTATAGTTGATGGTTGAGTTGGGCACTTTAGTATTTGTCGCTTTTAATTGGCAGCGGAATTAGCATGCTGATTCATGGGGTCGTAACTGACATTCTAAATGAAAACATTCTTAAAAAAGTCCTAGCTCAGTATCTCTGAGATTAGGTTAGGTTGTAATGGTTGAAATGGGAGAGATCCCATTCTTCACTTAGGCCAATGTAGGCCCGTTGTGTTACCATATAACCCTTTCTACGATGTGGTCGTAGAGGGAGGGTCGACCCCGTTAAACCATTTAGATAATAGCACGAACTTGAGTAAGGAGTTAACATCCGTTTCAGAGATGTCTGATAGATCGTTTAGGAAAGGACGACCCAGAAGCGCGAGTCGCCTTCTGCTGAGAGCTGGGCAGTGACAGAAGAGGTGTTGTACACTTCTACAGAACTACAGCTTCTACAGAAGTCATTGTGCCTGATACCGAGCCTTGCGGGGTGTATTCCAATTAGGCAGTGACCAGTCAGGGCCCCTACTAATAGGGAAATGTTCTCTCTCTCTTGACGGAGTAACGCTCTGGTTTTTTTGATATTCAGAGTTGGCCATGTAAGCCTAGATACTTCACATGTGTGAATCGTTTGCCATCGATTCGTGGTTATTCGATAGGTCGTTTCTTTTGTTTGTAGTTTAAAGGTCGCCAGCGGCACCCCTATGTTGCTCTTATCTGGTAGAAGCTGGGTGGTAGTTGGTCGGCCATCTCGTTTCCTTCGATGTTACAGTGTCCAGGCACCCAAACGAGATTAATTTTAAAGTGCTGGGCCATCTCATTAAGAGATCTGCGGCACTCGGTAAGAGTTTTGGCATTATTAGTATTACCGTCCAGGGCTTTTAAGGCTGTTTGACTATCTGAGAAAATGAATACGTTTCTTCCTCTTGTTTCGAGGTTTTCCAGAAGGTTGGTAGCCTTCGATATTTTCACAGTTCGCACTGATACTGAAACAGTTGAAAAGAAGTCCAATAGTAAAACCCTGTCCTTGCGTCGGCTAAGACCTACTTTGACTCAAAGAGATTCCTTTAGAAAGCTTTATAAGTTCAAAGAGGACAAACTAAAAGTAACTTTTTTAAGGTACTTAATCAACTAAAAATAAGTATACAACCGAGCCTCCATCTCCGCAGCCACCACAGTCCCTTATTCTAGCAGAGAAATCTAGCACGGCTAGTTTAGACCAGGGCTACAAGCCCAAAAATATTTTGGGAGCTCCGGCTCGCGGGTTCGAACCAAAATTTAAAAACGGTTCAGGTTCAAAATCTTGAGGTTCAAGGTTTTTGGGCAACGGTTTTGTTTCCAGCCTTGGTTCAGCCCATGCTAAATACAAGTTTATATAGTAATCGGCCTAAAAACGAAATAATCTGTAAGGAAATTGCGTCGATTTATCAATAAGCTTTGGAGAAAAGGATCTTAAAAAACAGGGGCTTATTTGTGTAGGGATTCTAATGGTAATTCTGAACATTTTTATAGATGCTTGCATTAAACTTTCCTGCCGATTGTAAGACTCAGTCTTCCGGAAGCATCAGGATAAGAGAAGAAGTTGCTAGGAAATAGGTCCAATTTTTTCATATCTTTAGTTTTTGTTGAACCGAACCGAAATTATAGGTTCGGAACAGGTTCAGGCTCAGCTTTAGTACCTTAAGAGGTTCGGTTCAAGGTTCGGTTCACAGTAATCTGTAAGTTGGAATTCCGGGTTCGAGCCGCTTCGGTTCAAAACCGGTTTGCGGCCCTGGCTTAGACTGAGAAAGGCTTCAACTAAGATTTTCTCCGAGTTTCTTAATTCGAAATGTGCTTGAAGACGAGAAGGCTATGGATGCCAACTGCGACTTTCTAGGAGAAGGGACAGAGGGAAGGGCCTGCGAAGAGAGCGAGATGAGAATAACTTTAGCTCTCACTTTTTATACTCTGTACCGTAGGTACATAGAGTATTATAAGTTTGTGCAAAAGTATGTAACATCCAGAAGGAAGCATCTCCGACCCCATAAAGTATATATATTCTTGATCAGCATCAACAGCCGAGTCGATATAGCCATGTCCGTCTGTCCGTCTGTCTGTCTGTCCGTATGAACGCACAGATCTCAGAGATGGTAAGAGATAGAGGTTTGACGTGTATGGGACATATGCTTCTTATGTCTGCAGGCAGATCAAGTTTATTTTCAATTTTGGCCACGCCCCCTCCCGCCCCCGCAATTTAGAAAAAACGTCATATCTCCCACAGTTTTGAAGATAGATGGCTTGTTCCTTCTGGACATATTTAGTTATTAGAATAACTTATCGATCCGCCAAAGGAATGAAGAAGATCGGATGAACGGTTTTCGAGTTATGATCAAAAGACAAAATTTCTTGGTACAGAGTATGTTATAGTCGGGCTTGACCGACTTTCTTTCTTGTTTCTATTCAAAAATTTGAGACACTTGCATGCTTTAGAAAAATCCGTTAAAAATCTACCGAAATCAAGCCCATTCGTGGACAAAAGTAAAGTAAGCCCCGCTTTTTCGTGAATCGTGAACAATAGTTATCCATAAGTTCTCATGTTTTGAGACCTAATTGAACTAGGGACCTCATACTTAACTCGAAATTCGGCATCTTAACCGTCTCGATCAGCGACCTCACATCAGAATTTGCGATAAATCTCAGTGAGGAATGCAGCCATAGGGCTCAGCACTCAGCAAACAACAACCAAGGCGGAGTTTTCGGAAAATTCACAAACGAAATGGTTGAAACAAGTAAGGGCGCTGCAGTCGAGTGTCCCCACTACAAAATACCCAGATTATTTGTTTTCTTAAAACTAAATTATAGATTGGTTCGTAATTGAATGCAGCTATTAAGGGGTCATCCTAAAAGAAGCCAACATTATTATGTCCTTTTAGCGGTTTTAGCTCTAACTGACGATGCGGTACCCACCGCTTCAGCAAACTCTGTTGTTTCGCCTTTAACTCCTAGGTTTTATTTTGATCTGATTTTGTGTTCCAAACTTGATCTGCGTATGGTATACACCATGATGCAACTATATAAGGTGAGGCCAAGCCAGTGTGAGTTCTCTGCAAAGTACCTCCACGTTCAGTGCTGCGCGTACTTTTGTAGCGTAAGCTTTTGGCAAAAGTACGCATCACACTGGCTTGGCCTCACCTTATATAGTTGCATCATGGTATACACCTACCTTAATGGCTTCATCTCTTATAGTCTCTGAGATCGACGGACGGACAGACTGACATGGCTGTATTAACTCGGCTTGTTATGCTGCTCAAGAATATATATATACTTTATGGGGTAGAGGTTTGACGTGTATGGGACACAAACTTGTTATATCTGCAGGCAGATCAAGTTTATTTTCAATTTAAGAAACGCCCCCTCCCGCCCCTGCAATTCGAAAAAAACCTCATATCTCCCACAATTTTAAAGTTAGATGGTTCGTAACTTCTAGACATATTTAGTAATCAGAATTACTTATCGATCGGCCGCTAGATTGGTAAAGATCGGATGAACGGTTGTCGAGCTATGATCAGAAGAATCTTCACTGCTGCAGCGCAGTAGGTGCGCTGCTTTCAGCATCTAAATTCATGCTGTTTATATAATTTCATTGTTACAGAGTATGTTATAGTCGTATAGCTTGACCGACTTTCTTTCTTGTTATAACTTAATTAAGTACACAATCCTTGAATAAAATCTCAAAACAATACTGTTATTAATACCCGTTAGCTCATCGGTTATGTAGCTGGCAGGACTAACCTCACACTCACCGAGAGATGGACTTTCGGTTATTTTTCCCCCGGACACAAGAAACATTCCGTAACTTACCGGTTAGCTATAGAAGTATATACCAGTTGGATTTTTTCCTATCGATGGTTTTATTGATAAATCTATCGCGACGCTTACTACTCGCTAAACACAGCCTAAGACACTCAGATTTAGCTAAACTCAGGTTAATTTGACTAACCAGACATTGAGAAATAGGCCCTTTGAATGTTGATCGATTGTTGTTGTTCATTTAGTCTATTCTTTTCGGTTTTTAGGCTGTTAGTATTGTTTGTGTATCGCAGGGCCATACCAGCCCTTTGGTCATTAACAGTGACACCTGGTCGAGCATTGCATCAGAAGAGACTGTAGAACGCTCGTGTCCAAGGCAAGTTATTGTTTATTTGCCTAACAAAGTACAAAAAGGCACTGATAATTCTGCATTTACCAGGTGATCAGAAAACTTGTCCCGCGTCACATGCAGTCTGTCAAATGTCGCATGTCGCATGTCGTTTGTGTGCCGTTGACCATTTAATTGCATCTCAGTTGTCCATAATGGCACTGGTGACTACCCTGTAACAGTGACCAGTACCGGGTAAGACGACTTGCGATCGACAGAAGCTTTAGTGGAACCGCCGCCAGGTGGGTGCCACATTTACTCACAACTGTAAGCTCTCGCATGTAACTTTCCCTGGTATATCGATATTTTGGAGGTAATTGTATGATGACGCCACCATCTGCCATGGTCACTTTTCCTACCAATACGCTCCCCCACCCGGCAGGGTATCTTAACTTATTGCAGAGCTTCAATTGTAAATTAATTGTACGAAAATTTGCCATGTGTTTTGCTTGCAATTAATGACATTGCCATGGCTCAGCAGTTTACAAGTGGACCGACTGCGTCGGTGGCGCATGCGCGATATGGGTATGGGTATGCAACAGCTCGGCACTTGGCAGCCGCATCGACAACGCGTCATTGCGTCCACTTGAGAAATGAACAATTGAGTGCAGTTCGCAGTTCTCAGCCTTCCGCCGAGTAGCCTTTTTTGTGTTGGGCCATGACTCAGCTGGAGTTTGCCAGTTGCAACTGGGGGGTATAAAAGCATCGAACTGGGCTTAGATCAAGCATCAGTTGGAGCTAAGGTTTTACCTAAAGAGCAGTAAAACAGCGAGATGCGTCACTTTATGATCTGTTTGTACATTTGCGGCATGCTAGTTGCCTGGGCCTCAGCCGGCCTGCTGGGCGGCGGCGGTGGCGGCGGACAAGGGTATGGAGGCGGCGGTGGTGGCGGCGGCCATGGCGGCGGCGGAGGAGGCTGGCAAGGCAATGGAGGTGGTGGCGGCGGCGGAGGCGGTGGCTATGGCGGTGGCAAATCCTTGGCCGGCAATCGTGGCAGCTCCATTTCCTGGCAAGGAGGCGGCGGTGGCGGCGGCAAGCAGCACGGAGGAGGCGGCGGCGGAGGATTTGGAGGCGGTGGTAAGCAGCACGGAGGCGGAGGCGGCGGTTATGGCCAAGGAGGCGGCGGCGGCGGTGGCAAGCAGCATGGAGGAGGCGGCGGCGGTGGCAAGCAGCATGGAGGAGGCGGCGGCGGCTATGGCCAAGGAGGCGGCGGCGGCGGTGGCAAGCAGCATGGCGGTGGAGGCGGCAAGCAGCATGGAGGCGGTGGCGGCGGTAGCTACGGTCCTGGAGGAGGCGGCGGTGGAGGAGGCGGCAAACACGGCGGTGGCTGGTAAACAAACTCACCTGACCCAGGGCCAGCCAATCCTTCGTTAACTGCTGATCTGATCGTTTTTTTTTTCATACCCAAAGTTAATCCCCCACTATTTTCTACTGTTTTGTACCAATAAAAACAATTGTTTGTTTGTGCATCTAGTTCGAGCCTCGGCTTGGGGTCCTTTTTCTTTATTGCACTCAAGGATCATCAGAACTTATAGTTCAAGAATGCGTCGTAGAGCAGTTTCGACTTCTGGAAACGTTCCTCTTCCTCCATAAAATCCAACACATCCTTGATGACAATCATTTTGCAGCGCATTGGATACGGTTTCGGGTTTTGCACAAAGCTCCTGGATGTCCCAGCTCTCATGTCCAAGTCGGCGCCGGTATCAATTGGCCGCTTGCGTTTTCCCAGAGCCGCCAAAGCGGTACTATTGACCGTTTCCAGACGCAATGCTCCCTCGTCCGGATCCGGCACTTTGGGGCCAGTGGTTCCGGCGACTTTCGGACGAAATTTGGCCACATCTTCATCGGATGAAGCACAATCGGCCCCCTCGAAACTGTTCAAAAACAGCAGCGTGGTGCGCTTCTCATGATTCGCCACGAAACGCGGATCGTGCGACAAAGAGAACCCCACACGATTGTTGCAGTTGTCCAGGATTATATTCACCGCATACGCCATATAGGTCTCCAGGGCAGCCATTATACCCTCGACTACTTCCACATATTGCTTCTTGAGTATTTCCTTCGCTCTATGATGAGTTTTCAACTGGGCGTATAGCTTTTTCCAGACGACCGCACCCTCAAAGTAAGATGGACGCAACTTGGGTATGCATGACTTTCCGCGACCACCAGCAACCGCAGCACTAGTTCGTGTCAAATCTTGGCTGGGCACAAGGAGATTGTCAATCATCTTTAATGGACCGGCATACCACTGCATGGGCACAATAAAGGCACGACATTCGGGGTCAAAGTTAGACATCATTTCTTCAGAGTCAGTCAACACCTCTTCATCCGCCGTGTCTTCAGACTGCAAGTCTTCAGACAGAAAATCTTCAGACAGCATCTCCTCAGACAGCATCTCTTCAGAGATCATCTCTTCAGAGATCATCTCTTCAGAGATCATTTCTTCAGAGAGCATCTCTTCAGAAAGCATCTCTTCAGAGAACATCTCTTCAGACATCATCTGTTCAGACATCATCTGTTCAGACATCATCATCTGCTCAGACATCATTTGTTCAGACATCATCTGTTCAGCCATCATCTGTTCAGACATCATCATCTGTTCAGACATCATCTGTTCAGACATCATCTGTTCAGACATCATCTCTTGAGACATCATCTCTTGAGACATCATCTCTTCAGACATCATCTGTTCAGCCAACATTTGGTCAGCCAAGATCTGGTTGGCCATCATCTGTTCAGCCATCTGGTCAGCCAACTGTTCAGAGTCAGACATGATCTGTGAAAGAACAAAGATGTAAGGTGAGTTAGGTCAGTACCGTCAGTCAAACGCAATGTTTTTCAAAGTCTTTGAATACAATTTTCAGATTTTTAAGAATATTATTATTCAATACGCCAAACTTTTTTCCAAAAAAGAGAAAGTACTGTTTGGGAGCTCACTAATGTTCGGTTCTCACTGCAGCCCAATCGTGTGTCGAATGCAGCTTCCACGCTGTACAGAAATCTCAGGGGCTAGTGGTAAAAAATAAGTTGCATACAATTTGAATGCACCTGCATCCATTACGTAACGAGTAGTGAGAAACTCGACAGGGTATAGATAATTTTGCCTATCCTTGCGGATATCGTTACAAATGTTGTCACCAACAAGAGGAAAAAAGAGCTTTGAAAGCGTCTTTACAACGTTTTATACATATAAGACAGTTCTTCAAACGGAATAAGCTTTAACGGCTGTGCACTGGCGTTCTATTCATATAAAGCACTGTGACAAAATTAGATGATCTGAGAATAGGCCTTAAACAAATATACTTTATCATTCTGCAAACTACAAGCAATCAAGAAGATCAGCTTTTCAATAGATGCAATAATAATGCCAATGCAGACACCTAACATTAGACAGCACTTTGAGAAAAACCTAAATATTCCATGGCCAAATTATGTGGCAAAACTGTTAAAACAAATGGTAAAACAAGCAACTTAAAATCGCACCTAAGAACTAATCATTTGGATGCAGCAAGACATTACAATGCCAGTTTCAATCGTAAGTACATACATATTCTTGCACATGGACAATGTAAATCAGCGGTGGGCACCAAAAACAAACAGATGGGCGAAGGTTTTTTGCCATCAAATTTTGAAATCCCATCCATATCTAAGTAGCACAGAGCCGGGGCATATAGTTGGTTCTTGGTATATAAATGGTATATTATGTATTTCGCGTCGTCCTCGCCATGAAACAACTATAAAGGTAAGGCGGCGTCAGTGTGAGTTCTCGGCAAAGTACCTTCACGTTCAGTGCTGCCATGATACAACAATAAAGGTAAGGCCAAAAGCTTACGCTTCAAGAGTACGCGCAGCACTGATCGTGAAGGTACTTTGCCGAGAACTCACACTGACGACGCCTTACTTTTATTGTTGTATCATGAGTGCTGCGCGTACTCTTGAAGCGTAAGCTTTTGGCAAAAGTACGCATAACACTGACGCCGCCTTACCTTTATTATTGTATCATGGTCCTGGCATATCAAGAATCTTCTTTCGCATTTCCCCCCTAAACTTCAAGGCGCATTAAGCGTCTTAGATTCAAAATTTGGTAGTTTGGTTTACGTTTAAAAACTAATTAGTTTGACTCACGGCGGAATGACTGCCCTGTACAGATGCCACAACGAAAGTGAACAAATTATCGACAATTTGCTGTGTCAACAAAAAAAACCAGGGATGCTCAGCAGCTCTTATCACAAATTCCCAAAAATATGGTCCCATAAAAAATACCAAACAGGTTTGAGTGCTGGAAAATACTAAAAACAGATTCCAGTCTGTTTCCACTAGAAGTTGCGGCACTCACCACTTGCACATTTGGGTGATTAGTGGTATTTTTTGAATGCGTTTTGGATTTGATGCCAGTGTGACTGAACTGCTAAGTCAAACAAAGGCCCGAAAGCATGCCTAAACATGTGAAAAAAAATATATTTTTCTTGGCTTCTTAAATAATAGCTTAATAGCCGCATACTTAATTTTATTTTGTACACAATTTTACAAAGATGAATTCATTTATTTATGTATTTGTTTATGGTGAATTGGAGTCATTTGTGCAATTTGGCAGATCTTGAGTGGAAGAGGCCGAATGATATTGTGAAAGCGTTATAAAATGCGTCCTTAGGTGCACGCATAAACACCATTTCCATCTCTCTGTCAATTCCATCTCTCTGTCATTGCGTTGGCGTTGCCAGATCTTTATATTCTCATATGCACAAAAGCTGCATAGACAGGAACTGATTTAATTTTGCAAATTGAAATAGCTCTGAATTCCATGGCATGAACGTAGTATTTATTAATAGAACTTCACAAGTGAGCATTGTTTAATATATATGTATTCGGCTTTCCAAAAATATCAAAATCAAGCAGATAGAAGGCCTATAACATATGTATAACTGTTATAGATAAATATCTACATATGTGTTATTTAAGCTACAAACTTGAAATTTGGCTTGATGATTAGTTACTTGGAGTCGGATACTTTTATTTAATTTATGTTCACTGGCTTAGAATTGGATTCAAGTCGGTTTACTGGTGGTCCAGGGAGATTGTTTGAAAATAAGAAGTTTAATATATTCCCAATTTCAAAAATTTCAAGCGAGTTCAAATGTTAAAGTCGATTTGCATCCAGTAGAAACTTTACAATTAAAGTTTTCATTAGAATCATTATCTCGCTATGCAAAGACCCCGGGTGACGCCGGCGATTCAGCTAGTATCCATCATAAATCAGAAAAGTCTTTTAATACATTTTAATAAACTCACTAAACTAAAAGGTGTTAGTTTCCTTCATGGAAAAGTACTTAAAGAGCTACTTAATGTTGAAGTTTGTATTTCCTTATTGTTTCACCATTGTTGTTCTATGCGAAAAACTTTAATAAATGTTATTTCTTTTACGATTGATTGCAAAATCGAATGTCTGTTTAATTTATTTCCATTTTGAAGTACTTCTTTAGTATTTGTGACTACTGATGTCAACTTCTCAGAGCCTAAGAAAGCCAGATCAATATTTAAGATAAGTTAGCTACTGCTAGAATATGATTACTTTTCAGTTTTTACACATTTGCAGAGGGTATATTGAAATTGTCCAGATGTTTGTAACGCATTTTCGCATTTTCGATCACATAGAGTATGTATATTCGTGATCAGCATGTCGAGCTGAGTTGATTTAGCCTTGTCCGTCCGTCTGTTTCGGCCATCTATATAGTATAGCTGCCATAGAAAAGTAGAGTTCAAAAAATAGTCTTGGTAAGAAAAACTTTTTTGTTTTCAATGTAAACTTCGCTAAAATTGGCATATATTTATTTTATAAGCTATTTTTATACTCTGTACCGAAGGTACATAGAGTATTATAAGTTTGTGCAAAAGTATGTAACATCCAGAAGGAAGCATCTCCGACCCCATAACATATATATTCTTGATCAGCATCAACAGTCGAATCGATATAGCCATATCCGTCTGTCCGTCTGTCCGTCCGTCCGTCTGTCCGTCTGTCTGTCCGTATGAACGCACAGATCTCAGAGATGGTAAGAGATAGAGGTTTGACATGTATGGGACATATGCTTCTTATGTCTGCAGGCAGATCAAGTTTATTTTCAATTTTGGCCACGCCCCCTCCCGCCCCCGCAATTTAGAAAAAACGTCATATCTCCCACAGTTTTGAAGATAGATGGCTTGTTCCTTCTGGACATATTTAGTTATTAGGATAACTTATCGATCCGCCAAAGAAATGAAGAAGATCGGATGAACGGTTTTCGAGTTATGATCAAAAGACAAATTTTCTTGGTACAGAGTATGTTATAGTCGGGCTTGACCGACTTTCTTTCTTGTTTTCTTTGTCTTAGCACTTCCAAAAAAATATGTGGAATTCGTATGAGGTACCGTGTCCTGTTTCATTTTGAAGAAAAGAAAGGATTAAGGGAATCTTTGAGGGGAGCGCAAACTAATCTCCTACATGCTTAAAATGATGCTGTTTTGGTTTTCATTTATTCTTGTTGTTACTTAAGAGCAACTTACATTGAATGGGAACAAATATATACAATAAAACTTACTTTAAGTAATGTATTAAATTTTGTTAAGTGTTGTTCAGATAGGAATTACAATAAGGGCCGATTTCTTCTACATAGTGCTATCTGTCACATAAAGCTACAAACAGCAGACCGAAATCTAAGTTTATCTGACACATAGCAGCTATTTAGAATATGAGAAATCAGCTCTAAGTGTGGCACTGAAATCTGTGAAACTAAAGTTGGGGTAAGCTGTCCACAAAATACGATCATTCTGTATGGTCACAAATAATCCAATTTTCATTAGATACATCACGCTGAGAGGACACTGATAAGTAAAATCTTAAGACGTCTTTTTATGATAACGCCTCTGCTCCTTCGCCCTCTCAATTATCATCTGGCAAGTCTGTTCGGATGACCCCTGATTCTCGGAACATTTAATTCGTCTCTTTTTTTCGAGTCAAGGCACTCTAGATATTCTTTGGAGTGTTTTCGCCTGCAGGACTCGCACCTTTTTGCCATTCATAACCCATATCTCCAGGCAGGTGCAAATTATGGCCTCGTACACATGGACTTTGTTCTTCAGTGACATCTTATTTCTGCTGTTTAGCAGCCCAGCATAGCGCGACTTTACTTTATGAAAACTTTGTATTCTTGAATTACGTTTTTGTAAGATTTATTCACATTCAGGGAGGGGTGGGAGGTTAAAAAACAGTAAAAAAAAAAAACTTAGACGAAGGATATATACAGTTGGTTTTAGTCGAATCTAATGTCGCCTCGTTGCCATTGCCATTTCAGTGAGATGGGCAGTTTGATTGGTTTACCAGCTCCAGCCACCACCACCGCCACCACCACTCTTCCAGCCGCTGCCGCCGCCGCCGCCGCCCGAGGACCAGCCACCGCCGCCGCTGCTAGGCCAGGCCGACGAACTGCCACCAGATGACCAGCCTCCACTTCCACCACCGCTCTTCCAGCCACCGCCTCCTCCGCCCGAGGACCAGCCGCCGCCGCCGCCACCTCCACTCTTCCAGCCGCCGCCGCCACCGCCGCCCAGACTCGACAAGGCCTGAGATTTCCAGCCGGACAGGCTGGACAAAGCACTGGACCAACCGGAGGAACCACCGCCGCCACCAGAGCTGCTTTTCCAGCCAGAGCTGCCACCGCTGGGCCAGCCAGATGAGCCACCCGAGGACCAACCACCGCCGCCGCTGCTGCCGCCACTCTTCCAACCACCACCTCCTCCTCCACCACCCGAGGACCAGCCGCCGCTTGAGGGCCAAGATGAAATGACGATCTTTTTGCCACCGCCGCCACCGCCACCGCTCCAGCCACCGCCGCCGCTTCCGCCACCACCGCTCCAGCCACCGCCATGCGGCTTGGCATAGACAGCGACACCGAGGATCGCCAGTAGACCGATCAGAACCAGACGTCGCATTGTCGATTGCATCTCTGCAGCTGCTGTGCACTAACTAATTCTCCACTGGGCCACTCGCGGCTATTTATATGCGCTCATCCAAGATTCTAGCAGCGACCGCCTCGTCTCAGTCGTATAATCAGATGTAATTGCCAAATCTGCGCCAAAGCCGCTTACAATCGTTCGCCCCGACTCCACGCCACTCGGCGGCAGTCGCGTCTGGGCCCCTGATTATGCTGCGACCAGACCACCGCCAAAACCACCGCCGGCACCACCACCAGCAGCACTTTCGATTTCGTACGCTTTTGTCTGTTTGGGTTACCCTTGCCGCCTTTGGGTTAAGTTCTCAGTCTGGCCACGCCCACCGCAGTGCACCGCATTATGATCTGCAGTTTATTGGCTAGCCATTTTAATGTGGTCTTTGGCGCACACGTGTCGCCTGCCGCCTGGCGACGGTGGCAAGTTGGCTCATAGTTCGTGTTGTCAGGTAAATCAGGTCGTCGCTGCCATCAATCAATCATTGGATATTGCCAGCTCTCGAAGGCGGTTTTCAAATTGAGATTGCGGCAACTTAATTGTTTTGTGCAGAATTTGATTATGCTAGAGATCAGGTGCACAGCTTCCATGTCATGAATAGTCAATTATCGGATCAATATTTAAATACACAAACGAACCATGACGCCCAATCGCTTGAAGAATGCTGAAGAGCAAATTGCTTTTGGAGACCTAAGGTCCTTCGAGCCGGATACAGATATATATATAAGCAGCATTCTAAAAAACATCAATCCAAGTCATTTGACTGATTTTTATCGTTGAACAATTCGGAACTTGGGGTGTAATATTGAAAGTGGGCAGTACTCAACTCAGGCAGTCATAAGTTAACTAATGGCGTTTCAAAACACTTTGTAGCTTGACGGCCAATATCTTAAATGGTATTTAAAAGCCAGTTAAATCATATTTATAATAATATGGTGCAACTGGAAGGAGTGTCCAAACACACGCTATTTTCATGTTTTCCAACTCTCTGTTGTTGTGATCAGCTAGCAATTGCAGGGCATACGAACGCAAATACAATCAACTTGTGGTATCAAGCATTTGTGTTGGTCGTGTGATCTTTCAAACCAGGCTACTAAAAGAGAAGTCTTCCTTAGTCCCTGTAGGACTCACACATACTCAGTCTCGACCAGACTTGGAGGCTACAAAGTTAACAGCAAAGTCTGGGCTATAGAGTTTCAAATGTAAGTAAAGTAAAGTATACTTTTGGGCAGATGTGCTAATTGAGATGAATTCTTAATATTTCTTAATTTTTCAACAATGTAAACTTCCGAGTTTTTTGGAAGGTGAAAGTATTAAGAGCTGCTGTTAGTTTAGATAATTTAAGGTAATTTGTATAGTCCAAACTAAGCTTGTACAAATGTATGTAACATTCAGAAGGAAGTATCTCCGACCTTATTAGGGTGTATATATTCATGATCAGCATCGACAGCCGAGTCGATATAGCCATGTCCGTCTCAAAACCAGTGCAGAAAGATGTTCTTCACACGCAACATGTAGGTTTTCTAAATAATAGTTTAGGATTTCAAATGCGAAATGCTACGTATGGAAAATCTACACAAAACGTATTCTTGATACATTCGCTCATTGTCGCTTGTCGCTTCCCTTTATTACTATGATTTGCGGTACTGCCGCTCGAGTGCTTGCTAGTCGTATGGCCTGAGATGCTGGCAATTGTGTTTGTATTGCAGAGGCATGGTAAGTGAGCTATGAATTCGAACCCCACACAAGATGCCTCGAAAAATTCAATATAAGATGTTGGCTTTTAAGAAGGAAGACTAAGGAAGATTTAGATTAACATTTTTATACTCTGTACCGTAGGTACATAGAGTATTATAAGTTTGTGCAAAAGTATGTAACATCCAGAAGGAAGCATCTCCGACCCCATAAAGTATATATATTCTTGATCAGCATCAACAGCCGAGTCGATATAGCCATGTCCGTCTGTCCGTCTGTCCGTATGAACGCACAGATCTCAGAGATGGTAAGAGATAGAGGTTTGACGTGTATGGGACATATGCTTCTTATGTCTGCAGGCAGATCAAGTTTATTTTCAATTTTGGCCACGCCCCCTCCCGCCCCCGCAATTTAGAAAAAACGTCATATCTCCCACAGTTTTGAAGATAGATGGCTTGTTCCTTCTGGACATATTTAGTTATTAGAATAACTTATCGATCCGCCAAAGGAATGAAGAAGATCGGATGAACGGTTTTCGAGTTATGATCAAAAGACAAAATTTCTTGGTACAGAGTATGTTATAGTCGGGCTTGACCGACTTTCTTTCTTGTTTCTCCATGTGCTTTATTAAAACTCTGTCCTGTACATTGTTTGAGTTTTAGTTGTGTAGTTTATGAGGGAATGTGTGAAGAAAGGGAGATATGAGTATTGAGTAGGCCTGGCTCTCGGAATGGAAGGTCAATTGGGTGAAAATGTTCGAGACGTCTGTTGGTAAACTTGTTATCTAGCCAAGTTGTTGGGGTGGTCTGAGAGCCTCTGCATGTGTTTTTTACTAAATCTAGTTATCTCCTCGGCCAGCCATGGCATTTTGATATTGATTGTAGTTAAGTTTAAGTTTAATTTTATGCATTAAACAGAAATCACATAAATATCTTGTTGGAAAACTTGTCTCGTATTGATATTCAATTGATATTGAAGAAACCATTAATTAGATTTTGAAATGTTTGGGATAAAGAATTGTTTCAGGATTCGCTAAGCTTTGTCTTTATATGGATGGACCCGAAAGCCACTTCAGTTTTTGTCCCGTTCGAGTCGCTGCTTATTTTGCCATCATTTTGGAGAGAGGTGCAGGCTGGCTTTTCACTTTTGCACTAATTTAAGTACATGCCAAGAGCTTTCAAGTAAAGAACTTTGCATACACGAGTAACATGTGTCCCATAAACTACTTCCACTTCAAACCCAATTTGACTGTTGATCGTCTCAGCTCAGATGTCTGGGGCCGCAATTTCAATCTCATCGCTTCGTTTATCACTGATCACAGATCAGTCAATCTTGGAATTAAATGCCTGGCTCCAAACTGAAACCCCATTGACTCTTGCCTTTATTGTTGCGGTCAACTCTGGCCGCATTTTCATGGGCGGCATAAAGCTGAAATCAAATTTGGGCTATGGCGGTGCGACAGACTTGCTGACTGACTGAGTGACTGAAAGGGAGGGTGATCAATCAATTGCAACAATGCATTTTGCGCAAACTCCGTTCTTTTTTTTGGTTTTTGTGACTCGGCTAGACCCAAATTGATTTGGCTTTTGGTGCACTTCCATTTGAGTGATGACCCGTCGCATTAGCTTGGAATTGGGGCCTCGGGCCAGTGGTGAGCATTGGGTCAAAGCAGGAAGCTGCAGATTAAGCTCCAACCGGTTCGTCGAAACAAAACTCCAATTAAATATGGAAATTCTTTTCTTCTATTTTGCATAAATTCTAGAAAAAAAATCTTTTGTACTAAAAACTATTTGTAAAAAAAATTCTTAGGCTAATGAACAAATTTCGGTTGCTTGTTTTTCATTGCCAAAGACAATTACCAGCCCTGGTTCCAGCCACCGCCGCCGCCGCCACCCTGGGACCAGCCACCGCCGCCGCCGCCACCCTGGGACCAGCCACCGCTATGGCCGCCAGAGTAGCCACCGGAGTGACCCTCGTTGATGACCTTGACAATGATCACCTTTTCAGCTGGCGCCGAGTAGCCGCCGGAGTAGCCACCAGAATGACCGCCAGAATAGCCACCCGAGTGTCCACCGGAATAGCCGCCACCGCCGCCAGAGTATCCACCGCCACCTCCACCGCCGCCGCCTCCCAAACCAAGACCGCCCAATTTGCTCTGCAGCAGCTGTCCAATGCCACCTCCACCGCCGCCTCCGCCGCCGCCAAGCAGACCTCCAAGCGAAGCCTGACCCACAGCCAGTATGGCGGCCAGGATAACCAAAATGCAGGCAAAGGGTTTCATGTCGATTTCAAATTGTTGCTGCTGCTGCTGCTGCTAACTACTCCAAGACAAACGGAAGCGTTGACTAACTCCACCATGGCCGGAGACACGCACATTTATAGCTCCCCTCCACCAAATCAAACAGAATCGACGGCAATGTCAGAGATGAAACTGGTCGCTCGCTTGCCCAATTAGAAGCCATTGATAACCGCTGTCGCTCTTGTTGAGGTACGATAACGATTTCATAATAACCCACATTGCCATGTTGGCTGAACGAACCCGTCGATGTTTGAGCCGGCGGCGGCGGCGGCTCTTTGGCTATTTGGCTATGCAAATCTTTACGCATGCGCGGCTAACTTTTTGAGTTTTTGGGCTCGTCCACTTGTTTGTTGCCCCCCCCCCCCCCCTGAAAAGCCTGGGCACAGTGGGTCTGTCGATCTAAATGGAGACTCTAGTGAATGATGAGCAGAAACTTTGGATTAAAAAACACAAAAACTGTAGTACATTTTGAGCGCTTGAGCATATTTGGTATTTGTTGAAGAAGATAGCAAACTTTTCTTATGTATTTCAGGACGCTAAGGTCCCTTTTCCTCTAGGAGTTCTGGTTGCAGCAGTTTAAGGTTGTAAAATTGTACAGTTTTAGGTCGGCAACTTTTGAAACGCAATGACATTCAAGAAACTGCAATTGTGGGTAATCATGACGAGCTATTCCGTCCCATTCCGATAGCGACATAAAATCTTAAGTGTAATCCCGTCCCTACCCATCTCTAGTAGGTTCCAAGTCGCTAAACATTCAGAAAGTTAAACAATTTAAGGGTGAATAGTAAATAAAACTTTCACTGTCTCCCCCGATTATGAATTAATCGCTCTCGCGAGACTGTTGATTGTCAAGTGCGGTAAGATGCCGAAGCTAATGGTATTTCAAAATCTATCACAGCTTAAAGCTAAACTGATCGTCTGAGCTGAAGTTTTAATACACTTGAAACCGATCGTTTCAGTGGCAGTAACCAGATATAGTCGTCCGATTCGATCCGGTTTCAATATATTAATAGTGTGCAGTCAAAAGAAGACTCGGTGCTAAATCCCACCCAACATTTGGCTGATCATTTTGACAAAATCAACTAAATGAGTCTTTTTCGAGCGCTTTTAATGATTCAAAAATGATTACTAAAAGAAGACTCAAAATTGGATCATGCGAATGCTCAAAATGTCATTTATTGAAATACGAATAGAAAAGACCCGCAAATGACTCGAATATGATTCGAAACTGATTAAAGGAACTGGTTAAAAACGACTCTTTAAGAAGGGTCGCGGCTAGGGTACCATTTTCTTCCGACAAACCTATCATTTATGATCAGAAATCGAGCGCATTTATGACTGTTTTAATCAGATTGGGGATTCAAAAAAGACTCGAATGAGATTAAGAATTTCATAACATGTTTGCTGGGATCTCAGCTTTAAAACTAGAAACAGCCCGACGGATAGGACAAAGCTCGATCGATTCATCGATCGAATCGATACTTTATGTGATCGAAAATGATTTCTGCCGAGCTTAACTATAATGCATTTCAGGGTCTTGGCTGCCCTTGTTCTCAAAAGAAAATATGGGTAAATTTACTAGCTTTATGAGAACGAGAACGGGATGCAACCCGACCTTAAACCGAACCAATTCGCACCCAGCATTCCGGCATGCCCGCTCATACTCTGACCACTGTGCCAATTGTTTGGCCACTGTCCGGTTTTGTGCCGAAAGCCAAACAAATTAGCAGCATTTAATCATGGAAAACGGCACCAACAATGGATCACTATCAATGTTTTGTCAGCCGCAGTCGACCAAACTTCAACACATTTGAGCCACAGCAGCTGACGATTTGATTTTATCCACCTAATTGATGAGCGTTTAGTTTCAAGGCCTGTACAACGGGAAGCTGTTACACACACAACTGGGTCTAGATTCTAGAACCTGGAACTATACCACCACATCATTGCTTATTAATATACCCTTCCTACCCATCTACCTACTTAGAACATTGTGGGCAACCGGTTCTCGTACGACAGTTTAGTGGTTATTTTTGGCACATATTTGCATAGCAGCCAGGGCGGATATAGTTTTAGTGGCTCGAGAAGAGTGGAAAAGAGGTGGGTACGTAGGAAGGCAAATACTAGAGAAATGTAGAAATTGGGAACACACCTCCGAATGGGGTTCAATGCACTTAACCAACATACTAAGAGAGCAACAAAAACCGAAACAAATAACCAATGCCAAATACGCACGTGTTGCGATATTTTAAATATATTTTGTGATTTTGTGTCTCTCATGCATATTTATTGAACTGTGTAGCATATATGAGATATTTGTAGATAGATGGTGTGTGAAAGGAGAAGGGAAGGAAATGTTTGTTAGCTTTTCATATCAAATTGTGGATAGACCAAATATTATAAGCTTTCGGTAAAATAAGCAGAATGAACCTGCAGGCCTAACTTCCTCTGCAATTCTTCTGGCTGCACAGAGAACAACACTGTGATAATCCACCGATAGTTCAAGTTATTCTTTAGAAAGCTGTTCTTAATGTGAGGCCATTACAGCAGAACATTGGATAGATTAACTGAAATGGCTCTGCCTGGGTACAGCATTACAAAGTGAATCTGTTTCCCATCAGCACTTTGCACTGCCTTCAGATTGAAGGTTTCCATTAAAAAAAATTATCATATTTAATTGCAAGTTATGTGAAATTACCAGTGCAGTAAAAAATGAATCCAAACAAAAAGAGAATGCAATGCTGCTGTCTAAGTGTGGTGTTTTTGTTTTGTTTGTTTGTTGTTGCCTTTTTTTTGGAAGAATCTTAGAGAACTGGCTGCATTTGCCAACTGCAAATTAAGCAAAATTGATGACACTCATAAACTAGTAAGTAATAATTATACTTACGAGTGGCGTTAATTACGAATTGGCAGCATATGTTGTGCTAAGAACGAATTCGATTTGCATAAAAAAGCACCCTACCATTTCCATATAAGCATACACATGTCTAATGGATGGCACATAAATTTAAGTGAATTACAGTTCAGTCCGGGCCCGTGCAACCGCCATTAAGCACATGATCGAACAATCAATCAAACAAAACTCAGTGGACCAAGTTGTACTAATATTTGGTCGCTCGAACGGGCTTGCGTAATCAGAATTTGTACAACAAATTTTCTCTGGCCAAGGTTCGGGCCTGGCAAAGCGCGACTCGAGACTCGCTGACGCCGCTAAGACAAAGGCAAACAAAAGCGCGCAGCGGAAGTGACCAAATCACTTCAAACAAACAACAAAAGATGACAAGCATCGAGTCAAGGACTCGAGCTGCAACAGTTTCCCCTTCCCCTTCCTTCATTTGGGGCTGTCCTCAAGTGTCAGTCAAACGGTAAGCCCCAACACTTTTACTTCCTTCTTGGTGTCTTCTTTCGGGTTTGAGTTCGGGTTCGGGTTCGGCTTTCGCTTTTAACAGCTAAAATGACATTGAACTTCATTAACCCTGCACAAGGGCAAGGGGCGGGTGGTTGGGGGAAAAACAAGACAGCCTAAAATACCAAACAAGTTTTTTAAGCAACAGCGCCCCCTACAGCTCAAGCTTTGAAGTGCCAAAGCTTTGCAGACGGAAGACTTGGGCAACGAACTTGAATTCGCTAAAGCTTGGCAAACAAAAGACTTAGGCAACGAACTTGAATTTAGCCAACATGTTGCCTTCACTCTGCTGCTGCATTTATGGGGGCTTGAATGCAAATTGGTTTCGTCCAGTTGCTTAAAGATCTGCGGTCACCTTTCCAAGTTATAGATCACTCTCTTAGATTTAGAATCCCACTGAACAGAACTTAAAACAACTAAATGATCTTATGATAATTGGTAAAACTACTCAAGATAATCCTCACCCCACCACCGCCTCCACCCCGAAAGAAACTGTAGTCTAGCCGCTATTGCACTTGCATTTTGTTTAATCATACAATAAGATTCCATCGCACTTCATCTCTTCCATCTGCTTAAGCACGCTTAGCCTTTACAAATACAACGAGCTTTGTTTGGGTATGGTTGTGGCGCAACATAGGACGACGTTTCTTATCTTTCACTGGCATGTCATTCGGCTTGGTCGACTTCTTTCCATCGTCCTGTTTCTTTTCAATAGTTCCGTCGCCCACTTGAATACCAATTTCCTTGGTCTGGCCTTCATACTGCTCAGTAGACTCTTCGAAACTGTCTTCGCACACCTGAACCCCAATTTCCTTGGTCTTGCTTTCGCACAATTGTCCCTGCAAGACCGTAGCTGTAACCTCTTGCTCATCATTGTCGGCTACATTAACCGGATCCGGTAGATTAGGTGCGGCCTCATCCATAACAGTGGCTACAGTATCGTCGGGGCCCTCATCAGGGACTATTTCTGGACTGGCCTTCTTCTTCGGTAGCTTACGTGCAGCCTCATCGACAACAGTGGCTTCAGTGTCGTCTGAGCCTTCATCAGAGACTATTTCCGTACAGGCCTTCTTCTGAATGGTATGTAGCTTATAGCCTCCATTCGGTTGGAGCACGAACATAACGAGCTCAACATCATCGTCATCTCCATCATTGAACTGCATTACCTGCGAAAAGCTCTTACATATCTCAGTGACCTTGGTCATCTGCTCGGTAGTGAATTTCGAGGCCGTTTCTTGGCAGCGCAACTTAGACTCCTCCTTCGGCTCGTTCATTAATTTTTCCAACGTAAACTGCAAACGCTTCTTATTCAACAATGGTGGCATTGCCAATTTGGGATCAACTGGATCCAACTCAAACAACTTCAAATCACTCGAACTCGAACAGGAGACGGTCCTGTGGGGCAGAGAGAGTGAACAGAGGGTTAGAGGTGACATTGCCTACTCACCTTTTGATCTTGTTCCTGGTCATGTTTGTGCTATCCACCGGTTTTACCAGACTGTGTACATCTTTGATTATTTCAGAATGCAGCTCATGACCAACAATTTCCCGAAGCTTCCAAGCAAAGACCTCACTGCGTGGTACCTTTGTGGGCTTCATGGCTTTGCCCAGCTTCTTGTATATTTCGTCCATAATGCGTACCGAATAAAGTTGTTTTTTTACCAGTAAAAATATATTCCAAAAGTATATAAAAGTTGGAGATTTGTGGCCTGTGCTGTTTGTAGTCAGTAATGAATGTTTGATGTGGTTTTGGGCTTGACAGTAAGCCAATGGCTACTAAGATGAAAGAGTTTTCGAAAAATGTATACATGATACAATAAATCGATATATAAGCATGCATTTCTGTTTGAGCTGCCTTGTAGGTATTTAGTGGGTCTGCTGTGCAAAAACAGCCGAACTTGCAGAGAACTTCAAGACACAGCAAATTTCCTATGCTTTTTGGTATTTTCTAGTTGGAACGTTGGATACTGAAATTACCATTGGTGACATCAAGTCTGCAGACAGAAGACAACCGTCTGCCAGTAGAATCAATCAAAAACACCTAACCATTATGCACGCAAATGTTAACTAAAGCCACATTTAGACCACATATTGTGTTATACCCTTGTTCCACTGGCACATTCTAGAGTCCATTCTGAAAAAGTGAATTTTCCTCGATCCACTGACGAATGTCTATCACGGTTACACGCGAATGGTCAAAGTAAACAAAGATCAGCTGTATTGTATTGTTCTGATTCGCAATCGCAAAATTTAAAGTTAAATTGGCCATAAATATTTGTCTGAAATGGATAAAGCTGCGTTGCTGTTGATTTGCCAGAAAAACGTAGAGTGCATATGTCAACTGCTGGAGAGCGAGGACCAACTTAAACGTTCTTGTAAACTGCTTGCAAGGAATAGGAAAACAGGGCATGAATTTCCGGAGGGATGTTCCATTAGATAAGCGAATGGCATTTGCCTTGTATACGCTTGGCTGCTCAGCCGAATATCGGACAGTTGGCAGTTGGCAGTTGGTACCTTTGATTCCTTCGGATTGCCTCAAAGTTCTCTTCCCAACTGTAAAAAAGCATGTTGTGATGGTATTTCCACCAGATAACGGCCTGTTTTCGGGTATTATTCATCTTAAAACCATATATTATTATTATTTTTAAAAGATTTAAAGTTTGGCCGCTTACCTTGACCTCTCACAATCAGCTGTTCTATTGATGAAACTTGGACTTATCGATAGAACATCTAGCCTTTCAGCGGGAAAAAGCTGAAAATGTTTTTCAAATTTAAAAAACAGAGGCCGAAGTTTGTATACCCTTGCACGCTTTTCTAACTAATTTGAAGGACATTACCACTAAAAACAGACAAGTTTTTCTCACTAAGACTACTTTTCTGCCTCTACTTTTCTATGACAGCTATACTATATAGATGTCCGATTTCGACCGAACTTAGTGAAATCATGGGAAAGCATAGCAAACCAAAAAATACAAAATATGGAGGCGTTTTCTAAGAAAACGAAAAAGTTTTTCTCACAAAAACTAGTTCCTCGACCGATAATTTCTATGGTAGCTATAACCTATAGTCATCCGATTTTGATAAAACTTTGAAGAGTTGTGGGAAAGCTTATAAAATAAATATTTGCAAATTTGAAAGAGTTTTACATTGTTAACAAAAAAGTTTTCCTTACTAAGACTACTTTTCTGCCTCTACTTTTCTATGACAGCTATACTATATAGATGTCCAATTTCGACCAAACTTAGTGGAATCATGGGTAAGCATAGCAAGCTAAGAAATTCAGTGTTTGTAGGCGTTTTCTTTGAAAACAAAAAAGTTTTTCTCACTAGAAATAGTTTTTCGACCAATCATTCCTATGGCAGCTTTATGTTATAGACATCCGATCCGGCCGGTTCCAACAAATGGGCAGCATATTTGTACTTAAAGACTTCGTGCAAAGTTTCATGAAGCTAGCTTTCAAACTGACGGAGGAGACACCATAGAAACAGACGGACAGACGGACGTACCGTTTTCTGTTGGAATTTTCGGTACGACAGTGTATGAAAAACTTTAAGGCAAATACGTTTGTGTGCTTTCAAATCTCAAATCAGCTTTGAAAGCTACAAAAAGCTTTTAAAAAGTTTGATATTCCAAGCTTGCAGCAGCTGCAAAAGCTATGTTAGCAACTGCTTTGCCCGCCAAATCAAAAGACTTAAACAACGAACTTGATTTGTCTTAGAGTAAATGGTTTATTATCTTTTCGTAGTCCAAAATCAATTCCATTTATCATGTGTGGCATCTTCTAATCGTTCCACCAGCCGGCACCACCGCGAGAACCAGCACCAGCACCAGCACCATAAGAACCGCCACCGCCATGACCACCAGCACCATAAGAACCGCCACCGCCATGACCACCAGCACCATAGGAGCCGCCACCGCCATGACCACCAGCACCGGAGCCATGATTCACAGTGTAGTCAAACTGCGCGGGATTACCCCAGGCATTGCCGCCACCTCCTCCAGCTCCACCCTGCCAGGCGCCGCCACCAGCTCCTCCAGCTCCACCCTGCCAGCCGCCAGCACCGCCGCGTCCACCACCTCCTTGCTGTCCTTGCCAGCCACCGGCTCCACCAGCACCGCCAGCTCCTCCCTGCCAGGCGCCGCCACCAGCTCCTCCAGCTCCTCCAGCTCCTCCCTGCCAGCCGCCAGCACCGCCGCGTCCACCGCCACCCTGCTGTCCTTGCCAGCCAGATCGCCCACCGCCGGCTCCATAGCCGCCACCAGCACCGCCACCGCCTTGTCCACCGATATGCACCTTAGTGTTGCCCTGCGACTGCGACACATGCGAGATAAGACCCGCTCCAATGGCTGGACCGCGACCACCTTGTCCACCTGGTAGATAGCCGCCACCTCCACCGCCAGCACCGCCGCGGAATCCTCCAGCCTGTACCAGAGCCAGCGTGGCCAATAAGCAGACAAAGACCTGCAAAAGAAGAAGGAGTTGAATCAAGAGGAGATCTCTGCCCACGCTGGGGATCTGTACCTTCATGTTTTCCAATTGTTTGTGATGCCTTCCCCCAGCCAAACTTGGCCATTTATAGTCCAAGTCCAGTGGATCGATGGATTCTGCTAATGATCTAAACTGAAAATCAATTTGCCTGGCTCCATAATTAGATTCTCTCACATTTCCGACATGAACTCATCTTTGGCCATTTGGTTTGGCTTTGTTTTGCTTTGGCTCTGGCTTTGCCTTTGTTTTTCCCTTGGCTTTAATTAAAGAAACTACACGAAAAAAGACTCGAACAATTAATCGCAAAGCGGCAATTAGTTGCTGATTTCGGCTTCGGTGTCGGTTTCCTCTGATTTGCCTTCGAGCGCCTCAAACATTTTTGCATCATCGCTTAAAAAGCAAAGCAAGTGGACGCGGTGCGTCCAGTTGACAGGCGGAATGGCAAGCCAAACATTTGAAACATGGCGCGTGGGCCGAGTTGACTGCAATTGCTGGCTTTGTTTTCCTGTTTGCTGTTTTTTTTTATTATTTTTTTTTCGGTTTGTTAAAAGTGAATTTTATGCTAAAAGTCTTAACACAATTTGTAAGGCAACCAACAAAAAATGCGCACATCATCGTGTGGTGCCTTTCTGAACACACTCGTGCTTGTTAGATACCAACGTATTACGTGTATCTGGATGTGGGAGGCCAAAAGTCAAAATAGTACCTATTTCTGGGTTTGAGAGTGATTCGCCTGCCTGCTCCTGTCGACAACCAACTGTTAATGGAGGATTGTCAAATTTTGGGCAAGCGGCTGTGCTTGGTTTGTGTTTGAGAGCTACTAAAAGCAGACAGCCGCTTGATCGTCAAAGAGTTCCGACATCAAGAAAAGTTTGATATAAAGTAGAAAAAACATACGAGGACTCGGCAATATCAATATAGATTGCAACCGTGGATGGAACATGAATCTATCGGAACACACCAGATGCCAAGAATTGGTCATTGTCAAGCAATAAGCTTGATGTTTTTTGCTCCTTGATCATAAGCAAGCACACTCTTTCATATCCCTCTATGATTCGGTTTGGAAAAGCATTGTTTTAGCAATTAATTTAGCCTTATACCCCATTTCACATAATTTTCAAACGAAACCCCCTATCGATGTACATCGAGTACCTTTTTGATAAAATCAACACTGAAAACCACTGATCCCTGAGACATTAACTCTGTCAAACCTGACCATGCACCGAGTTCTGTACTTTGGTTCTGTGCTGATGCACTTTGTAAGTAAAATCTCTCCATGGAAAACATAACATGACATCACAAATACATGGCTGCAGCTAAATATTGTTCCATCATCTCACCCTTCCAACATGAATTTGTGAAGCATCGATCTCCTAGCACTTTTAATTTTTGCCACGCCCATTCCTGCCCCTGCAAATGTAAGAAAAACGTCATATCTCCCACAATTTTATAGATAGCAGGTTCGTACCTGCTGGACATATTTAGTAATCAGTATTATTTATCGATCCGCCGAAGGAAGGGTGACTATCGGATGAACAATAGTCAAGTTATGGGGAACACAAACCATTATGGGCAGCACTTAACACACCTTAGAACTATATATGATAAATACAAACTTTGTGAGATACAAAGTAAGAGTATAGTCGGGCTTAGCTGACTTTCTTAATTGATTTTTCTTTTAAGTAATCAATTTAAAGCAAATTTTCCGATGACGGAAAGTTAATCAACGGATTAAAATGTGCTGTATGAATGAATCATAGGTAACTCACATCCCTATTAAGTATATTTGGACATTTTACAATTTATGGTTTAACATATGAAATGACAGACAAATGACCGAAATCGCAAAATATTATTGATAAAACTTTAATCGAAGGCGTTTTTAAGAATCCCTAGATTTTTGTTGAGAGACTGACTATTTAACCGAATAATGCAATAATACAGAACTCTGGAAATACTTTACCTTTCGTGAACTAAACAATAAACAACTAAATACAAATCTCATTAATTCCAACGTTTAAATCAAAAAGAGAGAATCTTTCTACGACATCTTCTAAATTGAAGAGAACAGTATTGTTGCAATAGAGAAAAAGGTTTTTCAACTACTTAAATTCAAGTTTGTTTGCAAAGTTTTCAAATAATTGAACGCGAGGACCTTGTAAGAAGCTTTTGTACCCTGAAAGACGCTGCAACTTGAACTGAACTCTTACAAATGAATCTAGTTACGGCTTTGATGTCATCTACTTCAGTGAAATAATTTGCAACGCTTAAGTGGTTAAGCCTAAAGCTTGAGTTGGCAGGATGCTCTGAGTTGAACACTCGATCATTTGGATCATTGGTTGCAGAAAGGTTAACAGTTTACTTTTAGTTTTGTTATTTGTTTCGCACCCAAATGATATTTGTCGCTCTTATTTCTAAATAAAGACGTAGCCATCAATATTGGAAGACATTTGTGTGCTGGAGTCTAGTCAGTTAGAGGAAAAAAACCAAACAAAAACACATTTCTTCCCATACATCGTCATGGGGGTAGGGTATTCAAAGCAAGAGAAAGCCTCTCTCGCTCGCGCTGTCTGTGTGTGTGTCTTTTTGTCACTCTCTCTCTTTCTCTCTGTGTGCCACTGGCTGCTGCTGCTGCTGCACTCTCTTGCCGGCTGTAAAGGGGGCTTCGTTGGTTTGGCTGCAGATTTGACCAAATCATTCCGCTGGTAGGTTGTAACTGGGAACGTGTTTTGACGGATTGTTGCGGTGCGCAAATTTCTTACATGATTTAACGCCTTTTGACGATTCGGATAATCGTCGAAAAAAAAACAAACAACAAAAGTAACCAAAGTAATCCTGATAATTAAAAGTTTTTGCTTGTGAGTGCGTGCTGGTGTTTTGTGTGTCGAGTTGTGTTTTGTTTTTTTTATTGTGCTATATCTGATGATGCAAATGTATTCACAGCATTAAACCAAAATAAGCCCAAAGGAATTTGCGAAGGAATATACTACAAGTTTATGAAGATTTTTGTTTGTAGGTAAGTTCTGTGAAGGTTTATGAAAGCCTTAGGAATAACGCAAAATGAAATACCATTCTAAACTTACTTAAGAATTCTAGGATTGTTTTGAATGGGTTTTCTTGAGTCGAATAACCATTGCATTAAGAGTTTTTGCAAGGAATAGCACATAATACAAATCTGATTGTAAGTTATTCGAAACTTTATGCTTTCAAAACAAATTTAAAATATGAATTGTGCTCGCTGATATCAAAACTCAGTCGGATTCTGAAATTGTTTATACCTTATTGGTGCTTTTTTGAGCACAGAATTCTTCATTGGATTGATGTAATAAAAGAGCCCAGTCTTTATAGACCTACCTACATTTTCTTTGTGTTTGCTACTTAATGATAAGTTCTACAAATCCCTTTGAATCGATTGAACTTATAGAGAGTAAAATAAAAATACCCAAGCTCAGATGCAGCTAACGCTTATATGTTAAAGTTGCCTGATTTATACCCTGCATTTAAGATTTGAGAGTTTGAAAAATTCTCAATCAAAAATTTCGACAAAACCTCCCTATGCTGCCTTTACACTTCTCATATAACTTTAAAAAGTTTCTCTCTCGCAGACAAATACTTGATTTAAGACAGTTTCAACAAACACTTCAAACTCTTTAAAAATCTTTTTCCACATAGTTCTAGGTTGTCAGGGCCTTAAGTCAAGCATGATTACCTTTCATAAGAAGCTTAAAAAATCTTTCTTAAAGTTCAGTAAGTTCCAATATTAGCCCCAATACATCCTTGAAGCAAAATCAAGCATTCTATAGTCATTTCCAAGTTGTTCTTCTGCCACTGGATGGAAGCAAAGAGAATGAAAAAGAAAACTGCAATGATTAACCAAGATGCTTTCACTGTTAGAATCTAGAATCACGCCAATACAAAAGTGCTTGAACCAGCAGGGAATTATTAGAACCAATTCCTTTAAAAAATATTTTCTGTATCCGATACGCGTAGAGTAAAAAGGGTATACTAAAAGCGTGCAAAGTGTATGTAACATACAGACCAAAGCATTTCCGATATCATACAGTATATGGATTCTTGCGCAGCATTAACAGCCGAGTCGATATGTTTACAGTAATGTTAATGCTATGGTAATTAACATTAGAAAAGCTGATTGTATAGGATCCTTGTTCGGCTTGGGAACCAATAAGATGAGGAGGGATGTGCTGGCATCGTGCCATTGCTTTAAATAACATGACAAAAAACAGAATGTTAATTTTCAGAAGAGTCATCAATATAGTCGAAGCCAGGGATATTTCTTCCAGATAAATCTGAATGGTGGCGACATCCTTCCGGGAAGCTAGGTTAAAGAGGTTGAATCAATCTTTCAAGTTTTTGGCAAACTGCTTAAGTGTTTACATAATAGGACGTAGTTAGGATATGGCAGCCCGTTTGGACTTTTAGTCTTTGTACACTCTAAGAAACTATAGGGAATCTCATACTGGCATCAAAAATGTTAAGTGCTAAGAATGAATATTCTTAATCAAAGAGCTTAGTTCTAGAAGTGCTTGATCCGTATTTGAATTCATCTATTCCTTTTTTTTAATCCAAGAGCTTCAATACTTGAACCAAGTGCGAAACATTCTCAAATCAAGTACAGCAATTTACTAATCAAGTGCGAAATGTACTTAAGTCCGAGCTTGCTCATTCTTGAATTTAAAGAATAGTTCATGGTGAAAAAGCCACGAATATTCAATCTTGTATCAAAAGCTCTTCAAGAAAACCCATATTCCAATCAAACATCAACATAAAATCTGTAGTTTTTGATCATTGCTTCCTAATCTTATCTCATAGAAAGCTTAAAGCAGCAGCAGTATCTGCCTGCCAACAGACAGTCCAACAGCCGCTGTCTCTTTTCCAGCAAATGCCATAACTGCTTGGGAATTTCAAAGCAAAAACCGATGGCGCTCACAACTTTCTCTCGATTTTAAGAGCAAAATATTAGAAAATTCTAGAAGGAATAGCTTGTTATACTCTGTACCGTAGGTACATAGAGTATTATAAGTTTGTGCAAAAGTATGTAACATCCAGAAGGAAGCATCTCCGACCCCATAAAGTATATATATTCTTGATCAGCATCAACAGCCGAGTCGATATAGCCATGTCCGTCTGTCCGTCTGTCCGTCTGTCTGTCCGTATGAACGCACAGATCTCAGAGATGGTAAGAGATAGAGGTTTGACGTGTATGGGACATATGCTTCTTATGTCTGCAGGCAGATCAAGTTTATTTTCAATTTTGGCCACGCCCCCTCCCGCCCCCGCAATTTAGAAAAAACGTCATATCTCCCACAGTTTTGAAGATAGATGGCTTGTTCCTTCTGAACATATTTAGTTATTAGGATAACTTATCGATCCGCCAAAGGAATGAAGAAGATCGGATGAACGGTTTTCGAGTTATGATCAAAAGACAAATTTTCTTGGTACAGAGTATGTTATAGTCGGGCTTGACCGACTTTCTTTCTTGTTTTTTAAGAGCATTCTTACGGAAATTATTCGTTCTCCTTTTTTTTAGTGAAGTTCGCTACTACGAAAGGTTAAGCCATCTCTACTTGGGCGCCGCTTTATGATTGAATTGTGGGGTTACAGATCAAGCATTTAGTACCTCAGTAGGGCATCTGCTAAGATCCAACAGTTTCTGGCTGTACATTCCCAGGCATATGCCTTGTGACTCATGCAGCAGGAGACAGCTCAAGCCTTCTTGCTGCTGGTTACAGCGTGTTTTACCACTCTCAAAAGGCTAGACTCTGCCCTAAGTCAAGTTCTCCAAGTCATAGCCGATACTATTGGATATGCATGATTTGCACCCAAATTATAAGGCACACCGACAACAGGATGGACACCTCATTATGTTCATATTCCCATGAAATCGCATTAATTTGAGCGCGAGTACACTCTCAGCTACCGCCCCTAGACTGACAACAGGATCTGCAATTGGATTAATGTCCATGTACCAACTATCTGCTTCATTTTAATGACTGTGTCGAAATCATTTGAGAAAGCTTCTTTTATTACCGTTGAATGATTAATGTGGCTTGAGGCTTCTCGGGGTAATTATTTGACATTTTTCTTCCTAATTGAAAAACGTGAAATATGATGTTCCTTTTGACAGTTTACTGACTCAGTATGTAAATCTTGGCGCTGCCTCCTGAACCGGTCCTAGGCATTTCTCTGCAAATATTATTCAAGCTCTTGAAATTGCCTCTCTGTCTCTCTGCCTGATAAATGCTCATTGTTAAAGTGTTAACTTCAACTTGAGTTGGCCGCCTGCAATTTTTCTTTTGTCTAGCAAATGTTCATGGTCTATTAATTGCCAAGCAGCTCATTTTCTTCACATACATTTTTCGTGGGCTTTTTGTTTTTTATGCGTTTTTAAATATAAGAAAAAAATGAAATAATTATATTTATAAATGAGTTGTATGTATACCGCGCAGAGAGGGTGAGACAGTTGGGGCCAGCCGATGCCCTAGCTTGAGGAATTGAAACCGAAACTTTAGACTTGGCAGCTCGCGTGTCTGTTAATACGATTTGTTTCACACATCTGGCCAAAACTCTGCAGTGCACCGCGATGTACCATACGCAATTTGCTTGCAGAACAAAAGACTTAGGCAACGAACTTGGCTGCGCTTGCGGTTTTCCGTACAACGTCAGTTGGAGAAGAGTTGGCAGTTGCTTTCTCTACAGATGGGCGCGCGTGCGCCGCAATGACAATTTTCAGCGGCAAACTCCAATTCTAAGTGCCATGGCTAATAAGACAAAGTTGCGGCAGCAGCGAGGGACTTTTGTTCATTCGTTTGCTTGGGTTTTTTGTGCGGTTCAATGGGGTAGCTGGAGGGTATATGGAATTTCGGTTAAGTTGTTGCTTTTAAAGAAAACAATTAAGAAAACTAAGGAACTCTTGAGTACTTAGTTCCAAATTTAAAAGATATTAAGTAGGGATCGGCAACGGCAGCAGAGAAGTTGCCAGTGGCAACTGAGCACATAGTCGCTTAAGTATTCAAAAAACGAGCAGAGAGCTTTCAAAAGTTTCGCTTATTTGTTTTGATTGACACAGAGACAACCTTTGTCTGCTGTACCACAAATACTCTGCTGCTGTTGCCGACCCCTCACTTCAAGCAAAAGTAGTTTTTTGGTCATTTCTTTCTTCGTTATGTAAGAACAATATTTGTCACACCAAAATGAAGAATAACAATAAGCAAATATTAAGAAATTCAAAATTGTGTACACGTTTTCAGTTTTTCTAAGCATATTTCTGTAATGCGTTCTGGTAATAACTGTACTAATCACACAAACTGTTTGGGTATCAAAGGGTCTAACCCTAGGCCTCATCTACGTATCTGTCTCCACTTGTTTTTATATGTGTGGTGCTTGCTCAATTGGAAAACAGACTCCAACTCCTACTCTCTGTTGATATCTTCGTCAGCGGCTTTGACTCTGACAGAGTCGCGTATTCAACTTGAAGTGCTATTAATTGCAAACACAGACACAAAACCTTGACTACTTATTGTTGTAGTTGGCTACTTTCATTGTCTCTTGCGCCTGGTTTATGTTTTATGTTTTAATGCTTTATGTATATGTTGCTTTTGCCGCCTTAATCACACTTTTAACTCCATTTCACATAATACTAATTTCATAATTTGCACCAGCAATCAACATTTCACTTTTTCTCTGTATTTCTGCATCATTTTGCATAAGTGGAACTCCCCCACTGGGAAAAGAGACAGAAGAGACAGTCGCAGCACACAGAAACAACGACAACAACAGCAACAAGACCCAACCATTATCTAGCCAGAATCCCGCAAAGATTGGTTGGCCATGAGCAAAGCCAGAGCTAACTAAAAGTAAAATATAGTTAAAACTAGCGGATCATAATTGCTTTGCGGAGCAGCCAACATTCTTTTGTGTTGATGAACAAACTGAAGTGACGCTTTGACAACCTTAGCGAGGGATGGTGGGGCGTCTTAAGGTCTTTCCGAGATAAGAATGCTTGAAGTGTAGGAAAATGGGAAGGAGTTTGGCTGGAGCAAGCATCATGAAGTCTTTCAAAAAGAAACAAATGGACAACTGAATAGTTCTAATAGTTTTAGGAATTCCATTTTGTTATTTCGAATTCAGCACAGCACAACACAAAAGTGTATGCTCGGTATGTATTTTGATGCTGAAGTTATAGCGGTAAGCAGCGCTGCTGCAGTAAACATTCTTTTGCTCATAACTCGAATACCGCTTATCCGATCTTTACCATTCCTGTGGCAAATCGTCCCGTACAAGTCAAACGTTGATGTCCGATTTCGAACAAACAAAGTGGTATCATGCAAAAGCATTTAAAACAAAAAAGTTTTTCTCAATAGAACTTCTGTTTCAAACGATCATTCGTACTGCAGCTATATGCTATAGTCATCCGGTTTTGTTAAAACTTTGTAGAATTCTGTGAAAGCATATCAAACAAATAAATTCCAATTTCAGGGACATTTCCATGGAAAACAAAAAAGTTTTTCTCACCAAGACTACTTTTTAGACTCTACTTTTCTATGACAGCCATACTATATAGATGTCCGATTTCGAAGAAACTTGGTGGCATCATGGGAAAGCATAGCAAACTAAGAAATACAAAGCTTGGAGGTGATTTCTTTAAAACAAAAAAGTTTTTCTCACAAAAACTAGTTTTTCGACCGATCGATTCTATGATAGCTGTATGCTAGAGTCAGCCGATCCGTCCGGTTCCTACAAATGTGCAGCGTATTTGTGCTAAAAGACTTCGTGCAAGGTTTGGTGAACACAGCTTTCAAGCTGACGGAAGGACTTGCTTAAATCAACTCAGCTCGTTGTTCTGATCAAGAACATATATACTTTATGTATTCCTTCTAAGCGTTACAAACATCCGAACCATTTTAAAATACCCTTTGCAAGGGTATAAAAACTCTCTACAATCGTGCAATTGGTTTAGATACTGCCAGAAGGTGCCCATAGATTTTTATGCCACGTTGGACTTTTATTTAAATCTTAATTTTTAAGAATTTAATGGCATAATTACTCAATAGCCACAATAAAATCGAGAAGTGCATTTTCACTTTCGCCAAGGTGGGCATTTTGGTAATAGACATTGCCTTAGAGCAACATTGGCCATAACAGCTTCCCCAAATGATGGTCCTAATCTTATGAATTGAATGGCTTCATTGGCGGCACTTAAATTCTGTAGTTCAAAGGCAACTTGTGCATTACAGACATTTCTACATTAAATTTTAAAATTTTCTTGCTGTCACTGAAGACTTTCACTTAGACCAAAGTAAGTACATTTTTCTTACAAAATTGTATTATTATAAGGACTTAGCAACTAAGTCCGATGATAATTTTGGTACCTCTTACGAATTCCGAATATTTTTATAGGAAGTGTTACAACAAAGGAAAAAAAAACACTAAGAAAATAATTTAAGGAAATTAAAGAATTAATAATACACTTGTTTATTAATATTAGCAAAAAGTATCTGACTCCGGTTGAATTTTAGTTTCACCTAAATAAATACATTTTTGTGAATGTTTTTCAATTGGAACGGAGTGCTTGAGAAAACATATTTACATGGCCTTGGATACATTTTCGACAAGAAAAGAAATGAAACCTCGTACTACATGTGCGAGCGTTATAAAAACTATGGATGAGACAAAGGAAACCATGCCGCATTCGCATTCGCCGGATCCGAGGTTGAAGAACACAGCTAATATAATGTACAAAATATAGTGCAAAAGGCCGATTTTGTTGAATTCTTAGACAAGGCGGCACACAATATTGATGTGTAGAAACTATGCACTACAATATAACAATGCATAACTAATATATATTATTTTTAATAAGTGATTCGAAACAAGAAAGAAAGTCGGTCAAGCCCGACTATAACATACTCTGTACCAAGAAATTTTGTCTTTTGATCATAACTCGAAAACCGTTCATCCGATCTTCTTCATTCCTTTGGCGGATCGATAAGTTATTCTAATAACTAAATATGTCCAGAAGGAACAAGCCATCTATCTTCAAAACTGTGGGAGATATGACGTTTTTTCTAAATTGCGGGGGCGGGAGGGGGCGTGGCCAAAATTGAAAATAAACTTGATCTGCCTGCAGACATAAGAAGCATATGTCCCATACACGTCAAACCTCTATCTCTTACCATCTCTGAGATCTGTGCGTTCATACGGACAGACGGACATGGCTATATCGACTCGGCTGTTGATGCTGATCAAGAATATATATACTTTATGGGGTCGGAGATGCTTCCTTCTGGATGTTACATACTTTTGCACAAACTTATAATACTCTATGTACCTACGGTACAGAGTATAAAAATTGTTTTCTTTTTTGAGGGTTCCTTTTTATACCCTTGCAAAGGGTATCAAAATTTTGCCCTGAAGTTTGCAACGCATAGAAATATTCATTTCCGACCCCATAAACTATATATATTCTTGATCAGGGTGACGAGCTGAGTCGATTGAGCTTTGTCCGTCCGTCTGTCCGTTTGTCTGTCTGTCTGTTTCTACGTGAAATAGTCTCTCCGTTTTAAAGCTATCAAGCTGAAATTTTGCACAGAGTCTTCTTTATGCTGCACACTACTCATATGTCGGAACCGACCGGATTGGATGACTATATCTCATAGCTCCCACAGGAACAATCGGTCGGAAAACTAGTTTTAGGATGAAAAACTTTTTTCTTTTCAATGGAAACGTCTCCAAACTTTAGAATCGTAGGCTCTCTATGTTTTTTTATAATTCTACCAAGTTTTATTAAAATCGGACAACTATATGTTATAGCTGCCATACAAAAGATAGGTTTGAAAAACAGTCTTAGTTAGAAAAACTTTTTTGTTTTTAATGGTAGCATTCTGCAATTTTGTTTTTGTTTGTTTCACATGCTTTCACATAGTTTTACAATTTTTTGTTCAAATCGGATGACTATATCATACAGCTCCCATACGAACAATCGGTCGGAAAATGGGAAAAAGAGTATTTTTTGAAAATACTTAAGCGAGCACTTGCAAGGGTATAAAAACTTCTGCACAGACGAAGTTAGCTTAGCTTTCTCGTTTTTCCTAATTTTTGATTCCTAATTTCAAAATTTCTTAATCTTGTTTTCCTCGTTTTGGTATTTTAAGTATTAATTGTCCGAATTCTTATAGGGAATCGATTGTTTTTGAGTTTGTGTACAAATGTGGGCGTGGGTTCTTAATGAGCAATTTTGGTGTTTTGTATTCTTTTTTTTAATTTTCCTAGAACAATATTAGGTGGTACTAATTTGTGTTTCCAAATAATGATATTTTATTACTTGATAGTTTGAGAAATTTGATTCTATTAAAAAAAAAACAAAACTTATATCTTGAAACTATCCAAAACGCTGCATTTTTGATATGTTATGATATTATTTTGGAACTGAAAGATGCTATTTTGCATTCAAAAAACAGCATTTTTGTAAGTTTCATTTCAATTAGTGAAAATAAAAATGAATTTGATCTTTTTTCTGTGGAATATAGTTACAGAGTTTCCTTAATCTTTGATGTAAATTGTTCAAACATATTGAAGAAGTGCACTTGACTTCAGATTGCTTTGGAATTTAAGCAACCCTTAATACATCTATTATGTGTTACTTGTGAGGGACAACCAATTTGTACAAAAGGAAAGCAAAACTCAAGTAAAGAATCATTCAGCTCCGAGCACTTAAACTGGCCACTCACAAATTATTGTGTTTTAATGTAGAAATTACCCCACTAAAACAAAACGGCATCCCAAATCGTTTCCTTGGTGTGGCATTTGTAACTGTCAGCCAACGAAATGGCAGGGTACCATATAATCAACAACAACAGCCCAAAAAAAACCAAAAACAAGACACAACAAAACCACAACTCACAAAGCGTCTGCGCGGGTCTAAGAATGAAAGTTGTTGAGGTACAACTCCTTTGGGGTCTGCATTTCGTCTCATTGCCCGCTGTCATTTTCAACAATTAACATAATTATCAATGCTCCAATGAATCCCCCCCCCTCCCCCCGACTGCACTTTTCACACTTTCGGTGGGACGCAAATTATGCATATTTTGTGCTCGCTTTCGAATCGGAATCGCTTAGTTGTCAATGCTTTTGTTACAATTTCAACGAATTCTCGCGGCCTTTTGTTAATCTTGTCACCTTCGTTGGAAAAGAAGCGTCATAAATTTGGGAATTGGCCCCCCGACCAGGGCAGACAATCGAACAAATAAATATTGTTCGATATTTATAAACAAATTTGTATGTGTCATAAGTCTTGTGTGTATGTTTCTTTATTGTAATTGTAACTGTGCCTGCCCGGAAAGTGAAATTTGTGTGGTGGGTCGTAAATACATAAATAAGCCGACTGGCTGACTGGGCGTCCCAATAACTCAGCACAATGACAACAAATTTGGACTCCCAGAGTCAAACAAATAAACTTTCCACGACATTTTCAATGGTTATGATAAGACGATTAAGTGAAGCAGGCGCAAACTTTGATATAATGAGTTTGAGATGAGGTCGCTTATCATTTACATAACAGCCTGGGGGATGGGGTAATTGTCGAGATGTGGCATTTGTCAAGGTGGGAACAGTGAATAGAAAATGAAAGTCGCGAGAATTTCTAGAATTTGTGATGGGAAATTAGTTGGAAGAAGGTAACTGAAAGATAAGTCAAGGTATATGGTCGTTTGATGCAGTCGTTGATGCCACTTCTTCTTCTTAGATTAACAATCGCCATGCCTGAAACAAGAATCTTCAGTGATAATTTTAATGCCCAAAGTAAAGTTTTCTTGGGTCGTCCAGCCCTAGTAAATAGTAACCTCAAGGTAAAAATCGGGAGAAACATAGAGAATTTCAATTTAAAATTCAGATTTTCAAAGTGAAAAGTATGATAAGCACGAAAGTCTTGGATTCTGGCAAGAATTTACGATCTCGAGTTGGGACATATAATGAAAAGGTAACGTACACAGCCGCTCAACTTCACTAGCTATTGGCGACAGCTTTGAAGTAACTAGCCAGGAAAAAGCTTCTGTCGTTGTTTTCAACCCTTTTAGAAGCTCACATGCCAAGCAATTGAGAGGAGCTCGGCTCTTTGGGCTGTATAAAGCCAGGTATTTGTTTTATTATTGGATACAAGCTTGCATTATCTCTGCTGGTAGATACTACTGTTTCCTTTCTCGATTTCCGGTTCCAAAAACTTCAAGTTTCCATTGATGTCTATTCAACTGAATCGTTTATTAAAAATCAGAACTTTTACCAATTCCGATCCAAGAAATTCGGAAATAAGAACGTGCATGTAGTGTTCACATGTAGTTATCACCGACCACAGTCCACCGTTCTAGGCCCAGTCATCACAATCTGGTGACTCAACTTAGACAGATTTGTACAGTTATGCATAATTTGGGTGCCTCCTGCAAAGCATTGGTCTTTGTCTTGATCTTTGCCTGCCAATCATCATCCAACATTGTGGTCTGGAATGCAGCGAATGGCAAATCAATTTCCCGAGATGAGTTTGAAGTTTTCCAAATGCGTTCGCCTTTGTCAATTGTAGCCATTGAACTTTTGCGGGCGGGCCCCAATCAAAACCAAAGTCAATTGGAAGCGCGCGCGCGCGCGCCCGATTGCGCTCTCTCGAAATAAAATGACTGCAGGAGGTAACACCGCTAATGGATGGACAATAAACTCGGCTAACGAGTGCCAAGATGAGGTTGAATGCACTCAGCAACAACAACAACAACGACAACTATTTGAATGGCACCTGACGTCAGCAATCGGGCGGCAGGTGGCTGTGGACAATACAGGAAGGCGTTTGCCGCTTTTGGAGCTGGAGTTGGAAGTGGGAGTGTTGGATGACTCCGGTGATTGTGGCTGCTGACTTTTGACACAGTTGGTGCTGGTTGGGGTGACGAAATAAAAATAAGTTTTAAGCTCTGCTCAGGTCGCATCAATCGATGGTCACGATCGATGAAATCTTTATGCTTCTCAGCGGGAGCTAGGAATTGATTTTAGACACATAGTTTCATGGTGAAATTATCTTAGAGTTCGGAGTTCGTAGATTCCGATTCTGGTGAACAATTATCACATTTCTTTTGACCCAAACAAATTGACCCGTCCTAATGCCAGGGATGCATGCAACCACTTCAGTGGTTCAGGCACAGTTTCTGAACCGCCGCGGCGCTTCGGTTCAGTACATGGTTTTTGGAGCTAACTAAACGGCGGATTTGGTTCTGATCAGTGATTCATAGAGGCACATTATGAAATTTTAGGATTTCTGTCGTGACTTGTGACTTATCGCACACTTTGGAAATTGAATTCCTACAAATCATTTGAATATCTTAAGAACCCTTAGAAGAATGTCCAAAATGTAGAATATCGGACTAGCAGGATTCGTCTATAAGTTCCTAGAAGAATGCCCCTTCGAAAACAGAGAATGTTGGCATCTTACACTCTCTATTCTGTGGAAGTACCACAGAAAATCTCAATTATTGTTCAGGAGCGGAAAGAATGTCAATTGATGAAAGGTATCTAAAGAGATCGGCGGGCAATTGCAAAAGACTTACAGGATAACATGTTGTAAAATGTCGATCCGTCATCTCTAAGGATGTTGAGAACGATTCAAATTCCCAAATTCATAAGTATTATTGACTATAGGTAAGCAATCCAAAGACGTCTTAAGACGCGCCAGAGAACAAAACCGAACCTCTTCTTCTTTGTGGTTTTAGGTTCGGTTCAGCATTTCAGAAAGAAGACGGTTTGGTTCGGCTCAACAGCTGGAAAAAGTGGTGCGGTTTGGTTCAGAACCGGTTTGCTTCCCTGCCTAATACACACGCTATTTCCAGGGCAGCAACCCAGCTTTTAAGCGAACAGATACTTACCCGGAATCCCGCCTATTTGTAAACCGTCATCCATACCTTGAACCGAACCAAGGGTGCACAAATGGCTGAACCTAAATCTGTTCCGAACCTTACTTTTTGGACCGGACTATATCGACTGGCCTGTTGATGCTGATCGGGAGTGTATACTGTATAGGTTATGTAAGGTTGTGTGAACCTTTGGAGTATAAAAACAAGAAAGAAGATAGGTCAAGTCCGACCTTAACGTTCATACGGACAGACAGACGGGCTCGGCTATTGATGCTGATCAAGAATACATATACTGTATAGGTTCGGAGATGCTGCCTTCAGGCTGTTACATACTTCTGCACAAACTTAAAATACTCTATGTACCTACGGTTGAGATTATAAAAATGGACCCAAGACACAACCTGCTGATAATTTCCCTCAACCCTTGTTCTGCACTTCAATTCTCAGTAGCTTTACTCAAAATTAAATTAAATTAATGCTCAGCCCTCTATATATTATATTTCTGTTTTGAAAACGTGTTTAATGACATAATTAGGCGCCGGTTGGAAAGGTGTTTGCTCTGTGCGGGGGGGCTTGCCACTTAAATTAATTACCTGCCACCAAACCTAAAGTTGAAACTGAAGCAGACTGAAAAAACCTTACACACAGCACGACCAGGTCGCCGCCCAGGCTGATCGATTTGACCCGACGCAGACACAGTCGTCAGACTTTCACCCAAATGCAAGCGCGCAGCTCGTGTCTTGCACATGATTATGATTATTCCTAATTAGGAATTACCAAGACGCATTTCGTGCTGCAACTGCGCCTCGACATCATTCATTATGAGGAGCGACTGATGCTGATATGACATCATCATCTTCACGAAACATTCCTCGGGTGATTTGGAGGCATTGGGGGCAACACAGCACCGCGGGCCCCACAAAATAAATAAATAAATAAACACAACGCCAAGACGGAGAAAAAACAACAACAACAAAACTAAAATATGTCTGCGAAATCAATTTTGTGTAATTATGTAACTGTAACTGTATTGCCCCCATCGTCAAGCGGGACACCACCATCATCATCACCATCATCACCACATTTGAGGGCACAGAATTGTGGCTGACAAAAAACTGGAAAACTAATTGGAAATCAATATGAAGTTGTCTGTACTTGGGCTCTGCTAATTGAATCCCAAATTGATCGTAAATCTATCGAGGAAAAGCTTATGTCAATCCCCTCCAAACATGTTTAATTAAAACTTATGAGATTACGAGTAGGAGATGATGGGAAATGTGTTTTATCCATCGCGGCTAAGTCATGACATGACATTATAATTGGCCCCGGCTAAGCCCCACCAGAGACACACGCTCGTGCCGAGAGTTAGGTGACCTTTTTCTTTGCCGTGGAGAGTGGCCTGACCAGACAACCTGTCATATCTCAATTGCGGCTTAACCGGAGGCCAGATGCACTGGCTCCTGTGTGCCGTCTGGTTATTTGCATTGTTTTGCATGGTGGTTTGCTTACATAAAGCCAGGTCGGGACTACCGAAATTAAATGGTCATTCGATCATCGAAACAAAGAGCAAATTTGCCTGTCATTAACTCTGTGTGTGTGTCTGGCTGTCTGTGTGTCTGGCTGTGTGTGTGTGTGTGGTTGTTTTGACTACAAAACTCTTGGCCCAAACAAAAGATCAACACGACGCGTCGTTTCAAATTTATGCATAAATAATTTGTGAATTTTTTGTGGCTTAATGATCGATCGATCGCTCGACTCATTGATTGATTATGTGCCACTTCCGTCGCCCAAAAACAGTCGTAACTTGCGCCAATTTCATTGTTTGCGGTCATCCATTTCCGGCTCCTGCTGGCCACTTGCCGTTCGTTTGCCGTTTGCTCTCGTTTTTGTATTTTTGGATTTTGGCTTTTACTTTCAGTTTCAGTTTGAGCTTCACTTTTACCTCCAGCCTCCGCAGCTGAGCTTGGGGAAGGTATCTTGCAGTTTCAGTGTTTTATTTTGTTCATTCCCCGTCATGCCTCACTGCCAGCCCGAAAGATAAACGGCGAATCGGCAAAATGATACATTTTAAATGGTTGGAGTGGCCAGCCAAGGCATGGTCCAATGTTTGCTGAAGAAAAGCTTACATTTTGACAGATTTATGAAAATCGGAGAGCATTTTCTAGACGTCTTCAGAATTGACGGTACATAAGAAGTTGCCAGAGCAGTTGGAAGGTTCTGGGCACTTTTATTGGACTGCCTTGCGGAAAAAGAAGTTTAGACCTGAAGGCAGGTTCGTTTGCAGGCTCGTTTTTTTGAAAACTTGGTACAAAAATCAAGCCCTTGATACACACAGGAATGTATACCCCTTTTGTTTTTAACAAAAGTTAAGTTCGGGATTGAAACTAACACACTAAGCTCCGGGCTTAGTTCCACAATCGGTTCGTTGCACATTAAGAATCTGTGTTCCGGTTCGAGTTTGGGTTTCCTGTGTGCATTTAACATATCTATTATGTAGTCCTTGAACACACTTTGAACTCGTCTCAATTAATGGCAAATAAAGATTTTTTATTCTGTTAAAGAGTTTCAAGACAAATAACAGAGCAAAATCTTAGTTTATCTGACACATAGGAGCTATCTAGAATATGAAATATCGGCCCTTAGTGTACTTAGACTTAGATTTCAAAGAATGGCATATCGTGAAAGATATGTTTTAGAATGGGCGTCTTATGTTCCAGCTAAAGTTTGTAAGAATTAAAGTTTTTGGCAAGTTTCTAGATCAAACAAGAAAGAAAGTCGGTCAAGCCCGACTATAACATACTCTGTACCAAGAAATTTTGTCCTTTGATCATAACTCGAAAACCGTTCATCCGATCTTCTTTATTCCTTTGGCGGATCGATAAGTTATCCTAATAACTAAATATGTCCAGAGGGAACAAGCCATCTATCTTCAAAACTGTGGGAGATATGACGTTTTTTCTAAATTGCGGGGGCGGGAGGGGGCGTGGCCAAAATTGAAAATAAACTTGATCTGCCTGCAGACATAAGAAGCATATGTCCCATACATGTCAAACCTCTATCTCTTACCATCTCTGAGATCTGTGCGTTCACACGGACAGACAGACAGACGGACAGACGGACATGGCTATATCGACTCGGCTGTTGATGCTGATCAAGAATATATATACTTTATGGGGTCGGAGATGCTTCCTTCTGGATGTTACATACTTTTGCACAAACTTATAATACTCTGTGTACCTACGGTACAGAGTATAATGATGGATTTATGAGTTATATTGCTAAAATACACTTCACTCTGTTTGCTTTCTCCTTTCAAATACATAAAATAAACAGGAAAGTGGAAAAAAAATCTGGCAAAACGTTTCGATTTGCTTATAAAATCGCCACCCTTAAATATGTCCAGAAGGAACGAACGATCTTTCTTTAAGACTGTGGGAGATATGACGTTTTTTCCATATTGCGGGGGCGTGAGGGGGCGTGGCCAAAATTAAAAATAAACTTGATCTGCCTGCAGACATACGAAGCATATGTCCCATACGTGTCAAACCTTTATTTCTTACCATCTCTGAGATCTGTGCGTTCATACGGACAGACAGACGGACGGACGGACAGGCGGACAGACGAACATGACGGACATGACTCGGCTGTTGATGCTGATCAAGAATATATATACTTTATGGGGTCGGAGATGCTTCCTTCTGCCTGTTACATACTTTTGCACAAACTTATAATACTCTGTGTACCTACGGTACAGAGTATAAAAATCTGGCAAAACGTTTCGTTTCCTTATAAAATCCCCACCCATAACAGTCTCTGTTTTTAAAGCTCTTCGACTCAACAGCTTCTCTGAAATTCTCTGGAATTTCACTTAACTGCAAAATATATATTGAATATTTCCATGTGTTCTACCAACCAATTTCGAACCATAAACCACTCGGTTCCATACAATTTGTGAAGTTTTTAAGGTCGAATGCTGTTTTTATAACACATGGAATACAACAATTTTTAATGTTGTACAAAGCTTGGACTGAACCAAGGTTCGAACCAAAAACCTTCCAACAAAAACCACGAACCTTAAGTTTCCGAACCTTAACTATTCCCTAATTTGGGTTCGAACTAGTGTACCGGAGATCCGAATATTTGCAGGCAGCCCTGCAGTAAATATTATTTTTACATTTTTAAAAACCTAAATAATGAAAAATTTGTATTTGTAAAGATAGAAAATAACAATCAAGCTCGAATAACTCTTTAACCAAACGCCCTATAACAAATATTTTCACATATATGTGATCTAAGGGTCTGTATGTATGTATAGACACGCCTAGTCGGACATGGAAGCATACCAGAAGTACTTATTCCACTGTAATTTTTCACACACGTGCAGAGAAAAGTCATGAGACAATCTGAACGCCGAAAAACTTAGGGCTTGTTGTAGTAACTTCAGATCGATGTCATTCGTTAGTCTACGGATGCCGAACCAACTAAATGCCTTAGACATAGATATAGATTTTGGGTAGTAAAACAAGGTTTTGATTTACTATTTAATTTTTTCGTGATTACATCAAGGATTAACTTCATATCGAACCTCCTCCCATAAATGCCTATACCACTTAAAGCACCAGCACGTAAATACATACTGAACCCTTAGTCTTATATATATACAAACATTGGTAATCGGTAAATTCTTTGTAGAATCGGAGTGAATTGCTTGCATTACATATATTTACACAAACTTGGTATACGCTGTGGTACCCTTTGGTATTTTATATTTAGCCTTAAACAGCTCAAAGAGCCTAGGCCCTATCCTCTCAATGTCTTGGCTTATTTTCGCACCAGAGAAAGGGAGAGGTGTGCTGGCACAGCAGACACACACACTACCCGCTGCACCACACTTCTGTACCTGCGGTAAGGAGTATAAAAGCCGTACTGCCAAGTACATTATCATATACTTACATTATTATCAGCTATCGACATGGTTTCAAAACGGTACCAGCTTAAATGCAGTCACCCCTGCGTTCCTCCCCCTTTAAACCCAATAAACCTTATGGATTCCATAGATAAATATTCCCTCTGCTCCAACTTTGCCCCTGGCAATACAATTTAATTTCACTTTCTTTTTGTAGCTGCCATTTTTTTATATTGTATATGGTAACAAAAATTACCGCCTGTGTTGCCATTGTTGTTACCAACAACAACAGCAACAACAGCAACAGCAGCAACAACGACAACACTAAGGCACAGTGGCAGCCGCTGCAATTGCCTCAGGTTTATTGACTGCGTCGTCTATGCAATTATCTTTGTTTTTTCCCCGTCCAAAGCTTGTTTGCGCCTCAATGGGTAGGTTTAAGAGATTTTTGGATAGCCGGTTCCATGGCCCAATGCACTTCAGCAGCAGCCGCAGCGGCAGCAGCACGCCCAACTCTGACACTGACACTGAGTCGGCGTCCCATCCCATGCAGTTGCTGGCACACATATTTTTACCCAGCAATTTAGTTTGAACTGTGGAAGTGGGGGTGGGGGGGCCTGAATGGGACTCACCCAAAGCATATATTTCAATTTTAGACATGTGGAAGGTAAGACAGACTTAATCGATAGTGTACAACTAGATTTGGTTAAGCTTATGGTTATCTAAAACGTTTAGCTTATTCAATAGCTTGTACTATCGATTTGATCGATATAATGGCAAATTTACACACCGCTTAGATTAATCACTTAAATAGGACAAGTTTTGCTTTGCAAGCAAAATAACTTAATACAAGCGCAAGTCTTTCATTTTTTTTTTGTTTAAATGTGTGAGATGGCTCTTATATCAACTAAGTATAGGGTTCTGAGATCCATGCAGGTTCTTTCTTTGTTGTCTTGGGAGTGTCTGGCTTAAACCAAAGAGGGTTTCCATTGGTGAAGTCAGAAAGTAAGCTGGGAGACTTATGAAAATGTATAATACCAAAATGGAAGAACTTTTTGTGCAGAGCCTAAACAGTGTTTAAGTCGCATTGTCAAAATTCGACACTTAAATCAAATAACATTTAAGCCAGGGATGCAAACCGATTTGGAATTGATATTAAATCTAACTAAAAACCTCAAAAGAAACCCGGCACGGCTCAAATCGTTTTAACTAATGTTACTTGCCTACCTTTAAGGCAAAAGATATTTGTTAATGAAAATATAAAAGTATTGGCCATATCGAGACAATATTTTCATGTAAATAACTTTTAAGCTACACGATTAGGAATGTTCTCATCCTAGTTGTTAGTTCATTTCAGGTGTATAGATTCTTCGGCGTCATATTTTCGCATTTCTTGAATGAGTATTTTACATTTAAAATATTTTACCAGACAAAGAACAATTCTTTTGGTTAATGAAAGTCTTAAAGTAAGTGAGCGACATGTACATTCCAAAAGGATTTTGTATTTCATTGATTTAGAGATTGAACTCGAAGTCAAAGCTTGAAAATAAAAGTGAACCACCGAATCGAAATGAAAACTTGTTTCAATAATATAATATACGCCCAGTCATATACCGAACAGTTGGCTTAAGTCTTCTGAGAACCACAGGCTAGAAGTTTACTTATTATTTATCAAGATGAAAAATCAAATTCAGAAATCACAAGTCTTGGAAAACTTGAGAGAATTTCGGACAGACCCATATCAAACTAAACAACAACCACTTATAATTGTGAAGTGACAAGAAAAAGTTCACTTACTTAAGCCTAAGGCAGATGATTTCCAACCGCTTAGGTTTTGTCTTAAGAAAAAGTAAATGCCAAGGTTTCTTAGCTGACGGGTTAAGCAAGGCGGAGCTGTCCTTTGAGTTTAGGATTTCAAAGGTTTTTTCAAATAATCACAAATGAAACGCGTCGCAACAGCAAGCTTATAGAGTAATTCACATTTGTCAATAATTGGCCGCGTTCAGCAGAAGAGCTTGATCCATGAACAATCATACGTTTTATCTAATCTTTCTGCTGAACTCTAGTGAAACGGTATCATGATATCTAGCAGCATGTATCGAGCAAATATGACGCTTCTTTCAACTGATATAGCTGATATTGTATAACAATAGGCTTTTTTTCGATACCAAAATGCGTATCTTGGTTCGTTTGGTGCACTTAACTTAAAAAATAAGATCTTTTAAGGGCCATAAATAATTTGAATAATCTAAAAACTATGTTAAAATTTAAGTTTGACTTAGTTTATGCGCCGCTTGCTTTTTCTGATCAGTTCTTCCGCTGAAAACGGCCATTGATACATTCAAGCTTCAACTAAATTTTTGCCCAAAGCCTCATTCGACATTCTGTCATGATTTTAACAAGACATTAAATAGGCTGTTTACATTGAAAACTTGACAAAAATTGAGGGCTTGTGAGGACAGCCTAACCATCCAGATTTGGTCAAGTTTTAAGTGTCTGAATGGAACAAGAGCAGCCAGAGACTGTGAGGTTTCTAACAACTCAGCCCAGTGGGGCAGTAAGTAAATACGACTTAACATTTTCATTAGCAGACTTCGCTTCATATTTCAAAATTATCTTAGTTTAACACAATGAACCGTTCGGTAAGGATCACAGTTCGGTTTACGACCACGAATTGGTGGTTCGTGTCAGAACCGGTTTGCATTCCTTAGAAATTACAATAAAAAAATAACTTAAAATAAAATGTATAATGTGTCAGAACCGGTTTGCATGCCTCAAAAATCATCATTTTAAATTACAAACAAAAAGTTCTTTAAGTAACCTTCAGCTTTGGTAGACGGGAATCAATTGTTAGCTTGTTTCCTTGTGTTTTGTTCGATTTGTAAATTCGATTTCCGACATTTTGTCTTAAAAAAAATATATAAATTACCATAAATTGGTGAGTTCTGCAACCGACTTGATCGTTCGGCTGTTTCCTCTTTAATATTAATTTTCAAAAATAGTTTTTGAATTGGCTTTCGAAATCGGCTTACAAAATATATATCCCAAGTCTTTGTACAATCTAATCAACTAATTTACAAAGTTTCACTCAGCAGGCTGTCTCGAAAGTTTATCCATATTTGTATTATAGGGCGGCAGGCACGAATGTTCGGTTAAGCATTCCAGAATATACAATTTCTCGTCTTCGTCCTTCAAGGAGCATTTTCTTGTCTTAATGTATCAAAGTTCAAAGCCTCGCTAATACTTGAAAGGTTGTTCAAAAAGAAACACTGTAACACATAAACCTAAACCTACAGCTCTTTGTTTTGGGGGTTGCCCCCGGTGAAAGAAATGCATCTCATTCGGTTGCCGGATTTTCACTGGGCTATTCCGGCTGTTCCGGTATGGATGGCAGCCGCTTGAGATACATTTTCTTTGAAATCACAGTTCTCATCTAGGATTTCAGATTGCTGCCCACGGACGTGAGTCCAGCCATGGACGAATTCAACTGCAACAGGTGTCGCACGATTTCGGGCCCGCGCGTAGCTGAGCTCGATTCGCGCGAGTTGACTAGTTGCTGAAACTCCAGGGCAATGAGGGAGCGCACCTGCATTAGGTGTTTACCCAGGTCGGTGTCCATGGTAATGCGTATCCAGTTGTCCAAACACAGTTGCGACTGCTGCGGCTCATCCTCCTGTTGTGGCAGCTCCTCCAGCTTAGTGCATTTACCCGATACCAGGCAGACCATCAGGCAGCTTACCAATGTGGTGTGCTCAATGGTGGACACATTGTCGGCTGTTCGATTCTTCTCCACATACATAATCCAATCGCTGGGCAGGCACTTTAGTTTGCGATTGCCGCGCAACTGCAGGCAGGAGTTCCGCGAGAGTTGCAAATGCGGATCACTCTCGGCCACCAATTGGTACTTGGACGAGCGGTCTATGTAGGCCAATTTGGGGTAGAGTCCGGCCGTGAGGGCCAGGCGTATCATGTTCGCATTCGCATCGTGGCCAAAGACACTGCCGGTCAGGCCGAAGATGCGGCGCACCGACTCGCGGAGCGTGGTAACAGCCGACACAAACATCTCCATTGACTGGCGGCACACAAATTGCTGCTCGCAATACTCCTGCACCTCCCGACGGCCGCGACGACTCACCGACATAAACTCCTCGTACAGCAGGAGCACTCCCAACGAATCGCTTAGCTTGTCCATGCCAAACATCAGGCGTGCGTTCTGCTGCTTGCTGCGCAAATTGCGTTCCATGGTCAGGACAAAGGGGTCGCGCACCGAGTAGTAGGCCGCAATGATGGTCATGCTGCCCAGGCAGCGAAAGTAGATGGAGTATACCAGACATTTGCCCAGCTGCACATCCAGCGGCAGCTCCGACATGATGACACCCAAGGCCGTGATGCGTTCGTCCGCATCCCGCAGCACATCCAACAGTTTCAGCTTGCTGCAGGCCAGGCTAACCGCCTGCGGCTGTGGCGGATCCAGAGCGTGCGAAAGAAACTCGGCTATTTGTAGCTCCGGCGCTGCAATCTTGCTTAGCAAACAAATCTCCTCCAAAGTGCGACGCTGCATCTCCGGCTTGGTGTAGCAGCTCATGTCGTTCAATCTCTTGGTGCAGTACAAGCGATAGCAGATGCCATGCTGGCGTCGTCCGGCACGGCCTGCACGCTGCTGCGCGTCCGCCTGCGAGATCCAGGAGCAGGACAACTGCGACGCATCTGTGGCCGGATCATAGGTCTTCATTTTGGCCTTGCCCAAGTCGATGACATACAGCAGATCTGGTATGGTTATGGAGGTCTGGCCTATGTTGGTGCTGAGGATAATTTTTAGTTGGACGCCGGCGTAGATGCGGAAAACATTCCTCTGATCCGCCGAGTCCACTTGACTGTGCAGAAGCAACATCTTCACCTTTCTCTGCGGCAACTCCCTCTGCAAGCGTTCCAGCAGCTGGGTCATATGCTGATAGCCCGGCAGGTACACTATAACCGCACCCTGCTGCCCGATGCGCACCAGCATATCAAGCAGCGAGACTATCAGATCATAGTCTATGTCCAGTTCAGAGCAGGAACGAGTTTTGTAATAAGCGGCCAACAGTTTGTCTGCCTCCCCATCCTCCTTCTTCTCGTTCTCTTGCTCTGCTGGCTGCTCTTGCTCTGCTGGCTGCTCTTCCTCAGGCTGCTTTTCGTCCAGCTCTTTTTTCATTTTGGGCGTCATGTAGCCCGTCTCCTGTAATATTTCCTCCAGCTGCCATATGCGTACACCAAAACTTCTGCCCTCCACGTCCAAGACAGGGGCCCGATCAAAATATGCAGACAAAGCCTGCAAATCCATGGTGGCTGACATTAGTATCAATTTCAGGGATCGATTTTTGCGAAGTTCAATCTTAGTGGCCAGCAATAAGAAATCGGTGTCCAAATCTCGCTCATGCACTTCATCGATGACCAAATGTGTGGTGTGGCGAAAGAATTCCACAGCATCTAGGGCCAGGGTACGCAGCAGGCAGCCACTGGTGGTCAATGATAATACCGTATGGCTGGAGCATTTGTCTGGAAAGTAGGCGAAGACCAAGTTAGCTGGGCTTGACCCTTGAGAATGCCTCGTCGGCTGCCCACTTACTGTTCATCCTAATTTGATAGCCCACAGTCTGGCCCAAAGCTTCGCCACGCTCCTGAGCTATTCTGCCGGACACACTTATGGCTGCTATGCGCCGCGGCTGGCTAACCACTATGCGCACCGCCTGGCCCATATCTGTGGCCGATTCCAGCAAATATTGGGGCAATTGAGTGGACTTACCCGAGCCAGTGGCTCCTTTTACAATCAAAACCTGTTGATGAGCAAAACATTTAGCCAGTGGACGGACAAGGGTTCTCCGGGTCTTACCTGTGACTGCTGCAGCAGCTTCAAGATCTGTAATCGCATACCAAAAATGGGCAAATCGGTTCGCTCTCTCATCAGGGTGTGACTTATGCCATTGGGGGGTGGTGGCACCAGGGGTATACCCACTAAGCCCAAATTGTTATTTACACGTCGCTGCATCGGGAAACGTTGCGACTGTTCTTTGCCGCCTCCTCCACCTAGGCCCGCTGTGTGTACCAATTCGGACAAGTTGCTGGAATTTAAATACTCCATCAGTAGCGGGGACACCATCAATTCCGGCTTGTCCAGGCGCAAGTGCAGCCGGGCACTTTCTGTGCGCCAAATGGTAAGCACTCGCTGGTCATTTTTGGTATGGCTGCGTGACTTTAGGCCCAAACGTCTGGCAAACACATGCACATGTGTTCTCTGTAGAATGGACAAGCCAAGCAGCTCCTGTTCGGGCTCCGATCCTTGCAAGAATTGAGTGACTACATCTTGCAGCATGCGACGCTCAACATTGGAGAGCGCTTCGCCGTTGGCAGATGCTCCGTTCTTTTTTGGCTCATTTTTGCCATTGCGGGAGGACTTGTTTTTGGTTTTCGGCATGCTGACTCTGCCGCTGCGCGAGAAGATTTGGAATGAATTTGTAAACTGTAAACGGAACGCGTTAGGGATGACAATTAAAGCAGTGAGCAAATAGTTGGTAAAGAGAGAGAGAGAGAGCCAGAGATGGCACGGTGACATAAAATGTGAAATAACAGTTAGATACAGAGATGGCAAACGAAGTGAGGTGACTTAACTGGGTAAAGGAAGGAACCTATTCATACCACCGTATGCATTGAAAAGCTACCATAAATTAATGTCACGAAAATCATTTAGAGGCGGTGTCATGATACAACAAAGAAGGTAAGGCAGCAATTTTTTTTCTAGTACTGAGCCTTTGCGTGACAAACCTCTCGCTACAAGAGTACGCGAACACTGAACGTTTTAAATACTTTGCTGGGGGCGCACACTGCGAGCTCCCTACCTTTATTGTTGTAGCATGGGCGGTGTCAAAGTAAGCATTGCCTCTTATTTTTAAGTTAATCCCTGAATCATTCCCAAAATTTTAGAGATTGTCTGTTTATTACGCATTAACAAATTCACGTTCCCAATCACGTGTCAACCTCCATCACCGCTTTCAGCCGTTACTCTAAGCCACATGTGATAAATAACAGTTACATTTGACCAAGTTTCATCTCTAATTGCTGACAATCAGCTGGTCATACTGTTATTTACAGCCAAGCATTTCAATTGCAATTTCATTAGTACAAAGAAAAACAAACCCAAAAGAGTTGAAAAGGTAAGTGTCCACACATAAATTCAGCTCACAACTGTCATTACATTTATGCTAAACCCGCCCACACAGTTGTCACCATGAGTTCGCAGCGCGGCAATGTCCAACGCACACGTGCCCAGAAGCACAAGAATCGATTCGTCTTCAAAAACGATCTGCACGACAAGACGCCACAGCAGACGCGACTCAATCAGATGCACGTCTCCACTGTGTGTCAGCGTTGCAAGGAGGTGATCGAATGGAAAATCAAATATAAGAAATATAAACCCCTGACCCAGGCCAAAACGTGTGCCCGCTGCCAGCAGCGCACCGTGAAGAAGGCCTACCATGTCATCTGCCGCGACTGTGCGGTCAAGGCACATGCCTGTGCTAAGTGCCTGAAGACCGCCGACGAAGTGTCCATAGAAGCACCTGGGCCCACACCACAGGAGGAACAGCAGTTGCAGGTGGAAATGGATCGCTTGATCAAATCCTTCTCGGAGCGCAAGCGTCGCGCATTTCTGCGTTTCATGGCCAAGGGCAAATCGGCCAAGGAAGAGGAGAAAGATGAGGAGGCTTTGGAGGCCGAGGAGAAGTCTAAACGAGTGGCTCACACACGAGACGAGCTGCTGGCCAAGATTAAGCAGTTGAATTTGGCCGAAGAAGATGAAGATGGCGAAGACTACGATGAGGATGATGATGAAGCGGAGGCCGATGGGGAAGAAGATTCTGATTGCGATTCAGATGAGGATGAAAGTGAGGATGAGAAACATGTTGAGGCGAAATAAAGGTTTTTACATGATTTAGAAAAAGAGACAAAACGAAATTCGATTGAAAGCTTTAAAGAGCTTAGCAAAGCTTTTGAAGCTTTCAATGTGGAAGTGTTTAATGAAACGGAACTTTCGGTTAGAGATGAGCCATTGATTTAAAGTAACTGTGACTGGGAGTTTTTTGGTTGACACAAGTGAAATACATAAATCACGACTTGAAGTAAAAAACTTATTAAAATTAAACTAGATTTCACTTGCTAGAGTTGTCAAATGAGTTTGCTGCTGAATTAGTTTTAGGTAGCTGTGAATTATCTATCAAAGAGCTCTGATGAGCTATTAATAGAACCTTTTTTTTATATTCTACATTAGATATATAATAAGAACATTTATAAATTTATAAAAAATTAATTTTCTTATAGCTATATTTTTCGAAACTGAAGTTTTTCAAATAGTTTAAGTTACTTTAATACAACGTTCATAAGTTTCAGAACTATTTTGAAGAGGTGAATGCAACTGATATTACAAGAAAAAATCCCCTCCATGTGGGAAAATAGTTCAAACTTGTGTCACTTTAAAAGAAGATTACTTGGCTCTATAATAACTAAAGCAATACGTTTGTAAAGATAGTTTGATGAAGAACCATTTCGTAAAATAACAAATATTATTGAATTAAGTTTCACTTTTTGGGTGTTTTCGATATAGAACCGAAAACCAACCTAACGTCGGCTCTTTTTCTTTAAGTTTATGTTCCAAAATTTTTTTTTGTACTAGGATTTTTTGAACCATTATAAAAAAATTGTTAACAATATCTTAACATGAACATTTTACAATTTGAAAGTAGGACCGACAGTTGAAGTTCTTGATATTACTTACGCTGTAAGATCCACAGCAGAGATCTGCACGAGTGCACTGCAACTACAAGTGCACTGCATAAGTACTTGATATTTTCACACCCGAGTGTCCCAAGCACTGCAACAAAATGTATACAGTAGTATTTCTACTCGCGGCATATTTGTGGTTCGCACACGAAGTGCCAAAAACACTCGCGCCACTCGCGTTGCTTATTGCTAATACTCATACGAAAAGAGAGCTCAAAAATTTGAGTGTGGAATTATCCACCAACAATTCTGGCAACGCATTTTCCACTTGTCGCTCACTCACTTGAGTAATTTTTTAGCTCATGCTTGCTTCTTGTTGTATTTTTTTTTACTGCTGGCTTTGTGTGTCCGCTCTCTGATACGTCTTCGGCTTCTGTCCGTCTTTTTCCTTCCTCGGCAAATTGATCTCTAATTCACGACTCTGCGTTGACGTCGACGTCAGCAGAACCGAATTCTGTGCGCATTGTTGTTGCATTGTATGAGGAGGAGGAGGATTTGGTGGCGGAGGAAGAGGAAAGAGCAATACACAATACATACATGTATATTAGTAGTGTGTGAGCTGAGATCACGGAGTATTTTGCGTATTCCTCTTCGCTCTCTGAGTAAAATTAGTATGTATACTGCAAAGTGCGAGTGCGTCCGCTACCTCAAAGACGAAAGCAACATGCAGTGTCGCTCAAAGCAGAGACAATCAAATTTGACATCCGCTCAAAACAGACACCAGTCACTGAAGTACTAGTACGAAAATGAGTGAGTATATCATTTGACTACACATTTTGAGTGTCGAGTGGTACTGCGTACGCTTTTTCAGCGAGTGTACTCGAGACAAGAAAACAGGCACTCGTGCAGATCTCTGATCCACAGACAGACTGAATAGCTGTTCATTTATGGGATCATTGTTAGTAATTATTATTTACTGTCTTTTTTAACTTCGTTTCCATTTATTCCCTTAAATTTATTGTGGTTCTGAGTTTGGAAACTAGGTTAATATGATTTCTTTGTTTGTGAGCTAAAAAACAAGTATTACCTCTAACTTTAGCGCATGATTAGTCCCACAAACTGAAATTAGCAGTCACGACGACTGTGCTGATCACTCTTGCCTAGTCACCGTCCCTGATGTGCTCATCTCTAATACCTGCACACAACTAAAAGCTCGCTGCTAGGCAACTCGAATGATTATTGGTGGAAAATTTAAACACTAATTTGGTTTTCCCCTATATTTGCAGACATGCGACATGCGCGACCTCAAGCAACGACTGTTCGACCTGTTGCGCTCCGGCGGCACCAACAACAATAACAATCAGAACAGCAACAGTCCTCACTCACAGAGTACCAACAACCACCAGAACGTTACAGTACCCCAGGTCCAACAAGTACCCGTCCAGAAACCCAAAAAGTTACACGAATACACCGCCGCCGATTGTAATGCCGCATTTCTGCGCAAATATCACGACCTGAGCATTAGCCGGGACAGAGACCGAGGACTAGAGAGCAGCAATGTGATCTACTTCAATGAAAACCTCTCAATGGCCAGCAAATATAATAATCATCAGTTTCCACTCACACGCTATCCCTCCTGTCCCCTGAGCAGTTTTGGCTTAGCCGCCAACCGGCAAGAGGGATCCGCTGAAGGAAGCAGCAGCCTGGGCGACGAGGAGGAGGAGGATACGGAAAGTGAGAGATATCATTTCTGTTCGGATGAGGATCAAAGCAGTAATACACAGACGCTGAAGATTCGAAGACACCTGGAAATGGATATGGATATGGATCAGGATCAGGATCACGATGATCAGGCCGAATCTCAACTGGATTCATTTTGCACGCTGTGCACCTCGACATTTAGTTATAACAAATGCTGTCGCTTCTGTGACAACTCGCTATGTGGCTCCAAATGCAACTCGGAGCGAGGTTCGCATGGCAGTCGCCTCAGTCGAAAGGGCAGCAAGGCTATGGCAAAGGGCCATCATGGCTATCCTACGAGTGAGGTGGATAACCAGGAGTGTGGTGGACAACGATTTGGCGGCAGCATGCGAATGTTGGCGGCCCATCATCATCAACTGCAGCAGCAGCAGCAACAGCAACAGACAGCGGCCATCAGGTGAGTGAACTTGTCAAGGAATCTGCCTTGGAGCCTTGCCTATTTAGCATTACTAGGGAAATATAGGCCAGTTTTAGCCATTTGAAGCTCAAATGATGTCAAAAGGGGCACAAACCCCACCATAGGCAGATGATAAGTTTAGGATTGAAAGAGTTTACGTTAGGCAATGATGGGCCCAAAACTCTACCTCGGCGTACCACCTCAGAGCTTCTTTCAAATGAAGAAAACGCGCTGGGATACTGGGTACCTAGCTTCCTGGTACATTCTTTTCCAGCGCGATAAGCGAAGGCAATAATAGTGCACCACAAGAGGTTACAAAAAAAAAGAAGGTAGAATACTCCGAATTCACGAAACTCACACAATTCCATCTGCAACTTTTAAGAAACAAGTGTTTTCAGAACTTCATTTTTTTCCATTTTTCTAACAAATTTCTTTCAAATTTGAGTTTTACAAGTCCGTTTCAATCTCAGTGCTCGGTGTGTTTTAGGTGTTTCGAAAATTATACTCAAAGAAATAGCACACGCTCCGAAATTGAATCCACAACAGACCACATTGACTCCAATTCTTACTCGGAAGAGTTTCAAGTGCTTTTTTAGTTGAAAATGACATCCTCCAGTGGCCGCAGTCTTTTCGATACCAGCACTGAAATCACATCCACCACTTCCTCTAATGTGGATGACGATGCCAAAAGTGGAGAGCTATTATCGGATCATGGTCGCCGGGCCGTTCCACTTGATACCATAGTGAGGACCGAGTTTAAGCTGTATAACATTATGCCCGGCATCAATTTTCGGACCCAGATCATAAAATACTGCAAACGATTCGATGTCTGTGGCCATATTATGTTTTCCCGACATGGAAGGCGCGCGCGTGGAGTAATGGAGGGCACCACATTTAACATTAATCAGGTCAAATTCTACATATTGTCTGGATGTATACCAGCGTTTGCCGTGCGTCCCACTTTTACAACGTTTTTGAGGGTAAACAATCCACAACGCATGCCTTTTCACCGGATCTATGCTAAGCCAAAGGCAAAGGAAGATCGCGATGATTAGGTATGTATGGTTTCTTAACTTCTATGGAAATACTATCGATATTTATCGATGTATTTCCGGTTAAAAACTGGTTTCGAACCAGTGGCAACTGGTCCCGCATAATTGTTTGTTTTCTTGAGAACTTGACTATGGTTCAAGCGATCTTTGGCAAAAATATTCATTCCAATTGGTTGTTTTCAGTGTGGTACCTTCGACAACTCGTCCGAACCGTTTTCAGCAGTTAACGGTTCGGCATACAAGCATGAATATGCGGTTCGGTTTGGATTGCACTCAGGTGCTCTAGTGAGATGTCTTGCCGGGACCCAAAAATATTCACAACTATTACAAAATTGTTGAGTCCTCGGTTCGATCTGGGTGAAAGTAACAAATTGCCATTGAACAAACGAGTTGAATGCAATTGATTGGCTGGCTAATCAATGCGATATCAATACCCTCAAATCGTTGCACTCTGCAGCCATAAATTGAACACTGTAAACACATCATAAAAGTGTTTACAAATTGCATAAATGTCCACTCAAATGTCACCTGCCTCATCAGCAACTAATTAATTGCGTCGTTTTGGTTGAGATCTATTAACAACATTGAAGAGGCAGACGCTGATACTATTTATTTATTTATTGGCTGAGCGAGCGAGCGAGAGCAGCAAACCTTAAGCTGGCCATAAAGCGCCGTTAGACGCTGTGCGGCAGAGATGCCTTTGCCATGAAGCATGAATTCTATTGAATACGAGTAGAAAAAGTCCAGCAATGTGCAAAAAGCGCATCGAAAATCATCTTCATAGAGAAACATTTATATCTACATATGTACGTGGGTTGGCTGATAAGTTATGGGTGTTATGAGTGTTATTCATTGGCTAGCTGGTCTAAGTCTACGTTTCTTCATGTTCTTTTGATGCAAATCAAAATGCAAAAACGTTCTTAAGTTTCGATTTTACGAAAAGTCTGCCTATAGAAGTATACTACTGGTTTTAAGCAATCCACGTCTATTTTTCTTTTAATCTACTTCGATGTGTTTTAAAGGTATTTACAGATTCAGGTCTTATAGGTATTCGTAAATGCAGAAACAGTTGTTTTATAATACCAATGAATACCGATTTCAATGAATTCAAATCACCCTTATTCATTACTCTAGGCTGAAATTTGTCAATGTTATCCTTGTCTGGAGTTTAAATTCGGCACCTCGAGAAGACTGAAAATGCGGACGTCTGCATCAAAGCGCACATGACCATCAAGTGCTCGCCAGAGATAGCAACCAAATCATAGTAAAAAACATAGCCATAAGCACTTAGCATGTTGGCACTCATCTGTAGCCTAGTCTAAGGATAATTGCATTAGCAAGTCAAGGTCGTAGGTTTAAATCCACGTAAAATCGTGTTGTTTTTTTGTTTGAGGTATTTTGAATATTGTCTATGGTCTTTAAATCGAACTTTTTTGTCAATAACATCAAAAATTTAATGAAGATCTCAAGAAGAACGTTAAAACTGAGAACGAAATAGGTATAAAAGTAAGAAACTTGTGCTGTCTTTTAGAACGCCATATTTGTATGAGTGGAAGAATCCATTATCGTACTTGTAGGCAGATTCAGGTTATATACACCCAGATAAATGCAGCACGAAATGGCCAGCATGAAATAGGCTTCGCTTTAGGTTTCTTTTTTCCTCTTGATTTTTTAGCACCAAATCCGAGAGAATACAAGCTCGCTCGACTCTGAGCTCGTGCTCGGAGCCAGAAGCGGGGAACGCAAGCATCAAATGAGCACAATTCTTGCTCTCAGCCTTGTCTGCAGCTTCAAAGTTGCCAGCCAGCGATTGACTATGAGGAGTGGAATTCTGTCGAAGTCCTCTTTCTATTGTCAAGCGATAGTTATCTCTTTGTGACCCTCAAAAGGGCTAGAAAAAGTAGTTGATTTTTGTTCAAATTATCATCCAAATGTTGGGTGGGATGTGTTGGCATTTGTAAATGCGAGTGCAAGACTAGTTAAGAATCGAAACTGAGATCGATACTATTCATGCTTACCGCCAAGAAGATCTATTCTCGATAATCAGACATTCATGCTTGCCACTAAGAAGATATATTCTTTATATGTAGCAGAATTACAGCTTCCATTTCTAAATTCCATGCTTGATTTCAGTATTTTCAGCTGGGATTCTTTTGATACTTTTGATTTTATCTCTGAGTTATCTTTTCTATTGGTCTGCAGGGAGTTTGTTTTTAGTCCCATTGCTTTAAAATAAAATGTACATTTCATATTTTCCCCACTTGGCCTACACTACTTATTGATCAACCCACTTGTGTGCACACATGCATATTTCTGCCTGTCTGTCTTGCCGATGTTTACACCGCTGGCCACAACCAACAACCAACAACCTGGCGCAGAGCTTTCTCAGTTGTTGCCACTTCTTTTGGGGTCTGCTGGCGCTTTGGCTTTTACATTTCTTTGACGACCGCTGGCCAAGCTGGCAGCCGACGCAGACTTCGACTCCAAATCCGACTCCGGCTTCGACTCCGACTTGGTCTTGGGTTTACCGCAAGCCGCAAACAAGTCTCAACTCGACCATTGTTCGTATAGCACGTGCCGGCGCGCTGTGAAAACAAACTCTCATAGCTTTTGTTGTTTTCATTTCTAAACATTTTGATAAGAAATGGTTTTTGGCTTTTTGTTTATGTGTGTGCAAACATAGCAAAATGCAAACAAATGTACACAAAGTTACATCAAGAGTGTTGAAGTGATTTGTGATCGAGTGATCGATGAGTGAGCAAACAAATTGAAGCCGCTTTTCTGGCGAGCAAATGAGCTGGGGTAAGCACATAATCGTAAGTTTAGAGGAATGCAAATCTGTGAATTCCAGCATTTTCTCTTTCTTCTCAACGAAACGAAAGGTATAATGAGCTGGTGCTAGTGTATGTAAGAGGCAAGATGGAAGCATATAAAAAACATATGTACATATATATCGATCAGCATCAACAGCAGAGTCCGTTTGCACATTCTGATATGAGGAGGAGGCAGGATCTAGTATAATTTTAACTCTCTCAAATTGAAGGGTACATTTTGCAGACCAGAACTTTGCTAACGATTCGGTTGCAGGGCTTGTACCATAATTTACCGATGGTTTAGGCTCCGAATTTTGAGTTTATAAAGGAATTGTCGATTTTGTGATGTTATGTGGGATTCTTGAAAATAATCCTTGTCCACGTACGAAAAATGATTCACAGTAATCAAAAGCTTTTATTTTGTGAATCATTAAATACGCTTTGGAGTCGAGAATCTTTAAATCAGAAGCTGATATGGGTGGGGACTCACATTTTTGTGGTCGTCCACAAAGTTCAATAGGTCAAACTGTTCCACGACTATAATTTGATTGAACCCCGAACCAAACATGTTCAGTTTTAGCTCAAGGTTTGGTTCAAAGTAATCTGGAAGTCGGAGTTCCGGGCTCGAGCCGGCTCGGTTCAAAACCAGTTTACAGCCCTGATTGAAAGTATAAATTAATTCCGACAGTTGAACTCACATGTAAGCTACGTGTAAGCCTGAAATAATCAGTTTCGGATTGCTTTAACTACACATGGTATGTTTTGACGTTATTGACGCAACTTGAACTCAAGATATCAACATTATGAAACAATAATAGAGTCCCAATGGGACTCCCTTAGTTAGTGCCCAAGTTCTAATTTGTACTAAGATTCTTTCGCTGTTTTCGCGTGAAAGATGCTAGTCGAGTGGTTTAAGATGCAGACGTACGTGTGTTCAGCCTTTGAAGGCAAGGCCTGAGTTCAAGTCCCGGTGAAGTAGCTCTAAGGCAGCGTAGAGTCAAACTAATAAAGTATTTATTAGGAAACAATTAATAAAAATAGGAACTAATAACGTATTTCAAAAGAATTATAATATTAATAGTCTTTCTTTCGTATTTGATTAAGAAAAATATGCATAAAATTTAGAAAAATGTATGATTGAGTCGTTAAAACGATCTATATAAATTAATGTTTAAAGATGATTTCGAATGGTTTATACGCTGGGTTCAATTTTGGCATACTCTCTCCAACATTTGGGCCGGCATGTTACGAATAAATTCTTCAATATTGGCTTTTGTTGCGGGCTTGTCGCTATAGACATGAGTCTTAGCTTAACCCCACAAAAATAGTCTAAAGACGTTATGCCGCACGATCTAGGCGGCCAATTGACCAGCCCCAAACGTGAAATAAACTGTTCACTGAATTTGCCACTCAATTGTGCCTTTGTTTCGCCTGCTGTATGGCTTGGCATGTCAGCCAAGTCTAGGTCTTCGCACCGGTGCGCTCTCCATTCGGAGTAACGTTCCAGCGTTTGTCTTCTTTCGAAAAAGTGCGGTCCAATGATGCCACCGGCTCATAATCCCCACCAAACAGTGAATTTCTGGGAATGCATTGGCAGTTCTTGCAATGCTTGTGTCGCAACCAGAAATGAGCTTTGTCGCTGAACACAATTTTCCGATAAAAAAGTGGCATGCATTTTGATGTAAAATTCAATAGTCTGCAAACTTTGTTCGTTTATAAGTCGATTCATAGTAAAATTATAGACCAAACTGAACATGTTTGACAGTAACAAGTGACACGAAAACAGCTGAAAAGAAAGTTGCTAAACAATCAACCTTTATTCATAATACAGGTTTCACATCCATGGGACAAAAATTGGTTTTACTTGCATACAAGTTAATCTTACATTTCTGCCACGCCCCCTTCCACTTCTCAATATGGAAACAATGGCATATCACCAACATTTTTAAAGATAAAAGGTTCGTACCTTCTGGACATATTTAGTAATCAGAATTATTTATCTATTCGCCAAAAGATTGAGAAAGATCGGATGATCTACAGTCAAGTTACGAGCAAAAGAATGTTCGCTGCTGCAGCGCTGCTTTCAGCTTTTACTGCAGCCTCAAAATTCATACTGAGCATACACTTTCGTTAGTACAGAGTTCATTATAGTCGTATATTATAAGTTTTAAGTTTCCAAGGACCTGTAGCAACAGTGGTGGTTAGTAGTATTTCGTTGCGAGAACTAACAGGCTGGCCTTCGAGGGCCCAATGGGACATTGAGTGCCCATGTTCTGTTTACTTAAAGTAAAGCTTTCTCTGTCTAAGTAGGATGCACATTAAGTTATACAACTCCCCGAGATTGTAACTGTTTAGAGGCGACTTGCGGCGATAATTATGGTGCTTCTGCTGCTTACACAGCGCACTGTAAATGTGTTGTAATGAATTCACTTCATGTTCCAACTTCATGATAAATGAACTAGGTGGGGGGGTTGGCTGGGGGTAAGAGCTACAAGTAGGGGGTATAGGATGGACAGCTATCCATATTCATGCTTAGTGAGTGGAGCCAGTGCAAAAGCGCATTAAAAATTGAATTTGGTTTCGGTATTGCACACACTCTCGCACACACACCCGTTGCCTTCGGGCCGTTCTCTTCGAGCGTTTATTAATTTTGTTATTATTATTTTTTGGCTGTGGAAAATTGTTTCTGATTGCCACATTTCGTTGGTTTTGGCGTTGGCTGAGCCGCCTAAAAGTATGCACTGACAATTCAAGAGAACTCGGATGGAAATTTGAATTCGTGCGCGCACAACACAACCATTTTGCAATCCATTGCAATCCACTTCGATTGCTCGAAATGATTGCCTTACCAATCGCTGCAATTATTTATTTATTACTATTTTATTTCTATTTTGTTTTGCTTTATGAAATTTGTTTTTCGTCTGCGTTAATTAGTGAAGCTTTTGCTGAAATGGTTTGAAATAAAAGACCTGTCCAATGCAAAAGTGAAATTTCGTTCGTCATTTGGCCAGGAGAAGTGCACAAACGTAAGTCGCCAACCCGTTTGTGCCCCTCCAGCGGTAACTGCAGACGCCCATCCTTTTGCTTTCGTTGGCTGGGTAGACCAGACCTGAAGGCGCGGGCGAGGCACTTAACCAGCGGTCAACAACCGGCCCAGGTTGCAACTTTCCAACGTCCAATGTCAATTATTAAGGCAAAGCTACGTTTACACATCTCGGACTAGAAATCGGCAGCGACAACAACCACCTCGGCGGCAGCCACAGCATCCAAATGGCTTTTGATTTTCTTTCAAAATGAGGCAACAGGTTTATTGTGGCCTGTTGTTGTCACCGTCATAATTGACCATTCTAGTTCACTTGTTCAACTGTCAGCCAGCTAATCCCAAATGGCGAAACAGGTTGAGCTAATAGCATGGACGATTGAATGGATGAGGCACCGGCTAAGAACAGGCTGAGTGGACTGTGGGGCCACACATAAGGAAGCTGGTTGGATGCATTTGAGGGCCTCGATAATCAAGGCTGCCAAACCGATCTTCGGTTAGGAAAACTATTTTAGCCAAAAAATAAGACAATTCGAAATTTGAAGAGTTCGAGAAGAAGATATGGCAAAAGTTACGTTTTGACATTGAAAACTTGCCGACGTATTTAAATTTTCATAAAATTTAAAGAGCAGCATCCCTGCACAACTGTTTGAGGGAGTACTCCATGGACTTATTAAATGTCTTGGCAAATTGGAGGCGTCCCTTTCAAAACAGAATCGAGAGGGTAAGAAATACCCGTTATTTAGGGCAATTAGTGTTTAATAACCTCACTTTTTAAACAACAAACAAGAAACCAAAAGAGAAACCCGGCCTAATGCTGTGGTGTTTGTGTGTGCTTATAGCTGTCTGAGGCATACGGCAACAACAAAACTAACGCTGCAGGCGGCACGCATACAAATTGTTCTTGTTGCGAAAGAGAAGAGAGGCTCATACGAAGTTGTTGCTGCAATTTCATTATGCGTGAGTCCCTCGGCAATCGCTAAACGAGAGACAACAACAAATGACATGTTCTAAAACTGGGAAAAATTCGATATTCGCTACCATCGATGCTTACGATTGTTGGAAAAAATGTCGTATTTAGTAAAACTAAAACTATCTGGCCTCTTTTGGCAATTGCTTCATCGAATTGGTCGAGTTCCAATGTGTTAAATACTTTGTTGTACAAAATTCATTGAGAGAGTCGGATAAAAACGTAAAATGTTGTATCCGTAGAATTAGAAGTCTGTTAAAACTGAATTTCGATATCAATTAAGTAGAAACCCGTACATGGGTTTATAAATAACTTAACAGAGCACAATTTTTGTTCTACTTTAAGGCTTTACAGCTGACATAGTAATGTTTCTGTTTCAGAAGATCTTTTTACTAAAATTATTTGTTAAGGAACAACAGCTTATTAGCTGCTTGCGACTTTAAGGAGTGTATGTTTTAAGATTGTTAATCTGCTAAAGCTTTTAGACATGATAAAAAACATCGATGTATGCAATTCTTAAGAACATCAATACATCGATTAAATTATCATTATCTGCAAAAAGGTAAGCATTATTAATTGTGAATTGAGTAGATCGGAGGAGCCTGAATCCGTGTTTAGCCTGTCTTCCTGTATCTTTAGTTCTGACAACTCTCCTATTGATAACCTATAATATCTCTAGTTTCTTTGCTTATCATATTTTATCTCCATTGTGTAAAACTCTCCACTAATTTCTGTAATTTTCTGTTTGTATTTCCTTAGCCTGGTTTGGGGCAGTTGTAAGATCTTCTTTCTTATATTTTGTTATGTCTCTTCATCCATGTTTTCATTTTGTGCATCCTATACTCTTGAATGCCATGGATATGGCCAGTATTTGTAATTTTGTGTGTCTGAAATGCGCTATGGCACCTCTTGCAAATCGCACAAGTTAACCGTAGAGGTAGAGAAGACTGCGCAGTCTTCTTTCCTTCTATGCCTTGCTGGTTGGGTAATCACTAGCGGGGTTTCACAGTAGTTGCGAAAGGACTTCACCTCGAAGTGTTTCTTCTCTTACCCAAAAGACTTTTAAGCCACATTTGAAAGGCTGAGTGTGAGGTGGTAGCTCTTAGACGGCCCATTGTAGCCGTTGTGGATGGGTAGTTGTTTGGCGGCGGAGTTGTCCACAAATTCAGAAGGGAGTGAGGCGCCCTTTAACAGTTTTCTCTTTTGTGTGGGCTGGCCAAGTTCAGGTGTCCTTCTTATGTTTAAATTTAGAGTAGTCGTGAGTAGGAAAGAGGTGAAGCTGATCGGCTTGTAGTGTTTGAGACTCAAGTGGCGGCACTCAGCTAAGCTCCAGTTGCCGTCCATTTTACCAAGCAGGGGATTTCAATCCCTCAAGTCAGGGCTTACTTATTCCCATTCCATTTGACTTGGAACTGATGGCTGCCTAAACAGCAGTTTCTGAAGTCCCGCCATTCATGGAACCTTCTCCAAATTGGAGCAAAAGTTTCTCTCTGCTTCTTGGACTGTGCCTACATATGGGTTCTGCTTGCAGATCTTCTGCTCGGTGAGGCAGCTGGCATTGATTCCATTTGTTGTAAACTTTATCAATGCGGCAAGTTTTCACCCAATTTTCAGAACTGCCAAAACCATCAACGAAAACAAAACGGAGCCGAGTTGAAGAAAAATGCTTCAGTGATTTTGGGGGGCCTCAAAACATGCAAACAAAACGAGAAACAAAAGCAAAATTAAATTTCTTGTAAGCTCAGTTGGTAACTGTGTCTGCAACGGATGGGAAATGATCATAAAAGCGCCACAATAATAAAGCCATCAAAATGTGCTCTGCTGTGCTCGGAATGAACCATTTCTGTTTTTTTGGCTAAATGAGCTAAATTAGACAGCGGCTCGGCTCTGGAATTCAATTACAATTCGCTTGCTGCCAAATAGTCGACTTCGGCACTTTTACTTTTGGTTTATCAAAAGCAGAACACCGCTAGCATTTGGACAGCATCATCAGTCGGTCTAACGGTAGTCTTCCACTACCTTTTTTTTTGTTTTGTTTCAGCTTCGTCAGTTGGTCAATTCAAATTCAAATTCAAATCGAGGCGACTTGTGGGGAGTTTTCACTTTCCGCATATCGAAAAATAGAAAGCAAAAGTTCGACTCGTCGTAAACTGCGAGGAAGTGTTCGAACTGGGGGGGGGGGGGGAAAGAACACATTAAACTGTTAGAACCCAAAACTCCGCTCGTTCGTTCATGGGTATGTGCAATCCAGCCACTGGGAGCCGCTGTGAAAGTAAGTCACTGGCAAAGCCAGGCAAACATTTGTCTCCCCGAGCAGACAAATACGGATTAGATGCGAATTGTGACAGGTGGGTGCGAATGGCGAAATGAAAATCTGCGGTGAATGCAATGGGAAAAATGCAAATTTTTCGAGGGAGTAAACACTGCAGAGTGTAGCCTATCAGTGCAGCAGCCGTTTGGTCACCCTTCACTTGATTTATGCTTGAGCTGGGCAAATTTGATCAGAGTTTGTTATTTGTTGAATGGGTACAGTCTTGATGAATTGCCAGGGTAAATTTTGATGGGGTAATAGGGTTAGGGCATTATTTCGCATATTCGTCGCATATGCAAGTGTTTGATGAATCTCTTGGTCTTAACGTTAGCTTCTAGGTAAGGTTAAGGGTTAGATTAGGTTAGGTTAGGTTAGGAGGTATGTTATTGTATGAATTATGAAATGTTATGAAGTGTTATGAAATGTTATGTATAGTTATGTACTGTGTGGGTCAGCCGGAACTACCTACCTACCTTTGTATTGTTAGTATAGGTTAGGTTAGATAAGGTTAGGTTGGGCTAGGTTAGGTTGTATTGAACTTAATTAGGCTATGTTTGGCCAGGTGTGTTTAGGTTACCTTTGGTAAATCAAAACAACTGTTATTTTTAACCTGTAAAACCGAAACCGTAACCGAAACTCACATTTTAAGTGACCAGAACCGCAACCTTAACCGAAATGGTATATTTGAATAGTTTAATTAACCGTAACCGTATCACGAAAACCGCTTCCATTTCGGTTTTTGAATTACTAAGGGACAAAAATATTTGCAACACGAAAATGCACTTACACTAATCGTTACTTTTCACCAAGTCACTCACACTCTCATCGCTAGTGAAATGTCCATCAATAGCAGCCACTAGAGATGCAACTTCAATCGATAAGCTTCAACACTCTCACTTCTCTGCTGGCTTGCGGTGAAACCTGTTACTATCCCGTACTCAATAAATGTAAAATGAATCAAAATGCCGCTCCAGAAACCAATTTGCGTCGGAAATACACTTTAAATTTGACGAAATTAAAAACGAAATTGCGATAAGCGGTAAAAACGTGTTGGATTGCATACATAAATTAGTGTCGTAAAATTGGCCGCTTGACAGGCCTGCTATTGGTCGGCTGATCGAAATTGTTCAAAGATTTGATTAAAAAAAAATGGTAGAAAATTAAAAAAAAATCAGAGGTACGCCAAAAGAAAAACCAATATATAGATATGATATACACAGCTGCGTGTTTTTGAAACGTAAATTGCAATTGATTATTTTGTAACCGAATCGTAAACGGACCGAAAAAAAACGAGAGCGAAACACCCGCTACTCAGGGCACTTAGTGTTTAATAACCTCATGCGACTCAGATAAGTATGCAACGTTTTTTTAACTCTGCCATTTATTATCCGATCTGTTAGAAAATATATGAGACTGTGGATATTAGCCAAATACACTTCACTGCAAAATCTCAGCTCCATATCTTAAAAAATGTATGAGATATTCAATATAATATTTACGTAACGGGTATAAAAAGATAACCCTTACCGAAACAATTTGATTTTAATCACTGTAATCGTAACCGAAACCGCTATTTCTTTCGGTCTTATTCCCTGGTTAGGTTAGGTTAGGTTGTATTACAAGTAAGGCTAAGTAAGGTTAGACTAAATTAGGCTTCGTTGGGTTGGGTTATTTTGGGTGGGAATAGGTAAAGTAAGGGTACGTTATGTTACGTTGCCTTAGATTCGGTAAAGTTAATATAAGGTTGGGCTTATTTAGGTAAGGTCAGGGTTAGCATAGGTAAGTTAAGGTTGCGTTAGGATAACGTAGGATAAAGTAACGAAACTGTACATACGGTTAAATTAAGTAAGGATAGTTCAGGCTAGGTTATGTTAGTTTGGGTTAACTAAGGTTATTTTAGGTTTGGTAAGGCTTAAGTTATTATAGGTTAGATAATTGTAGGTTATATTGGATGAATAAATCGAAACGTAGGGTAAAGGTTCATCTCGGGTATATTAGATGGGGTTGCACTGAATCAAGAAATACTTCCAGAAATGCCTCGAAATATTTCTAGAAATGCCTCCAGAATCTGCATTAAAATACGTTGTTTTATAATCCAAGAAAAGTCATAGAATTTCGTATTACCATTCAGTACATCTATAAACTTTTTTAGCTTACTCTAAAGCTTCAACTGCAACACTTAACAACACATTTCCCCCCTTTTGTTATTGTCAATATATTTCGCCACTTCTTCAGACGACCCCTCCGGGGCAACTAGATCTATGATTTGTAAATACTTTTGATTGATACAGCCTCTACATTTGTATGTCACATCTTCTATCCATACATTATCATTATATTGCGATTTCTGCAAGCGACATTTGTCAACAGCCTTCAAAGCAGCCAACGCAGCCGCGAACCAGCCGGCCAATTCATTTGAATTTGAAAAGAAAAACGTGAAATGTGATTGGGACAGTCGCCGTCAAAATACAAATCTATTATAATGTGCTCTGTTATATTTGCATTATAAATGTGTGTTTTGTCTTTTTATGATGAACCTTTCTAACATTTGGGAGACCTTCATTGCAGGCGACGCGTCGCTTAATGGCCCGACATCTGTGACATTTTATTAACATTTGTTAGTTTTTCTCGGGCCTCGGGAGATTGATGTTAGCTAATCACAACGATTATGCAAAAGCACAAAAAATGAAATGGAAACAAACGCTGAGGACCCGGCGGGGCAAAAGGTCTGTGACCAAAGCGGAAGCTCTTTGCTTACCAAATGCGGGCGGTGACATTCAGAGCCAGAGCCGCCATGTACATAAAGCACCATTGAACCAGAAATCATGAAAACTCTTTACGCTCTTTGAACATGACGCTCGTGAGTCACTGACATTGAATTGGCGGAGTGTGTGTGGGGGAGGCACGGGCGAGTGGAGAGTGCAGAAGTTCTTACTCAATAATTTTAAGTTTAAGCAAAAGTAACGCTTGAGTTGAGCAGGGTGGAGCGGGGGGTTTGGTTTTTGCCAAGTTTTGAGAATAAAGTAACAAGATTATGCATGAAGCACACAACTGATACCACATGAAGGCGGATGGATTTAATTAGGCGGCAGCATATGAAAAATATTGTAACGGTTGACAGAGCGTTTATCATTGAGAGAGAGTGGAATGGGCGAGGAAGGCAGCCAACAAAGCCGCCAGCCTCCACACTCACACCGGTGGTGGTTCAGTGCTGGATCAGGGAACCTAACACCAGGGAAGACGATATTGCAAAAGTTTTGAGATCGAAATGATTCTTTAAGTTGAGAATCTGCCGTCGAGGGCGAGTCTATAACGTCCAGTGTGGCCATTCTAGCTATATATCTGTCAATTTTTAAGTTATGTTTAGCTATTTCTAGCTATATCGGTATTTTTGAGACGAAGTTCGAAATATTGTACTTATACACTCAGAGGAAAAATAGAGAATTTAATACTTGGATCAAGAATGTTCGATAAGAATGGAAATTCTTGATCCAAGAGTGAAATATGAATTTTTTCTTGAGGACGAATCATTCTCAAATCATACAGAATAGTTCTTGAATCAAATGCCTAACATACTAAGGTTCAAGATGGCTCCTTCTTGAATCAAGAGTATACAGCATTGTCAAAAACCGAGAATGTTCTTTCTAGTATCAAGAGTTCATCAGATTAAAGAGTAAGATCGTTTACTCTTAAAACAAGAGCTGTACCACAATTTCAAATATGTTGTGTTTTCCATTTTGTTTAAATTTCTTTCATGGTAAGCCATGTAGCAAGTTTTAGATGACTCGAGGAATACGCAACTCCTCAAAGCACCATCAGTCTTTGCCTGTCAACTGTCAATCGAACAGCCGTCTCTCCATGCCGGCAATGCCATAACTGGTTGGGAATTCCAAAGTAACATGAGTGGAAAATCCATTGCGTTCTCCGCTCGATAGCTTCCCCACACACGCCTCTCCAACCGAGAGAGCGAGTTCAATGCTTTGTTCTCTCAAATGTGATTGCTCTCCTCTCTGTTTCTTTACCTCTGAGAACGAATTTAGCTCAAGTTCAGCATTTTGGAATTTAAAGTGTCAACCATGATGCAACAATACAGGTGGGGCGGTGTCAGTGGGATGCGTACTTTTGTCCTTCAAAAGTACGCGCAGCACTGAACGTGAAGGTACTTTGCAGAGAACTCACCCTGACGCCACCTTACCTCTTTTGTTGTATCATGGTGTCAACTGGCAGGATAACCTCCTTTCAATTAGTGCTTAAGAAGTCACGCGAGCACCGAATAAGGTGATAAGTTTGATCCTCCACGGGTTCCAGGCGAAAAAATTGATTTATATCTTAAATATCTTTTGAATCATCCAACGGAGCTAAAAGTCATTCAAAGGATTTGAAAAATAATCACAATATGGATGACATATCCAGTCCAAATGGATGTACATAACTAGACATAAGGCGGGCTTTCAATACAATACAGTGTGTCCAGCTACCCATCGAAGATTAAAGGTAGGAAATCCAGGTATGTGGCATAACTACAAGGCCCACTGTAAGCACAATCTGTGTTCTTCAGCCGAGTTTTCTCTATATGTAGAAAGACCCCAAAGTTTCCAAGATTGATGACGGATACAACAAACAGGCAGCTGATAACGTGAAGAGGCTTAACAGCCACCCCAGGAGCGTGCGCAGATATACCTCCCAGAGACCTCCATAGATATAGTCCACATCATCTTAGGCCAACATCCTGCTAGAATCCCCCTCCCAGCTAATGTTGTTCTTTATCTGTTTCGTCGATTGGCGTCGGTCATTTCCATTGACTGTCAATTAGCTGCGAATAGAATTGTGAAGCAAAATGATTGTGCCCCGGTGCTGCTGCTGGGGCAGCAGTTGGTTGGGGGGCTGGGGGTACGCATGCGCAGCCAAGTGAAACATCTGAAAACGAGGCACGAGGCGGCCAGCGCAGCGTCAACTTCAACTGAGAGTTGGCTGGAGTTGTTCGAGTTGACATGGCAGTGAGCGTGAAAAAATAAATAAATAACAATAAAAAGCGCAACCTCTGAGGGTTGGAGTCCCGCCACCGTCGCCGCCGCCGCCGCCGCTGCCGAGTGGCTCTTCAATGTTGAGCAAACATCAACAAAACAAACAACCACAACAATAACAACAACAACAACACAACTCTTAATCATAGCAGCCGGCAGCGCTGCCAGCGCACTAAGTTTTTGCATCGAAATGGAAAAATTGGTGTGTTTGAGTTGAAGTTTGGATTTTGGCCAAACAACATATGAACGTCGTCGCGGCGCGATCGCAAACGGGGCGAACGGAAACCGGAAAACACCACCTGGGAACATGCCCAGCGGGAATGGGAATATTATTAGTAGTCGTTCGCCGGTCATCGTGTGGAACGGTGCTCAATTTACAGCCAGTAGCAAAGAACTCGAGTTGTTGCGGCGCGACTACGGACTGGATGAACGCATGCTGGAGGCCACCCTAGTGCCGCGCTACAAACGTCACAAGCCCGCGGCTAGTGCACGCAATGAGAACGTTCGCTCCGATTGGATACTCCGTCAGGGTGGCCAGCATCATCAGCAGCAGCAGCAATCGATCAACTTTCATACGCCGCACTTCGACTTGGTGCCCTGGCGTCGGACCCGCTCGGCCCTGGATCTAACCTCAGTGGCGGACTACAACAGTGCGGTGCTAGCGAGCACTCCCCTGGATCCTAAGCTGTTGCGTGGCCTAGAAAAGCTTGAGTTGCGTCACAATCGTCGCCGCTTGCAGCGCGCCCGCTCCAACCAGGAGGGTCTAAGGCGTTTGGTTCGCGTACGCCTGATCTTCTCCATTGAGTTGAGGCACAAACGAATGGAGGTCTTACGTAAAAGTGCCCTGCCCATGCGCGTTTTCGAGCAAAGATTAGCGCTGACCGAAACGGAAAGTGCAGCCTACGAGCGTGTGCTGAAGGATGCCAGTGCGGGCGTCGAACAGCATGTGGGTTACTTTAGTCGCCGACAGCAAGGAGAGGAGGAATTGGTGGTCGATTTTGCTAGCGAAACGGAGGAGGGAGAGGAGGAGGGAGAGGCTCAATATGCGACAATAGCAAATACAAAAAGTGCCGGAGAAAAGGACGAGAGTGTGCAAGTGGAGGAAGCGGGTCAGGTGCCATGCGTCAAATGTCGCGATATTGCCATCAAATTGAGGTAAATTTCATTACTTAAAGATAAGATGTCAAAATCTTTCAAAATGTTTGATTCAGCGGGTGCTGGATAACTGCATTTGTGGTCGTGTATGTGTGTGTGTGTGTGTGTGTTTCCAATTGGATTAGGTCCCGGTTTCGGGATCCGCGGACTTACGCGATTTCATAGAAGGTCTTTAACAGGTTTTCATACTAAATTCAAGTAACTTGCTTTTTCCGACATTGTTTTAAAGATCGAAGGCATAATGCTAAAATGTATCGTTCAAGGAATATTTAAGAAACCGTTTACACAAAGCTTGCCCCTACCCGTTTTGGAAAGCTGTCTATGTCCTTGGATAGTTTAGTCCCTAAGCTAATACGCGATGAAGTTCGTTTTGTCCTTGGGTTCCAATTTACTATTCCGCGCCTATCTCAACACATTGCCCAACCTGTAGCAAGTCATGTTTTCTTTTGACCTCTTAATTTATATGGTGTGTTTCAATTCGTTCCTTCCAAACCCTCTATCACCCAGTGTATACATGAAATGAATGTGATGATAAATGCCCCTAAAAGTATGCCGACTTTAGTTAATCAAATAATTATCTATTTGAATGAGAGCTTCATACATAATCCACATTTTCCATTCACTCAGAAGGTATTCAAAATGCATGGGTAGTAAGTCAAATATAAATGACATGTCCTGAAATGGTAATATCTATAAGCATAGCATACTTTAAAGAGCATTTATCATGAACAAACAGGGAATGTAATGTAGAGTTTTTCACAATTTCAAATAAATTTTTAAGAACTTACACGTGGACGCGGTCGCCGCGGTTTCAGCTAGTAGAAGGTAGGCATCTCGCAAAACTTGCATTATTCCAGCTGCATCGCAGCTGTCGTTAGAGTAATCATATGATTTGTCGATTGTAATCGATTCCAAGTACTTTTAACAATTCTCTGCTTGTTCAAGCTGCGAAAAGCTGTGTTCAAAGCTTTAAGAATCGAACAAAACCTTTCACCAAATATATAGAATCAAGTACATTCGCTTATAAATCAAGAATGTTCCGCTCTTGGTCGGCTTCGAGGCGCTTCTACAAGTTCGAGCAGGTTCTAGGAGTTTGGTTTGGAACCGGCCATTTCGTGACCGTTTCCAATCTTTGTCTCACAATTTTGAACAGCTTACAACAAAGTCGATCGATTTTAGAATGCTTAAATTCGATTTTTGAAGTGAAGCAAACATTTGTGCTTCGCATATGGTTAAGTTCATCAATTTTCTCACACTTGGTTTGGTTTAAGGTTTGGCTTACCGCTTAAAAACAAGTCGGAATTTCAGGTTCGTTGCAGCTCTGTGCATGAAATGCTTTTTGCAGACCTTTCTAACTAGAACTAACTGGAAGACTTCGCTTCAGTTGTCGTTCGATGCCGGTAATGCAATAAGTCACTGGGAATCTTAAGTAAGAAATGTGCAAAATTAAGACTTGAATTTATGTTGGCTGTAGCCTACAAATCAGGTCGATTTTCTACAAGCTATAGTCAAACTGTTTTGGGTAAAGCTGTTCTCTGCAACACTGCAGCTAATACTAATCAATTCTGAATCTTGGAATCGAGCTGTCTATACTTGAACACTATTCTAAAGAGAAGGATTCAAGTTAGGTATTAACCCACCCGTAAGGTATCTCGTCGCTTCTCTCCCTACTAAGAACACGACTCTGAACGAAATGATTGATGGTTTGTCAAATCAATTGGAACTTATCCTATGGCTCTAGACAAGTATAAGAATCTTTTTATTGAGATCTCAATTGAGGTCTTAAATTTCATCAGCCTTATCATTGCCCTAACCTTGCTCATCATCACCGGTTGACCGACTGCCCTGCAAAGTCTTGGCAAATGATTATATATTTTTTTTATTTCCCTTTTTTGTGTTCGTGTGCCACCTGCCGCCCTCTTTTGTGCTGTGACACCTGCTTTAAGCTGTGCACCGCCTCGTTTCCAAGACTAATTTAAAAGTGTTGACGCAATAAACTTGAAGAAAGTGGTTGGCTTTCTGTTTCTCCGTTTTGTCAACTGGGAAAATAACACAGAAAAACCAACCCGGGCGCCTCTCCACGTTCAATTAATTTGTGAAGAGGCAAGTTTAATGTGGCTGCTGCTCAGCGGAAGCAGCGGCTGATGTTTTGTGGGATGCGTCAGCGGTGAAATAAACACAAAAGTCATTAGACTTGACCTGGTTCAGTCATTTGGAAAAGGGCAAACAATTGGCTAGACACAAAATGGTGGGGGATGCAAGCAAAATCAAAAAAAAACCCACAAAAACAAATTAAATTCAATTTTCGAGTTGGTCAAATAAACAATTTCTTTAACACTGAAATATTTTCCTACCGTTCGATGTGCAGTTTGTGGTTTTTGAAGCAGGTTTGTGTCTTAAGTCTTTTGTTTTCATCCGCTGGAAAGTATGCTATTCAGATTTACTTGGTGCTGCTCAAAAGCAGACTATACAATTTGTGCGCATCGCCGTATGCTCATATTTTGGTCCACATGTGATAGATGCCTTTTTACGAGGGTCCTTCTACTGAAAAGTTGACGTCCAACAGGACAGTCATCATGGTCCAAACAACGCTATTCCCCAAGTGCAGTGACCTAAGCTCTCGTAGTGCTCGGTGCTAGGAGTCGACTTAAACATCTTCCTCTTAGTATTGCAAGACTTTGGTCGACGCAGTCTTTTATTTACTGATCCAAACTGGAATAGCAGCTGTTATTTAGCTCGTTGTGAACAGTCGATATACCAAATGTGCTGAGAAAAACGAACTTATTCCGTTTTGTACCTAATATCTTACCTAAATTCTTATTTAAAAACGAGAGCATAAGCTAAAGTCGGGCCTGCTGGACTTCAATATACCCGTTACTCAGGGTAATTAGTGTTTAATAACCGATGTTAATTAACAGAGCATTTACATTAATTTGAATATTTCAACATTATGTAAGCAAACAGCGCATGCGGCTTAGATAAGTATGCAACGTTTTTTGTAACCTCTATAACTCTGGTAACTATTGTCCTATCTTTTGACAATTTGTGAGACTGTAGATATTGGCCACAAAATATGAGCTCGATATCTTACAATTTGTAGGAGACATTCCTTCTGCCTCCCACACACATTTGCACGACTTTAGTATACCCTTTTTACTCTACCAGTAACGGGTATATAAATACTTGGCTTTACACAGCCCAAAGGGCCTAGCCGATTTCCTCTTAATCTCTTGCCTTGTTTGCTTCTCACTTTCACACAAAAGAAAGGGACCTACAGCTTAATACCGAATCCCAGCTACAATATTTGAAGAGCTTTTTCATGGCTATTCACTACGAAGCTGTAGCCAATAGCTTGTGAAGGTGACCGAAAGTGTAAGTTTTTAAAGAAATAACTTTTTCACGCACAGCAGGCACAAACGCACCTACCCGCTGTACCACAGCCGGCCGCATAAATACTTAACTGTATATAAAATTCCCAACTGGTTCTAGCACTTTTCTTATGAAGTGATGGTCGATTTCTGATCCTATGCTTGTTTCAATTTGAATTAAAATTTATTAATAAGAGCTTGCTTCTAATAAATATGCACAAATTTCTTTTATTCTGGTATGTAAAACACATGCGGGGTATATTATTGACTTACATTTCATTTGAATTGTAATATTTTTGGGTACAATTCTCGAAAAAACCCTCATCCTGCTTAAGATCTATTATTCAAGTAGCCATTTTCTAACCTACTACATAGAGCTATCTGTGTCACATAAACCTACAAATAGCAGAGCGAAATCTAAGCTCGTCTGACATATAGCAGCTATTAAGAAGATGAGAAAGCGGCCCTCAGTCGGCCCTCAGTCGGCCCTCAGTTCAGGTCGGAGGTGAGCAAGAGATTTTCGGAATGTCAGTTGGCAACATCAGACCACTCTGGAGCTCCATAGAGCATTACTGCCTATAAAATCGACCTGAACAAGTCAAGAGTTCCTTATGGATAAATGGGTATAGAAATCCAGAATTCCATACCCTATTTGGACCTTAGAGATGAGTCTAAAGATGACTGCTAGATAGCGAACCTTTTTTGTATCCAGAGCCATCCAGATCTATGGGACTAGAAAAATATGGCAAACGAATATTGCTGGGGTTTTGTCAGAATTGACCTGAACTTTTCATCTTGATTTGTGTGTAAACTCTGCAGGTAAAAGCCCTGAGGTTATTGTTGCTGTATCGTCAGCTAATATAGTTACCTCTACAGCCGTTTATTTCGGCAAGTCAGAAGAAGAAATCCGGCAGGAATATCTTTAGGGACAAACCGAGCACTTTAAATGCAAACTGAGAACGAACGCTTGCCTAGAAAGCCTTCAATTATTTTAATTAGTAATAGGTAACCTTTTCTAATATTTTGCCAAACTGCAGAAGGCTAAAGGCTAATAGGCCGGTAAGAGGAGTTTCCATTTCAATTGGGCAACCAAACTAATTTAAACATTTCCCAAATACCTAAACTAATTCATCTTACCCATTCTCTTTTCTCTGTTTCAGAACCATAAACGATTATGCACTTAACACAAATCTACACTCGAAAAACAAACTAAACAATCTTCAACACAACAACAACAACTACAGCAGCCACCACACCAACAACACCAACAACCACAACAAAGTTAACAACAATTTCAACAGAATGCACGCCCATCAATTAGACGCGTATTTGGCTGGCATGCCCGGCTTCCAAATGATACAGAACATGAATCCAAATTTAAATCTGAGTCAAATGCATCCAGGGAACATTTCTGGCATTGAAAGACCCAATGGAGGAGCATTGGCTCTGCATTATGCCGCTGCGCGTGGCTGTCTCGATTGCGTTCAATTGCTGGTGGCGGCATCTGTGGATATTTGGTAAGTGGGAATTGGTAAGAAAAAACCCGAACCAGGAAAAGTCCGCTGCAAATTTATTGAGCCTGGGGTGAAAGCCAAGTCGGTCGAGTCGAGTCATTTAAATGATTGTCGTTGTTTGTCCCCCTCCCATTCTCTCATTTGTGGTAAATTGTGGTGGAAATTTATTTTAATTGATGCCAAAATTTATAAACATCGAACTGGGTTAAATGCCTTTACCCAACACTGCCACCACCACCAGCACCACCACCACCCGCACACATGGCCATTGGCCAAGGCCAAGCCAGGCCAGCTCCAGGTTTGTGCCATTTCTCTTTTAGAATTCAGAAACTGGAAGCACCGTTGCAACAAGTTTCTGAATTGAAGTAGAGCAAAACTGCATCAAGGAATCGGCGGCGTCCAAGTTGGAACGATGCTAAGAGACCGGTCTAAGTTGATATTCATACTTATAATGCAAGCCAGATCAATTGACATGACAACTGACACAGCGACACAGAGAGAAGCAAGAACAACAAGTGAAATAATGATGATGAGGCCAGAGACGAGGGTTGATTGAAGTATTACCACAAGAACTTCGAAGCAAAGTTCTGGAATAAAGAAGTGGTGAAACCTTAGGAGAAACCCTTGTTGACAACCACTTATACCTGTAAATCTAACCTCTAAGATCTGCGAGTTTATATGGAAAGACTGTTGGGGGGCGGACATGGCTATATCGACCCGACTGTTGAAGCGCTGATCAATAATACACATACTTTATGAGGTCGGAAATTCATAAAAACTTAATATACCATACTCTGTGTACCTTTGGAATCGAGACTGATATAAGCAGAGAACACACAACTAAATGGAATTAACAAAAAGACACCGGCTACGAAAATATATGTGTGTATTAGTTTCAGATCAAAAAGGGTTACATTTCGTATGATAGACTCTTTTTCCAATTATTTTTCGTCCTTGAACCAACTTCCTTAATTAAGCCTAAGACAGGCTTATATTAGGCTCGAAAATCTACTAAAACAATCGCGAATCGCTTGCTTAACATTTCCATACCGGTCCTAAAATCAACAGCTTAAATGAACGTCTTGAATCTAGAACTTCGGACTTAAATCAAGAGTTTTTTATCTCATTGAACTTTTGAATTCTTAGTTCAAATACGAAATTTCCTGATATCACATTCAGTTGTTTGACAACCAAAGAAAAATATATAACTTTAGGTATAAAAATCTATTTTCTATTGCAATTCGTCAGAAAAAATATTAATTTTTTGAATTTGAAGAAAATTTCTAGTTATTAGACAGTTTCTTCTTAAACTTCGAAAGCGTAACCCGAAAATTGACTTCCTCAGAAAATGCTTCCTTAATTTTAGAAATTCGGCTTAACTTTTCTGAAATTTATGGTATTTTCCTAAAAACTTTCTTAAATTAAGGACGAATTTACCCAGGAATACACTGCTCGGACCATTAAATTTGGTAAAACTCCCATGTTTTAGGAAAGAACATTTCTCACATGTTTGAAAAATACTTTAGAAATTCGTTAAATTTCTAAAAATTATAAAAAGACACCACTTGTAATTCTCAAGTTCGAATTCCCTGCTTTCGGAATATAAAAGAGGCAGCTGAATGCTTATTATTTGACTGCGTTCTTTACTGTGACTCACGCGCGTGGTTGGTAGTCGAGTGCGATAGGATGCCTTAGGTGTTTTTTTGAGTGTAGGCGACGAGCGACTTTGCAAAACTCCCAAATAGTTTTTTTTTTGATATAAAAAAGCAAAACTGGCATTAAGTTAAAGAAGGAGTTTTGGTTGCCAAACCACCAATGCAAGTCTCCGTGTTTTTCTGTGTGTGATTTGGCACTTTGTTATTTGATGGCTCAACAAACAGTGCCATGAATTTTGCACATGTGCCAATAGTTCGTTTGTAAGTTCATTAAGACTCATCTGAATGATTTTTCAGAGCGAATTCCACTGCATCTGTTGAACTTCAGTTTGGGTTCCCTATTTATGGTTGGCCGATCGATCAACCCTCTTCTTTTCCAAACATGCGAAGGCAATTGGATAATATTGTGTGTGTACAAAAGCGTTTTGATGAGCGCGCTAGTCTGTTGTGGGGCATAGCGCAAAGCTGGTTTCTTAAAGTGGTGGATGCCACCAGTGCTCTGGCTCTGGCTCTGGCTCTAGCACTAGTGTTGGCCTATGGATGGCCTGGCCTGGCCAGCCAGCCAGCCACTCGATGATGATGATGATGGCGTTGGCTTGGCTATTCGCGTTTGGCTAGTCGAAGCGAACGGTGCTTTCGTTGCCAGTGTTGCCGTCGCGTTACCGTTTGGCCCAGCTCTCTGACCGACCGATCCGATCGCACAACCGTTAACCGCAACCAACATGCGGCCATAGACGAATTTGAATTTAGTGCTGGGTGTTGAGGTGGATGTTTGATGTGGATTCGCTTAAGTTTTGTGTGTTTCGATGCAGCTAAGCATCGAGTGCCGCGGCCCCGCCTCCGCCTCCTACCCCGCGTCGAAAGCGCGCTGGTCAGCCAACAAACAAAATTTCGCGCTTCAAAGTGTTTCGAATGCAGTTAACGAATCGGAACGCGAATTAATTAACAGTTTCAGTGTACCAAAGAACTGCAACAGCAGCAGCGGCGGCAGCAGCGGCATAAGAAACCGCAACCATGAAAAGGTAGCCCAGGCCTCAGCCTCTTCATTTGGGACCGCTCAGTAACAAATAATCAATTGGCCAAGCAACGAGGGAGGATCTGGCCTTGGTTATTCAATTTGATTGACGTTTTTTTTTAATGTGTGCGTGCGTGTGTGTGTGTGTATGTGTGCGGAGCCATGTTTGCCCCATGAAGTGTCATTAAAAAGCAACAAAAACAAGAAAAGAGCAAACCACGAACACTCCACTTATGTCCCTAACTCAAAGTTATGCAGCTAACAAAAGATACAACTTTTTTTTTTGGCGACCGTGACGTAGTTGCAAAACTTACATAATCTAAATATATGAATCAGTGGGGGAACAACAAGCATACCGTTTTCAATGACAGGACAAATTTGAGGAGTGTGAGTGAGAGGGAAGGGAAGTTATTCACTGTCAAATCACAAGTCTTCGAAGTGGCAATATCATGAAAGGTGAAACTTAGATGTAGCAGAGGAGGAGTCTTCTCTGTAGAACCACACTTGTCGAAGCAGCAGAGCGGTGATCTGATTTCAAACCCAGAAAAAGGTGTTCTACTAAGTGTTTGACAGGTCCTTCTTGTTCTCTAAATAACAGTTCTTTTAGACTTTCGGTTGGGTAGAGATAACAGAAACAACTTTAATTTGGTTGCCTTGTTTTTGTCACAGCCAAGTGTTTCTATCTTTTGGAAAAGCTCATCACGTTGTCTTTAATGACCATGATCTCTTTTAAATGGCCATCAGAAACTATAATTAATTATTCCAAGGTTTCAGCCAAAGACTTATCCACCAGCCGTGAAGATGTTGATGACATTCAGCGACATTTTGTCTTGATTCAATGTGTTGCACATGCTAATGGCATTTGTCTTTGGAAGATAGTTACATCCCACTTGACTCCGTATTACGTTTTATTCTGAAGTGAAGTTCCATAGTGGTCGAACCCAGGTGTGACTTACAGTTGGGGTTATTGCCACTGAGCAGAGTATAAATAAATGCCAGAGGTATTAAACTATGAAATACACAAGCTGTAATCTTAAGTGCCCGTTACCCACAAAGAAAAATCAGTTAACAGATCATTAACAGTGTGCCAAGTTAACAGAGCAGACCGAGAGGATAACGACTTTTAACACGCAGAAATTGTAAAACAATTGGCATCAGGGTTGTAACTTGAAAAGAAGTCTATTCTGTGTGCAATCTTATGCAGAATAAGTTGGATGTTTCAGTTTCTTACTGGTGACTCCGACGCCTTTAGAGTAAGCGATTGAGTTTCTCTAGGACACCATAGAAAGGTAACCGAAATGACTTTTCTCAACCATCGAGAGTTCTTTTCTGTTGACTGTGTTCATTTGTTTTCATGAGACACTTTGCTCAGCAGGATCTAAGGAAAGTGTCTCAGTAAACTGCAAGTGTGTATGCGTGCTAGTTTGCATCTAATGAAACAACATAAAAAGGCACTTTGAGCTGACTCGTGGCTCAATTCCTTATGCAAGTTGTTTTCACCAGACAGCTTCTTGAGTCTCTCTCAAAGGAATACATGAAACAGAAATCACGAGCAAAGCAAATTAGGTGTTGTATTGCTAAGATTGTACCTGTCTTTTCAGCAAGCAGACAGCACACACAATAGTTTGACGAGCTCCGCAACCTAAATATGTAGATAAATGTATCCCAAAGTAGCACTGAGCTGTTTAGCATCGATCCCTTTTGATCTACTGCTTTGTACTCCAGCAGTATTTCCCCACCCCCCGCTGAATTACTTGCTAATGATTATAAATACATGTTAAATCTCAAATGCTTATTCGCAGTTTCTCCACTGAAATCTAGAACGTACAAGTGAATGGTCAATTGATTTCCACACAATCTACAAACACTTATCACCACTCATTTCCCATTCAAAGTAAGCAGTTGTGTTTTCCATCCACTAATCGCTTTGTAAACTATCTCATTTATCCGTCTATTTGTCTGTCTGGCACACATTTGTGTCATCTACTTAGGAGCCAGCTGGCTTTCATTCTGCATTCTCCACTGCTGCTCCTCACACGCAAATGTTCAATTAAACATCTAACTGTCAACTCGTTCCATAACGAGGCTGGCTCGACTCAATTATCGGCCTTTCGTTTGGCATTAAATAAATTACGAAAACAATTATTAAAAAGTAAATACAAAATTGGGAATATGCTTACTTGTTGTAATTTACTGTATTTTCACCTACAAAACGGCAGAGCCGAAGCAGAAGAAAACGGCGGCAGCGGCAGAAAAAAAAATGAAGATGAAAAATCAACTTTAATTGGTTTACAATTCATTTCTAAAGCGAGAAAAGCTGGAAAATGTAACAAGTCGCCAAAGAAAGCAACTCGAGTGGCTCCACTCGACTCGACTCGACTCTCTGTGTGTGCGCAATATCCATGAAGCTTAGCCAGCCAGCAGCCAGCAGCTTCAATTGAAGTGAAGAGAGATGCCAACACAACGCCTCCGCTCAGCAGCATCAGTTAGTTGAAACGCTTGGGACGGGGAAAGCACGGTGGGACCAGGCTGCTGGGGTAAACAGCTAGAACTTTACAACTAAGTTAAGAACTGAAAAGGATAACAAAGCTGGGAGATAGTTTGGTATAGAACCGCGAGCCAAATCATTCAGCTTTCGAAAATGCTTAACCGAAATTGGTTACGATTGTTTCATCATTTGAAATGAAACGCGAAGTCTGCTGATGAAGTTTCTCCATACCTTCTAAAACCGTAACGGACTTTTGATTTACCTAAGACAAAACATGTCTTAAAATCTTCTTCTTTCATTCAACCAAACCATTTCCTATTCCCGAGTTTAATCATTTCAGCAATTTTGTTATGCTACAGTTAAGAGAATAGGAGTTCTGGAAGGGAAACTTTCACAAAGAATTGAAACCCTTAGACTTTTAAAGCGAGGGAAGTATTGAAGTTGCAAGTATTTCATATGATGGATTCGTTCTTATAACGAGTCTTAAGTTTTAATAAGTTGAAACTTAATAGACTTACTCCAGAATGTCTTGATTCTCTTCTCTTTGTGGATGGTTCTTCTTTCTACTACTACTCCGTTCCCAATGTTGATGGTTACTTCATGACGTCTCGGGAATCATTAGTAGACTTTGTCTTGGGCAGTTTCTATTTTCTTTTTTTTCAATCTAAACATTATGATCTCTTGCATAGTTTTCTAGTTTTAAGAGGAGGGCGATCTGTTCTTTCTGTTTTAACGACTTTCTCTATAGTTCTTGTTCTTTACAGTCTCTTCTCTCCCTATCATAATCGTTGAAAATGTACGTCACGGTCGCCACGCGACTCTGAATCCCTATGCCTATCCAACTGCTGTTGAATTAGAATATTTCCATTTTTCAATCACTCTCGCCGCACTGTATGATAGTTTGCTTGATGTGTATGTGAAAACTTAAGCAAAATGTGTAACAAATTGTGGCAGACGCCGCAGCAGAAGCAGCAGCTGAAGTTGGAGTCGGAGTCTCCGACTCAGGCGTAACACAGAGAGAAACGTCTCCATATCCCACTTTACCCGCTCCTCTTCTTCAGCCATTGCAGTTTTTTGCTAGCTAATTTCACCCAAAACAACAAAAAAAGAAAAAAACAATGTTTTTGTTTTTGTTTTTGCTAGAAGCTTGCTCCAACGTTGAGCATCCGATGATGGCTTGGTTTAATCGCCAGTCAACCACATTGAGAGACAGACCTGCTCCCTACTTTCAGTTTCTGGAGGCTCGTTAAGGAGGAACTTGTTCGTATGCAAATAAACGGAAGCCCAAATCAACAGCAAATAGACAGAAAAACAGTAAACCGAAAATCAAAATCAAGTTTCAGTGCGTAACGGGATTAAGAAAATCCAAATCGAAAATATACAAAAGAAAAACCAGTTGCTTCTTGCATTGTGTCTGTGTGTGTGGAAATCGAAAGTGATTTGATAGGTGATTTGTTCGTAGGTAAGCCCACAACTGACCCGATCCAGGCACGCACGCAAGCACGCACACACTTCGACATGGCACCGCCCGCACCTTTTCTACACCGTAGTACAATTTGTCCCTCTGTCCCACCCCCACCCATCTCTGGTCTAGCTACTTTTCCACCATCAACGTTAAAAAGGGCCTACTGGGCCGTATGACCACAAGTCTGACCTCATACCGTCGCAGCAAACAGAAAAGTAAATCCAACAATGACATCCATACCATCATTGCGACAGAGGTGACAGCCATTATAAGCAGCAGCCACAGCAGCAACAGCCAGAGCCAAGCCGAAATCGAAGACATCGGCGATCAGTTGGGCAGCGAGCAGGATCAAAATTTGAATCAACACGAAGTGAACGAACTCAGTGAGCTAATGATGGAGGCACATCAACACCAGCAGCGCAAAATGGACGATGATGAGGCTGATTCGCAAGATGATGAGGCCACGCCCACCATGACTGGGCATGGTGCTGGTGGTCCGGGACGCAAGGAGCAGAACAATCGTCGCAGTGTTGTGAGGTGTGAACGATCAATCAATGTAATCAGCGTACAACATACTCTTAAGACTGGGGGGAATAGGGGGGAGAGTAGTGAGGAATGTGTTTAGTTGAGTATGTAAATCTTGCTTAGCGTACGATGCTAAAGGAGTGCCCACCACTGATTCATTTCAAAGGGTCGGTAGAAAATGGTGCCCTGGCCGCGACGTTTTTTTTTTTGAAAATCCGTTTTTAGTTTCGGGTTTAAGGGGGGTTACCGACTCGATCAATTGAGAAATTCCCCCAAATGTGAGATCCATTCAGAAACTGAACTAAACTTACTTCATTTTTGTCCCCAGTTAAGTTAAAGAAAGAAGTTTTTAATACTGTTAGTTCAAATATAGGGGTTTTGTTTCGTCTCGAATTAACGATTTCGTTACAGATGATTTTAAAAGAAGTAAATCAAAGGTGTGGCACAGCGGGTAGTGTGTGGGCCTGCTGTGCAAGAGGCCGTGAGGTTCGTTCACGCTTTGGGACATCTTTTGAAAGAGCATTTGCTTTAAATCCTTACACCCACGGTCACCTTCACAATCTATTGGCTCCAGTAGCTAGCCATGAAAAAGCTTCTCAAACATTGAGTTTCGGATTTAGCGCTAAACTGTAGGTCTCTTTGGCAAATTAGAAGCACACACGAGAGATAAAAGATCGAGATTAGCTCGGCTTAGCTCTTTGAACTATGTATATTTTGTAGTGTTGTTGGAAAGCGTTTTACTGTGTTCATGGTGGGGGAGTATGGAGTACTTAGTATTGAATGCTGAGTATCGAGGCCTTAGTATCGAGAATTACGCATCGAAATCTTAGTATCAAGATCTGAGTACATGTAGTAAAGAGAATAGAGTTCTGTTTATCGAATTCTGACTACTTATTATCGAGTACTTAGTATCTAGTACTTTGAATGGAGGACTTTAAATTGACTACAGAGTACTAAGTGCCGATTAATTAGGGTCGAATAGTTAGTAAAGAGTACTCAGGATGCTGAGTACTAAGAGTACTAAGAGTCAAGCTCCTATTATTGAGTACTTAGAGTCGAGTACTGTGTATCTAGAATGAGTACAGAGTACTTAGTATCTAGTAATTTGTATCGAAGACTTCAAATTGACTACAGAGTACTTAGTACCTGGTAATTAGGATCGAATACTTAGTATAGAGTACTCAGGAAACTGAGTATCGAGTTCGTAGAGTAGCATGTATCGAGGACCTTGAATTGAGTACTGAGTATAGAGTGCATAGTATATAGGTAGGTAGGATCGAATTATTTCCTACAGTGTTTTTAGTATAGAGTATCTGTGTGTATTATCAAGTATGAAGTACCGAGCACTGTGTATCGTCTTCCGCGTACTGAGTATCTAGTACAGATTATTGAGCACTGATAACTGAGTATCGAGTACCAACTACTGCGCATCGATTTATTAGTATTGAGTATATTAGGCAAACACACACACACAGGCACACTCACACACACAAGTTAGAGAAAGGCTTGCTTGTACAGCGCATATTTTACTTCAATGCCTTTTCAATATTAATATAGCTTTTGAAATATGCGGCAATCCTGTCGGAACCGGCAGTGTTATTTGGAACTTGTCGTTTAGAAAATTGCTCTAAGGGCCGATTTCGCATTGTAGAAATAAGTGTTCTATATCTTTATCAAATAATCTAAATCAAAACAAGAAAGAAAGTCGGTCAAGCCCGACTATAACATACTCTGTACCAAGAAATGTTGTCTTTTGATCATAACTCGAAAACCGTTCATCCGATCTTCTTCATTCCTTTGGCGGATCGATAAGTTATTTTAATAACTAAATATGTCCAGAAGGAACAAGCCATCTATCTTCAAAACTGTGGGAGATATGACGTTTTTTCTAAATTGCGGGGGCGGGAGGGGGCGTGGCCAAAATTGAAAATAAACTTGATCTGCCTGCAGACATAAGAAGCATATGTCCCATACACGTCAAACCTCTATCTCTTACCATCTCTGAGATCTGTGCGTTCATACGGACAGACGGACAGACGGACATGGCTATATCGACTCGGCTGTTGATGCTGATCAAGAATATATATACTTTATGGGGTCGGAGATGCTTCCTTCTGGATGTTACATACTTTTGCACAAACTTATAATACTCTATGTACCTACGGTACAGAGTATAAAAACGTGCAATCAACTTACTATTCGTAGGTTTACCTAACATATGAATCGAAGTAGAAGATGTGAAATCGGTCAAAGACAAATTGGTTATTTTAAATGGTTGCGTTGCGTTCTCATCAGTATTATACTACTGTGAGCAAAAAGTAAGGTGTACGGGTCAATTTAAACTTCGCGGGCCTAACAATTCGGGCAGGTTTTTTTTTTCTTGAGTTGGCAGGACTGTTGATGACATCTGTGCCAAATTTCATGTGAATGTCATTATCAGAAATATATTTACACTTGTGTTTCCCAAACGACCAAGAGTGCATTTTTCGATTTTTACAATGTCTGAGCAGAGAAGTGCCATCAAATTTTGTTTGCGGAATGAAATTTCGGCTGCGGAATTGGTGATTCTACCATGTCACAAACAAATGTTTATAAGTGGTACAAAGACTTCAAAGAGGGTCGAGAACGTGTGGATGACTTGGAGCGCTCCGGACGACCATCGACGTCAACAGATGACCAACACGTCAATGAAGTGTAGGAATTAGTGCGCAAAAATCGTCGGTTGACTGTTAGAGACCCTACTGATATGATCGGAATATCAGAAGGATCTGTGAAAACCATTTTGAAAGACCATTTGGGCCTACGAAAAGTCAAATCTCGTTTTGGTACCGAAAGTTCTCAATTTCTTGCAAAAAAGTCATCAAAAATTCGACGCATATCGTTCCGCAACCATCGTATTCGCCTGATTTGGCTCCGTGTGACTTCTGGCTATTCCCAAAACTCAAGAGACCACTTCGGGGAACGCGTTTCGAGTCGATTGAGGAGATAAAAGCAAAATCGAAGAAAGCGCTGATGGCTATACCGAAAAGGGACTATTTGGCATGTTTCGAGGATTGGAAAAAACGTTGGCATAGGTGTATTTTATCGGGAGGAGATTACTTTGAAGGGGATGAAATTGATTTAGAAGAATAAATAAAGATTTTTCATTTTTTTTTACAAACAAATTCACCTTACTTTTTGCCCACAGTAGTATATCTTTAGACCTCCTTAAAGCAACAATTTTTTGCATATAGAACCGATCGGTCGTCAAATAAGTCTAAGAGCCGTTGTCTAATCTGCTTGGAAGGTTCTTAGACCTTTCTGCTTGAAATTTGGAGACTACGGGAAACTTACAATTCTTTTTTATGTCTTTTCCCCGCAGCCGCTGGTCGATGATCCGTTTGCCCATCTTGTTTTTATATTGATGTTTGCGAGATCAGTCATCGATCATGGCTAAGATGCATTAAGACGGGTGGGTTCGGGAAAAAAACTGATACAACCGCTGCATGGAAGGCCAGATCAATCGCCATCTGTCAGTTTTTTCTTTGTGACACACAAACCATTGATATTTGTTTGATATTTTCATTGGATTTGGCCAGGCTCAACTGTAGCTTTGGCCTTTTTGTTTTTTGCTCATTAAACACTTTGATTGCACCTGATTAATTGGCCACCCCTGCAACTTTTCGCTCGCCACTCCAAATTTACAGCGCCAATACGCAAATGGACAATGATGTCACGCCCGTCTATTTGGCCGCACAGGAGGGCCACTTGGAGGTGCTCAAATTTCTGGTGCTTGAAGCTGGCGGCTCGCTTTATGTACGCGCACGCGACGGCATGGCACCGATCCACGCCGCTTCACAAATGGGCTGCTTGGATTGCCTCAAATGGATGGTGAGTGCCGAAACCGAGCCAGAGACTAATGCTAACTAATGGTTAGGAAACTGTAGCAAACTTGTTTGCACATTTTTTGGCATCCTGGTCGCATGTAACGGGGCTGGCCGACCGACCAGTTCGGCTGGGTGCGCGGGGCAAATGCAAAGCGATTCTCTCTCCAGTTCTGACTTTTCAAGATCAACAGGCTCCCGGCTGGCCGGTGGAAAATCACCTTTCTAAATTGAACTAAATAGCTTGCATTGCCCAGGCGCATCCACCTGGGGGAAACCACTTTCCACATATGTGCAAGTGCGAGGAGCGGGTTTGCGTTGACAGTTTTGGCCGCGCACGGCAGTTGGAGATGGGCGCACACCTCGTGTGGATATCTATATGTTTCAACCTTTTCCTCTCCGTCCCATGCACAGGTGCAGGATCAGGGCGTTGATCCGAATTTGCGTGACGGCGATGGTGCCACGCCTCTACATTTTGCCGCCTCGCGTGGCCATTTGTCGGTGGTTCGCTGGCTGCTCAATCACGGGGCAAAACTATCGCTGGACAAGTACGGCAAGTCACCCATTAATGATGCAGCCGAGAACCAGCAGGTGGAGGTGAGTGAAGCAAAGGGAAGCACTCACATGAATATCTAGCTAATTTCTCCATTCCGTCCCCCAAATGCAGTGTCTCAATGTGTTGGTGCAGCATGGTACTTCGGTGGACTACAACAACAAGACCAACAGCTCCCAGCAACGTCACAAATCCCAACAGCAGTTGCATCATCACCAACAGCAGCCACACCAGCAGAGCAACCAGCAGAGCAGCAGCTGCAACTCGAACTCAAATTCATCGAAACAAACTAGCCGCAGCAACACCATCAAATCCAAATCCTCCTCCACCCTCAGCTCTGATGTGGAGCCCTTCTATTTGCATCCGCCGGCAGTGACTGCCGCTGGCATCACACGCAAGAACAGCGACGCCTTGTACTCCCAGCAATCGCGCAGCTCGTCGGAGAAACTGTACAACGGCAGCAGCTCCAATCCTGGCGGTGGTGGTGGTGGCGGCAACAGCTCCACGTTGTTACCCAACGACGGCCTCTATGTGAATCCCATGCGCAATGGCGGCATGTACGCCACTCCCTCACCCAATGGCAGCATCTCGGGCGAATCATTCTTTCTGCACGATCCACAAGAGATCATCTATAATCGAGTGCGTGATTTGTTTGTGGACTCGGACTGCAGCAGCAGCGTGAAGCAGCAGCAGCAGCAGCTGCAATCGAAAGTTGCTGGCCAGGCTATGACCATACAAGCCGATGTTCATTCCAGCTCCAGTGGGGCCGGCAGTGGTTCGGATGAATCTGTGTCCATTTCATCTAGTTTCCACTCACCCATGCAGCATCATCATCAACAACAGTTGCGCAGTCAGAGTTTTAATCGCCACAACGGCAACATGGGCAGCCACAAGAACAACAGCGGCAGCAGCAGCAACAACAACAGCAACAGCAACAACAACAACAACAATTATAAGCCGCACAAGAGCCATCCGCTGGGTAATGGCAATGCGAATGGTGATCATGACTATGAGGATATTTATCTGGTGCGTGAAGAATCGCGTAAGCAACATCAGCAGCACCAGCAACATTTGCAGCAGCATCAGCAACATCTGCAGCAGCAGCAGCAGCACTTGCAGCAACAACAGCAGCAGCAGCAGCAACAGCAACACAAATACAATGTGGGACGTTCTCGTTCCCGTGACAGTGGCTCTCATTCCCGTTCGGCCAGTGCCAGTTCCACGCGCAGCACCGACATTGTCTTGCAGTACAGCAATCATGTATGTATACCCCACCAAGCTCTTACTGGCACACACACACAGCATCATCTCCTCCTTCTTCCCCATTAGCATCTCAACAACAAACGACATAGCAACAACAACTCTGGGATCAGCAACAGCAACAACAACAACAGCAGTCTCTTGAATCGCAACAAATCCCATTCTATGATTGGACTACATAGCAGCAAATATGAATCCCAAATCAAGGACAACTACAGCGCCAAGAATGTAAATCTGAAGAATCAACTACTGAACGGCGGCATCAAGAGTGACACCTATGAGAGCGTATGTCCGCCCGAGGATGTGGCTGAGCGTACCAAGCAAACGCACAAGAACTCCATGATACGGAACAATCTAAGCGATGCCTCAAGTAATCCCCACATACCCAGTCACAATCAGAGCAGCAGCAGCAGCGGCAACCACAGCAGAAACTTGAAGCGCGTCTCCTCTGCGCCGCCCATGCAAAATGTGGCCTTGGGTAAGTGTGAGAGGATAATTTGTTGAGCAATTATACGAATCAGTTGGTTTGTTTCACAGTCCACGGTCCACCGCCGCCACCATTGCCACCGCCGTTGCGAGCTCCGGTGCAGCAGCAGCAGCAGCAGCAACAGCAGCAGCAGCAACGCAACAATTTGAATGCCGATCACGGCAACAACGGCAGCAACATTTACAAGAAGAATGTGTTTGGTGGTGCTCCAGAGATTGCTAATGCTGAAACAGGCGGAGCTGCTCTCGTCCAAGCCAGTGCTAGTGTAACCGAGGCAGTGGATTCCGACTCGGGGCTGGAGGTTATTGAAGAGCCCAGCCTACGACCCTCGGAATTGGTGCGAGGCAATCATAATCGCACTATGTCTACCATATCGGGTGAGTTTTTTGGATATGCTGCAAACATTAAAAGTGGGTAGAAGAGGATCAAAAAGTTGTGTTCGTGTGTGTAACGGGGAAAGAGAAACATCTCTGATAATTTAAAGTATTTAAACTGTTGATCAGCTTCAAAAGCCGAACGCGTCGATCTCAGAGACTATATTAGATATAGCCACATTATTTTGCATGTAGATTAGGTATATGTTATATCCAGATCAAGTAGAACGGGACCTAGAGTAAAGTTTTATTAACCAAAAGTCCTAACATCTTTCTGAAAAGCACAATAAGATCTGATATAAAACACCAAAACAGAACAATTGTGGTTGATGGAACGTGTGTGTGTGTACGTGAGTGCATGTATACATTCGGCTAGAAAATGAGAAAGAAACACACACAAAATCAAGAGAACATACGATTTTGAAGTCGGGGCACTCGACTGCAGCTCCCTTACTTGTTTACATTTTACTTTTTACCAATAATCTAGTTAATTTTGAGATGGAAGAGATTTAGCTTTAATGCCTATAGAAATCTTGGAGACTTGTGGCGATAAGTGGTAGATAGGGTTATGCTTCGCTTATGACAACACTTTCCGTCATTTAATCGTTATCGAAATTGTAGAACCGATAATGGGGACAGAAAATAATCATTATTTCAAACATTTTTCATTAGATAATTATGTGGTAAGCATACACCTTAAAGCTAGTCTGACGAGTGAGACTAGTTTCAGTTCAGCTATTCAGATTTGCAATGATTTCTTATTTTCGACTTTAAATTCGATTCCATTCAATTTTAGTTGATATTCTTCGTCCTTAATAATTTTGAATGATATATTTCATCTAAAATCGTAGGTCCACATTGGAAATTTATCCTAAAATTTCAGTTATATTCACTTGAATGGCCGTTACTGTACTAGATTCTTTGGTTTATCATCTAATACCGTGTTTACACCCTTCTTTTATACTGATTGCCTGAGACTGGTCGTCCGGCCTTACCAAAGAATGACAGTTGGCTTTGAACCCAAGACCGAAAATAGTCGGTGCTGCCAGATCGTTTTTTCTTCTTCATAAAAGTGTGCAATTTTTATCGATAGTTATCGGCATATTATAAGAAAAGCATTGAATTATGTGTAACGTTCCCAAGGCGACGGACGAAATCTTTCTATAAAGTGATAAGATACGATTCTCATCTAGAGATGTTATTTGAATACCGTTTTCTCCTCCGGTTCGTCTGTGAAAAATGGATAGGGCTTCATCAACCAAACTTACGGGAACTTGCTTGTCATCTTGAGCTATGCATCTTGAGTTGGCTCGAAATATATGTGATTCATCAATCGCCTCCTTCAAATGCTCATTGATATTAAGAAATTGATAGTGAGGCCAAGTAGGCCTTTTAAAAGCCTGTCAAATCCTGTCAGTATCAGTTTTTAAAAATAGTTCAAATTGGCCTTGTAAATTCAACAGCAACAACAAAATTCTCGTAAATAAAACAAAATTCTTAGTGTTAGTTACAAGCAGCGTTCATCATGAATAGTGATACATCAAGCATGGATTGGTCATTGGGCACCAAGCAGATTACCAGCAGCTCCGACTTGGAGCCACAACAAAGCCCAACGGAAATCATCCAGGAACAGAAGCAGTCGCCTAACGTCAGGGGCTCAGTTGACAAAGACCTGCCATCCGTCAAGGATACCTACATCATCTACAGTGCTGGCAATCCCACACTCTTTATGAGCTCCCTGAATCCATCAGTGGCCTCGGAACGTGAGTTAGAGCTACTCCATCGTCATTTGACGAATGTGAATAATGTCCCATTGGCGGATCAAATGTGGCCGAATCCCTCTGTACTAACCATGGGTATGGGTATGCGGAGTGATTCCATTTGCACTCAGCTACCCAGTACCAGCACTGCAGCGGCCATGTGCAAGGCATCCAGACCGAAGGACAAATTGAAAATTAAGATCGCTTCTGTTGATAGTCGAACTCATGCCTTGTCGGTCAAAAGTCTGGCCAATAAAAAACGCACCCAGATGATGCAACCAATTAGCCAAGCGAGGAAGTGAGCCGGACATGTCGTTGGCATGATCGATGGCTGAGGCTCGTCAGCTGCATTGATTGAACAACATGGGGCTGGACATGCTGCAGTGAGTAAGCCAATTGTGGGGGAGTTGCTTGCAAGTTCTCTTTGTGATAGAAGCAAGTTCTTGTTCTTTTCTTTTTGCATTTCGATCTTTAACCAAGATTGTTAAATTAAGATTTCAATTGAGATTCAAATTTTGGGTTGGGATTTTCCCTGCTTTGCGCAGTTTTGTTACTGTTTCGTCTCGGTTTTGAGACTATAATCCAGTCGGTTCTGACACATTAGGATTAGTTTGGTTAAAAACAGGCGTATAGACGGACGAACGGACGGGCAGATGGACATGGCTATATAAACTAAGCTGCTCGCCCCGATCAAGAATATATATAGTTTGTTTTATCTGATGGAATATTTCTTTGCCTTGCAAGGCTCTGGAAAAAACGAGAACGTAAGTTAAAGTCGGCCCTGCCCGACTTCGAAATACCCGTTACTCAGCTCAGCTCGGATAAGTATGCAACATTTTTTTAACTCGGCTATTTATTATCCGATCCTTTTGAAAATTTGTGAGATTGTAGATATTGGCCACATAGACTACACTGCAAAATCTGAGCTCGCTATCTTAAAAATTGTGGGAGTTATTCAATATTTTTTTATGGCGGGGGCGGGAGGGGGCGTGGCCAAAATTTGAAACAAACTTGATCTGCCTACAGACAATACTAGCTTACGTATAAAATTTGGTTGCTCTAGCTCTTCTAGTCTCTGAGATCTAGGTGTTCATACAGACGGACGGACGGACGGACGGACAGACGGACACGGCTATATCGACTCGGCTGTTGATGCTGATGAAGAATATATATACTTTATGATATCGGAGATGCTTCCTTCTGCCTGTTACATACATTTGCACGACTTTAGTATACCCTTTTTACTCTACGAGTAACGGGTATAAAAACCAATACAAAACTAAGTACCGATATCAGTGGCGTACGCAGGGCTTTTTAAAGGGGGCGCTTAAGAAAATCTTTCTACAGCAGTTTCTTCATTAGTCTAGTATTTAGCATGTTGTCAAAGGTAACTAAGAATTGAAGAATCATGCACGATGTAAAAGCCCGTCACGAACACACACCCGCATGGATCAAATTAATATCCATAAAATGCATAACGTCCGCATTTGCAGATAAGGTCATATTCTGCTGATCTTTTTCTCGCAACATTTATGCTGAACATTTTCAAGTCTGATTTCCCTTGGTTCTTGTTGAATGCACCGGAGTCACAACGACCAACCTGGCACACTGGCAATCGAGGCTCTTGGAATTCGTTTCATTTGAGTGTGCCCATACCATTATGTCAGATATTTAATATAAGACACAAGGCACATTTTCTAGTGATGATACTTATTTGCTCTCGTATCACGCTCGGATCACGGGTGCTCGATGCACGATACTCTGTAATATCTCACATTCACATCGTGACACTATATCTCCACTAAAGATCCCCTAAAACTATCAGACAATGGTTCAAACTAAACCCGCAACATTTGGAAGATAATTTCTCCGAAAAATCTGCTTAATGAGTCTCTTTCGAGCGCTGTGAAAGACTCGTAAAGGACTCGAAAATGAATCGAAACAACGACTCTTCAAGAAAAGTTTCGGCTAGTGTACCATTTTCTCCCGACAGCAGTATGATTTCTGATCACAAAGCGAGCGGCATGTCTGACTATTATATGAGCAATTTTCAAGACTTCTTTCAATCGCACATTATCTCTTTTTTATCATCTAAGGGCTCGAAAGAGATGAGCAAATAGAATCATTAAAATGATTTTTGTAAAAATGTCTTAAAATAGATGGTCATAGGTTGTCCGTATCCGAGGCACTGTTCTCGCAGCTTTCGTTGGTTTGGATGGTGGCAACGAATCTGGAACTCAACAAGATGAGTAACGCATGAGTAAATTCAAGTGAAGGGATACGAAAATGCGTACCTTCGAATCGATTTCATGAGCCGAACAAAGTTTTGCAGGGTCCACACCACAAATTTCTCCTCAAATTCTAAGAGTTTCCCATTTCCCCTAAATAGAGGCCTCGCCGCTCACGTTAGCCAGCTGATTTGCGGCTGCAACGCTCTGTACCAACTCCGCGGAGATGCCGCCACTTTAAAGTTGAGCAGTTTGAAGAGGTTTCCATATTGTTTTCTTTTCCAAAGCTCGAAAACCTGCCACATTCAGTATATCCTTATGCGTCGGGCGAGTTTTTTTGTCTGTTCAATCGTCGGTCGACTCCATTTGCCACAATAAATTATTGACTTCACCTGGATGGCAACGGCTAACAGACAATGCCTCAAAAAAATATTTGCTACTTGACTTGTTGCGTTGGCTTGACTTTTCATTCGTTAATTGTCCATTATACGAGACCCGGAGCATTTCACATACACAGAGAACTGGAAATGCGGGATAATAATAATTGTCTCTACGTGTTCACACGACACTGCAGCGGCGGCAGAAAAACTCGTGGAAAATGTTTTGTTTGCGGCAAACAAAGAAGTGGAAGTCGGAATGAAAATCCATTGTGTGGAATCATCAAACAGAAAAGTGGCTTATGATTGAAATGAGTGAGCTGATGCTCCAGGCCCAGGCCCGTACTGGACATTTCCCCCTGAACAAATCTGGGAATCTGTTAAGGACAGCCGCCAGGCTTTTTCTGTCCAATGAGGAAGCAATTGCCCCATACACTTCACCATAATTGGCCACCCGCGCCGCGTCTTCAACTTTTACCAATGAAAGCGAACGTGTTTCACACACAGCCACACACACACGACCAGCGAGGAGGCGAGTTTCCATCGACGACGACTTGGTCTTGGGTGAATAACTTTGGCAATCGCTTGAACTCACATCGGGCTGGCAACCGCACTCGAACGGGCAACGTCGCCCAACACACAACTCTCGGTTGAATGCTACCTCTCCGGTGGCGGTCCGCAATACTGATAATGCGATACTTCCTTCCCAGTTCTACGGTCGTCATCTATGTGCGCTTCGGTGTGACAGTATGAATATGCTGGGTGGTTCGGTTAAAATGCACAAGAACTCGCGTCGCAATTATTTTACATTGAGTTTTCAACGTTTCGACATATTTCGGTGTAAGTGTGCAGCGGATGGCTAGTGTTATGAGTGGACTGCAGATCTCCCAAGTGAAGTGATGGGCTTGGATGGGCAACTCATGGAGTGGCGCAGCAAGAATCTTTTACCACTTGTTATTGAATCTTGTTTGACGTTAAGCGCTGTGTCTCTTGTGGATGGATTGTTACTTTTATATGAATTTTGTAATGGATTACCTAACATTGTAGCCATGCATTACTGTGTTACATCTTAGCCCTAAAATCCTTAAACTAAGCTCTGCAACTTCTTCCTTGCCCCCCCTTACCCACATGTTTCCTCTCTTTTTATATATCGTAACACTTTTCCAAAAAGCTTCAAGGCATAAGATAATCGATGTCCAAAATGGCACCTTAGATCTCGTGGGCTGCCGATAATTGGGTACATCATATGTAACAGCCATGAGGAAGTCGTGTTCATATAGCCAGTTCATAAGAGGTGGAAAGAGCTGGGTGATTCGAAGCGTATGAAGCGTAGACTCCTTTTACTTTCAGCTAATAATTAGCATTGTCCATGGATCCAACAAGTGTGATAAAGATTAGACAAGCAAATCATGTAGATCGGAACAGCCGTAACGTGGCATTTGGCAATGGATAGCACTCTACACAGTTCCGTGTGGCGCCACACTTAAAACAAACTTTGGTCCAACTTCACCAACCATTTTAAAATTTCGTAAAGCAACTGCAAATCACGATTAGCTTATCCTTTGGATCATGATTTAAGAACTGTTTCTTTCGGGATTTTCGGGGCTTCTCCAAAAAGATTCATTTGGACTGGATGTGTTTTTAGTATCCTTTTAATCATTCAACGGTGTTAAAAATCAGCCAAAGGATGTTTAGTTTTCAAATCTTTTGGTTGATTTTCAGATTATTAAATGCAATCCAAATGGATACGGGAAATTATCCAATGGATATTTAGGAAAATATTTTGTATTTTAATGTTTTAGATTTAGATTCAGACTTATTATTTTCCCAATACAATTAGACATACGTCCCTGTTCCCAATTCCGAGTCGGTTTTCGTGTAAACGTAAGGAAAATGTCTGTGCCTACTAGATCAGGTCGTCTATTTTAGTCGAATTGAATCCACTTGGCATTGAGCTGTCGGTTTCAACTTCCCAAACCTGATCAAGTACCCCTTGAAATGCTTGTCGCCTTCCTTATAACATTTCTATGTTTAAGCTCTACAATGCAACGCTTACACGAAAACCGATTCGGAATTCGGAACAGGGCCGATAGTCTTATACATTAGTATTGGTCTCATTCTCCACCATTCAGACCTTACTTATCAAATGAACAATGTCTTGGCAATCAGGGATGCCGAAACAAACCGTACCGAATCGATAGTTCGTGATCGAACTCTTCGATATTGGTTGAAAATGCCGAAACGAACCGAAACCCGCCTATCTTAGCTTAAAAATGTTCTCAAAATGAGGGAATTTTGTTAGAAAACGCCATTCTATAGAAAGCCTTGCATCTCTAGGATTGTAGAGTTTTTCCTACTATCTTTGCTGTGACTTTTCTTTGCATTTAAAGCTTGAACCAAACAAGACAATGCTCTGCTCTTGCAGCTGCTCCGAATTGGAAAAGAACAGAGCAGTAGCATGAGCACTATTGCTTTGCTGCTTACATTGAAATAGCATAAGAAAAACTACCATCAAAATACTAAGTAGAGTTATGGCCATAGCCAAAAAACAAATCGGAGCCAAGCAGGCATAGATGTGTGGCCTTTGCTCCATGAGCTGCTCCACGAAAGATGCCGCGACTTAAACGTCCTTAAATCCGCGGCTATTGATGGAATTTGTACAAAGAATTGTGTAGAAGAGGCTCATGTTAGGCATTATCTACTATGATTAAGTTTGTGTTAGTCTTAAAATAACTAATCGGCTTATAATCAGAGATAAGAAAAACACACAAAACAGAAATCGCTACGAATCTACTCACACTTGTGCTTTTGCTAGCCTTGTCATCAAATCAAACGAAACAGAGTCCGCGAACTCTGCAGTCGCATCCTGCGATTCCCCTTGATCTACCAAATGCGACTAAAATAATCAGAATTGCGCCACCCTGTTAATCGCTACAAAGAAGTTTTAGCCAACGGTTTGGAGCAAAGTCTACATCTATAGGAAATATTACAAGTCTATGCCTGCTTTGCTCTGATTTGGTTTGCTATGGCTATAACTCCACTTAGGGTCGATTTCTCATCTTCTACATAGCTGCCATGTGTCAGATAAACTAAGACTACGCTCAGTTAGTTGTGGGTTTATGTGACATAGTATTTTATAGTATTTTTTAGTATTTTGATCAAAGTTTTTTTGTATTTTCCCTATAGTTTTGCAAAAATTGACAGCATGGCAGATTTATTCTTGCTGCACTGGGATAACAACTGAATAGACTAGACGCAACCGTTTGTCTTAAAGTCCATCCAGCCGCCAGCACCAGCCGTGGGCTCTCCTCTTGCAGCCACATTTCACAGATGCAGCTAGCCATTGGCCTCGCTCCGCACTCTCATAAATCATTCAGCCAGACACACCGAACCACATTTCCAATTTCACCAAAATTGACAGGCACCAGCCACTTTGGTCAATTGATAGATAAAATGTGAAGACTTGTTGAATTATTCGTGGCCAAAATGCATTGCAAGAGTGGCAATGCCAGGGTTGAACTGGCCAGACTCGATTTCGAGCGCCGCAATGCCATGGCCAGCACCAGCCACGTAACGCCCGGCCGCCAGTGTTCACGTTGAAACGAGTTCAGGAGCTGTGAAAGTTTTTGGAGCATTGGCGACAACATTGGCCAGGATCCAGTTTTAATGGCGATGGGCAATTAATGTTGGTGGAGCATTGAATTGTCCGGCCACACACGGGTCACGGGTCGTGTGTTGCAGTTAACCTCACCCCCACACAACTCTGCCCGACTTCTTGAGGCGGTTCAATGGCTGTTTAGCTTTAATTTGCCGTTAGGCAGACTCTTAATTAAGCTGAGTTTATTTGTCGGCTGGTGAAAGGCAGGCAGGCAGGCTGGTAGCGTCTCAACGCCGCATACGCAATGAGTGCTCAAGCTAGCATGACCAGGAGGAGTGCTCCGCTGTGATAACTGCTAACCCACAAACGAAACGAATCGTCTTCTTTTTCTCATAAATAAATTTGTTCAATTCCAGCGAACAAGAAAGCCAAACTGTTAAATGCGGCAGCTGCCTCTGCCACCACAGATGGAAGTGGAGGGGTAGGCTCCGCGGGCAACTCAAATGGCAACAGCATCTACGGCTATGCGGAGGGCGGCGGTGCAAAGTCACAGCAGCAACAGCTGCGCGGTGGCTACCAGCAGACGCAGCAGCAACATCAACATCAGCAGCAGCAGCAGCAGCAGCCGCCCCCACAGCAACAGCCCACTTACAATCCCAGTCTGTATGGCTCCTCGGCCGAGGATCACTATGAACTGCAGCAGGCGCAGTACGCGGGCCTCTATGGGAGCGAGGCAGCCGGCCCCGGTCGCTCGGGTGGACCCAATCTGGTCAACAAGCAGCTGGTGCTGCCGTTTGTGCCGCCCAGTTTTCCCAATAAATCACAAGACGGCGTCACGCATCTCATCAAGCCGTCCGAGTATCTCAAGAGCATAAGCGATAAGCGTTCATGTCCATCCTCGGCGCGGTAAGTAATCTCGTGCAAGTAATTGGCAGCCAAAAGTGGCCAAAAGTACAGTTGCCTCGCCTCAATTAGTAGCGAGACAGATGGACGGACAGCCAGACAGACAGACGGACCGACATCCGCTCAAGAGTGCATGAAATTTTATGCGTGCCGTTCCGAGCTCTCGTCATGGCATGCCCAGCCAGACGGCCCGCCAGCAGCAGCTGGCTCAGTTGCAATCTAAAGATGATACTGCGCACACGCCACCACGCCAGCACCTGGCGCAGGTCGGGCCTCGGTCCCATTCCAAGTGAAAGTCAACCACTGTAACTAAGCTCTGACTCTCCTTCCTGTCCTTTACAGCTCCACAGACACGGAGGACTACATGCAAATACAGATTGCCCAGCAGCAGCAGCTCCACCATCATCAGCACAATCCACAGCACTCGCACCTGCTCCATCAGCAGCAGCAGCAGCAACAGCAGCAGCAGCATCATCAGCATGCCATGGGCGAGCAGCCACCATTGCCGCCGCCACCGCCACCATTGCCCCACATGATGCCACCACTCATGCCCATGTCCATGTCGGATACAGCCACCCAGAAGTCACACAAGCCGAAGAAACCGCATGGAGCCACACCAAATAGCCAGGATACAGCCACACGGAAGCAGCATCAGCCATTGTCGGCCATTTCCATACAGGATCTGAACAGTGTGCAGGTAAGCGAGAAGGAGTGGAATAAACACTTTAGATTCGGTGTAGACATGGCAAGCGAAAGAGCTTTCTCACAGTGTACCCACCGGAGTGTACTGGTGCCCCCTTCCTTCGCCTACGCCAATGACTTTTGGTGCATAATGAACAGTTGTTTTGCTGGGCAGAGCGAGCCTCCAAAGTTTTCAATATTGCTCATTCGCAGCGTTGTCCTTGGTTTTGTAGTTCAAGAACTGGGCAAACATTTAACCAAATGGATTCAAAGAACACCCGCACATAGATGCCTCATCTGCGTCGTAGAAACCTTTCGGTATCCAGGGATAGGCTTAGATATGGCTGGTATGCCAATTTCACCATGCCAGCGTTAACCTCCGTAACCTCCACAGCCACAGGAGACTCTGGCAATGATAACGACAAGGATTGTTTTAAAGCCTTGAAAGAGAAAAGACCTATGCCCATGAGCTGCATTCCAAAGAGGTGTCTTCTATTTGAATACCCTTCCAGAGCAAAATCCACAGTTAGATATATTAAGTTATGATGGGGTGACCTCGGGGCCTCAAAGTTGCCACTTTCCCCTTCAGTTTTCTTGGAGGATTCAATGTAGGCCACAGATGATTCAAACGCTTCATAAATTGCTAAGCTAAGGCAACTCTATGGGAGGGCACAAGCCGCAAAACGAATGGCCGGTACTCTAGGCAGAGTTTCCCCAGGCACCAAGTTTCTTCTTGCACCAAGTCTATGTGATACTTCTTGTCTCTGGTTTACTCCACGCTAAGTTCTACTCTCCATGTTCCTTCCTCCCCCCCGCTTTAGTTGCGTCGCACGGATACCCAAAAGGTGCCCAAACCCTATCAGATGCCTGCGCGCAGCCTGAGCATGCAATGCTTGACCTCAAGTACGGACACTTACCTAAAGACTGATCTTATAGCCGAGCTTAAGATCTCCAAGGACATACCCGGTATAAAGAAGATGAAGGTCGAACAGCAGATGGCCAGTCGTGTGGACTCCGAGCATTATATGGAGATAACCAAGCAGTTCACGGCCAATAACTATGTAGATCAGGTGAGTCCCAGCTAGCCGATTGGGCCAACCATTGTCATGCTTGGCAAAGATCTACTTACAGATACCCGAAAAGGATCAGGCCGGCAATGCCATACCCGACTGGAAGCGCCAAATGATGGCCAAAAAGGCGGCCGAGCGGGCCAAAAAGGACTTCGAGGAGCGCATGGCCCAGGAGGCGGAAACGCGTCGCCTCAGCCAGATACCGCAATGGAAACGGGATCTGTTGGCACGCCGCGAGGAGACCGAGAACAAGCTGAAGTAAGTCTTGGCAGAGAGGTGGCGAGAGGAGAGGTGAGGGGGCTTCTCTGACACTGCGTGTGCCATTTTGCAGAGCGGCCATCTATACGCCCAAGGTGGAGGAGAACAATCGCATAGCGGACACCTGGCGCCTGAAGAATCGCGCCATGTCCATTGACAACATCAACATCAATCTGGCTGGCATGGAGCAGCACTATCAGCAGCTGCAGCTACAGCAGCAGCAGCAGCAGCAGCAGCCACCACTCCACTCCAACAAGGAGAATCATGAGGCAGCGCACAAGGATGAGTCGGAGACGGATGAGCAACAGGAGGCATTGGATCAAACCGGCGAGGCGGCAGCAACGGCCACAGCCGACGAGGAGCAGGATCACGAGAATATCATACCGTGGCGGGCGCAGTTGCGCAAGACCAACAGCCGCCTCAGCTTGATCTAATGGCACAGGCCGCCAGCCAGCCAGCCAGCCAGCCAGACAGACAGACAGCCAGCCAGCAGGGAGGAGGGGTTTAATAAGTTTTTTAGTGCATTTTTTTGTTTTTTTTTTCTTAACAACTGTGCAATTATTACCTAATATTATGGAACATATGATTCTAGTTCTTAGACGCGATATTTCAAGGCAAGCTTCAGATCCAAAAAGAGAAGTCAGTAAAAACGGAAAATTCATATTGTACTATATATTTATTTTTTTTTTATTATTAATATTTCGAATAGTTGTTATTCCTATAGTGCGGCCAGCAAACGAACCGAATCCGAAACGAAATACATTCCAAATTTGGTGTTGAAATTTCTTCTGTTTTTTTTTTTTGCAATATTCAATTAAAGTTCTAAATTTCTAAAATTAAGATTTTTTTTATTGTTATTTGTTTTTATACTTGGCTCAATTAATAAATAAACTACACGTACATATGTATATCAAATAAAGCTATGAATATATAAAACAATATGCCTGACTTTGCCTTTTTCCAGGGCTGCAAACACAACTAAAATTTCTGAAGCTTGAGCTTCAAGGTTGTGGGGTTGATCCTTGATTCAGCCCATGCTTTTTACCAGTTTATATAGTTATCGACCTAAAAACGACTAATGGCCAATTCATACTAGCCCACATCTACCGTTGTGGGTAGATGCCGTGCCAAGTTTTCTCAAAATATTCCCCCTTCGGCTGGGTATGTTCCTATCTCATGCTGTTTCACTCAGCGTGAATGCGATATTTCAGTGTCCACCTCTACACAAATTGACATTCGCAACGAAAACGTAAACAATGTGAGCGCGGCAAGTGATTGTCAAACATCAAATGTCGACCGTGGAAGAAACTTCTATGAGGAGTTGGCCATGCTGATGGAGGAAATAGGAATTAAAATCCACTGGACTAATGTAAGGACGAAAACTGACACCCACCAGGGAGAGAAATGAAATGCACGTAGTCTATGTACGAAAAATGATTCCACAGTAATGCTTAGCTCTTATTTTGTAAATCATTCAATAAGTTTTGGAGTTGAGAATCATTTAAACAGAGGCTTAATATGGGTGGGGATTCTTGGAAAAGGTATTATAATTTTGCTGAGAAGATTGCAACGCATAGAAATATTCATTTCCGACCCCATAAGCTATATACATGCTTAATACTACTAGTCTCTCAGTTGTGAAGCTATCCTGCTGAAATTTTGCACAGAGTCTGCTTTTTGCTGCACGCTACTAATATGTCGGAACCGACCGGACCGGTTGTCTATATCTCACAGCTCCCATAGAAAAAATCGGTCGGAAAACTAGTTTTGGTGAGAAAAACTTTTATTATACTCTGTACCGAAGGTACATAGAGTATTATAAGTTTGTGCAAAAGTATGTAACAGGCAGAAGGAAGCATCTCCGACCCCATAAAGTATATATATTCTTGATCAGCATCAACAGCCGAGTCGATATAGCCACGTCCGTCTGTCCTCTGTCCGTCTGTCTGTCTGTCTGTCCGTATGAACGCACAGATCTCAGGGATGGTAAGAGATAGAGGTTTGACATGTATGGGACATATGCTTCTTATGTCTACAGGCAGATCAAGTTTATTTTCAATTTTGGCCACGCCCCCTCCCGCCCCCGCAATTTAGAAAAAACGTCATATCTCCCACAGTTTTGAAGATAGATGGCTTGTTCCTTCTGGACATATTTAGTTATCAGGATAACTTATCGATCCGCCAAAGGAATGAAGAAGATCGGATGAACGGTTTTCGAGTTATAATCAAAAGACAAATTTTCCTGGTACAGAGTATGCTATAGTCGGGCTTGACCGACTTTCTTTCTTGTTTATATATATAACTTTTCTTCAATAGAACCGAAATTTTAGGTTCGGGAGGAGGTTTGGTTCAAGGTTTGGTTCACTGCTATCCGAAAGACGTAATTCCGGGCTCTTTTAAACGCAGAAATCATTCTGCCGAATCATCTGAAGGTGTTGGAAGTTGTTCCAACAATATTTACCATATTTTTTGGCTCAGTGTACGCACCCTCTAGCAAACATTATTTGCACTACTTTGCGGCCACTTGGAGTAGAGATAATTTTCAACATTTTTTTGTACGTTGCGAACTTTAAGTGATTTAATTAAGCGCCTTACAATTGACCGATCGCTTTGTCATCCAATATCTTGGGCGTTCTTTTACTGTATACCCTGTAGGAAAGAAGCAAGGGGTAGTATGAGGTGTAAACATCCACCATCGGCTGGGTGGAAGCAGACAGCGGGCGAATAAACTGAGTCTAAACAGTTACCAGTCAAAAGTGTCTGAACCAATTTGTGCAGGGTACCAGGGTATGCTGCTGTCCCTTGCCGCTTGCCTTGCCTTCTTTTCATTAGCCAATCAACACGGAACGACTGAGTCAATATACTTACCAAAAACCACTTGAGGCCACTTCAGTTGGCCCCATCTTGAGTTGTTCTCCCTATAAAAGCACCAGATCGGATTTCGCAGACCCACAAAAACAAACCAAACATGAAAGCCACTCTAGTATTGCTGTGCCTTGGGGTGCTGACCTCCACCAGCTGCCTGCTGAGCTCCACCAGCGTGAGTAGCCAACTGATAAGCGGGCTTTATATGATAATTTGACCAAAACATTCCCCGCAGGCCAACGCCCTGGACTCGGGCGTCTTTGATGATGGCGACATCGAACTGCTGCTGGCTGAACTGGACTCCATGGACGACTATGAGGAGACTGAGGCGTACAGTTTCATCAGCTCCTGCTGCAAGATACTGAAGAAAGCTCTCAAGACGGTGCGCGGCACCAACTGCATCCTCAAGGAGGTGTTGGCCGTGATGCAGGCCTGCACTGACTACGTGGACGCGGTGGATGCCTGCGGCGTGGCCGTGCCCAAGGATGTGGCCGCCATTGTGGCCAACTGCAAGGCCATGATCCAGATCTGCAGCGACATTGTCCACCTGAAGTCCACGCTGTGCGCCGGCAATGAGAACTCGAGCACCGCCAAGACCAGCCGCAAGTGCTTCCTGAAGGTCTTCAAGGCCACCATGAGCCTGGTGCGCAAGATCAATGTGACGTTGAAGCTGATTGCCAAGCTGCCAGCGGATACCGGCTCTTGCTTCCTGGGAGCCACGGATGAGGTGAAGAGCGCCTTCACTAGCTTCCTGCCCAACATCGAGGTGTGCGTCGATTCCATGTGAGAGACCGAATAAATTGAGTTAATTCCCAGAGCAAACAGCCTTTGTGGCAGTGTATTAATTGACAAATAGATAAAATAGATAAAACGGCTTATTGATGAGCAATTGACTTAACTTTCCACCTTATCGACGTGGTGGATAACGTGACCCAGTGGCCGGTATAAAAGGCCGGTCGGGCCGCACACTCCTTATCAAATCGTTGAGAAGTATCCAACATGAAACTAACTCTGTGCGCGCTCCTGCTGTGCCTCATCGGCGTAAGTCCTGGCCAAAGGTTGACCCAAGCATCGATAAAAAAACAAAAAAGTTGCTCCCTCTGTTAGGTCAATGCCCTGGTGGTGCCCCAGCCCAATGAGGCCTTCGACATGACGGATGAGGGTCTGCCCATGGAGGTGGAAGACTTCAACATTTTCTCCGGCACCTGGTGGGCCATCAAGGCGGCACTGCGCACCGTCAAGGGTTTCAATTGTCTGATCAAATGGGTGTTGGGCGTTCAGCAAAGCGCCGCCAACTACAACTTCAATGTCATGTTCTGCGCCCTCACTGCCAGCCAGGATGTGACCAATCTGATCAGTGCCAACCGGCAGATCATTAGCACTGCCAACGACATCATCAATCTGAAGTCGAACGTCTGCAATGCCACCGAGGCGGCCGTGCCATCGCTGGGCAAGAGTTGCACCGTGCAAACCTTGGCCAAGGTCTACACCCTGTACAAAAATGTGCAGGCAGCCAAAACTGCGGCCAAAAAGATTCCACAGACCGGACCCAATGCTGTGGCCTGTGTGAGTGATGCCACCAACGAGCTGATCAGCTATTACACACAGTTCCCCCAGAACCTTAAGACCTGCTCCAAGTTGACGTCGTAGAGAGGGCAAATGTACATGCATATAAACCATCCAGTAATCATTAAAAGCAAACGAACATAAACCCAGTCTATGAGTGTCCTGATTTCAGGACATACACAAGCTATCAGATTCTTCAGATCAATAGGACATTTGTCAATTATCTCAACCAGTTCGACAGATGCAGATTTGTGAGTGCTTCGAGTCGCTCAAGCCCGATTGTTAGATACTCTGTACCCACGACAGTGTATGCTTACCAGCCAACTTTCTTTTGCTCACAACTTAACCATCAATCCTTGGATTGAAGTAAAGCAAACCCAGATTATGTGAAAGTGATTTGTACGTCGCTTGCTATGGCCTGGTCCCCTTCCACTCAGCCAAGTGTGTTGCCAATGCAAGGGTCGTCTTCTGTTGTACGACGAAGTTGCACAAAAAGCCAGTCCCTCCCATAATTGCTGGTTTTCCTATGATCTTTGGGATCCTCGCCTCGGGCATATTCATTACCCTTGAAATATAGTCAAAGGGTTTTTGCAGCGAATAGGTGTAAGGCGAAGCCAGCCCAGTCGCAATGTATATAGCTTAGTTGGGTGGTGTGTTGATGGGAAGTTTGAAGATCTTCTTAATGTAGAAAGGTTAGAAGACGTTCAATGACCGCATACCGAGAAAAATCTCCAAATCTCCGCTGCATAACTCTGTATAGACCGCACTAGAGCAAGAGAGAAGGCGTTTTTTCTGCAAAACAACGCTTTCCACGAACAGTTGATGGCTAACTATTTTGGACCCTTTCAGTTTCTCCTTGACATGTTCTTTAAAAGACATGTTTGCTGTTGGAAGAAATTCCAGGTACTCCAAGTTGCAGTTTTCATTACTTGCCCAGCGACCTGATGATCATTATCGATATCGATATCGATATCTCCGTATTTATTTGCAGACTCCACTGTTGGCAGTACTCGGAGACTGTGTTTATCATTTGCGATCTGAGGCAGGACTAGGTATCTGGCGGCTTATTCATTATATCCCCAACCGTAGAAACAGCAAGATTCTGCTCTACGTCTCTAAAGTCAAGTTGGTTATTGGTGTATTTTGTAGCACGACAAGAATTCTTTAACCGAACAACCGGATTGGGCTGGCCTAATCACAAAGTGTTACAAATTAAAAATCGAAACATACGTTTCATTTTATTGGTCAGGTGGAGTATAGCATTTCCTCATACTTGGTTTCTTCCTAACACCCCCAGAATCGGAAGTTAACCGCTTTTTGCTTATTTTTTACACACTTAGGCCCGATTTCTCAAAGCTTATTCAAAGTTAGCCAACCGCCGGTCAGATTTGTTCGTCAAGATAACGAGCGGTTAATTCATTTGCTTTTCTCAGCACCAGTTTCGCCTGATATCGATAAATGCCTATCGCTGCTTAAGTGTGACCATACTGTTTGACTAAACCAACGAGTACACAGCTGACTCGGTTTGGTTTGTTCGTTTTTTAATGCGATTGGTGGTTGCTGGTCATTGTTTTGCGTAAAAGTTGACATCAATTCGATGCTCTGCCTCTTCGAATTGCATTTCCATTCCGTGGAGTTAAAAAATTCGATTATTCAGAAACATATCATGTGGCAGCAAATATTACAATAAACAAAGCAAGTGTGCGGCCAGCTGTTTGTAAATCGATAACAATATCGACTATTTCATCGGGGCTGAGCTCGCGGTTAAAGTTGACCGGTGGATGAGCAGCGTTTAAGTTTGTTCCTCCGGTTACGCCAAGTCAAGTTGACCAACCGGATGTTGAGAAATCGGGCCTTAGATTGAAATAAGTCGCGCATAGACCGTCTGATTGTGTATCACCTTGGCAATTCCGATAGGGACGATAGGAATCTTAAATATTATATTCCATGGCCCGACAGACTTAAACTCAATGGCTGAGAAATGCTGGTCCCAGATCTGCCATTTTCTAGTTTTTCCTTTTTAAATTTCTACTTTGGCCTCCACTGATTTTACTATATTATAATTACAAAAGCTTGCAAATGTTGGCCTAGCAAAAAGTTATTAAGCACTTAAACTCAAGATGTGGGATGTTAGGTGTTAGATGTGCTCAGTGTGATTAGCCTTTAAGAAATTGGATCCAAGAAACCTAATGCTTTGTCTGTGGATTTAGATTTGCTGCGTATGTGACTCGTCCCTCTGTTTTTACAGATTTACTTCTATGGTTGGTAATGCTCAACAATTGGTTCACGATCAGCTTTTGCATTTATGTAATCAGGTTTTTTTCTGCTGCTCTAAAAAACTGCTCAAAGCGTCGATATTCAAATTCCCCTCTTTATAGATAAACTTTTAAAACTAATTAAAAGTCTTAGTTCGATTTCCATTGTACATTTTGCAGGGGAAATATAAATTTCCATCGATTTGTAAAACTGCGCCCAAGCAATCGCTACACCTGATAGCCTAAGAACTGGGAACAGTTGCACCCAGTTGTGGCATACTTTCAGATGTCCGTCAAAATAGCGTCGATGAGATAGCGTCGAATTTGGAACGATGGAATGTAAAACACTGAAGCATTTTTTGTTTTTGAATTTCTACCTTATTAAGCAATCAAATTAAAAAACTTTATATGCAAAGTTGTTAAGAATTTCATAAGCTTTCGTTTAAATTATCTTGTGGGCGAATCTATGCATTGCAGGTGCTAAAAAACTGAAGTTGGAAAATCACCTTCTCACATTATCGGTCAGATCTCCGCTCACAGAGTCTGGACCGACATGCACGGTATAACAGCTTAAACATATTCAAGAACATATCCTCAAAATTTGATCAAGATTAATCCATACGTTTTCGAGTAATTCGCATAACAGTGGGCACACCTTGGCATGGTGTCGCTACTGCTAAGCCCTGTGCGCTGTTTCCCCATCCGGAAGTAGTGAGGAGAACTAGTCAAGCTGCAGTCATACCGATAATCGACGCTAACTTTTTGAGCTTGGACCGACATGCACGGTATCCCCAGCGATTAAGAAGGCCTCAATTAGTATCCATGATGAATTTCAATTGAATTTATCCAGTACGATTGGAGAAAATTTAAGTTTAAATTAAATTATTTGGATTTGTGTGGTCAATGGTCATACTGCAATTTATGCAGAGAGGCTGGAATGTCATTTCATTATCAAAATGCCTGAAACCCGCTTAGCTTCAGTTGTTACCAAATCCTTGCTGCTTGAAACATTTAGAACACTAGCAGAGGAACCGGATGTAAATTTGTAGCAGAATAACTCGATAACGTGGCACATTGGGCTGAAATGCCAAATTCAGCCAAAGAGTTGAAACTTGTTGAGTTTGATGACAACAACCAGAATATCATTTAGCAAAAGTCTTTAAACCGATCCTACCACGACAACCTTATCGCCCATATGGTCCCACGTGGCGGATACGTAATATAATTTTTATACTCTGTACCGTAGGTACACAGAGTATTATCTGGCATGTTCCGGTTTTCACTTTAGTGAATTCGAATTTAATACATGTGTCATTTTTTGGTGAACATCATGGTAATCTGTATCAACCTTTCAATTTGTACTTCCTTTTAATAGGATGAACTCATAATGAAAGGTTTTATGGCGATTTAATTTATAAATTTTATACAACAACCACTTCACCAAATTCGAATTCGACAAATTTTGTCAAAAGTGAAAACCGGAACAGGCCTGTATAAAATTGTGCAAAAGTATGTAACAGGCAGAAGGAAGCATCTCCGACCCCATAAAGTATATATATTCTTGATCAGCATCAACAGCCGAGTCGATATAGCTATGTCCGTCTGTCTATATGAACGCACAGATCTCAGAGATGGTAAGAGATAGAGGTTTGACATGTATGGGACATATGCTTCTTATGTCTGCAGGCAGATCAAGTTTATTTTCAATTTTGGCCACGCCCCCTCCCGCCCCCGCAATTTAGAAAAAACGTCATATCTCCCACAGTTTTGAAGATAGATGGCTTGTTCCTTCTGGACATATTTAGTTATTAGAATAACTTATCGATCCGCCAAAGGAATGAAGAAGATCGGATGAACGGTTTTCGAGTTATGATCAAAAGACTGTTCGCTGCTTCTGCAGCATCAAAATTTATGCTGAGCGTATAATTTTCTTGGTACAGAGTATGTTATAGTCGGGCTTGACCGACTTTCTTTCTTGTTTGTTTTGAAGCTTACGTTTTGCCCGTTAATTTGTTCAAACATCCCTTAAAAAGCATAGTTTTTCTCGACTATTGATCTGCTTCACATTGAAAATTCGTCCTAGGCTGAGCTTAATCCATCGGGCAAAAAGTGCTGTTAACAAGTGAGAATGCATACCTTGGAGAACACTTTTACATAAAAACACTTTTGGCCGAAAGTGGGCAAAAGTTTGTTTTAAGTCCACAGGGCAAAGGTGTTTTGAGTAAGTATTCTCAGACTAAGGACTAAGGATAATTTCACAGGTTTAACACAATTGCTTAATATTTTTTAAATAAAACATCAATTTTACTGTATTTTGCATATTTTACACAGTTTATTTGTTCACCAGCAGAAATTGTCTCTTGTAGCAAAGATGACATACAATTTCCCGGTTTTTTATGTAACACATCAGACTTTGCAGGCCTGCTAAAAGTTCACAATTGCCCTCCGAAATGATATATTGGAAGTATCGTCTTTTAGAATAAATGACAATCATCATAAAACATTGTCATTAAAATTTCGACTTTATGCCAAAAATTTGGCCATTCAGCCCAGTGTGCGTGGGAGAGATTCCACCGACTAATCTTGGAAGAAAAGTGTCCGACACCAGAGCGGTTCGACTCCGTAATTGGTTTGCAGCCCTGGCCAGTACTAGAACTCAAATAAAACTGAGTAAAGTCGAAATGTTTATTCTACACTGAAAAAAGAAATCAATCCGAAACTGGATTCAAAAACAGGGTAATATAATTAAAAGATTGATTTCAATCACAACTTTTTTTGTTTGATACCAAAAAACAGGATCATTTTAAGCCTGCTCCGGGATTATCCTGTTTTCAATCCCATTTCGGATTGATTTCACATTTTTTTTTCTGTGCAAAAATGTAGGCAATTCGTGAAACAGGAACAGGAACAATAATATATTGAATGTGAACCACTGTAATAAACCAAAACCATATAATGAACCAAGCCGGGGCTGTTTCTAAGCCAACAGTTCCACTGTGGTTCCACTGTGGTTCCACTGTTGTTGCTTTTGCTTGCCTTATGCCAGCGATGTTTACCCCAAGCGATTCTAAGCGATTTCACGCCCTTTCTTAACAATGGTGGTCCAATGGTGTGTTCGCTTAAGCCGCACTAGGGTTTTGGCATATTGTTGTATCCCAGTATCCACAGTAAGGACAGGTGGTTGTTTGTTGTGGCTGCTTTCGTCATTTTGCGGTGTACGTAGGGATAAGAGAGTAAGGAAGGGACAGGTTGGTCCAATTTGCTTTGTTGTCTCTTACTTCGAGGTGCTTATTAGGTGAACTTATTGCTGCTGAGCACCGCTTCCATATTATGCTAGTTTTTCTCCATACAAAGATCTGCAGCTCTTATATTCCCCCATAGACTCAAACCTTTTCGTTCCCGGTCTAACTATGCCCTAGTCCAGCTCTTTGTGGTGTCTGTGTAGCACTGAATTGTGAGTGGTTGCATTTTATACCTTTCTTCTAGAGAGATCCAGACGTGAGCGCCGCAACATATACATATACAAATATCAATACCGACTGCTCTGCTGCCAGCGTCTCTGACAGCGCAGTTCTTAGCCTTAGGGGTAAAACCCACTCTTAAGAATTTGTAATAAACATTATGCATAAGCTTGTGAACAAGTAAAGATCGAGGCACAGAGTGCGCTCGCACCAATAAAGACAAAACCACAAACCAATTGAAGACAGATACTTATTTGGACATTATGGATTACATGGGGTCTTACATGGCGACCGTGACAGGACACAGGTGTCTGTGTAGCACTGAATTGTGAGTGGTTGCATTTTATACCTTTCTTCTAGAGAGATCCATTCTATCTGATTGCTTTTGTGTACATTGAAGATTATGTCTTGTCTTTGTGCTGTAGAATTGTACGAATTACCTACTTTAGCTGCTCAGAGTTTCAGCTAGCCTTTTCAACTGCCTCCCTACATTGAGAAAGATTTGCTCTATCTTCCTCGACACATTCGTTGTTCGTACCTCAATTTTGTCAATCTTTAAAGTTCACCTTAGCTTTCTAAACCACTTTCAGTGCTTTCAATTTGGAGCCGTCCATCTGGCTGATGTTGGACTTTACTCAATCAGATTATTATCATTGCCGTGGATGATTGTTAGCCTGTGCGTGTGCTTTTTAGGGCCCTCTACGCTTATCTGATGTATTTTCTTGATTTTATTGGATTTTTTAGATTAGATGTTGAAATTCCCAGAAAGGGAAACCTTAGCTAATGGCGAACTTGTATTATGTACAATATTTAGTGGGCGGTTAATGGGTCTGGGAATGTGGGAATGGCATGTGACAACACTCCTCTCCCCCTGAAATAGAACAGAGAACAACAGCCCGCTTTTTTTCCGTTTTTGTTTACTTTATTGTTTTTACTTTCATAATGCATAATGGTATTTCCTTATTTCTGTTTGTCAATTTGTAAATTTTTCTCTTAACTTTCTGGTTGGTATCGGTCGCCTCATTGCACTAAAGAAAATGTATCGCCTGGCTCGCTCTTTGCCATGCCGCGAAATTTGTCAATTTGTATTGCCGTCTCGCTTGCTTACACGCAAATTAAAAAAAAAAGGGGGGGGGGGCGATAAAATTAAAACATACATTTAAAAAAAACATAAACAAAGGTGGCTTACAATTACAAAAAGCAAGGGGAACCGCCTGCTGGCCCTTCTTCCACACTCATCGCTTCGCTCCATTTTGTTGCAAAAATATATATATATATATATGTATACGTGTATTGTATATATAGTTTGTATATAGTCGCATAGCGTGTATAAATATATATATATGCCTGTGTGTGTGTGTGTGTGTGTGTATATTACAATTACAAAGTTAGTTAATTGGTTACGGTTTTTGTTTTTGTTTTGTTTATTACAAATTTCTTAATCTTGCACGTGTTTTCGCTTTGTTTTGTTTGTTTTTCGAACTTATAACAGAAGAAGAAGCAAAACCTCTATTTATAAAATAAGGTTAAACCAAAAACTAATCAAATGTTATGCTTAATTACAATTTAAGAAAAAAAATAAGGGGAAACTACAAATTGAGGGAAAACCGTTCGTTACAAGAGGAGTTTGTAGATGTGAAAGTTCTGCATTTCTGTTTCGGTATGTACGTTCCGTTTACATAGTTCTCTCTTTGCCCGCCCCCGGCCGCTCAATTGCTGCTGCTGTTGTTGTGATTGTTCTGGTCCACACTGTCCATGTTGGGCACATAGTCCAGGGCCATCATACAGGCAAAGACGGTCATCACCATTTTGGGTTTGACCTCGGTAATATCCTCGGGCAAAGCATAAACGCGGGCACCAATTTTACGGGCCATGGAGATGGCATACTTGGCATTGGCCAGATTATCCTGCAAACAGGGAGAGACAGGCGATTATGGCTAGGGTATGGAAGAGCTCAAGCAGGAACTTACCTCCTCGGTGCCGCTGGTGCGCACCAGCTCGTAGTTAATGCTACCCTCCTTGATGGCATCGATCAGATCAATCACTATTTTGCCGTCGGCAATGGCTGGATCATTGAAGTTACGCAGATGCGACTGTTTGCCAGCATCGGTCAGTCGTGTGTTCACCCATTGCACAATCTCCTTTTCGATGATGGGATTACCCGTATTGGCCAGACGCGACAACACGGACAGGGTGTAGGCACGCATCAGTTGCCAAATGAGAGCTGCAAGGAGAAGAGGATATTCAATTATTTCGCTCCAAACACACTCGTGTTCCTTCGCTTGCTTACCCAACGTCAGGGTGGCATTGCCATCATTCAAATCCTGACCAGCAATGCCCACCAAACTGAATTTCAATTGTTTGCCCAAATCGACGGCATAATTGCAGTTCTCCAGCTTCTCCATGAACTTACGCAGCGGACTGAAACGCTTGTGCACACGCGTCCAGTTGACAATGCCCGGTTTGATGACATCGAATAGCTGGAATATGACCAGGCCATCGGCCAGATCCGAGTACAGCCAATTGACGTGGGGGGCCACGCCCATGGAGTTCATCCAGTTGCGGTAGGCTGCACAAAAGTAAAAACAGATTAGAAAGCAGCCCGCACAAAGGAATCCAAGCGGACTTACTCTTCTCCTCGCGGGTCTCCTCAATCGATTCCAGGCCCTCAATCTGCTCCGGCTTATCCAGACCCGGATGATTGTTGAACAAGTTGGCCACAAAGGCCAAATTCAGCTTGTAGACACCATTGACCACATCCTGCGGGGTCAGGAAACTGCGGCAGTTCAGTTTGGCCGCCTGCTGCAGCATGACCTCGGCCCGCTGCTGCAGATCCGACTCCCGCAGGGCATCCAAGTTGACATCAGCATCATTGCCCGCAATTTGCTTCAACAGGTGCGAATAGATCTCCGAGTCCACGATGTCCGACTGGAAGTTCGTGCAGCGACGCGAAATGCCCGCACGCTCCAAATGGTGGTTGACCCAACGCAGGAGTATGGCTTCGGGGGACATTTTCATCAGATCCTCCAGCCGCTCGTTGTCGAACAGCAGCCCAGCCAGGCCGGGACAACTGTCCAGGGTGATGTGACTGAACAGACCGATGCGTATGATCTGCCAGAGCAGACCCAGCACCAAGTGCGGCTTGCCCTTGGCCAGGTCGTGGGCATCGATGTTCACAATATTGCAGCCGATCGCCTGCGAGGACACCAGGGCCAGGGTCAGGTTCTCGAACTCTCGGTACACGGTCAGACTCTTCTTGTTGATGGCCCGCTCGTCGATGGTGTCGGGGCAGGAGTGATTTATGATCTTGCACAGCAGGATGCCGTCCTTGATGGACTGATACAGCCGCTTGCCCTCCGCGTCGATGGGCAGTAGGTGCTGCAAGTCCTTGTCATGACCCAAATTCGAGTTGATCCAGTCGGAGAAGGCCAGCTGCTCCTCGAGGCGTACCGAGTGTGTGGTGCCCTCCGATGAAATGCTGGACATGCCGCCCAAGGTCTCCAGATTCTCCTTCTTGGAGACGACGGTCTTAAACGTGCTCGCCACATCCTTGCTCTTCAGGTCCAAGCAGAGTGTCTCGAACTCCTCCAGATTCAGTTTGCCCTGGTGGGCGGTGCGCTGTTTGCTCTTGAACTCATCGATCATCTCACGCACCTGGTAGCCGGCCAACTTGAAGCCCACCTGGTTGAGGGCATCTTTCAGCTCGTGCAGATCTATGAAGCCATCCTTGTTGGCATCCAACTGGAAAAGCCAAGGGGAGAGAAGACGGAAATGTGCTATGAGTAACCAATTCTTGTGAGCGGCAAATGAGTAAGACCACTTTTGCGATTGATTATTCGCTTGTGACTCATCGATCAAATAGTCTGCCCCCTCCCCTCCGACCGGCCCCACCGCCTCTATCTGTGCCGGGGAATTAGCTCATCGCAAGTATGCAAAACAAAATAGTCGAATTCCACTTGTATTTCTCTGTTTCTTATCAAGACATTTTATCACAAGACATTTCCAATTTGACTGACAGCCGAGAAAGATCTATCGAATGAATTTCAATTTCAATTGGAATTCTGTTTTGGGTGTAGGCGGCGGCGGCGGTAATCTTGGAACGAATCGAGGTAAGATCAAACGGTGGGAGCAACTGTCATATGCTCAAATTCATTAGGACTACTCAAATCAGGGTTACCAAGTAGTCTAAGTGCCCTGGGAGAAGACAACCCTGCCAACATAAGAGTTAAGCTCATTCCTTGATGGGTTCAAACAGCCCATTACGCCATGCCCCACGGATTGGAAAATGCGGGGTTTGTGTTCTCAATTGTGTAAAAGTTCAAAGACTTCCTTATTTGGCGGAGGAGAACATCCTCCATTGTAATCTTCTTTGGTTCTTTAAGTATGGTATTTAAGGAATGCCGAATTCTCATCTTCCGAGTTGTCCTTGGCCCTACATTCTTCTATCCAACATTTCTCTATGATTCAGCTCGCTTAAGAAAGGTTGAAAAGAGCCATCAAAGGTTTTGGTGTGATTAGAAATCGTTTGTGGACCAGAAGTGGCAATTGGAAACATGGTGTGCTCATTTCTCACCCTGCCAAAATAGTTGCTTCATTGCTTTCGGTAAAGTTGAATCAACATAAAATTAAATATCTTATCAAGTAGTTTGTGGTTATTTTCCCTAGAAAATTGTATGATTTATAGCATGAATAATAACGACATGAGGAACTGACGTATCCAAGTGTCCAATAAGCAGATAGTATTTGGTCTATTATTTTACAAATAAATAAAGTACACTCAAAAAAATTAACGTTCTAGTTTTCAGAAATTCGCCTTAAAATACATATTTGTATTTTAATGGAAATTTCTTGTTTTTAAACAGTTTTTCTTATAAATAACATAAACCTACAAATAACAGAGCAAAATCTGAGTTTATCCAACACATAGCAGCTAAGTAGAAGATGAGAAACTGCACTTAGAAAGAATTACACAAAAATGGAGTTTTTTAGAAAATAATTTCTTAAATTTAGAAATGCAGTTGAAGTTTTTCATAAAATTAAAAAAAAAATACATGGCTGGGACAACCATTAATGTTAGTAAAACGCACTAAATTATATAAAAAGTTATGTGGAAAATCGCCCTACAATTCACAATAATTTAAAAAGACACCTCTTGTAATTCTCAAGTGCGAATTCACTGCTTTCGGAATATAAAAAAGGCTTGCTGAGAAATTCGCCCTAAAGCATAGAAAAATGTTGTGTGGAAAACCACCCTAAAATTTAGAAAAATTTAAAGTGACACCGCTTGTGATTCTCAAGTGCGAATTCCCTGCTTTCGAAGGCTGAGGCAAAGTTAGAAAACAAAATAATGATTGCTAATTTTTGTGTGATTTTCAGAAAGAGGACTTTAGTGCACCCCACAACTGTAAGGAAACATCCTATAAAACTAATATATAAGGGGCTTCAAGCGTCTTAGTATCATCTTCATCATCTGTCTCTACTCCCCTTGCTTCCTTTTCTATTTAATAGTTAGAAAATATTATTTTTTCTACAACATCTACTTTCACAATAGATGCACCTATGTATATAATATTAACTTTACAAATATTGGCTGCTCTAGCTTCTTAAGTCTCGGAGATCTAGGTGTTGTTACAGACGAATGAAGGAATGTAAATGTTCAGTTATTTATTTATCATATGTCCAAAGGCAATGTAAACTAAAGGATGTTAAGCTCTAACTCATTTTTGCCATTTTTGGGATTCGCTTATTTAGAAAATAGTATTGTTGTATCGTTAATATTTTGTGCATTGTAAGTCTCAGCCAGATCAGAAGCCTTGTGTAATTTAACACAGCTTTTGTGGGAAGTTCTTTAACTTCTTAAACATATCAAAAACTATATGAAAAATTTGTTTAAATCATCTCTGAGCCAGCCTATTCGTAATGGACTTGCTTATTAGTCGGCTATGCCCACTAGTTCTAGGTGTATTCCATTAATGCCATTAGTAATTTCACAAACAGAAAGAGTCCTCTGACTTATTTCACATTTATCACTTCATAAATGTTATACTCTTTAGCTAAAGGTACATTTCCCTATAAGTGAAACTATGGTTTCATGGTTCCCTAAAGTGAGATGTTAGAATCGAATTAGCTTTAAAAATTTGAAGAACATACTTTCAAAAAGTATTGCAATACCAAGACTGCATATTAAATATTTGGGAACAATTATACTCTATGCCAAAGGTATACAGAATATATACGGTTTGTGAAGGAAGCTTCTCCGATCGCATAAAGCAGCGGTGGGCATGATATTTAAGTTTGCGAACAGTCGAACGAGGATCGAGTCGACAAGCGATATATTTTGTTCTGACAGTCATGTCGTCTGTGTGCGACCTACAGACGCTCTGTTGTTCTAACTAACTTCGCTTCACTTCACATATTTAGTAATCAGCATTACTTATCGATCGGCCAGAGGATTGGTAAAGATCGAATGAACCAAAGTAGCAGCATACTAAGCATACAAATTTTGTAGGTACAGGCTATGCTTTACTCTACTTTTTCTTGTTTTTGCATTAGAGAACTAAAACAAAATGTTAAAGCCGAACACTTCCTTAGTTTTTTGAGCTCAGTTTCAAGTTTGCTCCGGCTTAGGTTCATTTCAAAATTCCTCGCCTATCGCCTCGCCTACTAAAGGACAATCCAAAATATATCTCAAATGATTAAGCAGACTCTAGTTTTCCTATGCATCATGCATAAATTAACTTTGTACGGTTAGTCAGATGGGGGGGAAAACCCACAACAACAAAAACTCAATCATATGCCAAAGAAATTCATACAAATCAATATGAACTAAGCCAGCGTCGGGCAGCGGGTAAAATATGCAAAAGAATTCCCTAATTATAATGAGGCAACAAATAAACAATTTGGCCAAGGTGTGAAATTCTCACATAGAACAAAAGCACAAAAGCGGTGTGCGGTGTGCGGTGGGTGGGGTCAGGTGGGGGAGCCAGGGCAAGCAGCAGGTAAGTTGTTAAGGGGGGAATATGTGCGGTGTGGAATTTATGTTTGGCTTGGACCTGATTCTCACTCGTTTCGGTTTGTCGATAAGATAAAGTGTTCTGCTGTTGTTGGCAAAAAAAAAAATATATAAATCGAAAATAGCCAAAGATTACGTATATGGTAATGGTATAAGTGGATGGCGACTGTAGAGTCCTTGGCTAAACTATGATAAGCCGCTCCGCACACACACACACACACAAATGACTGACAACTAACGGAAGTGCCTGTTATTTTTTGGGGGGGGGGGGTCAGTTGGGGCCCGTGCACTTTATCAAAGGTGTTCACTGTGAATGCCTCGACGGATGGGAGTGAGTGTGCGTGTGTGCGAGTGTGCGGATGTGTGTGTTATCGATTAAAAAACCATAAAGTGAACCGAAGACGACGACGACGACACTGAGGAAAAAAGCAAAACTGGCAAAAATGAAACAGGTAAGGGGTATAATAATGATTACGTGAGTTTTGTGAGTAATATGAAAAGTATGCACGTAAATATGTCGCCATATCTCTAGTTACATTGGGCAGCAGCTCCTCCAGATTCTGCTTGTACTCCTCAATGGACTGATGGTGCTCAATGTTGATAATATCAGACATTTTGTGTGCTGTTTCTGGGGCTATCACAACTGTTGAAAAAAAACACGCACGAAAAGATCGATCAACGTACGATCGTTGCTGGAGCGAGCGCGAGCGAGTGAGCGAAACGTTCGACGAGAGAGAGAGCCAAAAAGGATAGCGTTTTGTATCACGGACAACGCGTCGTAGCGGCGCAACGTTCTGCTGAGTACTAATTGAGCGTCTGTCGCTTCGCGGACTATTTATGCCTTTTCTTTTATCAAAAATAATCGAACCAAACCGAGAGTTCCCTCCTGGCCTGTTATCAGCACTTCAGAATATAAAAGTATGAAGAGAGAGAGAGTGAGAGAGAGCTGGCCACAACACCTTCACCTGGATGCGTAATCCTCCCGCTGTTCTCCTGAAACATTTGTAGATATAAAACCGCAGGCCTGCACCTTAATGCAACGCAGAATTGCCATTGCTTTCACCCCCTCCCCTCACCAAATCATATGCGTTCCGACAGCCAATCCCACCTGGTTCCATTGATAAGGCTCTCGTCAGGGTTCTCCCAAAAGCGGTGAGTGAGAGAGTGGGCGGGCGAAACATGACATTTAAACGTAATTGGTTTTTTAATAGTTATTATATCAGCTGGGGGAATTATGTGCCAATTGCCATTTGTTAAACATAAATTTAATTCCCTGCCCTCCCCCCACCACCGCGATAAGAACGCCAGCGTAGAGTTCATGTCATCTTCAAGCATTTTCGATAAGCCCAAGAGGCCGCCTCCTACTCATCGTATTTATTCAGTTTGCTTTGAAATGCAGCTGTGTCAACCTGCTAAATCGGCGGTGGCTCACTGAAAGTGACTAAAGACAGGCAGACACACATCTGTATTCGAGTGTCATGCACCTGACCAATCCATCCTTTGAAGATGTTTTTCGCCCAGCACTTGCCGATTTCTTTGGTGCAGTCGCTGAATGAAGGTGGTGCTTTATGGACTCAAGAAGCCCGGGAAAAGTTTGTGTGGAAAAAGTGTAATTTTCTTTCGATTGACTTCAAACATGGTCTTGTGCACTCGTGAGAGTATGTGTGTGTCAGTTAAATTATCAGCCACATGGAGATACAAAGACACGGGCCGTTTGATTGCCGAAATCGTGCACCGAGAGAGAACAATTTGCCCCAATCACACATTCAGCGAGAGGGCAATCACGCCTGTAATTGAAGGCCAGGGACCAAAGTAAGCCACATCTAACGCTGGTGAGGAAAGCCAACGATGCTTGGGATCAAGACTAAGGCATTGTGTGGACAGCTTACAGTTAACTAGAGCTGGGGATATCTGGCTCTGAAATCTTCAAAATGTTGAATGACCAAATATCGCAAGTCTTCTTCTATTCACATACTTTTTCACGGAACCCAGTGCATATTTCTGGGCTGGTCGGGTATAGCATAATCCTTGTAATCTGAATTTACAGCACAAACCCCGCTGTGGCTTATTTTACTCGTATTTATAATGAAATAACTCAAGACTGAACCCAATGGTCGTTTGTAACCGGGGAGATAGCAGAGAAAGAAGCAGAGGTAAGGTGGGAAAACACCAGCGGATGCAGAATCTCTCAAATTATGTGCAAGACAAGAGACATAAAGCTTACGCCCAATCTGCTACAACTCCAGGGAAGAGACTGCAGGCTGCTCATTGGCATACTAACGGGACGCTGCCTAGCAGCCGCTCATGCGATAAAGCTAGGCATAACGACAGAGGACACCGGCGGGAAATGCATGGAACCTGAAGTCGCAGAAACTCTAGAATATCTCATTTGCAGCTGCCCAGCAATTGCCACGATAAGATTACAAATTCCTCCTGGATTTCTTAGTCAAGCGTACCCAAATAATCACCCGGCCTCATTAAGGACCCTAACTCTATGTGCGAGCCCATCTGGGGACAGCCGGAACTACCTACCTACCTATTATAAAAGCCCATTTAATACTCCGTTTAACAAATGTTGGGTTAATGAAATTGGTTGCCGTTTGACGAAATGAATTGGGTATTTTTGAGTACACATCGACAATCTAGTATTTTTTCTGAGTGTGCTTACACAAAAGTGTTTGCTTTAACATGAATGCCCCTTAAAGTATGATATGATTTGATAAGCGGGGAATTAAAAAAGCTCTTTTAAATGTTTCATTATTAACATTGCTGCCCAAACCGCGGTTTTAGTTCGGTTCAGTGGACTACGCTGTAAAATAATTATATCAAATTTTGTGCACTTTCATTTTGTTTCATTTATGAACACTTGTCAAAGAGATTGACAGGCAGACGGACAGTCGGACATGGCTATATCGACTCGGCTGTTCATGCTGATCAAGAATATATATACTTTATGGGGTGGGATATGTTTCCTTCTCCCTGTTACATACATTCGCACATCTTCATGATCCCCATTTTCCCATTTTCAATGGGAACAGGGTATAATAAGATCCAAGTGTGGTTCAAAACCTCTGCCTGAGCTGGTTTGGCTAACCTGATTGATGAATTTCCCATTTTAATATCCCGCTTGAACATAACACAGACCAACTAAACTACCATCTTGATTGTGGACCTATTCGTAGTCCAGTCGAATAAAGGTCACGCTCGAGAAGATGTTTAATATGAGTCAAACATTAATTTGGGGGAATTTGTTTTGGGATCAAAAAACTAACAAAAAACACACCAAAATCTAAGTGTATTTGCCATCTAGCAGCTATGTGAAAGATAATAAATCGTCGGAGAATTTGTATCGTCCATTTGCTTCAGTTTTAATGAAAAGTAATCTCCATACACTGTTAGTGTATGAATCTAGTTGTCCTTTAATACGTGTTGTACCATATTTCAACCTTGAATAACTGCAAATCGGATTTCCGGATTTTTTGATCAATATATCTATGAGATGACCGCGGGATGAGGTCTAACATTTCATGTTTAAGCAAGTAAGAAAGTCGGTCAACCCCGAATATATTATACTCATGCTCATGCCATCACGCCCTTTATTCTAAATTGCGGGGGCGTGGCAAAAATTAAATATAAACTTGATCTGCCTGCAAGTAAAAGAAAAACCTGTATCTTTTACCAAATCTAAGATCTGTTTGTTCATGCGAAAGGACGGATAGACAGAGGGACATGGCTATATCGACTCGGCTGTTGATGCTGATCAATGGGGTCGGAGATACTTTCTCTGCTCTGTGTACCTTTAGAATATAGAGAATATAAGACTCTATCCTGCTTTATCGATTGTAGGTTCTTCCTTCTTAACCTTGCCTTACAGCAGAGCGTGAATATGTTTGTTACATGTTACCCATGAAATAGGTCCTTTCCTTTCCCAAACCTTCTCGGCTTGCTTGTTGATCTGTATGATCGCATATTGCGCCCCATGTTCAGGCATATATATAAGCATTATAAAACCTGTTTGTTTTGTAGCCGCAGAATTGCTATGTCCCGTGATAGACAGCCCCCGGCCGATAGCGAAAATCGTTCCGGTTGGATTCCCTGGATGGACGACTATTTATTGCGGCTGTCATGGGAACGATGGGTTTCAAGGGGTTCGGCATACAATAAATTTCAATTTGTTGCCCAAAAACACTTTTAAGCTTTCCATTGTATTGGCAAATAAACCGCTTTTTTGTTTATGTTTTTTTAGCTTTGCTCCCCAGTTGGTTCAGACAGTGATTACTTTACTTCTCGTTCTCGTCACAACTGGAAACAGGGCTTAAACTTAGGAGTTACAAAAATTTGAAAGAGTGGAAAATGGGGATAAATATCTAAAAAAAAATGGTTAAAAACAAAAATTGGTTCACACACACTCTATTTTAACTTATCTTATAGGTTTAACTACATAATGGCAGATCGCAAACTGAGAAAACCTCAGACTGTGGCCAAACAATTTGTAATTGTTTTCCCCTGATGCTATGCTAATTAGCCCAGCCCCCGCCTGTTAACAGTTAGCAAACCAATTGGGAGGGGGGGGGGTGTGTGCAGCACGACTCTTGTCACACCCCACCAAGCCCGCTACTTAATTAGCAAGTGTCTCTCAGATGACTCAGAGCTATTGTTGTAATTTATCCTTGTGACTAACACAAGTCTCATATTTCATATAATAAGTCACAGCGCAGCTGACCGCGCCTTGGTTTAAAAAAAAAAGTAAAAAATACTAAAACAGCAACTACAAAATAAACCCCAATACTTTATACAGTTATTACAAGTCCATTGTCTTGTCCGGCAAGTCAGGCCCGCTCCTCTCTCTTTTTCTTTGGTATTTTTTTTGTGGGCCTCCACTCGGACTATGTATTTAGCGGATATGTGTCACTGCTGATTATACAATTTACTTAGCTTTACGTTGTTGTTGTTGTTGCATTGCAAATTTCTACATAAAAATTTATTACATACAAAGTTGAGAGAGAGAGAGAGAGAGAGAGCAAGTAACAGACAAGCGAAAAGTCAAATTTGTTGTACGTGTTACAAATTTCAATTGAGACTGCGACAAACATGTCAACGACAACAACAGCAACAACAACAATGGCCACGCATTGACACCGTTTAACGCTGCACAGGCGACAAATGTTTCACTGATGCATTTGTTGTGTAAAGTTGTTGAGGCATCAAATAACAAGTTGCAAAATGGATGAGACAGACTGTCTTGGGATCCCTTGAGACTTCATTTTGTCGGTGTATTCGATTATGAAAGTTTGCACAGGACCTAGATTTCCGCCAGACAAACTTTCCACAGCCATTTCCAAATAAATCTGGATCAAAATGATATATTAGTCACACCTTTTTACTAAAAATACTTGATCGAAATTCTAAATGAAATTTATATTTTCAATGCTAGTTTAGGTCCATCTTTTGTGTAAGCTGCAAAAATTCAATTACACAGTATATTTTAGGGTTGGTGGAGTTTATATTTGATGTTCGTGTGTTAAATGCGAATCTGTTTTCCGAAATGGTCCATCACGCCTCAATTTTTGGTGAATTGACACTTAAGTAGCTTTGAATGCCGGCTTCGAGGGGAACCTATTTGATAGTTTTAACTGTCTTTGATATTATCGTTAAGTATTACTTCTTATCTACCTACAAAGACTCTTTAGTGTTACTTATCTCTCTTAAGTTTGGCATAAGTTGGGAGGAGTTAGCGGAGAGTTTGGAGATAGTTTGGCGATTTACACGATCGAAATACATAAGCAATTGCATTTTTATAAAAGGGATAAGGTGGCGTTAAGTGGTATTGCTTTATTTTCGTCCATGTTTTGAATACGCTTAAAAAAACACTAAGCAGACCCTAGTTTCAGTTGCTCCTTTTATAGCGAGAATGCATGGAATTTAAACTTGAGAATTACAAGTTGTCATATATGCTAAAAATATATTGTTGAATACTTTTAGACACATTTGTACATTCAATTTAATTAAAGTAGAATCCAGCTTCGTTGCAACCAATGTATGCGCAATTTTCGCAACTTTCTTAACTTCAAATATAAGCGATTTTCGTTTATCCAGGAGGAAAAGCATTATAATCCCACAGAAGTGACATTGTTTTGTATTTCGGCACACCGACTACTTTTTATCTCCCGGGAAAGTCGCTATCTTAACTTTTGAAAGAAGCCCTATTTTATTCCCAGGCTTTCTCAACTCCCAAAAGAGACTTCTTCCCATCTGACAGAAGTATTTCTTTCTTATTTCCTAGAAGTATTGCTTTCCTATCACCGAAAAGTATCGCTTTCTTATCAACCAGAAGTGTCGAAGAGTGGCACGCTTCTTGCCGAAAGAAGATAGGAATGCGATAGCAGAATGGAAGAATCGCATTCTTATCTTCCGCGATGAACAGAGTTTGCTGGGCTTTAAAATAAACTATACCAAACATTTCTGCACATTTCATTAAGCTCAAACTAACAAAAATCTAGTCGAGATGGACCATTTCCAAGAAAAAATTCGTATTCAGCACACGAGAATGATCACCGAACCTTCAATATACTGTTCCCTGTTTGCCAAGTGTTATCATTTCCCAAAACTATGCAAAAACACCAAAAGTTTAGGACTCTACATAAATATATAGGCGAAATCATAACTACATTTTGTATGCCCTGCGAAGTGGTGGGAAAGCTATTGCTTCCAGAGGCACCGAAACGCACAAGCAGAGCTAGCAAAAAACTAGAGGGACTTAGCTCAGAAGGGTTGGACTGCTCCCAAACTTAAACTATGCATCTGGCACTCTACGCCATAAAGGCAGCTGAAATTTGTCGTAAGTACTGACTCTCAAGTCACAGCAAAACTGTCGAAACAGCTGAATTAGTACAACAATTACCATAATATATATATATATACTATTATAAAGTCACATTTTTGCATTTTCAGTTCTTATTTTGGAATGGCAATATTTGTATAACTGATTCAATTGATTGACAATTTCAATTTTATTCCAATTCCCATCTTTTTCCATTTGTCGGGTGCACCATGTTTGGTCTATTTGATGGTCTCTTTGAATAATAATAAAAATACCTGGATAGCGATAGTTGTCTCGTTGTCATCGTCGTCGGGCTCATTATTAATTTTTGTTCAATTGATTTCCTTTGACTATATTTGAACAGTTTCTTTTTTATGCGCATAGCGCTGCCCTCTCCCCCTCCGTGCATACCACCGCCAAACAGTTCAATGTTGATTAACATGTTTCCAATGTTGTTGACTCACGTTCAATCAGCGGGGCGTTGTTGTCAGTTGATGTAATGCTGTGCGTTGCCTTTGTTGTTATTGTGGTCGTCGTCTAGGTCGCTGCAGCACACAAAATTGCATTAGCTTTGAGGAGTGGAGTAGATCACTTGATATGCAAACAGAGCGAACGACTTCGTGTCTGGCATTTGGAATTCAAAAGAAAAACCGGTTCAATGAAAGTAACCGAAAAAAAACAAAAGTATTTTCAGGTGACATTGTCCAGGCACGGCACAGAAAGTATGTGGGTTGCCACACGCCTTACACGCTGGGCTGGCGGCTTACGTCAGCGGGGAAGAGCCGTTAGGCTAATGAACTTCATTTGCTGGAAATTGACTTTTAAATGACAACAAACAGCAACGACAACAACATCAGCAAATAGAAGAACATCAAATGTTCATTAACAAAACAAAGCAAAAAACATTTTTGCGTAGTTTGTCATAATTATGATTATGATAGAAAAATGTTTAAGCTAAACGATGACTAAATCTCGGCAAACACAAGAGAAACTTAAATGATTCTGCAGCGTCAACCGAGTATGTGATTCTCAGTTTGGAAAATGTCCAGTGCATAGTTTTTGAGGGAGTCTTCTGAAAGCAAAACAAGACTGCAAACCGGTTCAAAAACCACCCCCCCCTTAAAAGGGTTCAGTTCCTGTTTTTGCATCCCTCAAAGTTGACACCATTAAACTTTCTGGTATTACATTCATCTTAAGAGTGGGCCATTAACCTTCGTGATGTGATTTAACATAGAATTTAGCCGAACGCTACAATATTGAGATTATTTTTATACTCTCTACCAAAGGGTATATATAGTTTGTTACCCTATGAAGTATATATATTCTTGATCAGCATGTGTAGCCGAGCCGATATAGCACACGGACGTCTGTCTGTCTTTATGAAAGCTTAAATCTTAGAGATGGTAAATGATAGAGGTACAGGACATAATCTTCGAAAACTGCTAAGTATATTTTCCATTTTTGCCACGCCCCATCAATTTTCCAGGTTCGTACCTTCTGGACATATTTTGTTTTCTGGATTATTTAACAATCCGCCAAAGAATTGATAAACATCTGATGAGCGATGGTCAAGTTATAAGCAAAAGAAAGTTTGCTGCAGTTTACAGAGAAAAAACAGGATATTAAAAAATATTCATTGGACTGGCTATGTCTTAAATATCCTTTTAATCATCCAACGGAGCTGAAAATCATCCAAAGGATATGCAAAATTAGCATCGTTTGGATGAGTTTCACCCCCGTTGGATGATCAAATACGATTTTAAACCCTGTCCAAATGTTTCTGCCAAGGCTGGAAACCTCTAAGGTTTGATTCGCGAGCCAAGGTTTTGGTTTGCATATTGGTTCATAGCATATTGGGTCGTGAAAAATATGTTCCATTATTTTCAGGGAGTTTTAACTAAGCTTCTGATCTACCAGAACTGAAATCTATAGTCATTAGACCCTGGAATAAGAGTATCTGCAAGCTATACGCATCGACCGCATTTGTTGTTGCCTTACGCATAGCCATTCCAATGTGTAAAGCGGTTTGCGCATAGCGAAATGGCAACAACAACTTCGTTTGTTTGTTTTTTCTGTTCCTTCTATGCATCTTGCAGAGTTAAACATTACCCCAAAGGTTGATGCGTTTGTATATGTAACATTTGTTGTTGTGCGTCGAATGATTGCGATTGCACACACACATAGCAAAAGGCCTCCTTCGTATTTTTGTGGTTCTTGTTGCTGTAAAATATGCTTTTCACTTCTATTTATGTGTTTTTCGGGTCTTGGTTCTTACCCTAGAACTTACAAAGATGAGTAACGAGCATACAAGTGAATGGCTAGGTGGAATTTCCAATGTGGACCTTCGAATTCGCATGAGTGTATGTGTTGTCAGCCGAACGTAGTTTGCCCACGTATCTATTGCCGTTACTCATCTTAGTGAGTTCATTGGTTATACGTCTCAACGTTATCTTCCCTAATATGCGAAGTTAGTATTGCAATTTCACAACATGACTTGTGATTAGTTTTCTTGTTCAAACTCTTAATATATCGAATTAAAACCCTCGTCTTGTTTAATCAATGCACAGGAAATCATATAATTTCCTTTAAAAGTGACTTATTTTATGTTATAAACTGAAATAGATAGTTTTTGAAACAGAAGAGAGATAGAGGAAGTCTACAAGGAACTTTTTAAAGGTTTGATTCATGGTTCGGTTCAAGAGTTCCAACATAAATCGAACTAAACCAGTTTAAAGGGGTTGGGTTCAGATCCAGTTTGCACAGTTCAGTTCATACTAAGCAGACACTTTCTTTAAAACAGAGTATTGTACAGTCGTGTTTGAGTAACTTGAGCTTACATTTTTAATTTCTTGAGAACCGTGTGAGCTAGGTGCGATCCACAGCTTTCATTAAAAAGCTGTATCATTTTTAGCACAATCTTACTCAACTGCTAACAATAGGCCTTCTAACATTACCCACACAGTCTTGGCTTGATCTGGTAAGTCAAATAAAAACATCCTCTCATGGCAATCGGAGGTCAAGAGAGCACTTAAAAACTATAGGAAACAAATATAGCACAATATTAATTTCCAAGCAACAAACTGCCATTATATTTTTCTATAAAATCCAGAGTATTTTCTCCGATTTCTTAGAATTTTAGTTCGTACTTAATGAACCAGTTCTTTTCCCCCCACCACACCATTCTTTCAATCACCCATCCATCCATCCGTCCAGCCATACGGCGGCATGTGCCGTGTTGTAGGTGTTAATGGTGTTTGGTTATGCTTGACTAAGCGCACTAACAAAACATTTCGAGGGTATTTTATGTATTTTAAGCTAAATTCATTGTAGCGGCACGCGACACTGCGAAAGCCGCACTTCATTATGACAAGTTTACAGTTAATCAGCGAGACAGAGGCGGGCGGGGCCGTTCAAATATTGGAAATGAGGCATTAAATCATCTGAGTCTCCCCTCCTCTCTACGCTGGCCCGTGTCACCGATTTGTAGTAAAGTGAAATCTTCAAAAATGGCAAAAATTGATAATGAAAATACACAATGAGGAGAGATGAAAATGTGTTGCTACCCCCGCCCCCCCTGCCAAAAAAGGTAACTGGCCGCCCGCCGTTCAAGTTCAAGAAACTCTGCACGCAAACGACAAAAAAAAAGAGTCAACAAAACTTTTGCATAAGGACTCACACAACATTGACAAGTGGCAAGCAAGCTGTGGCAGGGGGCCATGCAGCTGCCACTTATCGCACATGCAACGCGATAAACGCATTAAAACACTTTCACTTTATACTAACAGTATGTCGACTATGGTATTCCCCCTTAACCAGTGGGGGGATAGCGGGCGCATTCATTTAAAAGCAGTATATCAGCGCCACTAAAAAAGTGGAATGAGAAATTTGTTTATTTAAAGGTGTGAAATTAAACATTTCAAATTGAAACATGTAAGAGAGCGGGTCAAGCCCGACTGTTATATACCCTGTACCGTACAAAACTGATCACAATGACCTAGTACTGTGTTGGCTGCTGCTAGCGCTGTTGCTAGTAACTCTACTATCATCCATTTGACTACTTGATTTGATTTGATTCTTTTACAAAAAAGATTTCATGCTGCTTTGGAATTCCCAAGCAGTTATGACATCACTAACAAGGAGAGACGGCTGCTGGACTCACCGTAAACGAGCAAAGATTGCTGATAAAAGACTTTGGTGCCTGTTGAATCAGCTAACCGATCTACCAGCCTCCCATTTGGTGTAGTGTGTCCCTGTTAAAAAGTTAGGCGAAAGCATAACATGACATTGAAGCGGCTTTTAAGAATATTTTTAGATCAGGAATTGGTATGCCACTATTCAGTTCAATAAGCTCTGGAAATCTTAGTGGACTAGTGGACTACACCAATCCTAATTAACCATCGGCTTGCATCTCTAGGAAATAATGCTTATCCAAGCTCTAAAACTGCGCAGAAAGTCCGCTCCGGAGGTTCGAGGCAAAGCTCAGTTTGAGAATCAATTCATTACCTAAGGTTTTGTATCGTAGTATTCGTGAAAGCGACTTTTTAGCACTCGGTTTCTTTCGCTCTTTTGCTTTCACATAGCAAATACGTACTCACTTCTATCTCGAGTCAGGATTATTCGACTTTTAAGTACGGATTTGAGATTGAAATCAGCCTCAACGGACTGATACACGCTTTTAAGGATTGCTTGAAACCATTCGAGCATTTATGAAGCTCGATCTAAGTACGATTCGTACTTGAAATCTTGTTGAGCTTGAAGAGGTCCGTTTTTGGGAGGTATTAGGTATTAGGAGGTATTGGAAGGTATCACGAACCAGTTCGAAGTAGTTCGTATCCGAACCGGTTTGCCGCCTTGATACTTATAATTACTATATAACTGATAGCTGATATAGCATATCTGCACATTCCAGTTTGTAGATTTCCAATCACTAAGTATACACTTACGTATATAGGTTACCCCCGTTTGCACAAACCCACTATGCTCTGCGTATCTTTATTACAGGGTACACTTAAGCACACACACCTCTTTGAATATTCTCAACCCCCTGGATAATCTATGTACGTGTTTGCACTCCTGTCCAGTATCTGTACAACAACATTCTTTCAAAATGATATCATCTATGTCATCGTTAGCCACATAGCACGACTTTTGAGTGACACTGAATAAAAACAAAAAAATCTTTGGCATGTCCATTAAACAACAAAACAACAACAACAACAACGGCAACAAAAAATGCAGTGAAAAGCAACGCTTTAATGAAAATGCAAAGTATGTTTAAGTGCATAAGTAGCTTCTTTCCCTCTTCTGTCTCCTGCTGCATGCACTTCAAGTGCACTTGAATGCACAATGATGTTGATAAAAGCCAAGCTGCTGCCACAACAACAATAACAACAACAAATGGATGTGCGAATGGGAGCAGCAGCAGCAGCAGCAGCAGCAACAACTAGAAGAAGTGGAAGACCTAATAAACGCAGCCAAATGAAACCAAGCAACCATCAAAAGCCCTGATAAACCATAAAAACACATTGCATATCTTTAGCTCCACTCAAAAATGCGCGACTTTGCATCAATTAACACTGACACTCCCACGCAGAAACCAAAGACGTCGAAAGACAAACAAAAGCAGTGCCTCCTCTGGGTAAGTATTGTACATACACACATATGTGGGTGTGATTGAAGTGTGGCAACAGTGTATAAACAAAAACAAAAGCAACACAACATTGTCCGAAATAAAGTTTGTACTTCAGTAATAACAAAGAAAATGTGAATGAATGCGAGAGCCACAGTGACACAGTGGGCAGCTCGTTATTTGGAGGGACTTTTAAGTAAATTGAACCGAACCAATGTGCTATGCAGTCTGCGGTTCGGTTCAGCTTTTTCGAAATGACCTCTAGTCACTTATCTGCTAAATTTCAACAATGTTTTGAATTCTCAACTGTGACTCAACTAAGATTTTTGTTTATTTTTTGACTCACGCTTTCCACTCCAAGTTGCTTTCTACCCAAGTAACAGCTTGTCTAGCGTGTTTCCAAGCTGCCTGCCTATTTTCATGACAATTGCAACGAAAGCAACGTTTAATGACTGTTAAAGATATTCAAATGAAGTAAATGAACTTAAGCCGTTGCAGCAGTCGAAAGCTATAGTATAAGAAGTTGATCTGGAATAAGCAGAAAAAACAAAAGTAAACACACAACACTTGAACACTTTCATCCATATTGAACCGTACGTATGCTGTTGCATTAGTCATCATCAGTGTCAAGCCTTGGCATCAGTTGGCTGATTAACAGCAACAGCAACAACAACAGCAACAACAACAGCAACAACAACAACGCTTTCAAGTGTCAATCAGTGCGCCCTCACAATGACCTCGCCCACACACACACACACACACGCACACGCACACAGTTAGCCACGTTCATTGTATTCCATTTTGTTGCTCTTCTTGATCCTTTTTATCGTTTCGTTTGCCCAAGCATTTTCATTTACTTTCCATACAATGCCCCCGCATTGTTGCAATCAAGCGAATTTTTTTCTTTTTATGACCTGCTGCTACACTGTGCTGGTGCGTTCCACACCAAATGGTGCTGCGTGGGCGTCAAATTAAGATTAACATTTCTAACTTGAGTGCGATATATGAAAAGGTGGCAGAATGATAAATAAAACAATTGCTGTTGCGAATATTTGTGAATTTCATTTTGTAAAAAAAATGAAAATCAAAAACAAAGCTCTCGTCTGGTACAGTGGGACCAAATACCAATAAAAATAACTCAAGCATTCTGAGTGGCTTTTAAAGGGTTCTGCACTAAGCATGTGTGAGCTTTCTAATTGAGTTATGAATCAGGTTTAAACAAATGTATCGTTTCACTACTGAAATAGTTCGGAGTACGAAACACTCCATTCCATCTAACAGCTAAATGAACGAGCATCGATAGAAGAACTATTGCCCGACTTAAAGTTCTTCCTAATGCTCATGTATACAGAGTCTTTGCTTGAGAGGAATCTGCTTTTTAATGCGGTTGACATTGTCTGTCCTAAATAGTGGGACGAATGGGGACTAGAGTTCAATCAAGTAAGGTCTAAGTATCTTTGAGTATTTTTACGACTACCCTTACTTTTAAAGAACGTAAATTAAAAAGGGGGGTTAAAGCCTTTCTGACAGAACCTAATGTGAGCATTAGATCTTAGTGTATGCAGAGCAGTTCATACATATGCGGCACAGGAATGGGTACATAGCTATTCTGAGGTGGTGGATAATTTGAAGACATTTTTCTTGAACAAAGCCCTAAGGATTGCTCCTAGATAAGCCCTAGCCTTGCGGACTGCTATACGAAGGTACACAAAAGCAGTGAAATATTGAAATGCAATGAGAATCAGTACACTGAGTTAACAATTAATCTAAAATCAAGATTATAGTCCCGAAACCGAGTCCGAACGGTAACAAATATGCACAAAGCAGTGAAGATTGCAATCTTTTCGGAAAGGAGATTTCAAGATTTTCAGCTCTTAGACAGAAAGGGCATGCCAAACGGATGGTGCGGAAAGGGTCTAGCCAAACCAGAATCCACGGGTTTTTCGACCATACACAGCTGCTCTTAAACTTAAGCACCTGGCAACCAACAAAATCTTATGGGTGATGAAAGCTGACAATAAAATCGATTGGAATGGACTTACAAACGACTAGCGCTTGAAAATCATTAACTTTTGTGCTCCGTGTGAAATGTGCCATTCTCAAATTATGTCCATTTTATGATCTTCCTAATCGACCCACCGAACTGGCTATTTAAGCTATTGTAACCAAATTTCGCACCAGTTTCACATTATTGCATATTAGTCCATTACCCGAGTGCAGAGAGGAGAATGTTTCTGCTGTATTGGCCAGTGTCAATAAAGATCGCGATATAATATAATAGTTCGTTGTACGAACGAAGATACACCTTTTACACCTTCTCGTGTACTTGTCCCAACTGCTGCCTTATTAGCGGCCGAAATTATGGAAAAAGTATACAAAAACTGAAGCTAATTCGTAGCCCTGGGCGACAATTACATAAAATAATCTATAAAATGTATAAGGCAGGCAGTGAAGAAACGCTCCAAATGAAATATTCATTTCTTTCTCAATTTTTAAAAATCAAACACCTAAAAAATCGCCATCACATAGGATTGTAGACCGTCGGAAAACATTTGGATGTTGCATTTGGTAGGTCATTACCACAGATGGAAACTAACAATGGTCCCATGAACTGAGCCAGGGTTTCCAAAAATGACGGGGTCTGCAAAGAACTTTCGACTGTTGTTCACCAAAACTCATTTCTACCACTCTTTTTAGAATGTGTCAATGGCTTCTTTCGAAAATTAAACTCCAACCACTCGGTAGACTATCTTGGTACTCGTTTTCTATTTTGTTAAATGTTTTCGATCAAAGCGAAAGAGTTAGCCCAAGTGAACAGAGTATATAAAAATAAAACCAACGATTAGTCATCATCACACTGTGCAGACTACATTGTTGATGCTGCTTTTATTGCTTGCGTATGATGTGGCGGCAGCGCACTATCTAAGGTTTTCCCAATTTTTAGGCATTCATTTATATCTTCGAAATAGTTTGGCATTTTAAAGATTTGTAAGGAGTTTTTGAAAATTTAAAAAGATGCTTTACCCGGACTGCCTACGACGGCACGATTAAGTTGTACCAAAAGCCCCCCAAGTTTGCAAGATGTTATCACAGCTTTTTGCCTGCAAATTGGTTACATTTCCTATGGTGCAGCAGCAGCCGCCGAGCACAGCTTGGGAGCTAAGACGACGACGTAGTTTTTCACGCTCTCCAAGTGGCTTTTGCATCTGTCTTTGACTGTGTGTGTGTGTCTATGTGTATGTGTGTGTGGGTTTGTGTGTTGTGTTTTATTTTAAGCCGAAACTGGTTTTCTCTCCACCAACCTCCTCCACCTTCTGGCGTTGCTGCTCTCATCATCATCATCATCATCATCATCATTAACATGGCAAAGTCTTTTACGTGCCGTTTTGTGTTTGTCATACACAACAACAACAACAACGGCTTTTTTCTTATTCAAATATGATTTTCGCGAAATTCGCCTCAAATTCTCGTTAAGTGAAAGACGCTAAATGTATTAGTCATGTTATTCAGCGAGACGGTGCAGGGTTGGGGTTCGAATTGGGGGAGGTTGGAAGGGCGCCTGCGCCAAGCTGCCACCCCAATGAAGACAAAGGCGACCGGCAAGTTTAAACAAATTTGTCAAGACCATTTCTTATCTTAAACAATTTCGTTGACTTTGCTCTCCCCACAAACAAAAAACACACAGCAGCGCTTAGCCGTTAGCCCGCCTCTCTTCATGGGGGGTGGGTTTTGCATGTGGCGGCTGTGTGTGTTGAAGGCCAATGCTGCAGTCGACGTCAGCGTCGCCGACGACGCCCACATTGCACCGGTTAACGGGGCTGCTGCTGCACTCATCCTCTCTCTTCTTTCGCTTACGAGACTGACTCATTGCAATTGACATTTAATTTGCATTTTTTAGAACTTACCTCTGTGAATTTCTCTTTGATCTCGGCCTTCTCATCGATGGATAAAGTTTTTGTAAATTTATTAAGTGAGGCCATTTTGTGTGGTTGCTTGCTCTGGCTTAATTGTTATTAATTTTAAATATTTGATGATGAGTTTTGGTCGCCTAGCGGCGTTTCTTCTGTTTGTTGTTGTTTCTGCTGCTTTCTTTAACTTCTTTTAGTGGTAGGTGTGAGTGTGTGTGTGTGCGGCGACACTTTCTTTTTTTGTATTACTTATTAAAATTATTTATTGCTTTTAATTTAGTTGTATTTGAATTTGTACTGCTTCTGTTTGCTAATTGCTCTCCGAGTTGTTGATGATTTTTCCTCACAAACACACAAACAAAACACGGCTTTCGTTGTAGTTCTTGTTGTTGTCGCACTTCCCAATTATCAAAAAAAAGGTATCAAAAAAAGTCGTTTTTTCTTATTGGATTGCTGTTTTGAATTTGCCGGCTATTGTGTGTGTGTGTTCTGTAACTTCGTTGTTGTTTAACAATGTTGTTAACAAAATAGCATTTAAATGGCGCAGCAATCGCACACGACAAACCACGCGCTAACTAGCTGTTTTTGGTACTGGTAAGACCAGCCGCGACTACTTTTTATCGACTAGTGCGACCAGCCGCGTTGGCGTCTTACGATTAGTGCGACCAGCCGAGACTATTTTTGGTATTTGTGCGCTGCGAAACAATCGATAGCGAAACAGAAGTCTATCGAAAATTTTAAATTTAAAAAAATATCCGTTTCCTTCAGTAGGCCTTGAAAGTTGTTAACGTCTCGAAAATGTGAGGAAATAAATCATTCGTACTTGGAGAGCGAGAGTGAGCACAAGCCTTTTGTAATAAATATTCGAATATTCGTATATTTTTATAATTTTCTAACAAACAAAAAAAAATCATCATGAGCGACAAACGCCGTCGTCATCATAGCGATTCCAGCGAGGAGGGAAAGGAAGAAATGGACGACGCTTTGGGTCAAAATAAACGTACGCGTATTTTCGAGGAGCATGAGTTAATTATCAGAACTCTGGAAGAACTGTTGCGCGACCTTAACCAGGAAAATGGGCAATCGGTAGAGTTGTGCCTGGAAAACTTGGCTTACTTCTTGAGCACCAATTTGACCCCCTGCAAGAGAGATGTCTTGCGCCTTCTCATAGAGTGCATCACTCAGCGTCCGCTGCAGGTCTGCGCCTATGCCACATTTGTGGGTCTAATCAATGTGCGTCATTTCGAGTTTGGCGGCGAGTGTCTGCAGTACGCCATGTGGCACCTGCAGGAGTCCCTGCAGCTGGGTGAGTGGGATAGGGCCCGCAGCTTGCTCAAGTTTCTAGCCCTGTTGGTGAACACTAATGTGGTGAGCGCCGCATCCCTGCTGCAGCTGCTTGGTATTTTTGTCGCCGTGTGCGGGGGAGAGAAACTAGAGAAGGAGGAGGGAGAGGAGCCGCAGCCGGAGCTGAACAGGCGTCAGGATTGGTATGCCTACAGTGTGCTGAGCACCCTGCCCCTGGTGGGCGCTGAGCTCTATGAGAAAAAGGAATCGGGCCTGCAGGAATTGCTCCTGGCCGTCGGATTCTACATGAAGAAGCGCAGTCCCGTACACGGCAAGCTGTTGAGTGTCTGGTCTGCGGGCGATGCTGCTCAAATCGAGTATCTCGACTTGCTGTGGCATCAAATCGAGCAGCTGCAAAGGGACGGCTGGTCCGCCGGGGAGCATATGCTGCTGCCACGCCCCTATTTGGCCTTTGACGAGCTTCTCAGTGGCGCCCTGCAGCACAATCTGCCACCCTTTCAAGTGCCACCGTATGACCCGCTGGCCAAATATGTCTATCCCTCGCCTTGGGTGGTCTTCCGTCTCTTCGACTTTGACCCGGGCTCCGAGGAAGGACAGCTGCCGGATGTGATGAGCATTGAGCGTAACTTGCTGGACACGCATGTGTTCGAGCTGCTCCGTCTTAATCATCTGGACCGCAAGTGCTGCGCCGATGATCTGGTGGTGTTTGCCAACTCCAAGCCCAATCTGGCGGTGGCCGTCAGCATTGTGGAGGTCATACTGGGCGAAATGTTCCGCCTGCCGCAGTCCAAACTGTCGACCATCAACTACGGCTCGATCCTCATCGAACTGTGCAAGCGTATGCCCAACAGGATGAACCGTGCGGTGGCCCAGGCGGCGGATGCGCTATTCAATCAGCTGGATACGATGAACGTGGCCTGTTTTGACCGATTTGTCAATTGGTTATCGCATCACATGAGCAACTTTCGTTACGAATGGAATTGGGAGCAATGGGAGATCAGCACCAGTGCGTCAAATCCGGCACTGCAGGAAATGCATCCCGCAGTGGTGTTTCTAAAGGAGTTGCTGAAGAAGCTAGTGCGGTGAGTGAGCAGTGCTGGAACGTATCAACCAGCATCCATCTAACCCTTAATGATTGCTCCTCCCAGTCTCTCCTATCACCAGCACATTGTACAGCTGTTGCCCGCATCCTTTGGGCAATTCCTGCCGCCATCTCCCGAACATCATTTCAAATATTTGGATGAGCTCGTGCCGGGAGCCCAGTTCGCCAACAAATTGCTGTTGGCCATGCGTAAAAAGAGCACCCCGGAGGCGCTTTTGGACATGTTCGAAGCTTACCAGGAAATTCCAGTTCCGCTCAAGATTGACGTGCTCATGCAGACGTTCCTGCACCTGGGATCCAAGTCGTTCAGCCATGCCTTTGCCATTTTGGTCAAGTTCCAATCAATGCTCAAGGTGAGTTGTCCCTGCCTCCAGTCGTCTCCAATTGCTAATCCCCTTACAGAATCTGGGCAATGCTGATGATAATGTGGCGCAGCATGCCATGATCGGCGCCGTCTTCGAGCTGTGGCGCCACAATGATCAAACCCGTTTTGTCATGATCGAGAAACTGTACCGCTTGCAGTTGATAGAATGCGAGGATGTGGTGTCCTGGTTGTTTGAGCCACAGCGAAAACTGGACCTGCACAAAGTATTTGTGTGGGAGCTGATTCACAGCTTGGTGCGTTTCACCATGTATCCAGATCGCGTGCGTGCCAATTCGGAGGAGGTTATCAAGCCCGAAGATGTGGAGAGAAATGTTAAAGTGCTGCTACTGGATGTGGTGCAGCATTTGGCCAAGGCCTTGTTGCTACATCAGCAGCAGCAGCTGTCGAAGCAGAAGCAGGCACAGCAAGAACAGCAACTGGAGCCGGAGCCTGAGCCGGACTATTGGTTCCAGTGGATCCTCGGACGCTTGCAGGAGTTTCTGTTCATCTATCTGAATGAGTTTCGCAAGCTCAGCGACAAGCTTAGTGAAATCTCCGAGGAGTCGGAACTATGCAAGGGCGTTACCAAAATAATACAATCGTTTCTGGCCTACATCGGGTGATTAACGATGAGGTGCGAATGTTTCCCAAAAATCCAAATTTAAATAAAATGTTGCTAGTTTAATCGTTCAAAACTTATGAAATTTCATTGCCTGAAAGTCGCCGGAAACAACAGAATCCTTTTTAAGAAGCATAGACTGAAAAGTCTCTCTTTAATCGTTAGCCAGCTCACACACACTCCATTAGTTTTTTTTGAAATCCTTTTCAACAAAGCAAGTAGCCAGTGGCTTCCTGTCAAGTCCAAAACCATTCCAGATATTCATTATTGAATACCAACTGAACGGGTCACAAGTCCGTAACTTTGATATGCTTTTGGGATATATTTTTATTGGACAAAAACATACATCATACGCAACGCACAATGAATACAAATGGTAAGCAGTGTAACGGAAAGCTGGCCAAGTCCATGAAGCCAGAAAAGAAGCCACGCAGTGAGACCTTTGCATGGAAACTTCAGGAGATCGCGGGTAATCAGCTGCATTATAATGAAGTGATAAAGAACACAAACAAACTGCTGAAACCGGTGGATAGCACACACATGACCAGGAACAAGATCAAAAAGTGAGTAGACAGTGTCTCCTCTTAACATTTCCACACTCTACTCTTCTTCTGCCTGACAGAGCCTCCAACTGTTCAAGTGGTGCGCTGAAATTGTTGGATTTGGGTCCATTTGAACCCAAATTGGCGTTGTTGAATGAGGAGCGTTTGGAAGAATTGCTTAACGAAGAGGAGGAGGAGGAGTCTGAGTCGCGATGTGAAGAAATTGCATTGAAATTCACAAGCGAACTGATGGCCAGGGCCACTGAGCTATGTCAAAGCTTTTCCCAGTTAGTTGAGTTAAGTGAAGACGACGGCGAACTCCAATCGGATGGAAAGATTCTAAAGAAGAAATGTACGGAAATAGTTGCCAAAGATGACCCCGAGGATACTGTAGCCACAGAAGGCGATGATGATTCAGTTGATCCACTGGATCCGGTTGATGCAACTGACGATGATGAACATTTGTGCGAAAGTGAGACCCAGGAAATTGAAGCTCAAGTGGCCGATGCAACCAACGAGAAGATACCTGTTGATGGGAAGGAGTCCGATAATCAGAATGACGAACCATTGGACACTTGCACTGGAGAGGAGTCAACTAATGACGAACCATTGGACAATCCCACTGAAAATGAGTCTTCGAATCAGATTGATGAACCATTGGACAATCGCACTTATTTGCAGCACAACCAAGCCGAAACAAAGATCACTACGTTGGTTAAGGCTGAGGATGCTGATGGAGATTAACAAGTTGTAATTAAGTTCGATGGAATCTTACTGTATGAATAAAGCAAATGTGAATGAACGAAAAGCCCAAAAAATAAGTCTGAGTTGGAATCATTGTAATGGTACAGAGACAGGCAGAGACTAAAACCGTAACCCAATAGAAACAGTTTGAAACAGGGATGCAAACCGGTTCTGAACGGAACCGAATGGAAATGTCCTGCAAATTAGTTAGAAAAGCGTGCTGCAAGGCTCACTAAATAAACCAGGGCAGGTGTGGAGGATGGGTTGTCGCTGCAGTTGTAGGTACTTACAAGCGATGTATCAGATTCAAAGGAATATGGGCGATAGAGATTGAGATCCCTCAGAATATGAGATCCATTGTTAAGCCGAACCAAACTCAATGAAATCGTATGGCCAGTTGAGTCTAAAATGTTCTCAAATTGGTTCTCGAAGTGAGTACATTGTACTGAAAGAGCGACAAACCCTACTTTTCCCCTCCGTGAAGTATTTGGCAAGACAAAGGATGACCTCTATTTATTTTAATACATTCTTCTACAGATTCTCTCGACTTAGACCCGCCACCCATTCCAGGATGCGTTTAAAAAACTTCACATCCACCGATTCAATAATTCTCACATTCTCCGGATACTTTTCTCGCTCCCTCAAATGATCCAGAACCATTTGACCACGCGTATGGGTGCCTCGTAGGTCTACGGTGGCATGCCAGGAGCTGTGCTTCAGCACAAAACGTTCCTCAAACAGCCAAACGGCCACTATCAGAGCGTCACAGGGATTCCAGGTGCTTATGCCATACTGTTGAACCATGGGCAGCCATTGAGCGGCTTCCACCTGGTTCAGTATACTAATGGCGGCATGTTGTGAGGCCTTGGCACGTGGGCCAAAATCTTCTAGCCGCCAGTTCTGTTAATCATTGGAAAGGTTATTTAAGAAAAGAGGCAGCAGTAGCTCAGCCTACTCACCAGTGGTAGTTCGAAACGCTCCTCGGTGCAGGCCTCCCAAGGCAGTATGGTTATGGGACATTTGGTCTTCAATAGCACCGCATGCGCCGCCTCTGGGTCGGAATGAAAGTTGAACTCGGCCGCCCTCGAGGAGTTGCCCACGCCCTGATAGTTGCCACCCATCATGTAAATGTCCCTCAGTTGCTGGCCAAACCGTTCGCCGAACATGGTGAAACCCAAGGCCAGATTTGTTAGCGGTCCCACCGCAAACAGCGTAATCTGTTGGGGATGTGCACAGCTTAGTTCATAGATGGCCGTCACCGCATGCTGCGGTTGAACCAAATTCGCCTCGGACTCCTCGCTCAATTCATCCGAGAGACAATCGCCAAATCCGTCGCGACCATGAAAATATTTCTTATCATCCTCACTCCAGCTGATCAGGGGATCCACAGCGCCCGAATAAATGGGTATCTAAAGCGTTGAGGCATTAGGGATGTTTGTCTCGAACTGGAATTTCCCGCTACTCACATCTTCGCGTCCGTTGGCCCGTAGAATGCGGCGCATGTTGCGTGCCGCATGCTCCAGTGAGGTGTTGCCACAACCCACCGTAGTCACCGCCAGCAACTTGAGTCGCTCCTGCCGTTCCGCGTGTAGCAATAACAGCAATGCCCAAGCATCATCGCTACCGCCGTCGCAGTCTAATATGGCAAATCGTTGGCTCGTCATTGTCAGCCTCCGCGTCTGTCTAGGCGGGGTGTCGCTTTGATTCTGTCACTGATTTTATAGCCGTTGCCGACTTGGTAATCTGTTATTGAGTGTGTGTGAGTGTGAGTGTGTGTGCGATTGCTGGGTATCTTGATACGGGCATTTCATAAGAATGTACGACTTAAAAGTGCACACATAAACGCTCTCCTCCACCTACACACCCATTCTGATTAAGCAAAGTCAATCATAAAACATATTTTAAAACTGTACTAAAGTTTTTATACCCTTGAAAGTGCACTTTGTTGTCGGTATTACCTCTAATGAGGTGTCAAGAGATGAAAGATAAAGTTTTCTCAGTTTCCTCAGAAGCACGGTCGCCACACCTTTGCTAGGTTGAGATTTGATCAGTTTACAATTTGTATTCTAATACCCTTTACGAATGGTACACAGAGTGTATTCAGTTTATGCAAATGTACTGAACATTCAGAGGAAAGCGTCTCCGAACCCACAAAGATCAGCTGTAACTGCAGAGTCCCTTAGGTCATGTCCGAACTAACTGATCCCAGAGATGCGCTGCTACAGCTGCGAAATGAAGACTGAGCATACACCTGGGCTGGGTTGCCCTTCTTTTATGCGTAGGTAAAGATATTTAGATAAAAGGTATTTGTAATTTCCAGTTCGAACAAGGTAAAGGTTTGTGTACAATAAAAGTAAGGTAAGCACTCTAAAATTAAGAAAGAAAGTCGGTCAAGCACGACTATAACATACTCTGTACCAACGAAATTAAACGCTCAGCATAAAATTTGAAGCAGCGAACAGTCTTTTGATCATAGCTCGATAACCGTTTATCGGATTCTCCCCCTTTCTTTGACTGATCAATATATAATCCTGATTACTAAATATGTCTAGAAGGTACGAACCAGCTATCTTTAAAACTGTGGGAGATATGTCGTTTTTTCCAAATTGCGGGGGCGTGGCCAAAATGAAAAATAAACTTGAACTGCCTGCGAGTATAAGAAGTTTTTGTCCCATACAAGCCAAAGTTCTATCTCGAACATACCATATTGTTTTTAGAGGATTTTTCTGTTGGTTAGTAGTCATTATTTTATTTTCTAACTTTACCTTGTCTGAGACATGAACTCGGGACATTCAACACAAAAGGCTTCTTATCACATTTGACTAACAGGCAAACGCATGAGTCACAGTAAAGAGCCGCTCTTTTATCGAAACTTAAAAGGTAAACTAAACAAAAGTTTTGGAATCACCAAAAAAGTGAAATTAGCATTTGCAATAGCAAAGTATGCTGCTGATAACCATTCAATTCAGGACTGCAAGCTTAAAGTAACGAGCTCTGGTTTGCGTCAGGAGAGTTGAGTCGATTAAGCTCTAGTCTCACAGTTTTCAGGCTATCGATCTGAAATATAGCACAGTCCTTGTTACATGGCTACTTAAGTCACAGCTGGCCCCAATAGCTGGTGAAGTAAACCGGTTGTGTAACAGCTTTTAAGGAAGAACCAACCTTGGCTCGTCTTGGAACACAGAACACAGAATTTATCACTTATCGAACTACAATCACGATTGATGTACATTGGTTTTTGATGGCGATTTATAGCCATACCCATAGTACAGAGCTCATCGCCACACTCTTGTTGAGATAATCCAAGTCAAAAGTCTCTAGAAATGTCCTTTTTAAAGCCAATTTGATGTTTCCTGCTCACTTTAAACCACACAAATAGCGCTAGTACATCAAAACGCTGTGAGACCGCTTATGCTAAAAAAGGTCAAACTTTATGTAGGTATTGCCAGATTTTAGCTATGGACATTAGTGTTACCATTTCCCCACAAATAAATAGTATCCCACGTATAGGCTCTGAGCTGTTTGATCTATTTGAAGAAAGCAGTGTACCCTGCTTGAAAGCGCATCAAATTGGTCGAGCACACTCTGTAAAAGCTATTGACGATATTAAGGAAAATCTAAATTAGTGAACAAATTTCACAACCCAAAATAAATTGTTGACCTGCAATTTAGATTCACGTAAATTTTACATTGCCAAATGTCGTATACCCTTTAATTGAAATATTTTAAGTAAACAAGCCAAAGTCTGTAAAAGGGTGACGTGAAATTTCGGTAGCAGTACTCAGAACTTTTTCGCGCGCTACCTGAGAAGATATGAGTTTCGAAGTTGTGTCAAAACACCTTCTTGTCACTTTAATATGGGGATTATATATGTTTTATAAGTGTTTAAGTGTCTGCACTAGCTAAATTTGGCTACTTTCTTCAGTACACTCGTTCTAGGAACCATAAAGAATACGAATGAAATATGAACATTTTTATTTATTTATTTAAGAGAAAAGTGTACGTTTATTCCAAGCACTTTCTTGACAAACTGTATGTTCTTTTTGTGGCAGGGTATTTGATTATTTTTTATAATGTGTATAAAGAATTTACGACAAGCAGATTGTACTCACATATCTCTGTACGTGTGTATGCGTTTTGGTTTGGAAACGAGAGAGTGAGAGAACCGCAATCCCACAAGCCATTTCCATTGAATTGCGGCAGGTCGAAGATAATGATTCTGGTATCCGCTCACACGTGGGTTGGCTGATAAGTCTTTGGCCCTACTCAGTTTTCTTTTCTTTTCATTTCACACCTATATTACCTTTCTCTTCTGTTATCTCAATTATTTTCAAATTTCAAATTTGTTCGCCAAATAAAATGCTTGCCTATCGATATCGTTATCTATCGATCGATAGACGTTTGGGTAATTGCCTTTATTATTGCTGGAACAGCTGGAGCCGAACGAGAATCATGTCCACTTCCACACCAAAATGCAAATCCACCAGCTATGTGGTCTATGATTGTGATATTGGCACAGACGATGCCTGGGGCCTGGCCATGCTGCTGCGGGCGGAGGAGCACAAGCAGAAGAGCAGGCATTTTCAATTGGCTGCCGTGACTTGTGTCCATGGTAATACGGATGTGCATAATGGTACACGGAATGCACTCAGGTTGCTGCACACTCTGGAAAGATTGGATGTAAGTACTAAGTAAACAGTGACAGCCCTGGGAATAAACCTTTTGTTTTGTAGGTGCCGGTCTTCAAAGGCTGTGCGGAGCCCATTGTGCCCAGAACCTGGGAACGCACTTATTTGTTTCATGGTCAAGATGGTCTGGGCGATGTGGGTGACTATCCCGTCGTATCGGAGGAGCAGTATCTGGGAACTGAGCATGCTGTGAATGCCATGTACCGTTTGGCCTGCCTACATCCCAATCAGGTGGACTTTCTACTAGTTGGTCCGCTCACCAATTTCGCTCTCTGCATTAATCTGTATGGCGATCAGTTTCTGGACAAAGTGGGGGGCGTCTATATAATGGGTGGTAATCACCTGGGCAAGGGAAACATCACCAAAAGTGCAGAGTTCAACTTCATGATGGATCCCGAGGCGGCTCACATAGTACTGGAACGGCTCAAGAAGCCGGCTTTGATCCTACCCTGGGAGCCGTGCATTGATGGCGAGTTTGGAGTGACGCTTGACTGGCGCATGCAGGTACTGGGGGCCGTGGACAAGCCATTTGTGCAGCTCTTGAACAGGGCCGAGAACGCCATTCTGGTGGGACGGGGCTATCAAAAATGGCTGACCTGTGACGCCTTGCTGACGGCCGCGTATCTGTTTCCCCGGCAAATGATAGCCGATGAGCGCACCTACTATGCCACCGTCGAACTGGTGGGTCAGCATACACGTGGCCAAATGGTACTCGATCATCTTCATGGCCGTCGTCAGGACTCCTGGCATGGCAAGCCCCTCAACTTGCGGATAATACGTAAACTGAAAGGCGAACACTATCGCAAGATCATTTCATGGACGGGTGGGCTGCCGGTTGAGGACGTTGAGGAGATGTGGCAACAGGAGGAGCAAGTGCCATAGAAAACACACGGTTTTGTTTTTGTACTACAAAATTTGTCGAGTGTATATATTTGTTTTCCTAATTTGCGAGTGTTGAACAGAGTTGTGCAATAATTCTAAAGATTAAAACTACCAAATTTATATATATATAATTTTTATGTATGCACTCATATATAAAGACTAACTAGGATTTGATCTAAGCAATTATGTCTTTAGAGTGAAGGCAGAAGTTCGGGCAAACAGTCCAAGAGAACAAACATTAGATATGAGCTAAATTCTAGATGATAAGCTTGATAAAAAAAGGAAGATAAACTTGTATCTTAGTTAATCCCAACAATCTATTTTCTAGTTGTAGCACATATGTATGGTGCGATTGACTAATGAAATGTCCAGTACAATGGATGATTAGTCGTTCGCTTTGAATCGTTGTTTTAAGGAACTTAAGATGCACCATATGGGCTTAGGCCAATAATTATGGATACTACGGATCCCGTAGCTCTAGCTAATAAGATAAGTAAATTACTGCAATATTCTTGGATTGTATAGCAAATTAAACCAAGGCAGTTGCTGGCTAATTCATATACAAATAGCTGCACCGGAGGAGGCACAACGCAGGCAACTAGTTGACACAAGGGTATGGGCACAGCTCAGCAGGAATTGAATTGGTCAGGTCTACACAAAGGGTTACAAGACAGATTCTAGGAGGTGGTACATATCAAAAGCATGATCCTCAATAGTCAGTTCAAGAAATGTCTGGAAAGGTTGAGAGCGTAGGAACTGTTGTCTAGTGGGTACTCCTCCAAGCAATTGGTTTAACCTTACCTAACCCATCAAGACGCCTGAGATGTTACAGCACACAATAGAAACTCATTTCGAATGTATGTACAAAAGTCAGTAAATGACTGCTTCTGCACTTGTTTACTTCCAAAAATGGACAGAAGTGGCCTCAAAATAAGCAAATTCGTAGATCAATTGCTTATTGTTTAGAGATCGTAAACGGATCAAGTCCAAGTAAAAACTAAATCAAATTATTGTGAAGCAACAACCACCACAAGGAAACGAAAGAGAAAACCGGTTATTGCCTCTGGCTGTGTGTGTGTGTGTATGTGTAGTTGTGGCTGCCTGAAGCAGACTAAATCATTCGACGCACAACAACACATGTTACATATACAAACGCATGAGAGAAAGAGAAGAGCGACACAAACGAAGCTATATTCGAATGACCATGCGAAAAGCTACTACGATTGCGGCATATGCGTGTAGCTTGCGGGCACCCCTCAACTCGAACATTTTTCGAAAACATTTTTTGAGCTGCTTTACTCGAAAGATGTTTAAGCTCTGTGAAAGTGCCTGTTTTCTGGCCATGCAGTGTCACTCAAACCCAAACTTTACGGTCAACTCGAAGTCACACAAATTGTCCTCTTTCCAGCAAACATTTTATGAAAGTTTTGATCACATTCCAGTCTTTTTTTGAGTCTTACGTCTTGTTAAAATATTCAAAAATGCGCTAACTGAAAATGAGAAAATAATTTCTTGGAAGTGTTTTTTTCTAACCCTTTTTCTGATCAGTTTCGATTCATTTTCGTGTCGGTTTTTTAATTCATCCCATTTTAAGCATATGCATGAGTCGCTTTAGAGTCTTTTTTCAATCGCACATGATAGTAATCTCTTTCAAATCTTGAAAAGGACTCTAAAAATACTCATCACCTTGATTTTTGTTTAAAGGATCTTCCAAATGTGTTTAACAGGCTCTCAGTTAACATTAAATGAAATTTTAAATCACATTTGAGTCCTTTTCAAGTCCACGCTATGATTAAAATAGTCATAAATGAGCTCGTTTTCTGAAATGATACTTTTATCGGTAGAAAATGGTATCCTACCCGTTTTCAGCCCGTTCTTCTGATCAGTTTCGGCTCATTGGAGCATAGAATGAGTCATTTTCGAGACTTATTTTAGTCTCATGTTAGAGAATTCTTTTTAAAATCACCAAAAGGGCTTGAAATATAATCATCAAGGTGATTTTTGGTCAAAAGATCCTCTCCAATGCTGGGTGGGATTGGTATTTCTGTGACTGAGTGTTTGTGTCATCTGGTGTCAACTTTGTTGTATCTGTTATGACTGCGGTTTCGGTGGTTGTTCCTAACTTCGAGTGGCAGACGCACTCTCACAACACACACACACACACACACTGCTGCTTAGGTATGTATAGTTTTTATTTGGCTCTCGCTCTCTTTGTCTCTGTAAAAGTAACTGTAAGCGCCGTAAAGACCTTGCAGAGAAACGGTCAACTAGTAACATGAATAACCTGTCTTACGCCTAGTTGTAATGCAACTAGATCAGTGTCGCCTAACTGCTTCCTATGTTTGCGACAAGAAAACGAAAGAGATAACCGATTGTTGCCGGTTGTGTGTGTGCAACACCAATATCAAAGTTGCCTTCAATTTCACATGAGCATCGGAGAGAAAGAGACGAGAGACACATACATATTTTTTGTTGCAATTTCGTTTTGCGTCAGTCCCATACGCATGGCTTAGGCCATGATACAACATCTCAATTTTTGTTCAAGCTCAAGCTTAAAGAGTACATGAAACACTGAACGTTTTAAGTACTTTTCTGAGGGTGCACACTGCGAGCATCCTACCTTTATTGTTGTATCATGGCTTAGACCTTCGCGCAATACAACAAAAAATAGCTAAATTAGGAAGGGCTGGACAGCTGCGTAGCGGCTGAAGGCAAAGATTGTGGTGAGTATGTTTATAATTACCGTTGAACTACACAGCTTAGAAGTGGATATTAATACACAAAGATTAGGTCAAAGTTAATGCCAAGTTAATGTGAATATGACAAAATGTGTTACATAACGACAATTGCCATACTTGGCTTTGCGAAGTATAACATGAATAACTCTAAAGTACTGTAAGTACACAAAGGTAAACTGGTATGTAACTGGTTGCAAATGGCTGCTGCAGTGTGCCATCTGGTATTCGCTACTGCAGGGGACAATTGGTATTCAACTGGTTGCAAATGGCTGCTGTCAAAATGGACGACTTTCAGAGACTGGTTTACTTCTGGTATATAACTAGACACTTTCTTTGCAGGGTAATTAGGCAGCGCCTGAGTAGTTGCAGTAGACTCGTGCAGATCTCTGCACTGAACCAAAGCTACACCAACATCCTATTTGTAACAATTGGTTTCAGTTCTCTGAGGTTGTTATAAAAAATTACCTACACTGCTTTACAAACAAAGTCGATTAGCTGCCCACAAACTCGCCATGGTTCCTCAGACAATACAGTTTAATTTAACAAACTTAAATTTTGAAAAAATCATCCAAAATCACTTTCTAAGATGGCTTACGCCTAAACTAGACCCAAAATCTTTGGTCAATTGTAAAGAAATTAATACTTTTAGCTTTTAATATGGTATTGCATTTGCTTGGCCAACATTTGTTGACGAACTTTAGTTGATCAGTTTTTATTTGGCTGTGCGAACAACATATATCCCAAGCGCCCCGTCTGATAACCACAAATCACTAAACACTGGACATAAATACATCAGAAGTACAATTGACAGAATATGTTAAATAATTGACACAATTTTGTTTGCTTTGTTTGCCGCAAAGACACTAATAAGTTTGTGCAGAAGTGTTCTGTGCTTTTAGTGAGTGGCATTTGGATCGTGTTAAGCGGTATTTTTACTGGACAAGTGAAAATACAGCATTACAGCTACATTTGCGCTCACCCATACTGGGCACCTTCAGCAGAACCACTTTGATCCCAGCTGAACGCACCCTTTTTACTTATTCACTAAGTTAGTTCGACCAAAAACGGTATGTGAAGGCTACTTTTTTGATTGAAACAAAAAAAAAACACTGACTATGACTAGTAGAAAACAGAGGGAAAACAACACAAAACTCCTAGACAGGTATGCCCGTACGATCCTTGATTTTGCCCAGTACATTCACATGCACCTTCGAATAGCCACTGGGCTTTTTGGCCAGTGCCGGCGGCGGCGCGGCCAATGGCACATCCAGCGAAGCCGAGGCCGAGGACAGGGGCGATGAATGCTTGGAATCATCCAAATGTGTGTCACCCGACCGTTGAGTGCTGGACAGCAGTAGATCGTCGCTGCTGGGGCGCAACTGGCTGGATGAGGGCGTATAAATGGGTTGCAGTTTGTCCACCTCATCGTCAATGGCCTTGAATTGCCAACTCCAGTTGGCGCGATACAGGAAAGGGCGATGATCGAACCGATTGTCGTCAGGACTATAGGATTCGGCATGCACCGAGGGTGTCAGTACGGTCATCTTGTGACGGTTGATGGCATAGCAGCGAAAGAAGTGCTTCACCTTGTCGGCCACCTCCTTGGGACTGAGATCACCCTTCCAGGTGGCCACCAGGTGGCAGAACATGCTGTAGGGTCCGCAAAAGGATTGCTTACGCAGACGACCATACTCGCTGAGCTCGGCATAGCTCATGCCCATGTCCTGCTCATCGGTCTGCAACAGCTGACCATCCTCCTGCAGCGGCTCCAGTTCAGCGGTGGGCGGAGCCTCGATAATGGACTCCAAAACGGGCAGATTGTACCTGGAAGGAAAACAGAGCTGAGCTTAGACAGATTTCCGGAGTCATGCCTCTCGACCACATACTTCTCCTTGGCATAGCACAGGAAGCGCCTCAAGTCCGTCTTGGAAATCCCGCCAATCGGATTGATGTCCGCCGAAGAGCAATCATATTTGGTCAAATAACCCCTCAGCGACTCATCCACATTGGCCGAGCCCAGCACAAGCAGACCGCCCGGACGATTCCTTACCCACAGCATCAACTGGGCAAAGATGTAGGCCAGAACCATGCGTATACGCGACTGTATGTTCTGCAGGGCCAAGTTCTGGCGGGCACAACCCCCCTGGGTACGAAAACGTGGCGTCAGCCCGGTCACCGCATTGAAGATCCCCAATAGGGCATTCACGGCCAGATCAATGCTAATCTCAATGTGATAGCTACCCAATTGGTTGGCCAATTGGGCAGCCCGCCGGCGGGTCTCCTTGCTGCTATTCACGCTGCCCATGAAGCAGGTCACCAGCAGGCGATTGCACAGAGCAGCCGCATTGTCCGGCGTATAGTCCGTATCGGCCAGAATCTTGCGTATGTCATGCAACACCTGAGCATCGCCCAGCTGGACGGCCTGCACAATCTGCCGGCACATGGAGTGCACTATGGTGGCCGAGCTGCTCGAGTCCACGCCCCCGCTGAGGGGCAAAAAGAAACCGCCCTGACCCGAGCGACGCAAATAGTCCCACAGCCAACAGGCCGGCCCCAGGGCTATCTCCTCCTCGGGTGTATGATTGGGCCAGTGCAATGGCGGCGTGGAGGTCTTGAAGATGTCACTGTGCGAGGACATCTCAAAGTCACAGTGTATTCTCGGATAACTGGCCGCCCCGGCGGCTGCCGAGCAGCGCGAACGCAGGCTCACCCTGTAGGCACGTATCTCTTCCAGATCTATGGTGGCCAGTGTCACCTCCACATCCTGCAGGGCAAACTGCTGGCCACGTGCCAAGAGCTCCCCGTTCAGCGCAATGGCCGAGCAGCCATTGAAGTACACTCGCTGACCATCGCAACCACGCAGATTGCTGAACAAATACGCTCCGCCCGCCTTGAAGCTGGCATTCCGTATCAGATCCGTGGTAATGTGAGCCTTGCGCAACTCCATGTAGCTCCCACTGCCATTCACTATCAGCTCCACGCCGGCCAGGGACATTTCAATGTGCTTGCTACGCACATTCCACAGCTCCTCGCATATCTCATAGCCCAGACAGGTGTCCCGGGTCGTGATGACCGCATCTCCAAACGCCACCGTCTGCTGGCCCGTATGCTGTGAAATCATTCGCGGTAGCATAAACTCCTCCGTTTGCAGGGATTTGGTCCAGGCGGTAAACCAGCGTGATTCCCGATAGTTGCCATCATCGCACATGGCCATCTTGGGGCGAATAAGCAGCAGTTGACGATTGAAGAACGCCACGCGACAGTTGTAGGCCACATTGTGATGCATTACGGGCATGCCCACATCCACCAGAATGTTCTCACTGCGGGATAGAGACTAAGTGTAAGGGTAGGATCAAAGGATTTGGCTGTTGTCTTACCAAATGGGCGACATCATGATCTCCAACAAGGTCTCCCAGGAATGGAGGAAAGTGTCCGGTTCCCGAAAATGATCCTCGCAACTGTAGCCGCTGTACGAGATTCAAGAAAAACACACATATAAGTTGATTGTGGTACAGCACGTCCCAGCACGGTCGCCACCTCATTAATGAATGAGGTTATGTTCGGCAAATTTCACAAAAAATTTCAACAAATCAGCATCGAGACTGATTTTAGCTGATAAATGTTTTGAAATTTCCAATTTGTACTCACCACACTTCCAGTTCCGGCCCCGTACGATAGCAGGCACCCATATCCTTGGCCTCCAATATGGATTGCAATATCCTGGCCAAGTTTCCTTCAAAATCCAATGCCCATTGATTCAATGTGGACACTGCCACGGTGATTTTGCGACCCATTTCTTGGTGTGTCTTGTGATAGATGATTAGTTGGGTGGTTTATTATTTTTAATAATTTTTTTGTTTTATTGTCAGTTCAAAAATCGGCAGTTATCAACTGAAAGTGGCGAGAGAGAGAGAGAGAGAGATAAGAAGTTGTGGTGTTTAGTGCTTTTTGGAATGCAGTTGCAATTAATTTGATTGCCAAACGCTGCTGCAAACGGCTGGCTTGTTTGTTGTTGCGGTGGTTATATCTGGGTTATTGATCAAACAGCGCGCCAAATGCGAAGAAGAAGACAAAGAAGAAGCAGCAGAAGGCAGTTGGTTGGGAAAAGTTGATGGCTAAAACAAAAAGTTGGCCCGCTGACGTAGCCGGCTTTCTATAAATAAAGTCTACGCCTATTTTGGGGCTCGACGATGGCTAGATGGAAAAGAAAAAAAGACCAAGAAAAGGACGGCATGCCGTCATGCGGGGGAGGACAGTACAAACGATTAATCAAGGACCTTCTTTTTTGGTCACAATACATGCTGTTGGGGAAGGATCAAAGAGTGATGTCCGGTGCGTTGTTCTTAGAATGGATACAAGATACAAGATTCAGCAAAACTTTATGGATGCATTTACAGTGGGTTTTTACTGGATCTTAGATCAAATCAACTAACGGTAAAATGACCAATGCACTAATGATTAGTACATACACCGAAAAAAAATAGAGGAAATTTAGGCTTGGCCGAAGTTTGTATGCCCTTGCAGCATGTTTTTCTAACTCAGACTACTTTTCGGACTTAACTTTTCTTTGGGAGCTATACCATATAGATGTCCGATTTCGAACAAACTTAGTGGAAGCATGCAAAAGCCTAACAAACGAACATGTATGGAATTTGAAGTTGATTCCATTTAAAGCAACAAAAGATTTTCTCAATAGAACATCTTTTTCAAGCCATCATTCGTACTGCAGCTATATGCTATACATAGTCATCCGATTTTGACAAAACTTTTGTAGAATTGTGTGAAGCATATCAAATAAATAAATGCCTATTTTAAGGACATTTCCCCCGAAAACAGAAAAGGTTTTTCTCACTAACTTCAGACTGTACTTTGCTATGACAGCTATACCATATAGAAAAAGCATAGCAAACTAAGAAGTGCAAAGTTTGGAGGCGTTTCCATTGAAGAACAAAAACGGTTCTCTTACTAAAACTGGTTTATCGACCCATCGTTTCTATGACAGCTATATCCTATAGTCTTCCGATCCGGCCGGTTTCGACCAATGTGCAGCGTATTTGTACTAAAAGACTAAGTTTAAAATTCGGAGAAGATGGCTGTCAAACTGATGGAGGAGATAGCATAGAAACAGACGGACATGGCTACATCAACTCAGCTCAGTCATGTTGATCAAGAATATATATACTTTATGTGATCGGAGATGCTTACTTCTATGCTTAACAATTTCATAATAGCAAGGGTATAAAAAGTATGCACCTTCATAGTTAGTAAGTGCTGCCCATCGCTGCTTCAGCCGGTGCTACCCCGCATAAATGTTTGTTTTTCCTATAACTCGATAATATTTCATCGGATGTTTACCATTTCTTGCTCGGATCAATGAATAATACTAAAAACTAAATATGTACGTAACTTCTACAGAGTCTTAGAATCAATTTCATGGCTAGTTCCTTCATATCTGGCGCCAACAGCTGGTTGTATATTTTTTAAGAGAAAATTCTTTCTTAAGATGAACCGAGCTCTTGCACAACATTACCCGCTGTACCACACCCGTCCTGATAGGATTAACATGTTAATATTAATGTTAATGCGCTGTCCATTAACATAAGAGATGGCTATTTGGCACTTGGTTCAGGCTCAGCTATTATTTGTCACGTGGCTCGGCTTGAGGTTTGCACTGCGAGTCCAGAACTTGTACTTAAATAAAGTACAAAATGTGTCAATGGTGCGGGTAAGTACGAAAAATACTTGATTTCTTCAATCCCGAAACACTTGTTTAAAGACAGACAAAGAGATATTGAGTATATTTTGACAGCGATCATAGTAAAATTACATCCAAGTCAAGTCCGTTTAAGGGTTAAGACAAGTACAACATATTCTTGGTTGCAGTCCAATAAATTGACACCTTGAAACAAAATAAGAGCACATTAAAAAATATTTGTTTAAGCCCATAAAATGCAACACTAACTCTATTCATAAACCTTATCTAAAGCTTTTCCCTAAGACAAAGGAGGCTCAAAGGATTCTAAGACCAAGATGATCGTACTGTAGGTCAGTAACCGACCATTACTTCGGCTCCAACCGAACCGAACCTTAACCCGAATCTATTTAGAAATAAAAGGTAAGCCCGAACCTGTGCCGAACCTTTAATACTAATCGATTCCGAACCAAAAACCATGCGATTTGTGCAGTTTTTAAGTAAGACGCAGAAAAAAAATACATTAATATTGTATAATGCTTGGACTAAGCCAAGGTTCGAACCAAAACTTTCTCCAAAAAACCTCTATTAGTTCATTTAGGTTCGAGCCAGTGAACTGAAGATACGAATATTTGTTTTGATTTGCAGCCCTGGTTAGAACCAGTTGCAAATTGTTTCAAAAAAAAATCCCTGGATTACTCTTTGAAGCTTGGTTTGTAAGCCTACTTAGTGCCAAGATATGCTATACTTGAATATAGAACGCGTTTTTCTTACATTATTCGGCTAACTGTAAGTACGAAAAGTCTGATTTGTACTTATTTAAGGTACGTCAAAGAACAAAACATACTTGAAATCTTAAGTACGAAATGGTATAAATGCAATTTCCGTCGATCTAGAACTCTGTCTGTCGTTTCTCTTCTGAATTCCAGGTTCGAGCCAGTTCGGTTTACACGCCAACCTACACTTTTTAGAACTTTACTATTTAAATTGACATTTCAATCCAATCCTTGGATGCAAAAGATCTAAGAACTTGCCCTGTTAAAATGGCGAAATCAATCACGCTGACAAAACTGTTGACAACATCAACACAGAACTACAAAAAAACGAGAGCGTAAGTTAAAGTCGGCCCTGCCCGACTTCGAAATACCCGTTACTCAGTTCAATTAGTGATTAATAACCTCAAGCGGCTCGGATAAGTATGCAACATTTTTTTAACTCGGCCATTTATTATCCGATCCTTTTGAAAATTTGTGAGATTGTAGATATTGGCCACATAGACTACACTGCAAAATCTGAGCTCGATATATTAAAAATTGTGGGAGTTATTTAACATTTTTTATTGCGGGGGCGGTAGGGGGCGTGGCCAAAATTTGAAACAAACTTGATCTGCCTACAGACAATACTAGCTTACATCTAAAATTTGGTTGCTCTAGCTCTTCTAGTCTCTGAGATCTAGGTGTTCATACAGACGGACGGACGGACGGACGGACGGACAGACGGACATGGCTATATATGGACTCGGCTGTTGATGCTGATCAAGAATATATATACTTTATGATATCGGAGATGCTTCCTTCTGCCTGTTACATACACTTGCACGACTTTAGTATACCCTTTTTACTCTACGAGTAACGGGTATAAATACGATGAAGTTAGTAGATACACAAAAAACTGGCACCTAAGCATAAATGCGGATAAATGCGAAACTATACTGTTTAGACCCCCAGTCAAAAAATGTAATAGTAACATCCGCAAGAACTGGAAATCTTTTGGTATTAGATGCCAAAACAGCAATTCACTCATTGAAACAAATAGTTCTGTAAAGTACCTAGTGTTAAACGCAGATAAGTTCCTATATTTCGATAAACATATTCAAGAACAGCTAGCTAAAGCTAAAATAGCATTTCAAATAAATAGAAACTTATTCTACTCAAAGCATATAAAGCCAAGAGTAATTTGGTTCAATATTTCACCGTCATACATGGAGAGAATGAGAGTTTTTTGAAAGAAGATGTTTAAGAACATGCTTATCGATGCACAGAACACCGCAGAGCGGGTACACTAAATATTACTGTAATGAAACTATATATAATAAAGCAAATATTATAAGAATTGACAATTTCATTGTAAAAATCATCAGAAACCACATCCAAAAAAGTTTTTATTGTGATGAAAATAAGCTTATCTTAGCACCTTATTACGCTAGTCAGGACTACATAAAAAACACACTAGAAAATGGCTTTGTGCCACCAGAAGCTTTTCTTTATTTGGATAGCATTAATTATATTCAAAATAGCGAAGGCATTCCCATTCTCTACCATAGGTTCAGAAGAGCAAACAATAAAAAAATAAAATCAAGCCCCTTAGAAATCAATGAGCTTAGATTTAGCCAAACCATCTCAAAAAGAGATCGTACTATTTGTAAAAAATACGCCAGCATTAGAGCTGGCAAAAAATCGATGTTCATGGCATCGATTTTTGCCAACATTTTTAGGAAAACATCGATTAAAATCGATTAAAATCGATTTCTTAAATTTGTCTCAAGTAAATACTTAGGGCATATATTTCATCTTCTAGATGGCACTATCTGCCACATAAACTAGCAAATAACAATGTAAGAGCTATATAGATGAAAAATCGGCCCTTATAAGAATAAAAATATATATATTTGAAACCATATAACCCAAATTTATTTTCCATTTAACATTTATAACCTAAATTAAATCACTTCATGTAATATTCTTAATAATGCGATTCTTTTCAGAGAGATCTATTTTCCATTTAACGTTTATAACTTAAATTATATCACTTCATGTAATACTCTTAATGATGAGATTCTTTTCACAATAACAGAATGAAATTACTCCTCCAGCCACTGGATCCCATAAGTAAAAAGGAGCATATCGACGTTATTTGGTTTTAAAAAGGCACGCCTGTCCGAGATTATGTTTCCAGAATATTTTTCCATCTTCCTCCCTCGCACTCTCCACCAACACCAATATTAGTTATCCTAAAACAGAATAGTAAATGAATTTGATCCATTCTAGTTTTTTACAATTTTGTTCTTACCCTTAGACGCTGTGTTTCGCCGCTAAAAATAGTGATGGAACTTTTTCGATCTTAATCGATTCTCAAAAAAAATATCGATGTTTCTCACGCAGTATAAAAATCGATACATCGATTCGAGAATCGATTTTTTGCCAGCTCTAGCCAGCATGTATTGGTGGCGCACAAATTAACCTCATATAGATATTATTAATCTCTATCCTTTTGTTGTTTTTTTCTTTTTTTTATTAATACTGAAAAACTAAAAATTCAATGTAATGTTTTTGCCCTCTTTTTTTTCATTACATAATAAATATCTAAATACACTGCCTTTAATATTAAATCATGTAAATATAAATGTTAATTTGAAAAAAAAACCGAATATATTAGACATAAATGTATAAGAGAGCCCATGAAGGGACAACGTACAAAATATTATTGTAAACCATTGTTTGTTAGGGTAATATTAAGTTCAGGAATTTATATTAATAAACAACTTTAAAAAAAAAAAAAAATGGCGAAATCATGGCAATCTTTAATGAATTTCGTTTTCCATTGCCTACTTTTAGGCGTCTTTAACTTCCTGTTTTTAAGTACTTTTTGACTGCAAGGTCGTTTTTAAATAAATTATTCAAACTTTGTAGTAAAATATTAGGTGGATTTTTGCCCAACCATGCAGGGACGACGCACTTTTGGCATATGTTTAAGAATGTATGTGCGCCAACGCCAAAACGTATGCAAATTTACCTGGCCAAAGCTCGAAAAAGTTTGAAACACGCAACACGCACACACACACACACACACACACGCACACCTACGTGCTGGGGCTTAAGTTCAGAGTTCATTTAGGGCTATTCCAGGCGCATATTTCATTTTAGACTAGTTTGATAACTGACAGGCTACCCCTCTTCCCGCCATTAACGCCTCGCCCAGCTGCGACATGTGTGTGTGTGCGTGTCGCAAGCGAAATGCATTGAACTTTGAACCGCAGAGGGAAAAGGGCAAAAAACAGCAGCAAGCAGCAGCAGCAGCAGCAGCAGCAGCAGCAGCAGAAGAACAAAAACTCCGCGGCGTTTCAATTGAGGGGCGCGAAGGAATAAAAACTTTTGCCAATTGGCAGCCAATTTTAATGGCACATAATCAGCAGGGAAGGCATGGGAATCAAAACTATGTATGTACATTATACAGGGTGTTGCCCCTCAAGTATATGGACATAAGATAAGGGCAGACAATGGCCCGATGTCCCTTTGTAGCCAACAACAATGCAATAGATAATGGCGAGAGGTGGACGAATTTGATTGTTGTTGCAGCGCCCTTTCGTTAGATGTGTGTGCTACCAAACCCAAGCCAATGAAAGCCCAGCACCGGAACGGAAACTAATATTTTTCGAACCAGATTTGGCTTAGAGTTGGATTCAACATTATAACCTCAAATCTTTGACCCAGGACAAAGGATCTTACCAATTGTCAGATGTTCCAAACAACAAGCGGGCACACCCTGTGCGGAATGTATGGCAATTGGCATGATATGCATTATACTGCACACGCCAAGTTGGGCTGCTTTGGCCTGGGCTGGGCCATATGCACATGGATCCCTGCCCTGCCCCAGTGTCATCCATGCTCATCCTGCCTCCTGCTCCTGCTCCTGCTCCTGCTGCTGGCCTACTGCTGATAGCTGCTACTAATGCAACTAATTCGCTTTGATTTGTTTGCCAGCCCCAGGCGTCGCATTGTCACGAAGTGTTTGGCCAATCTGTAGTCTGGACTGGTAGCCCAGTCAGCTCAGTCATTCGCTGCCGGACGACGTGTTTGGTGAGGATAACTCCTAGCCCTGATGGGCCCAATCAACTTATCTAAAAACGTGTGCGTGTGTGTGTGTGTGGTTTTTTGTTTGTTTTTGTTGTGGTTTTGTGAGCAGGCGAACAGGCGGCCAGCCGAGAGACTTCAATTTCAGTCAGGCCTAAACACACACACAAAAGTTCTTAAAATCAATTTGCAAGGCAGAAAGAATATAAATTAAATAAAACATAAATCAAACAAAGGCGGTGCGCGATTTTGGATAACAGAGATCTTCTTGACAAACAAACAAAAATCCCTTAACGTGATAATATCAGCACAGCATGCAGAAGGGTGTTAAGGACAAGGATAAGGATAACCATCGCTCAGCTGTGAGTTTGGAACAGCAGCAGAAGCAACCGGAGGGTAAGTAAGAATGTGGGACAGAGTGGAAGCAAGTCCATATCGGATTCGGTTTACAGTTGCCTGTTCTCTCACATATAGTAAGTTTTTATACTCTGTACCGTAGGTACATAGAGTATTATAAGTTTGTGCAAAAGTATGTAACATCCAGAAGGAAGCATCTCCGACCCCATAAAGTATATATATTCTTGATCAGCATCAACAGCCGAGTCGATATAGCCATGTCCGTCTGTCCGTCTGTCCGTATGAACGCACAGATCTCAGAGATGGTAAGAGATAGAGGTTTGACGTGTATGGGACATATGCTTCTTATGACTGCAGGCAGATCAAGTTTATTTTCAATTTTGGCCACGCCCCCTCCCGCCCCCGCAATTTAGAAAAAACGTCATATCTCCCACAGTTTTGAAGATAGATGGCTTGTTCCTTCTGGACATATTTAGTTATTAGGATAACTTATCGATCCGCCAAAAGAATGAAGAAGATCGGATGAACGGTTTTCGAGTTATGATCAAATGACAAAATTTCTTGGTACAGAGTATGTTATAGTCGGGCTTGACCGACTTTCTTTCTTGTTGTTGGTTAGAGAGGTCTTTTTGCCAAAAGCCAAAGTTTAAGCGGGAGGGAATGCAACAATTTTGTAGATTTTCTTTTTATGTTAACAAGGCAGCAGTAGCTCAGCAACATGCAGCTGGGTGGCATTTAGCCTTCGCTGAAAACCTTTCGCATCAAGTGACAACTGCGTCTTAAAGAATTGGTTTACGGGAATTGAGGGGAAATTTTCATTGTTTAAAAAAACTGGCGTTATTTGAGTGAAATTTTGAAGGCTTATTCAGATTGGAATGATTTCAGAAACTTTCAGACTTATGCAATGTTATAGTCTCGTTCCACTGGCACATTGTCGAGAACATGTCCATTCGGGTGAAAATACGTGACGAAAGATCTAGGCACTGTCACACCATTTATCCATTTTTCAACCCTGTTCCCATTCAAAATGGGAAAAGGGGGGGTATCATGAAGTTGTGCGAATTATATGTAACAGGGAGCAGGAAACATTAAGTATATACATTCTGGATCAGCATCAACAGCCGAGTCAATATAGCCATGTCCCTCTGTCTGTATGAACGCGTCGATCTCAACAGATAGAGCCACAAATTTTGCATGAAAGTAGGCGTATACCGTACGCAGATCAAGTTTGTTTCAGATTTTGTGGATACAAATTTTCATTGCCCAAAGCGTATATCATGTTTGGCTTTGTTAAGACCAATGTCAGCCAATTTAAGGATTCTATTTTCTGCATTTGTGCGTTCCAAACTGGAATATGCTTCATTGATTTGAAATCCTTCTGCTGCATTTCATATAAATAGACTCGAAAGGGTGCTTCTGATCCTTAGCCGCCATATATTAGTAGGTGTGCCCTGTTGCATCTCTCAACCCTAGAAGATCGGAAAACTATTGCTTCATTAGTGTTCTTGAATGACCCTGTATCAGGGTGTATTGATTGTTCTTTCTTGTTAGGCAAGATCAGCTTTAATGTAACAAGTAGGAATCTTAGATGTTTTCAACACTTTTTCCACCAAATTGATCGAACTAACCATTCCCGTCATAAACATTTATGTAACTCCTTGCCCGTTGGCATGCGTTTTGACTTCGACTGCAACTAATCGATCATAAAACAAGAAAGAAAGTCGGTCAAGCCCGACTATAACATACTCTGTACCAAGAAAATTTGTCTTTTGATCATAACTCGAAAACCGTTCATCCGATCTTCTTCATTCCTTTGGCGGATCGATAAGTTATTCTAATAATTAAATATGTCCAGAAGGAACCAGCCATCTATCTTCAAAACTGTGGGAGATATGACGTTTTTTCTAAATTGCGGGGGCGGGAGGGGGCGTGGCCAAAATTGAAAATAAACTTGATCTGCCTGCAGACATAAGAAGCATATGTCCCATACATGTCAAACCTCTATCTCTTACCATCTCTGAGATCTGTGCGTTCATACGGACAGACAGACGGACAGACGGACATGGCTATATCGACTCGGCTGTTGATGCTGATCAAGAATATATATACTTTATGGGGTCGGAGATGCTTCCTTCTGGATGTTACATACTTTTGCACAAACTTATAATACTCTATGTACCTTCGGTACAGAGTATAAAAACTGCTAGCTGAGTATTTCTCCTCCATTAGATCCATTTTTAGGTTACTTATGTTGTAATTTAGGTTAGAGTTAGTGTAGAAAGTTAGGAACTTTGGCGAATAATATTAAAAAAATAAACATTGTGCTCCTAATAACCCTTTAAAGTATGCTACATAATATGAAAATAAACATAAATATGTCTTAGCTCAACTTTTTGTTGTATACTCATAGCTTACACATCCATCTGCGTGAACTTGCAGTGCGATTACCTATAATGCGGCCATAACTAACCAGCAAGAGCTTCGATCTAAAACATAATTACTTAGGGAAATAAAGTTTGCATACTTTGAAGGGCATTAATCACAAATAATTCCCTCGGCAATGCGAGAGTTTGGCGATAGCTTGAGGGGAGAGTTTGAAGTTAGTTTGGCGATTTACACAAACAAAATACCTTAGGTATTGCTTTTTTATTATAAAGGGATAACTTGGCGATATATCTTATAGCATTTTATCCGTCCATTCGGCAAATTGGCAATATATCCCTCAAAAATCGCCTTGAGGGCAAACATGCGATACTTTATTATTGGTGTCGCTTATTCATCATCCCATCTGACAATTGGCGATACATTGCTTAACGCTCCCTAAAAAGATCCAAATGCAATCCTTCTTAAAGTGAGTTGAACGACTTTTTCCAATATTAGGAAAGGAAAATACTTTGGCATCGCTTATTTACCTTAGGTGCGAAATCGTACTGTTAAATCACAGAAATCGAAACACCTTTTATTCGTATGGCTTATCTTCGGGCGAAGAACCACATTCCTGCCTCTAGGAAGAATCACATTCTTATCTCCAAAGCGATTATCAAGAATCGCTTTCCTATCGCTAAGAAGAGACTTTATCCTATCCCCCAGAAGTGTCGCTTTTTTATCGCCCGGAAGCTATCGCCTAGTATCACATTTCTTTCCGTAGGCAGATGAGAATGCTATAATAATGCGATATCGCTATAGTAAGGCGATACCTACTGGCGAATCGCATTCTTATCTTCCGCGTTAAAAAATGTTTGCTGGGTAGTATATATGAAAGACAACAACAATGCTTATTGTATATTCGACTTAATTTTCAAAGTTTTCAAGCAACCTAGGTAGCTAAGTACCAGGGTTCGAACCAAGTCCTTCAGTTCGCAAACCTAGGAACCAGTCTATTAATCAAACCTTAGATTTCATGATAGTTTCAAACCCTGAAACGAACCTTGCTTGAACCAGGTAAGCATTTCTTACAAATTTTCTAGGTATGTAGAAGATGATTTTGATTATGCGGGGACTCAACTATGACACGTCCCGTATCCCACAAGCATGAGCTTTTTGAAAAACTTCATGAAGCAATCTGCACAATGTAAAGCCTGTCTGACACCGTCAAGCATGAGCTTTTTGAAAAACTTCATGAAGTAAAGCTTACAGTGTAAAGTTCATCTAACTCCGTCAAGCATGAGCTTTTTGAAAAACTTCATAAGGCAATCTTCACAATGTAAAGCCCGTCTAAGACCGTCAAGCATGAGCTTTTTGAAAAACATCATGAAGCAAAGCTCAGTGTAAAGCCCGTCTAAGACGGTCTAAGACGGTTTTTACGCTGTGAAGTTTGATCCACGAAGTTTTTCAAACACCTCTTGCTTGTGGGAAAGCTGAGTAGTTGGGCAAGCTACACCCCAACACCTCTCTCCGACAAGCATGAGCTTTTTAAAAACGAGAGCGTAAGTTAAAGTCGACTTCGAAATACCCGTAACTCAGCTCAGCTCGGATAAGTATGCAACATTTTTTTAACTCGGCCATTTATTATCCGATCCTTTTGAAAATTTGTGAGATTTTAGATATTGGCCACATAGACTACACTGCAAAATCTGAGCACGATATCTTAAAAATTGTGGGAGGTTTTTAATATTTTTTATTGCGGGGGCGTGGCCAAAATTTGAAGCAAACTTGATTTGCCTACAGACAATACTAGCTTACGTATAAAATTTGGTTGCTCTAGCTCTTCTAGTCTCTGAGATCTAGGTGTTCATACAGACGGACGGACATGCGGACGGACGGACGGACGGACGGACAGACGGACATATACTTTATGATATCGGAGATGCTTCCTTCTGCCTGTTACATACATTTGCACGACTTTATGGACTCGATGGTGTAAAACCCGTCTTACCAAATTGAGAACGTTTTCAGCTTGATTTCCAAGCAGATTATTCTTAAGCAATTCAAAAACAATTGCATTTCCCTTCCCCTTTTTCTAAATTGTTTGCCAGTAAGATGGTCGAATATCAAATTCAATATCCAGATACAAAGTTTAGAGAGCGGGGCGTGTTGTCCCATCAAACTGATCAACGATCAACGATAGAGCTTGTTTTCCCCAACCAACTTCTCCACCCCCTGTCGCTCAATTTCCGTTTCCGTTTCACTGACATTTGACGTACCACCTCCGCTTGACGCTTGACGTTCATCAAACGAAGCGAAAAACAACAAAAACACAAAAATTGTTTTGGAAAAATGGTTTCTTTTTTTGGTCTTTGAATCTATTTTTGGACTTGAAGCACACTAAATGCATATCAATAACAACAACTCCTCTCTGTCACTGTCTTGACTTGGGTGGCCGCAGTCAAAAAAAGGCAACAAAAAAACAGAAACAGAAACAAAAACTACACGAAACCATTGAGCAAACATCCAAAAAGGTAGCAAAACAAAAGGGAGACGCAGCCAAATTGGTAAAGCAAAATGACAACAGCGAGACATGCAAATCTAGCGAAGGAGACAGGAAGACGGCGGAGCGGAGCGGCGCAGGTGTGTGGGCAGGTGTTGAGCTGGGCAGGGGCGGGGGTGGGGGATGGAGGGATAATGACGCATTGCAGACAAGCGCTAAAAATCTGAAACTTCTTGGAATCGCTGCGGACGATGGGTGGGAAAGTTGTTATAAAAGCAAACGGAGGAGACAATAGCACCGCCCCGCCCCCCACCCTTGCACTTGGCTTAGTCTCTGCAAAGACGAAAACAATTCAGTTACCAATTGATGCAATAATTGCGTTCGCCTTGCACACAAAGCCATTCAGCTGCAGCGCTAAGGACCTCCGAGTAAGGACAGTTCGCGGGTGCCGATATCGTCTCCATCGCCGATAAACAACAACCAAAACGGCAACACAGAAATTGGTGCCAAGCGAGAGGCGGGCCCGCACACACGCCGGAAAGTAGGCAACCCACCGGGCGGCTCCCTGCTCAAATGTGGGATTTAAAATTTGAAATAAATAAAAATACACTTTGGGGTCGCTCCACTGCCGGGGCTCATGTCGTGCGCAATTTATGTTAATCACAATAAAAAAAAATAAAGCCCGTTCCCTGCCCACCCAGCCAGTGGAGTAGGACTCCGCCCTCGCCTCCACCCGGGCGTGTGTGTGTGTGTGTGTGTGTGTGTAACGAAAAACAATTTTTGTCGGTCGGTGCCTTGCACAAAGGCAACAATTTTAATACCGATGCCGTGGTTTCTGGTTTCTCTGATTCAGTCAGAGCCAAAGGAGTCGCGCAGTCCAAGTTAGTCAGTTGCTTTGCTAAGTAGCAGCCACCAAAGTGCCCCGGGGATTTTGGGTTTTTGTGTGCGTTTCACGTTTTTTTTTGTGTGCCTTGTGAGTCGTCAGCATGATGCAGGATGATGCAGCATCCTTCACTTGTCTATTGTCTATGTCGGCTAGCCGACGACGGCGCCTGATGCTTAAGCCTCTACAGGCGGACAATTTAACCTGCACACAGTACTCCACCAGCTGCAGTGGGACCGAGCCGGAGGAGCCGGAGGAGGCAGAGGCCAAAGCGGACGCGGAGGCGGAGGATACCAGCCACAATATCACGGATGATGTTAATGTCAACGTTTTTAGGGCAAATTTCAAATGCAATGACATGGAATGCTCCCTCGTTCTGGGTGACTATGTGAATGGTGAGTGGTGGGGGTGGGGGTGGGGTGCGGAGGGGCACGGCTGATATGTGGGTTAAACAAAAGCAGCACTTAAAGAGTGATAAACGGATAACGTGCCTGAACAAAGTAACTAGTTTGCCGCATTCTTTGGGGTTAAGTTGGGTTAAAGGCTTTTGGATGATTGGGAAGTGCCGTTTCATATCAAAAATCCAATCCAATAATCTCCAAGGACTTTGAAGCATAAAAGTGAGGTAGCTGAGCGATGTGTAACATCACTTCAAAGTCGCGATTATGGATCCATCAAATTTCACCAGTGATCGAGGAACGGTCAAGTCACTGGACTTTTCCAAGAGCATGCACATCATTCAAAACGATAACTGAAACTGTTTGGCAGATTTGTCATTGATTTGAGGCAAAACAAAATAGAGGAAAGTTAACTTTGGCTCGGTCGAAGTTTGTATACCCTGGCAGCACGTTTTTTCAACTAATTTGTTAGACTTTCCACTGAAAACAAACAAGTTTTTCTTACTAAGACTACTTTTCTAACCTAACTTTTGTATGACAGCTATACTATATAGATGTCCGATTTCGACCCAACTTAGTGGAATCATGGAATTGCAAAGCAAACTAAGAAATACAAAGTTTGGAGGCGTTTTCTTTGAAAACAAAAAAGTTTTTCTTACTAAAGCTAGTTTCTCTACCGATCATTCATATGGCAGCTATAACCTGTAGTCGTCCGATTTTGACAAAACTTTAAAGAATTGTGTGAAAGCTTATAAAATGATTAATATGCCAATTTTAAAGAGGTTTACATTGAAAACAAAAAAGTTTTTCTTACTAAGACTACTTTTCTAACCTAACTTTTCTATGTCAGCTGTACTATATAGATGTTCGATTTCGACCCAACTTAGTGGCATCATGGGTAAGCATAGCAAACTAAGAATTACAAAGTTTGGAGGCGTTTTCTTTGAAAACAAAAAAGTTTTTCTTACTAAAGCTAGTTTCTCTACCGATCATTCATATGGCAGCTATAACCTGTAGTCATCCGATTTTGACAAAACTTTAAGGAATTGTGTGAAAGCTTATAAAATGATTAATATGCCAATTTTAAAGAGGTTTACATTGAAAACAAAAAATTTTTTCTTACTAAGACTACTTTCTAACCTAACTTTTGTATGGCAGCTGTACTATATAGATGTTCGATTTCGACCAAATTTGACAAAATCATAGAGAAGCATTAAAAACTAGTAAAAACGGAGTTTGGAGACGTTTGCATAAAAAACAAAAAAGTTTTTCGCACTAGAACTAGTTTTTCGACCGATCGTTCCTATGGCAGCTATATGTTATAGTCATCCGATCCGGCCGGTTCCAACAAATGTGCAGCGAATTAGTACCAGAAGACTTCGTGCAAAGTTAGGTAGCGATAGCTTTTAAACTGACGGAGTGGAAAGCATAGAAACAGACGGACAGACAGACGGATTTGGCTATATCGACTTAGCTCGTCATGCTGATCAAGAATATATATACTTTATGTGATCGGAGAAGCTTCCTTCTATGCTATACAAACATCTGAACAATTTCAAGGGTATCAAAAGGGTGCTAGTATCTGCGCGATGGATTTAAAGTTTATCACTCATACGCATTGTTGACCTTGCTAGCAGTTTTTAATTTAACCAAAAAATACTTTTAATATAACCAAGGCAATATTAAAATATACATATTTATGCGTAAAACAGATGCAAACTACTCAAGAATAAGTACTGGTTCGGTTCAGTAGTTCACATAGTTTCTGAACCGCCGGTTTTTTGAGCTAACTGAATCGCGGTTTCGGTTCGGTTCAGTGGTTTATAAGGACGAACACTCAAATATTATGATATCTGCGACTTTTCTGTGACTTTTTGAAAACTTTGGATATTGAATTGTATTAAAACGATTTGAATATCTTCAAAATCCTTCAAAGAATGTCAAAAATTTATTATCTATAAGCTCCAAGACGAATGCTCTTCGAAAACATAGAATATCGGCTAGAAAAGCACTCGTACCATTCATCTTACATACCTTATTTATCATATTATTTGGCTAAGATTGAATTAAGGTAAAAAAGTACTACAACAAATTAAACATATTGTCCACTAGAGAAAAGAATGCAGATTAAATGCGGACAGGTATATTACGAGATCTGTGGGCAATTGCAAAAGACTTACAGGATTGCAAGTTGTAAAGTTTATGTCAAGAGTAAACCTTAAAGGTTATAACGATCCGGCATTGATAAGAATGTAGAGGGTCGAACGAAATGTCTTGGTACACAAATTATCTCAGGAAAACGATACAAATTTCCAAATTAATAAGTATCATTGGATAGAGGAATGCGATTCATGTTTTAAAACTCGCTAGAGCGGTTTTTCTTTGTGGTTTTGGTTCGTCATTCCTGAAAGGAAGCCGGTTCGGTTCATTCATTCATCAAAACCGGTTCGGATCGGAACAAAATTAGGGCTAAGTGTAAGAGTCGAACAAACTAATATTTGGGCTGGCGGAATTTCGATGTGGCAAACGTATCGTATACGTAATGTTTTTGGAAACTTTAAAGCCAATGCGCAGAGTCCACCCTAATATGCACACCCAACGGAGTTAAACAGAAATAGGCGAGACTGTAGATTGTTTTCCACCATATTTGTTTTTGTACACTTGCTTCCGACTTCGAACTTCTAGGCAAGGGAACTGAGGGGAGAGGAGTAGAGATAGCTTCGACTGTACTTCAATCCAAAAAGATATATTCTTGAGTTCGGAGTTTTTCCAGCTCTGTTCTTGGATTCAAGAAAGTTTTTTCCGGAATGGATATTGGTTGCTTCAAAATGCAGTCCAGTTCTAAGCTTTGTGGTCTAGCTGGCAAAAAAGATTTTCGATGGTTTCATCAGAAACATTCAAAATAAGTTGGAAATATGTAGAATTGGCCTCTGGGCCAATTCAGCCCCTCTGCTAGATCCGCTGGAAATCGAAAAGCTTGATGAAGCATACTTCACGGTGTAAATGCGAGCACAGTTTTAAAGATACTTCAAACCGAATTCAAAGCGAGCTTCATGAAGCAAACTTCACCGTGTAAACAGGGACTAAGACGGTAAGGGTGGTTCTACACTGAGTTCTGTTGATTGTTTAAATGAGGATACGAATTTGTGCATGAAAAAATATGATTTTTGCAGCTCTCTGGTACTCACGACAAATCGCTATGACAGGTTACATGACTGATGCGCACGTACAATGGATCAAATTTGTCTAATTTTATGTCTAATTTGCCGTTAATGGGATGACGTCAATCAAGGCTTACTTTTTGGTACCATTTTCTGTTCTCTGTGTGTCACCATTTTGAATGTTGAAACTTTTAAAACACAAATTGTGGATATGTTTCCAAATTTGTTAAACTGTTAAAAACTTGAACCGACAGCTTCGTAAGACCAAAGTTCAAATTAATTTTTCACTTTATATCCATGTCTATCGTTTATCTCTGTCAACAATTTAACGAAATATTATTATTGTTTTTCCTTGTTGTTTATTGTTTGTGAACAATTTGGTGCCTCAGGCTGCCAAGAAGTGAGAAATAAATTTTTAATTGCAATTTGCTAATTTGCCCAAAAATTTGCTAGACCACAGAGAGATTGGGGTACGTTTTGGGGTGCTCATGTGGCTGTGTGTGTGTGTGTCGGTTAGTGTGTGCGTGTTTGTTTGGCAAGGGGGGAAGGGTAGGTTTTCTTTCACCTTGGCAGTCACGGCGGCTTGCCAAAATAGAAAATACATAAATTGTACGATCAAGATCATGATGACATAATTCAAAGAGCAGCAGAACAGCCTCCTCTCTTCATCTCTCTCTTGCTTGCTTGCTCTCGCTCTCCCTCTCTGTTTTGACACCTGTTCGTTTTGTGTTTAGCCAGGCGACAGCTGCTGCCGCTGCGGGCTAGGGTAGGACCTCAAATTGTTTGGCATGTGTTACTTTGTGTTACTGGCCAGCTGATCATATCAGGGTCTAATAAATAGTAAAGCTAGCACAAATTTGCCTAACCTCTGCAAAGGGGTGAGGCATGCTAGATTTAGGCAAAGTTAGAAAATAAACAACTTACCAAATTCAGATTTTCTAGAATTGATTTTAACATTCTAAGCGCGGTTGGTCAAACATGAAGGCTTCAAAAATAATTCGAAATGGCTCCAATTGGGGGGAAATACTTGAAAGATTGTTCGAGTGCACCGACTTCAAAATACCCTGTGCCCTTGGTTTCATTTGTTTTCATTCATTTTTTAGCACGAACACACAAACGCACGCGCGCACGCACGCACGCACGCTCCAGATGACGATGCGACTGATCATTCGTATGGGAGCGATATGATATAGTCATCCGATCTGAACCAAAATTTGTAGAATTAGGTGACTCCATGTGAAACAAACAAATACAAAATTGCAGGATGTCACCATTAAAAACAAAAAAGTTTTTCTAACTAAAACTGTTTTTCAGACCAATCTTTTGTATGGCAGCTATAACATATAGTTGTCCGATTTCAATAAAACTTGGTAGAATAATAAAAAAAACATAGAAAACCTACGATTACAAAGTTTGGAGACGTTTCCATTGAAAAGAAAATAGTTTTTCATACTAAAACTAGTTTTCCAACAGATTTTTTCTATGAGATATAGTCATCCGATCCGGTCGGGTCCCAAATATTAGTAGCGTGCAGCAAAAAGAAGACGCTGTGCAAAATTTCAGCTTGCTAGCTTTAAAACTGAAAGACTAGTTCGCGTAGAAACAGACAGACGGACAGTCAAAGCTCAATCGACTCAGTTCGTCACCCTGATTAAGAATATATATAGTTTATGGGGTCGGAAATGAATATTTCTATGCGTTGCAAGCTTCTGGGCAAAATTAGAATACCCTTTGCAAGGGTATAAATATATATACGAGTTGCTAAGCCCATATTCGACGGACCCATGTTTTTTTTTAAAAAATCAAAGAAAAAAATAAAAATTTGGCGGTTGGCAATCTTAATCATTTAATTTGTTCCAAGTAGATTTGTTTACATCAATTTTTGAATATGATATCTCTCAAATGGCCGCCTCTGGCGTTGATGGCGTATTGTGCCCTTTTTGCAGCATTTTCCATCGTTCCATCACGAATGTTGTCCTTGAGCTCTTCTACGGTCCTTGGCTTGTTAACGTAAACCTTTGACTTCAAATATCCCCACAAGAAGAAGTCAGGCGGCGTCAAATCGGGCGAACGCGGTGGCCAGTCCAAATCACCACTTTTCGACATCAAACGGCCCGGAAACAATTTCTTCAGAAAATCGATTGTTATGCGACTTGTGTGCGGTGGAGCGCCGTCTTGTTGAAACCAGAACTGCCTCATACGCTTTCGACGAATAATTGGCATCACAAAATTGGTCATCATGTCGCGATAACGCTCCTGGTTGATGGTAACAGCATGGCCATTTTCATTTTGGAAGAAAAACGGCCCAATGACCGTTTTCGCACTAACGCCGCACCAAACTGTGACTTTTTCGTCATGAAGAGGCACTTCTTGAATCTCCTGAGGATTTTCAGTGGCGTAAATACGGCAATTTTGCTTATTTACGGTCCCATTCAATGTGAAATGGGCTTCATCGGACATGATAATGAGTTTTCACAATTGACTTGTTCTGTTGAATGTAAATTTCCACTATTTCAGAGCGCTCGCGTGGCGTGTATTGTTCCATGGTAAAAATCTGCTTGGACTGACGCTTCAAACGCGGTATGTCATTTAGCGATCTGACATCTCTGTCAAAAGTTATGGCGTTGCCAGATGGGTCCGTCGAATATGGGCAACCCTGTACTACATACCTACACTAAACACTGCATTTTCTGCTAGGTATTATTTAGGGATTTAAAGAATCAGAAAAACAACATTTTTATTATTTTTGTTTACTTTACAACCTTGTCTGTGGATCGAACTGGGGACCCCCTTTGCACTCAGTAAGATTGAAATGACATCTTATTGTACTTCACCACGTTGCTTGGAGTTTCAAAATGTGACACTATTCATTTTCTTCTTACTTCACATTTGTATGGTCAAAATGAAATGGTACAGTTTCGAAATGATTTGAAAATAATAATTTTTGACAAATGATCTTATTTTTTTCTGTGTACTTCTACTTGGAATAGAACTTTAGAATTTCGTTGAATTTGTTGAAAATCGGCTGAATTTGTATAGCTGTCATATAAAAAACTGGTCATCCAAATGGTCACAAAAAAGCTGCTATCTATTGGTCAGCTCAAGAAATCACTCAGCTCATCACTCATTATTTAATGTGAAACCGATATTATTGTTTGAAAATCAACTAATAGTCTAATTATACCAAAGAATTTGAACTTACATTCTTAAAATGTCAAGAAATTCCGGAAATTATATAATTTCTGCCATTTCATTTGCCTTTCGTTTTTTGTCATTTCATAGAACTTATGACATTCGCCCCGAGTGGATTTGGTATTTTTACATTTACTACTGGGTTTTCGATCGTGACTGTCAGGCAAAAAGAAAGTGTCATCCCTAATAGTCTGTTGATTTGTACTTAAGAAGTTGGCGCAATTTTGTTTAGTATTTAAATTTGTAAACAAAAATGTGTGTCTTAAGCAACATACTGCTGATGTCATGGGGATAAGAATGTGTTTGGTCAGCGAACGTTTGATTCTTTTTCTTCCACGAGCATTTGAAAGTGTTGCCTCTCAGCTGTTCAACGTGGCATAGGGAATTGTCGAAAAAAAAAGATGTTTTGTCAATGGAAACGGAAAAAGGTTCAAGAAATACAAATTATAGAAACGATGCCAGTGGAAAGGTGTCTATAATCAACTTAACTTTCATCCATTTCCTAATTTGGAAACAGGGTAATCCTCGGGTCGTGCCCTCCAAACTGAGCACATTTGTTGCTTGTTCGAGTCGCGTCTTTGCTTCCCTTTCTAGTTTTCTTCCACTTTTTTTTTTTTTGGCGTATCCAAGGCTGGTTGCCTTTCGCTTTGGCTTTGTTTGAACGAAACGAATCGAATTCATGTTCATGGTGAATGTGTGTGTCTGTGTGTTTGTGTGTGCGGCATAGAATGCCAGAACAGGACTGCCTTGCGGCATTAGAGACACCGCCTAGCCCTCACAGTCAGCTCTCTTTGTTTATTTGTTTATAACAGTCGCCTGGGCCTGGCAGAGTGTGGCAATTTCCAAGTTAGCTAACAAAAAATCGTCTCAGTTTGCATTTGGAGAACGCGAAGTGCGAATATGCCGCAAAATAAAATGCCAAACACTTGACTCGAATCCAAATGGAATTGCATAAGCAAAGCTAAACGAAGTAGCATTTTGATCTGTGCCAAAAGTTGAAGTATTTCAGTGTGTAAACCAAAGATTGAAACAAAACCATCCCATCATCATCATCATGACCTAAGAGCAACAGCCGTCAGCCATCATGGATTTTGGTGGCGGTCGGGTGCAGTATCTACAGGCCCAGCTGTTTCCTGTCTGCACCCTGACCACATCGAGTGGAGGTAAAGTTTATATAGTGAAGTTTTTTTTTCGGATATATTTCTAATATGTAGAGGGATGTGGAGTTGCGAACATGGAACGAAAGATGTTCAAATATAATTGAGTTGTAAAGTTGTGGCGTCTAATAACAAAGTGCAAGTCTGGCTATTATCTAGGCTGGTTGGTCCCCTTGTATGAGGCCGTATTAGTTGGTCGCTAATGGAATCTCAATATGAGACTCGACGTGGAGTTGCGCATCAATCGGGTGCTGTGACTCATAAATCAGCAGAGTTTTTCAAATTTTTGGCCACAAATTCAGGTTGGAAAATCTATTTTGTGGTATTTAAAACCTTCCAAGATTAATACACTTCCAATTCAACGAGCTGTTGTGGACCTCAGCTTTCATAAACTATATGTTTATTTTATAATGATTAATAAATTTAATTTATAATTTTATAAACTATATGTTCATTTCATAACATGGTTCTTGCAGCATGCTCCTTTTCGAAGTCGGTTTATACAGATAATGAATTTGTTTAACAGAGTTAAACCAAAGATTTATGGATATAATTATTCCTGGTAGCTAACATTGGCTTCTAATTTCTGATTTGATCCTCATGCGTCATCTATAAACATCTATAGATCTTTGTTATAACGCAGTAAGTAATTTACCAAAGATTTACAGATATTATAGTTGACGCTTGTGAAAGAAGACACGATTTTTTGGCATTGGCTACCAATTTTCGGTTTGTTTCACATGCGTCATCTATAATATCTATAAGTCTTTGGTTTAACCTAACTAATTGTAGGGTTAGGTAAGGTTTTAATCTATCTATTTAATCCATAGTTTTATAGATAGAAGGTTCGTTCCTTCTAGACATATTTAGTAATTAGGTTTATTTATCGATCCGCCAAAGAAATGGTAAAGTTCGGACAAACAATAGTCGAGCTATAGGGAAAACAAGCATTTTTGCTGGGCAGCACCGGCTGTAACAGCAATGGGCAGCACTTTGCACAACTTAACCCTTTGTAAACGAAAATTTCGGAAGGTACAGAATATGTTATAGTCGGGCTTGACCAACTTTCTTAATTGCTTTAAAACGAGTGTTAAGGATAGATTTTTGAAAATTCTGTGTGGAATATTTTTCAGAAAACTATTGTACGAATCTTTTTATACTCTGTACCGTAGGTACATAGAGTATTATAAGTTTGTGCAAAAGTATGTAACATCCAGAAGGAAGCATCTCCGACCCCATAAAGTATATATATTCTTGATCAGCATCAACAGCCGAGTCGATATAGCCATGTCCGTCTGTCCGTCTGTCCGTATGAACGCACAGATCTCAGAGATGGTAAGAGATAGAGGTTTGACGTGTATGGGACATATGCTTCTTATGTCTGCAGGCAGATCAAGTTTAATTTTCAATTTTGGCCACGCCCCCTCCCGCCCCCGCAATTTAGAAAAAACGTCATATCTCGCACAGTTTTGAAGATAGATGGCTTGTTTCTTCTGGACATATTTAGTTATTAGAATAACTTATCGATCCGAATGAAGAAGATCGGATGAACGGTTTTCGAGTTATGATCAAAAGACAAAATTTCTTGGTACAGAGTATGTTATAGTCGGGCTTGACCGACTTTCTTTCTTGTTTATACCCTTAAAATTGTCCAGATGTTTGTAACGCAGAGAAGGAAGCATTTTCGACCACATAAAGTATATATATTCTTGATCAGCATGACGAGCTGAGTCGATATAGCCATGTCCGTCTGTTTCTAGGCTATCTCCACCGTCAATTTTAAAGCTATCGCCACCAAACTTGCACGAAGTCTTCTGGTACAAATACGGAACCGGCCGGATCGGATGACTGCCATAGGAACGATTGGTCGAAAGACTAGTTCTAGAAGGAAAAACTTTTTTGTTTTTAATGTAAGCGTCTCCAAACTCAGTATTTACTAGTTTTCTATGCTTCTCCATGATTCTGCCAAATTTGGTCGAAATCGGACATCTATATCGTATAGCTGTCATACAAAAGTAGAGTCAGATAAGTAGTCTTATTGAGAAAAACTTGTTCGTTATCAGTGGACATGTCCTTCAAATTAGTTAAAAACCATGCTGCAAGGGTATACAAACTTCGGCCTAGCCGAAGTTAACTTTCCTCTATTTGTTCACATAAATTATTTGATATAAATACGAATTTTGGACTAGATTTGATTTCTGAATCACACAGCAGTTATTTCATTTGTCTTAGTTCTCATTTAAGTTGTTCAGATAGTGCAATAGTCAATCCGAGAAGCTTATTTAGGGCCGATTCCACATATTCTACATCGCCCTTATTCTAAGTTTGTGTGACACATAGCTGCTACTCATATGAGAACTCAGTACAGCTTTAGCTTTTTAGTTTCCAAGAATTTAGAATTAACCATAAACACAAAATAAACATTCCTGTTAACTTTCTGTCACAACCAATTTGTACTTATACTGAAACAATTAACTATGTTTTAGTGTACTTACTTCCAATGTTTGCTTCTTGTTGTTGCTTCTGTTGTTGTACGTATAGTACGATTGTCTAAGGGCACCTCGGTGATGGTTGTTGGTTCTTAAAGATATCTTCGATCTTAGCCTCCAACTCTACATGTCCAGTTTATACTTAAAAAAAATTCGTTGCGGCTCGTTGCTATCTGTTTATTTATTTGCCTGCAATGGGAAATCGCATAAATATATCAAATATCATTAGAAATTAGCACTTCCACTTGAGGAATTTCATTATTACACTTTGATGGCTGCGGTGTCATGACAACGGCCCAAAACAAAATCATTAACACAAAACCCACACAGAAATCAAATCCGAAATCGTCTACGCTCCATTAAAATATCCACAAAGAAAACACAAATCAGGGCAGCAAATACTCGTTATGTCTGCCGCCGGAATGAGGGAAAGGAACTCTGAGGAGAGCTCATTAAATGTGGAAAACAAAGAAAATCGGTCATTGCCTTTTTGGAATTGCTGAATGAGTCTATAGAGGGGAAAATAATGGAATTGCAAATCAAATTTTTTGGGTATACAAGGAAAAAATGAGTGAAAGCTCGACGGGAAAGATACCCTAAAGAAAGTTTGAAGGTTGCATACCTTTTTTAACCAGGATGCCAATATTAGTGAAGGTATGGAATTTATCTGCATAATTTTGGAGGTTATCTAATGAAACCGCTTTCTGTGGTCAGGTAAGGAAACCGATTGGTCTGTTTTAAGGAAGGTTCCGCTTAGTGCTATATACTTTCTATATATGTATGATAATGGTAGGATGTGGAATCACGAATTTTGAGTCAATAGTACCATAATTGATTGGAGTATACAATTCCTTTTTCAGGTAGCATTTTTCACACCCGTTCGGAACTATTTTAAAATCTTTATGATCATATGAAATGAAATGATCTTAGGTCAAACCCGACTAACTCTTAGAATAAGTACAAAATGGTCTTTCTGAAAGTCCTATAACTTCTAATGTCAACCCAGAAACATTCTAGAAAGAAAATAAGAGTTCTTTAAACAAGTACAAAATGCTCTTGGTCTGAGCCCATAAAATTCTAAAGCTATTTTCACTTAAGCTAGATATCTGTAGTAAACCAGAGAAGGCAGTTAATATCAAAGGGCCAAAGGCCAAGGTATAATTACTGAGGTTCAAACATTTACCATCAGTCCATAACCAAAAGTGGCAGAACTAGTTGGGAATTTCAAGAATATGCTTAAAAATTATTTGCGTTTTCCGTTGCAAACTTTTCGAAGCTGGTATTATTAGTCTATTTTGTACTCGATTTAACATATTTTGTACCTAAACGAATAACGCGCTTTTCTTGAATTTTTCATCTTACTGTTAGTACAAAATGTGCTTGATTCAAGAACGTTTTTTTCTCATTTTAAAAATATTAATAGTCGTTTTTCGGTCTTAGAATGTTTCTTACTCAATATTTTAGTACATCCCGGACCAAACCAGACTTAAAATTGAAAGCCAAATTGTTTGGTTGATCACATTTATTCAGCCAACGAACCGTACCATTTTCAGCTCAGCATTTTAAGAAGGTTAACTATTTGGTTCTCGAATCAAAAGCGGCTTCCTCATCCCACACTTTAATATATATGATTGTTTTAAGTGTTTATGTAAAATTCAAGAACAAGAACGGATGAACGGTAGTCAAGTTATGAGCAAAAGAATGCGCTGCCTTGAGCCGCTACTGCAATATCAACATTTTTACTGAGCATTGTTAGTACTGATAACCCCCTACTCTTGGGAAATACAGACTTCTCAATATCGAGAAACTATCGTGTTTCTTTGTCGGTTGGGTACACCCAGAAAAAAGTAGAATGAATAAGTTAAGAGCGAACGCTCTTAAAAAAATATTTATTCGTTCTTGAATCTTCAAGAATTTCGCTCTTGAAATCGAGCTGAATTCGTTCTCAGTATGATGTATTAAGGCGAGGGGACTGAGGCAAAAAAAACAGAGAGGAGAGCAAGCACATTTGAGAGCACACAGCGATGAACTCGCTCTCTCAGTTTGATTTTTTATGGAAGAGGGGTGTGTGTGGGGAAGCTATCGAGCGGAGAGCGCAATCGGTTTTTACACTCATGTTGCTTTGAAATTCCCAACCAATTATAGCATTGCTGGCATGAAGCGACGGCTGTGCGACTGCCAGTTGACAGGCAAAGACTGATACTCCATTGAGGTGTTATGTATTCCTCGAGACGGCTGAAACTTGCTACATGGCTTAACAATTAGTTTTCCATGAAATAAATTTAAACAAAATGGAAAAAAACAACTGCTTTTATATTGTTGTGTAATTGGAATCTATGAAGCTCTTGATTTAAGAGTAAACGATCTTACTCTTTAATCTGATGAGCTCTTGATAAACGGAAGAGCATTCTATAATTTGGTCAATGCTGAATGCTCTTGATTCAAGAATGAATAACCTTGGATTTGAGTTCGTTTGGCACTTGATTCAAGAATTTTGCTACTTGATTTGAGAATGTTTCGTTCTTAGATCAAATATTGAAGCTCTTGGATCAAGAAAACCGGGATAAGAAATTCATACTTGGATCAAGAATTTCGCTCTTAAGTCGAGAATTTTCACTCTTATCAAACTATTGATCTCGAAAATTCTTGAATCAAGTATGAAATTCTCTATTTTTTCTCTGAGTGTACTTGTGTGTTAATTTATACTCAGTACTTTGTACTGAATACGCAGTATTCGAAACTCATTTTGTCGAAATTCAATACTTAGTGCATGATACTTAGACTTTGAAACTCAGTACTCGATACTTAGTATTCGAAACTTAGTACTCAAACCTAAGAACTCGATACTCAGTAAACAATACTAAGAACTCTATACTCAGGACACACTACTAAGAACTCGATACTAGGTAGACAGATATTCAGTATTCAGTATTCGAAACTGAGTACTAAGTTCTGCATACTTATTACTTGAACACCGTGACGCGTGACGCTGAGAACAAATTTTACTCCCACTCAAATCTTTCGTTCAGAAATCAAAGATGTTTAACATCAAAGTTATTCACGAATCGATTTTGCTTGCTTTTCGGCTTGGGGTAGGGGAGAGGCCACGCGACCGCATCAACAGGCGTGTGTGTGTGAGTGTGGGATGTATATCCATCCATCCACCTATACAAATTAAAGCATAATTTTCTTGGCAATCATCTCAGGCGCTATTTTGTGTCTTGTAAATGGGGACAATCGCTTCTATTTATGGCTGGAAATTGCAAATATGTACAAAGAGAAATGCGCCTTCGAATCCCCCCTTATTTGTCAAAGGCATTGGCCGAATGTTTGTATTTCTGTGATAAACAAAATGCCATACATATTACAAATTATTGTATAAAATACGATCTAAGTAAATAATACAATTTGCTTGCAATTAAACACAGATCGTGGCGATATTTGGTGGCTCGCTGTGCATTTGAGCATAAAAATTTAATTAATGCCAAATTCCTTTGGTCTATGTCTTGCAGTTGGCGCCGCTGTCGACGCCATAATTCAAAACAGAGAGAGCTTTCAAGGGTGAAAGCTTTCACTTGGTGGCATTGTCTTTAGCTCTGATGAATGCGATTTGGTTGGGTTATGAATGAAATTAGATTTGTCTTTAAGTAGTGCTTGGAAGATTGGGTTTAGGTCTGGCATAAACAAAGTCGGAGCAATTGGATTCGAAAGCGTAACAAAACAGCGCATCCTGACGCACTTCAAGAATTTGCCGCTGGGTGCAAGGTCAAGGTCCAAGAGAAAGCTTTTAAAGTGACATCTCACATGTGCATATGTGCGTGTGTGTGTGTGTGTAAAAATGAAGTTGGAGTAGAAGTGTGCGTTGAAGCTGAAAGCCTTCGTTTGCACACTTAAAAAAAAAATTACTGAAATTCGTACTTGAATTTGGTACAAACAGTTTCAATTGTATGGTAACTACCAATATACTTGTTGCAAGTACAAAATTCTTACTTCAATTACTTATTTGAAAAAGGTTTCAGTACATTTTGAACTTTTTTAAAATCTTTTTGAAAATACTTTTAGATTTTCAAATTCTTAAGTCAAGGAGACAAGGTCTATACTACTCTAAAGTCAACCTTAATAAATTCTTTACACAAAATAAGTGTACATCAAATAAGACCAGTAGGTTATTTGCCTTAGTCCATAAAACACTCGAGCTATAAGCAAAAAGTTTTCGATATACTTTCGAGACTTTAAATTAGAGAAGGCTGGAAAGATCCTAGTACCAAGTTTATATAACTGTGGGTTAGAAATGTACCATCACTCCATACACAAAAGTTTTAGAACCAGTTGGGAATTTTAAGACCAGTTTCATTTGACAACAAGAATTCCCAAATTTCCTGTCACTCTTTTTATACAAAAATTGTCCAGATGTTTGTAACGCATAGAAGGAAGCATTTCCAACCACATAAAGTATATAAAGGGTGATTTTCAAAAAAAAACACATAAAATTCAGAAAAATTCATGAAATCTCTATTCGAATCGATAGTACGGTCCATATAATTTAATGTTAGAAGATTATTTCATGCAAATGTTGTTTGGTGAATGGGCTCTTGGAAAGTTGGCCGAAGATCCACTTTTTTACCGATAAATTGTGTTCAGCGACGAAGCTCATTTGTGGCTCAATGGGTACGTAAAAAAACTTTTTTGATTTCAATGCAAACGTCTTCAAACTCCGTTTTTACTAGTTTTTAATGCTTCTCCATGATTTTGCCAAGTTTGGTCAAAATCGGACATCTCGATAGTATAGCTGCCATTCAAAAGTAAGGTTAGAAAAATAGTCTTAGTAACAAAACTTTTATGTTTCCAAACAAAACGCCTCCAAACTTTCTATTTCTTAGTTTGCTATAGTTTTCCATGATTCCACAAAGTTTGCTCGAAATCGGACATCTATATAGTAAAGCTGTCTTAGAAAAGTAGAGTCTGAAAAGTAGTTTTAGTGAGAAAAACTTGTTTGTTTTCAGTGGAAAAGTTCTTCAAATTAGTTTTCCTCTATTTTTGAAACTTGCATTTCAAGTCTGTTTTGTGCTCAATCTAATATATTTTGTAGTTGGATTAAGAACGCACTTTTCTTGCATTTTTCGGATTACTATTAAAACGAAAAGTTCTTGTTTCAAAACGGCTTGTTGTCAAGTCAATCATATCAACAGTACTTTTTAGATTTTAGACTATTTTGTACTTCATTTGAAGCTCGAAAAATGCTTGAAATTTGAAGTACGAAAGAGGGTTTAATATTAATAGTCCCGATCGATGTAGAGCATTTTGGTAAATTTCTTGAAGTTTGCTTCATTGTGCAAATTTCGCTAAAGTTAAATATTTCAAGCGGTTGACATGAAAGTCGAGCGAATACAAAAATGTTTTATATGAGCAAATACCTCAGCCAACGGCAATCAACAAAAACCAGAGCATGATAGACATGCGAAGCAACAACAACAACTTTCTGTTGCAGAGAGACTCCAAAAAGTAGGCAACGGCAACCCACAGGTTCGCATGGATTAACCGCAGGAATAAGCGCTACAAACAGCTGATTGTCCTCCCCAAAGCTTTTCCCCAAGTGGCCAAGCTTTTCTCTTACTCTCTAGCTTTCTCGCTTGCTTTGTAGCCCAACTCGCATTAAATAATATTCGCTGCTGCTGTTGCTGCTGCTGCTGCTGCTGACGTCGTCGTCGTCGTCGTCGTTGTCGAGAGGTGCACACGCATCGACAACGTTTGTGGCGCAGGCAGATTGAACATTCCACATTCGCTTGGCTTTTCTGCTTTAGTCAAGAACAAGACGCGCAAACGAGCAAATCAAACCGAGACGACAACATCAAAACGCGAACATTTTCCACTTTGTTTTCCGATATTCAGCCAGCAATTTGGACGGTTGGAACACAAACGATTTGAGAAATTCTCGAAAAAATATCAAATCGAACGGTTGCCTATTATTACAAAAGTGTGCCCACAACATACATCGAGTATATTTTTTGTTGTATTTTTTTTTATTGAGTGCTAAAATCATTTGAAAATCATTTGGCAAACAAAATATAAGCAAACGTGAACAGCTGTGCGGGAATTTTACATATCGAATTCTTTGTGTGTTTTTTTTTTGCCGGTAAGCAGCAGCAGCAGCAGCAGCAGCAGCTACGTGGGGGAGGAGACGAGGGTGAGACTTAAGATGCAAAATCCTACTGATCATGCTGAAATTAATGGTTTTACTTTTGTTGTCTGATGAGTGTTTGCATCGTCAAACCTTTTTCTTTGGCAAATTTTCTAGTTAATCTTACCGATAGGAGCATAAAGTGTATAAAAGATATAGATGTGCGACTTTTTTTATGTAAATTTAGAATCAATAAGAATCTGCTATATATCAATGCTGTCACAGCATGTATAAGCCCTATTCTCTCGATTTTGTTGTTAAAAACCAGGCTAAGACCTGTTTTTTCGAGCAATCTTTGCTATAGCAGCTGTTAGATATGGTCAACTGATACGATCAAAGAGTCTGTGGAAAAAGTAGACTGACGGACTCAGCTTCTCGGTTTCAAGAGTATATAGTTATGGGGTTGGAATTGAACATTAGAAAACATTGGAAGCTTCAGCTTCTGATTTAAATTAATAATAACTTTGCTAGTGTATTAAGTTCTCATGTCTCCCTCAGTTTTGTAGGTTGATTTAAATAGTGGTTAGCAGTATTTATCGATGCATCAAATTTAGGCAATTTCAAGTAAAGAGAAGATTGCCTTAACAGCCTTAACACCTTCACAGCACATTACACTGCTTATATGGCGGCACACTTAAAATATACCAATTTTATAAAATCTTTCTTTATTAAAAAGCAGCTAATTTGTGCACCCTACACAGAAAGAAAAAGTTTGTTCAGAAAATAAATTGCCTTCAACTGAAAAAGAGAAACAAAATTTCCCAAATATATTGAGAACAAATGTTCTAAAACTGCTTGAAATGAGCATAGTTCGGAACCGCTTTACCACCGCACAGAAAAGTTAAATTTTCTAATCTAAAACTTTACAAACTTAAATGGAAGTTGACAAGGTTACGGCTACAAGATCAGGTTTGAGAACAATCGGAACTGCTTAAGCCAGTGGTGGGCAATCCAACAACTACAACAGAAAAAACAGCTCTTATTGGTCAAGCTTGAGTCGATCCATATATTTGTTTTTGCAATCATCTCGACCGCTCACTTGGCACTTGTTTCTCCCAGCTAGAGCCGTGCCCCGACATGCAATAGATTTGTTGTTTGAAATCGTTTCGAAGCCAGACAGTTGTGTGAGGCTGGCGCCAAAAAGCGAGCCAATTTGAAATAACTAACGTAGCAATGGATCTGCCCACCACTGATTTCAGCAGTTTAAACCGTTTGCTCAATGCCAGGCGGATGAAATTCTCGTGAGAGAATGTGACAAGAATAATGTGGGCTACTAGATTATAGAGAAAAAAATCTGTAAAATCAAATCTCACAAATTTGTTATTTTACGTAACACAGAAAAAAAAACAAGAATGAAAGTCGGTCAAGCCCGACTATAACATACTCTGTACCAAGAAATTTTGACTTTTGATCATCACTCGAAAACCGTTCATCCGATCTTCTTCATTCCTTTGGCGGATCGATAAGTTATTCTAATAACTAAATATGTCCAGAAGGAACAAGCCATCTATCTTCAAAACTGTGGGAGATATGACGTTTTTTCTAAATTGCGGGGGCGGGAGGGGGCGTGGCCAAAATTGAAAATAAACTTGATCTGCCTGCAGACATAAGAAGCATATGTCCCATACACGTCAAACCTCTATCTCTTACCATCTCTGAGATCTGTGCGTTCATACGGACAGACGGACAGACGGACATGGCTATATCGACTCGGCTGTTGATGCTGATCAAGAATATATATACTTTATGGGGTCGGAGATGCTTCCTTCTGGATGTTACATACTTTTGCACAAACTTATAATACTCTATGTACCTACGGTACAGAGTATAAAAAGGATCCAAAAAAGATCCATTTGGAAGGGCTATATCTTAAATATCCTTTTAATCATCCAGCCGAGAAGCAAAATCATCCCAAATGATCATAATTTTTCATATTCTATGGATGATTTTTAGCTCCGTTGGATGATTAAAAGGATATTCAACACATATCCCTTCCAAATGGATACCAATGAATATCCAATGAATATTTTTTTAATATCCTTTGTTTTCTCTGTGGCGTTTTGGAGGCAGTTTATATATACTATAAACACAAGCCGAACTGAAACTGTTTATACAAAATCATCCATCATATTAAAAAATATCTATTGCATGATTTCCCATATCCATTTGGACAGGATATGTCGTAAATATACTTTTAATCATCCAATGGAACTGAAAATCATCCAAGGGATATGATGAATGATCATCCTTTTGATGATTAAAATGATACTTAAATCATATCCAGTCCATAAAGCAACTACACATATGCTTCTGTCCTATTCCAATTCCTATTTATGGAAGTGTAAGTTTTAGATGAGAATAATGAACGTTTACTCAAAAACCGAATCGGTATTCAAAACAGGGCCCTATAAAAAGTCATTACGAGGTGCGGCGGTGGTGCAATGAGCTAAGACGCCACTACAATATTTGTCTAGTGATAGCAAACGATCTTGGGTTTGACTCCCGGACAAGTCCAAACGAACCAAGCCACCCCACCTAAGTTGAATCGTAGCTAAAGTTTTTCTACAAGTGATGTCTCTGACTCTAAGGTATATAATATTGGCTCCCGATTAAATGAGATAAGTTCCCCAAATTACGAGATCCATTTATAACCTGAACCAAACTGAATAAACGGAACAAAATTAACTCAAATCAAGTTTTTGGATACTCAACTAATTGCAAATCTCAAAGAGACAAAAACAAACTTCGTTATATACAAAATTCGTAATATAGAATTGTTTGAATATTGAACAAAACTGAAGACTTCTGGATATACTTTCGCTATAAAGAGAACTTCGTTGTATAGTAGCTCGCAATAGAGAAGTTCGACTGTTTTTGGCAACGGTCAATGTTTTTTGGATATTTGTCCCTGTGAAGATGATTTCAAATAGGGATAACACCCGGAACGATTTCCGGTATCTGTCGGAATGTCTATATCGGCCTATAATTATATTTGGGCTGAGGTTTTATTTTGCTAAGCCGTAATAGGCTGTTTAAGAAAAGTTTTTGGTTCGTTTATTAAGACCCAAAATTAGTTTTGGTTAAATGCCTGATTCCAGACTGACATACAAATTTATTTCGTCACAATTCTTGATTCAAATAATTCAATCAATTTTAAAAAATTTTGGGGAGAGTTGTAATCTTCATCAGTTTTTGTCTTAAATGTCCGGTGATAGCCTATAAAACTATAAAGATTCTAGAGAAATTTTTGAATATTAGCATTTTCGAATTCTTGAACAACAGCAAGTGTCCCATCTTGGCACTGGCACTGACATATTCTTTGAAATTCATGGTAGATTAGTAGGCACGCTGAATACATAGACTCAATTGTGCGGTTTCACCTTAATTTGTTTGCAAAAAAACCATTGTGTTTTGTGTATTTTCAATAATTTTGCACTTCCGGTAGTTTCTCTTTTTATCACACTTTCATCTAACAATTAAAAGATTAAAGGCCTTCGCATAATGCTTATTTTTATTGCCCCATAAAACGCAGTTTTTGGGCCATCATTTATCCCCCGGAGACACTCTTAGGTAATTGCTTTAATTTTTATTAAAAACTTTCACTAGAATCCTTCTTCAAATGTAAAAGAAAATGTTTAGAAAACAAAATGCAATAAAGAGAATCCCAAGAAATGATCAGCTTTTATGTGCTCATAAAAACCGAAAAAGCTGCAAACAGCCAAAAGAAAAATAAGGAAAATTAATTAACAAAATATGTTGCAGAAACGAAATGAAATCTTCTTCGGGCACACACAGCACAGCTCAGCACACGCACCGCACAGAATGAAAACGAAAATGAAATATCTTTTGGGCAGAGCTAAGGAAGGGGAGGATAGTCACCCACACATGGGCAATTAATTTTTGTTGACGTTTTGCGGCGAAACGTCGCTAAACGTTGCACAGATTTAGGCCATATTAATGGTTCTTTTTTGCTCACTTTGTTGACTGACGGCGACTGGAGACAAAGGAGATTTTGGCACGACACTTTGCTAAACTTAGTTGAGTTTTATATATATATATATAAATGTTTCTGATTTGCCAAACCGATTTATAACTTTATTTTGATCATACCTCGAACCAGTTACCCAGTTTCTAAACAAAAACTAGGCAAATTGTGGCAGGCCTTGTGTATACCTTCAAACAGATTGTATTTGATACATTTTATTTTACTAACTGACGACATTGCTAGCAGTATTTTTATTGTATAATACAAGTTCCTGCAGTACTTTTTCCATCATCCTTGCTTGTGGGGTTAATCGTTTCAAGTTTTAAGCATTGCAAACATCAATTCTAGACGCCAACGCTCTGCCACTTTTAAAAGTAAGTAAAAGCCATTGGGGTTTGTGCTTAATTTAGTAAAGAAGTAAACAATATACCTGAAAACAAGAAAGAAAGTCATACATACATACTCGGTACCAACGAAATAATACGCTCAGCATAAATTTTGATGCTGCAGTTGCAGCTGAGAGCAGCGCTGCTACAGCGCTGCAGCAGCGAACAGTCTTTTGATCATAACTCGACAATCGTTCAACCGATCTTCACCATTCCTTTGGCGGATCGATAAGTTATTCTGTTAACTAAATATGTCTCGAAGGAACAAACCATCTATCTTTAAAACTGTGGAAGATGTGACGTTTTCTCTCAATTGCGGGGGCGTGGCCAAAATTTTAAATGAACTTGATCGGCCTGCAGACATAAGAAGCATAAGTCCCATACATGTCAAACTTCTAACTCATACCATCTCTGAGATCTGTGCGTTCATACGGACAGACAGCTGGACATGACTCGGCTGTTGATGCTGATCAAGAATATATATAATTTATGGGGTCGGAGATGCTTCCTTCTGGCTATTACATACTTTTGCACAAACTTTTAATACTCTATGTACCTACGGTACAGAGTATAAAAACTTTCGCCAGAATTCAGAGTAATTCCCAAGAGCAAACAAAAATTGAAGGAAATATACGTCACAATGAATGGTAGAAGAACTATAAGCAAATGGGGAACCAGGCCCAAACGGGTCATTACAACGCGTATAGTTTTTCATTAATGAAGGTCAGATGAGGACTAAAGAGACTCGCGTGAGCGAATTTTCATTGACGTCACAAACGTTTCACGAAATAAAAATGTCTACGCACGACTCACGTTCATCGTTTTTGAAGCGATTCACGGCACGCACTATTCGTGACCGATTTAGGTCAGATACATTATAAAACCAGAAGAACGTGTGGCTTTGAATAAGGCAGGCGCGGAGCACTTACTTGAGCTGCGTGCATTGGCCAAACCTGCCCTAGAAACTGATGACTTGTTTTCACAATATTTGACTTTGAAACACGAAGCACGAGGGGATCACACGTACGAAGCACTGTGCTTGCTCGCAATTAACATCACCCGCTCTCCTCTACTAAATACGTGAGGGATGAACTAATCTAGGAGAACTTTAGATGTAAAGTAACAGGTAGGTTGCAGACTACTAGATAATAGAGAAGGGAAACCGTATGCATCAAATCTACTTGCCCTTGATCAGCCGGTTTCAAATCTCTCAACTTTTCTCATCTAATCATTATTTTGGCGACATTTCACATTTAAAGGCAAGCAGTTTAAGCTCGAAATGAAAGCGTTTATGCGAAACTCTCTAGAGATTTCTGGGACCTCTAGATCTAGAAGATGTGAATTGGCAATTAATCTATTTACCCTGAATCAATAAACAGATCGATCTTTAAATTCTTTTTGTGGTTGGTGTTGTTTAACAAATGAAGTTCTTGATAACTATTCGAGCAGGTCTTGAACCAAACCCCAAACCAGCTCGGTACGGGGGTTGTGGATACCTCGATCGAACTACTCTTTTCTTTTATACAAAAAAGGTTTAGTTGAAACAATTATTTAGGTAAATTTCTTAAGAATTTCCAAACTTTCTTCATTTTATAAACGGAAATTACTATTTTGTAGTTTAAGTAATCCAAGTAAAATTCGTCACATAAAGCCGGGTATCCAGCACAGCGGAAACTAAAAATTCCTGCCAAACTTCATATAAAAAGAACTGTGCCAGGAATTTTTAGTTTGCTTTTTCGTTTGTTGTGTATCCAGCAACACGAACGAAATCCACACTTTATAGATAGCGGCGTATCAATAGCGGCGTTTCGGAAGCGTGTGTGGAACAAGAAACAGCTAATATTCAGGCCAGGAATATATTGCTGACAATTATTTTGGAAGTGATTAGGCAAAAGATGGAGGCAAAAACTGTGCGCAAGACTAAAAAGAGAATTGAAATTTTTAACGTGACGAATCACAGAGAAAAAGCATTTTGACAACATTTCTGTGAAAAGTGCTTGGGAAAGTGTTGCTGCACAAATAAATAAAGAATATTATGTTCAAAATTATTAAATTCATTAATGTTATAAATGCTTGCTAGCGACTGCCCAGTGGCGCAAATGCTCATTATTACGTCCATTATTAATGCATTACCTCTCGCCTGTATGCATTCAAAAACCCAATACAACCTGCCTTACTTTCTTAAGAAATGGCCAAATTTTCCGCACGGTACATGAGTTTATTGAATTTTGTAATGCAGAAAGTAATGACGTGCCGAAGTTTCTTTCGGGTCCCCATTACACAAGCGTATTCTTTTACCATATTGTAATGCAGAAATTCTCGAGCCATTACAAATGCGCTGAAAAAAAATCTCATAGGTAATGAATTACATTGTGGCTCTTACGTAATGCATTATTTCGACCGACCACATTCGGCCCAGCGCCACTGGGTGACTGTAACAACGCTTGAATATAGAGAACAGAGAGAGACACAGAACGCTCCGCTTGACAGTTTGTTTCAATTGGGCTCCACACACTCAAAATAAATAGCAAATTCCTGGCAGGAATTTTCCGCAGTGCTGGATACAGGCCTTAAAAGTAAAAGTCGAGTTGAATAAGGAGAAAGATAATCTCACACTTTAATGAACGTAGAAGATAACCTCTTTCGGCTACTGATTGAAGATTCCCGCAGCTTGATGTAAACTAAATGTCTTAATTTTATCCAAAGTAGAGGCAAACATGTATGAAAGGCATTCAAGCCCGACTATCCTATACTCTGTATCAACTAAAGTTTGTAAATATTTGTTTAATTTTAAGTTGTATGCCACACAAACTGTTAAGGTGTGAGAAGTGCTGCCCATGGCCGTTTTGGACGGTACTGCCCATCACAATTGTTTGTTTTCTACATAACTCGACAAACGTTCATCCGATCTTTAAGATTTCTTTGGCAGAAAGATAAATAATACTGATTACTAAATATGTCTAGAGGCTAAAAACCATCTAACTACTAAACTGTTGGAAATGTGAAGTTTTTACTATCTCTCATCGATTACTTATAAAACTATAATCCCTTGCTTACCGATTCCCTTGGATTTCTGGAAAATCTGAGTACTTGACTAATTTGTTGTGCTTTTTTTCATTTCGTTTTGCAGGTTTCCTTGGCAGTTTCCTTTCAAAAGGTTTAAAGACGAATCAACTGGTTGTAAATACAGATGAGAAAACCCTGCGACCAGTTGCACGACTGAAGGAACCGCGAGATCTTTTCGCCCTGCCTAAGGACAAGGACAATGATTGCTCACAGCAGGCCCCCAGATGGCCGGTGGAATGTCAGGTGAGTGACGAAGCGGGGCACAAGCAATGTACAAGGAAATCGAAACTAATCGAAGGGCAACAACTTGTCCTAGTTAGTTGTTAGCTGGCACGCATTCCTGCCAAGCGCCAAAACACAAGACATACGGTTGTGTTCTATATGCGTGGCTCATAAATATTAACGAGTCGCTGTTTAAAGCCAAACGAAAGCCATATTTCTGGTGATGGAGAAGATTGGCGGGAAGGAGGGGCTGGGTGTCGTGGTTCTCACCCTCGTTCTCGATTCTATGTATGTAGGTCACACTACATGCTGGGCCACGCCCACTGCTTAACCCATGACATGCGTAAACATTTCCCGCCTGAAAGAAATCTGGTGCCGCCTCCTTTTCTATTTGTTTGAAATTGAAATTGAAATTGATTTTGAATGAACCGAAACATTTAAATCGCTGCCAAAAATCGTGTAAAAACAAATATTACACACACACCCCTTTCCCCCGCCGAATGGTTGGAGGTCAATGCAATCGCTTGTGGCGCAGTTTCGAAAGATTTGCATAAGGACGTAGCACTCACCTGCCCGGCCTTGCCTTGCCTTGCCCTGCCTAGCCTCCTCTCCTGCCACCCCAGCCAAAGAAGTTTTCAGCAAATCTGCAAGAAAGGAAACGTCATTGTTGAAATTCCGACACGGCAAACGCAAATAAAAAGTGAAATTTCAAAACGGCCCGCTCGATGGTATTGACTTGACACTGGCATTGGCAATGAAGGCATAAAAAACTTTTCTCGTTTCATTACCATCAAAGCCAAAAAAAGCAAAACAACGAAACGCCAAAAGGCAGAAACAAAGCAGGCTAATTGGTTGGGTTTGTTTTTTGTGATAACTCGTGAGGGGCGGGAGGAGGAGGGCAGGAAGCGAGCCAGAAGGTTAACAGCAACCTTTGGCATCAGCCGGGGGGTAAAACGGAAGGAGGGGGGGCCGGAAGAATAATGTTGCCAACTGATGCTGATTCAATTAACCCCACATTTAAATATACACCGCCCCACCGATACAGAAAAGTGTGCTTAAATAGTAATCAGATTTGCATGTTGGGCGGCCACTTAAAAAAACAAGAAAGAAAGTCGGTCAAGCCCGACTATAACATACTCTGTACCAAGAAAATTTGTCTTTTGATCATAACTCGAAAACCGTTCATCTGATCTTCTTCATTTCTTTGGCGGATCGATAAGTTATTCTAATAACTAAATATGTCCAGAAGGAACAAGCCATCTATCTTCAAAACTGTGGGAGATATGACGTTTTTTCTAAATTGCGGGGGCGGGAGGGGGCGTGGCCAAAATTGAAAATAAACTTGATCTGCCTGCAGACATAAGAAGCATATGTCCCATACACGTCAAACCTCTATCTCTTACCATCTCTGAGATCTGTGCGTTCATACGGACAGACAGACGGACAGACGGACATGGCTATATCGACTCGGCTGTTGATGCTGATCAAGAATATATATACTTTATGGGGTCGGAGATGCTTCCTTCTGCCTGTTACATACTTTTGCACAAACTTATAATACTCTATGTACCTACGGTACAGAGTATAAACAAGAAAGAAAGTCGGTCAAGCCCGACTATAACATACTCTGTACCAAGAAAATTTGTCTTTTGATCATAACTCGAAAACCGTAAATCCGATCTTCTTCATTCCTTTGGCGGATCGATAAGTTATTCTAATAACTAAATATGTCCAGAAGGAACAAGCCATCTATCTTCAAAACTGTGGGAGATATGACGTTTTTTCTAAATTGCGGGGGCGGGAGGGGGCGTGGCCAAAATTGAAAATAAACTTGATCTGCCTGCAGACATAAGAAGCATATGTCCCATACACGTCAAACCTCTATCTCTTACCATCTCTGAGATCTGTGCGTTCATACGGACAGACAGACGGACAGACGGACATGGCTATATCGACTCGGCTGTTGATGCTGATCAAGAATATATATACTTTATGGGGTCGGAGATGCTTCCTTCTGGATGTTACATACTTTTGCACAAACTTATAATACTCTATGTACCTACGGTACAGAGTATAAAAAATGATTCAGGTAGCACAGTGGGACCACGTTCAGGGAATCAAAACGGAACCCGCATAGCATAGGACAGATACATCGACAGAGCTCGCAAAAAGTGTGATCCCTTTTAACAGGCAGTCAGGACCAAGGACCATGATAAAGGAAACCAACGAGCGCTTTGTTTTGGATCGTATCCTAAGTGTCTTTTGCTCAAATATGTGTGTAGCGCGAGAGCCTCGGTAAACTGCAAGTGTGTATGAGTGGTTCGTTTTGCTCAGTTGCTTTTGCTCAGCTTCGCTTTAAGCTGTTATCGTAAGACAGATCTCATCTCATTGAGAATCATAAAACAGAAAATACCAGAGAATCAGAAAGTATACTGTCCGTTTAATTGGTACCTGTCATTTTGGTGAGCAGACAGCATAGAAGAAATTGGCTAGCTCTCCAAACTTATTAACAGGTCAAAACCTACTCTTTTTGAGAATGTTTCGACTCAGCCAAAGAAATCAATAGTCGAGCTATGAGCAAAAGAATGTTCGCTGCAGGAGCGCTGCTTACAGCTGAAACTGAAGCAACCAAATGCATGCAAACTAAACATACAATTCCATTGGTGCAAAGCATTTACAAGTTGAGATTGACCGACTTTTTTTTTGTTTTATCAATTTTTGGTTAGGTTTTAGACCCAAAACAATAATTTAGTAAACTTATGAGCTTTTGTATTTTCTTTGGCATAATTTTTTCATTCATTCAGCTATTTCCAGCAATATTTTGTTTTTAAATTTAGCAACTTTTGGACCTTATGTTCTGGCAACACTGGTTTGAAGGAAAGGTTGTTCCATCTGGAACGAGGCGTGAAGCTTGAAGGTAGCCCAAAGGTATCCCTTTCGAGCTATTCCCCAAAACCTTCTTAATTACAACCTAGATAAATCAAATATGCTTCTTTAAAGTCTTATAGCCCATGAAATAATAAGGCTTTTCTCAATTTGTTCTGATAACAAAGCCTCTGTATCATACAATGCTGTGTAGCTCCAAAGGTTTCAAAATTTACCAAAGTCTTGAAGATGCAAGTGTGGATTCTGATCTACAAGCAAAGTGTTAAAACCAGTTGGGAATTTGAAGTACAAGTTCATGTTAAAATACTTCTTTTTCCTTTGCAATTTGCTTTTGTTGGACATTGTACGTCAATATCGTACTCAATTCAAGGTATTTTGTGCTTGAACTAACAGAATTATTGAACAACTCAGAAAACTCTTTTCTTATTGTCTGAGTGTGCTTCAGCTAGAATAAATGGCTTAGACTTATTACTGCAAAATCAACATAACCAGCCATCATATTAAAGGCTAAGCAAATAAAAGCTGTGTCGGACAGAGCCCCACAACAACAAGCGACATCAGAGCCAGTCCAGCGCCTGGTCTGAGCCCTCTCCCTCTCTCCTTCCCTGCAGGGGGGGTTCGTTGACAATGCTGAATGTCAAATGTGATTGTAACTGCCATTTGCCAATTTCCTTGCCGCCTCAAGGACACGACTACAACAACTATCTGCGGGTGTGTGTGAGAACCAACATGTGTGTGGTATTGAGATGGTAATGCCATTTGGCGTTGACTGCTTCATTGAGTTAAAGTGAAGACACAAGCATAAGCTCGACCTGTAATATACCCTGTCCACGCTTATAACTTCACTTAAGTCCTTCTGATCAATAGCATATGTACACTCTCATCTACCCTTAGGTCATTGAGGAGCGCATCACACACATTCCCTTTGTGCCGGCCCAGCCAGAGCCACTCAATGTGCCCACGGGCAACGAGCTGAAGCCCCGACCAGTTGGCGAGGAGAATGGCATTGTTGTGTTTAGCTATAGCCCCATTAGTGCTGTCAACTATGTAAGTATATTCACCCAGAATCCCACCTAGCTTGCTATGCACTGTTGCACCCATTCACTTGCACAGGAAAAGCCAAAGGCCAAAAAGAAGGACGACGAGTCGAGCGATGAATCAGACTATTCATCCGACTCACACATCGACTCCACGCCCCCCAGTCGAGCTACACCTTTGCGCCAGGCGCCGGACAAGCATACCGTTTCCAAAATGATCAACAGTCTAGACAATCGCTCGACCAGCGTCTCTCTGGATGAGGACAATGACTACGAGGATGATGATTACGATACGAGCGGTGGTGCGGGCGAGGCGCGGGAGAAGGCCATTATCAAGGATCTCATCGAGGCCAAAAAGAAACGCTATGATGCAGCGGGTGGGGGTAGTGCCCGGCAGAGTCCCAAGCCGGCTGGCAAATCGGATGCCAGCGAGATAGATGACATCTGGAAGAATAATAGTACCGAATACAAACCTGCCTCGCCCCGCTATGTGCTCAGTCAGTTCGGCAAGAATGTGTCCAAGGCAATAATTGAGAAGATTGTGGATCATGGCGAGAAACCCACCACAGCGGGCGCAGGCGCGGACGGACATCCAAACACCACAAACAAGGTATCACATAACAAATATGCGGTAGCCCCCATCAAGTTGCCCAAGACCAATATAGCACGCTTGGAGGTGGCATTTCAGGGTAGTGCGCGTCAACGGCGAGCCGAGGCCACAGCAGCGGCTGCATTGCTGATGGCCAAGCCGAGGTTAACGAAGAAAAATGAGGATAGTAGCAGTGATGACGGAACGGACGGGGATGACGATGACAGTAGCAGTTCGACTTTAGACGATACGGACACTGACGAACCCTCCGGCTGTAGCTATCCACTCCGTTTAGCCGGTGGGGCTGAAAATCGGGCATATAATGGATCTAGTTCGCTGTCCGATACGGACACACTGGTGGGTGACGATAGCAAGGATAGGCTACTAACATGTAAGCAAGAGTGAAAAGAGTTCTGCACTGCAACCAGGCAACGATTGAAGCGATATCTTTGGGCTGGGGGTAGAAGTTCTATTACAACTGATCAATAATCAACGGTCGAACGGTCAAAGAATCGAATCGAAGGAAGGAGACATTTAGGTAATTAACAAGGAAATATCGTAACAAACTCATGTAATTCTTATGAAAGCTTACAATCTAAGCTACCTATCGATAAACAGCTGATCAGCAATCGAAAGCATATAACCTAAACCGGAGCTACTTTTTGTGCTTAAAGCCGTACCACAACTAGGCCGACCATTGGAGTCGGATGACAATAAAACCCAAACAAGGAGATTGTCAAGAAAGCTTTGTGTATCACACGGTACCAGGGTATTTGTGTACTCTAGTCCCCAATTTCTCAACAGTTCCGGTTAGTCAACCGCCTGTCAAATTTGTTGCTCGAGATGACCAGCGGTTAAGTCATTTGGTTTTCTCAACAACGAATTAACCCGATATCAATAAATTCCACTCGCTGCAGCAATGCGAACAGATACTGTCAACGAATTACATAGATATTAATGCCATTTGCAACCAATTTTCTTGCGAAAAAGTGGATTAAAAGTGCTTGCAATGGATCAAATGCAACAGCGGGGGACACTTGATGAATGGAATGCTGACTCCACACAAGTCACCCGCAGTGATTTGATTTTGTTTAGCCGAATCGTTGAACTTAGTTGGCATTATTCAGCTCAGACCCCTCTCCCTATACTTCTTGTTGTCGCAGTTTCATTGGTGGAGTATTTTACCACCCTATTAGCCCTAGAGGAGAGGATCGACCGCTCAAGTTAGCCAGCAGTTTTGCAAATGCATAGCTCTGTTACCTGGGGTCACTAAAGAAGAGTTGTGAGTCGACTTGGGACTTAGTAAGCTAGCATTACTCTGGGTGTGCCTTGTTGAATCGGTCAAAACATTACCTTACTACATTCGCCCCCATAATCACAGGAGAGTTCCTGCCTTTCAAAGAATTAGGCCCATCCCTGTACTCTCTTTCGTAATGCATTCTTTGCTCCTCTTCTAATTCCATTTCCATTGCGTTGGGTCAAAAAAATCGTTTATTTTCAACAAAATAAACAAAGCATTCAGCTGTTTGTCTATCGATAAAATATCGATATTTCTATCGGGTCTGAATTAGCTGTTAGAACTGAACTGGAGCTTGAGCTGAGGTTAAGTTTGTTCCTTCGGTTACTCCAAAAACAGCATAAGACACTCAAATTCGGCTAACCCGTCGGTCCAATTGCTTAACCGGACAGTGAGAAATCGGGTCTAAGCTTAACAAAACCTGCAAAAACGTAACGCTTGAAACGAACTTTAAAGGGCAATAAAAAATGGAGAATGATGACCACATCAAACGGCGATCTTCACCAGAGAAAAGTAAAGGTGTGAGGGAATGAAGCCATCAGTTCGGATGTGTTCTGTCGCTCGACGAACGTTGTTGGGTTTATGAGACGTTCATTTGCTTCGACATTTGAACATTTGATGCCGATTCAAGAATCACTTCCGAAGAGCACGAATTGTTCTTAGAGCTTGGAAGACATGCAGCAGTGTTATCATCAATTGACTTACAGCTTTTACAGAAGTCACTGAGAAAAAAATGGCGGTGCAAAACCCAGCCCAAGCGGACTCCTTTTTGAACCATTTCGTTCGTGAAATTTCGTTCACAAAACAACCCCGACGTTCACGGAAAAACACCGCCGTGGTTGTTGTTTACGTAGTGCTGAGACTTTTTGGGTGCATTCTTCAATGTGACTTATCGCGAATTCTGACATGAGGTCAATGGTCGAGAGGGTAAAGATGCCGAGTTCAATTCGGTCTTAAAACATGACCAAGCCGTTCCAAAAACGTTTCGCATTATTAGAACTACTGTTCACGATTCACCAAAAAGCGGGATTACTTTACTTTTGTCAACGAATTGTCTAGATTTCGGTAGATTTTAAAAGGATTTCTTTTCGGAGTGTAGGCAGTGGCCAGAAAGGTCTGCTACTAATAGGTAAATGTTTACTCACTTTGTCATTATTTATATATACCGTCAAGGGCTTTTAAGGCAGCTTGAATATGAGAAAATGAATACAATGCGAGGTTTCCCAGAAGGTTTGGTAAACTGCTTGGTAAACACTACAGTGATCAGCAAGTCGGAATAAAGACCGAGCTCTACCCAACCATCTAGTATAGAAATAGATGGCATTTGGCTTGCAGTTGTACACAGAGTTCTAGTCTAGACAACGACATGGTATGCTGATTTCTTCAATTACTCGAAAACTATTAACTAAATATGCTAAGTTATCCAGAACTAATTTGTAGATTAATCTATTAGTTTCTTGAATTGAAATTCTTTTAAAGTTCGGCTATGAAATACGCCAGATATGGTGAAATTTGTGAACGCTTGAGAACAAAACAAACGACAGCTTAAAGCTATGATTTACTACTTTAAAAATCCAAGCCCTGCGATATGTATTTTCGTTAAGACTGATCAAAGTCTTCTAAATAGTTGCTTGTACACTCCCCAAGTTCAAATTACCTGAGATCGGGGCTGGAGTAACAACATGCGAATGAATATGAGAGCAACTCTGGTCCCTTGAACTTGCCAAGTCAAATGGAACTGGCAAAAGGCGTTTGATGGATCTTGTACAGGATCTAGTTTAACGATTCTTTGGTTCTAGATAAGATGAGATTGTCGATCTGGTTAGTTTTTATGAAGCGCCAGCGAAAGCAACTAGTCGGAGATTTGAATCTTTTGGGTGTAGCTAGACGTTCTAGATCATCGATTATAGCAAGAATAAAACGGAGTAATTTCACGTATGCTGGTATCGCTTCAAGTCGTGCCGGGCTTTTGCTTTTATAATTAACCTAACCCCTTCCCCAACCTGGCCCGCCCACAGCTGGGCAGGAAAGATCCATGTCCAAAGCTCGTTCCTATACGCATGCCGCTACCATGGCTGCGGCAGTGGCTGCCGCAAGAGGGCGTCATCGCGATTGGAGCGGTGATACAACCAGCACTAGCACTTGCACAAGCACAGCCGGCCATGGCGAGACAGCAAATGGCTCTAATCACGAGGAGACAACCTCATATCAATCTTTCTCTTCTGCTATCCCCCAAACGCAGTTTAGTCGCTCGGCGGTGGGCGGTGCCAAATTCGCCACCAACTGCCATCCCATGAATCCTGAGGAGTACGATGGCCTGGAATTTGAGTCGCGGTTCGAGAGCGGCAATCTGGCCAAGGCGGTGCAGATAACGCCCACCTACTACGAACTGTATCTGCGCCCGGATCTCTATACAAGTCGCTCTAAGCAATGGTTCTACTTTCGGGTACGACGGACGCGCCGGAAGATGCTGTACCGCTTCTCCATAGTGAATCTGGTGAAGTCCGATAGCCTGTACAACGATGGCATGCAACCTGTGATGTACTCCACATTGGGAGCCAAAGAAAAGAGCGAGGGTTGGCGTAGATGCGGCGAGAATATCTGCTACTATCGCAACGATGATGAGTGAGTAGCCTGGGGCCACGAAGTCGTCGGGTCCAATCTCACATTTCCTATTCCCTTAGCACTAGCCAGAACAATGCCAACGAAGAGGATGAGGATAACTCCAGTTATACGCTCACTTTCACCATAGAATTTGAGCACGATGAGGATACCGTGTATTTTGCCCATAGCTACCCGTATACGTACAGTGATCTCCAGGATTATCTCATGGAAATACAACGTCATCCCGTCAAATCGAAGTTCTGCAAGTTGCGGCTCCTGTGTCGCACGCTGGCGGGCAACAATGTGTATTACCTGACGGTAACGGCGCCCTCCAGCAACGAAGAGAATATGCGGGTGAGTCCATAGCTTCCATGAAATCCAAAGCAAAGCAAAGCAATCAAAGCCCTGATCCCGCCGCTCGGTTAGCGTAAAAAATCCATTGTGGTATCCGCACGCGTTCATCCCAGCGAAACGCCCGCCTCTTGGATGATGAAGGGCCTGATGGACTTTATAACCGGCGATACGACGGTGGCAAAGCGCCTGCGTCACAAGTTCATCTTTAAGCTGGTGCCCATGCTGAATCCAGATGGCGTCATTGTGGGCAACACACGAAACTCGCTGACCGGCAAGGACTTGAATCGTCAATATCGTACGGTTATACGCGAGACATATCCATCCATTTGGTATACCAAAGCCATGATACGAAGGTACAGTGTGCAGGCGCAGTTGGTGTGTTGACTAATCGTTTCTTTGCATCCAGACTGATAGAGGAATGCGGCGTGGCCATGTACTGTGATATGCATGCACATTCACGCAAGCACAACATATTCATTTATGGCTGTGAGAACAAACGCAATCCGGAAAAGAAGCTCACCGAGCAGGTATTTCCACTGATGCTGCACAAGAATAGCGCCGATCGGGTAAGTTGACCAATTAGATGTATTGCTTTAATGGAAAGGACTCACATTGGTGACATAAGTAATCGGTGGAATCACCGACATTAGTCCGCTTGGTGCTTAGTCGCTGGCTTAACGATTCTATACCACTGTGACCGGGCTAAGGTTTGTGGCTACGCCCACGGCCCCTGTCCTTTCATACAACTATATAGCAGCATTTGTATGTATTTATATGCAGGTCGTTCAGGGAAGATTCCTAGAACTAAGGTTAAACAGCTCCTAAGAAGATAAATTGAGCTTAATTGAACTTTAAAGTCAACTTTTTAACCTGAACTGCCAGATTTTGACCTAAAAGAGTAAAATTGTCACTTTTTGTTGAGGAAATGGTCACCTGAATAAAAGGTCACTTTTCCTCAACGTTTGTAAAACTTATTTGTTTAGGTAATAGCTAGCTCAATCATTTTAACACAACTGGAACTACGAAAATGTCTTAATAAATTAATGTATAATTCTATTTCAAACATTTTAACAATCGGTATGAAGAAATTTGAAATGTTTTGTACTTCATTAAGGCAGTGATGCCAACTGGTTCTTAATGAAATCCGAACCGCTTATTCCAGCTGGCCAAGCAAACCAGCTTCTTTTCAAAGCAATCGAAACAATCGAATATGTACTTAGCGATGCTAATATTACATTTGATCCAGTATATCTGCTGCAAGCTCTTAATATACCTGTCATCAGACTACATACCTTTCGCAAAAGTTGTCTATTGATTTAAGAGAGAGTATATTCCTTCTGTATATTCCTCCTTTATATGCTCTAAGCATCGATAATCCGTCTTTAGACAGCATATCTGGTACTCCAAAACGAATACTGCACTATTCTCGCAGTGAAATCCTCAACTTTCCTCCGACTTTATATATTTGATTTCTGGGGTTTTGTGTGGAAAGGAACTGGCCTCCATAAAATGTATTATTTATTAAGAGTTAACCACTGAAACGAAGCAAAACCGCGGTTCAGTTAACTCCGAGCCGAACCACAGCTATGAAAACTTTGTGAGTCACTGAACCGAACCACCCCAGATGATTATAGCACAACCCCATGAACTCAAATTGCATATTTTACTGGTTTTTATAGCCGTTACTCGTGGAGTAAAATGGGTAATGTATGCAACAGGCAGAAGGAAGCATCTCCGATATCATAAAGTATATATATTCTTCATCAGCAATAACAGCCGAGTCGATATAGCCATGTCCGTCCATCTGTCTGTATGAACACCTAGATCTCAGAGACTAGAAGAGCTAGAGCAACCAAATTTTAGATGTAGGCAGATCAAGATTGTTTCAAATTTTGACCACGCCCCCTATAGCCCCCGCAATAAAAAAATGTTGAATATCTCCTACAATTTGTAAGCTATCGAGCTCAGACTTTGCAGTATAGTGCATGTGGCGAATATGTACAATATCACAGAGATCGGATAAGAAATGGCAGAGTTAAAAAAACGTTGCATACTTATCTGAGCCGCATGAGGTTATTAAACACTAAGTGCCTTGACTAACGGGTATTTCGAAGTCGGGCAGGGCCGACTTTAACTTACGTTCTCGTTTAAAAGTGGTTAAGAAGTCATATCTCAGCAGTTCTTTAAGCTATGAACTTGAAATTTGGTTCATAAGTTGGTAATATAGAATAGGATATTGTACTGGTTCAGCACCGGCTTCAAAAGCGGTTTACAGACATATTTCAAAAATTATTTTAGTTTGGTCGTTTCGGAACGGTTTAATGGGCAGTCTGAAATGAGATATTTTCCCTGTTCCGAACCAGAATATCAACTGAAAACAAGAAAGAAAGTCGGTCAAGCCCGACTATAACATACTCTGTACCAAGAAAATTTGTCTTTTGATCATAACTCGAAAACCGTTCATCCGATCTTCTTCATTTCTTTGGCGGATCGATAAGTTATTCTAATAACTAAATATGTCCAGAAGGAATAAGCCATCTATCTTCAAAGCTGTGGGAGATATGACGTTTTTTCTAAATTGCGGAGGCGGGAGGGGGCGTGGGCAAAATTGAAAATAAACTTGATCTGCCTGCAGACATAAGAAGCATATGTCCCATACACGTCAAACCTCTATCTCTTACCATCTCTGAGATCTGTGCGTTCATACGGACAGACAGACGGACAGACGGACATGGCTATATCGACTCGGCTGTTGATGCTGATCAAGAATATATATACTTTATGGGGTCGGAGATGCTTCCTTCTGGATGTTACATACTTTTGTTGCTTCTAAACTACATTAAATATAATATAATATAGCTACACCATTCAAAGGCCTCAAGCGTCGGCATAAAGCTAGCTTAAAAGATCAGAATTTAGATCTATTTGCCTAATTTAACTCTGCTCTCTCTCTCTCTCTCTCTTTTTCTGTCATTGCAGTTCTCCTTTGAAAGCTGCAAGTTTAAGATACAGCGCAGTAAAGAGGGCACGGGACGTATTGTGGTCTGGATGCTGGGCATTACGAATAGTTATACCATAGAGGCCTCATTTGGTGGTTCATCGCTGGGCTCACGCAAGGGTACACATTTCAGTACACAGGTAAGCCAGCTCTCTCTCTCTCTCTCTCTCTCTCTCTCTCGAAGTGAATCCCAGCTATATGAGTCGAGTTTTGTATTGTATTGCAGGATTATGAACACATGGGCCGTGCATTTTGTGAGACACTTTTGGACTATTGCGATGAGAATCCGAACAAAGTAAAGCGACTTTCAAAATTATTTAAGCAAATCAAAAAGATAAGAAAACGCGAGAAACGCGAACAGAAAGCATTGAAATTACAGAAAATGGCCGATCAGGGATGTATAATGAACGATAAATTGAAAGTGAAACGTTCTGTGGAGAAGAGTGTCTCCTAGGAAGGTTGAATTAACCCCACAACAACCACACACACCACACACCACACACCACACACCACACACACACACATACTCAGCCTAGCTTATGGTTTGTCTTAGTTTTGTTGATGTAAACCTTAATGTTTGATCGTTGCCTTTACCTCCTCTCCCTCCCCCCCCATACCACTACAGACCCACGTATCGGCCAGAGCCACAGATGATATCTAATTAATTTGAATGCTGTCTATTTGCCCGTATCGTTGATTTTCTAATGTTTTTCGAGCATCCCAATTGCTTGTATGGTTACCCTAGCCAGGGATGCCCATTGAGCAAGACGCGCCGCGTTGTTGTTTTGTCCCCTTCATTGAATCAAGTCTCTTGTTGCCATAATTCAATGGGCATCGCTGATCTAAATCTATACATGCAACGGATCTACTCTTTATATATATACATATATATATGCCACATACATATCTAGTTTTAATGCACAGCATTGCCCGGCTGCTAAATCTAAGACGTATTATTATGATAAAAACCAACAACAAAAAAACCACAAAAATAAATAAAAATCTGTATTTTATGTAGATGTTTGTGTCGTATCTCTCTTGTATGATTTTTCATAGTTTTGTAAGTAGTTTGCTCGCTTTCGCACCACCTCGCCACATCACGAATACAGCCACAGTTTAACACCCCAACTGATTTCCTTTCATCTTGTTTAACAAATAATTTCCTTTCCGCCAGTTTATGATTTCCTCACTAATCCCAATGCATTAACATTTACAATAGATTTTAAATTTACTCAAACAACAGGAAAAACTACGCTCCAAAATAATCGAAAGACTGATGCATGAAGGCTCCAGTGCCGATGAGCCATTAAACATACCACTATCGGACTACTCAAGGTTGGTATACAACAATTGAATCCATCCGCCGCCGCAGCCGCAGCCAAGTTTTGTTTACTTTGCCCCAATATATTTGCTTAAAAGGATTTAGAACGGGATTTGGATTCGGCTTACTCATTGAGCCTTGGATCTTAACTTGTTAGATGGTTTTTTTTACTCTAGCTTTGATCAATTCTAAGGCAATCGTTATGTATACGGAACTGAGGTGTGAACCAGGAACCAGGGTGCCTAGAATCGAGCTACACAGCAAACTAAAGTTTACAAAAAACTGTCTACCAAAATCGGAGTTCCATTTCAAAGAAACTACCGTAAGAGATTAGTGTAAAATTTGAGCTGGTTCATTATTTTCCAAATTATCAAAACTGTTTTCATAAATCAAAATTCAAAGAATCGATATTTGATATCGATATTCGACACTAAGTATCATTCTTGCCTAAGTACTTTTGAGAGCGTGGCTATAATTGCTCTAGAAAGCAAGGCTGCAAACCGGTCCGGAACCGAACCCCTGAGAACCGGTTCGGTTCGGGTTTTTTGGGGTTCGCGAACCGGACCATGAACCAGGCGGCTTACATTTTTGACTCCGCGAACCTGAACCCGAACCGGATCACTTTTTCGAAAAATGAGGTTCGGTTCACCAATTTAAGACATTTTTTCAACGATACATTCGAAATTCTCCAGCAAAACATTGTTTATTACTTTCTAAGTGCCTCGACAAACGTTATTCTGTTATGAACTGTGTACCATAATTGGCTGCTGTGTTCTTATACCCGAGATTTCAAACTTTGCTTACTTCTGACCAAAAACCATTTGCAAAGCATTACATTGCAGACATGCTAAAGCGCCAAAAAAATGCTTAATGAGAGTTTTCAAAATTTGACAATGAATGACTCAACGTCTGATTGCGAAGACGAGAAGATTATGAAAGCAATAAACAAATATCAAATAAAAAATCTGTGAGTTATGTTATAGATTCCTTTGAAAATGGTCCAAGATCACATCTGTAAAGCTCCGGGTTTTTGTTATTTACTGCTCGGTAGGTACAAATGAACTGAATTTTGTTGACCCCTAATATGACTTTCCAAATACCAAATTTAACGTAAGGTTCCAGGCTCCTACAACATGCATCTATATATGTTTTAAAATTTTGGAAAGGTCATAATAACGAAAATTTAGAAATATTGATTTTACTATACTAGCTGTACCAGCAACTCAGGTATCAGTTGAACGAGCATATTCAAAACTTAAGTATGTTCTTTCTGATTAAAGAGCTAGTATAGATAAACAGTTCCTGGAAGATATAATGTTAATTAACTAAAACTAAGCAGCTTCTTAAAGCTGTTAATGTCACCTAATGGATTTGATAATTGAAATAACTTAAGTAATGATCATTCTGATTAAGCACATGGGGATAGAACATTTTCATTCTGATTAAGCACATGGATAGCACATTTTCAACGTATTAATAAATCAAAAGACTAACTATTCTTTTAAGTGCAAGCGAACCAAGGTTCGAACCAGAACCTTGGGTTCAGGGGTTCCAAGAACCGGTCCGCGAACCGAACCTTTTATTTTACAATGGGTTCGAACCCCCGGACCGAACCTCCTGGAGAATTTTTGAGGTTTGCAGCCTTGCTAGAAAGGCCAATTATAAGTCCCGTTCCAATCGATCCTAAATCCACGGGTCTAAGCTACACTCGGGGATAGACTTTTGAGAATTACATTCAGCTAAGCTAACTTTGTCTGTGTCGAAGTTGTCATAGCCTAGCAGGTGCTTGTTGCCAGGAGTGGTACAGCAGTTGGTCTGTATTTCTGCTGTGCAAGAGGTCGTGGGACATCTAATGAAAAAGTTCTTTCTTTAAAAAGCTCACACCTTACCACACGGTCACCTTCAGCAGCTGTTGGCGCCAGCTGTGAAGTAACTAGCCATGGAAAAGCTTCTTGGGTGGGACACTTTTTCATGTGCGAAAATCAGTAGCACACAAGCCAAGAGATTGAGAGGAGTTCGGCTTGGACCTTTTCTATATTAATTTAAGCTTCCACCAAGCCGAATCCAAGGCTCAAATCAAGCACGAATGTTAGAATCAATCCATTTAATTGTTGAAATTTTACCTATGCCGAGCTCAGAGAGCGCTTTCCGAAACTTAGGTCGGTATCAAGAAAACAAATCATGGAATTGTTTTCTTCTTTCGGTGTCGATTTGGTTCTATCGGTTGCTATAAAATTGGCAAACGGTTTTCGGTTCTCAAATCATATTAAGTATCGGTTTCGGTACATGATTTGAATCGCTTTAACGGAAACGGTAATCCCTGCCTTGATAAAAACAATTTTCTGATATATCGTTATAAAAATATGGCTGTTTTATCATATCGCCAGATGAAATTTTAGAACGGAATAACGCATTTCGTCTATTTAAAACACTAATATATCGATTTATGGATACATTAACCAGTGCTGCACAACCGGGCTTGAACCGAACCGGTTCGAACCCGTAGTTTCAATAGATTTTATAGATGTGAAAATGGAATTGCACCTAAACCTGCACCGAAACCAAGATTTAGGTTCGGTTATACGATAATATTAGACAAACTACGTTTCCTAGTGATTTCTTTGCAGGCTGGTCGATTTAAGTAGTGCCACAGATTCTCAGTTTTCAGCAGAATAATAGATCGCTGAGCAAGTATCAGTAGTGCTACATTTTTATACTCTGTACCAAAGGTACATAGAGTATAATAAGTTTGTGCAAAAGTATGTAACATCCAGAAGAAAGCATCTCCGCAATTTAGAAAAAGCGTCATATCTCCCACAGGTTTGAAGATAGATGGCTTGTTCCTTCTGGACATATTTAGTTATTAGGATAACTTACCGCCAAAGGAATAAAGAAGATCGGATGAACGGTTTTCGAGTTATGATCAAAGGACAAATTTTCTTGGTACAGAGTATGTTATAGTCGGGCTTGACCGACTTTCTTTCTTGTTTTATCATCTAGGAAAGTTCATAAAAGTAGTCAAACTTGAGTTCTGAATTGTTTTTTAGTTTTAGTTTTTAGTAACCAAAATACGCATATCGATATCGAAAAAGACCTATCGATATACAATTGCAGTTCGTGGTAGCGGTGTCACTTGAAAGAGCCTACTATTTTTATACTCTGTACCGTAGGTACATAGAGTATTATAAGTTTGTGCAAAAGTATGTAACATCCAGAAGGAAGCATCTCCGACCCCATAAAGTATATATATTCTTGATCAGCATCAACAGCCGAGTCGATATAGCCATGTCCGTCTGTCCGTCTGTCCGTATGAACGCACAGATCTCAGAGATGGTAAGAGATAGAGGTTTGACGTGTATGGGACATATGCTTCTTATGTCTGCAGGCAGATCAAGTTTATTTTCAATTTTGGCCACGCCCCCTCCCGCCCCCGCAATTTAGAAAAAACGTCATATCTCCCACAGTTTTGAAGATAGATGGCTTGTTCCTTCTGGACATATTTAGTTATTAGGATAACTTATCGATCCGCCAAAGGAATGAAGAAGATCGGATGAACGGTTTTCGAGTTATGATCAAAAGACAAATTTTCTTGGTACAGAGTATGTTATAGTCGCGCTTGACCGACTTTCTTTCTTGTTTTATCATCTAGGAAAGTTCATAAAAGTAGTCAAACTTGAGTTCTGAATTGTTTTTTAGTTTTAGTTTTTAGTAACCAAAATACGCATATCGATATCGAAAAAGACCTATCGATATACAATTGCAGTTCGTGGTAGCGGTGTCACTTGAAAGAGCCTACTATTTTTATACTCTGTACCGTAGGTACATAGAGTATTATAAGTTTGTGCAAAAGTATGTAACATCCAGAAGGAAGCATCTCCGACCCCATAAAGTATATATATTCTTGATCAGCATCAACAGCCGAGTCGATATAGCCATGTCCGTCTGTCCGTCTGTCCGTATGAACGCACAGATCTCAGAGATGGTAAGAGATAGAGGTTTGACGTGTATGGGACATATGCTTCTTATGTCTGCAGGCAGATCAAGTTTATTTTCAATTTTGGCCACGCCCCCTCCCGCCCCCGCAATTTAGAAAAAACGTCATATCTCCCACAGTTTTGAAGATAGATGGCTTGTTCCTTCTGGACATATTTAGTTATTAGGATAACTTATCGATCCGCCAAAGGAATGAAGAAGATCGGATGAACGGTTTTCGAGTTATGATCAAAAGACAAATTTTCTTGGTACAGAGTATGTTATAGTCGGGCTTGACCGACTTTCTTTCTTGTTTTATCATCTAGGAAAGTTCATAAAAGTAGTCAAACTTGAGTTCTGAATTGTTTTTTAGTTTTAGTTTTTAGTAACCAAAATACGCATATCGATATCGAAAAAGACCTATCGATATACAATTGCAGTTCGTGGTAGCGGTGTCACTTGAAAGAGCCTACTATTTTTATACTCTGTACCGTAGGTACATAGAGTATTATAAGTTTGTGCAAAAGTATGTAACATCCAGAAGGAAGCATCTCCGACCCCATAAAGTATATATATTCTTGATCAGCATCAACAGCCGAGTCGATATAGCCATGTCCGTCTGTCCGTCTGTCCGTATGAACGCACAGATCTCAGAGATGGTAAGAGATAGAGGTTTGACGTGTATGAGACATATGCTTCTTATGTCTGCAGGCAGATCAAGTTTATTTTCAATTTTGGCCACGCCCCCTCCCGCCCCCGCAATTTAGAAAAAACGTCATATCTCCCACAGTTTTGAAGATAGATGGCTTGTTCCTTCTGGACATATTTAGTTATTAGGATAACGTATCGATCCGCCAAAGGAATAAAGAAGATCGGATGAACGGTTTTCGAGTTATGATCAAAGGACAAATTTTCTTGGTACAGAGTATGTTATAGTCGGGCTTGACCGACTTTCTTTCTTGTTTTATCATCTAGGAAAGTTCATAAAAGTAGTCAAACTTGAGTTCTGAAATGTTTTTTAGTTTTAGTTTTTAGTAACCAAAATAAGCATATCGATATCGAAAAAAAACCTATCGATGTACAATTGCAGTTCGTGGTAGCGGTGTCAGCCAACTATTTTCAAACTGCTTTTTCATAATACGTCGAATTGTCTATCATCATATGGTGATCTCTGTACTTCAGCATCATCAGTGATCAGTGAAAATGATCAGGGAGCAAGTTTTTCTGCCGAACTCGGACAATGTCTTATTGTTAGTCAGAGGTAAAGAACTGATGTTACTCACTTAAGTGATATAATCTGAATTTTCGATCCATCTAAATGGACCTCGAAAATGAACAATTCTGAATAATTCTAAAATTAATTGTTTCGAATCTAAAATTGAAAAAAACGAGAAAGCTAAGCTAACTTCGTCTGTGCCGAAGTTTTTATACCCTTGCAAGTGCTCGCTTAAATATTTTCAAAAAATACTCTTTTTCCCATTTTCCGACCGATCGTTCGTATGGGAACTATATGATATAGTCATCCGATTTGGCCAAAAATTTGTAGAATTATGTGAAAGCATGTGAAACAAACAAATACAAAATTGCAGTAGGCTACCATTAAAAACAAAAAAGTTTTTCTAACTAAGATTGTTTTTCAGACCTATCTTTTGTATGGCAGCTATACCATATAGTTGTCCGATTTTAATAAAACTTGGTAGAATTATAAAGAAAACATAGAAAACCTACGATTACAAAGTTTAGAGACGTTTCCATTAAAAAGAACCAAGTTTTTCATACTAAAACTAGTTTTCCGACCGATTGTTCCTATGGGAGCTATGAGATATAGTCATCCAATCCGCTCGGTTCCGACATATTAGTAGTGTGCAGCTAAAAGAAGACTCTGTGCAAAATTTCAGCTCGATAGCTTTAAAACTTAGAGACTAGTTCGCGTAGAAACAGACAGACAGCTCAATCGACTCAGCTCGTCACATTGATCAAGAATATATATAGTTTATGGGGTCGGAAATGAATATTTCTATGCGTTGCAAACTTCTGGGCAAAATCAATAGAATTATCCGAAGAATTAATCAATAGAATTAACCGAACCGGAGGTCCACAAACCTAAATATGTGAGGTTTGTGAGGTTTTACAGCTGGACTATTTTCCTAGGATTCCTAGGAACTTGGCTATGATTTTCTTAAATCTTTCGCCCACATTTCTACTGAAGATTACATTAGGAGTTTCGGTTCGGTAGATCATAAAATAAAAATCCGAACCGAATCGAATTAAAAAGTTTGGATAAGCATAGGCTGAGTTGCCCATTTGTAGTGCCGTTCTTAAGCTAGTTTCGGGAAGATTCTGTTATTTTTGAGATATATAAAGAGGGCAGAAAGGAGAAGTATGGCTTATGATAAAGTGGAACCGAAATCTCAAGCCCGGTTTTTCTAACTTATAGACAACTGCAGGTTGCTTTTTCGTTATTATTTTAAGCACAGTTTCCTGGCTAATCCCCCCCTCCCCCTTTCTATACTAATGTACTAACCCATATACCTATTGCCACCCCCCCAAACACCGCCTATCAGTGATGAAGGTAACTGCAGTTCCAGCTCTGACAATGAGGGTGGCAAACACTCTATAACCGCCTCAGATCTAGAGGGTCCGTGCTGTGCCCCCACACGAGCACCGCCCAGTTCACCGGAGGTGATGCTCGAGATACGCAAGGTAGGTGAATGGGCTTGGTTTTGGTTTTCTCTCTCAACCATCTGCACTGCACAGTTCCGTATGCGTCGCTTGCGCAAGGTAATGCATGAGCTGGATCGCATCTATTTTAAGCCACTGTTCCAGCGCAAATTCAAGGCGCTGACCACGCTCAAGCGAAGGGGCTTCAAGTTGGGCTCCAAAGTGTCCACATCGAAGCGATTGCGTGGCGGCAGCGCCGCCACCGCCGAAATGGAGGTGCGTCCGCAGGGGCGAAGACCTACACCACCACCGCCGCCGCCAGCAGCTGTGGCGGCGAACAGCTCCGAGAGCTCTGAGAGCAGCGGTTCACAGTCCTCACAATCGCAAAAGGATGTGGTTCAAGCTCGAGTGGATGGTCAAAAGAAGTCGATGAAACAACGTGCTAGCGGTGGAGCGAAACGTGGCAAAAAGAAACGGTTTATGCCCACGGAGAAGCACAAGCTGGTGGCTCACAGTAAGCTACAGATTGATCGCAATTTTCGCCTGTGGCTGGCCAGTCGCAAGATTTTCATATTTCGACGCAAGAAGGTAGGCGGCACCGGCACACACTGCACACCCTTCTCCCCCCCCCCCACCCCTTTCGAATTCTCCAGCCCTCCTAATTTGCTAATTCGAGAAGCCTTTGCAGAATCGTCGCACCCGAGTGCGCAACAAGCCGCCCAAGAAACGTGGCGAGGTGGTGCGCACCACCTTGGATTTACCCACCACGGATCCCGGCTCCGATTTGCATTTCTCCACCGACGACGAGGAGCACTCCCCGCAGACGGGCAACGCCGGCTATGGCACGGTGGCTCCACTGCGTCACACCCTGCTGCAGAGCGAGCTGCAGCGTCGGTACATCGAGGAAATTGGCGATATGGTGGTCCAGAAACCCAAACCCGCCCATATGCCGCCCGAGCTGATAGTGACGACGCCATCGAAGAGCGCCACCACGCCAGGAGGTGGCAAGAAACTGGACATTTACAAGCTCACGCCACGCACGGCACCGGAGCACCATCACCACCCGCATAAGCAGCAGCAGCAGCCACAGCAACAGGCAGCCGGACGCACTTACTCCTGGCACAATCTCGATCAAGATGTGGGCGCCCAGAGCAAAGCGAATTTCATGCCAAAGGTGACAAAGGCACCACCGCGCAGGTCTGTACCCGCAGCTGGCCTCCAGCCGAAACTAATCCCAGTGCCATTCCCCCGAACAGAAGTGTGCCCAGCAACTTTATACCCCAGCGACACATGAATCCGGGCTCGCAGTCGGAGGATTTGCAATTGAAGCTTTCGCTTAAGAAGAAGATCTGGACTGGCGCTCATGGCGATCCGGATGCCAGGCCGCTGGCCAACTGGTACAAGGGCCATCAGAGTCAGGTGCAAGCGCAGGCAGTGGCGGCAGCAGCCATCCGCAGTGCTGGCGGTGGTCAGACCCGAGCGGTATCCGGGGGAGGAGGCCCACCACCAGCCTTTTTGGGGGCAGCTGCTCGCAAGCCCAGAAAACTGGATCAGGTGGATTTGTTCAAGTAAGTGTAACCGGTCAATCCAATTAGCAAATCTCACCCTGCTTCTGTTTCCCTGCCCTGCTTAGCGCCTGCTCGCAGAAGCTGCTCATGTGGCAGCAACAGGAGGAGCAATATCAGCAGCACAAGAAACTGCAGCCCCAACAACGTCTGATGGCCGGTATTGGGCAAAAAATGGAGGAACAACAATCCCGCTTCAAGTCCCTGCCGAATCAGGGCAAGAAATCAATGGGCAGACAGCCTCCTGTGGATGGCTCCACCGTGAAGGGCAAGCGCAAGTCGGGTAGCCTGATGAAGATAGCCGAAACCACGCAGTTGGTGAACCGATTTGCACGCAATCGAGGCAGTGCCGGCAGTTCCCAGCAGCTGCAGCTGCAGCAGCAGCAGCAGCAGACGCAGCGTCTGGTCTTCAAGACGCCCACAGGAGCCACTGCAGCGGGAGTGGGGCGCATGCATTCGGCTGGCGGTGCAGCGACAGCGACTGGTCGTGCGCCCAACAAATTCAAGACTGGCGGTCTGGTCGTCACAGCCGTGCAGCAGCCCTCCAACTCGAACCTGGCAGGCGGCAGTTCCTCCAGGCGTATGCGCAATGCCGCCGGTGGAGCGGGTCTGATTCAGTATCAGCGCAGCAGTGCCAGCATCCAAATGAACAAATCCTCCACTGGCATCTCGCTGGATACAGTGAATCTGGTGCGGAAGGTCAAGACCAAGCTGAAGAAACGCAAATCCCGCACCCTAAGCAATGGAGCTGCCAAGTAACCTCGCTCTCCCCACCCTCCCCTCCCGTATGTTTTACTCGTATGTTTAGTTAATCTGTTTCGAAAACCCTCAAAATTTTAGTCCAAGTTTAGCAAAATTATTTAAATAATAAAAATAATCTAGGAATTAATTTAAACAATAAACAAAAAATTCAACAATTTTTTTCTATGGCAAAAATTTGCAATAAAACTAACAGAAAAGGCATTTGTTGAACCAAAAATCAATTACAGGCAAAGTCCAAGGGATAATGGGCTGTGTGTGTGTGTGTAGGGCAGGGGAGGGGTGCGTGGGCGGGGGCCCAGATCCGGCTTGCTGGACACCACGCGGAGGATTTTATAGAGGTCTATGTCGGAAATCCTTAACTCAATTATGTCTTTTCTACTTTACCTGACACACTCCTCTCACATCAAATCCAACCGCCTGCTCCAGTAGTTCATTGGCCGTCCAGAATGTTGTTAAACTATTTATTTTTTATTTTTTAAGCCAAAAAAGTAAACAAATGTTGCCCAATTGGATGACCTCTAGTGATGGACCAGTGAGGTCGTGTTCAACTATCGATTGTGTCATTGACCAACGAAAAGCTGACTGTTATGAAATTGAAAATCCCTTGCGTTGCACTATGGTCAAAACGATCGATATTGCATTGAGAAACTTGGAAACTTCTTTTTTTGTAAAATTAGGTCGCTTTTAGTTTTAGTTAACATAACAAAAAAGCACAACATTTATTTGACCAGTTATTCAATGGATCAATATTTGCGAGAAATGCGCTCAGAGGACTTTGCCCAAAACTTATCTGATGACCTTAAAAACAAAAAATTTAACGTTTTTTTTATGGTTTTTTGACCATAGTGCGTTGTTATTTAGTGTCTGCTCTAACGCGACGAAATGACGTAAGGCGTAGGGCAAAATATGAATCGATAGACGCCGTCACCGAAGCTATCGGCAGGTCAGCTTTCTAGTCAGAATTCTTTGTTTATCTTTGAAATTCTGAAAATCTGAAATTTTTGTATTTTCTGTGTCCCTCCCCAAAAATGAGCTGCTACAGTTGCAGCCGCAAATACGGCATATTCTGTAAGGAGGTAAAGTACTTGGAAGCAAACAAACACTAAGTCACAAATGACTAATCTCCCCTAATTGGCTGCCGATGCACTGCAGCATGGCTGTCCCAACTGTGGCTACTCGTACTGCGCCAAATGCTTGAAACGTCCCATGCCAGTGCCCCGCTTTGGTGGCAAAGTGCTCAATGTCTGCCTCATCTGCTATGACAAGTTGTCCAAACTGCAGTCCACAGCGGACGCGGAGAAGGTGATTGATTGCGAGGCTCTGCCCGGAGAGCTGGTGACCAAATTGCGTTTGCCGCCGCCACCAAAGAGTCCCACCACACAGTTGGAAGCCCTCTTGGAGTAAGTACCACAAAGTCTTTGGGCGGTGGCGCACATCTCTTAATTGTTTTCATTCTGCTTTAGCGATGTTTTGCCCACCGAGGAGCTGGCTGCTGTATTGGAGCCCAGCATTCCGTCGGCTTCGCCCAGCACCACCGCACATTCCACAAATCCGGAGGATATTGATGAGAATCTGGACAGCGCCATTGCCAAACGCTTGCAGAATCTCAAGACTGTAGAGGGTGGTACCGATGACGAGATACGTTCTCGTTTGGCCAATCTCAGTGGCATGCCGCATCAAAAGAACTATGACAAGAAGGACCTACTCTTGTCCACCGACCAAAGAAGCGATCAGGACAGGATAAAGGATTTGCTGGAACAGTTTATGGGCGAAACGCAGTTGGATCAGCGTGTGGATGGTGAACGTGTGGATGCCATGTCGGATATAGAGCGACGTTTGCGTGCCCTTAGAGATGCACCCATTGAGGGTGAGGCAGGGGGGGCCAGTACTAACACGGATATGCACACACCCAGCGACAATGAGGCGGAGGAGGAGGAGGACGAAAATGATGAGACAGTCTTGCAGAGCATCATGCAAAAGGTAAACCAGCTGATAGTTAAAGAATTGAAAGAATTGATTTCAACTCTTGCTTCCAGTATGTGGCCGAATCTAGTTTGCCTGCCGCACCCAATCCGGAGATAGAGGACCCAGCCGCCAGTGGCACTGCAAACGAAGAGCTGCCCTGGTGTAACATTTGCAATGAGGATGCGGTCTTTCGTTGCCTGGGCTGTGATGGTGAACTGTTCTGTGCGCAATGCTTTCACGAGTGTCATCACGATGATGAGGAGTATCGTGTGCATCGCAAGGAAAAGTACAGTGCTCCGCCCAAATTTAAAGAAAATCACTTTTAGGCTGTTTTGTTGTATTTTTTTTTGTTTTGTTTAAATTAAGATCTCTCGTTAATTTGATTTGTAAACGGACCCAAGAACCAATTGTGACCACATGAAATGTGGAATAGGATGCAACTTGTAGTTCCAGTTTGAGTGCTTTGTTCCTTCTGAAAGAAGGAAATTGGTGTTAAGCCCAAACTGGAATCCATTTATCGAGTCGTAAATGGATGACTGAAGCGTTCACATGTAAACTCGACTGCTTTCTGGACCATGGCTGCTGCTCTTTACATTGAAATAGTAGTTTATTTTGATTTTTCTAATTAGTTTCCTTTTTTATTGATTGACCTGCGAAACATTTAAATGAGTCAGCCATAACCGTCTTTCGTTATTCTTGGATTGCTACCTAATAAATTTGATATTGACATAACTTTTCTGCCGTTTTTATCTTTTTTGTGTACTTTGCTTACACAATAAACTCTAATATATATATATATATATATAAGGTCAGGACAATTTGTGGTAAGCATCCACCAGAATACGAATCTACGAAGAATTCTCTCTCTCCTTAAACTGAATCTTTGAGAAGTGGCAGCCTATTAGGGATAAATGTAAATAATCTCATGCCACGCCTACTTTTATAATTTCATTCAAATAACTCAACCTGAAATCTTGCTGGGAGATGATTTAAGACACATTGTTGTTTCTTGGTGAGTTTTTCTAAGAATTCTTCGTTTCGAATTCCGTTTCGGGTGAACGCTTTTGACCCGCCCTAATATATATACTTATATAGTGCAACATATCTGGGAGGTATCAAAATTCTTATCATAACAAAGATAATTTCAACTTATGACCTACACAAAAGTGAATCTCATGCTCATATAAGGACAACAATATAATCAACAAACCGTATTTTTAATTTTGATTATTGTGAAGGCGTGCTAAAGCTATGTTTCCTATATAGGTATATATATATATAGGTATATACAATTGTGTTAGTAAATTGGTCATTTCAATGGGATCCCAAGCATCCCAAAGATACGCTTACAACTAAACTCGTTGCCTCATTGCACACAAGAAGGCAGGGGGGAATGGCCATTTAAGATTGATCTACAACTAGTGAAACAAATCAAAATAGTTCATCAAAACCCTGAACTCTAGTTCTACGTGTATGGCTATGTCTTATTGTGGTCTTGGTTCTGCGCCCTAAATGCGCATTTTGTCCAGATATCGTGGCACCAAATGCTGCGCCGAATATCGATCGAAGCTAAAGAAATCAAAAAACTTATCACGATGTCGGCGGAAGGCCGCTGGATTGCGACACCAATTGTATAGCATTTTGATTAACGAATTCGAGGTATTATACAGATTCTCCTTGGGATAGATCTCTGGGTAGACCAGCTTGTTGGGGGCAATGGGATAGCAACCGCAGTAGGTGGCCTCCAGCATGGCCACACCATAGAATTCGTGGCCAGCGGTTGAAATGACCACATCGCCAGTGAGCAGAGTTTTCACATACTCCTCCCGCGTGAGATGTCCATAGTTGATGAGCTTGCTGCCCAGTTTCTCTTGGATGCCCTCAAAGGCCTCGGGCACAGCCTGGTAGCTCTCACCACAAATGGTCACCTTGAAGTCCACCTGACGTTTGTTCAGCTCCAGCAAGACCTCCACCAGCAGTTTGGGGTTCTTGTCATGCTCCCAGCGATGGGGCCAAATCAAATGCAGACACTCCTCCTCCACTTTGACTTCATCATCGGCCATCATCATGTGCCGTTTGTTGGGAAAGGCATGGAATTTGATGGGAAAGTACACAACCTCACATTTCTTCTCAATCCGCTCGCGAATGTGCTTGAGCTTAAAGTCCGGCTGTATGTTGAGAAAGGGCTGCACATTGTCCAGGAAGGAGCTGCGGTTGAATTGGGAGTTGAAGAGCACCATGTCGGCGGCCAGGCTGCAAAAGTAATAGGCGGTCAGGGCAAGAGCAAGGCCAACACAAGGATTCTTACCAGGTGAGAATCTCATTTAGTCCATACTGGCAGTCCCGCTCTTTGACCTCCTGCACGGGGTACACCAGCTGGTTCTCATGAAAGTACACAATCTTGCGACACGTGACCAAGTCGGGACGCACCCCAATCAATTCGGCCAAATTTAGCACGGAGCTGGTGAACAGCACCTTGTACTCATGCTCGGGCGGTATCAGCTGCGAGAAGTACAGAGCCGAGGTGCGGGCACGCCAATGCCATTTCTTGGCCGGCAGGCTAAAGATCTCATAGTCGGACGGATTGAGGCCTGGAAGAAGGCGAGAGGAGAGGGAGAGAGAGGCGAATGCTAGAGCCGAAAACGTGGAACGGTGGCTACCTACATACACTCAATTAGGGTTTCGATCAGCTGCTTGTGGCTGCCTCCATAGAACGGTTCAATAATTAATATCTTCGGCTTGCCTCCCACAGATGATGTAGATGACATGTTCGTGCTCGTCCCCCAGTCAACCTCAACAACTACAACAGCAATAAATAGTCAAAGAGAATGCGTTCGGAGTAACCCTTAGATGGGCAATAGATTTCGTCGGGCTTGGCAAAAGGTTTAGCATGCTGTGTTTCTATTTAGGCTTAGAATTCAAGCTGAGAAAAAAGAAGAATTGCGGTTTCTTTTTCACAAGCACTTTTTGAGTTGGCAATGATTATTTCAAGTTTTTTTTACCTGACCTATAAGCAAACAGGGTAAATTTAACCCCAAGGTCCCAGCGGCAGGCTAAGTCAAAACATAAGTAGTCGAAATTTTTGTAACGAGTCATTTTCGAAACGAGTCACGTTTTTACGGCACTTCATGTCAAAAGGAGAGATGCGGTTTCGAATGTAAAACTACAATTTTGTGTGAAGTAAGTGGTAGTAGTAGTAAAGGGTGAGTTTTTAGCAACTTTCATTCTGGCAGCAGAAAATTCGTATCTACATGTCGTCTAACCACTCTACATAGGTCAGTAACGGTTTACCTTTCTGGCCGAAAAATAAATATTTTGGTTTTTGGCATCAACGGTCACACTGTTTCAGTGCAAGAAAGAAAATAAAGAAGAGAAATTGCTGCATAGGGATTTGCAGGATTGGGACTAGCAACTAAATGGGCAACTTTGTAAGCAGACAGAACGCAGCTGTCGAGGAGGCGGATCAGAGCAGCAACCATGCCTACAAATATCCGCCAAGAATGGGCAATTTTTTTGGCAGTCACTTCATTATGGGCGGTGAGCGCTTCGACACTCCCCAACCCGAGTCCTACCTGTTTGGAGAGAATGCCGATTTGAATTTCCTGGGCAATCGACCCACCGCCTTCCCCTATCCCCCGCCCCAGGCCAATGAGCCCACCAAGACCTTGAAGAGTTTGGTTAACATACGCAAGGAGTCGGTGCGGTTTGTTCGAGTGCCACAGGACCAGAAAAACTCGTCGGTGGTTAGTCTGGAGGTGCCTGAGAAGAAAAAATCAAGTGTGACCATTGAGGAGGTGGATGGCAATGTTCTGTGCTCGCTGGGGGGTGGAGGAGATTCAGATGCTGCCACACCTCCTCCGGCCCCGCCGCCACCACCCTGCTGCTACAACATCGAGTTCACCTTCGATTCCGATGCCAAATGTGCCATCACAATTTACTACTTTTGCTCCGAGGACGTCAGCCCCAGCGGTGTGACCTTGGTGCCACGCGAAGGCCTCACCTCGGAGACGTATCACTATGAGCGCGGCATTAACCAGTGCTTCTCGCAGCCCGGACATGTCTTCAATCCCCAGCTCATACCCGAGGATGAGCTCATCTATAATCCGGGCAAGGAGCAGTATCCCGTGGCCATACACTGTGTGGTCGAGGAGGGCAACGATGAGTGCAGGCAGTCGCATACCACAATCTGTGTCATCGATCATCATCCGGAGAGCAATGCCTATGTGCTGCGGGCTCTGAAACAGAAAATCTTTGTGGACGGCCTGTGCTATCTGCTGCAGGAGATCTATGGCATTGAGAACAAGGCGGTGAACAAGTCCTCGTCCATGGATGAGGAGATAGACGATCATGGCAGTGAGTGTGTCATTTGTATGAGCGAGACCAGGGATACGCTGATACTGCCCTGCCGGCACTTGTGTCTGTGCAACTCGTGTGCGGATTCCCTGCGCTATCAGGCCAACAATTGCCCGATCTGCCGGGCGCCGTTTCGTGCTCTCTTGCAAATACGTGCCGTGCAGAAGGGCATCAGCAGTGCCAGTAGCCATGTGCTGGCCACCTCGGCAGCTGGAGGAGCAGCGGGCGACCCGGCTCCGGTAGATGTACCGCCGGGCTATGTGCCAGTCTCGTTGATAGAGGCCCTAAACGGTCCACCCCAATATGTGGCACGAAACAGGTGAGATGTCCCTGGCTCGTTTTTCTATGAGAACTGTGCTATTTCCCCTTTTCAGAACCAGTGACGATCCCGACCAGACCGATACGGCCGGCACAGTGGCAGTGGCCTCCACCATGACCACCGGCAGTGATCTAAAGGCCACCTCTCCCTTGAAGTCCAGCAGTCAGCGTCGGCCCAAGATCAAAAAGAATGCCTCCACTTGTACTTCCACCAGCGAAGTGGGCACCTTGACCACCAATCCAGCCTCGGCCTCCACGCTGTCGGTGGTGGAGATTGGTGCTGGTGGTGGTGCAGATGATACCAAGAAATCTAGCACAGCCACATGTACATCACCCACTCTGGGAGCGGGAGACCAGTTGAAAATAGTCAATGAGCGGAAATACAACAGGGGAAATGCAGGAGGAGGAGGAGTGGGAGCAGGAGATGCGGGCACCGATGATGATGTGGACAGTGAGAATGAGAAGCTATCGCCTTTGCTGTCGCCAAACAGCAAGACCAGCAAAAGTGTGTCCAGTAAGTCACTCAAGCAAGTGGTAGCCAGCCTGGAGCAGGAAGACGCAAAGGGTGCCGCAGCCGGAAACGGCGAGGAAGGACAAACCGGTGTTCCCTCCAAGGAGGACGATTCTGAGGATTATTACACGCCTGAGGATACACAGAACTCCATACTCAGTCCCCTATGCCCCATGGAAAAGGCCAAGAGTGGTGATCCCCTAAGCGGAGGGCCAGTGGGAGTGGTGGGATCAGCAGGTGGGGTGGGCGGTGTGGGTAATCCGAGTCGTGTGGTGGTGGGATTCAAAAAGAATTTGCACAAGAAGTCAACATCAGTGGGCAATATGGGCTCCAGCTCGTCCTCAACAGTGGTGGATCTCAAGTCCAATAATGTCAGCTCCCTGCCAGGTAAGTACTTTATTGTACATTAGTGCCGAATCCTAATTAATGCTTGTGTTCGATCCCGCAGATATGCTGGACAGTCCCATCAGTGGCAACTCGGCCTCCACACGCAGCTCCAGTGACAGCTACTCATCCAGCTCATCCACCAAACAATTGCTCAGCTCCAATCCCACAACCACAGCGGCCAATATCATTGTGGATGATAAGACGGCCTTGCAGAATGCGGTCAATGTTTGAATATTTATCAAATCTCTAATCTTAGTTAAATCAATGCTGCTTCCCCCCGCCCCGGCTGGAGTAGAAGGAGAACACACACACACACACACATAACCAGTATATACACCCATACACCTACATCCACATTTATGTAGCTTGCCTATGTACGTAGTTTAATTTAGCATTAACAATGGCTTTGGGTTAGACAAATAAACTAATCTTCTTCTGGTGTACCTAGGTCGCCACATTCCACACAAAACAACAAAAAAAAAACCTACTAAATAAATTAAATTATTCAAAAAAAAAAAAACAAGTAACTCTATTTAGTAATTGTCAAGGCCATTTGAAACGAGAGGTGAGCTCATAACAGCAGAGGGATGAGTCCAGAGGCGCCTTCTCCAAGCTCACGCACTTGGCGGGGAGTGCCGAATACTTTTGTCAACCGCTGTAGCGATAACAACATCTAAAAGCTTATCGATAGTCCAACTACTGCCGGTAAAAGCGTTGCCAGACAGACAGAATTTGAAAATTTCCTTCATATTTTATTTATTGTTATTGTTAAAATAAACTTGTAGTTTCTAGTACTATGAGTAAGGCCTCTTCACTTTGTACTTCCAGGTAAACGCATTACCTTTACTTTTAAATCAAACCCGTCTGTTTGGGTTCGTCGCCAAAGGGTTCAAACGATATGAATATATCCAGAGCATTGAGGGCCTCCTTCAGTTCCTTGTTATCCCTAAATGCGCACTTGAAACAGCACGTCACCTCGGTCACCACACGCAATGCCTCACAATACAGATTGGTCTCCTGATGGTCAAACACCTCGAAATCCTCCTCCAGCTGTTGATTACCCTGCCCCTGCTTGGACTCCAAGGCCAGATTCAAAAACGGCTCCACAATGATATTGAAGAGACGCAGCAGAAAGGTAACATTGTCGCAGTGCTTCTGCAGGCGGCTGGCGACATAGAGCAGAAACTTGGACACGGCTGCGCAGGGCAGCATTTTGTTCAAGGATTTGGGGTATGAGGAAGAGGTGTCGCTGCTTGCGTTGAGGGAAATATAATTGCAGACCATTTTCGCAATGTAATTTCGCACCCACTCCGACTCGTCGAGCAGCAATTGGACGACCAAGCGTACATAATAGCCCACAATTTCCACATCTCCGAAATTGAACTGCTGACGGACGCACGAAGTGAGGCGATCACACAGCTGGGCGGCCTTGCGGCGCAAATATTCGGTCTGGCCGGGATCGGCCATTTGCAGGGCATAGCGCAACACAGGCAGCCACAGGCGCTGCTCCAGAGTATTGTTGCTCACCAGGCGAATCAGGCCCAAAATGAGACCCGGCTGGTGTTCACTGCCGCCCCGGGAAGCCGCACAGCGCTGCAGCAACTGATCCATGGTGAGTGTGTCATCGTGCAGCAGGGCCTGCAGGGCGTACAGACGGCAAGCCATCAGTGGACTCCAGCAACGGCCACGAGCTGCCGCATCCGCCATGCGCAGAATATTACGTTGCACCATCTTGGACTTGTGCAACATGGTGGCCACTTCCTCACGCTGCGCCCCCTCCATGGACTCATAGTAGCGCACCACGTCCGAATTGAACTGGTAATGTTCAATGTCAAACTCCTCGACGAGGCCGTGCGTAAGCGGGCTACTTTGGGCATAGTGAAGCAGCAGGTACAGCCATAGTTCCACCTTCAGCTGTTGCACAGCCACGGGCAAGTCGTGTGGCTCCACCAAAGTGTCCAACATATGCTGCAACATGCTGCTCGTACTCTGTGTCAGACGCTGCAAGTGCAGTCCATACACTTGAAAGCCGCGCGGCGAAACGGCATACTCCTCGCAGGCCTTATACACCCGGTCATGGTCCAAGCCATACGCAGCAAAGGCCACACACAGCAGCTGAGCATCCACCTGGTCCGCATCCCAGGCATCCTGCATTATGGCTATGAGCACCTCGATCATGGCATTGAATATAAAAATGTCGCGATGGTGCATCAGCACGGCCATCTTCGACACGGTGTACATGATGAGCCGGGTGACGGCTGGATAATACCAGCGCACCAGGCGATACAGCTGCAACACCTGCAGCACACGACCATGCAAATAATTTAGATTCAACCAGGCCGGATGGGTGGATCGGTCGCTTTGCAGCTTCAGCTGCATCAGCATCAGACTCGCAATGATTTCCCGCAGTAGATCCGAGCCGCGACTGCGACTAACAAAATTGGCCAAAACCTGAGCGGCACGCTCACGGGTCATGAGATCTGGCGAATAGCTGATTTCCAGCAGGAAAGGCACAAATTCGCTGAGCTGTGTGGAGGGAGAAGGCAGAGCAGATTTGTGATGGAATTAGTTTAATAAAAAAGCGAAATGCACAAGTTGAAATGTTAAATTAAATCTAAAGAGAGGTACATGAGGAGTGCAAGGAAAGATTGTGTAAGTATGAGAAGGTGCCCCCATGAATGAAGATCTGAAGTGCAGTAACGTTTCGCAAATGGAATTTCAGCTTGAACTATTCAACTGTTTTCAAAGCCAGAGATGAGATGAGATGATAAATCCAAATTATACAATTTTAAGCAAAACGTCACATCTCCCACAATTTCATGGCTAGAAGGTTCATACCTTCTGGGCATATTTAGTCATCAGTATTATATTTCAATTCGCCAAAGGAATGGTACAGGTCGGATGAGCCCTAGTCAACTTATAGGGCAGCGATGCAAACGCTTTCACTGTTCACTTTTTAGCCCGGTGATGGTCAGTAACAATGACAAGATTCGTTCACACCACACACAATTTATGTGACGCCAATGTAAACACTCTTGACTTGTGACAGCCTTCAAATAGTCACAGTGTGACCCAGCAGAACAAAGATCGAGTTACCTTTGACAACTATTTCATATATTCTAAATAAAACTGAATCCAATCAGTCGAGTCAAAATGGACACCCCAAACACTGACCCTAACAAATTGTATTACGCCAAAATTTGGGCGATGATAGCCGCTGAGCAGGACAAGCGCAAGCAACAAGAAGCTGAGGAAAAACCAGAACCAGCCGATCCATTTGCAGAGTTCAAAAGGGATCCAGTTACTAAAGCACGATTCGAGATTTTGGCCAGGAGCATATTCCATGGTGAGCCGCTGCCACCGCTGGATGAAGTGAAGCTACTGAGACCGCCTAAGCCGGCTACCATACGTGTGACCCCAAGGATTGATGAGATTCAAAAAATTGAGGAACACTTGCCGCCGACTTCTGAGCAAGACGAAGCGCTGGTAGAAGAATCGGAGCATTCATCTTAGGCAGCTGGGGGAGTTAAAGCAATCGATGTTGCTAGGCATGGAAAAGCCGGTACTCGGAACTCTCCAACTACAACAGCCAGGGCTACTGTTTGTTGTATATTTCAAATTTGTTTATAAATCCTCAACTAAATCCTATCTTAGTAGTTCACTTATTAAGAGAGGAAAGCATTACATACGTTGCCTCCGGATTTGCAATGGTTTCAGAAAATCTAATTCCTAAGAATCCTTCATTGATTCCAGAGAATCTTTTACCGGTTTCAGAAAATCTACTAATTCTAAGCATAGCTCGCAAATAACTGTTAACACATTTTTCAATGCGATTAGCCTCAGAACAAAACAGAAACAAACGCAGCACAAACTGTTTCTCACTGAGCGAAACACTTTTTCTCTCGCCTCCCTTGTTTTCTGTTACGTGTTTTCGGTTGAGCAAAACGAACGAGTCGGTTTGCCGACAACCAGTGACAGAAACACTTTTGAGCGAGTGTTTATCAAACAACTGTTTTCAAATGAGCAGAACAGAATAAGTGTCTGTGAAAAGTGTTTTTGTTGTGTTTTGTACACGGGAGCAACACACAACCACTCATACATACGCAAAAAACACTTTGGAAGTTTGCTCTCGGCAAAACGGTCAGTGAAAGACACGAGAGAAACAGAAACGAAAAAGTGTGTCTTTGCTCTGAGCAAAACAGATTTGAGCAAAAACAGAACTGAAGGTGTCTTTCGCTCCCTCTTTTCGTTGTGTCCGTAGCCAAACTGTTTTTTGCCGACACTAGGAAAGTGTTGAGAGTTACTTGCGAGCTCTGATTCTAAGGAATCTTTTACTGATTCTAGAGAATATTTTACTGATGCTAGCGAATCTTATATTAATTTTAGAGCATCGACTAGCTGTCTTATTAATTCGACTAGTAATGCTAGAGAAATTTTGTATATTTCTAGAGAATCTTCTACTGATTTTCCAGCGAATCTTTGTTTGATTCTAAAACTTCTAGTAATTCTGGAGAATATTCTTTTTAGTAAATGTGGAGACTATGTACTCATTTCAGAGAATCTTCTAATGATTTTTAGTAGCTTTCTTCTAATCCAACAATCTTCTAATGGTTCTAAGAAAAAAACTTTTAACTATGGCACAACTATTGTCTAAAATATTTTTCTAGCCCCAGAGATGTCAGAGAATATTTTACAGATTTCAGAAAATCTTCTACTGCTTCTACAGAGTTTTTTTTACTGATTCCAAAGAATCTTCTTCTGAACAATCCTCTAATTCTAGAAAACATTCTCCTAGTTCTGAAGAACATTTTACTGATTCTAGAAAATCTTGTGCCTATTGTATAGAATATTTAACCTATTCCAGATAATATTCTTCTAATTAAAGAGATTTCAGAGAATATTCTACTGATTCCAGAGGATATATTCTATTGATAATAGAGAATCTTGTAACAATTTTAGATAATGTCATATCTATTCTACAGAACTTTCTTCTAATTCTATAGAATCTATTACTGATTCTAGAGACATGTGGGAATCTTTTACTGAATCCAAGAAATATTTAATCTATTCTTCTAAGGTTAGACTTTCTATAGAATCTCTATTGATTCTAGAGAATCTTCTAGCGTTTCCAGAGAATCTTCTAATGATTGCTAAGAATCTTCTATTGATTCTAGAAATCCTGTTAGTAATTCCCGAGAACATTCTAATGATTCCAGAGAATCTTGCACTGATTCTAAAGAATCTTCTACTGATTCTAGAACAGTTCCTAGTAAATGTGGAGAATCTTCTACCAATTCTAAAACGATTTTTAAGAGTTTGCATTCAAAACTAAAATGCTTGAGTAGATGTGCACTCCTCCCTCAACACTGAACAGTAAATCAGCCCAGAGTTGGTACTAATTCATTCGGTACTGAGTGTACTAGCACGTTGTTATGGCTACCCAGTCGCCATCACTCACTCACCTTCAAACTGGATTCGGCTCCCTCCAACGATGACGGATACAAGCGACTCAGCATCAGCAGCATGGCCTCCAGTTGTACCGTCTGACCACCCGATCTGCACTGCAAGCCCGGCTGGTCCATCTGCTCAGCGGCACGCTTCAAGCCCGCATGGAAATAGTCAAAAAGTTCTGGATAGCGTGTAAAAAATATTCGTCCAGTCATCCGATTGCGAACATGCAGTTCGCCCGACTCGTGACGGGCACGTTCCACACCGAAAATGCGCACCAACAGAGCGGCCAACATTAGGGTGGCACAGTTCCGTTCGGCCCACTCCTCTGCCAGGAGACTGTCCAGGGCACATATGACACCACGTGCCACAAACTCGCCCACCAGTTCGGCCAACTCGCTGCAACGGAACAGGGCCCGCATTATGTTCAAGGCATGGCTACGTGCAGTCTGTCCAGCTAAGCCTGGCTCACGCCGCTCGCACACCCTCAACAGCAGATCCATGCTACGATGCAGTGTACCATGGGTGCCCAGCTTGAGTTCGGTGCAGATGAGGGCCTGCAGCATGAAGGGCATGCCGGCACTGCGACGTGTGGCACACAAATGGGTTGAGCCCTCACCCTGTACCATTTGCAGGGCCTCCTGCATCCAGATTTTCGGTAATTGATTCAGGCTGGGCTCTTCGCTGTGCCAAAAGCGACGACAGAGCTGGGAGAAGCCCACATAGGCCTGCTCAAAGGCGCCACGATGCTTCGTCTCGGCCAGCAGCATAAGGAAATGCTCACCAATGGCAGTTAGCTGAGTTTGGCTGACCAAAAAAACCTCTCCATTCTCCTGTTCCAATGGGGCACGTTCCACCAGGTGCCCGAGGATTAGCGAGGTCTCTTTAATGCAGCGCCAGGCGCAGAGCAACACCATCTGCGGTGTGGTGTGGAGCTGCTGCAAGGTTTCCGGGCACAGGCGTCGTCGTAAGACATTCACCTGGCTCTGATCCGTCTCACTGTTCTCACTGACCACCGGCAAGTGTCCCTCCGGTGAGTCATTGCCCACCACCGGCAGCACCACCTCACTGATGGCCATGCAGAGCTCAATCAGTGCCTGTATGTAGTCCTTCCATTTGGGCTCTGCGGCCAGTTGGTCCAGCTTCAATGACGAAATCAAATGGCGACTGGCAAAGAGCAGGCCATACAAAGGATTCAGTTTGGCTGCCTGCGCGAGATCCTTTTGGGCCAGCTCCAATCCTTCCTTTAAATGAAGCAAACACCATTTCAAAACGTTGTATCTGCGTGGCTCGTACTCGGTCAACGAATGCTCGCCCTCCTCCAGCGGCAACTCCACTTCCAGCTCCTCCGATTGACAGTAAACCTGCAGCTGATAGGCACCAGTCTGCGAATCGGGGGGACGCAACGAGAGTAGCATCTCCAACATCTTGGCTGGACGGAAACTTGACTTTGTGCTGAGCAAAAGCAACAACTGAGACGCCAGCATCTTGTTGTGCTCATAGCTATCGCCGAGGCAGAGCTCCAGATAAGTCACCGCCACTGGCGGAAGCTTATCGCTCAGGGGTACTCCATGCCGGCGACACAAGTCCACACAGTCGCGCAGTAAATGCAATGATATCCAACGTCGGCCATAGTTGGCGGTGGGAAATAGATTCAATGCGAGGCCACCCATGAAAACGGGCAGAAAACGCATCAGCTCCTCACCCGCCGCTGTGGCACGTTTCTGATGCTGAACCAAGGTGAGATCCATGCGCTTCAGAGCCTTTTGTAGCAGACCATAGCCCTGTTGACGCTGATGGGCACTGGGATTGTTGGCATTGTATCTCAGATAGTAGCCAATGGCCCTGAGCTCTTCACAACTGAGGGGATCACTGGGTCGTGAGGTTTCCACCACAAAACGCAGGGCCAGCAGCCGGGTATGTTCGTCTATGCCGCCTAGAGCATCATTGATATGCTGCTGGTACAGGCCAAAGACATCCCGGCGATGACCCAAGCGACGTACCGTCAACATGGCCGCCAGCTTGCAGCTGAAAGGCACTTCCTCACCCTGACCCAAGAGTTCGGGCAGTGTCTCGGGTGCCAATTCCACTGAGTGCATGATGAGACGTTCAATCCCAGACAGGCGTTCATCGCGTGCCTGTGCAGCCTTTTGTAGCATGCTGCACCACAAACTGTGCCACTCGTCCAGCGATTGTGTGCCATAGGCGGAGGTCATCATGGCTAAAAGGAAAAGTGTGAAAGAAAGGTTAGTTCGTTCTTATGGAGCAGAATTCTGACTCACCCTTGAACAAGGCGTCCACACTATCCTCACGTCCCAGATAGGTGGGGAACACCATACCAAATAGGCTAGGACAATTTTCAATGACCGGACTCACACCCTTCACGTGCACCACCTGCTCCAGCATCAGGCAGCAGGCACTAAGCGGCATATGCTGACGTTCAAATTGCGCGTACACAAACCCAAACATTTTGTCCTGCTCCACAGCCAAAGCATGTTGCAACACCTGACGCAGCAGAGAACTGCACATATGCCTGATGGAATCCGTGCTGCTGCTGATGTTCTGCAACGCAAACTGTTCCAGTGACGACAGTATTAGTTTGTACATGATCAACGCATCGCCAGTCAACTGAATTTGACCCAACGACTTGGAGTAGATGAACAAATGCTTGGACATGTACACCAACAGATTGGTCACGTTGCCATCTCGTTCGGATATTTCCAGGCAGCGTTTTAGTATGCTTAAGGCTTTAGCCGCATACTCAGCATAATCCTCACGCTGGAGTATGAGCAGAGCAGCTGCCTGTATGGGCAGATCAGAGGGTGGCAGTGCTTCACAGCAAGTGCTCAGAAAATCATTGAATCTTTGAAAGAATCTGGCATTGTGGGCAATGGCCAAGCCCGCTATGGAGCGCACATCCCAAGGTGTGTCCACATGGCGAGCCGCTTGCTGAGCCACGCGATCCACCTCAAGAAAGTCTTGGCATTTGTGTATAAGCAGTTGTTCTTGCCATTCCGACAATATGGCCACATGGAAGCGCAACGCATTTTGTATGTACAAATAGAATTCGTTGCGTCGAGTGGGCGATAGCTCCGTAGAGGAAGTGCTGGAGGGAACAAGCATTTAGTGGGGATTATGCATGGGCACTTGTCACTCACCTTTGTGCCAACCAGTAACGATTCAAAGCCAAGGGCAGCAGCGGCACAAAACTTCGAATCTCCTCGCCCAGTGCCAGCCGGCCATAGGGGAAGTTGTGCATGCAGGCATTGATGGAGACAAACATATCATTAAACTCATCATCTGTAGCCTGGCTGTTGGCCTGAGCGGCTGCTATTTCACGCAACGACTGCGCCAAGGCAGCCACCAAAGATTCCTTGGTATGTATACCCGTATCTGACAAGGAATGATCCGAGAAGAGTCTGTTAGGGGGTAAGCAATTAGTAATGGCTTGCTAGTGCAACAAAAGTGAGTGGCTAATACTTGGTCAGCTGGTTGCGCACGGCATGCTTCAAGGGGCTGGCAAAGAGCAGATCAGCCAGAAATTCCAACGACAGTGGCGGCGTCTCCTCTTGGAAAATGGTTTTGACAGCTGCCACCTGTTCTGCACTGGAATTAGCCAAGTTGAATGTGACCACACAACTGGCCGAGGCTTAAAAAACAAATACCATTTAAGTTAACTCAAGGATTTGCAATCGTGTCCACTTACAGTCCTTCCATTTGCTTGACAGCCGCACCAAAGCATCTCTTAGCTCCGCTAAGCGTTTGGGATGAGAGCATAGTTTTAGAGCGGCCACGCGCAGATTTAAATCATTCATTTCTAATTAATTATAATTCAAATTTAAATACCGGCAGCCACCGGACAAAACAGAATCAAGAAAGACATCAACAACCATGTGCGTCAAGATGGCGTCGGTGGCTTAGCGTCGAACTGGAACGGTGAAACGAAAATGAATGTTCTAGTCTTACAATTTCAACTTAACTGTGGAACTTATTTTAGCAAATTGTAGTTCGATTTCACATCACATTGAGGCCGCTTAAACTGTAATCTTTTATTAAAAGCATACATGTATAACGGTTTCGATTGACTTTCGAATGGGTTCAAACAAAACAAAATTAAGTCAATACATGCAGTCTCTTTGAAAGCTTCGACCATTGTACTCCGGTTGAAAGAGAACTCGGCGTTGCCTTTTTCAAGGCACGTGTTTTGGGCCCACAGCCTTTTTCAAGGGACGCGTTTTCCACCATCTTGAATTTAAAACAAAATAAAAGTTAGACAAAGTCTCAAAATCATAATCATAAATCAGTTAGTCATGGCGATTTCCACTCTAAATAGTATAGTATTAACCTAAACTCCATATATAAAAAAAGTCAATATATCAAACCAAATTTTTGTTTCACACTTCACTATTCCAAATCCACTCTAAGCACGCAGTCACGAAGTTAGGGGTATCCGGTTTTCAGTTTCAATTTCGAATTTGAATCGCAACGGCATTTATGATTGTAGCTATTTTGCTTAAACCTGCTATTAGAGTCTTATTAGGGACTTTTTTATGTGAAAAACAGAAATAAACTTTTAAAGCAAATATACAATGAAAATTGTTGGCGACATCCGACTCCACTTGCAAAGTGAACACCACATTCTAGATCTCTTGGAACTCACTGTTTTTAACACTAATTTTAACAACATGCACTGCCGAAAGATCGTTTTCGACCTTAGGAAGACTGTTGACATACGTGAGAAGTACCATGACCCAAGCTAGGCTCCGTTCTTTGAGCATCTTGCAAGTTCATTCTCTCCGTTCCGCTTATAAAAAATTCTACATATTGTTTCTGCCAACCCATATATTTTGGGATTTTTAATAAATACATTGTTACATTTAGTCGCAGTTATAATAATACAAAAATTTCGATAATCAAATTATGCAATGTCCATCTGTTCCACAAGCAACGTGTAAACCTCACAATTTGAACTGACATGTGCGGCCATTTGCCGTAAATTTCTTACTCAAAATGGGCAGCACTTCTTTTGTGTATCAAGTTCATTTCATTGCATTGCTTTCCTCGAATTGGTCAAGATGGACGGTATTGGATTCCCATCGGCCATAACTCCTTTAAATCGATTGGAGTTTGCGTACCATTTGCATATTTTGATGGCCGATTGCCTAAGAAGACATCTCAGAGTATCGTCCTTTGAAGTCGATGACATGTTTGACTTTCTGCTGGAGTTTGTAAGTATGAAAAGGTGGCACTCGTGCAGGCATCCAGATATATGTATTGTGCCTTCGCAGGTTACATATAAATTCCTGCAGGAAGAGACAATACGCTGCAACAGATTTGGCCAAAAGCTACTCCTAGACGACATAACCAAACAGAGTGCCATTGATTTTGTGGTTGATATAATCAACGGTACGGACAGCTTGGAATCGGTGGTGCTATGTCACCGGTATTCGATTGTTGAATCGGATTAGAAGTATTTAGTAAAATGTAAGAGAGAACGCAGGATCCAACCAACAGAGAAAAATATGAACCAGAATGACCAGATAGACTGAAAAGTTGCCTTTAATTTCCAAAACGGTATTGTCCGTGTTTTGTTTTAATTTTGAACACCAAAGATTTTGAAAACACCTATTTTTGTACACCTTTTGTCATGAAGGAAATGAGTAAATGTACATCAAAGAAGATAACTGTGCTTGTGTTTCACTTTTACCTAGCCAAATGACCAAGTTAATTTTTTTGTTTTGTGAGAAATAAAGAACATTCTTTGGAAACCAAAAAGAAAGGTCAGTTATGGGTTTTATGCGTACCGTAAACATGTGCTTGTAAAACCGAAGGTTTTTTCGAACATCCGGAATTGGTAATCTAACTAAGCTGTTTTTACGAGCTTTACTTAAGTTGGAGGAAATATATGTAAATAAGGGAACTTGTATCAGCAAGTCGTCAGAGACTCTTGTGTGGTGTTGTTTAGGGTATCTCAAGCTTAAACCTAGCAGTTCATTGCAGTTACAATTTGTAACAAGATAACAAGTTTCGGACCGGTTGTGGTCATGGTTTTTCGGTAAGCTTCAAAACTCAAGTCAAGAACGGAACCGTTGGCTTAAATCAGCACTAGTTCCCAAGCGGTTGGCATCTCTAAATCATTTTGATTTGATTTTTGGAAAGTGTTTAACTCCACTTCCATCCACTGATCCTTCAACGTGTCTCCCTGTGAGTCTGGGAGTTTTTGGACGTGTTCAACTCCAGTTCCATCCACTGAACCTTCAACGTGTCTCCCTGGGGGTGTTTCCTTAACACTTATTTGGTTTCTTTTGTTTATTTTTTAGTTTTTATTTTCGAATCAATTACAAAACTAAACACAAAAGCGTCCAGCGAACGATTCCAATGGAGTGTGTAACATCATCATCATCATCTTCACACTACAAAATAGTCGTATTTACTGGTGCAAACTGCACCAAAGCCTTGATACGTCGCAATAGTGAGGCATTAAATCCCTTACACTTGAGCGTATAACCCTCGCTGGCATTGATTAGCTGCGTGCAGAAGGTTTCATTAAAGGTGGAGATGAGCATTTGTTTCAGCTGCACAATCTCATCTTGTGAAGCATTTAGCACAGACATATTGGCTGGATCTGTGACGAAGAAGAAGAAGGGTAAATGAATCGCTCTGATTGAAGAATAGTTTAAGGGGGAAACCTACCCAAATTGCTTTCGTTAATGGCATTACGATTCTCCTGGGCATAGATGACGGCATTGCGCAAATAAAAGTCCAAATGGATCCATAAAAGATATAAATTTTGTTCGGCTATAAAGACGGCCTGCATCAGTTCGCTGCGCTTCTCGCTGTGACGCTGACTCAAGTCCAAATAGCTTTGCTTGCCTGGAAAAAGATGAGATTGAGAGGGTGGGCAAAGGTGAGCAAAGGTTTTTTTTTTTAAATCTGAAGAAGAATATATGGGACTAGCTGAAAATAGGTGAGGTTTGGTGAATCTTTTAATAAGGTCGTTGAAGTACGAGCCCCAGGCAATAAAGCAGCCCACCTCCCGCCCAAACGACCAAGAGGCACATATATATTAAGGTTAACTACGTGCTAAGTAAGTTAAAACATAGGTTTTTAAAGCAGGAAGAGAGTGTTGCGAGTTGATTAAGTGGCAGAGTTTATTGTAATCAGCAAAGAGGACAATAAACGTATCATGCAAGGCATAGTTTAGTGGTACAACGTTTCAGTGATAAGGGGACAAGGCAACTAACGATTTCACCATTAATTGATCTAAAGTAAGATCAGACGGAAGATCAACTAAAACTAGTCTACTAGAGTAAGATGGTAAACGGACCGCAGGATTCCAGTTCAAACCACGAAGAGCAAACAATCAGAATTGCTTTTGCACAAATTCAACTCTATCTTCATGGGTCGAATACTGCGGAGACCACACATATGATCCAAGAATGGGACAGACAAGAGAAGTGTTAAGTATCTTGGTAGTGTAGGGATCGCAAAGTTCCTTCAACCACCGCTAAATAAACCCAAGAACACTCCTGACCTTACTACCATTAGCAGTTACATGAGAGTTACTCAAGAAGTTAACCAAGGCGCTGTACAGCTAAAAGTCCGATTAGGCCGTCATAGAAAACCTCGTTTTAAGTGGAAAACCAACAGACAGCAGACAGTTTTTTGGGTTTATGGAAATTAAAGAAAGAAGAGTCTCTGTATAAAGCAAACAGATTCTTCCTTTGAAAGAAGAGCAACGTAAATTTATGAGAAATATGGAAACAAAAGGAGAGAAGAACTTAAATTAACACAACGTCAAAACTTACCATTCGGTCCAAACGTTATATTTGGCAACGAAGCCCGCTGCTGCAATAGATTATCGGCAAGGGACTTTTGCGACAGGTAATAGCCAATGGAACCCTTCAGTTGATTCAGAATGGTTTGCATAACGGCCGACAGTTTCTTGCTGTCCGTTTTTCCCGTTCTAGAAAATCCAAATTCTCCATTAAAAACATATAGAACTACAAAACGAAATCAACTTACAGCGGCGTCACATCATTAATCATGGTGGTCAGCAAATACTTGGAGGTCATGCTATCTTTGACATGACTGGTCACCGCATTGCGGCAGTAGAGTGATAAATTGGCCGATATATCCAGGAAATACTTGATATGCAAGTTCCGTTGATTGTCGGTCAGATCCTGCTGGATATGCTCCTGCTGCACAATCAGTCGTATGGTTTGCTCACTCACCGTGAACCGTCCAAAGACCACAATCATCAACTGCTGCAGACGACCCAAACGATTGCGCAACTCCAAATCATGCTCCACATCCAGGCTATCCTCCAGGGTGGTCACATCGTGCGTGGTGGTCCGTGCAAACAGATTGGTTATGGCCGCCAGCTGTTGCAAATGACCCAAATCCATAAACGGTGTGGCCGTGCGCAACATGGCCTCAATCATGTCAATGTGGGCAAACAGAAAGTTCAGCACCTGCAGGGCAGCCGAATTGTTGCGCGATCCCAACGAGTTAACAATCGCATCGCAGAGTGCCAAGGCCGGCAACAGGATGGCACGGAAACGTTCATCGATGCCGGGCAGAAAGGCTTGTGGCTCATTGCGCTTCAGTTCGCTGGCCTTTAGATCCGGTTGCAGGTCATATACACGCATATTCGAGAGCACGCCCAGTGCACGTTCGCCCAGCAATAAACTGGCGCCAATGTTTGTGTGCGCCAGCCGGGTGAGGAATGCCATACGCGACTCGTACACATACAGAGCGCGCAAATGTTCGGGCACCGGCTGCAGGATGCTGCACAGAGCCTCATTCGACTTACTCAAACTGTCCAGCATGTGCTTCAAATAGCCGCGTGTGGTTATGAAGTCACTCAGTGTGCTCACCGCATGCAGTTCCGAGATCATGTCCAGACAGGCCAAGGCCAACATGCGGCACACATCGTGACCCGTTACCGCATCATGACAGATTGTATCTATGAGTTTTTCACCAAATGCACCAATCACCTCGGCAGCCATTTCCTTCTGATAAACCACATCCTCGCCACGCAATTGCATGGAGTACATCTTGGCGTTATCCAGGCGGGAGACGAAACTGCAGAGACAACCAAATGGATATTAAACATGATACAGCAATAACTATCGATCGAGTCGATTTGGAAACCAAAATCTAATACAAAAATCTAAAAATTATGGCAAAGTTGAAAACGGAAGCACGATTCTAGGCTTTAGAAGGAACCAAACCTCTTTCCAAGTTGCGTTGGACTGGTGAGTTCGGTGTAGGCGTTTAAGGTAGCCAAAAGCACCCAAACAAAGCCAATTCTTGGTACTAAAACCCATTGGAAGTACCCGATTTAAGCTTAAAAATTCAATTAAACTTACGATTCCTGGAAGCAGTTCAGTTGTTCATCATTCCGTTGACGTTTCACTATGCGCAGTGCATTCAGTACGGCGCTATACAAATTGATACGTAGTTTCTGTGACTTCACCTCACTCAGCATGATCCATTCGACCAGACGTTTGAGTATGAACCGCAAATTGCTGCCATTGATGCCGATCTTTTGGTTAATCTTGCTTTGGGTATCATCTGCACCAACAACTGACGATGAGCAAATGACATTACCCTGCTCATCCAGAGCCGTTTGATCTTCCAGCTGATAGCAACAGAAGCGTAGATTCGCCAGCAGTAACAACACCGTCTCGGTCACTTGTATCGAAATCTCTATTAGCGGCTGCATGGGTTGGACTTTCATCAATATCTTCTCAATGATATCGATAATGTGCTGACGGCGCAATCCAATGGGCAGTACGGCCTCTGGCATGCTGCTGAATAGCACCTGCACCAGCTGACACCAGGCATTCATGAAATTGAGCGTGGCAAAGCGTTGGGTACGCATGCGATTCATTTGCACCGCATGCTGCAGCAAGGCGGTAATCTCTGCAGTGATGGCCTTCCTCTGTCCACTCGCTATGGTGCTCTGTACCATGCGCAGCTCATCGTGCAATATGTCATGCAATTTGCGCACATTTATCAAACTGGCTGCAGCACTATTTGTGGCGGCCGCCTCGCAGTCCTTCAACAACTGCGTGGTCAGCTGGGCATCAAAGAACTCCAAACGTGGCTGTGCCAAGGCATGTGAGTCCAAGACCAGGCAATCCAACAGACGATTGGCATGCAAACCCAACGAACTCTCCTGCAGTTGAGCCGGCTTCAGTGAACCCACACCGGGCAGCATGTCCACACCATATAAATTGCTAACCGGCGGGGTAAGCAGACTCGAGGTTATATCCAATGGTAGGTTGCTATGACGCTGATCCGAATTGCCACCCAGCAGAATATCGCAAAGTAGATGGTAACGTGTGGTCTGACCATGCGTGGCAGCCAGTTTGATCTCAATGGCCACACAATTGAGCAAATGACTCATGGCATGTAGGACATGATCCTCGCGATGTTGTCGGAAGGGCAAAGAGCTGAGGTGACGCAACAGAAAGTCATTGCAGGTCAAACGGAGATAGCGTAGAATGGTCTCCGAAGTGCGACGATTGGCGCACAGCCCATAAAATAGATGATAAATACGCTCCACAATGTGTGCCGAATGCTCGCAATAGTCCTCGCTGTGACGCTGTTGCTGTGGGGCGGGAGGGAGACAAAAGAAAGAAGGAGAGATAGAAGATGTGAGTTTTGGTTGCTTCAATGAATTAGAGGGAGAAGGTGGCATCGTTAACCTACGAGATCTAGCCTTTCTTCGCCAAGGTAAGGGTTTAATGAATGAATCGCTCTTTAAGACAACATTCAGGCTTTCGACTATGCACAAAAACGTTCGGATCACACAAGGACCTGGTGCTGTTTTATGACACAGGTATCCTTTGGATCGCCCAGTACAATGAAGTAGAATGCGCTTCTCATATTCAACAAAAACGGTAGAAATTTAGAAGACTTGAGCTTGCCTTGGGAGTAGGGTTGAGCGAGCACTCTTTGTAAGCTCAGCTGTTTTCGTGTCTCATGTTACTGTCAAACATGTTCAGTTTGGCCTAGAATTTAACTATGAATCGACTTACAAACGAACAACGCTTGGCAGATTATTGCAGTTTTATTTATCAAACTTTTACTACACTTTTTTAGCGGAAAATTGTGTTCAGATCAAAAAAAAATTGACGTATATGGTGTTTGCTGTGGATTATGGGATCATTGGACCGTACCTTTTCAAAAGATGACGAAGGCAGAAACGTTTCTATGCGTGGAGAGTGCTGCCGGGCAATGATTACATACTTTTTGCTGCCCAAAATGAAAGAGCTGGACTTGGCTGACATGTGGTTTCAACAAGACGGTGCCACTTGCCAAACAGCGAACAGTTCGGTAAACAGTTCATTTTACGTTTGGGGCCGGTCGATAAGTACTACGATGGACTATTTTTGAGGAGCTATTATAAGGCTCATGTCTACAGCGACAAGCTGGATGATATGTTGAAAAAAGTATGCCAAAAGTGGAGCAGCAGCGCTCAACATTTACATGAAATCAACTTTAAGCATTAAAATATATATAGATTGTTCTATCGACTCTAAGAATCGATACATTTTGCTGAATTTTATGTATTTTTATACTCTGTACCGTAGGTACATAGAGTACTACATATAAGTTTGTGCAAAAAGTATGTAACAGCCAGAAGGAAGCATCTCCGACCCACATACATATTCTTGATCAGCATCATCTGTCTGACCGTATGAGCACACAGAACTCAGAGATGGTAAGATATAAAGATTTGACATGTATGGGACATATGCTTATTACAGAGTTAACCCAACTCAACCTAGCCTTACGAATAACTTATATTCTGGCTCCAGACATCGATAGCTCCACTACCTAAAAGGATGCTTCAAAAGTACCGCCTCAAAAACGTAAGCATGGCTTGGTGAGTGTTCCTTAGCAAATATGCGACTGTAATGTGTTTCATGTTTCAATCTACTCACCTCCAAATGCTTTTCCAGTAACAAGACCAACGAATTCGCACAGGAACAATGCATCTCAATGCCCAAATGTTGCTTCTCATTGGCCATAAAATCACGCAAAACGTCCACACCCAACAGGAAGTACACAAAATTGGGCAACGGTTGACTGAGATTCATCTCAAATAGCTGGACAATGGCCTCCTTAATTTGCAACTCAATACGTGGCGGTTTTCGTTGCTCCAGATTCTCCAATTCGAGACGCAATCCCAGACTCGCCGCATCATCGGCAGCATCCTCAGACTCGGCACTCACCACCAAATCATCCAGGGCCAATTGTTCCAATAGTTCTTCATGTTGTAAAGCCAAGCGTAAGTCCATTTCCAAACACTCCACAAAACCCTGACGTATCTCCAACTTCTCATTGGTCCCCTGGCCATACATATTGAGGATTTGGGCAGCCACATTGGGCAACACGGATACCGCACTCAGAATTTTAATGGCCGCCAGTGTGTGCCTGGGTAGCCAGCTGTTGTAGGTCACAAACTTGATAATATTCAGCACATAGTCTGGCTTACGACTGCGCGGATTTAGGTCCAACAGCATACGATTGAGTCCAGACAGCAGTATGGGACAGTTGGCAGCCGAGTGTGCCTCAAAGAAGGCATTCTGCTTGGCCACCGCCACCTCGAGCAGCAGCAGGGCATACAGAGCACATTCCTCCATGAGCTCCTTGCCACGGAATTTGTTATACTCGTCCAGACGCTCGCGTGCATCCTCGATAATTCTCAACAGCAGACGCAGCATATCCGACTTGACCTGCAGTTGCAGCATAATATGATAGCCCGGATAGGGATGCTCCTCGCGCAAGTCCAGAAAGTCCGAGGCTTTGGGACGATAGGTGGCCAACAGGAAGTACAAAAGTTTCAAACATTTGGCACCCACCTCCCATTTCTCGGCCGAATCTTTGTAGGCGCGATTGTAGAATTTCAATAGAATGGACTCCAATACAAAATTCAAGTAGGAATCATAGCCGGGTCTGCGTGGACCAGCACCCAGACTACGCGGCATATGTGTGGTCATCAGGGTGTGTAAAAGCTGCAAAATGCCTCGGCTCAGCTTGTAGGTTTCCAAGCGACTCTCGTTCTGTTCAATCTCCTCGGCCAGACTGCACTGGCTGAAGGTACTGGCCACCGGAATGGTGGGTATTATCTGTGATTCCTCCAAATGAAACCAAACAGCACGTGCCGTTTCCTTGGACTTGGACAGAGCGGCCAGTGTGAAAAGTATTTCACCTTTCAGTGCCAACGGCGTGGAACAGGCCACCAGACCCAACAGAACCTGTGGTGGCTGCCAATTGGCATGCTCACAGATCATAATCCTCGAAATATCATCATGTTCGGCCACTGCACGCATAATACCCATGACGGCCATCATATGTTCCGTCTCGCGTTGGGTCATATTCCGAGGCATCGAACGACTACGATAGATGGTATCACCGCTGGCTCCCACGCTGGTGTTAAAGTCGTTCCGCATGTTGCTAAGAAAATGATTGTCAATATGGAGAATGCCGGGATACTCACTAACTACTCACTTGTAATAGTTGGCCAGGGCCATAAAGAAATGATCCCAACTGACGGCATAGGTGGAGGTCATGTTCTGTGATTGCTTTAGCAGATTGAAGGCACAACGTGCCGAGAATTCAGTTCTGGTCAAGCCGCTGATCATCTTTAGATAGGACTTAAACAAGGTCTGTGGCAACAGTTCGCTGGCCAAACTGATGAACTTGAACAGCGAGACGCCACGTGAAGTGTTCTTCAAATAGTTGGCATTGGCAGTGGCGGCTCCACTGACAGAACTACCGCCCGTAGCCATGTCGGCTGGACCCCAATATTCATTACACAGATTAACGATGGAACGGCGATTGCCATACAGCTTGGCCACGCACAGCATTAGAAGCTCGAAATTGGTGTCCAGATTCGGTGGCGGTTCCAGTCCCTCGTTAAGGAAACTCATTACAGTGCGGGCCGTTTCATCGGCACGACCGCGCAGCTCTGAAACTTTGGCATGCATAAAGTCTATGAAGTCGGTGATCAGCAGATGGACACGACGATAGATGAACTCGGAGCTGTGGAATGGTTAACGATAATTAAGGATTTTCCATTGTAACTGCCTTCTACTCACGTATAAACCAAATCCTTTTCGAGCAGCTGACGATAGAAAAAGCCAAACACATTGGCCGCCAGTGCCTCATCAATCAACTGCTCATCCCGATTGATGATGGCCCCGGCGGCGACCTGTAGATTGTTTGGTGCATGTCTCAGACTGGCCATGGTTAGGCCAAAGCTATACTTGATGATGGCATCCAAGCGTGGCGTTTGCCAGGACATTTGTGCATACAGCGCCTCGTGGAAGCTTTTGGCAAAGTCCGCATCACAGAGGATGGGCAGACGTGGGGTGTGCGGATTATTTACTTCGGTAACGAGCAACACCGAAGTGTCATAGGAATATATCAACGCCATGAGCATTATAAGCGTGACATCATCTATATAGCCAGAGGCGTCCACCGATTTGCAATTGGCCAGTTGCTGCATCAGGCGTATGGCAATGGCCTTGGGCAGGCCACGCTGGGCAGACCAATGGAACAGAGCCATGGCCAAGGCCTTGCGTATATCCTCGTAGAGATCCAAAACCTGATTCTGATGCTTCTTCGAGCCAAAGGCACGATTCTTGGTCAGCAGTATGCTCTGCAAAAAAGGCATCAAAGTCAAACAGAAGTCCCTTGAAACCCTTAAAGCAAGGCCTTACCTCCTTGTCCAAGTCCATTTCGTTAAGCAATTCCAATAGACGTCCTAATATATTGGAATCCTCCACCAGATTTTGGGCATAATTTGTTATAAGGCAGGTTATCTGCAATTGTGTGGAAACAGTGCTTAGTACTGACTCCCTTCTGTGTTACCTTTCGCCACCACCTACCTCTCTGGGCAGTTCTGTACTCCAGGCCACACCGCTGACCGTCTGAAACATATCGCGCAGTGCACAACTGATGGCCTTACGCCCATCATAGTAGAGCAGGACAGCCACCAGACCACGCGGCAGTCCCGGATGATGCATTTGCTGACGCTGGGCTGTGCACAACAATTCCACCGCAAAGATCTCATCCAAATCGAACATATCCGACAAAATGATGGCCTCGTCGATCAGCTCCTGGGAGATTTGTATTTTACGCGTTTGTCCCGTCAGGATGATGCCCTCGCTTAACGAGTTCCTCAACTGCGAGCGACTCTTTTCGTTCTTGGGCTATGCAAAACAGGCGACAGCAGGGTGAGCTAAGGTTATGTGTCTGCTAGAGCTTAGAGACTTACCGGGTTTCGGAGCAAATTGGTAAAGTTCTGTTTGTACTTCTTGAGGCACAGTTCCAAATCTGAGTTGACGCCATCTGGACTTGACAGGGCCAACTGAAAGATGCTATACAGATGCTTGTACGGCGTCCACATGTCCTCGGCCACACCTGTGGCAGGGGAAGAGGCCAATCAGTGAAATCGAATAATTAGCTTGGTATTAACCTTGCCGACAGGTGGGTTAAGTAGTTGAACACTTACCTTCCATTTTTTGATTCTTTTTGTTGCAATTCACCGATAAAGACAATAAACAACAACCAAAATGTAACAAAACGCGGCAACTTTGCGCCGGCTGCTTCGCAAGTGTGACCAAACTGTGTGTGGTTTGAAATACCGAAATGTATGCTAGGGGGACTCGTTTAATTTAACTCAGGAATGGGTAACGGCAATTTTAAGGTGAGGATATGCCATATTGGTACAAAGCAAATTTCAGGAAGTTTTTTAAAGAGATTAAGTCGCTGGTTCCTCTTACACCTGTTGCATTTTGGATATTTTCGTTCGGTTCGGGGCTAAACAATAAAAGTAGTTTTGAAATCGGTCAGCATTTACTATATGAAACCATCTCAAAACAGTGATCTCGAAAATATGTTGTTGTAGTTTGGGTTTTTCGTCCAACGTTACCCCGTTCCGAACTGGTACTAAGGACTGCCGGAGGCTATCTGGCTACGCGTTAAAGCAAGCGGTCACACTGGAGGCCTAGAGAAAACAACACGCCAGAGAAGCAAAATGCAAAATCCTCTTCTTAATTTTGAGCAACATTTTTGTACAGGTCTTGACATCTAATAAAATTAGTAATTTAATCTCTTCTTGCCTTAAATTTAGAAAATTGTCTTTTATTTATTTCCATTCAATCATTGCCAAAGCCAACTCAGTGAGCGAAAGAGACAGAGCGAGCGGCAGTATAACGGCAAACAGCTGACTGAAGCAGGCAGCAAACAAAGTCGACGCAGCAATTTGATTCTCTAGTATATTGTTTTCTCTACGCCAGAGTGGTGGCCGCACATTTTTTTTTCGTGCGTGGATAAGCAGAAAAAGGAAAGCCGAAGCGTGCAATTTAACGAACGAAGCAATGAACTAGGCAAAAAAGAAAATTGAATAAATAATTCAAATTGTGCTAAAGTGTTGACACTTCTCTAACAGCCAGGACAATAACAAGGGCCAAGGCGAAAGTAAAAAAAAAGGAAAAAGGGAGAGGCGGGTAAATCGAAAGCCAAAGACAGGGTGGTTAGGCAAAAAAAAAAAAGCAGGTGTTTACATCTGAGAGTTGTGTGCTGCGTGAGTCCGTGTGTGTGCGTGCGCCTGAATGAATATCAATTAATAATTACAAATTATTAATTAAATCTAGTTCAACGATTTTAAACCTAAAACTCAACTAAAAACACAAAAAAATGGCCCCTGCTCTGAGTAAACTGGCCAACAATCAGAGCGCCATCGTTGGTGTTGCTGGCATGACGGCGGCTCTCTGGATAATTGCCTATGGCAAATTGTCCAACAAAAAGAGGTAAGTTGTGACCCATATGCCCTGGCCCCCTACCACTAGTTGTTTAAGGTCTTGATCTTGGAAGTCTTCAAAATTTTGTTTGACATTGAATTTTGATTTATTTCTGCGCTGGCACTTCCACAATCACACACACGCACGCAGTTTGCAGTTTCCCTGTGTGTGTGCGTGAGGATCGTACGATATATTGTACTGGGTTAGCTTGAAGCGAGGGGACTCGCCGTAGTTGTGTCTTGAAACTGGTTTTAATGGCATATACGATGAGCCACTTTGGTTTCGCTCCGTTTCCCCATTCCCCTCACTCAAGGACAGCCAGCTGATAGCGGGAACTGCAACCCATACACACAGCTGATCATTATCATCATCATAATTATTACGAACAACAGATTCCAGTTTTTGTTTTTCCATGGATTTCCGATTCCCCCCCATTTCAACGTTGGCTAAAGAAAAGAGAAAATTACAATCATTTGGGCACAATTATTTTCCTACGTTGTGGCTGAAGTAGTAGCCAAAGGGCAGAGATAGTTGCTTTGCCAACGGTTAGTCACCCAAAGGCGGGCGGGTATGTTCATAAGTCAATGCAACTGCAATACCACTTAAATCAACACCAGCTTAATTCTAAAATTCTAAGTTTGTTTTATCAATTACACTTGCATTTACGATTCGATCCAACTTTGGAGCTCTTGATTAAATACCGTTGAGCGCTGTTTGATAGTTAGTAGCAAAAGTAATGGTCCCCTGGTGGATTATCTTAGATTTATGCTATCTACTCAAGAATTGATGATTTATTATCATATTAACAGATACCATTTCTTTTGCCAACAATTTTGGTGAGGGGGGTTTCCCCTTTTTTTTGACGAATTTTCATTTGTCTTCAGTTAAATCCGAACAATTCTGCTGCATTCTTGAGAAGTACAGCAATTCATGTCGTTGCACAGTGGTATTGCAGTAATTCGTTCCACATGAAAAACAATTTGTATGGAATTGAAATAATTTAGCGTGAACAGAAAAATGCACGATTACATTATACAAAATTGAAACTTAATTTTTAGTGAATCTATAGCAATTTCAATTATGTCTACGAATTTGGCATGAAAAGCTCAATTTCGATAAAAACTAGCATACGATACTTTCGCGGAAATGTGTCGATATATTCAGCTATATCCCTACCAAAGGAAAACTATTTCTTACTAAAATAGCATCCAATAATTTGCATCAAGCGAATATTTCATTGGATCGCTAAGCAGCAGCTATGCTTTTTATACCCTTGCAAAGGGTATTATAATTTTGCCCAGAAGTTTGCAACGCATAGAAATATTCATTTCCGACCCCATAAACTATATATATTCTTGATCAGGGTGACGAGCTGAGTCGATTGAGCTTTGTCCGTCCGTCTGTCAGTCTGTCTGTCTGTCTGTTTCTACGCGAACTAGTCTCTCAGTTTTAAAGCTATCGAGCTGAAATTTTGCACAGAGTCTTCTTTATGTCGGAACCGACCGGATCGGAGGACTATATCTCATAGCTCCCATAGGAACAATCGGTCGGAAAACTAGTTTTAGTATGAAAAACTTTTTTCTTTTCAATGGAAACGTCTCCAAACTTTGTAATCGTGGGTTTTATATGGTTTTTTATAATCCTACAAATTTTTATTAAAATCGGACAACTATATGGTATAGCTGCCATACAAAAGATACTACTGTGAGCAAAAAGTAAGGTGTAAGGGTCAATTTAAACTTCGCGGGCCTAACAATTCGGGCAGGTTTTTTTTTTCTTGAGTTGGCAGGACTGTTGATGACATCTGTGCCAAATTTCATGTGAATGTCATTATCCGTAATATATTTACGCTTGTGTTTTCCAAACGACCAAGAGTGCATTTTTCGATTTTTACAATGTCTGAGCAGAGAAGTGCCATCAAATTTTGTTTGCGGAATGAAATTTCGGCTGCGGAAACGTTGAGGATGTTGCGGAAGGCCTTTGGTGATTCTACCATGTCACATGAAAATGTTTATAAGTGGTACAAAGACTTCAAAGAGGGTCGAGAACGTGTGGATGACTCGGAGCGCTCCGGACGACCATCGACGTCAACAGATGACCAACACGTCAATGAAGTGGAGGAATTAGTGCGCAAAAATCGTCGGTTGACTGTTAGAGACCTTACTGATATGATCGGAATATCAGAAGGATCTGTGAAAACCATTTTGAAAGACCATTTGGGCCTACGAAAAGTCAAATCTCGTTTGGTACCGAAAGTTCTCAATTTCTTGCAAAAAAGTCATCAAAAATTCGACGCATATCGTTCCGCAACCACCGTATTCGCCTGATTTGGCTCCGTGTGACTTCTGGCTATTCCCAAAACTCAAGAGACCAATTCGGGGAACGCGTTTCGAGTCGATTGAGGAGATAAAAGCAAAATCGAAGAAAGCGCTGATGGCTATACCGGAAAGGGACTATTTGGCATGTTACGAGGATTGGAAAAAACGTTGGCATAAGTGTATTTTATCGGGAGGGGATTACTTTGAAGGGGATGAAATTGATTTAGAAGAATAAATAAAGATTTGTCATTCTACAAACAAATTCACCTTACTTTACCACACCTTACCACAGTAGTAGGTCTGAAAAACAGTCTTAGCTAGAAAAACTTTTTTGTTTTTAATGGTGGCATCCTGCAATTTTGTATTTGCTTGTTTTACATACTTTCACCCAATTCTACAATTGTCCAATTGTCCAAATCGGATGACTATATCATATAGCTCCCATACGAACGATCGGTCGGAAAATGGGAAAAAGAGTATTTTTTGAAAATATTTAAGCCAGAACTTGCAAGGGTATAAAAACTTCGGCAAAGACGAAGTTAGCTTAGCTTTCTCGTTTATAATACTGCCAAGTTTGATGAAAATCGGACAACTATATGGTATTGCTGCCTTACAAAAGATAGGTCTGAAAAGGGTTTTTACTTAAGAACATTTGTGCGACTGTGATGAAACTTTGGGGAATGGGTGAACGCTTGCCCGCGAAGGTTTCCCCTAAGGAAAGTACTATTGATAGTTTGTCAGCTCTACTTGAGACACAGTAAGCCAGTATCGGTCTATGAAATAAAAAACAGTTCAACCTAGATTATCCGTGATACAAACACTCCTGAATTTGATTATATATACCAAGAACATGTTAATCTGCGTCTTTTAAACATATGTACATATTATGTAGATATCTTATTCTCTTTATTTATTTATTTTAAAAATTCCCTTGAGATAGTCAAGGCGGCACATGTGTAGTTTGTCTGGCTCTGCAACACCTGGACAACAGAGTTTTTTAAGAACTTTATAAGCCTTAATTGCCTGAGCCAATTTGAGTGTTTCCAGGCAAATTGGTTGCTCGAGAGGACCAGCGGTTAAGTCATTTGGCTTTCTCAGCAACAGTTTCCCCGAAATCCATAAATTTGTGTCGCTGCAGCAGTATGACCAGACGCTGTCAACGCAATAAAGACAATTTTCTGGCTCCAGCTCTTTGTCTATCGATAAAAATGTCGATAACTTCATCGAAACTGAACTAGCGGTTAATGTTGGCCGGAGCTAAGCTGCGTTTAAGTTTGCTCCTCTGAGAAACTCAAATTCAGCTAACCTGCCGGTAAATTTGACTAACCGGACATTGAGAAATCGATCCTTAATAGCATTATAAACCACAGAAAGGTCGCCAACATTTTTGAAGGGTTTTCTGAGCTCGTTTAAGATTATAATAACTTACACAGAAACACTATGATTCGCTTCTGGGACTCCTTGTATAAGTTTTTCTTCTTCGACAGAGAGTGCGCTAAGGTAGGTGCCAGCTTCCTTGATGTCTATAATTATAATTAAGTCAAACCGATAAGTTTAAGTCTAGTTTAGGGGAAAATATGCACCCTCCTACTAATAAGTCCAGCCTGAAGCATACCTATTGATAGTTAATAGGCAGTTTCGTTACATTATTTTTTTTAGTTCTAGCGGCTTAGTCACATACAAACTAATAATAGTGATTAAAACACAGCCACGAGCTGCCATCAAAGCAATAATCAAACAACAATTCAAGCTTTATCATTGTGTTCGTGAGCCAAGTTTTCCCTGATGATGGATTCTCTTTGTTTGTCTACGCTCTCTCAGTGTGGGGATGCAACTGTTCGTTAAGTGACAAATGTTTGCTGCTCCTCTTAATAATAGAAAAGTTATCAAGAATTTAATTTGAGTATAGACATGCAGCATTTACTATTTGAATGCATACAATTGCCCGGTTGATGTGAATGGAAACACGATTTCATGTCATGTAAAAGATTTTCAAATAAAATTAAAATCAATTAAGCTTAACTCATAGGAAAGTAATCTGCACGGTCGCCAAATATCAGGAAATGTATGCAGTATGCCAAAGGAAGTTTCTCGGACATTATAAAGTATTCATATTAGCATCAACTGCCGAGTCGATGTAGCCATGATCGTTTGTGTGTCCGTCAGAGATGATAAGAGATAGGTTTCGTATACTTGCAGGCATATAAGGTTCATTGTTCGGCTCGTAACTTTTGGACATATTTAGTAATTTATTGATCTGCCAAAGGATTGGTAAAGATCGGAAGAACCATACTCAAGTTATGAGCTAAAGAATGTTAGCTACCGTAGCCAAAGTGGTTAAAAACGTTTCAAAACTGGCTGGTTTAACTAGTTCAGAGCCGGTTAACAAGTGGAACCGGTTCAAAAATGATTAAGATTGTTAATAGAGTTGGATATTTTACTGGTTCAGAACCGGCAAAAGTGGTTCACAGCCATATCTCAGAAGGTTTTGATACCCTTGCAGAAGGTATTATAAAGCTGTCCGGATGTTTGTATCGCATAGAAAGCAGCATCTCCGACCACATTAAGTATATATATCGCTTTCAAACTTTGTATTTCTTGTTTGCTATGATTTCCCATGATTCCACTGAGTTTGGTTGAAATTGGACATCTAAGTAGTATAGCTTTCATAGAAAAGCAGAGTCAGAAAAGTAGTCTTAGTGAGAAAACCTTTTTTGTTTTCAATGGAAACATCTCCAAACTTTGTATATCCTAGTTTGCTATGCTTTCCCATGATTTTACTAAGTTTGGTCAAAATCCGACATCTATATAGTATAGCTGTCTTACAAAAGTAGAGTCAAATGAATCTTTTTTGTGGGAAATTTACCCTCATATCCCTCCACAAGTCAGCCAAATCCCGACCGTTCTAAAAACTGTAGCCAGAAATGAAATCGGTGCAACCGAAAATCTATAAAACGATACCCCATTTGATCTTATTCAGATTTGACCCCCTTGCTCCCCTCCATATGTCGGTACCATTCCCCAATAGATCGTGCTGATATCAGTTAGACCTACAATAGAAGACCGAAGTTGACTTTCTGCTATTTTGTTAAAATTTATGTGATTTCAAACTATCAACAGTCCTTAAAAAAATCAGTGTGACCTTGCACATTTCAGTATATATTATAACTGTAAGTTGAGTTTCTCAAACTTTAAATAAATGGAAAATGTAGGGCAGGAATTTTAAGGAATTTTTCTCAGACCTTATGTCAGCTATCCTATATAGTTGTCCGATTTCGACCAAACTTAGAGGAATCATGAAAAAGCATTAAAAACTGATATCAATGTTGGAAGACGTTTCCGTTGAAAAAAAAAATATTTTTCGCACTAAAACTAGGTATTCGACCGAACGTTCTAATGGCAGCTATATGCTATAGTCCTCTTTTATTTGTACTACTAGACTTTGTGCATAGATACGTGAAGATAGCTTGCAAACAGGCAAAGGATATAGCGTAGAAAAAGACAGACAGACAGAATACATATCCTCTATGTGGTCGGAGCTGCTATCTTCTGTTTAGTTTACCCTCTGCAATGCCCATCATAAAAAGGTAATAGAACCTTTTCTAAGCTGACCACTCCCCAAATTGACGCTGACACATCGCCCAACTAATATTTCAAAGAAATATTACACATTTTTCAGTGGTTTAGCGATAGGTTGGCAACGATAAGATGAGCACATAGTCACCATAGTTGAATACTTCGACTACTCCACTTGAATTAATTACGTTTGTAATTACTTAAAACGAAAGAAGTACAATAAACAACAAGCACGCGTGTACACTTTTATTACGAGTGCAAAGAAAAGAAATTAATCATTTCGATGCAATCAATAAATTGGCAATGTCCACGTTTGCTTTAGGGCACTCCCAATCTTATCTCGTTCATTCTGTTTGCATAACCTTCCCAGCTACATTTTGGATTAGTGAGTGAGAATGTGATAAATGTTACGATATGCGGTTCGTATGTGCCATGGTTTTTGGCCCGTTGGGACTAATTAGACTTGAGCTATTTTACTTAGTCGACATCCGGACAGAAATGCGACTTGTTATTTGGCCTTTTAATTTTTTGTTACGCTTCAGGCTGTTGCACTTTGGAAAGCTTCGAAAAGCGAAATGTGTATGATTTTAATGGGTTAGCGGACGACTAATTTATGCGCAACGATATTGCATATTTGTGCATACAACACACTGATCGATAGATGGAGGTATATATGGGCTTTCGAATTGGTTCGGTGTGAAGTTCGATTTGTATAGAACCACAGGGATTTGAAAAGCTCAAGAGAACCTGTTCGTTAACGCCGCTCAAGCCGATGGCGTGCCAATATTAGGCTTCCAATGCATTCCTCGGCTCAAGGCAAGCAGATCGATGTACATTTGCTAACAACTTAAAGTGCCACCGAAACATTTGGGTGGTTCACTTTTTTGTGTATGGAGGTAATTGTGGAAAAGTGCAAAATCTCGAAGATGTTTTGAAAATAAAAACAAAACCTTGGTCCCCTTGTCTACCAAGTGTTTGTCTTTTTTGTAATAAACGGCATACAACAGAAAAAGCTTACACAATGAAGTGAGCACCCTTCATTTTTGTCATGACTGTCCAAGCTGGCTTGTTTCACTCAAAGACATCAAAAATGGTCTTAACTATTTGATTATTAAATTACCCAAGTCCAACTGTTAGGGTGTATGAACTTCGGTGCGCCTAGGCAAAATGTCGTCGTGCCTGCATATTGCCTTTTGTCTAGTCTGATGGGGCAACCGGCATTTATGCATTTATTTACATATGTAAATTTGCTGCTTGTGTCCAATAGTCCAACAACATTAACAGCCGGCAAATGAAGCCCACTCGCTTGACGACGTGGGTTGGCTGATGAGCCACGGGCCCAAAAGTATTCAACGAAACTTTTTCGGACTGGATATACAAATCAAAGAACGGAGACAAAGGTCGCACATAATCGGCAATAACCAGTTTTTAAAGGGAATAAGCATTATTTGTGGACCCACCAAGTTTGATAAAGCTCACATGAACCCAAGACAAGTTATTAGCAAAAGAAAGTGGTGCCTTACAATGGAACTGCACTGGTCTTAGGTTTCCCCCCTTTGTTATACTCTGTACCGTAGGTACATAAAGTATTATAAGTTTGTGCAAAAGTATGTAACATCCAGAAGGAAGCATCTCCGACCCCATAAAGTATATATATTCTTGATCAGCATCAACAGCCGAGTCGATATAGCCATGTCCGTCTGTCCGTATGAACGCACAGATCTCAGAGATGGTAAGAGATAAAGGTTTGACGTGTATGGGAGGACATATGCTTCTTATGTCTGCAGGCAGATCAAGTTTATTTTCAATTTTGGCCACGCCCCCTCCCGCCCCCGAAATTTAGAAAAAACGTCATATCTCCCACAGTTTTGAAGATAGATGGCTTGTTCCTTCTGGACATATTTAGTTATTAGAATAACTTATCGATCCGCCAAAGGAATGAAGAAGATCGGATGAACGGTTTTCGAGTTATGATCAAAAGACAAAATTTTTTGGTACAGAGTATGTTATAGTCGGGTTTGACCGACTTTCTTTCTTGTTTTCTTTTTCAAACAGACAAAAACTATATTTAAATGAACCAGATAACGCATGAGATAAGCGCGAGACAAAAACATTACGCGTTACCATTGACTGGAATGGTTATAATTATACACTGATCCCATTAAAAATGAAGTTGTGCGAGAGTATGTAACAAGGGGAAGGATACATTTCCGACCCCATAAAGTATATATATTCTTGATCAGCATGAACAGCCTAGTCGATATACTCATGTCCGCCCATCTGTCTGTATGAACGCGTCGATCAGAGAGACTATAAGCGATAGAGCCACAAATTTTTGCTTGAAAGTAGGTGTATACCGTATGCAGATCGAGTTTGTTTTAGATTTGGAAAATAATCTCATTTATTGACCAATGAAAAACCGATAACTAACTACGATTTGGTTAAGTAATTGTAATTGAAACTTGGAATTGGGATTATTTTACAATTACTTAAATAATTGTACCCGTAAAGAAGGATTACTAAGTAATTGTGGTTGAAAAGTAGAATTGATTATGTAATACTAGGTGAACATAATCATTTTTTTACCAATCCAGATTGGAAAACATCAAAATTAATAATAAGAAAAAATATTCAATTAATTTTTTGATCCTTCCCATTCTTTACAAAGCTTCCAATAAACTATGTAAGTTGATTTTATATATAGTTGGTTGTTTATTCCAAATGTTGAGTTTTTGAGCGTTAGAACTAGTAAATTAGTTCAGCTTACAACTAGAAATACATGAATAATTCGACATTTCAAGCACAAATGCTTAATTCATGTAATTTTCAAATCAATTGCATTTTCTTATAATCACTAATAATAATAATTTTATATTTAAAGTTCTCTAGAACTATGCCTGTTAGAGCTGGCAAAAAATCGATTTTCATGATGGAATCGTTTTATAAATTTATCTACAATAAATTCTTGGGTCAAATCTTTCATCTGTCACATAAGCGATCGAATTACAGTGTAGGAGTCGTACAAAATATGATAAAGCGGCCTAAAATTAATAAGATTATATAAATTTATTTTCTTTTTTACTTTATTTAACTTAAATTATATTTGCATGCTATGTTTATACACATCAAATTGTTCGTGATTAATGCCCTTCAAAGTATGCAATCTTTATTTCCTTAACAACAAAGACATTGTGGGTCAGTTATGACCGCGCTATCGATAATCAAAACTGCATATTCACCCAGATAACAAAATGTTGAGTTAAGACACATTTAAAATAAATACTTGACTCAAATAACGTAGCATACTTTAACGGGTTTTAAGCTTGATATATAAAACGTAGTATACGTTTCAAAGTTGGCTTAACATAACTTCTGACTCCGGTGAGCTATCTGGGATGCATTAAAAATGCAGAGCGCAATTGGCCATTGCTTCGAAATCCTGTCCATGAAACAGAGAATTTAAATCAATTTGTTATCAAAATCTATTCAGTTTACATTAAGAACATACTGTCCAATATTAAAGGGGGCAAAACTTATCTGCCTTCCAAATAGTTCATTGTAAGAATTGCTTTAGGAACCTCATAAGTGATTCTGCGGTATTTCCACAGATCCTATAAATATTTCCAATTTTTTTTTACAAATATCATTTTTATACTCTGTACCGTAGGTACATAGAGTATTATAAGTTTGTGCAAAAGTATGTAACATCCAGAAGGAAGCATCTCCGACCCCATAAAGTATATATATTCTTGATCAGCATCAACAGCCGAGTCGATATAGCCATGTCCGTCTGTCCGTATGAACGCACAGATCTCAGAGATGGTAAGAGATAGAGGTTTGATGTGTATGGGACATATGCTTCTTATGTCTGTAGGCAGATCAAGTTTATTTTCAATTTTGGCCACGCCCCCTCCCGCCCCCGCAATTTAAAAAAAACGTCATATCTCCCACAGTTTTGAAGATAGATGGCTTATTCCTTCTGGACATATTTAGTTATTAGAATAACTTATCGATCCGCCAAAGGAATGAAGAAGATCGGATGAACGGTTTTCGAGTTATGATCAAAAGACAAAATTTCTTGGTACAGAGTATGTTATAGTCGGGCTTGACCGACTTTCTTTCTTGTTAGTTATCCTAAAACAGAATAGTGACTGAAGTTAACCAATTATTGTAAATTTTTAGACTTTAGCACAAGATTTCGCTTAACTAGTGGTGGAACTTTTTTCGATTTTTTAAACATTAAATCGAAGCTTTTACCGTCTGGTTAAAAATCGATATATCGATTCAAGAATCGACTTATTTGCCAGCTCTAGCCATCACTGACTGAAAACAAAAAATATTTTCCCACTGGAACTAGTTTTTTGATCCATCATTCATATGGTAGCTTTACCATATAGTAGTCCGATTTTAATAAAACTATGCGAGTGCCTAAGTTGCGTGGCCTTTGAAAACTGAACGGTCTTTCTCACCAGAACCACTTCTTAAACAGAAGAAAAACCCGCCAATTCCTTAAGTATGTTCTGTAAATCCATCCGATTATCTTACATTTGGTAGTAGCAGCTTAGCAGCGGTTAAAACTAGATCAGAGGATGAGCTGTGAATAAGTTTGTTCCTCCAGCAACGTCAAACACAGCATAAGACACTTAAATTTGGCTAACCTATCGGTCAGTTGGGCTAACCGTACATTGAGAAACTAGCAACAAAATTCTTTTTGTAAATTTTTTTATAATACTTTTTAAAAAACTACTATCTCAACCTAATCTAACCTAACCCTCATCAGCTGATGTGCCACACCAACACGGCTGGCTTCCTACCTAGCCTCAAAGACTCAACTGCCGACCCACGTACAAACAAACACAAAGGCAGGTGTGGTGGTCGAAGGGAAAAGGCACGAGTAGTTTACTCTAAAATTGCATCATCTGGAGATGCGGCGGCTGGTCGGTCGGTGGTTGGGTGTGTGGTTTGCGGTGCGTTAATGATGTTGTTGTTTTTGCAAGTGTCACATTTTGATGACATTTGTGTGGATCACAGCCCTAAATGATTGCGGCAGGGAGGCGGAATAGATGTTAATTTTTGTCTACCTGTTGGGCAAAAAGAATTATTTCAGAGGTTAAAAAGTTAAGTTCAAAATTTGTATAATTCGAAAGTCAAGCCTGAAATTGTGTTAATTTAAATGTTAAATGCAGTTTTCAGTGTGGAAATATATATGCGAGTGTATATGCGAGTGTTATCAGACTGATAATAGGGGAATGGCACACATACTTACCTACATAAAGCAAAAATCAATGAACTTTACACCCCGTCAACCTTTTATTTGTTTATTGCTGTCGATTAGAGTTTTACTTTCAATCAACTCAGGAATCACACATCTCGTGGTTGAGGTTCAATGTCTCTACTCCTCCCTCCTCCACCACACTCCCTCTACCCTTTCGATTAGATTAAAATGTTTGACAGAACCGCCATGGCACACAGCTTTTATTCCAAATTTGACCTATGGACTTGAACACATGTCTGGTTTGTGTATGAATTTATTAATACGATAGAAGATAGAAATGATTCAAGAAAAAGCATTATAAATAAATTAGTGGATAGGCTAGAAAAGAAATTCGCAAGTCATGACGACTTAACATCTGCGTGTCTATATATGTACGGGTGTGTGTGTTTGGGAATGAAGGCGCGACACCTCCAGATAAGCGAAGAGTTCTGAGCTTTGTACTTTGCCACCTACATTTGCATGAACCCAAGCCAAACGCTTAGGCTAGACAACATTTGGCCTTTGGCCAATGCATCCGTATTGGATGGGTCAGTAAGCTGACACACAGAGAGAGAGAGAGAGAGAGAGAGTGAGAGCAAGAGCGATTGTTAATAATTAAGTGCAGGTACAAAGTCAAAGCCCCAGGGGCGGCGCTAGAATTATTTATGCAGGCGACCCTTTTTGCTCACAGCCAATTGCATACAAATCGTTCAGCAATACCATAAATATTTTGATTTGGAAAAATCCTCCTTTAACGAGGGTCGTTCAACAAAATCTTGGTATAAACAGTTTTATTCACATCAAGGCAATAGACTTTTTATTTTTTTATGGCACTTCACTTCAACTGTCGTTAAAATAATAGCACCATGAGAAAGATTTACCCTTCTAAATGATCATTTCGGAAATGGATTTTTGGAATGAAAACCTTAAATAGATAATAAGCACTTCAAAAAGACGATCGAGTTTTCTGTCCCGTCACGAACGATTCACGAAATTCAAATCCCCTCATAGCCTATTCACACACTACAGTCCATCTCAGCTGAACGATGAGAAGATGGCGAAACGAGAAAGCTAAGCTTACTTCATCTGTGCCGAAGTTTTTATACCCTTGCAAGTGCTCGCTGAAATATTTAAAAAAAATACTCTTTTTCCCATTTTTCGACCGATCGTTCGTATGAGAGCTATATAATATAGTCATCCGATTTGGCCAAAAATTTGTAAAATTATGTGAAAGCATGTGAAACAAACTAATACAAAATTGCAGTAGGCTACCATTAAAAACAAAAAAGTTTTTCTAACTAAGACTGTTTTTCAGACCTATCTTTTGTATGGCAGCTATGCCATATAGTTGTTCGATTTTGATAAAACTTGGTAGAATTATAAAAAATCATAGAAAACCTACGATTACAAAGTTTGGAGACGATTCCATTGAAAAGAAAAAAGTTTTTCTCACTAAAACTAGTTTTCCGACCGATTGTTCCTGTGGGAGCTATGAGATATAGTCATCCGATCCGGTCGGCTCCCTTATATTAGTAGCGTGCAGCAAAAAGAAGACTCTGTGCAAAATTTCAGCTCGATAGCTTTAAAACTGAGAGACTAGTTCGCATAGAAACAGACGGACGGACGGACAAAGCTCAATCGACGCAGCTCGTCACCCTGATCAAGAATATATATAGTTTATGGGGTCGAAAATGAGTATTTCTCTGCGTTGCAAACTTCTGGGCAAAATTATAATACCCTTTGCAAGGGTATAATAAGCTCTCCAAAAAGACGATCGAGTTTCGCGTCACGAACGATTCATGAAATTCAAATCCCCTTATACAGTCCATCTCAGCTGAACGATGAGAAGATGGTGGACAAAGTGAAACTCGTGCTCATACCGCCACCGTCTACTGACAGTACCTTCTTTTTCTTCCCATAATTGAAGCGCAAAATAAAAAATTATCTAAAATAATGGATAATAATTCATTAAGGTTGATGGGTTTGATTGTCCGTCAGCGAAAACAGGATCATACTCGCTGATATTATCGAATTCTAGTACGCGTATTGCTGGAAAACTATTAATGAATTCTCCGATTACCCAAATAATGTCGACATCTTACGACTTGGACCACGACCTGTCTGGACCAGTTTCCTAAAATGCTGTTCCCCAATTCGAAGGCTTACCACCACTGAGACCCATCCTTATTTCTCCTTTCTAAAAAAAAAGAAGTATATTTATTTTCGAGATAAATTCTCAATTTTCGTGCTCACATCAGTACAGTGGATTTTAATCCGTCTTTATTTTGGTTATTTGTCTGCTCTGCTCCCCAGATGTCCACCAGTAGGTTCTCTATTACTGGTGTCCACAAAGTAGCTTTCATTAAACAAATTAACTCTTATTTTCAGAAATAAGACACTAAATGACAACACTTTATCATTGCAACATGCAAAGTTTTTGGCCTTATTATCAAATTGTCAGAGCTGCGAATTTTCCCCACAATTTTATCAATTTAGAACTTTAATTTCCTTTGAAATGGTGTTTTTCATTTCATACTTTCTTCTTGTCACGCATAATTATAATTTTAAGCAGACTTGCTGCTTTTTTGAGGTTAATAAAATTCTTGCAAAAGATAATTTCATTACATTTAAGTGTGCCCGTACCATTTTTATTTAGATAAATACCGTAAATCATGATGCACATTTTCTTGTGATGATACCACAGTGCTAAAATAAAACCACCACTGGCTTAACAATATTACTTCAAGCTATATTTTCTTAGAGTTTATTATATTAGTCCATTTTATTCTACGTTAGACAAATGTTGTCTATATGAAATTGGTTACCGTTTGTCGATGTAATTAGCGTATTTTTGAGCAAACATCCCCTATCTAGTATTTTTTTTAAGTGTGTTTACTGAATAACTTTTATATAGGCCCCTAGAAGATAACTTTTCGCACACAATTCTTAAAAAGTTCTGTAAAAAATGTAACCTAAGCTGTATTTCTGAAACAGTATTCTGCATTTGGTAGGATCTGTTTTGACTTCGAGGTTAGCTGAGAATGTAATAGATTTATAATTTAAATGAAAGAAGAAGAAACATTCTTTAACCCAGTCTTACCATTTTCTTCTCATCTTTTGCAGAAAATCTGGCTATGAGGACAAAATTCAGTACACAATTGCCGAAAAGAAAGAGAAAAAGTCGAACAAAGCGCACGTCAATTCAGTATTCTTTAAACAATTGCGGGCGCTGCTACGTAAGTAGATGATCTCTCCTTCTTCTGTTCCACATTATTTCATCATTTCTTTTCTCCTTTTTAAGCCATTCTTATACCAAAATTCTGGAGCACTGAGACGGGTCTGCTCTTACTGGTGGCCGTCGCTCTCATTGGGCGTTCGGTCAGCGACATTTGGATGATACAAAATGCCACAGTTGTGGAGAGCACCATTATACATATGAACCGTTCCAAGTTTAAGTCAGCTCTACTCAAATATCTAACCGCCCTGCCTGCGGTAAGTTTAAACTCGACTTGAGGTATAAGCTCAAGATGGATAACCACTTACAATTACAATCACAGATATCGGTGGTGACCAATGTGCTTAAATGGAGTCTGGGTGAGCTGAAGCTACGTTTCCGTACAAATCTGACGCATCATTTGTACAGCCAGTACCTCAAGTAAGTTGAATCTGCTTTGCCCAATTGCTAGACTCAAATCTTCATTCTGGTTTTCATTTGCAGTGGTTACACGTACTACAAAATGTCCAATCTGGACAATAGAATAGCCAATGCCGATCAGCTGCTCACCACGGACATTGACAAGTTTTGTGAAAGCGCCACGGATCTATATTCGAATATAAGCAAACCAGTGCTCGATATTTTCATCTATGTCTATCGATTAACGGTCAATTTGGGCGGCAAGACACCATCCATATTGATGCTATATTTGTTATTTGCGGGCGTGTTCCTGACACGTCTGCGACGACCCACTGGACGTCTGACCGTCGAGGAGCAGAAGCTGGAGGGTGAATTCCGTTATGTGAATAGCCGCTTGATCACCAACTCTGAGGAGGTGGCCTTCTATCAGGGCAATGTACGCGAGAAGCTTACCCTGCTGGCCAGCTATTCCAAGCTGCGTTCGCATTTGCGTAAATTCCTGGAATTCCGCGTCAGCATGGGCATCATTGATAATATTATTGGCAAATGTAAGTGAAAATGGGCTAAGAAGAGGAATCGTTTGAGATGGTATAGATTTATATAGATGAGCCCCTTTGAGAGTTAGCGAATTACTTTACGCCTTCACTCCAAATATTTAGTTGTACTCTTTATTTTTTTCTTTGTAAACTTTTTACCCCAATATTGAGATTCCTTGTTGTAGTCAAGGTATTTTCAAATTCTAGATTCGCTGGCTTGTGCATTGTTAATTAATTGATTTGACCTGTTCGGTTTTATTTGTGTTAGTAGGTCGATACAAATATATTGCGCCATTCCATTTAATTTTCTTCATCAGGTTGTTGGATATCAGAAGCTTGAATGTGCCTAGCTAGCTAGCTAGCTGTTGTCTTTTGATTACGTTTGACAGTAGACACGGTAGTTGAACAGAGTTTTGGTTATCTATCGCTTCTTCTTGCTTCTTCTCAGCACATAATTGTGGGTATTCGCCGGTAACCTCAGTAGTTTCTTGCAACACAGTTCGAAAAAATCAATCTTTTTTGGGGGAAAAAGCCGGGATGAGACCCTGTAAATTCTGATAAAGGGGACTTCTGTAGGCATCACCTCAAACCCAGTGTTTCAAGTGTACCCTAGGTTCGCGTTCAATGGTTACTTTTATACTAGCAACACATAGCATTTTTTTCTTAGTTGTTATTGATTCAAGATAAAATTCTAAAAAAAAATGTAGAAAACACGCACAGGTTTACGGTTCCAAAAAAAAATTCAAAAATTCGCTTCAATTGTACAATTTGATAGGGTATCTCCAGAGGATGTCAAACCTTAATGCTTTCTTAAAAACTAAATTTATGATGGCTTAATAGGCATTCTCATGGCTCTAAGAGATGGTGCTCTTCAGCCACAAAACCGCCATTTAAAGATTCACCCACGAACCAAGTAGGCCAATTTGTTTGAGCAAACAATTTGATACAACAGTAATAGCCTATTTACACTACAGTCCATCTCAGCGGAACGATGAGAAGATGGTGAAAAAATGAAACTCGTGTTCATACTGTTACCATCCACCACCGTCTACCGTCCACCGGCATACGCGTCTAAAAACTAAAATAATGGAAAACAAATCGTCTAACTTGGTGGTTTGTTTAGCCGCTCAGCAGCACCAGTAGATGTTAATTCAACTAATTCCCGAGCTGGAAAATGCCGTGGATGATATGGACATCGAAAATATGGTTTTGATGGTCCTGCTGAAGCTGAAAGAACTGCAATTGCAGAGTCATTTTTAGCATGAAGCAAAAAGTGTTTAAAACAAAATGTAGTTCTAGTGCCATCCGTAGGCCCTTATTTTCCTGTGGGTTCCTGGTGGGTGCCAGTTTTCGTCCTTACATTAGTCCAGTGGATTTGAATCCCTCTTTCCTCCATCAGCATGGCCATCTCCTGGTAGACGTTTCTTCAACAGTCGACATTTGATGTTTGACAATCACTTGCCGCGCTCACATTGTTTACGTTTTCGTTGCGAATGTCAATTTTTTTTTAGTGGTGGACACAGAAATATCGCATTCACGATGAGTGAAACAGCATGAGATAGGAACATCCCCAGCCGACGGGAGAATACTTTGAGAAAATTTGGCACGGCAAGTTCTTACGTACCGTCTTTGACGGTAGACGGTAAACGGTAGATGTGGGCTAATGTGAATAGGCTATAAAGGTGTCGGAATTGACTGACCAAATAATAAATGTCAAATGATTTTACGTTGCGGAGCTGTAAATTTATGGGCAATCGAGAAAGAAGAAACGAAAAAGAATCAAGCTCAATGTAGTTTGTGTTTACGCCGCGAAACCCAAGGTTGCCGGGTGAAGCTCATTAATGAGTTGCGATTAGATGCACCATGCCTGGTCTCTAACAGCCTTAACATTCCCGAAGACGCGCCCTTGCCACAGCATGAGATTGCTGTTCCAAACGTTACTTTTTTACATACAAAATTGTTTCGCTAAAAAATATTTGCTTCAAATTATTGGTGCACAAACATAGGCAAAGGCCATTTGGCAAAAGCTTTACGCCCAAACAATTTGGTGTTCCCATTTAAGGCGAACGAAACAGGCCAACTTTTTAGAAATATTTGGGACCGTACCTTAAGTTTAAATCGAAACAAACTGAAAAGGATATATTTGATCCCAATAGGGATTATATTAAGCAATAAAAATAGAACTTAAAGCAGAATTTTAAGCATATTTATACCCTTGCAAAGGGTATTATAATTTTGCCCTGAAGTTTGCAACGTATACAAATATTCATTTTCGACCCCATAAACTATATATATTCTTGATCAGCGTGACGAGCTGAGTCGATTGAGCTTTGCCCGTCTGTCTGTCTGTCTGTTTTGAAGCTATCGAGCTGAAATTTTGCTGCACGCTACTAATATAAGGGAACCTACTGGATCGGATGACTATATCTCATAGCTGCCATAGGAACAATCGGTGGAAAAACTAGTTTTAGTATGGAAAACTTTTTTCTTTGCAATGAAAAGGTCTCCAAACTTTGTAATCGTAGGTTTTCTATGATTTTTTATAATTCTACCAAGTTTTATCAAAATCGGACAACTATATGGCATAGCTGCCATACAAAAGATAGGTCTGATAAACAGTCTTAGTTAGAAAAACTTTTTTGTTTTCAATGATAGCATCCTGGAATGTTGTATTTGCTTGTTTTACATGCTTTCACCCAATTCTACAAATTTTTGTCCTAATCGGATGACTATATCATATAGCTCCCATACAAACGATCGTTCGAAAAATGGGAAAAGAGTATTTTTTGAAAATATTTCAGCGAGCACTTGCACTTCGGCACAGACGAAGTTAGCTTAACTTTCTCGTTTCATTATCAGCGCAACAACATTTATTTATATACTAAAACTTTGAGGTGTGCGCCTTGCGGAAGTCTATGCCATTTTGAAAACCATTTGAAAACCCCCAATGATGCCTGTGAAAAGGCTTGGGCAATATGTAGGAAATTTGGGGAGCAGTATTCTTGGTATTAATATGCAGTCCACAATATCTAGAGATAGTCGTTTGAATGGCTGTATACTCTATTGCTTAGCCCGGAATCCATATTGGTGTGAAGGAAGATGATTTGTGGCTGCTAATCAGAAGATCTTTATGATTCTGTTCTAGAGTGGTAATGTTTCTTGCTCTACAGATTTGGTTGATTGACCGGGCGGTGGGCTGTTGGTTATTTTCAAGCTCAACTTTTCATATTTTCAAATTTTGAATTCTATCTTATCTTATCCTCTCTCTCTCTTTGCAGATTTTGCTTCAATTGTGGGTTTCTATGCCGTATCCATACCATTCTTCTCCGAAAACCATCCATTGCTCTCCGGTGAACAGAGCGGACAACGTTTGCAGGCCTACTATACGTATGGTCGTATGTTGGTCAAGCTGGCGGAGGCTATTGGTCGTTTGGTTTTGGCCGGACGTGAAATGTCGCGTTTGGCTGGCTTCACTGCTCGCATGACCGAGTTGATTAAAGTGCTAAGTGATCTCAATAAGGGCACCTACGAACGCACCATGGTCAATGGGAATAGCATCACACAGAATGGCAGTGGCACTTCGGCGAACAGCTTTGGACCCAATAAGGGAATCATGTGCTTTGAGGATAACATCATACGATTTGAACAGGTGCCCCTGGTAACGCCCAATGGCGATGTGTTACTTAAGGAGTTGACATTTGAAGTGAAGTGAGTAGAAGGCGGAGGATAAGCTAAATGTTTTTCAAAACTAATTCATTTCATTTTTCTTTAGATCTGGCACCAATGTACTGGTCTGTGGTCCCAACGGCTGTGGTAAATCTTCATTGTTCCGCATATTGGGCGAACTGTGGCCCACCTGGGGTGGCAAGGTGACAAAACCGTCACGTGGCAAACTGTTTTATATACCCCAGAGACCATACATGACGCTGGGCACTTTGAGAGATCAGGTGGGTAGAAGACAGACAGACAAAACGAGAAAGTGCAAGCGACTATAATATCTTACTTCTTCCCTCCTTCTTCCAGATCATCTATCCCCATACACGGGACGATATGCGTCGTTTGGGTAAATCTGATGAGGATCTCATGCATTATTTGGATATTGTACAGCTGACGTATCTGGAGCAGCGTGAGAACGGTTTGGATGCCATTGAGGATTGGATTGATGTGTTGTCGGGCGGTGAAAAGCAGCGTATCGCCATGGCCCGTCTATTCTATCATCGACCGCAATTTGCCATCTTGGATGAGTGTACCAGTGCTGTGTCTGTGGATGTTGAGGGCAAAATGTACAGCTATTGCCGTGAAGTGGGCATTACGCTATTTACGGTGTCTCATCGTAAATCCCTGTGGGTGCATCATGATTACTATTTGCAGTTCGATGGACGTGGCAGTTATGAGTTTGCAACGATTGATCAGGACAAAGAGCACTTTGGCTCGTAATACACGCACAAGAAACAGGGGCAACCTTTTGGTGCTGGCAACGATCCGATCCCCCTTCCTGCTCTGAGATTGCTTAAGCTGATCCATATATATATATACACATATATATACATATAAGTTTATATATACTCCCCTCCCCCTCCTTAATTTGTTGCAGTAATTGAGATTTGTTCGTTTCTTCTATGCTATTCCTTGACTTTCTGCTGTGCTTTTATTTTTTTTTCTTCAACTGTTAGGTGTTAGAGATTTAAGCTTAAAGTAAATCGTAAAGAAATTCCTTAAATGATAATCAACTATTAGTAAATTTATATGAAAATATACATACAACCCAGGGTGTCCAACCGTAAACCACAGCCAAAGAAGATTTAATATAGAAGCACAACTTGCTGCAGCGTCGACCACTTTCTACTCAAAAATAAATCAGCTGTTTGCTAACATTTCCGCTCTCCGAGTTTTTTTGGTCTATGGCCGTCTCCCTCTAACCACCGTGTTTTCCTATTTGTGTGTGTGTGCTTCTATATTGAATCTTCTCTGACCACAATCGTTGTTTTTTAGTGTGATTTGTCAATCACTGCGCTGATATATGGGCCATTTCTAGTGTAAAGCTTTAGTCCTCGATGTCCAATTGGCTCCAATTGGCTCTTTCTGCCAGCCATGCGTGTTTTGTGTATTGTGTATGTACATTGGGAAATACACCATCAATGAGCACATTGGTGGGCAATTTTATGCATCCAGTATTTTAAAGAACAGGAACTTTACCCTCGTCGATATCTCACAATTGGTTGGAGAACGTGTGAGCGTGCATTGCAACGGAAAGTGTTTGCCTAAGATCACCTACAAGGGATAACACCCCTTTAAAAACTTCTTTGCCGGGTTTCTTATCTCTTTCATCAAAGCGAGAGAGTTAGGCGATAGTTTGAGGGGAGAGTTTGGACATAATTGATTGTTTTATACAATCAAAATACATTAGGTATCGCATTTTTATCATGTGAGGCATGTGTGGCATCGCTTTTTTTCGTCCATTTGGTAAATTCTTTGTATATCTCTAACAAACACCAAGCAGGCTCGAATTTCAGTTGCCCCTTTTATATTGAGAGTTCACACCCCAGAGTAAGTATACAGTTTAAAGCATAGCTCGTAAATAAGCGTTATAACATCTTTCAATACGACCAGCCTCTGGGGAAAAGCAGATACAAACGCAGCACAAACGGAACACTTTTTTTCTCACCTCTTGTGATTTCTGTTACATGTTTTCGGTTGAGCAAAACAAACAAGTCGGTGAGCCGTCAGCCACTGACAGAAATACTTTACACTCAAGGGCACTTTTACTTAGTAAGCTCCTCTTTGATTTAAAGGCTGCATATCTAGAGAAAAAACTACGCAGTATTGGCCGAACGCAGGACCGAGGCGTGTCTCCCTCAAAATGCACTCGCCATGTAAAGAGGCAACTCATACAGAGGTTTGTTATCCAACGGGGCTATGCATCCTCTGCTAGGACTGATCTGGTGATAGTTGTTGTTGTTGTAACGGTTGGAAAGTTACTTGTTGTGAAAGGTGTAACCGTTGACTTCCCATTGACTGGGGCTGCGATCCGCCTTCACTCAAGCTGATCTCTTAACTGATACTGAAACACTCTCCCCAATCAGACCCATCTCGCTGGACGAAGTGCGGCTAGTGATTCCGCAGCTAAGGCATACTAAGATCCCGGGTTTTGACAAAGTTGACGGCAAAACAAGCAAGGCACTTCCGGAATTGGAAGTACTGTTCCTGCTAATGCTATTCAACACGATGACTCGACTCCAATGCTTAGCTTCCTCATGGAAATGTGCAAATAATCCTGATAGTTTCCAAGAAGTGCAAGGATTCCATGAAGGCCGACTCCTACCGACCAATTGATCTGCTACAAACTCCAAAATATTTTGAAGAATTTTGTCAGAATGTTAAACTCCTGTATAAAAGTTGTATGTAAGAAATATTTTCCTGTGGCCTGAGAGCTACCAGGAACGCTACATTGAGCCTTCTGTTCAAGAGGAAATCCCTGAGTGCTTTGGCTCCATTTTAAGGACAGCCGAAAGGTGTGCTACGTGTTCTGAAGGTGTGCCCAGCCTCAACCTTTTAACTTATATTATCATCTCTCCACATTTTGATATCTTTCATAACAAGTTTTTACTGCATTTCTTCAACAATTTGGGTGTTTTTAAGCATTTAGAATCCTTTCGCCTTGAGGTGTTCACGCAACACATCCACATAATCGCCATGGAATTGAATTTGTCCACTCAGCTCATTGACGCGAGTGGCGCACAGTTTGCCATTACGCGACTGTTCGACAATTGTACGCAAATCACGCTCCAGCGCCCAAATGTCGCCCTGGATGCGGCGCACCACCGTTAGCCGGCGCTGACCACGAAATCTTGTATGCAGATAGACGGGGACCATGTGATTTTTGGTACGTGCCACAAAATAGCCACTCTCCGAACCATCGTTCTGTTGCGGCTGCCAGCCTGATGGGTAAGCGGCTTTGGCCACCGGCTGTGGCACAGTGGCGGGCGGCAGCAAACGTTCCACATACTTCCATTCCGGTGGATTTTGGACAACCTCAACCTCGGGATATTGTTCGATATTCAGAACCTCACGGGATGACCGGTAGCTGGACAATAGCGAGGGTTGTGTGTGCAGGGAGCAACGTGCGAGAGTGAACTGCAAATAAGGCGAAATCATGAGAGACCAAAGCAAATATGTTGTCACAACACTTACCTGGGCGAGTTTATGACAGAGGCTACTCCCAAACATAAGTTTTGTGCTGGCTGCCATGTTTTGTTTTATTAACCAAATTACTTAATATCTGTGGGAGCAAAATAGTTCCCAAATTGTGTTATTACATAGAGGCGAAGCAGTGTGACCGTAGTTGGGGTAGATATGGTGACAGGATTTGCACTAGGTGGCAACATTGAAAACTATGCACAGTGGGCTTCAGCAGTAATTGGGTTAAACTAAAGTGAAAACTGTTCTCAGTAAGATCGTAATTTTCGAATTAGTTACCCTAGCTAACAAAATAAGAGAAAATAATTATTCATTGGTGGAACTACTATTTATGTTATCAAAGTTATGGAAATATAAGACCTTAAAATTTAAAAAACCTTTTTATTAATGTAAGCGCACCTTAACTCGGTCATTAAAAATGTCTTATGCATTTAAAGGTATATGCAAAATTTGTCAATATGGGACTATAAATATCTTATGGCAAGCCATAAGTCAAAAAATTGGATTAAGTTAAAAAAAAATTACCTGATGTTGGCGTTCTGTAACTCATTTACTTATTTGTGGCTGTTTTACCAACAGGTTCTATTTTTCCGATTTTAATATTAGTTAATTTTTGTAAGATCTAATAAAGTATGTGACTACAATGGATATCCGGCCCATGGCGGCCAGTCACAGCCGCCTACCACACTTTCTTTTTGACATTTTTTGGCTTCACCGCATACGGTCACACTATATACATTGTGTGTTAAGTGGCGAATTAATTATAATTTCTATATAAATTTCTTGTTATTATTTTACCAACATGGCTACATTAAATCGACCCAAATCCCCACACACGCCCACCGCCATCAAAAAGGGCGAAAAGGAGGACAGTTTCTGGGACAAATTTAGTACATTGGGACGCAAACGCGGCACTCGCGAAGGTAAGCAACAAATGTTTTAAGTCCCAAATTGATGAACTTAGCCCTAGAAGTTGGCAATAAACCAAGGCTCTATAAATTGGTTACCCATCAGATTGAGTAATTCAGGGGAAAAATAGAAAATGCAATCGCTAATGTGGCTGCTGGCAAGCAGTTCGCGGAACAGATGGGCGCTGGAAGTCAGAACATTGCGTCATTTGTGAGGCATACAAACAAACCATGTGTGTGCGTGTGTGTGCGTGGGTAAGACAGAAAGGGTGGTCATTTGTTTTGGTGACGTCAGCGGGCATTGTTTACATTTTTAGATTTTGATATAGCGTTCATTTTTCAGTTAAGAAAATCCAAGAGGAGGGTAAATATGCCATCGATTCACCCGGATCACCCAATCAATATGACATACCACCCGAGGATTATGCTCTGCGTAAGTACAATTACCTTTGCTGTATTTCCCGTTTTTATAAAGTTTTGCTTTGCCAGGTGAGCACGAGCAACGAGCTGTCATCGATCCACTGTCCATAAGTGATCCGGAGGTGGTTAAACTGCAACGTATACTGGTCGACTGGATTAACGATGAGCTGGCCGAACAGCGTATCATAGTCCAACATCTGGAAGAGGATATGTACGATGGTCAGGTGTTGCACAAACTGTGGGAGAAGCTGACGGGCAAAAAGCTGGATGTACCAGAGGTAACACAATCCGAGCAGGGTCAGCACGAGAAGCTGAATATTGTTTTGAAAGCGGTGAATCATGTGAGTACGCCGCAGCAAGTGCCATCAACCAGGCACTGATACATTTCCTCCTTTGTTCCACAGACTCTGGGCTTTCATCAGAAAATACCCAAGTGGTCGGTGGCCAGTGTCCACTCCAAGAATATTGTGGCCATTCTACATTTGCTGGTGGCTTTGGTGCGTCACTTCCGTGCCCCAGTGCGTCTGCCCGAAAACGTATTCGTCACTGTGGTGATTGCGGAGAAGAATGACGGCCGACTGAATGCCCAGAAATATCAAGAGCAAATCACCTCCGAATATGATGACCTGGGTATGCGTTGTGAGAAGGATGCCTTTGATACGCTCATCGATTGTGCACCCGATAAGCTGGCGGTGGTGAAGAAATCGCTGATAACCTTCGTCAACAAACATTTGGCCAAACTCAATTTTGAGATTAACGACTTGAACACGGACTTTCGGGATGGCGTCTATTTGTGCCTGCTGATGGGGCTGCTGGGAGGTTTCTTTGTGCCATTGCATGAGTTCCATTTAACGCCACAAGATGTGGACCAGATGGTAAATAATGTGGCATTTGCCTTTGATCTAATGCAAGATGTGGGATTGCCCAAGCCCAAGGCACGTCCCGAGGACATAGTCAACATGGATCTAAAGTCCACGCTACGTGTGCTCTACAGTCTGTTTACCATGTTCAGAGACTATGCCTAAGTCAAGCGAATCGAAAGTGAATCGAGTAAGGGTTTATTTTAGCTACAGTCGGGGACATCAGAATAGCACAAATCGAAATATAATAGAGAGTTTCTTGACAAATATTTTAGTTTTGGTTAAGTAATGAAAATCTTAATTACCAGCTTTTTCATACTGCACCTTGGATGCCATATTAACGCGATCTTCGCTTGCATTGAAGTTAGTTTTTTGCGTTAATTAACGAATTTAACCATTCTGTTCAGCCAAGGCAATACTTTGTGGCATTTCAGTCACGTTTAGCTGCTTTCCTTTGTTCTAAGTAAAATGTTCTGCAAAAAGAAAACGTCACAAAAAGAGAGAAAACATCATCTGAAACTCTTAGAATTATATATGAGGCAAACAGAATAGCCGTTGGGGAAACCCCCGGCTAGAAACGGCACAATTTCATAATGCGGAAATCGATTTCAGACAATTCCTTTTCATATCCAGAACCGGGACTACACTTATTTATAAATCTTAAGCAAGTTCTTTTGTAACTTTTCTTGCTAAATATTTTGCATTTTTGCAAATTCAAGGGTTCAAACCAAAATTTACCAATTTGGGTGAAGGTTATGGTTTGAACCTAGGTTCGGTTCGGTCCGCAAAGCAAATTTATTGTTGGTATAACAAAAGCTTTGGTTTTAGGTACTGAAAAGTCTGCAGTTAGTCAAATTAAAAAGTTGTCAACCAAATAATTTGGGGTGTGGTGCAGCGGGTAGTGTGTGTGCCTGCTGTGTAAGAGGTCGTGAGTTCGATACCGCCTCGAAACATCCTATGACAAAGTTTAAAGGTAAAAAAGCTTCTCAAACTTTGCGTTAAGCTGTAGGTCCCCCTTTCTCTTGTGCGAAAATTAGCAGCACCACAAGCCAAGAGATTGGGAGAAGCGCGATTTGGCCCTTTGAGGCTGTAAAGTCAATTATTTTTGAACGGCCTTACCCGGCAATCAAACCGAATTGTATTTCGGTTCCGGTTCTATAATGGTTCCGGTTTTTTGGTATATGGTGTATGGTATATGGTGTCGGTTTAATTACCTGGTCCTCACCTTTTACCATTTTTGTGCTGTTCCACAGTATTTCAATTCAAGAGGGTGAGAAAATTGAATTGAATGATTATCGACTTGCAAAATTTCTCGGATTGCTTGTGTATAAATTGATCCATATAATTTCTATATATATGACAGAAAAAACCAGGTGGACTCTTCGCTAAATTATGTGAAACCCCTTTTTATTTGTATTCCATTTGTGCTATTTGCATGTCCCAGGCTGTAAGTTGCTTAAGCCGAGGACAGTCTAAGCGTTGCCACTTCGCTTGAGCTTTGAAAATCTATTCTCAACGATTCACTTTAATTTTAAAAGTAATGTTTTTTTTGATTAACTGTTTACCAGCATAATTAATGTAAAGTGTCTTAACTATTTATATGGATATATATGTCTAACCGCCTTCTCTCCCTCTGTCCATCACTGGCCAAATTTGTTAAGTTGTTGTTACTAAATGAATTTATACAACTTTTTTTTGTATGTACTATATGTGTATTTATTAATAATAATAATAAACGAGAAAATTTTTACAACTGAGCCTATGCCATATTTGTCACACTGAAAACAGTTTGAAGTCCAAAAACACGACAAAAAGTCGGAAGAAAAATTATTTTGTGCATATTAGAAAATTTCGGTTTAGGGGACATCGCACCACATCAAATAGTACTATAATTTTAAAGAATTTTAAAAATTTCTGGGGTGGAGTTTGCCTGCCGCCCCCTGTTCGAAGGACTACACATGTAAGTGCGCGGATAATTTCAAAGGCCGATTGGTGCCCATCGGTGCTGCCAGACGTATATATGTAATCGAATTTTCTGCACCCAGGTGGCAACGATGCGACTAATTTTTACGATTTTCACAACAGCTGAGCGAAGTTTCAAGATTTTAGCTTTGTCGCCGACACCGACTGCATTGTTAATAGGACGACGCTACTGCCAACAACAGCAACTTCTGCTGCAGCAGCAACAGCAACCGCCACAGGAGGAATCAAATTCAGTTTCATTGGAGTCAGCCCGCTTCGTCGTACGCCGACTGCAGCGCGACGTATTCCGCAACATAAGATATTTCGCAATGGCACAATCCAACGCACAGTCCGACTCACCGCTGGATGAGTCGCAGTTTGCGGCACACCTCAAGAACCAAAAGGAAACCAAGTGTCGCACCTGCAATGATTTCAAATCCTGGTCGAAGCAACAGCGTCTAATCACCCATGCTCAAAATGCCAAGGTAACTGACGACCCCCCAGTTGAGACCAACTTCACTCCGGTTTCTAATCTTATCTTTTGCAGGAGAAGCACATGGCTGCCGCGGAGAAGCTAACGGTACAGGCAGCAGAGGTGCCGCTGCCGCGCGACGATTGCCCCCTGGACAAAGCACGCCTGGGCGTCTCTACGTGGGGTCTGTTACACACTATGGCCGCATTCTATTCGGACAATCCCACGGATAAGGAGAAGCGGGATATGACAACATTTTTTGAAGTGCTGTCTCGCCTCTATCCCTGCGAGTTTTGCGCCAAAGATTTTCGCACGGAGTGAGTAAACATCATGAACCGTCTTTCATCAGCGAAATTCATTCCATTTACCTTCAGTCTGGCTGTCAATCCCATTAATGTGAACTCGCAAACGGATTTGGCCATGTGGCTGTGTAAATTCCACAATCGAGTTAATGATAAACTGGGGAAGCCCTTGTTCGACTGCAGCACAGTGAACGAGAGATGGCGTGATGGCTGGTTGGATGGTTCCTGTGATTAGAGAGCCAACCATATATTATTAACTAGGTCCTAATTGCTCTGTGCGTTGTACGGCTCGTCTTTGTTTAAACTCTAGGCCATATTTTACTTCTCTTGCGTGTGTTTTTGCTTAAACAACGATCAATGACAGCAACAGCAATAGCAAGAAACCTTAACCGATGCATAAGTTGAATTGTAAGAAGCGTAAAACAAAAAAACACAAATTTCACAACAAAGTTGGTTTGTTTCATCATCTAAACCACCCCAAATTGTTAAACTTGAAATTGTCCTCCCTTTGTTTTCAATGATAAAAATAAATACACGAAATTCAAAATTTAAATTGTTGCAATATATCAATAAATTATTTATTTAATTTTTTAAAGTTTGGCGCTCAAGCAAGGGAATTGCTATCGCCTATCGCGGTATTTTCGCTTGCGGTCACACCGTTTTGTTTGCTTGACTACCCCACAGCTGGTCACACTGCAAACTTCTTGTGTGTGCGGCGCGGGCGGGGCGTTTTCGTGAAGAGTTTACGCACGAATTTTTTGTCGTAGTTTCTAGTGTTTTCCCCAAATCAGTAGTACAATTTGTTTACATTTTTTTTTTCGTTCGGAAAATGCCATCTTCAAATCTTTGTGTGTAAAGTGGTACAGAGAAATGCAATAAATATTAAAGAACTCCATAAAAGATGATGGCCAAAGTGCAGTGGTCCATGCAACAGCAGCAGCAGCAACAACTAAAGCCGAAGTTCACGCAATAAATAACAACAACAAATGAATTAAAAGATATCAAACATTAAAAAACACTGAAACACAACTTGCAGTTGGAATTGAGCCGTATACAGTAAGCGTGGGAGAGAGCAAGCAGGAGAGAGAGAGAGAGAGAGAGAGAGAAAGAGAACGCCCAGGAAGCGGTTTTAAAGGCGAAATTGCAAGCAAAGGCACAAAGGCAACTCCAAAATGCAAATTAAACAGAAATCAGCTTAAAAGGCAAGAGGGTAGCATTGAAGTCGCTTTTACAACGAACTGTCTTGAAATTCAAAACGGATCATTGAGTTTCTTGAATTATGCCAAACTTTATTTCTGTGCAATAATACACTCACTACACACACACACACACACACACACACACACGAAACCTCAAAGCGATCAAAAGGGAGAGGAGGAGTCGAGAGAGAGAGAGAGAGAGTTGCAATCCCACTCCTACGTTTACTGTTTGCTGCCCCCGCCTCCCCCTCTACACATAATATGGATTGTGGTGGTCTGGCTGCCCAACAGCAACAACAACAACAAATATTACAACAACAACAACAGCAGCAGCGTTTACTACAACAACAAACTACTTTAAATTGCCTTGAGGAAACAGCAACAACAACAAATGTAAGTATGTAAATAAGAAAAAAAAATAAGTATGTAATCTGTTTGTATGTGTATATATGTGTAAGTTTATTTTCTCTCTTTTATTTCTTCTATACTTCATAATTCGCCCCCACATACCAAAAACAAAAAAGAAACTGAAAAAATATGTACGTTGCGTTGCAGTTTATTGGTTTTCTTATTAGATTCCTCCTACTCCTTTTTCTCCACTGTGTGTGTGTTTGTGTGTGTGTGTGGGGGGCAGGGGGCGTGGCCTTTTGTATATGCACATATGTTTGTAAGTAAGCCTAAATAATTGACAATATGGCAGAAAAACAGACCAAATAGACCAGATAGAAAATGAGTCAAGGTACCACATCAAACTTCTCTCACTTGGCCTCTGCTGATGATTAATCTCCAAACCAGCTGCCGCAACAGCAGCAACAACAACAACAACCAAGTGCCGACATATTAAGTGCTGTGTACTAACTTTTGCTCTTTTCTTCATTACTTTCACCATGCGTTAATTCTAAAAAAGAAAAGAAGAGAGCTCAAGTAGTTCAAAAATTAAATTGTTTATACAATTCTCACGGCTCTGGGCCGTTGTAATAAAGAACAACAACAACTAAAACATCAGCACAGTTGTTGCTTCCTTCTTTGTTTTTGCCGCAACGGTCGCTGCCTTTCTTCCTTCCTTCTTCTGCGTGTTCAGTTTGTACGTACATATGCATACCCTGCACAGGCCAAAGGTGAAGGGCAACCTTAGTTTTGTCATTCGGTTCGAAACGGAACGTGCGAAAAGGAAAAGGGCTTGTACCAGTTTTACTTTGATTTGGCAATCGAATTGCATTCAAATTGAGGGTTTAAGCCGACTCTGCTTGACTCAATGGCATGGAAATCGGTCAAGTCTTTGTAGGCGCATATGTTGCCGCGGTAGTAGCTGACTGCAGCAATGCCGCTGCGAACTTTCTTTGGCTTATAACTTGACGAACACCTTGGTGAAATGTCAAAAAATGCTGACTACTACATTTGTCTAGACTCTAGAGCCGATTGCGGAGGAGGCAGTATAGTGCGATTTTTTAAGCAGCTTTCGGATTTGATTACAGAGATACAGTGGACGTTTGCAAGCTAGAACTCTCATTTATTCCACTCTTCAATAATGTATAATCAAAGTGATAGTCGTTCCCATTAAAAAAGTCAATATAAACAGGATTTTTATTTTGACGATAGGCTTAACTTATACCTGGTGCTAAGGCTGATATTGGGAAACGTTTCGTTTTCAAAATTATTGGAAAAAACCAAGGCATTCATGAGAAACAAATACAGAAGTGCTTTTTGGAGTCAATAATTAGCGAACTCTGGGGCAATATTTCTATGTGACTAGTTTAAGAATGATGTAAATTGATGTCTCTTCATTCGAAAATCCCGAAATGGGTTATGTAGCTAAATACATGTAAGACTAGCTTACATTAGCTCAATTTAGTTGTTTCCCCATTTTTTTTAATACTTATTTTAGGAACTTAAAATATCCATTTAATGTTAAATGAATCATACATTTCGAACTTTGCATTCTAATTGGATCAGTTTGGATCTTCCTATTTTCCTCGTAGAGATATTTTCTGGTGTTCTGCAGGCGGTCCCCCTTCGTTTATACACTAATTTCGTGGAAACATAACTCAAATGTGGACAAGATAGAATGTCGACGAAAGCGGATTATTTTACCGTTGCCTGCCAGGCCGAACATGTGTTGCTTCTTGCGAAAATTACATTTTGTTGAAATAAGCAAGTAAATAAGTCGGCCTAGTCCGACTTGAAAATACTCTGTATCTCCCAAAGTTTGTAATTATCTGATAATTGCTTGTTGTTATAACTCGATTATCGTTTATCCGATCCTTAGAAATTCTTTGGCGTATCGAGAAATAATGCTGATAACTAAATATGTGCACCTTGTCGATCCTTGTTTTTCCAAATTCGGGGGTCAAACCTCCCATATAGAGTAGAATGGCATCAGGGATGCAAACCGGCTCTAAACCAAACCGCACCGAACTGTTAATTCATGTTCGCAAACCGAACTGCGAACTGTACCATCATCTATTAAAAGAATGTTAAACCGAACCTTAAACCGCAAAAAAAAAACCGGTTCGGTTCATTTCACCGACAAGTTTAGGGCCAAAATCTCTGTAAATTTAGGAAATTAAAGAAAATACTCAACTATACATAAGGCGCTCTAGTGTTGTAGAGGTTTTTTAACCACCTCTTAAAGAATTACAATCTGATGGACTACAGTGGTTGCCACACTTGAATTTATACATCGTTTGCGTCTCTTTTCTGATAATTCAGACATTCTTTCCTTGGAAGTCGTAGATTGATGTTTCTGTATTCTGTACTTTCTTCAGTTAGTCTTCTCCACTTGTTCTCTTCCTATGTACTTTGTATGATGTTCGAATACTAAGAGTAAACAACAAAATCGAACCGAAACAAGGGTTTGGTTTCACTTAAAAACCATGTTGTTTACTGAACCGTTGGTTTAAAAACTCCATCCGATTGGCTTTGCTTCGCTGCTTGAAATGTAACCGAAATTGATAATTTATTTTAAAAGAGCATGCAAATTCAGACCAGTTGGAATCGGAAATCGCACACAAATATTTTGTCCATGACAAAATGAATTCCTCAATTTTTGTTTCACTTCCCATTTGGCCAGGGCATTCCGAATTCGGTGTGTACCCGAACGAAAATTAGAGTGTTCCTTTAAGTGGCTTTGTGTCTTTTTTTTGCTTTGGCTACGTGACTGCAATAATAAAATTTAACTGCAATTACGTGTCGCTGTGCGAGAAAATCAACAAAACGCTGCAGCATCAGTAAGCCGCTGTGTTTTCGTTGCCTTCGCCACCATCACCACCTCAAGGATAAACCAGCAGGACATCCGGATTGTGCGTACGCTGCGTGTCTAATTTGTCACGATAACTATCGCTATCGAGCTATCGGCTGCAATTGTTATCGCCAACGGCCGTCGCTCAAATTGAGCAATGCCCGCACTCGCTCGCATTACCATTTCGACCGACGCGCGCACCACACGGCGAATACGAACGGGAGGCGCAGCAAACAACTGAAAGAAAAAAAGCGAACATTTTTTCATAAATATTAAAATAAGAATTGTACAAAAACGGTGCGCGGAAATTCAAGTTGTTTCTTTTTTTATAAGTGCTTGCGCGTCGTTTATTAAGTTCCTTCCAGCCAAAGCTACGCATGTGAAATACTGCGGCAAATGAAGCAATAATTAAAAGTGCCTTTTTTAATTGAGAGAAGTGAAGAAGAAGAAGAGGCAGCAATAGCGGCGGCAGCAGCAGCAGTATAAACAACAGAGGGCGCAACAGCGGGCGGCAATCGAAATAAAATTGACGTAAACGTCGACGTGGTAAGAGGGACAACACAACACCCACACCCCCCCCCCCTCCTGTTTTGTAAAAGCGCTGTTAGACTCGAGAACGACAGCAGGAGTTGTGTTTTGTTTGTTTTTGTTTTTGGCAGTTAATGTTAATGCGTTTTTGCTTTTGTCTTTCATTTTGACGGAACGGGGAATTAATGGGATGCTTTTATTATTGTTTACTTATCCTGCTCTCTCTCTATCTCTTTCTACTATGAAATGCGTAGTTGCTTCATTCAGCTTTTTTCTCGTTCGTCTATGCCTGCAGTTTACAGGCTCTTGCCGGTTTTTTTTCATTCAGTCCCAGTCATATGTTGTGCGTCATCCTTATACACACACACTCAAACACCTACCACCGCCACCACCCTCATCATCTTCATCCTCATCCTCTTATTTTGCACCCGCAGGCAGTCGCCCGCATTGCTGCTGACTCGACGCGACTACACAACTCCTTTTTCAAACTTAGTTCTTTGGCTTTTGCTGTTCTCTTTAATTGCTTCTGCACGTTCGTCAAATATTTGCTCAACTCCTTTTAATTACATTGCCCACTAACACAAACAAAACATACGCACATACCGTACAGTTGTTGAATTTACCCCTTTCTTTCACCCGCCTGCCCTCCCACTCTCTCACTCTACTGAGAGCACATTTTACTGCATTTTGGGCAGCAGCACAGTGTGATTGAGGGCATTGAAAAAACGTTGCTTATCAATTTACTTAGTTCCGTTATCTTCACTGGTTTGAAACCTTTTTTCTAATTCAACACCCTGTCCGATTTTACAATCTTATCGACAATAATGATGGCTGCTTTCAAGTCCTAAATACTCTAAGGTCATATCCAAAAAATGCTTCGAACGAGATTAAACTAACTAAAATTGGAACTTAACTGACTCGGCTCTTGATGCTGAACAAGAAAATATATCCTCAATGATATTAGAGTACTTTCTTTTCCCTGTTACATACTCATATAGTAAAGGGAATACAAAACTGGAAATATCTCACATGTTCTGCGCCGCTTATAGAGTTTTATGTCGTTTTAAGTGTCTACAAATTTGTAAGTTACAGAAAGTAACAGAAACCGCATTAAACAAGCTTAGTGCTAACGTTATCCGATAATAAGCAAACAAACAAAAAAAAAATCAACAATAAAATCGGCATGTTTTCGTTGCCTTGGAATTATTGTTTTCTAAGAAAAGTTCTTTCTTGGGCTTAAGGCTTTTGAAGTTCTTCGTATCGCTGTGTTATTGTTTGAAGCGAACCGAACCGGTTCGAACCCTAAATTCTGGCTTTTATTTTACTGTATACCAAACCTCTTGAGGTATAAAAGCCGAACCTACACTTGTCCCGAACCTATTCGGATTGGTTAAATGATCCCATTTCGAAAAATCAATTGCGTTATTCGACGTTTACTTTCAATTTTTGAAAACCTTTCAACCGAACTCTCTGATTGGTTTTCGAAATCTGAGCTTTAACGCCTGATTTTTAAAATGCACTGTAAAGTTCGAATTTATACACACTTGGTTCGGTTCAAGGTTCGGTTTACAGATTGAAAAAGTTGGAATTCCTGGCTTCCACTGGTTTGCAGACCTGGTATAAAGTATAGCCTGAACCAAGGTTCGAACCAAAACCTTGAACCTCAAATTTCCGAACCTTAACATTGGTAAATTTTGGTTCGAACGCGCGAACCGGAGCATATTGTTTGCCCTGATTTTAAATACACCACATACACAATTTTTACAAACAAGTTAATGAAGTACATCAATGCCATAGAATCTGTTGCAAAATGCCCGCCCCGCCCCCGACTTTAACTCATTAAATTTCGTAAATCTATGCACACATGTGTACAACGCATATGTATGTATTGTAAAACTGAACATTTTATTTCGCCCCCACAAGGTCAAGCCCTGGCCCACTGTGGCGGCGCATAAAAAGCATATCGTCTGCCTATCGCGGCATTTTGGCCGGCAGCATCTTCCTCCCCCCACTTAAAAGCACACATACACATCAACACACGTGCATTGACTTTTGCACATGAGAGAGATGCTGCTCTGCTTGCCTTGCGGTTGTTTTTGTTGTACATAGTGCTCTCCTACTATTACAAGCTGCTGCTCATCAAATTGCATGTGACAAACTGTTGTACTGCTGCTGTTGGCAGCGACGTCGACTGAATACTTATGCTGCTCATTTGAATTTTTACTGTTGTTGTTTTTGCTGCTGCTGCTGCTGCTGTAAATATTTTATTATCGCTTGTTTCCGTTTAGGAACCAAAATGGGGAAAATATACGCTCTCGCACACACACACACGCATATGAACTCGCATGTATGCTTACATACATATTTAAAATTCTTTTGTCGCCATATTCATTTCGAAATTATGTACTTGGGGCTTGTTGCTTCACACGACACAACGCTCTGTCGCCCTCGGCCTCCCCCCCACCCCCTAGTCAATTTATGTTGCTATCTGTCTATCGGCTGTACAACATGCTCTGTATTCTCTTCTCCATTCCACATTGCGTTTTGCTTGAGATATTGACCCTGTAATTTGGGAGTCGAGCAGTAGCAGGGCTCGACCGGTGGCATATCCTGTACAAAATTAGCACAGTTTTTGTGTTGTACATTTTTCCAAAGTATTTTTAGTTTTTGTGGTTTGATTTTCTTTTTCTTGGCTGCTTGTCACTGCCGCTGCGCCGTCATCTGTGGGCGTCTGTTACAATTTGTAAATTATATTTAAACACGGGGCTGGCTGACTGACTGACTTGCATGTGGTCGTCGGATTTGGATATGGAATCGGATTGGATCGGATCGCAGCGCAGCGGAGTTGTCTGTGTTTGTTACCAAGTGGGCGTGCAGTGACCCAATTTTGCTAATAGATTGCATTTTGCCACACACACACACATACATGCATATGCCTGGGACTATTTAGCGCATTGAACTTTAGAGACAAGGAGTGTACCGGGGGAAAGCCGTTCCTGCTGGCTCTAAATAAAATTTGTTATTTGTATTAGTTATTTGTCACACTTTAAAACCGTTTTTTCCCAGGCTGCCCTCCGATTTGTGTGTATGTATGTTGGTTTTGCTAATTAAGTGCAGGCAATTGACTTCATCCAAAGCGTCTCGCCATCAAAATCCTATATACAAACATACATATGTATATGAGCATCTGATGTATGTCTATTGGATTTATTTGGTCTTTCACACACTTGGTGTTCCGCATTCCGAGCTTAATTGGTTAGTTTGGCTCACATAATCCTTCAAAAAAGACTAGGAACTTAATCTAGTTGATAATTTGCTAAAATAAATTATTTAGTTTTTAATTTAAAACTAAATGCATTGATTTCGATAGGTTCAAACCGGTTCTAAACCAAACCAATTTGATTTAGGTCACATTTTAAACCGATCATTTTCCTGTTGACAGGAACCCCTTAACAAATTAAACTCGAATCGAAAATTCGAAGCTTGGCTTACAATTATAATCTTTTGTAATCTAAACTCTTCATTAAGTTTGATCTTTACCACCCATGGTTTTCATTATAATCTGATCTCATATGGAAATTGAGCAACTTTCGCGAATTGTTAGCAAAACGCTGGTGTCGATTGCTCACCTGCTCCTGCGATTTTGCAGATCTTAACCTTGCCTGTGACTCCAATTGATTAGCGCGATTGAAATCTTTACCTCCCGTGGTCTTCATTATAATCTGATCTCATAGGAAAATAAAGCAACTTTTGTAAAATTGTAGCAAAATGCTGGTGTCGATTGCTCGCCTGCTTTTACGTTTCTGCAGATCTTAACCTAGCCTGTGGCTCCAAGTGTTTTAAAATTGTTGCTTGACGGCTTACCATATTGCGAAGAAGTTTCTTGAGTGTAATACACTCATCCTCATCCCACTTGGACTTTTGAAATATTGAAAAAAATGCTTACAGCGATTCGAATGAATGTAAACTTATGGTTGTGAGCATAAAAAAGCAAGAAAATCGACTGCTGTCTGCATTGCTCACCATTTGGCCTCTCCATTTGGCCGGGTCTGATTTTAAGCGATCAAATTTTAGTTTCAAGTTGAAGCTAGCTAAATTATTGCCCGCTGTAAGAAGACTTTATTTTTCACATCGGCAACATAAACACTCTACACTCATGTTTACACAAAAATATATAGTAAAGGTCTTCAGACTGATTCAACAATAAAAATGGATTCACTTAAAACCCTAAATCATTTCATTTTCCCCCTGGGAGAAGAGACCCCATCCTAACCTCTTGTGCCTGCTCCCTCTCCTTGTAATTTAATTGAGCTGCAATAAAAATTTGTCAAAAAAAAGGGAGATATGGAATATATAATCAAATGCTGTTCATGATTTATAAGATGCGCAAAGCCGCAGTTTGAAAAAAAAATGTTCATAACAAATGTGAGGTCTTCGAACCCTCCCCCGACTACCGCACTTTTTGTATCAACAAGTGATTGATGATGATGAAGAATAGGGAAGATCTTTGAGAGCGCAACCCCCATTTGTACATACATACATACATACTTACATACAAGCAGAGTGCGTAGTGCGTCTCAAATTACTTGTCTGAAAAGGAGCCACACCTACAATGGGTAAGGGTATGGCATTCAACCCCCGACCCAAGCCAAAACTACCAAGTACTCGAAACGCATCTGTTCCATGACGACGACGACGACGACGCTGCTTATCTTGATCTCATAATCAGTAGTGTGAGTCAGTGGCATAGCGAGAGAAGGAGAAGGAGGAGGATGAGGAGAACATGCACGTCATTATCCATTTTCGGGCTGCCTGCCAGCGATTCATTGTGTACTTTTGACCAGGCAGCAGCAGCAGGTGCAAAAATGTACATATAAAAAAAAACTGTAGCTCCTTTTATGCATTTTTAACCCTAAAAAGAAACCTCGACGACCCGATTTATGGCTTGCCTGTTTGCCTGTTTGCCTGTTTTGTGGACACGCGTCGTTTGCCCCGTTGCACGCGCCAAGGGACACAGCCCTTGAAAAGGGTTTTTGAATCCTGAAGATTGCGTTGCAGATTTCTTTTCGTCTTTTCCCTTTTACTTGTTGGTTCTGGGCAGATGTTTTTTTTTTTATATTTTTGGTTAAGGGTCCTTCGTCGTCGTCGCGTGTGGATTTAATGAGTTTTCTTTTCGTTAAAGGGGGGATGCGCATATGTTTTTAAGAATTGATCGAAGCTTGTTTTGGGGTTTCCAAGAGAGAATGCTGCAGACTCATAGATTAAAACACGGAAAGGTAAACGCGGATTGTGGGAATGTTTAGAAAACAAGAGAGGGATCAAATGGTTCATACTCTTGGTCCGATTTTGCCATACTATCTCCCACATATCGAGCGGTATGTTACAAATAAAATCTTCAATATTGGCCACCAGTGCGTGAACTGTTGCAGGTTGGTCGCTATAAACATAGCCCAATTGACCGGCTGCAAACGTGAACTAAAGTGTTTACCGAACTCGCCTCAATAGGGTCAATAGGGCCATTGTTTCGCTTGTTGTGTGGCATGTGGCTCCGTCTTGGGCAGCTCTTCCATTTTGGGCAACGAAAAGTTTTGTCCATTCAACCGAACACAAGTTTCCGATAAAAAAGTGGCATACATTTTGATAATAAAAAGCGTTGATCGCTTGTAAGTCGATTCATAATTAAATTACTGACCAAACTGAATATGTTTGACAGTAACATGTGACACGAAAACAGCTGAGCTGCCAAAAGAAATTTGCTCAAAAAAAAAATAATCCTTTGTCAACTTGTGAGAAGTTTTTTGAGGAAGATTTTTATACTCTGTACCGAAGGTACATAGAGTATTATAAGTTTGTGCAAAAGTATGTAACATCCAGAAGTAAGCATCTCCGACCCCATAAAGTATATATATTCTTGATCAGCATCAACAGCCGAGTCGATATAGCCATGTCCGTCTGTCCGTCCGTCCGTCTGTCCGTCTGTCTGTCTGTCTGTCCGTATGAACGCACAGATCTCAGAGATGGTAAGAGATAGAGGTTTGACATGTATGGGACATATGCTTCTTATGTCTGCAGGCAGATCAAGTTTATTTTCAATTTTGGCCACGCCCCCTCCCGCCCCCGCAATTTAGAAAAAACGTCATATCTCCCACAGTTTTGAAGATAGATGGCTTGTTCCTTCTGGACATATTTAGTTATTAGGATAAATTATCGATCCGCCAAAGAAATGAAGAAGATCGGATGAACGGTTTTCGAGTTATGATAAAAAGACAAATTTTCTTGGTACAGAGTATGTTATAGTCGGGCTTGACCGACATTCTTTCTTGTTCAAAATGAAAATCGGTAAAGTATCCAAGTCAAAAAAAAGTAAAGAGTCATTACAAGTTATGTAAAATAAGTGAGCACTACTTAACGGTCATTGGGTCTTGTCTCTAGAGTTTGGGGGTCCCAGAGAAAAACTAGGTATAAGAAAGTGGGTCATTCCCATTAACAATGTGAAAAAGGGGATCATGAAGGTGTGCAAATGAATGTAACAGGAAGAAGAAATCATTTCTGTTTGCTATAAAGTGTATACAGTATGTTAAGAAAGTGTTTTTATACAAAAAATAAACTCACATTTTGGTCTTTTTTTTTGTTGCTTAAAAATTTGTTTATATATTATTTTAAGTCTTTTTGATTCTTAAATCTAGGATGCAAAAGAAAGTCCGTAAATCCATCTAGTTATAATATTTAAAAATATATAAAACAAATAAAATTTCCAATTCCTTGCGAGCCTCGCGCTCTGCCTCTTTTCGGCTTTCGCTCTGTCCGAGAGCCGAAAGCACCAGACGGCTCACAGCTCGAGAGCCGATGCCATCAACTGGCTCTCTTCTCGGCTCTGAGCTGAGAGCCACCGCTCGGGAAACGTGGAAAGCATGAAGCCCTTTATATTATTTATGCAATAAAGTTCATTGAGTTTGATATTTGCCAATTCTAAACTGGTTTGAACGAGTTCAAATGTTAATAGCCCAGTCTAAACTTGAATTTAACCGCTCTCGTAAGAACACATGCAATGGCGGGTATATAGCTTGTACCTAAAAAGTTTAAAGTGTTCATCGCTCTTTGACCAGAATATACAAATTAAAGAAGAGTTCCGCTTGTAAGAAGCGAACCGACGGCAACCAATTTTCCCTTCTCGAGTTAGTGGCCGACGAGCTGAGAGCACTGAGAGCTCACGAGCCAAGAGTTGTTACTCACGAGTCTAGTGCTGTGGCTTACGAGTCGAGAGCCGGTTGATGGCCCACGTCCACGGTTGTGGTTCTCAGCTCAGAGCCGAGTTCAGAGACAACAGCTCGTGTGCTATGATCTGAGAGCAGGAGCGGGCTCTGAAGAGCTGCGAGCAGAGGGCGATTCCGAGCCTCAGCCCAGGAGTTCAAATGGTAGATCAACTATGTATTCGAGACAAACCCGAATCTGATTTTAGAAATTTCACACCTCTTAATGGATTAGTATTCAGACTTGGATTTAAAATCTCCACTGTCAATTCTTACAAGACTTGTTATGAACTGAAAACATTGCCTTCTCGTCGTGGTTCACCTTCAAAATGCAACACGATCAATGTTAATGAACATTAATTTTGGTTTCATTTTTTTTTTTTGCAAGCGAAACTAATTATAGGCTAGCGCCAAGTCCAGTTCTCAGTTCTTGCATCGGAGCACAGCAAAAGCAAAATTGTTATTTTTGACCTAACCTAACCCAACTACTCCGGTACCTAAAAGCCTTATCTTATCTTGTCTATGCCTATCTAACAATTAAGCCAAACAATCAACATGACCTACTCAACTCTTGGCCAACAGTTGTTGCATGTTCTAGTTTCATTTGGTAAAGAGCTGATGGGGAAGCAGGCAGGCTTACTTTTAAGCTAATTGCCGCAACTGTAATTACTTTTACTTTATATAATAAAAATAATAATCATTATCATCCATAACCACAACGTTTCCACAATTAACTAAAAGCACAAAAAACAAAATGAACTCAACAAGCGTGCAAACCAAGCGCCATGTTCCACATGACGTCAAGCTAAACATAAAAGCATACACATATTTTCATGTTTGTGGACATTTACAGCAACTTCCGGAGACGATTAATAAAAATAAAACAAAAACAACACCCTCCTGCTTCTGCTTCCATCAAGCAAACCCAAAAAAAAAAAAAACTAAATTAATACATTAAATGTAACTTTAACAGCACGCCATGGCCTTATAAAGTGGTTAAAAAAAAATAAAAAAAATGCAAAACTTTGGATTATTCAAATATCTCACATTTTGGCTGACCATTGTTGTTGTTGTTGTTGCTGCTGTTTACTGTGGGGTTCGTTAAGCAGCCCAATTGCCGGGGAGTTGAGAAGTACCCCCTTAACTTGCCAGACGAGTTGAAGGACAGTCCAAATGGTCATGAAATAACGACAAGTAGCGCAGAGACACACACCAAGGGAAGGCAGCCAGAGCAGACGGGAACTCTATTTGAGGAGAAGTTTTTATGTACCAAAATAATGGCACGAGTTTTTGAGAACCCCAACACCATAAACAAACACATTCGGAAGTGTACTTAAGCATATGGTCAAGTTAATAAGAAAATTGTGTAGGAATGCGCATTGCTGGGAAATTGTTACTTGATCGGCTTAGTTTAGAAACGTTGATGAGCCGTTAATAGATGCTCTAGTTCTGGAATTACTGTCACAAGCAGATCTGAAAACAGGCTGGAACCGATTCCTTCGTGGAAACTAAACTAATTCAAAGTGATTTCTTTCTTTGGAACACACCTTAGGTATTGCTCTTTGCTTTCTTTCTACACGTTTTGTCGTCTCCCTTGGCCATATATAACCATTAACGACTTGTCCATTTGTGTATGTTTATGTACTTTATAGGGCAACTATTTAAATCTCCCCGAGTGCATTTAGCAAACGTGTAGAACAGCATTCCCATTGTTGTTGTTGCTGTTGTTGCTGTTGTTGGCACTTGGTTGTGAGCCGGCCTGGTGATGAGTGGACCAAAGTTGACCGGGAATAGAGGGGGGGACGGACGAATGGACGGACGGACCTATGCAAATATGTAAACACAACTCGTCGACGCAAACCAACAGCAAATGCTGTGGAACTCTCTGTGTGGCTTGGCGTGGATTTAGTTGGTTGTTTGTCAATGCATCTCAATTAGAATTGTTGTTGTTATAACTGTCATTGAACTTTGGACAAATGGAGGTTTAGTGGTAGCCATGGCATCTCCGCAGCAGGCAATGCCACACTCGCATCCATAAATCAACGCGTGCTTGAAGCAACCATGCGGCAATGATGCCATTTCCATTATTATGGCACGGCCTCATTTAACCTTCCTGGCTTCCTCCCCTCGTATCTTCCTTCGCACTGGCTCTAATCAGCTGCCCTTCGTGGTGCGTTGCACAAACTGACAGAGAGAGAAATACCGAGTACCAATTATTACTTGTCCCAAAAGCCAACAAAACTTCAATGACTCATTCAGTCAAGCATTGACAACAAAACCCGTTAAAAAAAGCAATTCCAACGTTATCGTAACCAGTTGGCCAGCCACTACGAATGGATCTTTATTACGAGTGCAGTGTGAGAGCTCTTCATTTTTAAGTGATAATTTGTTTTTTTATTTTTTATTACTATTTAATTTTGGGTCTGTTGTTGTGAAGTAGCCAGAGTGGGCCAAACAAAGATCACGTATGTAAAACGAAGGACGAGCTGTTTTCTCCTCTAGCTTCTTACTTCTCTCCGATACAAAAAAGTAGACAAAAAAGAAAAAAGAAGACTCGAGAAACACGGAAAGAAAGAAAATATGAAATAAGACGTAGGAGCACTGAAATGAAACATAGGGTGTACCCAAATAAGGTAGAAATAAAAGAGAAGAAAAAGATTAGATGAATACTAAAGATCAGTAAAGGAAAAACGATTCGTAAAAAGAGAGGTAGATGAAAGATCCAAGAAGAGGTCGGTAAGAATACTTAGAAACTGGTAGAAGACTAAAGAACCAAAAGCCCAAAATACTAGAAGACAAAAGAACTAAAAGAAAATGAATTAAAAGACGTTCTTAAGGAGAAGAAGACTGATGAAAAAAAAAGAAGAAAGGAGAAGAAGACAGGAGAAGAAGACAGGAGAAGAAGACAGGAGAAGAAGACAGGAGAAGAAGACAGGAGAAGAAGACAGGAGAAGAAGTCAGGAGAAGAAGACAGGAGAAGAAGACAGGAGAAGAAGACAGGAGAAGAAGACAGGAGAAGAAGACAGGAGAAGAAGACAGGAGAAGAAGACAGGAGAAGAAGACAGGAGAAGAAGACAGGAGAAGAAGACAGGAGAAGAAGACAGGAGAAGAAGACAGGAGAAGAAGACAGGAGAAGAATACAGAAGAAGAAGACAAAAGAAGAAGGCCAAAGAAGAAGACCAAAGAAGAAGACAAAAGAAGAAGACCAAAGAAGAAGACCAAAGAAGAAGACAAAATAAGAAATCAGAAAAAGACGAAAGAAGAAATCAGAAAAAGATAGAAGAAGAAGCAGAGGAAAGGCAAAAAAGGAATAAAGCAAAAAGCAGAAGTAGACGGAGACGGAGTACCGAAGTTTCCATTCACTTAAAACAGTTCATTCCTATGGCAGCCACAAGGTCCGATCCGTGCGGTTCCGTCATGTTAGCAGTTTGCAGTTAAAAGAAGTCTCTGAGCAAAATTTCATATCGAAAGACAGACAAAGCCCAATCGACTCGGCTGGTCATGCTGATCAAGAATATATAATAGATTCTTCATGTGGCTGGAGGTGATTCCTTCAATGCGCTTGCGAACTTCTGGGCAAAATTAAAGTGCACTTTCAAGGTGAAACCAGAAGGAGCAGCGCAATGGAAAACAGGAAGAGGTGAAAATCAATAGGAGGGGGTCCAAGGTGAAAGGGCGAATGAATAATACCAAACAGAATCGCATGCATTCACTTCAAGTGATTACTTAGTGACACAATTTCCACGGAAAATGTGTTGGTTCTGCCATATTTACATTTAAACTCATCTCTCTGGCTGCATTCCTCTCTCTCTCTCTCTCTCTCTCGCTTTTCCCCCTTTCTTTTTCACTCTCCTTCCGTGCGTCTGGTTCTTGGCCAGTTGCCCAGTCATCGTAGTTTTTTGTCGCTAGTACGTGACTTATGTGTTGGAAAATTACTTAACACTTGCCAGAGAGCTCTCTCCAACTGCAACAACATGGGCGATAAAAAGCGCTCAACTATCAGCAATGACAGCGACGGCGGCTGCTGCTGGAGGGGCCTGCTCCTCCTCATCGGCTCAGCTTTGATTGGCATGCATAACTGCGGCACATGTTGGCATTAGCAGCCGTTTCCCCCCCCCAATGAAACGGAAATGTGTAACGTGTTTGGAGCTGGGCTTAAGAGGAGGGCAAAGGGCGGACGGTTGGACGGGCGGATCGTAAGCCAGCTGCTGCTGCTGCTGCTCGACAGTTGCCAATCGCTTTAATCGTCAATGGAGCGCACGTTGTCGGCACGTACCAAGTGAATGAGCTGATTGAAGATTATGGGCTTATTATTGAATCATGCCTAATGCTTGGAATGGCTTGAGCCACCAACAGCAGCAGCAACAGCAGCTGGCTGGGTAATCATTGAGTATTGGAAACACGAACACTGATCGCTTATACAATCCCTGAATGTTGCGGCAAAGGGACAGGGATGGGATGAGAAAATTGGAAAATGAAAGGGAACCACTGATTCAAATCTTCTATGATGTCTTCCAACATGAGCTTCAGAAGTTGTTCCAATGTATGAGTCATTTCTTAACTTTCTATCCATGAATCTCTTCTATGACTTAAGGAAGCAATCATTCTGAGGCGAAGGCTTAATCCCTTAAGAAGTGATTGGGAATTCCTTCTGGGCTACAAATAATGTTTGTATATATATATATTCCAAGTCTGTGGACTGTGTTGGACTTATTCCAGGGTTCTTTGTTTTGTTCTTGACATTCTGGTTCAGCTTCCTCCAGAGGAGCGGGAGCATTAAAGATAAGCCGCTAAGAGCAACCTCCAAGTGCTTCCTACTGATTATTTCTCTCTGTTTTTGTTTTTAGATAAAGCGAGCCGGAATCTTGGTTGGCGCTGGTGCCAGCGGAGGGGAAACAGCAAGAGGAGAAGGTGTTGTTGGAGTCGGTTTGGCTGGTGATTGTCCTAGCGGCGCTGGCGCCGTCAAATTGCGCAAGCACAGTGAACGTCCCCTGACTGCAACAACAACGACGACGCCTCAAAAGGAGGGCAAGTCTCATACGTATCGCATTTCCATGGCCAACCTAGAGGATACACAGGAATCGGAGTTGGATCAGATTTTGGGTGAATTGAGTTTGCTGGAGGCACAAATCAGCTATGGTGAGGCAATATTCCTACCCGGTGTGGCGGCGGCCACAGCAGCAGCGGCAGCAGCAGCAGCTGCGAATGCTGCACCCCAGCCAGTTGGTGTGTCGTCCATGTCAGCTGCCTCCTCACGTTCCCATTCACGCACCAATAGCAGCATTTCGGCTGATGTCAGCACTTGCTCCTCATCCGGCATTTCAGAGAATGGACATGGGAGCATAGGATTACCCACCTTGGGTATGGTCAATACCATTACAGGTGCCCACCAGCCACCGCACGGTCTGACCATGGGCATCACGCTGGGCGTGGTCACTCCCCGAGAGCCTCGTACCGAATCTCCGGATAATGATTCGGCCTTTAGTGACACTGTGTCGCTGCTGTCCAGCGAGTCGTCGGCCTCGTCCAATACATCCTGCCAACAGCAGGCGGCGGCACAAAAGTTACAGCAACAGCTGGACAATTCTGCTTCCAACAGCATCTCCAAGGCGGCCAAAATACAGTTGGCCCTGCACAAGCTTGAGAGCGCCTCGATACGGCGGCTCTTTGTCAAGGCCTTCACGGCGGATGGTGCCTCCAAGTCGCTGCTGGTGGACGAGCGTATGGTGTGTGGTCATGTCACACGTTTGCTGGCGGACAAGAATCATGTGCAAATGCAACCGCATTGGGCGCTGGTCGAACATTTGGGGGATCTGCAAATGGGTAGGTAGCTGGCGATTTTGTACCGAAACTTTACTCAAACCTTTTGTCCACTTTAGAGCGACTCTTTGAGGATCATGAACTGCTGGTGGATAACCTTATGACCTGGAACTCAGATGCCGGCAATCGTGTGCTCTTCCAGCAGCGGCAGGACAAGGTGGCTCTCTTCACCAAACCCGAACTGTATTTACCCGGGCCACAGATGGCGCCCGGTTGCCAGCATGACGAACAGACGCGTCACATGCTGCTCGACGAGTTCTTCGAGACACATGCCCAACAGCTGCAGCTGGACGGACCGCTCTATATGAAAGCGGATCCCAAAAAGGGTTGGAAACGCTACCATTTTGTGCTACGTCCGTCGGGTCTCTACTACTTCCCCAAGGAGAAGACCAAAAACACCAGAGACCTGGCCTGCCTGACCCTATTCAGCGGCCATAATGTGTATCTAGGATTGGGTTGGCGCAAGAAATGGAAGTCACCCACGGACTACACATTTGGCTTCAAATCCGCCATGGACTCATCACTGGGCAAGTCGTGTCGCTCGCTGAAAATGCTTTGCGCCGAGGATGGAGCCACACTGGAGCGCTGGCTGACGGCCATACGAATCTGCAAATATGGCAAACAGTTGTGGCATAACCATAAGCTGCTGCTCGAGGATCTGTGCATGGGTGATGGCGTATCGCAGGCGAGTTTTGCCGCCTCCATGCGCAGCGAGTCAATTACCAGCATTTCCTCGGCGGTTCCTTCACAGTGCGGTAGTGTGTCCTCGGCCATCAGCAGCATGTCCAACTCTACAAGTGGTCGCACCTCGCGTGCCTCCAGCTCCAGCTCCAGTGGCTGCCTGTCGGATGATAATAACGGCTTTGATTCTGAGTTCACCACCGGCACCATTAAACGGAAGCCCTCGATGAAACCCAATCTGCCGTTGACCACGATGACGCGTCAGCTGAAGGAGGTGGGTGAGATCACCATATGTGAGAGCGCTGGTGGCGAACTGGCCAGCTCACCGGAGCGCAGTGGCACCCTTACACGTCGTCATAGTCGCCGCAAGTCCCAGGAGAGCAATGGCAGTGGCACCCTCAAGCGTCGCCCCCCAGCGGTGGTGTCGGTTGCTGGTAGTGGCGGTGGTAATAGCGTGGGTGTGGCTGCTGTCGTTAATGTTAAGCGTGAAGTGGAGGGCAGTGCCTCTTCCACCTCCTCGAGTAGCAATTCCACGCCCACTCCCACACCCAGCATATGCGCCAAGCCGCCACCCGGACTGACTGAAACGGAGCTGATGTGTTCATCCACTTTATCGCTGGACTCGTTGCCATTGCCGCCACCACCGCCGCCTCCGGCCTTGGTAGCCGATGATCAGGATGTGTATGGCTCGCAATTGTCGTTGGCCTCACTGCCACCGCCGCCGCCACCTGAAGAGGTGTTGGCCTTTGCAGCGCCACCGCCGTCTGCGTTGGAGACTGCTGTCCCCATGCCACAAATGCTGGGCATGATGCCCAATAGTAATGGTTCCCTACCGCCTGCTGTGCCGGCCAAGCCCATCAAGCCGGCGGTGAAAGCTGCTCCGCCCTACAAGGCTCCACCGGATTATGTGGGTCCGGCCGCCGTCGCTGCCACACCACCACCACCACCGCCCATTCAGAAAAAGGTCTCATTTGCCGATTCGCCTGTGCTGCTGCGTCGCAAGATGTGTTCCCCCGAGCCCCAGCTGCCCCAGCGTGCCCCCAGCACTTCGCTTAGCTCCAACTCCAGTTCCGGTTATCAGCTTTACGCTCCCGGACCCATGCTGCCGCCGCGCACAGACCTGTCGCGCCTTTCCCGTCAGAGCAACGGCAGCAGTTTGGGCAGCAGCAGCGAAATGACCTCACCCAAACGACTGCAGGAATCCGCCTCGAATCCGCCGCGCGACTTCCTCAAGGATCTGCAGCGAGTGATGCGCAAGAAGTGGCAGGTGGCCCAAAAATGCAAACAGGAGCCGGCCACCACACCGCACGAGGTGCTTGGTTTCCGGGATTTCAACAATGAGGATCTGCTGGCCGCCCATAATCTTAATTCAGGTGCCAATTCATCGCACTATTATCGCGAAACGGCCAATGTCAGCCATTGGGTGCAGGAGCACTATGAATATGCCCACAATGCGCTCTACGAGAATGTACACGCCCAGACGAATGGTGCTGCAGGTGTAGCAGCAGGAGCGGTAACTGGTGCTGGTATAGTTGGAGTTGCTGCTGTAGAGATAACGCCACCGCTGCCACCGCCACCGTCTGCTGCAGTGCATGAGGCGGCGGCTGCCATGCGGAAGAAGCGACCACCGCCGCCACCACCCAAGCGTAGTGACAAAACACATCTTACCAATCGGGTGTAGAAGCAGGCGACATCTACAGTGAGTAAGGTATTAGTTGAAGGGTAACCATTAAGAAGAAACAAATGTAGTGAGAGAGGAGGGTCTTCCCCGATAAACCTTAAGAAGGAAGGCTACATCTATTTCAGAGATGTCTGAGAAATCTTGTAGAAAAGCACGAACAAAGTTAGAAACAGTAGAAGTGCTCCTCTTTGCTACTCATCCACTGAAGATAATTGCAACTCCTCTTGATATTCCGCGAATACAATGTGAATCGTTTTTATGCTAAAGGCAGTTTCCTTTGTATGCAACTGTGGCCAACAGGCATATCTCTATGTAGCTCTTAACCGGTAGAGTATAAGTCTTTGCTATGGCCAGCTAAGTCGTCGTGGTCAATACTCAACTAATTTTTGGAGTACCATTACAAAACAACGGATCGATATACTACCGAAGTTTTGACTCCTTTTTCACAGAAATACATCTTGGTGAAGCCATCAATGGCGACTCCCCACCAATAAACATCACATAAGCTGAATGGTGAACTCTCTGAACTCTCAGAACGAGTTCGTACAGCATATATTCTATAGATCTGCTTGTTGAACGATTCCTCTATGGAGAACATTTTTGTAATTTTTAGTAAACTTAAATCCAATTGTAAGCATTGTTCGCGCACTGGCAACGCAATTGCGTTTAGGTTACAATGCTGTTGGGAGCAAGAGGCCGGTGTATCTCTTGTATGTACTGAGTCCACAGTCACGTCTTATGATGCGCGATGCTGATATTTATCTCACGAGACATGATTTTCTGCTTGCGCAGTGGATTTCGACGAATTCGATCTTGATGGCTTTGATAAGTGAAACCAAAAATCTGTTTAATGCAGTAATCAGGCATGAATTCAGTGGTTCTCGAGGAGGAGTGGGATAAGGAGTAGGATTATACGTAAAAGGTCTGCACAGAACCTAGTTGAACCTCCCAGGGTTACAATTTACAATTTGATATGCAAGCAATGATTTAAGCAACCCTAATCTTCCTTAGAAGACTGTTTAATTTAAATTCTACCTGCAAACTTTTAGAGGTAAACATACTCGAAAATAGATAAATAGAAGGGTTAAAGCTGGACAAAGAAATGGAAAAGGATGAGAATATTTATAACAAACATCTCAGTCAGTTGAATGTCTTCCCTATATCTTTGAGTTGGGGCAGACAAAATAACTCCACCGATTTTGAGAACATCTACAAGTGGAGCCCTCTTCAAAATTTAAGTAGCTTGCACTCCTTTTTGGTCACTTGGTTGGCTACCCTGAATTGTTCTTACAACCTGACTAATCCAATTTCTCTGCTTCTCCCTTCCAGCCTGTCTCTACGCTTGGCTTTCCAACTTCAAATTGGATCTCCGATCTCCGCAAGCGTCGGCGTAACTACAATTTTGCAAATGCCTAAAAACAAAACAAAAAACGAAGAAAAAAAACACAAAAAAATTCCTATTTCTTAAGTGTAGATGGCAAAAACTCTAAAATATTATACGCTATAAGAATTCGCAAGGCCACGCCCACTTCTCTCAAGTATTATATATCATTTGTCCTCTCTTTTCCCATAAAACAAAAATTGCAAACATTTTCAGTTTCATATTGGCATAGTGAAAATAATTTAAGCTAAATTTTAGATGTAAACAACAACAACAATTTGTTTAAGAAATGTTTTTATCTAGCGTCTGATAAGTGTAAAATGTTCTTTTTTTTTTAAATTGGTTTTTAAATTAACTTTGCTTTGCAATTCTTTTGTTTTTTTTTTTTTAAATAGTAAACATTTTTTAGAGCATGAAATGCGCTAAAGGAAAGGAAAGAGCCTTATAAACCAATTAATTAATGCATAATTAATAATACTTTATAAAAATATAAATCAAAATTATGCAACAACTTCGAGATTAAACGATTATTCAAAAAAATGTATTTTGCTGCTGCTTTTAGGTTTTTGAATTGTACTTACATTGTAAACCATAGAAGACAGCACCACTCCTTTCCTCCCACCCTCTCCAGCACCCAGCACCCAGCACCCACGACCAACTCCCTTACATATAGTTGATGTATGTATGTATAGCAGTCGGAATTTTGTATTGTATATCATTTTGCAGGCGTTCCTAAAGGTTCATTTGTACCAAACAACCTACATAATATAAAGTATATATATATATATACACATATATGTATATGTACATGGAGGAGTAGACTGTTCCATGTGTTGCCACAATCAAAATAAATAAATAAATACAAAAAATCAAAGCTTATCGATTGTAATTTTTAGTAACTTGTTTGCCATTTTATTTTTGTTATAGTAAAGCAACAGCAACTCATACACACACACACACACACACAGCAGCCATATATATTCATAATTCATATGATTGTACTTTATATGTTATGTATATGTAGTATGTAAATGTCCAAGTTTATAACCATTCATTATTATATTGTATTTAAGTGTTTAAGCATTGCAATTTTTGAGCCACATTTCTCTGTATATTTAAATATTGTTACAGTAAACAGTAAAGTAGGTTCGGTTGCAACGCGCTTTGAATCCTTTGTTTTGATTCGAGCCTGCTTTCATACCAGTAACATAATCACTTGGATTCGAATCCTTTGAGTCGCGAGACTCAGCACAACGACAATATTCGATTTTCGAGCCCTTCGTAAAGACCAAGCCCTGAGGTTGAGGTGAATCATTCAATAAGAGATAGTTTTTGGCTTCATTAATGGGTGAGGATTCAATTTTGTTCAGGTTACCCTTTGGCAAGTCAATAGCACACACTCATTGTTGTTCTTCATACATATATTTTTCGTGGCTTTCAAAAGCCTCTGGTTATCTACCTTGAACTGTGCATAATTTCCATTCTCGCAAAAGGTTGTTGAGTTTATATAACATTTAAACAAGATCTAGATGCATTGCTTACCTGTTATGCCCTTCATTTTCGTCTAGTGTTGGCTACAGGTGGTTCATTTCTTCAAAGTGAGTCAACTTACTCATACTGCTCAGTTGTTCAGTTGCTTAGTTGTACAGTTGTTCACTTGCTTATCAACTGTTGCAACGATTAGCAATCATTCGAACTAAATTTAAGTCTTCGTTGCTAGTTACACGGCGGACTGTTGTCAATTTGTCAAGAATTTCAAATGAAAAAACGGCCAGCATGTTGCCTACATTGAACAATCAGATACGGTAGCAAAAAACAGCTGCGAGACACCTTTGCCAGTTTCAATATGGAATTTATGGTTATCTATTAGAAGATCCATTTAGTTTGCAAAGCACTACTGGGCCTAACGATCTGATGCATCACAGAATAACACTTTAACGACTGGTAATGCAGCATCGTATCGTTGCCACACCACTATACGCATTTCCTACAAGCAAGAGCTTTTTGAAAGACTTCAGGAAGTTGGCTTCACCGCGTGAATGCCGTTTAAGTTGATAAACGCCTTTCTGTATTGGTGAGAAAGATTGTTTTTTCTTTCAATTTGACCTACAAGTATAGATCCAAGGTTGAAATTAGTCTTTACGAATTGATAAACGAATTTCGGGATTGTTTCAAGCCTTTTGTACTTGTATTAAGTATGTTTTAGCTTGACTCGTACTTGACATTTCAAATCAAGCTCTCGTAAAGTAAAAAAGCGTTACTAAAGTCGTGCAAATGTATGTAACAGGCAGAAGTAACCATCAACGCCGTACTGATCGGTACGTTTTCCGGGCACTCCCATACTAAATTCGCTAGGCAAATACTTGGCTTAGGTGATTCTATAATGCCACACCGGAGCAGCCTAAATACTGGGAGAATTGCAGCTTGCAGCATCCCATTTCAGCTTCATGTGTTTTATAAGTTAAAGCTGTTTTTGAAGTTATCCCATAAACCTTGATTGCAATAACAAGGGAACTCTTCTTTTTTGGCATTCAATGATTGAAATAAGATCTTGGCCTTTTCCTAACTTAACGGAGTTTTCGATTTCCAATTTTTAAAACGGGGCAAGATATTTTCGGCCAGTGTTTTATAAAACTGTTATGAATTTCATTTCGCCTGCTTATAATGCTGCTTTTGCCATTGAGAAAATCAGAATTTTAGTAAAGCGCAAAAAAGCGAAGCAGCAGCAACAATCGACGGTTGAAGACTTCCGGCAGCGGCGCAAGTAGAAGCTGCTGCTTTCGATCAGAAGCGCAAGTCGAAGGCTGCTGCTGTCAGTTAGAAGCGCAAGCCGGCGGCTGCGCCATCTTGCATGCTACAAGAAATCAATCAAATATGGCGCCAACAACAGTGCTATGCCAAGAGAGCGAGAGAGAGTGAGAGTGGGAGCGCGAACGGCACACATACACGCCAAAATATAGTATGTATGTGTTATAGAACACAACAAAAACAGTGGAAAGCCGCTACTGTCGTGACGGCGCAGCTGCCGACTTGCAAAATCCGAACACTTGCTGCTAAACGAATGCAGCGAAGTTGCTTCGCAGCGACTGTCCCAGCTGACTGAAATTAAAGGCAGGGCAAATGACAAAATCATGAATCGATAAATGCTGCTGCTGCATCGCTTTTTTCAAATTTCATCGGTCGAAGCTGTGAAATGTACCAATCTTGCGACTTTTTCTACTTCGACTGAAGCATTCTTAACACTCTTAACTTTGTCGAGTTCGGATTTTGTTTAGTGGTTCCTATAGTAAATTGATAAATGGGCGCAGAAAATCGGCTTAGAACCTCTCATAATGAGTTCCGCGTATTAAAAGAAGGTAAAAACTAAAGCGTTTGAATCAGATTGCCAGAAAATGCTACATGTACCAAATGGATGTACTTACAAACTCAAAATTTAGAATTCTTAACCACTAAAGCGTTTTTGCGTATACCCGAACTTAGTTCCAAATTGGTTTTCAGACAACTGAAACTGAAATCTGCTCAAAAATTGCAATATTTACATAAATATTGAATACCTTTTTTCTTATAATTTGCAAACTCTTGGTTGTTTGTGTTCCCCCCGCCACCCAACAGACCTTCCCACACAGTTTCATTTCATTTTCCAATATATTCTTAAAAATAAACACACACACACACACACACGCATATTATTATTATTTTCGTTAAATAAATGCTATTTATTATCATACAATTTGACTTTTATTTGCACACACACACACACACACGGAGTACTTGGAGGGGTAAACTAATGGAAATGCCAATTTTTAAGCTTGCATTAATTAGTATAAAAATTATAATAAATATTTTTTAGAAACTATTCTATTATACAATGTATTATTCACTCTACTATACAGAATGTAGGAACAAATGACAAATGGAAATGCTTGTATAAGGATAATTGTGCCATAGGCATAATTTTTGCTAAATAAATGTACTAACAGATTGAGTTTAGGCCATAAGTTATACCAGTTTACGTACTAAATTGATGAATGGAATGGAAGGGCATTTCGAATTTGAAAACTGCAAAGTGCAAAAGACGTTCCAACTAACCAAATAAAATGCAGCTAATTCTCCTACTTAATTCACACACACACACACACACACACACACACACAGTAAAAGAAGAGACTACAACAGCCACAAAATGACTTAAACAACAACAACCACATACATAAATATGCATCAACTACAAATTTACAAAAACTACAACAACTACAACTACATTTTATACATAAACATAAATACAAGAAATTTTTTGCAGGTCTATATATATATTATATATAGTGTGAACAATGTTGTCATTTGATAAGATTTTTTTCCCCCCCAAAAAAACCAAAAACAAAAACAAACACAAACAAACATTTGATATATATGTATATTACTACTATATATACCTTATATTCCGATGGAATTTTTGTAATTTTGATAGAAACATTCAAGACAAGAAAAAACACTACAAAAAAAAACAACAAAAACAAACTGTGCGAAAAAATTTGTTACAAAAACTATAAGAAATAAATGCAACAAATGCCTAAAAAAGTCAAAACCAAATAGAGATTATATTTCTGGATGAATCCGGGAAAGGGCAACTTTATTCACAGTCAACTGACATCTGTTAATAAGCAACTGTCCAACTTGGTGCAAGCCATGATACAATTAACTAGGTAGGCGCACTTCCTCTCTCATGTACAGGGTTGTCCATATTCGACGGACCCATCTGGCAACGCCATAACTTTTTTCAGAGATGTCAGATCGCTTAATGACATACCGCGTTTGAAGCGTCAGTCCAAGCAGATTTTTACCATGGAACAATACACGCCACGCGAGCGCTCTGAAATAGTTGAAATTTACATTCAACAGAACAAGTCAATTGTGAAAACTCAACGTGCTTTTAAAAAATTAAAATTTCACATTGAATGGGACCGTAAATAAGCAAAATTGCCGTATTTACGCCACTGAAAGTCCTCAGGAGATTCAAGAAGTGCCTCTTCATGACGAAAAAGTCACAGTTTGGTGCGGCGTTAGTGCGAAAACGGTCATTGGGCCGTTTTTCTTCCAAAATGAAAATGGCCATGCTGTTACCATCAACCAGGAGCGTTATCGCGACATGATGACCAATTTTGTGATGCCAATTATTCGTCGAAAGCGTATGAGGCAGTTCTGGTTTCAACAAGACGGCGCTCCACCGCACACAAGTCGCATAACAATCGATTTTCTGAAGAAATTGTTTCCGGGCCGTTTGATGTCGAAAAGTGGTGATTTGGACTGGCCACCGCGTTCGCCCGATTTGACGCCGCCTGACTTCTTCTTGTGGGGATATTTGAAGTCAAAGGTTTACGTTAACAAGCCAAGGACCGTAGAAGAGCTCAAGGACAACATTCGTGAAGAAATAGCCGCTATTCCGGTCGAAATGTTGGCGAAACCGATGGAAAATGCTGCAAAAAGGGCACAATACGCCATCAACGCCAGAGGCGGCCATTTGAGAGATATCATATTCAAAAATTGATGTAAACAAATCTACTTGGAACAAATTAAATGATTAAGATTGCCAACCGCCAAATTTTTATTTTTTCTTTGATTTTTTTAAAAAAAAACATGGGTCCGTCGAATATGGGCAACCCTGTATGCTTACAAAAGTACAAAAGAGAGCGAGAGCGGCAGCGAATGTGCTTCGCTCACAACTGTTGTTCACAGACTGACGATTAAGCATACATCAAAGAGCGCTAGAGAGGAAGTGCGCCTACCTTCTATAATTGTATCATGGTGCAAGCTACAGTAGGGCGCGTGACACGAACGACTTTAGACGACGAGTTCGTGTTGCACGTTTAGTTTACGTGCGTGTCAGTTTTTTTTTTTAGCAACAAGACACGATATGAGCCGGCACTTCGGAACTCGACAGAATGCTCAGAAAGTTTTATGTTTCAACAAAAGAGTGGCCATCCATATTTATGTCTTAACTTTCAATAAACTAGCGAAAAGCATTGCACACCGAAATAGCTGGTCATTCACTATATATACGAGCTTAAGTCAAGAACTTTGAAATCACTGGAAAAGCGTGTTGTATCCACTGATTATTCATTATATATAGGTATCATTTTAGACCAGAGCAACAAAATATAGTCTCGCTTGCAAGTTAGAAAGGTAGTCTTGAATAGTTTAAGACATTTTAGCAGATTATTCTAAACATGAACATGAAATTTACCGAAAAAAATCAAAGATTCTGATGAATATAGGGGCGAAAATTAGGTTATGATTGGATCAGGTTCTCTTCGGTGAAATTCTTTCTTTTAATGACGTGTCTGTGGTAGATAGGGAAGGGCAATTGGAAGTCGCATGATTCCTCGTCAGATATCATTAAGAATACTTGGTGCTTGAAGACGTTGATACGTGAGATTGTGTGAGGAAATTTCATCGATTATTCTAACTAAAACATGAAATTGGCCGAAAAAAAAATTTAAGAATTTGATGAATATAGGTGCGATAATTAGGCTATAGAAATAAAGTCGTGTATGTCGTGTTGTTTCTACAAAATTTTTTGACGGTGCGTGTTTTTTTAATATGCCATTCGTGTTAGAGTCGTGTCGTGTTGAAAATATTTGACACGCGCCATCTTTAAGCTGCCAGTCGTGGATCCGAAATCTTTTGATTCATGTCTTTTGTACTCTATTTAATTTTTCCCTGTTTGCTTTCTGCCTCTAAAATTTTATCCTTAGAGTTACCCTTGAAGTCTGTGATAAGATATATTAACATGAGGGTAACCTTTAAGCATTTTATCCGAGAAAGCGTTAGTTCAGCTGTTGCCGAAGTAAAAAGTATCGTCGAAAATTACAATTACAACCAAATTGTAAAAGTCGGATAAATATTATAAAAATTTTTCGATGTTATGATCTTAAGTACTCACGATTTATGTGCCCCATTTTTTAACACGGTTTTCCTGAAATTGTTCACCGAAGTTCTCATAACTTAATGCAGCTTTCACAATTGCTTAACTGTTTGCGTTTTGGTAGCATGTTCTGATATCAAATTCTCTGGAGCCAGAATGTTGAGAAATGGACCTTTCAATCTCAAAAACGGAAAAGAAATATTGAAATCTAATAAAGGAATAAAGGAAATTTAAAAACCTGTAGCACTGTGGTGATTTAAACAAGAAAGAAAGTCGGTCAAGCCCGACTATAACATACTCTGTACCAAGAAATTTGTCTTTTGATCATAACTCGAAAACCGCTCATCCGATCTTCTTCATTCCCTTGGCAGATCGATAAGTTATCCTAATAACTAAATATGTCCAGAAGGAACAAGCCATCTATCTTCAAAACTGTGGGAGATATGACGTTTTTTCTAAATTGCGGGGGCGGGAGGGGGCGTGGCCAAAATTGAAAATAAACTTGATCTGCCTGCAGACATAAGAAACATATGTCCCATACATGTCAAACCTCTATCTCTTACCATCTCTGAGATCTGTGCGTTCATACGGATAGACAGACAGACAGACGGACATGGCTATATCGACTCGGCTGTTGATGCTGATCAAGAATATATATACTTTATGGGGTCGGAGATGCTTCCTTCTGCCTGTTACATACTTTTGCACAAACTTATAATACTCTGTGTACCTACGGTACAGAGTATAACAAGAAAGAAAGTCGGTCAAGCCCGACTATAACATACTCTGTACCAAGAAATTTTGTCTTTTGATCATAACTCGAAAACCGTTCATCCGATCTTCTTCATTCCTTTGGCGGATCGATAAGTTATTCTAATAACTAAATATGTCCAGAAGGAACAAGCCATCTATCTTCAAAACTGTGGGAGATATGACGTTTTTTCTAAATTGCGGGGGCGGGAGGGGGCGTGGCCAAAATTGAAAATAAACTTGATCTGCCTGCAGACATAAGAAGCATATGTCCCATACACGTCAAACCTCTATCTCTTACCATCTCTGAGATCTGTGCGTTCATACGGACGGACGGACAGACGGACATGGCTATATCGACTCGGCTGTTGATGCTGATCAAGAATATATATACTTTATGGGGTCGGAGATGCTTCCTTCTGCCTGTTACATACTTTTGCACAAACTTATAATACTCTATGTACCTACGGTACAGAGTATAAAAATTCTTTGATATAAACTTTAAGCCATATCTACAGCGCGCCCGTTGCCGTAAAATAGTTCTCGGAGCACCGGTACGGGATTCCGGGTTACGTTCAATTCAGTTTTGTCTGATTTGAAGTTTGCACCATCAATTTCAATGACAATATACCGCTCTCACTGATTTACCAAACTGCCCTCGGCACTATAGCTGGCTCTTCCACCCCTTCTTTGGATAGTATATTTATTGAATTATGTCGGGACGGCGCGAACGCCATTCCCGGCTACCAAAAATTGTAAGCACGAGTTATTCACATTAGGAATAATCGCAGAGGTCAGCCTAGTCGTAGGTGCAATGACCAGGCCTCAATCCGGAGGAACCGCCTTGATGATCACGGTTAACCTCTACCCCAGGTAAGTATGCCTAGGTCAGCCAACTGAATGGGTTTCCATGCCGGCACTTCGAAAACCGGTTGGGAATTGCAAAGTACATATTTGTATAGTAAAATTGCATGCAACAAAGTAGGCAATGGATTTTTGATTGGAATGAAATTTGTTGTATGTATGTGTGCGTGTGTGTACGGGCGTAAGGATGTGCAGAGTAGACGTTGTAGTTAAATTGGCAGTTGCCCAAGAACCTTTTTCTGTGGTACGTAGTATTTGGTTCTATTTGAACTAACATAAGGTGTTGTATATATAAGCCCTTCAGGCGCTCATAGAATTCGTCTTTTGTGCTCACAGATAAGAATATTATTTAGAAACTTTGGAATTAGGTCTGAGTCTGAGGCTAGTCGCTTGTCAATTGGTGCGAAGCTGATGACAGAGCGACGCAATCATTTGCTGATTAGATTTAAAGGGTTAAGTCCTAGCCCATTTGCAGCTGCCCAGTTGCTAATTGCATCTAATTTATTGTTTTGTCAACTTTTCTCTAAATTTTATTCTAATTTAAAGAAAATTTCTTATTTTCAGAAAGTTTTTTCTTAAGCCTAAACTTGCTAAGTCTGAAATTTGAAAATTTTGAAAGTAATTTCTTAAAATAAACAAAATTCGTTTGGAATTCTTTTAAATTTAGCCTAATTTTTCTAGATGTTTCTTCCTTGAATTAGAAAAAAAAATATATTGCACGGTGTCATAAAATAGGGCGTCCACCATTGAATTCGGTAAAACGCCTTAAGTTTATACAAAAAAAAATTAAACATTTCCCAAATTTAGAAAATCAATTTATAAATTCGCTTTGAAATATACAATATTTAATCTAGAAAATCTGGCTAAAATTTAGAAAAATTTAAATTAATAATAATTTCCCGACTATAACATACTCTGTACCAACAAAATTGTACGCTCAACATAAATTTAGAAGCTAAAAGCAGCGCTGCAGCAGCGAACAGTCTTTTGATCATAACTCGACAACCGTACATCCGATCTTTACTATTCTTTTGGCGGTTTGACAAGTTATCCTGATTACTAAATATGTCTAGAAGGTACGAATCATCTATCTTTAAAACTGTGGCAGATATGACGTTTTTTTTTTAAATTGCGGTGGCGGGAGGGGGCGTGGCCAAAATTGGAAATAAACTTAATCTGCCTGCAGACCTAAGAAGCATATGTCGCATACGTGTCAAACCTCTATCTCTTACCATCTCTGAGATCTGTGCGTTCAAACGGACAGACAGACGGACATGAGTCGACTGTTGAGGCTGATCAAGAATATATATACTTTATAGGCTGATACATACTGTTGCACAAACTTATAATACTCTTTGTACCTACGGTACAGAGTATAACAAGAAAGAAAGTCGGTCAAGCCCGACTATAAAATACTCTGTACCAAGAAATTTTGTCTTTTGATCATAACTCGAAAACCGTTCATCCGATCTTCTTCATTCCTTTGGCGGATCGATAAGTTATTCTAATAACTAAATATGTCCAGAAGGAACAAGCCATCTATCTTCAAAACTGTGGGAGATATGACGTTTTTTCTAAATTGCGGGGGCGGGAGGGGGCGTGGCAAAAATTGAAAATAAACTTGATCTGCCTGCAGACATAAGAAGCATATGTCCCATACATGTCAAACCTCTATCTCTTACCATCTCTGAGATCTGTGCGTTCATACGGACAGACGGACAGACGGACAGACAGACATGGCTATATCGACTCGGCTGTTGATGCTGATCAAGAATATATATACTTTATGGGGTCGGAGATGCTTCCTTCTGGATGTTACATACTTATGCACAAACTTATAATACTCTTTGTACCTACTGTACAGAGTATAAAAAGGCAGCTGAGTGCTTAATTGCTGTATTTATAATATGGGTAATATGGGCTAAGAGAAATGGAAGTATTATTTTTATACCCTTGCAAAGGGTATTATAATTTTGCCCAGAAGTTTGCAACGCATAGCAATATTCATTTCCGACCCCATAAACTATATATATTCTTGATCAGGGTGACGAGCTGAGTCGACTGAGCTTTGTCCGTCCGTCTGTCCGTCTGTCTGTCTGTTTCTACGCAAAACTTGTCTCTCAGTTTTAAAGCTATCGAGCTGAAATTTTGCACAGAGTCTTCTTTTTGCTGCACACTACTAATAAGTCGGAAACGAACGGATCGGATGACTATATCTCATAGCTGCCATAGGAACAATCGGTCGAAAAACTAGTTTTAGTGAGAAAAACTTTTGTCTTTTCAATGAAAACGTCTCCTAACTTTGTAATCGTAGGTTTTCTATGTTGTTTTCTAATTCTACCAAGTTTTATTAAAATCGGACAACTATATGGTATAGCTGCCATACAAAAGATAGGTTTGAGAAACAGTCTTAGTTAGAAAAACTTTTTTGTTTTTAATGGTAGCCGACTGCAATTTTGTATTTGTTTGTTTCACATGCTTTCACATAATTCTACAAATTTTTGGCCAAATCGGATGACTATATCATATAGCTCCCATACGAACGATTGGTCGGAGAATGGGAAAAAGAGTATTTTTTGAAAATATTTAAGCGAGCACTTGCAAGGGTATAACAACTTCGGCACAGACGTAGTTAGCTTAGCTTTCTCGCTATATATAAACCAGTACGATTATTAAGACTTTCCGCATTGGACTTAGTCTTTTGGATACATTCTGAGACATCACAAGTACCAACACACATAAAACTAAAGCTATTATCACAGAGTTGTTGGGCATTCAGGTACATACTTGTTGCATATAGCCTCAGGTACATAAAATTGCTTAAACTTGTCATTGACATCTATGTCGCTATTAACCTGGCGTCTTGATTTAGCTATACCCAAGTGATTCATTTCTCTCCAATGCTGTCTAGTCGTAAACTTACCTGTTTAAAAGTTCTGTTTAGCAGAGTTGATCATTTTTGTAACAGTTCGGCGCCAGACTACCTATGGCTGGCAGGCTTGGTTTTGATTCCCTGTTTTGGGATTGGGTCAGCAATTTCGAACGGACACCGGTTTGGCTTGTAGTCCTGTTCCTGTTCATATACCCTGCATTTGCTGGCACTTTGTTGGCCTGTTGTTTCCCCTTTTTAGCTGTATGAAGAATATCTTCTTCTATAAAGATTTTGAAGACATTAACATTAAGTGTGAATACCGTCACTTTACAAACACATATCAATATTTTTGATTGTAATCAACCGAATTCTAAGTGAATTTTTGTCCATCTGCCACCTCATTAAGGGTGTAGTTGCCCGACCAACTAGCCAAATGAATCGAATTGGGCGTGCTCGGCATATATATATGAAGCCATCGCACACATACGCTCGCACGTTCGATCCCCCGGGGCAAGAGTTGGCCACACACCCGACTCCTGATAAGCAGCAAAATAAATAAAACAATTTTTTCTCATAAAATTTTTCATCCAGTTGCCTTTGTAAAGTTTTCATCCAAGTGATCCATGAAATTGTTGAACTTTCCATTTCTCTGTAGATTCCAAATTTTGGGGCTCTCTAGCATCAGTCTCAATCAGAACTTCGTGCAAGGCACATCAGCATACAACAAAAACTACATAACAAAAAAAAAAACAAGTAAAATAATTTTCGGATTTTATTTTTCTCGCGTGCAGCTCTACACCCAAGAGTAGAGGCATGTACCGAGGAAGAACCTTTCGGCATTTCTATACAAAAGATTAGAAACTGCAAAAATATGGAATTTTGTCACAAATAAAAAGGTGAGTGCACAAGTAGTGGAGGAGGAGGCGGAGGAGGATAGATTAATAGATGCGTCCTATTTCAGGATTTAATGGCCACGACAAAAACGGAACGTTAAAATTTAAAAAATGAATGTACGCAACACAATCAATCTAAGGGAGAAAAGCTGTGAGTATGCAATGGCTAAAGCAAGGAGGGATCGGCAATGTGAGCAGAATTTCAGCCACTGTTGGCAACTTCTCTGCTGCCATTGCCGACCTCTGCACCAAACTGTACGCATAAACGATGGACAAATCAATTCTTCAAATTCCTAGCTACACTCCCCCAAAAAATTATCGATAAGGGAACACAACGACAATAAAAGAGGGGCAATTTCTACACCAAAAGAGTAGAACTCTGTCCGCATGACTACGGTAAGTTGAATCTAATGTGAACGATCGTGCCAATGGCTAACAATATGTGTTTGGTTTTCTGTCTTTCCAGTAAAAGTCAAAATAAAAAGAACAAAAAGAATGTAAAATCTACCGTGAAATACTTGACAATGGCCAAGATGCATCTGTTAAACAAGCGAAGGGTTATCCCCCATAAGAACAAGCGGCAACGCGGCTAGATGTGCCTTGAGGCCTGCTAATAATAAATAAATCCATTTCACGGTACTTTTTGTTGGTTTATTTTGATTAAAGGTTTAGGATAAGAAGGTTCAAGACTGGATACGGCGAATGGCAAGCTTCACAGAAGAGAAACGTTGCAGTATCTTAGGCTAAGCTAAGGATGAAATATTTTTAGTAGCGGATGTTTCCTACGAAATGGGAAATGCAACAGATGGCTGTCATTTCAGAGCGAAGTCTACTAATGATAAAACAGTGACGCTTTTGCCGTCAACACTGAAGAATGTCTCTGACCCCAAAGAGTATATACACTGCGCGTCATCAGGTTAGCACACTCCTTGTGCGGGTTCTGAATTCCTAATAAAATAACACAAGTAATTGAAATGTCATTGAATGTGCCACGTTTTTCTTCGAAGACAACGCTTGAGCTGCCGTATTTGTTCTGTAATTCAGATTGCTAGCTTCATGGGCAACTTATAGTTTTAACAGGACGGCGCCACTAAACAATTTTGTCCAATTACCGATTGCTTTATGGCCCGCTTTGTTCCTTAATGGCCTAATTTTGCACAATAGAGATTCTAATTGGCCTCTGCGTTAGCCGACGACGAGATTTGGGACCAATTCAGGGCTGGTTCATCAGTGAAGGAGCGAAAATTTACTCCTGATTATAATTTTTTTTTTAAGCAGTTTTCGGACTAGATTAAAGACATAGTACATCAAATTCAGAAAATTGATTGAACGGCCCCAAGCCTGAAATAAATTGGGACATTGTTTCTTGTGCTGTGTGGCAACGTCTGTTTACAACCACATGTCAACTTAGACCAGCTCTTCCATTTTGGGCAAGAAAAATGTTTGTAATCATCACACGGTAGCGATCTCCATTCAAACACTCAAAAAAAAAACAGTCAAAATCGCCCTTAAATTTAGAAATTCGCCTTAAAAAAGGAGTCAAAGGCGATTCGCCATATATCTAAGAAAAATTATTTCTAAAAATAAAACAAAGACTTTCTGAAATTAAGAAAATATTTACTTTAAGCTAGAAAATATTTTCTTAATTGTAGAAAAGCATTTTCTAGATTTTAAAAAAACCTTTCTAGATTTTAGAAAAACCTTTCTAGATCTTAGAAAAAAAACATTTCTTTCTGTTGGGGTTCACTTAAGTTTCTTTCTGAAAATCACATTGTAATTAGTAATCAATATTTTAATTTCTAACTTTACCTTGCCTGGGACTTGAACTCGGGACCTCGGGGAAACTTCAACACGAAAGGCATCTTATCGCACTCGACTACCAAGCACTCGCGTGAGTCACAGTAAAGAACGCAGTGAAATGCTAAGCACTCAGCTGCCTCTTTTATATTCCGAAAGCAGAGAATTCGAACTTGAGAATTACATGCGGTGTCTTTTTCTATTTTTCAAAATTTTAGGGCGGTTTTCTAGAATATTTTTCTATATTTTAGGGCGATTTTCTCAGCATGCCGAATATTAGTTGCCCCTTTTATATTCCGAGTGCACGGAGTTCGTACTTGAGAATTACAAGGGGTGTCTTTTTAATATTTTTATATTTTTTAGGGCGATTTTTTAGACTTTTTTATACTCTGTACCGTAGGTACATAGAGTATTATAAGTTTGTGCAAAAGTATGTAACATCCAGAAGGAAGCATCTCCGACCCCATAAAGTATATATATTCTTGATCAGCATCAACAGCCGAGTCGATATAGCCATGTCCGTCTGTCCGTCTGTCCGTCCGTCCTTCTGTCCGTCTGTCCGTCCGTCTGTCTGTCCGTATGAACGCACAGATCTCAGAGATGATAAGAGATAGAGGTTTGACATGTATGGGACATATGCTTCTTATGTCTGCAGGCAGATCAAGTTTATTTTCAATTTTGGCCACGCCCCCTCCCGCTCCCGCAATTTAGAAAAAACGTCATATCTCCCACAGTTTTGAAGATAGATGGCTTGTTCCTTCTGGACATATTTAGTTATCAAAATAACTTATCGATCCGCCAAAGGAATGGAGAAGATCGGATGAACGGTTTTCGAGTTATGATCAAAAGACAAATTTTCTTGGAACAGAGTATGTTATAGTCGGGCTTGACCGACTTTCATTCTTGTTATACTCTGTACTCTATGTACATAGAGTACTATAAGTTTGTGCAAAAGTATGTAACATCGAGAAGGAAGCATCTCCGACCCTATAAAGTATATATATTCTTAATCAGCATCAACAGCCGAGTCATGTCCATCATGTCCGTCTGTCTGTCCGTATGAACGCACAGATCTCAGAGATGGTAAGAGATAGAGGTTTGACATGTATGGGACATATGCTTCTTATGTCTGCAGGCAGATCAAGTTTATTTTCAATTTTGGCCACGCCCCCTCCCGCCCCCGCAATTTAGAAAAAACGTCATATCTCCCACAGTTTTGAAGATAGATGGCTTGTTCCTTCTGGACATATTTAGTTATTAAAATAACTTATCGATCCGCCAAAGGAATGAAGAAGATCGGATGAACGGTTTTCGAGTTATGATCAAAAACCTGTTTCTTGGTACAGAGTATGTTATAGTCGGGCTTGACCGACTCTCTTTCTTGTTTTCTATATTTTAAGGCGAAATTCTAAATGGCTTGTCTAAATTTAAGAAATGTGCTTTCTTCAATTTATGGCGATTCGCCCTATTTTAAGACACAGGGCAATGTATTTTTTTCTAAATTCAAGTGTGAATTCGCCCTTAGTTTTAGAAAGTATTGAGGAAAAAATCTAGAAAAATGACCCTAAATTTAAGAAAAAAATTAATCGAATTTCTAAATTTAAGAAATTATTTTCTAAAAAATCTTTTTTAGGGTTGTTTTTTCTAAATTTAAGAAAAAATTGTCTAAAAACAAGGAAGGAAAATTATTTTAGGGCGAATTTCTAAAAATTAGAAGTTACATTTTTTGAGTGTAGTAACGTTCCTGCCTTCGGCATCTTTAAAAAAGTACGGTCCAAACAGCGAATTTTTCGGGCTGCAAAGGCAGTTTTTGCAATTTGCAATATTGCTTCGTAGCTGAACACAATTTTCCAAAAAAAAAGTGACCATTCACCAAATGTAAGCCATGGTGGTAGGTCGATTGGCTTCAATTCATGCATCAGCTGTATTTTAAATGGTTTTATAACCAAATCTTTCCGAAAAATTTTCTATGTAGCGGAGTAACAGCGGCCCAATTGCTGCGAACGGCGCCGGATCGATAAATCACGGCAAATACAGCTGCTATATTTTTCTCTGTCCGCACTCTACGTATGCCTGTTGGTGGTCTAATGTCCAATAATGTAAATTTAGTCACAAGAATCCGAATAGCGGCTTGAAAAGGTCGCCCAACTGACCATAAAATGGAAGCAGTACACTTTCTTAGCCAAATTGGAATTTAATTAATGAAATTCTATAATCTGCAAGCGTTATTTGTTTGTAAGACGATTCATGTTTAAATTATAGACCAAACTGAACATGTTTGACAGTAACATGTGACACGCAAACAGCTGAGCTGTCAAAGAATAGTGTTGCCAAAAAGAATGAACCTTGACCTAGCGACTTCATATTTGTTATATGGTTGGCTTAGAGCGACTGAATCCTAAAACGGGCAGGAAAGTGAAATAAAAAATCTTGAAAAACGTTAAGAACTACTATTAAAACTCCCATCCATAATAGCAACTGTTTTTTAAGCTCCTCGACTCTCAAATTTTTGAAATAATTCTCAAAAGAAAGAGTGTAACATTACCTTGGTAATATTTTTCTACGAAAACGAAGAATTGGAATTGTTCTTAATGTTTAATGTTTGCAAGTGTTCTACTGATCGATTCTGACCGGTTTGTGTAGTTTTTAGGTCGAATGATGAGATTAATATTGTATAAAGCATGGACTGAACCAAGGTTCGAACCAAAACCTTTTCCAAAAAAACCTCAACCCATACATTTCCGAAACCTAACCATTGGTTAATTTTGGTTCGAGCCAGTGGACAGGAGATCCGTATATTTTTCTACCCGTTACTCGTAGAGTAAAAAGGGTATACTAAAGTCGTGCAAATGTATGTAACAGGCAGAAGGAAGCATCTCCGATATCATAAAGTATATATATTCTTCATCAGCATCAACAGCCGAGTCGATATAGCCATGTCCGTCTGCCCGTCCGTCCGTCCGTCTGTATGAACACCTAGATCTCAGAGATTAGAAGAGCTAGAGCAACCAAATTTTATACGTAAGCTAGTATTGTCTGTAGGCAGATCAAGTTTGTTTCAAATTTTGGCCACGCCCCCTCCCGCCCCCGCAATAAAAAATATTGAATAACTCCCACAATTGTTAAGATATCCAGCTCATATTTGCATGTGTAGTCTATGTGGCCAATATCCACAAATTTTCAAAAGAATCGGACAATAAATGGCCGAGTTAAAAAAATGTTGCATACTTATTCGAGCTGAGCTGAGTAACGGGTATTTCGAAGTCGGGCAGGGCCGACTTTAACTTACGCTCTCGTTTTGGCTTGCAGCCCTGTTCAAAATACTTTTTGTACCTTTGGTAAGGAGCTTTGGGAATTGAATTGGGATCTGGTTCGGGTTCGTTCGAGTTTGATACTAGAATAAAGCTGAATTGGAATGTCCGTTCCACTGTGCAGGGGTGTCACGACATGGCACCCACACACAAGCACACACACACAGGAATCCTTGCAAATTTACGCATTTTAATGGCCACGCACTGACCAGCAGGAGAAGCAGTCACAGCGAAGCCAGAGCGCCGGTGCCTTGACGTCGGCGCAGACGGCAATGTCCACGGCAACGGTAACGTCTCCATAATTTTGAATTTCTTTCTCTTTGGCTGGAGGTGGACACCAGCAGCAGCAGCAACAACACACAAATTTGGACCTTGGCTGGCCAAAAAAATAAAAGGAAAAAGTAAAAAGGGTTGCTGGGCCGTGTTTTGTGTTTGCTTGGCATTTTATTTATGCTGCGTGGTCGTTTCTTGGGCTCTCCCCTCCTGCCGCTGCTGCTCATCTCTTTACGTGTTTCTTTTTTCTGTTTTCCCTGCCGCTTTTGTTGTGCTTTTTAAATTGGCAAGTGCCAGCGGGCGGCTCAGTCGACCAAACCGTCCACCCAACCTAGCCACCATTCATAAAGCCGCAAACAGTGGGCCGTGTGGCATCGAAAATGGTTGCGTTTCCGGTTTGACAAATTTGGCTTTGAAAACAGTGTTAATTTTTATTTTTTTTTAAATTTTCATGTCCAACTTCACAGGAATAGAAACACTTTTTAAATGTTTCGAAATCTGAATCAAGTTTTCTGCCGAAATCCTTTACCGATAATGTAAGTGTTTTAGTTGAAGTATTTAGTAAGTTAGGTTAGGTTGCAATGGCTCATTTGCTTTGAACACATGATATCTCCCGCAAAAGCTACAGTCCTGTCATCTACACCACCAACCTTTTTGCTTTCTGAGTGCATAGGTGAAGTAAGTGCTTTCTTGCCTGGCTCAATTCTTTACTGTGTTTTTAGTCGCACTGTCACGCATGACATTGATAGTCGTCTGCGTTGAGATGTCGACTACGAAGCGCAGTACGGCAGGGTGTACCTGAAGTAATATGTGTTCCCTTCTGTAACGTAGCTCCGGTCCGTAGCGCGGCTTAGTGTTTCGGCTTTTTCGTGAAGCTTGTAGGTTGGCTTGTTGTAGGGCCTCACTATGGTGCTCTTCTCTGTGAGAACCTCGTTGGTTGTGCCTAGTCTGGCCAGTATGTCCGCAGACTTGTTTTCATATATGTTTCAGTGTCTAGGCACCCATATTAGGTGAATACTGAAGTGTCGGCCCATCTCGTTCAGGGATAGGCGGCATGTATAAAAACGTTTCCATCTCTAACCTTGAGTGTGCTAAGGAAAGTGGCAGCTTCCTGGCTGGTTCCACCTCCGCTTTGGACACACAACAGTAATCAAAGAGACGGAAGCATAAACTGAAGGTTGTTCCACTCGATTCGGCTCGGGGATATAGACGTCGCGTAATTTGTTGAACGTTGTTTCAGGTTATTTAGTAAGTTAGTGAAGCCTTGAAATGAGGTCCTTAGGTAGGACTCGCTTTAACCTGCTCCTTTGAAGGATGGACCCGGATGGCAAAGGCTTTTGTTATTCTGAAAAACGAAACACTTAATCTTTTTTACCAATGTGAACCTTCGATTTAATTTGAGTGTGCTGTGCATGTGTAAAGACTGCCGAAGAAACTTTGCACACACACAGCACACAATTGTAAAGTCGTGGGTCCACATTTCAAATTATACTTTAAATTTCCCGCACATTCACTTGTATGGCCGTTACTTATCTTGTTGTTGAGGGTCTTTGGCTTCACCATGGCACATAGGTGTTGGTGTGGAGAAGAAGCAGCATAGTACTTTTGCAAATGCAGCAGAACTATCGTTTATACCCTTGCAGAGGGTATATTGAAATTGTCCTGATGTTTGTAACGTATAGAAGGAAGCATTTCCGACCAAATAAAGTATATATATTCTTGATCAGTACAACGAGCTGTCTTGATATAGCCATGTCCGTCTGTCCGTCCGTCTGTCCGTCTGTTTCTAGGCTATCTTCTCCGTCAGTTTTAAAGCTATCGCCACCAAACTTGGCACGAAGTCTTTTGGTACACATTTGTCGGAACCGGCCGGATCGAACAACTATATCATATATCTGCCATAGGAACGATCGTTCGAAAAACTCGTTCTAGTGAGAAAAACTTTTTGGTTTTCAATGCAAACGTCTTTAAACTCCGTATTAACTACTTTTTAGTGCTTTTCCATGATTCTGCCAAATTTGGTCGAAATCGCACATCTATATAGTATAGCTGTCATACAAAAGTAAGGTTAGAAAAATAGTCTTAGTAGGAAACACTTTTTTGTTCTCACTGGAAACCTCTTTAAAATTGATATATATTTATTTGATAAGCTTTCACACAATTCTTTAAAGTTTTGTCAAAATCGGTTGACTATAGCTTATAGCTGCCATATGAATGATCGGTCGAGAAACTAGTTTTAGTGAGAAAAACTTTTTTGTTTTCAAAGAAAACGCCAACAAACTTTGTATTTCTTAGTTTGCTATGCTTTTCCATGATCCCACTAAGTTTGGTCGAAATCGGACATCTATATAGTATAGCTTAGTCTTAGTGAGAAAAACTTGTTTGTTTTCAGTGGATCTTCCTTCAAATTAGTTAGAAAACGTGCTGCAAGGGTAACCAAACTTCCCTCTATTATTTTAAAGCTAAAGCAATTTTTGAATTTCACGTAAAAGCTATCGAACTTCATCCATTTGTGAGATGTGGACGTGGAATTACTAAACCTGTTCCTGCTGATTCGAAAACATATCTGAATACGTATTACCAACTGAAAACGGTTTAGCTGGAACCATAATACTCTAACTGCTGACTTAAGTCTTAATGAATGTTTTATTCAGAAATGATTACGTCAAATTTGTGTACAGTTTTGGAAAATCTAGAATTTAAAAGGTCATCAGTTTCTCAGTAGACTTGATAAGAGGTTAAGGAAAATATTTATTAAGATAAAACCAGTTTTGAAATGCAATTGAACTCAGCAAATCCTCTAGTTTTCCATCACTTGCGTCACACTGTGCTGCCAGCCAGCAGTACCAAAATTCTGGACCCTTAACCCGTTCGTGCGTTTTGTTGGCGCGTTGCCTGGCGTTCGTGCCTGGTGTTGGTGTTGCGCTGTCCATCTTCATTGGGTGGTTGTTTGGTGGTGGCCAGTAGGTGGGCTTAATTTAAGCGGGTTTTATTTTTTCTCAATTCTCTTTTTTTTTTTGGGGTTTTTTTTGTGTTTTTTTATTTGATTTTGTTTTGTATTTTTTTTGACTTTTTGCACAAGGGGGTGGCTTTTGGTGTGCGTGTGTGTGTGTGTGTGTGTGTGCGAATCTCGTTATGCTGTCTTTTGTTTGGAATGCCCGCTGCTGCAGCGACGTTACGTCGCTGTCCATGTTGCTGTAACTCTTTACTTTAATTTTGGTCCTCTTCCTGTTGTTATACAAGTGTACATACTTATGGGTATACCTACATTTATGCACACATTACATATATTAATATGTATATTTAGTTGTCTAACAATTGTTAATAGCAAAACTTAATTAAGAAGCAGTGTAAATACATTTCGTAAACTCATGGCCCAATTTTCGAGGCTTCAACTTAATTGAATGATCAATCGGTATCTGTCGCTATAGGGACACCTTTTTAATGGAATTGGAAAAACTAATCTGGAGCTGGAGGCTTTTTTGAAACAGGTTAATTTATAACCCACTAATAACAAGAAAGAAAGTCGGTCAAGCCCGACTATAACATACTCTGTACCAAGAAAATTTGTCTTTTGATCATAACTCGAAAACCGTTGATCCGATCTTCTTCATTCCTTTGGCGGATCGATAAGTTATCCTAATAACTAAAAATGTCCAGAAGGAACAAGCCATCTATCTTCAAAACTGTGGGAGATATGACGTTTTTTCCATATTGCGGGGGCGGGAGGGGGCGTGGCCAAAATTGAAAATAAACTTGATCTGCCTGCAGACATAAGAAGCATATGTCCCATACATGTCAAACCTCTATCTCTTACCATCTCTGAGATCTGTGCGTTCATACGGACAGACAGACGGACAGACGGACAGACGGACATGGCAATATCGACTCGGCTGTTGATGCTGATCAAGAATATATATACTTTATGGGGTCGGAGATGCTTCCTTCTGGATGTTACATACTTTTGCACAAACTTATAATACTCTATGTACCTACGGTACAGAGTATAAAAAGCATTAAAAGCGGGTCATAATTTGATTTGGAACGAAACCCAAGTTTACTGTCCCCTTTTATTCGCCCCTATCCTAGGTCATGTCCTATTCCCTACTCGATAACATATCGATAGTATATCTAGCTTTTTAGTGAATGGCAAATGTAGAAATAGTAACATGAAGATCTCGTATATGAAAGTTAACAACAAAAGCCCTAACAATCAGAACATGCAGTGAATATTTTTAAAAATAATCCAATGGAAATGCAGACAAAATATCAAGAATTCTTCAGGAAGGTTTTAGCTCGCACAAGTTTTTTATACACACAAAATATATCCTGCTTAATGCCCTTTAAAGTATGCTATGTTATATGAAAATCATAATTTTAGGCATATATATATTTTATATTTAACTTCACTCAACATTTTGTTGAATACCTCACAATCTGAGTGAATATGCAGTGTCGAATATCTAAGACAGACTTGCAATGGCTTAATTTTAATACATTACAACTTAAGGCAATAAAGTTTGCATACTTTGAAGGGCATTAATCACGAATAGTACCGGTAGTGCTATCAGAAAAATATGATTTTGATTTTGATTGATCAATCCACAAATAACACATTGTTACAGCAAAAATATTACTTCGAAATGTGATGAAATTAAAAATTTCCATCCCTCAAAGTTTTTCGTAACACCACTTGTTACCCACTAACATAACTTGTTTCCTATTTTACTCACTTGCATTGCAATAACTTACGCCTGCTTGTTTAAAACCTAGTCAAATGTTTTTGTTTAAAAATAACAAACGGCACACAGTTTTTGGCTTTAAAAGAGATCTTCTGTCGCAAGTCACAACTATCGATATCGATATTTTCCCAGCGCTAGTTGTCTTTCATGAATCGGTTTGGGCTTGTCTTATTAACATTTTCAAGAAGTTTTAAGTTTTAAATCTGCAAAATATACAACTAACCAAATCGGTCGGTCGGTCAGCTTATACGAAAATCTCTAGAGATTCCTGGGACAACATGTGTGTGAGGAGGGCATAAGGTGTTTCTAGCATTTCATACATATATATTTTTGCCTATTCTTTTTGGTTCCAAAACCAACTTTTTAAACTCTGTACCAAAGGCAGAGTAAAGTAAAGTATGACCCCATAAAGTACATATATATTCTGGTTCAGCATCAACAGATGAGTCGATATAGTCATGTCTGTCCGTATGAATACACAGATCTCAGAAATGGTAAGAGATAGAGGTATGTCATGTATGAGATAAAATCTTCCTTATACCTGCAGGCAGCTCAAGTTTATTTTCAATTTTGGGCACGCCCCCGCCGGCCCCCGCAATTTGAAAAAACGTCATATCACCCACAATTTGAAAGATAGAAGGTTTGTACCTTCTGCACATATTTAGTAATCAGCATTATGTATCGATCCGCCACAGGAACGCTCAAGATTGGATGAACTATTGCCGAGCTATAGGGAAAGCAAACATTTAGGCTGGGCAGCACCGGCTGATGGAGTGATGGGCAGCACTTACAAACTTTAAGTCTGTTATGGTCGGGCTTGACCGACTTTCTTACTTGTTTTTTCGTTACAAAATACGTTGTTTAAAAGTTATTTAAGTATTTAAATGTTTTTATAAGTTTTTCCTGGTAGAATTGTATTTGCTTCCTTGAATTTGATGTACCTTTGGTAGCAATTTTTGAGGAATATTTAAGCTTACACCTAGAAACAAAGAAAAAAAGTTCAATCAAATATCCATTTGGACTGGATATGTCTTTAATATGGTAGTTTTTCATATTCTTTGGATGATTACTAGCTCCGTTGTATGACTAAAAGGTTTTTAAAGACATATCCAGACCAAATGGATACGAGAAATCATCCAATGTATATTTTTTAATATCCTTTTTTTCTCTGTGTAACACCAAATGGTCATGATGTTTCTCTGTTTACTCAAACTAGGAAGTCAAAATTTGATTATAGAATGGAAAAAATCAAAGCAAGCTTGGAATTTTAAAAACTGAATCAACTGAATACAGTTCCTAAGTTAAGTATGCAATTTTTGTCGCATTTACTTACATTTTCCCATCATTTGAAATGAAAGAAATTTGGATTCCTTCGAACAAGCATAACCCAATTGCCATGGCAAGTAATTGGTAGTGTTCATATATATATAGTCCTCGCAGAGCTTAGAGCAGCAGCAGCAGCAGCAGCAGCGTGTCCAACCTCTTTCCCAATGTCCGAGGAGTAAAATGTAAGCGAAAAACCAAATTGAAAATTGGGCAAAATGTCTTTGATATTTAATATGTTTAAATATGCGAAGCCTTTTGAAGCGTGTCAGCAACAACCAAAAAAAAAGGCCAAAAACAAAATCAAACAAAACCCACTCACTCACACACACACACACGCATACATATGCAGCATATAGTATAATGCTGATATAGTAGAAACATCAGCAAAAGGCCAAGGCGAAATTCATTCAAACGAAACGAAATGAAACGAATTCAATTGAGATGACGACGAAGCAGGAATAATGCCAATGAAGAGTAAAGTAGATCGATAGATAGCACTAGCGCCCACACACACACACACACACACATTTGGCCAGCATGTGTGTCCAACCGGGGCGGGAGTGGGTCCTGGAGAGATCGTAATGCAAACTGTCAGAATGCGTAACTCAATTTACAATTTCTCTCAACAAAAGAAAAGTAAAGACACTGCGAGAGCCAGAGAGCGAGAGAGAGAGAGAGAGTGCGCGCGGGGGGTGGAGGTCAGGCTGAATTAAAAGAAAATGGAAAATGCTAAAAAACGGCTGGACACGAGTCAGCAGCAGAGACGTCCATATCCTTATGGGAGGGTTGAGCTTTCTCTCTTTCCCTCCCATGATAAAGACACCCAAATGTGCTTGGCGTGTGTCAAGCGGCCAGGGGGAAGGGGGAAGTTGTGACAGGGTAGAAGTTGTTGGTCAACTGGGCAGGCTTTTTGTTTCGCACGAATCCTTTCGCCAAAAAAAAAAAAAACAACAAAAAACGAACAAAAATGTAACAAAGTGCGTTAGGGGGGGAGCGGAAAGAAATGCGAATGGAAGCTGCTCTACGCATCTACAGTAAATACTGGCTAAAAGCGAAACCAAAGACCCAGATCCAAAAAATACTATACAAGTGTATGTAAGCGAAATTTAAACTAAAATTTGCAATGTGCACCTACGATTTTACATATGTATGCTGTTTGTGTGCAAAGTTTGTATGGCAGACTGCACAGAGAATTACATTTGTTTGGCCTTTACTTATCTCTGTGAGTTCTAGGTCTTTGGTCTGCCTATCTACTTATCCATAAAACGAAGATCAAACAATCTATACGATTCAATGGAAGTCCGTGTCTACGGCTACTAACCCAAAAAGTACCAGTTGGGTTAACTAACCACCCGAAATACTTTGTAATTAGTGCACTTTCGGAAGTCAGGTATAAGCAAATCAGTAACTGGTTTGTATCAGAAGATCAGATTTGCTTGCCTAGTTTCACAAACATCTGAAAATTAATATTGATTTTAAAATGACTTGCAGACTGAATTATGACAAAGTTAGCTGAGGAAATGTTGCCTTGAACAGTAAAAAAAACTGCGGGGAACATTGTTTCACATTGCCGATGGGAAGCTATAATGAAGTTATCCAGTATATACTCGTCTCATAAGACTTTGAACCGACAACAAAATCATAGAAAAAATATTCGATAAAAAAGTTCTTTCTTTTTAATGTATTTTCCGAAATCGACAAACCATCATTTCGAAATTGATATTCTGTTATAAAAGAGATGGAAATGATCTATATATTCAGAATTTTTAATAAGCAATAACTTCTATAGAAAAGTTAGATCTAGTTAGGTAAAATTAGGGCTTAAGGTTCAGACCTCCAAAGGTTCAGATCCAAAAACTGTTAAATTTGAAAGAAAGATCGGAACGGGGGAAAATATCTACGAATTTGTTTTCTGTCTTATTAAACCCAGAGATTTGGTTCGAAGCTTGATTCATGGAACGTTAGAATCTTTTGGTAAAAAAACAAGAAAGAAAGTCGGTCAAGCCCGACTATGACATACTCTGTACCAAGAAAATTTGTCTTTTGATCATAACTCGAAAACCGTTCATCCGATCTTCTTCATTCCTTTGGCGGATCGATAAGTTATTCTAATAACTAAATATGTCCAGAAGGAACAAGCCATCCATCTACAAAACTGTGGGGGATATGACGTTTTTTCTAAATTGCGGGGGCGGGAAGGGGCGTGGCCAAAATTGAAAATAAACTTGATCTGCCTGCAGACATAAGAAGCATATGTCCCATACATGTCAAACCTCTATCTCTTACCATCTCTGAGATCTGTGCGTTCATACGGACAGACAGACGGACATGGCTATATCGACTCGGCTGTTGATGCTGATCAAGAATATATATACTTTATGGGGTCGGAGATGCTTCCTTCTGCCTGTTACATACTTTTGCACAAACTTATAATACTCTATGTACCTTCGGTACAGAGTATAAAAACTGTACATATATTGGTGAGAAGAAAGCGTCTAGCTTAATATGCGATTATAAATACCTGAATGGGTCTTATTCGTTATAGATATCATTCAAATTAGAGCCGTAGGAACCTTTGCACGCGCGGCAACTATGGGAGCCCCCACCACCTTTTGCTATATTTCGTCAGCTAAAATAAATATTTGAAATTGAATATATCTATACCATGAGATTATTGATAGTATCGTGAATGCAAAGAATGAATGAAAAGAATGCAGCCATTTGCTAGGCACTCAGAGTGAAAGGAGCTACATTGGTCCAGAGTGCAAGACTGTTGTCTATGAATGGCGATAGATAAATAGTTTTTTTCTGTTTTTTTGTGGTCACAAAATGTATTTTTATACTCTGTACCGAAGGTACATAGAGTATTATAAGTTTGTGCAAAAGTATGTAATATCCAGAAGGAAGCATCTCCGACCCCATAAAGTATATATATTCTTGATCAGCATCAACAGCCGAGTCGATATAGCCATGTCCGTCTGTCCGTCTGTCTGTCTGTCCGTATGAACGCACAGATCTCAGAGATGGTAAGAGATAGAGGTTTGACATGTATGGGACATATGCTTCTTATGTCTGCAGGCAGATCAAGTTTATTTTCAATTTTGGCCACGCCCCCTCCCGCCCCCGCAATTTAGAAAAAACGTCATATCTCCCACAGTTTTGAAGATAGATGGCTTGTTCCTTCAGGACATATTTAGTTATTAGAATAAATTATCGATCCGCCAAAGGAATAAAGAAGATCGGATGAACGGTTTACGAGTTATGATCAAAAGACAAAATTTCTTGGTACAGAGTATGTTATAGTCGGGCTTGACCGACTTTCTTTCTTGTTTTTTATATAAATCTCATAAAATAAATCTGTAGGTATTCCTGTAAGTTATGGCAAGTGAAGCATTTGCCCGAAATCTAGTTTTCCCCGTTTTCCGCTTACGAATCTTCATATAACATGTTATCTTTTCAATAGAAACCTAATGAAACTAGAGGATATTAAAGAAAATGAAAACTAATTGCTATCGGATCTTCGGTACACTGGCTCGAATCAAAATCAACCCATGGTTAAGGTTCAAGGCGTTTGGGAAAGTGTTTTGGTGTGAACCTTGGTTCAGTTCATGTTTTATACAATATTTATCATTAAATTGCATTCGACATAAAAACTACACAAGTCGTTTGAGAATTGTGTGGATTTTGAATCGAATGAAATCGCTTGGCAGATATTTTCTACAGAGGTTCGGTTCAAGGTTTGGTTCACAGTAACCGGTTTGCAGTCCTGATTGCAACTGAGTATAATTCGCTTAAAACTGTCTTCTATTATCCAATTTCACTGTACTCTGCCCACACACACACACACACGCACAGCCACGCTCGTTTGGACAATTGGCCCTGGCTACCCCTTTGCAATTCGCCTCCAACCGCCTATCTACCGTTGCGTTGCTTTCGCTGCTCTGCCTACCCCCCCTGGCCGTTTTCTTCTTCTTTTTTTTTCCAAGCGTGCAGAAAAGCTGACCAGCACAAAAAAAAAAAGCAAAAGCAAACGCACCAAATTACATAGAAAATATACAGCAGCAACAACAATATAAAAAACGAGCCAAAATCTCTGGCCGAAGAAGAAGAAAGAAATATAAAAAAAAGGGTTACGAGAAATTGCGTTGGCAAAAGTAAAGAAATGTAAAGAAAATTACAAAATCACCCCCTTCGGCCAGGCTTACATGCTTACAGTTATTACCGTGATAAGGTGGACGTATGTATGTGCGCATGTATGCGGCTGAGGCGGGCGGCGGGGGGCGGGGCGCGCAATTGCCTTGGACAGTTTCCATTTTGCTGGAGCCTTTGGCTGGGCTTATCTGTGGGCCTCCGGAAATGAGTTGTGTAAAAGCGCAAGTTGCAATTTTATGGCTTAAATGTGGGCGACGAAACCTACAAACATTACACACTTAAAGGTAAGAGATGTTGGCACTACCTATTTATATAGAAGAAAATAAGGCAGGCTGATAAAAAAATCAAGCCCATGGGGGGAGGAGAATAGCTCGATTAGACTAACCTATGTAAGTACTTAGGTGAAAATGTGCCATGTGATGTCGGATAGCTATTGTTTTCATTCATAAAGGAGGGAAAAGCAACCAACCAGTTTTAAGGCCTGCTCTCAGATAACGGGAATTTGATTTCCATCTGCTTTCACTGCTCTCTTAAGGTAATTTTCATCAAAATCAGCAGCATCTCCAGCTCTACAGATCGTTTCTTGAAGCGAATGAACCAACCACCCCGTTGCTTGTTCTAAAGTCGCCACAATTAAGGGATTCCCCATATTTGTATGCCTTCTCCCAGCGGCGGAAATTGCCATTACATAATGGATTACTCCTGCATTACTTTGCCTTCTGTATGCCGGAAATAATCCCATACAGTCCGGTTTACCTGGCCGCTTTGTAAACGGTGTGCGCACAACCTGCATTACTGGTAACACAGGATGTATGCTAGAGCCGAACTGTCATCGGGTTCCCATTACAAATGCGTATTACTTTTTCAAAATTGTAATGCAGCTCGTACGCAGTCTGTTTACCTTTCCCTTTATAGATTAGAAGCAGGTGCAGTGCATTACTTTTTCGTCAGGCGTAATGCATACTTTGGACAGAACACATTTAGCTCTGCGCCGCTGGGCTGTTGAATCATGCTCCCCAATTACAGAAAGCGCTTTTTACACAGGATACATTTTAACTCTAGACTCTCTAAACATAATTATACTCTGTACCGTAGGTACATAGAGTATTATAAGTTTGTGCAAAAGTATGTAACATCCAGAAGGAAGCATCTCCGACCCCATAAAGTATATATATTCTTGATCAGCATCAACAGCCGAGTCGATATAGCCATGTCCGTCTGTCCGTATGAACGCACAGATCTCAGAGATGGTAAGAGATAGAGGTTTGACGTGTATGGGACATATGCTTCTTATGTCTGCAGGCAGATCAAGAAGTTTATTTTCAATTTTGGCCACGCCCCCTCCCGCCCCCGCAATTTAGAAAAAACGTCATATCTCCCACAGTTTTGAAGATAGATGGCTTGTTCCTTCTGGACATATTTAGTTATTAGGATAACTTATCGATCCGCCAAAGGAATGAAGAAGATCGGATGAACGGTTTTCGAGTTATGATCAAAAGACAAAATTTCTTGGTACAGAGTATGTTATAGTCGGGCTTGACCGACTTTCTTTCTTGTTTTATGGTTTGAATAGTAGCTGCTTTGCAGCAACATCCTTTCACTGTATTTCAGATATCGTAAAAGTATCTCAAATAAGATATCAACAAACAAGTGTCATATGGTCAAATCTGAGAAGCACTTAAATGTATGAAAAGCTACATGAGTAGTAGGTCTCGTATGAGTGATGATCTCCATTTAGTTTCCAAATTGATTGAACTATGTCGGGACGGCGCGAACGCCATTCCCGGCTACCAAAAATTACACGCACGAGTTATTCACATTAGGAATAATCGCAGATGTCAAGCCAAATCGTGGGTGCAATGACTAAGCCTCAATCCGGAGGAACCGCCTTGATGATCACGGTTAACCTCTACGCCAGGTAAGTATGCCTTGGTCAGCCAACTGAATGGGTTTCCATGCCGGCACTTCGAAAACCGGTTGGGAATTGCAAAGTAGTTGGGTAGTGAAATTGTATGCTGTAAAGTAGGCAATGGAATATGCAGTGTTCACCGAGCCCCTGCAAACAGTTTGTCGTGTTACTTATCTCTCTCTCGACAATGCGAGAGTTTGGCGATAGCTTGAAGATAGTTTGGCGACTTACACAAAAAAATACCTTAGGTATCGCTTTTTTTATTATAAAAGGGATTATGTGTCATAGCATTTATTCCGTCCATTCGGTAAATTGGCAATATATGCCTCAAAAATCGCCTTGAGGGCAACAATGCGATACTTTATTATTGATCTCGCTTTTTCATCAACCCATCTGAGAATTGGCGTTACATCGCTTAACACTCCCTTCTTCTCCTTCTTCTTGAAGTGAGTTGAACGACTTTTTACAATATTACCAAAGGAAAATACTTTGGCATCGTTTGTTAACCTTCACAAACAAAAAATAAAACAAGAAAGAAAGTCGGTCAAGCCCGACTATAACATACTCTGTACCAAGAAAATTTGTCTTTTGATCATAACTCGAAAACCGTTCATCCGATCTTCTTCATTCCTTTGGCGGATCGATAATTTATTCTAATAACTAAATATGTCCAGAAGGAACAAGCCATCTATCTTCAAAACTTCAAAAGATATGACGTTTTTTCTAAATTGCGGGGGCGGGAGGGGGCGTGGCCAAAATTGAAAATAAACTTGATCTGCCTGCAGACATAAGAAGCATATGTCCCATACACGTCAAACCTCTATCTCTTACCATCTCTGAGATCTGTGCGTTCATACGGACAGACAGACAGACGGACAGACGGACATGGCTATATCGACTCGGCTGTTGATGCTGATCAAGAATATATATACTTTATGGGGTCGGAGATGCTTCCTTCTGGATGTTACATACTTTTGCACAAACTTATAATACTCTATGTACCTACGGTACAGAGTATAAAAAATCTAACGAAAATACTTGAAGAAAAACTCGCGTTATGGTCGACAAATTTAAAGCCCATGTCGACTGATCTTGTTGCTTGTCAAAAGTTGGGTAATAGGAAAAGGGAAACATGACCTTACCCTGCACAGAAAAAAAAGATCACGATATTTAGTATCAATCGGGTATTTTTCAGCATCGAATCGGCCTTCATCTGAAGAATACTCAGTTGATATGATCAAAAATATCACTCGTACATTTCGAACATATCAATGTGAAATGTTTCAGATCAACAATCTGATATTTGTTAATATCCCTGATATATTTTTATAGTATCAATGCAGTATTTTCACAATATCTGTACGTCATGGCTTAAAATTTTAATATATTTTTTATAGTATCAAAGGGGTATTAATGTATACCAATGGTGTATTTAATAATATCAAAGCTATATTTTTGTCAAAGATGTTTTTGAATAATAATTAGTGACTTTAGTTGGCTCGGGGTCCCGAAAAGTTGCGTTTGATCAAGCAACTTATGCATTTATATACACCAAAAAGAGCTAGTTGCCTACACAGTACTGTTTCATGAATCTGCCGTTTCAACCTTTGGTAGGCTTTTCGCTAATGACTGTCGCCGTTTGAATGTCTCTCCATGCGCTCACCGCTTTAAGCAGTTGGGAATTGCCATCAGCAATGAAAGCAAAAACAGACAAATCGTAAGAGTATTCGCTGTCTCGCTAGCTGCGGCAGATACATGAACATTGTTTTTGCCTTTTTCGAGTTGGACTATAGCTGTCTCTCTTTGTTTTAAGAAACTCCATTTGTCTCTTTCTGCCCTCAGATTTTCGATGTCTACTTTGATCTGAAATCACGTCACTAGGGTATTTTTCATATCCCTGTGAGAATTTCGCTTATTAATATAATATTTTTAGTATCAATGTAATACTACAGCATCATATTGATATTAAATAGTAACTCTTGGATATTTAAAAATTGATATTTTTGAAATTATATTGGAAGATCAAGTCGATATTTGATCTTATTTTTTTCTGTGTGCCGAGAAACTGTCAACTAGTAACAAAATTGTCCTACACCTAGTTGTAAAACAACTAGTATATAACTGGTAACAAAAAAGCTAGATTCGGGTGAGTTGGGCAACTGCGCAGCGGCAGACGGCAAAGATTTCCTTGTGTTTATTTTCAAGTTTATTATTATTTAAGTTAAAACTGACACGAGTGCGGAAGAATTTAGAAACGGAAATTAATTCAAAGTGTAGAAAAACAAGGATTAAGTCAAACTTAATGCAAAGTCAATGTGAATTTGAAAAAGATGAAGACAATGAATGTATTGCAAATTAAGGTTGAGTAAATACTTGTGAAATAGAACATAATTAACTGCAAAGTACAGCACATTATGTTGCCAACACGTATTAAACTGGTTGCAAATGGCTGCAGGAGGGGACAATTGGAACTAAACTGGTTGCAAATGGCTGCTGCTGGGCACAATTGTCTTGTGCCTATGACATGCCTGTGTAAAATGGACAACTTCAATACATATATTTGTATATGAAGTGCAACCAGTTGCGAGTTTATTATACTGGACACTTTCTCTGCAGGGTATTTCAAGGGTAACCGACTGCTGTGTTTAAGAATTGCACTTCTTTGCAACTTTATTTATAATTGGATTTGTATTGTGGCATTCGATCAAGTGTTGAATAATGAGTCCTATTAGATTTCTGCAGGATTCCAACGTTCCTCCTGTGGCAAATTAGTAAGCAGCTAACCAGACATACAACACACACACACACACACACACATGCAAGCGCAGAGTCATGCATATGCATACATTATAAAATGTGGTTCCCCCTCGTTGACTCTCCCTCTCACTCTCTCTATGAGTGTGTGTGTGCGTAAGTTGATGGTCAAGCAAATACAGGCAAATCAAACGCAAAATCCACTTCAGCCTTAAAAAAAAAATATACAAAATACAAAATTAGATGCTGACCAAAAACGTTGACGTCGACGTAGGCAGCAAATGAAAAATTACATAAAAACCAAATTTATATGTGTGTGTGTGTGTGTGTGTGTGTGTATGTAAAAAAATGGGAAAAACGAGAGAAAAATCTTCCCTTAACTTTTCATTTCGATGTTATGTAGTTGACAGTCCAGACGCCCCCTTTTTCTTGCTGTTGTTGTTGTTCGTTGTTGTTGTTGTTTTTTAAGTAGGAAATTGTGTCCAAGCTACATCGTCTGTCATCTCTGGTCGCTGTCTCTCTTATCAAATGATTTTCTTTTGTAAACTTTCGCTGGCCGTCAAGGCGGGACAAGGACAAGGACAAGGCAACCCTTTTAGTCGTGGCCCCAGAAGGGGTGGTGGCACCATGCCAGGGGGTGGTGTGGGCAGGTCCAAAGCTAATGTCGCATACGCTTGTCATGGGGCAAAATGCTGAAAATGTTCCGTTCTGTTCTTTTTTTTTTGTTATTTTTTTTACGTGATTTTGCATTTTGGTTTTGTTGTTTTTTAACCCAAATATTCCACTGTGGGAACTAAGTCAGTGTGTCTGGTTGGGAAATAGAAAACTCTACTCTGGCAGTGTGTGTGTGTGTGTGTGTGTGTTGGAGAAGCTTACAATTTTGTTTGGTCATAAATTAAACATGCAGCCCACAAAAGTATGCTATGCTGAATGCGCTGAAGCGTGCGAATGCCAAAGCAACCAACAAACTTGCTCTCTGCTCCACCAATATATCTGAATATATATCCATGTGTGCGTATGTGTGTGTGTATGTGCGTGCCAGCATACTGCCTCCACTCCGTCCAAGCGAAATCTCCTTCAAAATGGCATTTGTTTGTGTGGTCGCAGAACTTGAAAACTACTTTGCATAAGACAAAATGCTGTAAACAGAAACACACGAGCCCCCGCTCCCCGCCCCGCCCCGCCCCGCACCCGCCTTGGCTACAAACAAAAACTTGCCTTGATTATAAATTTCAACTTAATTACAAAAACAGAATTTAATCCTTTCAAACTGTGTCGCTGACTGTGTGTGCGAGTGTGTGCGTGTGTGCGTGTGTGTGTGTTTTACAAGGGCCGCACACTAATTTATGGCCAGCAAACTATCCGCACTACAAATACAAAACGCCTGCAGCAGTCACTGAAATTAAAATTTAGTACAGTGGAGCAAAGTGTGCGGTTACTGTTGATTTGGACAACAATGTGAAAAAGGTATGCAGAGTGTATTGAGTTTTTTGCAAATGTATTTAACAAGCAGAACGAAGCATCTCCGACTAGGTTTGCCGAATATTTTAAAAATATCTATATAGATCTTATTGACGATATTGAAAAGTATCATCATAGAGGAAGATTTTGTACCCCTGCAGCACCTTTTTTTTAACTAAGATTACTTTTGGGACCTCACTTTTCTACAGGTGCTATACTATATGGATGTCCGATTTCGACCAATCCTGGTGGAATCAGGCAAAAGCCTAACAAATGAGCTTGTAAGAAATTCGGCGTTGATTCCCTTTAGAACATAAATGTTTTTCTTAATAGAACTTCTTTTGAATTCGATTATTCGTACTGCAGCTATATGCTATAGTCATCCGATTTGGACAAAACTTTGTAGAATTGTGTAAAAGCATATCAAATAAATAAATGCCAAGTTTAAGAACATTTCTATTCAAAACAAAAAAGTTTTACCACTAAGACTTCTCTTCAGACTCTACTTTTCTATGATAGCCATACTATATAGATGTACGATTTCAACCAAACTTGGCAGAATCATTAAAAAGTATAGCACACTATAAAAAACATAGTTTGGAGACGCTTCCATTGAAAAAAAAAATTTTTCACTAGAACAAGTTTTTAGACCGATCATTCCCAAGGCAGCTATAACCTATAGCCAACCGATTTTGACAAAACTGTGAAGAATTCTGTGACAGCTTATCGATTAAGTATATGCCAGTTTTAAAGAGGTTTACATTGAAAACAAAAAAGTTTTTCTTACTAAGACTGTTTTTATAACCTTACTTTTCTATGGCAGCTATACCATATAGATGTTCGATTTCAAACAAATTAAGTTAAATCATGGGAAAGCAAAGCAAACTAGGAAATGCAAAGATTGGAGGCGCTTCCATTGAAAACAAAAAAGTTTTTCTCACTAAAACTAGTTTTTCGACCGATTGTTCCTATGAGAGCTATATGATATAGTCATCCGATCAGGCCAAAAATTTGTTAAATTATGTGAAAGCATGTGAAACAAACAAAAACAAAACTGCAGTAGGCTACCATTAAAAACATAAAAGTTTTTCTAACTAAGACTGTTTCTCAGACCTATCTTTTGTATAACAGCTACATTATATAGTTGTTCGATTTTAATAAAATTTGGTAGAATTATAAGAAAACATAGAAAATCTAGTATAACAAAGTTTAGAGACGTTTTCATTGCAAAGAAAAAAGTTTTTCATACTAAAACTTGTTTTCCCAGCGATTGTTCCTATGTGAGCTATGAGATCTAGTCATCCAATCCGGTCGGTTCCGACATATTAGTAGTGTGCAGCAAAAAGAAGATTTTGTGCAAAATTTCAGCTCGATAGCTCGACCTTTCGAGCTTTATCTGCAAAAAGATCAACTAAAATATCAAATTTCACCCTATAATATAACTATTTTCATATCAAAACGATACTATTTAGTGCTAAATAGATGAGCTCGATTAAATCAGCTTGATATTTTTTCAGATGAAGGCCGATTTGATACTTAAGACACCCGTATTATACTAAATATCGCGATCTGCTTTTTCTGTGCACAAATAAAATTACAAATTCATGTGCTGTTTCTGGCTTAGAGATTCAATCGAAGCTACAAATCACTTCAAAATATCATCGCAGCAAATCTATAAATTTCCGGGAATCCAGACCCGTTGGAAAGTGTAAGGTTCAGTTCTCAGACCGGTCAAATCAAAGGTTTTGAATCTGAAATGTAGCCCAACCTCAAATTCGTAGATTTGTTTCGCCAACAAATACTTAGAAAGAACTGTTTCTTTCGTTCGAGATGCTTATTGGCAAGGCAAAGTACAAAGATACCATTCACAATATACTTCTCTCTTGCCATTCGCTGAGTACATTGTGTTTGTGTAACCAGTCTACTAGTCTCTTTTGAAGAACCCAATATTCATTTTAATTTGCTCGGAAGAATCTTCTTTGTTAAATATTGGATAGAATATGTTATGCAAAACTAAAGTTAGATTTTGTTGGTAAGCTAATTCATTTAACTGGTCGCAATCCCCGTCCACCGTGCAACTAAACAAGGGATGGGCCAAGAAACATGGGAGTTGATGGATATTTCAAGCGCCTTAGTTTGCTTATCCACACGCACACTCTCTCTTGCCTAGTTTCGAATTGAAGAGCTGAAGTTTGGTGTGGCATACAATCAGGCGTCCAAGTTGTTTACTTTTGCCCCCCCCCCCCCCCTTTTTAATATGCACATACATACATACATACTTACCATAAAGCCGTACACTATGTGTATGTACCAAGTCAGAGCCATTAGGCACTCTTGGCCTGATCAGCACCACATACACTACACATCTTACACCTGCCCCACACAGCCATCGCCTTCAGATTGCCAAACCAATTTCCACACAAAAATTTTAAATTTCCGACACACGCAGGACGAAGATTTGCGAATGCCAAACTGAAGGGTGCCCTCCAGGCAACTCACCCTCGCACACTCGCACATGCATGGCCAACTTAACTTACAATAAAAGCCATCGCCCAGCCTCCTGCCAACGTCTATTGCTGCTGCTACTTCCAGTCCACGACAATTTTGGTTGTCCCCCCCCTGCCAGCGGTTTCCTGCCGTATGTAAACCTGCTTAAGTTGGCCAGCAAAGCACGGAGAGGGGGGCACTATTTTACATACGTAATGCGAACTTCATGGCGTTTCGGGTTTTCTTTTTTTTTTATTTGGCCAAAGCTCATAAGAGCCGTTGGCTATGGCGTTGGAAATTAGCGTTGCGTCTGGACCAGAGCCCAATCCTTGTGGGAGGGGAGGTAGTGGTTGGTTTTCTTTTGGGGATGGGAGTGTGTGAGTATTTTAAATAGGGCGGGAAGTATGCAGCATAGAACACAAATCATATGTATTTACATTTGAGAGCACAAATCTGGCCAAGCTTTCGAATGGAGGTTTTATCAACCAGTTTTGGATCCAACATTGTAAATCAAAATATCTGTTGGATTTTGTATTTTGTATAGTTTTTATACTCTGTACCGTAGGTACATAGAGTATTATAAGTTTGTGCAAAAGTATGTAACATCCAGAAGGAAGCATCTCCGACCCCATAAAGTATATATATTCTTGATCAGCATCAACAGCCGAGTCGATATAGCCATGTCCGTCTGTCTGTCCGTATGAACGCACAGATCTCAGAGATGGTAAGAGATAGAGGTTTGACGTGTATGGGACATATGCTTCTTATGTCTGCAGGCAGATCAAGTTTATTTTCAATTTTGGCCACGCCCCCTCCCGCCCCCGCAATTTAGAAAAAACGTCATATCTCCCACAGTTTTGAAGATAGATGGCTTGTTCCTTCTGGACATATTTAGTTATTAGAATAACTTATCGATCCGCCGAAGGAATGAAGAAGATCGGATGAACGGTTTTCGAGTTATGATCAAAAGACAAAATTTCTTGGTACAGAGTATGTTATAGTCGGGCTTGACCGACTTTCTTTCTTGTTTGAGTTGCTTATTCGACTAGTAGTTGGTTTTGTTTTAGATTCTTAAACCTTTGAACCCTCACTATATACATACAAGCGAGAAAGCTAAGCCAACTTCGTCTGTGCTGAAGTTTTTATACCCTCTTTTTCCCATTTTCCGACAGATCGTTCGTATGGAAGCTATATGATTTGGCCAAAAATTTGTAAAATTATGTGAAAGCATGAGAAACAAACACATACAAAATTGCAGGATGCTACCATTTAAAACAAAAAAGTTTCTCTAACTAAGGCTGTTGTTCAAACCGATCTTTTGTATGGCAGCTATACCATATAGTTTTCCGATTTTAATAAAACTTGGTAGAATTTTAAAAAAACATAGAAAACCTACGATTACAAAGTTTGGAGACGTTTCCATTGAAAAGAAAAAAGTTTTTCATACTAAAACTAGTTTTCCGACCGATTGTTCCTATGGGAGCTATGAGATATAGTCATCCGATCCGGTCAGTTTCGACATATTAGAAGTGTGCAGCAAAAAAAAGACTCTGTGCAAAATTTCAGCTCGATAGCTTTAAATCAGACAGACTAGTTCGCGTAGAAACAGACAGACAGACGGACGGACAAAGCTCATTCGACTCAGCTCGTTACCTTGATCAAGAATATATATAGTTTATGGGGTTGGAAATGAATATTTCTATGCGTTGCAAACTTCTGGGCAAAATTATAATACCCTTTGCAAAGGGCATAAAATGGCATTGATTTCAATCTAAACCCATTGAATGTGTGAAATTTTGAATGTTTTGGAGGAATAGAGAAGCTTTAACCTACAGGTACGTCGAATAACCGAACGATGAGTTTCCCCATGAGGAATATAAAGCACTACAAACACCACTTCAGATCTTCAATTGTGGTGCAGCGGGTAGAGCGTGTACCCACTGCAATGAAACAAGGAACCACCCTCCACCAAAAATATGAAATAAGGCAACTCAATTCTCAATTCAATTCAATTCTGGTGCTTATCGATTGAATTGAATTAATTCAAAACTCTATCAACATTCAAATTCATTCAAATTCATAGAAAACATTGTCAAAATTCATTCAATTCATTTTGAGCATGAAGGCTTCATGAGTTGATTTGAGTGCAGTCATGCAGCCCTCTAGTAGCTAAACCTAACAAAGAAAAACCTGAAAAAATAAATTTGTTGCACTAGAAGAAACAACAACTATAACTAATAACGACTCCGAAACGGCTTCCCAGAATAGTTTTTCTTGGAAAAAACCAAAATTCATTAAGCAAAACAAAAACTAATTACATATATTTACAATTAGCCTTCATTATTGCTCATTTTTCAAAGGAAAAAGCAGACAATGATGGCCATCTTGCACTGTTGATGATCCCTGCAAAAGAAATCAACCATTCAACTGGCGCTGAAGTTGCTGGAGAATAGAATTATTGTATTATGCTTGCGTTAACACGAATTTAAAGAGCAACCAATCAACTGAATTTAAGACAGTGCACTCCACATTAAAAATTAATTGATTTGAAATGACAAAAAAAAACCCAATTGAATTGGTTTACTCTTGCAGAAAGTATACTAAAGTTGTAGAGATGTATGGGTATATAAAAGGTACGTTTTCTAATAGAGTTTTAAGTGCTTTTTAAAGCTAAATATAACATTGTTTTCGAAATAAAATGTTTGAAAATAACCAAAAGCAATGAATAAAAGTAGTTGATTTCGATTAATTTTTGGTAGTCTAGGAAAACTCCGATTATCTCTGATTATTATTAATCTTAATCAATTAGTAGTCAGACATTTTTAAGGCCGATGGATTATATAATCATTCCAAATACTTTAAATATTAATCTAATTGATAACTTATTGTATTCGCAGTTTAACAGCTATGTTTCCATGAAAGTGGAAGAAATTTACGAGGAGATATTGCTCGGAGGTAGAAGCTATATACTTCCATTTGCCAGTTCTGTATTATTGATTTCCTGTGGTCTCCTAAGAGCCTTGATCCCAATTGAACCCTTACTTTCTGAGGAGACGTATTGCGAGGTTCTTTTGGGTGACACCCGAGCACCCTGTTTGTTTGTGGAGAGACTCTAAGCTCTTTTACCTTAAAGGTAGCCCAGAAGCTTGCAACGCATAGAAATAAGAGATTTCTACCCCACAAACTATATATAAGGTTGTCAAAAAAGTCTTGCGGTATTTCCGCAAGCTTGTCTTTGCAAGCGCGTAGTTCTAGTTGTATTCGTCGCATCGGTTCACGCTAGAGCTTTTTGGAAAGCTCTTTTCACGCGCTGACACGTGTTTGATTTATTGTTGTTTGTTTTTAGTCGTTCGTGAGTTATAGCGTCGCAAACATGGAGCAAAATAAAGAGAGAATACGGCATATTTTACAGTACTACTACGATAAAGGCAAAAATGCATTATGGACCCGATACAGTTTCCATTTCCACCGCACAACGATGGCTTCAACGTTTTCGTTCTGGTGCAGAGGTGAACGAAGATGCGCCACGGTCCGGAAGGCCTGTCGTCGAAAATTGCGATAAAATCGCTGAATTGATCGTAAGAGACCGGCATAGTAGCAGCCGTAGCATCGGCCAAGAGCTGGGCATGAGTCATCAAACCGTTATAAACCATTTGAAGAAGCTTGGATTCAAAAAGAAGCTCGATGTATGGGTGCCACACGACTTGACGCAAAAAAACATTTTGGCCCGTATGGATGCTTGCGAATCGCTTCTGAATCGCAACAAAATCGACCCGTTTTTGAAGCGGATGGTGACTGGCGATGAAAAGTGGGTCACTTACGACAACGTGAAGCGCAAACGGTCGTGGTCGAAAAGCGGTGAAGCTGCCCAGACGGTGGCCAAGCCTGGATTGACGGCCAGGAAGGTTCTTTTGTGTGTTTGGTGGGATTGGCAGGGAATCATCCACTATGAGCTGCTCCCCTATGGCCAAACGCTCAATTCGGACCTGTACTGCCAACAACTGGACCGCTTGAATGCAGCACTCATGCAGAAGAGGCCATCTTTGATCAACAGAGGCCGAATTGTCTTCCATCAGGACAACGCCAGGCCACACACATCTTTGGTGACGCGCCAGAAGCTCCGGGAGCTCGGATGGGAGGTTCTTTTGCATCCACCGTATAGTCCGGATCTCGCACCAAGTGATTACCACCTATTTCTGTCCATGGCGAACGAGCTTGGTAGTCGGAAGTTGGCCACAAGAGAGTCCTGTGAAAATTGGCTTTCCGAGTTTTTTGACAATAGGGAAGCGAGCTTCTATAAGAGGGGCATTATGAAGTTGGCATCTCGTTGGGAACTCGTCACCGAACAAAACGGCGCATATTTGACTTATATCGCATTATTATAACCAATTTTATGAACAATTGAAAATTCAATAAAAATGCCGCAAGACTTTTTTGACAACCTTATATATATATTCCTGATCAGGACGACAAGCTGAGGAGATTGTAAAAAGGGTATACTAAAGTCGTGCAAATGTATGTAACAGGCAGAAGGAAACATCTCCGACCTCTTAAAGTATACATATTCTTGATCAGCATCCATGTCCGTCCGTCTGTCTGACCGTATGATCGCACAGAACTCAGAGATGGTAAGAGATAGAGGTTTGATTTGAATGGGACAAAAACTTGTTATATCTGCAGGCAGATCAAGTATAGTTTTCAATTTTGACCACGCCCCCGCACTTTGGAAAACACGTCATATCTCCGGCAGTTTTCAAGATAGATGGTTTGTACCTTCTAGACATATTTAGTAATCAGAATAACTTATCGATCCGCCAAAAGAATGGTGAAGATCGGATGAACGCTTGTCGAGTTATGATCAAAAGACTGTTCGCTGTTGCAGCGCTGCTTTCAGCTGCTACTGAAGCATCAAAATTTATAATTTCGTTGGTACAGAGTATGTTATAGTCAGGCTAGAGCGACTTTCCTCCTTGTTTTTAATATAAAATATTCTCAAAAACTAAACATATCAACTCACGTCAAGATATGGCGTTCTCAAAAAGAAGTTCTTAAATTCTAGTCTTTGTCATCTTGAGTCCAATGTTCTCGGCTTTTTTCCCTCTGTGTATCGTTTATATTCTCCGAGTGAAATGAGTATATGAAGTTGTATTATTTTGGAGGTTTTTATACCCTTGCAAAGGGTATTATAATTTTGCCCAGAAGTTTGCAACGCATAGAAATATTCATTTCCGACCCCATAAACTATATATATTCTTAATCAGGGTGACGAGCTGAGTCGATTGAGCTTTGTCCGTCCGTCTGTCTGTTTCTACGCGAACTAGTCTCTCAGTTTTAAAGCTATCGAGCTGAAATTTTGCACAGAGTCTTCTTTTTGCTGCACACTACTAATATATGGGAACCGACCGGATTGGATGACTATATCTCATAGCTCCCATAGAAACAATCGCTGGGAAAACTAGTTTTAGTATGAAAAACTTTTTCTTTTCAATGGAAATGTCTTCAAACTTTGTAATCGTAGGTTTTCTCTGCTTTTTTATAATTCTACCAAGTTTTATTAAAATCGGAAAACTATATGGCATAGCTGCCATACAAAAGATGTGTCTGAAAAACAGTCTTAGTTTGAAAAACGTTGTTGTTTTTAATGGTAGCCTACTGCAATTATGTATTTGTTTGTTTCACATGCTTTTACATCATTTTAAAAATTGTTGGCCAAATCGGATGGCTATATCATATAGCTCCAATACGAACGAAGTGTTGAAGTGAGCATGGAAAGTGAATGCATTAGAGAATGTATACATACCTTTCGTTTAATATTGATATATATATAAAGTATATTTATCAAAGATTATTGAATTAGGTCTTAAATTGAGCTTTTCCAGCTTTGTGCAAATTTTGTTACCGTTTCGTTTCGATTTCGAGACTCAAATCTTGGTTTTAGGTAGATTATTTTCTCAGCATATGGCACACATGTTCAGGGCGTAGCGTGCTGGGTAAATGTTAGATATATTGGGAACCGCAGAGCTACTTCCAACATTCCAGCATACATTCTATCATACCAACTGCCTACTGTTGATTTCATTTCCAAAGAGATTGAATAATTTTCAGTTTTTTCATTTCTTTTTTGTAGCTCAGTTTTTGAAGATAAACAGTTTTTGCCCCCGTCCAGAGATGGGAATCCAATTTGCTGTAAGTATTATTCAATATATATTGGAACTTTTAAGCGATGTCTGCCAGCAGCTGCCAGCGAAGGCCGTCAGCGAAGGGACTTGTGAGTGACGCAGACGAGCAGCAGGCCGTTGGGGGTGAGGACGGTGGGAAGGACATGTGAATGTGGCAATGCGTGCGTTCGACCGTGCGTCGCACACTCACACACACATACACCAACGCATGAATTTTTTACAGCGTCAGGACAGACTTTGGCAGCTTCCTCGTTTCCTGTTTTTCGCATTTGGTTTTTTCTCGTTTTTTTTGCATTTTTTACTGGACGTCAAGACTTACGTGCGATTACGTTCTTTCAGCCAGGGCACATGTGCGGCCCCTGCGCGCGTGTGTGTGTGTGTGTGTGTGTGTGTGTGTGCTACCCCCATTTGACTTTCACTTTCGTCTGGACTTGCCCCCAACGTTTGCCCGCTGGCCAAAAAAAAACCGAACCGGAGAAGCTGAAAGCAAAAAGCGTTTGGTGTGTCTGTCTATTTGTTTATTTGACAACATTTTCTGCGTGTGTGTGTGCGTGTGTGTGCATGTGTTATTTGTGCGCCTGTGTGTATGCTTTTAAATTGTTTATTCCTGCGAAAATTCAAACTGAAAAGTCTAATTCTGGCTGGCAACTTCTTGAAGGCAATTAAACTCATTTGCTTAACCCTTTGATGGCCCCTTTGTGACCAACTGTACTTCTTGGACATTGAATTATTACCCAAAATTTAAAAACCATTACAAACAGATAGAAAGGGGGGGCAGAGCACTGCCACCACCGCCCCCGCCTCCGCCACTCCATTATATACCATCTACCATGTACTCACCATCGTTAACGAAGACGCCAAGGCTGCAGCGGAAGAATGAGAAAAAATTCGTAACACCGAAAATTGCGCGCGAATAAAACAAAATCAACGGCGGGCAAAAGGAGGAAAAAAAACCATCCACTTTTTTCACTTTTTGTTTTGTCCTTGTCGACGGTTGGTCTAACTGGACTGGCCCCGGCCGGAGTGGGCGGGGGTGGGGGTGGTTGTTGCTGCGTACTACCAATTTGCTAGTGACCATAATCAACCCCTTTATTTCTCTTGATTTTTTTCTCCAGTCTTTCGTTTGTTTGGCTCCGCTAAGTATGCAAAAAAGTGCGTAAGACGACAAAGAGGAGGCGATAAGAAACAATAAGAGGACAATGTGGAGACATGGTTGTGGACACAAGGGGGGAGGGGGGCGGTCATTGCATCCATATTTGTATCTGCAAAACTTCAATTAAGAATAATACACCTAGATTTCTGCTCATCTCTGAGATTTGGGCGTTCACTTTGACAACTCCTTCCTTTTTTTCTGTAAAAAAAAGGTAATTTCAGCTACCCTCTGACATAAAATGAAAGCGAAGGGGCTGTGTGACAGGTACGCATGTGATAATGCATCAAAAAAACTAATCACCAGACCTCGAAACAGCATGGCGGACCCAGAGTGATCCTGGCTTACTGTCGACTCACACCTTCCCATTGGTGTCCCCCTTTAACAGAGCTTTGCATCCGCAAGGCTGCTGGCTAACATGAGCGGCAATCTCTCCCTCAGTCAAATAGGTTCATCCACCAATGAAAACTGCCAAAACAATGCCTCGGAAACGTTTTAAGGACCACGATTTGAGAATATGCACCTGCTCCCTCAACAGGAAGGATGCTTTATTTCAGCTAGTGAATATTGTAGAGATTTATTAATCGGACGTTACCGCACTAAAGAAAATGCACTGGATGGGGCAGAGGAAAAGAGTTGAGAACATCAGCAACCAATACCCCCTGGAAGATATAGCATATCTACCAAGCACGAGTTTGGGTGCGAGTCATCAGCTGCACACCAGTTGACAAGCAACCTTGTGGTCACGCCCCAAGACAAGGACAAGTTGTATGAGCGCCTGAACGCACATAGGAGCGCTGCCCCGATCACGACATTAAGCTCGTGCTACACAGAAAAAAAAAGGATATGAAACAGTATCCATTTGGGAATGATATATCTTAAATATCCTTTTAACCATCCAACGGAGCTGAAAATCATCCAAAGCATATGAAAGAGGATCATCCTTGGGATGATTTTTCAGCTCCGTTGGATGATTAAAATGATATTTAAGACATATCCTTCCCAAATGGATACTTTTTTGGATCTTTTTTGTTCTGTGTAGGCAACTTTAATGCGAAAGTCCGGAGCGAAGCAGTCCGATTTAGTCTGCTCGAAGAAACCTCCCGTAATAGAGAGAAGCTTAGAGGATTTGCTGCGGCCAAAAACACGATAAGTCCATAAGGCGACCCGGAGATCCCTTGATCAAAACACGAAAAACCAGATTGATCACGCTGTAATATACGGAAGGCATTCATCAAGTCTTCTACCAAATATAGACTCGGACCATTACCTTGTTGCAGCCATTCCGCACGCGCTGGTACACGTCGAAAGCTTAACGTCGAGAAGCTGCAATCCCAACAGTCCTCCAAGGCAAAACTCACCCAATTGCCCAGGGAAATCCCACCATTCCCTTCAGGTATAAATGAACAGCGGAAACATGTTATTCACACTCTATGAGTACGGCTGCCAAGAAGATACCGAAAGAATAGGTGAGAGAAGAAGCGACTATTCAGAAGCGCAATAATGAGCAGGAAAGGCACAATCAACCAGAAGAAAGCAGAAGAAATAACTTGGAGTTTCCAGCTCTTAAAAATAGATATGTTCGTTCTTGAATTTTCAAGAATTTCGCTCTTGAAAGCGAGCTTAATTCAATATCAGTTTAGTGTTTTTAGGCGAAGAGAGTGGGGTAAAGAAACTGAGAGAGGAAAGCAAGCGCACACTTGAGAGAACGCAGCGTTGAGCTCGCTTTATCAGTTTTGTTGTTTATGGGAGAGGGGTGTGTGGGAGCGGAGAGCTAAATTCATTTTTGCACTCATGCTGCTTTGGAATTCCCAACCAGCTAAGGCATTGCTGGCATGTAGAGACAATGATGTTGTTCGAATGATGTTGCTTTAAGATGTTTTGTTTATTCCTCGAGCCGGCAGATTTAAAAATAAATTTTCTATAAAATCAATAAACAAAATAGAAAAAACAACTGATTTTAAATTGTTGTATGATTGGAATCTGTGAAGCTCTTGATTTAAGAGTAAGCGATCTTACGCCTCAACTTGATTAGCTCTTGATACTAGAAAGAACATTCTGGGGTCTTGACAATGCAGTATGCTCTTGATTTAAGAGTAAGCAATCTTGAATTTGGGTATGTTTAGCACTTGATTCAGGAATTTCTATTCTATATTTGAGAATGTTTAGTACTTGGTTCAAGTATTGAAGCTCTTGGAACAAGAAAAACGGGCTAAAAAACATATAAATTTCGCTCTTGGATCAAGAATTTCCATTTTTATCGAACTTCTGACATCAAATATTCCTGAACCAAGTATCAAATTCTCTATTATTTGTACGGATGTCCTATGCCAAAGCTCGACTCGACTCGACTTAAGTACATTTGATCGTATGTAACGCTGATTTCTATATATGTCTTAAAGGTCTGCCAAGTCTGCCTACGAAAGTGGAGAGGACATGAGGTTGTTTTCAATTTGGATGAGCCTCCACTTGCACGCTGCATACACTCGCACAACTTTATGATACCCTTTGTACGTTTTGGTACTGGGTTCAGTACTGGTGATCACAAAACGATCAAAGATCTTTCTTTATTTCAAATCTCTGTTCTCACTCCACCCTTGGCCAGCCAAAGGCTATTAAACCCCTTCTCGGTGTCCACTGTCTACGCACGTGTCATCGATCAAAGCGCTGCTAACTACGCTTCATGCATATTCAAATGAAGCCAAAAGGAATCACGGCAACGAAAATCAAGCCTACGCACTTAAGAGCGGCGGCCGCCCATGAGTTGCGCTGCCAACCGCGCCCCCATCCCGTCCCCCGCCTCCAGTCAACCGCTTCCAGGCCATAAAACGCGACAAAAAAGAAAAACCAAAAAGAAGAAAAATTAAAATACGCACAAAGTTTTGACAGCTGAATTGGCATAATGATGGGGTTAGTGACGCCACCCCGAGGTGGGTGGGTGGGCAGGCAGCTGGACGGACAGTTTGCCGCATTGTCACTGGCTGCCTGCCCGTTGTCTGTCCGCCCGATTTGTTCCCTCCTTCGGTGGGTTGGAGTCGGGGCCGGGTTGGCCATCATCGTTAATTTTATCTACTCAAATGCAAAATAATTACTTTACTTTTTCTTTGGTTTTTCCCTTCTTACACTTGGCCGTTGTATTGAAAAGCATTTTAAAATTCAGCGCCAGCTGTCCCATCTTCCTCCACACAGTATATATAATTCGCTTTTTTTCGTTTTTTTCGCTTTTTGTTTTTTAATTAAACAAAAGGGTTAAAAAGTTTTTTGCTCGCAACCGAAAAATCTATGTGAAAAAACGGGGGTAAAATCAAATTTTTGCCCTCGCCTCGTTTTCGTTTTCAGTTTCTATTTAGTTTTCATTTATTTTTAAAAGGAAAATTTTAATAACCAAGGGTTGGCCATGGACCCTTAGGACCTTCGTGGTGCAGCGCAGCGAGCGGGGGGGTGGGCACAAAGAAAATACATTAATGTAATTTTTCTACAGCGTTTTCGCTCTTCTTTATTTGTGTGTGTGTGTGTGTGTGTGTGTGTGTGTGTGTGGGAGCATACCCCTTTTTTTCTAATGTCCGGTCTTGTCTTTTATTTCACTTCTTTCTGTTTCTGTTTCAGTTTTTCTCTGCTTTTTGTTGCTGTTGTTGTTGTTGTCTGCTGGGCATGTGTTTATCTTCACGTTTCAGTTGTCAGATTTTTAGGTCCAATGTAAATGGAAATTTTATAAATGTTTCATTACATTAATTTAGCTTTGAAGCGAAATAGTTGACAAAAAGTTTTTGTCAACATTGAATGAAAGGTGGCACTTGGCGTATCTAGGGGATGGGGGTGGTGGGTGGCACGGCTCAATTCGTCAGAACTCTCAAAGGTTGAGCTGAGAAAATTTGTACAGCGAAATGTTGGACATTCGTCTTAATCATTTCAGTCACTCATTGTAATTGGCTAACTACGTTCAGTTTCTAGGAATGCAACGTGATAGCCGTTCTTAGGGATTGCATCCCCGCCCAACATTTGGAAGATCATTTTGACAAAATCAGCTTAATGAGTCTTTTTCGAGCCCTAAATAAATGAAAACTACCTTGTGCGATGAAAAGAAGTCTCTAAAACCCAGCTGATTAAGACAGTCCCATAAATGAGCTCCATCTTCCTAACACAATCATATTTGATCTTACTATGCCCCTTTTGTATTTAATTGAACTAAAAACCACATTGAATTGACTAACAAGAAAGAAAGTCGGTCAAGCCCGACTATAACATACTCTGTACCAAGAAATTTTGTCTTTTGATCATAACTCGAAAACCGTTCATCCGATCTTCTTCATTCCTTTGGCGGATCGATAAGTTATCCTAATAACTAAATATGTCCAGAGGGAACAAGCCATCTATCTTCAAAACTGTGGGAGATATGACGTTTTTTCTAAATTGCGGGGGCGGGAGGGGGCGTGGCAAAAATTGAAAATAAACTTGATCTGCCTGCAGACATAAGAAGCATATGTCCCATACATGTCAAACCTCTATCTCTTGCCATCTCTGAGATCTGTGCGTTCATACGGACTGACAGACAGACAGACGGACGGACGGACAGACGGACAGACGGACATGGCTATATCGTCTCGGCTGTTGATGCTGATCAAGAATATATATACTTTATGGGGTCGGAGATGCTTCCTTCTGGATGTTACATACTTTTGCACAAACTTATAATACTCTATGAACCTACGGTACAGAGTATAAAAACATATTAATTCGGTGAATTTCAGTTTCCCCTTTTATATTCCCTATGCAGGGAATTCCAACTTGAGAATTACAAGCAGTCGTATTTTTGCAAAATGCCAGAAAGATATTTATAAATAACTGTAGGCTATTCAATATATGTAGTATTTTACACAACTGGTTGAGGCGGCATTCCAATCGAGTTCAAGGCCAGAGGTTCCCGAGTTCGAGTCCCACACAGAGTAAGTTGAAACTTTTATAAAATTAATATAATTCGCAGTTTTTCAGAACCAAATCTAATAGAATTCTACTCCTGGACATTATCTCCTCCTCCCTCCTCCCAATACAAAGAAATTTGAGTTAAGGTTGGCTGGCAAAAATTTTAACTAAAAAAAAAGTTTTTAACTATTTCCATATTAAATTTAACTATTCCCAATATTAAATTTGAAGTGTGCCCTCTTTATATATACGAATTCCATATTTAACGCTAAATCAATGGTGAAAATATTCAAGTCAAAGTGTAAATATTAAAATATCAGTGTATTTTTCCCTGAGTGCATAAATGATACTTTAGTCGGAAGGAAATGGTACCCTAGCCGCGACTCTTCTTGAAGAGACGTTTTTAACGCGTTCTTCTGATCAGTTTCGAGTCATTTGCGGGTCTTTTCAATTCGTATTTCCATAAATGACATTTTGAGCATTTGCATGATCCATTTTAGAGACTTCTTTTCATCGCACAAGATAGTTATCATTATTGAATCCTTAAAAGGGCACGAAAAAGACTCGTAAAGCTGATTTTGTCAAAATGATCTTCCAAACGTTGGGTGGGTTTTGTTTAAATGATCTTCCCATTGTTGGGTGGGTAAACCCGTTTTTATACTCTGTACCGAGGGTACACAGAGTATTATAAGTTTGTGCAAAAGAATGTAACAGGCAGAAGGAAGCATCTTCGACCCCATAAAGTATATATATTCTTGATCAGCATCAACAGCCGAGTCGATATAGCCATGTCCGTCTGTCCGTCCGTCCGTCTGTCCGTCTGTCCGTCCGTCTGTCTGTCCGTATGAACGCACAGATCTCAGAGATGGTAAGAGATAGAGGTTTGACATGTATGGGACATATGCTTCTTAAGTCTGCAGGCAGATCAAGTTTATTTTCAATTTTGTCCACGCCCCCTCCCGCCCCGCAATTTAGAAAAAACGTCATATCTCCCACAGTTTTGAAGATAGATGGCTTGTTCCTTCTGGACATATTTAGTTATTAAGATAACTTATCGATCCGCCAAAGGAATGAAGAAGATCGGATGAACGGTTTTCGAGTTATGATCAAAAGACAAATTTTCTTGGTACAGAGAATGTTATAGTCGGGCTTGACCGACTTTCTTTCTTGTTATACTCTGTACCGTAGGTACACAGAGTATTATAAGTTTGTGCAAAAGAATGTAACAGGCAGAAGGAAGCATCTTCGACCCCATAAAGTATATATATTCTTGATCAGCATCAACAGCCGAGTCGATATAGCCATGTCCGTCTGTCCGTCCGTCCGTCTGTCCGTCTGTCTGTCTGTCCGTATGAACGCACAGATCTCAGAGATGGTAAGAGATAGAGGTTTGACATGTATGGGACATATGCTTCTTATGTCTGCAGGCAGATCAAGTTTATTTTCAATTTTGTCCACGCCCCCTCCCGCCCCCGAAATTTAGAAAAAACGTCATATCTCCCACAGTTTTGAAGATAGATGGCTTGTTCCTTCTGGACATATTTAGTTATTAGGATAACTTATCGATCCGCCAAAGGAATGAAGAAGATCGGATGGACGGTTTTCGAGTTATGATCAAAAGACAAATTTTCTTGGTACAGAGTATGTTATAGTCGGGCTTGACCGACTTTCTTTCTTGTTTATATTTTGATTTCTCTGTGTACATTATAAAGTCGGAGATGCTTCCATCTGGCTGTTAGACTGCTTAATTAAGCTCAAACTACAGAGCTACAGAGCAAAAGTTAATGGGAAATGAATATGGTAACTGATTCTAAGCCGGGTCTGAATGATTTTTGAAGAACAGAGCAATATTCTGTTTTTACTTAACCTTCTAGCAAATATAACTTATGGCTGCCCTAAAACCGATCGTTCGATAAATGGGTCTAAGCGGGAAAAACTTTACTGAAGTAGCTTTGTGGAGTAGCTCGGGCATGGACAAACTGCCTTTAAGTTTGTAACACCGGGCAATAGTATTACCCAAGACCTTAACATACACAATTTCATCCCTCGACGAGTCGCCTACGTTTAGGAGAGATCAAGCATAACCATGTCCCTTGATTACCTCAACTCAAAGTAATGTACTCCTGGGTTGTCCCCCGACAACTTGGCTCGTTAAAGGCAGCTTTGAAGCAGCGTAAACTAGCAACAAGTTTCGTAATGCTCGCATTAGCCCTCGCCCTCCCGTCGTCCTTTTCGCCCCACCCCACCCCCTTTAGGCGCAACCCGTCTCTCGCACAATTTAAACTCACATGCAGTCGCATTTATTTCTATTCAATTTGATAATAACCCCAAGGAACAGTTGGCAGAGCCTGCCCGCAGGAGCAGCAGCTGCTTGGCCAGCCACAGTGGAGCATTTAGAGTGGAGGCCATGTATCAACGGCTGCGCTGCAGCCTCTGACCACTCCGCCCCCAACCCCACCACCTCCTGTGTGTGCTTTACGCACTTTCACTTTCAGTTTTGCCAGCAAATGGAAAGTAAAACTCATTTTCCCCTTTAGCCAGGCATTTTTTCACTTTCGCCCGAACGGAAAAAAGGAAAAAAGCAAGAAAAGGGCCAAAGGAAGCCAAAAAATACCCCCTTGAGTTTATAACTTAAAAATTCAAAGCACGAACAAAGTTCTAATTTAAACACCGAGAAGCGAAAAAGAGAAGAAAACAAAAATTGGACATAAAGTGCACAGGCAGGCGCAGCTCCAAGGCGAGTAAATAAAAAAAAAGAAGAAAGGCTGGCAGGACCCTTCGGACGCACAGCCAGGCTCAGCCAAAGTAAAGGGGTGGTGCAAAAAAGAAGGAAAAAAAACGGAAAAACTGCGTAAAAAACAGAAATGTCGAGTGAAAGTGAAAGCAAGTAGAAATGCTCGAATGGCTGGAGAGGGGGCGACGGGGGTCAACAAACTCAAAAAAGCAATACTTTCCGATGGAGGAATCTACATAAGTCGCAGCATTCAAGTTTCTTCCTGGACAAATTAATTGAGCACAAGTCTCATTTCTCACCATGGAAACTTCTCCGCCTCCTCCTAGCTCTATGCAATCCCAATCCCGCTGATTATTTACCCCGCGCGCGTATGTGTGTGTGTGTGTGTGTGTGCCTTCCACTCTTTTTTTCTCTGTGGCATCTTACTTGTATTTTTAATTTATATAAATGCCAATTTTCATTTACCTAGTGGCCAACCCTTGCGCGAACCTTGCTCATTATGTTCCAGGAACCAGGGTTTCCCTTCGTTTATGTACTGGACCAGGCTCAGCATAATCGCTGCCTCCACTTTGGGGGCATCATCATTTTCTGGTTTTTTTTTTGTTTGTTGGCTGCCCCTTCCCCACCCCCACCCCTTCCTCTTGGTCAAACAAGGGCAAGAACTTTTGTGCAAAGTTTTTTCCTCAAAAATGTTGCTGGAGGGGAGGCGGGGGGCGGCAATTTTCTTTAATTGGACCTGGTGGGCTTTTGTTTCCTTTCTTTTCCATAAATATTAATGCTTTTACCCAGTGTTTGTCGTACGAACTCTGCCCATTATCAATTAATAATATGATACATAACAAACACTATTAAAACACAGTGTGAACCAACTTTATGGAGGGGCACTTTGCACAAGAGTAAGCGGTGGCAATAACATGCGGTTGTTGCAATTGTTGTTGAACGCCCACCGCTGCATTAAACCAGTATTTCACTCTCATTTCGTTCCAAGATGGAGATGTTGACAATTGCTGATCGATTCAATCAAAAATCAAAAATATCCCTGCTTAAATCAATCCCCAGCAATGTCAAAAGTAGGTCAATACTGGTATTTCTCAGCCAAGTGCAAAAGGATGGACACTGACTATGAATTATTCAATTTCAAAATTCTTGTCTTGACTTTAACACGGGAGAGCTTGACTTAAGCTCGGTATAGGCTTAACTTAGCTTGTTATCCCAACTCGAATACCCTTGTAGCGCATAGAAGGCGGCATTTTCGACCACATAAAGTATATATATTCTTGATCAGCATGACGAGCTGAGTTGATTTAGACTTGTCCGTCTGTTTCTAGGCTCCTCTCCTCCGTCAGTTATGAAGCTATCGAGACCAAACTTTGCAGGAAGTCTTCTGGTACAAATATGCTGCACATTTGTCGGAGACGGCCGGATCGGATGACTATAGGACCATAGGAACGATCGGTCCAAAAACTAGTTCTAGTAAGAAAAGCTTTTTTGTTTTCAATGCAAACGGCTCCAAACTCAGTATTTACTAGTTTTTAATGCTTCTTCATAATTCTGCCAAATTTGGTCGAAATCGTATGTCTATATAGCATAGCTGCCATAGAAAAGTAAGGTTAGAAAAATAGTCTTGTAAAGAAAAACTTTGTTGTTTGCAATGTAAACCTCTTTAAAATTGGCATATATCTATTTTATAAGCTTTTACACAATTTTCTAAAGTTTCGTCAAAATCGGATGACTATAGACTATAGCTGCCATAGGAATGATCGGTCGAGAAACTAGTTTTAGTAAGAAAAACGCCTCCAAACTGTTTATTTCTTAGTTGGCTATGCTTACCCATGATTCCACTAAGTCTGGTCGATATCGGGCATCTATATAGTATAGCTGTCATAGAAAAGTAGAGTCAGAAAAGTAGTCTTAGTGAGAAAAACTTGTTGGTTTTCAGTGGAAATGTCTTTCAAAATAGTTAGAAAAACGTGCAGTTTCAATATATTTTCCCTGCAAGGGTATAAAAATGCTTGAATCAACTACTAAACGTACTTAAAACCAAGATGGCTCATTCTTAAACTGAGAGCCTAGTGCATTGTTAAAGTTCGAGACCGTTTGTTCTTCTACTTCTTCTCTGGCCTGATGTAGTCATCACCACCGATTTACGCATGATGCAACAATACAAGGTGGGGCGTTATGAGTGTGATGCGTACTTGTGCCAAAAGCTTACGCTTCAAAAGTACGCGCAGCACTGAACGTGAAGGTACTTTGCAGAGAACTCACACTCATGCCACCTCACCTCTCTTGTTGCATCATGGATTTACGGTCAAGGCCGCCGCGATCCGCTTTCGCCACTCTGCTCTGTCTTGAGCGAGCTGCCACCAGTTGGTGAAGCCAAGCAACAATCCAAATGAGATCGTTCACGTTTGTGAATTCCAATACAACAACACAACGCACTCACAACTCTTCCATAAAAAACGAAACTGTGAGAGCGCGCTCAACGCCTGCTCTCTTCTTTCAGTTTCCTTACCTTACTTCCCTCGACCAAAAGCACCAAACTGAGAATGAGTTTATCATTTTAAGAGCGAAATTATTTAAAATTTAAGTACCAATCAATTATTTTCAAAAGCTTTGGTTCTTAAATTAATGGCTATGCTTTATTCTGTACGTACGTATCATTCAAAAACCGGTTTAAACCCGTATAACTTCTAAGATATGGCTTATTTGGAACCAGTTCAAAGCCGTTTCGGCTCTAGTAAGATATTCAATAAAGACCAAATCATCTCCGATCCTATGTCCGTCTGCCTGTCTGCAAGAACGCACAGCTCTCAGGGATGAAGGTTTGACTTGTACGGTAGATAGACTTCTTCTTTGATTTAGTTATTTTCACTTGGGAAAAAGACTTTACATCTTCCACAGTTTTGTACAGAGAGAGATGGTTCCGCCAAAGGGTTGCTGAAGATTAGATGAACAATGGTCAAATATAGAGCAAAGGAAAGTATCTGTTGTCACTGCTACATTGGCACATAGACCAAGTATACACTGCTTTAGTTACTGAATATTGCTCCTAGATTTCAAGTTGTTTTGGATCTGTTTGTCAGTTTTTAATCGGATATCGAAAATATTGATACGAAACCAGGTTCAGTTCAATGCACATACCAAGTTGAATATCTTTCTCATCTCAAACGTGAACCAGTAAAACTAATTGCTGAACTTTTCTGCATTCAAACCTACCTACCTACATACAACACTCATCAAAAGTTGTGCATTTAATTTTAGCCGTGGGTGTGGAACAACAGCAACAACAACAAGCAAAGGAAAATACCAAATGACAATCAAAGTGCGAAATGTTAGACAAAAGTTTTTGATGCCTGCCCATAAAAGGACAACCCGGCAATAATGTTGGAGAATGCTACATTTACGTCACTTAAGCTGCCGTTTAGTAGCAACACACACACACACCCACACACACACACACACACTTGCACAGTTTTACATGATGTTGGCAACATAAATTAAGTTATTTTGATAATCAAAACTGAAAAGCGAATGTTTTGGTGAGACAACGGGTGGTCCAAACTGAATGTGGAATGCGAAGGAGTGGCCATCAGGATATATTGGAGGGCATTCATTTGTTGTTTTAAGAGATGGAGGCGTAGGGGTTTATTGTAAGGGTTGCTCTGGTACTGATTCTGGTCCATTGTTTGTAGTTGCTTTGCATTTTACATACAACTATCAACACACACACACACAGGCACACACCCCCCTCCCCCACTGCCAACCCTTTCGGCCGGCCCTGTCTCCAAATATCGAGTAGGCAACATAGTTAGCACAATTTGGGCATGCGTCAGAGCAGGATGCGAACTCACGTCTGGATCTGTGTGTGTGAGTGTGTCCAACAACTGCCCAGACGTGTTGGCCAACTGCCACCTTCCCAACTTTCCCCTTGACACACACGCATAAATATACAATTTTAAAGGAACTTTTGCCAGGACTCTCTCGCACACTCACACACACACATTTAGAGCAACTAATTTACCTACGCCAGCAGTTTTTGGCACACACACACGCACACACGCTACGCACACATATGCAAATTTATCATGCTTTATTCTTGGGGGTGGCCCACACGTATGCCCGGGTATGGGGTCGTCGTCATTGTCCTCAGCATCGTTAGGCCGCCTTTGGGCCCATTGTTGGACTTATGTTTCCCTTTCACTTTCATTTCTGGCTGGCCCTGTCCATTACTTACCAACTGGACGAGAAAAAAGTGAAATGAAACCCAACTGCCGCCGCCTGCTGCATATATTTTAATCTTTAATTTATGGCTTATTCAAAACTAATGACACTGAAACCGCCACACACCCCCTCAACCCCCCCCCGCCCGCCGCCTCGTCCCAGGCGAAAGGAGTTAGGTGGGCCAGGGACTCTGACCAGCCATTTGTCAAGGCAGAGAGTGCCAAGGTTGGTGTGAATTGTCTGGGTAGGCATGGTCGTCGGATTGGGCGGCATATTGAGTAACCGATGGGTACCACTCTGAAGGCTTTACATCGAGTAAGCTCAACTTCATCTTCAATTACTTCTTCATGGAACTATATTTTGAATTGTGTGTGTCGATTTGGATGCTACGAAAGAGAAGAGAGAACAATATATGGATTTACAATGTTAATAAACTTGTAGCCAGATGATAAGCTTTGGACAGCTAGAAAGTTAATTCCAAGTGGTTTCCAGAAATTCCAAAAATTTCCAAGTGCCCCAGTCTTGGATAGAAACGGGGGAACTTTGAGTTTATGTGAGGATTCTCATTTTAGATAAAAACATTATTCAACCAATTGAACTCACAATTAACTTCAGCCCTTAGCTCATTGATAAAGTGCTGTCGGTATTTAGACTCTACCAGTATTCACATTCATTGAAATTTATTACAGCAAGTGTGAAAACCATAGATCGGTTGTACGTTGATCAACTGCTGGGAGCTCTAAACGACTCACAATTCGAGAGCCAAAGCTCTGAGCTCTCAGTTTTGGCAGCCGCAAGCCATTAACCGGCTCTCTTATCTGTAAGAAAGAAACTCAATTTGTGTTTTTCTCTTAACGTTTAAGACTAAGTTTTAGTGAGTCCCATTCGTTCTTGAATTTTCAAGAATATCGCTCTTGATCTGAAGCTAAATTCGTTCTCAGTTTGTTGATTTTAGGCGTGGAGAGTAAGGTAAAGACAATGTGAGGGCAAAGCCAGCATATTTAAGAGAAAGGCATTAAAATAAAGGGATTTCGGTGTCCATTTGGAATGCATAGTTTTATACTCTGTACCAAAGATACACAGAGTATATTTAGTTTGTGCAAAAGTATGTGTAACAGCCAGAAGGAAGCATCTCCGAGCCCATAAAGTATATATATTCTTGATCAGCATCAACAAACGAGTTATGTTCGTCAGGTTCGTCTGTCTGTCCAATTTGGCAATTTGGAAAAATCGTCTCATCTCCCACACTTTTAAAGATAGATGGCTTGTACCTTCTAGACATATTTGGTAATCAGTATAACTTATCGATCTGCCAAAGGTTTGGTAAAGATCGGTTGAACGGTTGTCGAGTTATGATCAAAAGACTATTCGCTGCTGCAGCGCAGTAGCAGCGCTGCTTTCAGCTGCATCAAAATTTATGCTGAGTGCATAATTTCGTTGTTACAGAGTATGAACGACTTTCTTTCCTGTTTTCTTTATAAACCTATATGCCCGGTCATCTTCACTCGCTATTGGCGACAGCTTTGAAGTTGAATAATGGGCGTGGCCAAAATTGAAAGTAGACCATCCTCTATCTCTTACCATCTCTCAAAACTCAGCGTTCATACGAACAGACAGACGGACATGGCTATATCGACTCGGCTGTTGATGCTGAAAAAGAATGTATATACACAGAAAAAAACAAATCTGAAATCAATCCGAAATGGGACTGAAAACAGGGTATTCCCGTAGCAGGCTTAAAATGATCCTGTTTTATGGGATTATAAAAGAAAAATTGATAGTGTAATCAATCTTTTTCGGGATCGGATCAAGTCTATCCGGGACTACCCTGTTTTGAATCCCGTTTCGGATTGAATTCTTTTTTCAGTGTACCTTATGGGGTCGGAGATGCTTTATTTTGGCCATTACCTGTTACACAGCAGGCCCACACACTACCTGCTGCACCACATAGCAAACTACTTATAAAAAGAAACCAAGACTCGCCATTCTTGTTGAACAAAGCCTGTATAATTCGTATAGTTGCTGTCAGATTAAGTTTATTTTGCTATTTTTGCCACGCCCCCTTACAAATCTTCAACAGTTTAGTATCCAGTTGGCTTGTGACTTTGAAACCTATATGGTAATCTAGTTTCTTTATCGATCCTCCAAAGAATTGTTATAAAACGGTTGAACGATGGTCAAGTTCTAAGCAAGAGAAAGTTTGCTGCTGCAGAGCTACTCTCTGCTGCTACTGCAGTCGCAGACCTTAAACTATCCATGAAGTCTGAATAGTTAGTTCATCTCTTAAGACTCAGTAAACTTAGAGGAAATGCACGAATATTTCGACTTATTAGATTCAAAAACTAACTTTGACTCCTTTGATAAACTCAATTCCTCTGCGCTGTTTGTTTGACCAGCGTCTTGCAACTCTTTGAGCTTTCACAGTAGTTGGCAACCCTTAAATGATAGTCAATGTAACCATGTGTGTGTGTGTCGGTGTGTCGGTGTGTGGGTTTGCCATTTGTAAGCGTTGTGTGTTTTAGGCCTTTCCTCGTTGCTGGCTGTTGTTTTAAAATTAAAATGAATGCCCGCAGGCAATAACTACGACAAGGCAGCCACCAACCAGGCCACCAGTCACCAGTTACCCACACCCCATCCACTGAGTCGCCTTCTCTTCTGCTGTCCAAAACAAGCCAACATCATTATGCGTAGCTGAGTGTCCATGTGAACACACAGTGCCACACCATCTCCCTCTCGCTAGCCCACTTACGCACACTGTCTCTGTTCCACACACACACACCATGTATGTGTGTGTGTGTGTGTGTGCGAAATAATCTCGTAAATTACGCAAAAAAGGAAACACGACGACAGGAAGACGAGAGCGTAGCACAGCCGAGCCTGTGGCCGGTGGTTGGCTACAACCAGACATTGGCAACGACGCACCACGTGGACATGTGTCGGTTGTCGGCGTTGTCGTCGTTGGTCCAGCTTTTGCGTAAGGTTTGTGTTCAACTCTTGGCCATGTTCGAAAACTAACAACCACCAAAGCATAGAACCAGAAAGAAGAGTTACTTGAGTACTTCCGGAGGACCCAAGAGGGGGTCCCAATTTGTTGGATCATAAGAACGGAATAAAAACACAGATCTCTTGTACAGCTATTTCAGTGACCTTCCGGGTCTTTCATCAGTAGTCTCACCTAGCATAGAAAACCCCGAAAAGTATGCAATACTTGATTCGGAAAGTATGAGAAGGGTGAGGCAAGTTCATTTGGTTAGATGACTCCATGTCATGAGATGACTTAGCTAAGGATTAAGTAGGCCCGAGGCAGTGAGCTTGAGCATTTTTATGAACTTGCCTCAAAACACAGAGAATGCTCCTGAGTAACTGCTGCCTTGTTTAATCCAACTTTGAAATGATCAGAAAAATGTTCAAGCTCCGATCGTTACCTCTGCCTAAACTTGTACAGAAACCCTCGGATATGTACATACATGTGTACGTACCCAACAGGAGCAGGAGCCGCAGCAGAGCATTGTAAAATCCGTTCGTCCTACCCCCATCTATCCACAGCCAAGGACCCCCATCCCCCGGCTATGCCATGTCCATTCACAACACTTGCGACGCAGCCGACAACGTCTGCTTCAGGTCCTTTTGGACCACACACACACACACACACACTGGTCCACTTATGATGAGTTTACATTTTGGAAAACTGGGCAACAACAACACACGCAGCAAAGTCGCCCTCATCTCTTATAGTTATAGAAAGGCGTGTGTGGGCGAGCACTGGGTGTGTGGGGTGTGGGGTGTGGGGGCGGGGTAAGGGAGATGGGGAATTGTTGGCTGTCACACATTCAAAACAGTTCAGGAAACGGTTGTTCGGTGGATGGAGCAAACTGAGCACAGACACCGGAAGCCAAATGTGTGTGTGTGTGTGCGTCTATCGTCCAACTTTCAAGTCCACCCACTGGCGCTGCCCACCCCTCCTTCTGATCAGACGCTGCCCGTTACGTATGCATATTTTGTGTAAGGGTGGTGGAAAAGTGTGAGTGGAAGGGGAATGTGGTTCTGTCAGTCAGACGACGAGGACGACGTACAAATGAGCTTGGGCAAGGACGTCGAGGCCAAGATGTATGGTCTGCAGCACCATGTGTGCCACTGTGTGTGTGTGTGTGTGTGTGAGGGAGAGGACTTGCTTTTATACACTGCACGAACAATTGAATGCTTCGAAAATAAGATTTAACTTTAAGAATATGTCAATTCTCTGGCTGCTGTGGTGCAGCGGGTAGTGTGTGAACAACTAATGAAAAAGATTTCCTTTAAAAAACTTTCACACTCGGTCAGCTTCACTAGCTATTGGCTCCAGCTGACAAGTTCAAACTCTGCATTAAACCTTACTTCACCTTCTCTTAAGCAAAAATAAGAAGGCTTGGCTCCTTTTGCTTTCTCAAGCCAAATACTTGTGTGTATTTTACCTAAACTCACTTAAGATCCTCTTAGCATTTTATACCAAATTATATTAAAGTAACGTATGAATTTTAAGAACTACTCCAGGAATATATTAAAGCTCCATTTCTTGAGTAGTTCTTCAAATTGAAATTACCTAATCAAGCTTAAGTCCGACTGAATCGGTTTTTATGAATGAGAGAAGTTAGGAAAAGTAGCTGATCGAAGTGTCTGCCTGTCAGAGAACTTAAATCAAGAGACTTGGCATACATAAAAACTCATACGTGGTCTAAGAAAGTTGATCTTAGAGCAGCGGCTAAGTATCAACCGCATTGCTTTAAAAACAATTTAAATTCAATGCAATCATAGGTTTTTTTGTATGGTCACACTGAAAAATGTTTTTAAAAATTTAAGAAAAAAGGTCACACCAACACATTTCCTTTTTATTCCCATCTATGATTGATTTTTAGTTACCAAAACATTATTTTTACTTAAACTCACGAACACCTGCATCTGAACGCACACGACTATCAAGCGCTCGCCCCAAAATAGCGATCAAATCACAGTAAAGAATGTAGCCGAAACTACTTTTTGCATTAGAAAGGAGCATAGTTTACTTTATGTTTTTAGAGTATGTCCTTAGAGTATTTTAAGTTAGTGCAAAAGTATGCAACAGTCCGAAGGAAGCATCTCCGACCCCTTAAAGTAAATGAATATTCTTGATCAGCATCAAGATGCAAGTCAATATAGCCATGTCCGTCTGTCCGTCTGCCCGTCCATTTGTCCATCAGTCTGTCCGTATGGACTCACAGATCTCACAGATGGTAAGATATAGGGATTTGACTTATGGGGGACATAAGCTTCTTCAACTTACAGGCAGGTCAGGTTTAGTTTTAATACATCGATGTCGATATCTCTCTCTCTCTCCCTCTTTAAACGACGCTGCCTAAAAGCAGGCTACAGTTTTTCAGACTCAAACTTCTGTTTTTCAATGTATTTATTTTTCTCGCAGTGTTTTGGATGGGCCAAGCCGAAGGTTAAGGCGGACGTTGGCGATGCTGACTTTGAATGTCCATGTAGACATTTTGCAATTTTGAAATACATGCGCAGTCACACGCACACACACACACACACATGCGAATGCTTTTAACATTTTCTAAGATTCAAATTTCGTAAATTATCCCTTTGCGAGTTGTGCGTGTGTCTGTGTGTGTGTGTGTGTGTGTGTGTGTGTGTGTGTGTGTTGGTTAGGCTCATGTTGCTCGACCATTATGAAACTACAAGTAGAATGAGTAGCCCAAGCAGCAGGACGAACATCCTCGCGGGCTTCGTAATTTCCGCTTTTGCCAAGTGGTCGTTGTGGCTCGTTGATTGTTGCCCCAAAACTGGCGGATGGGGGCAAAGTTTTAAACATTTCGCATTGCATAGGCCCAGGCGCTGGTCCACATGACGTATACGTCATTTGAATTGCAGATGAAGAGCTGACGAAAGAATTAGCGGACCCCACTAATTGCTAAGAAAAACCAAATCCTTGAGTAGAGGAGTGGGGGGGACAATTAATCTAGCTGATAGATAGAGATTGATTGAATTTTGAAACGATTTCAGAGAGCCAAGCTAAGGCGGAAGCAAAGAGATAATTGAAGAAATGTATTCGGAAATTTAAGGAAATCCGGACTCTGATCAGTCCTTTTGTCACACAAGAGTAACTGGAAACAAAAGATGTTCAATACAGAGTGATACCGAAACAGTCCGTCAATGCAAAAACTTCATAAACAATGCACACAACTTTGTGCCCTTAAAACATAACAAAATGAAAGGAGCTGCTTCTGGGCAACGGATTGAGAGTTCCAAAAGAAGGAAAGAAAGAATTGTTAAACTCTTTAGATCAGCTTTAAGTATAACCAAAGATTTATGGAAATTTATAGATGACGCTTGTAAAACCAAACATGATTATTCCTGGCAACTGACTTTGGCTACCAATTTTCAATTTATTCCATTATTATACTCTGTACCGTGGGTACATAGAGTATTATAAGTTCGTGCAAAAGTATGTAACATCCAGAAGGAAGCATCTTCGACCCCATAAAGTATATATATTCTTGATCAGCATGAACAGCCGAGTCGATATAGCCATGTCCGTCTGTCCGTCTGTCTGTCCGTATGAACGCACAGATCTCAGAGATGGTAAGAGATAGAGGTTTGACGTGTATGGGACATATGCTTCTTATGTCTGCAGGCAGATCAAGTTTATTTTCAATTTTGGCCACGCCCCCTCCCGCCCCCGCAATTTAGAAAAAACGTCATATCTCCCACAGTTTTGAAGATAGATGGCTTGTTCCTTCTGGACATATTTAGTTATTAGGATAACTTATCGATCCGCCAAAGGAATGAAGAAGATCGGATGAACGGTTTTCGAGTTATGATCAAAAGACAAATTTTCTTGGTACAGAGTATGTTATAGTCGGGCTTGACCGACTTTCTTTCTTGTTCTTTGGTATAACTTAGCTTATCCAGGACTTTATCCACTGTGTGTCTGCAGAAAAATACATAGCTTACGGTCAACGTACTGAACACTAGCCCAGATGGGGGTAAAATAACACCTACTTAAGCCGATAAGAATTCAATGAATACTTAATCTAAAAGTGCATTCTACGCTGCTCGAATTGATCAAATTGTTAGAGCATAAATTTAAGATTGATCTCAAATCATAATTACAGTACCCAGTCATAGAATTTTGTAAGTTTAGTGAAGCCAGAGAGTTTCACAATGTCCCTGCATCTAAGAATGTCCCATCGAATCCCTACGGATGTAAGGCAATATTCCTAGATTTATTTCAAGGCATTGGAAATAAGGTCCACTCAAGTGAATTGTAAAACCAGATGAAACGCTCAGCACAAATATTGATGCTGCAGTATCAGCTAAAAGCATCGCTGCTACTGCGCTGCAGCGGCGAACAGTCTTTTGATCATAACTCGACAACCGTTTATCCGATCTACACCATTTCTTTGACGGATCGATAAGTTATCCTGATTACTAAATATGTCTAGAAAGGACAAACCATCTATCTTTAAAACTGTGGAAGTTTTTTGAAAATTGCGGTGGCTGGAGGGGGCGAAACGGGATTGAAAACAGGGTGATCCCGGATATTGTTGAGCCGATCCCGGAAAAGAATAATTTCTCTTCCACTTTTTATACCCTTGCAAAGGGTATTATAATTTTGCCCAGAAGTTGGCAACGCATAGAAATATTCATTTCCGACCCCATAAACTATATATATTCTTGATCAGGGTGACGAGCTGAGTCGATTGAGCTTTGTCCGTCCGTCTGTCTGTCAGTTTCTACACAAACTAGTCTCTCAGTTTTAAAGCTATCGAGCTGAAATTTTGCACAGAGTCTTCTTTTTGCTGCACACTACTAATATGTCGGAACCGACCGGATCGAATGACTATATCTCATAGCTCCCATGGGAACAATCAGTCGGAAAACTAGTTTAAGTGAGAAAAACTGTTTTCATTTCAATGGAAACGTCTCCAAACTTTGTAATCGTAGGTCTTCTATATTTTTTTAGAGTTCTACCAAGTTTTATTAAAATCGGACAACTATATGGTATAGCTGCCATACAAAAGATAGGTCTGAAAAGCAGTCTTAGTTAGAAAAACTTTTTTGTTTTTAATGGTAGCCTACTGCAATTTTGTATTTGTTTGTTTCTCATGCTTTCACATAATTTTACAAATTTTTGGCCAAATCGGATGACTATATCATACAGCTCCCATATGAACGATCGGTTGGAAAATGGGAAAAAGAGTTTTTTTTGAAAATATTTAAGCGAGCACTTGCAAAGGTTATAACGAGAGCGTAAGTTAAAGTCGGCCTTGCCCGACTTCGAAATACCCGTTACTCAGCTCAGCTCGGATAAGTATGCAACATTTTTTTAACTCGGCCATTTATTATCCGATCCTTTTGAAAATTTGTGAGATTGTAGATATTGGCCACATAGACCACACTGCAAAATCTGAGCTCGATATCTTAAAAATTGTGGGAGTTATTCAATATTTTTTATTGCGGGGGCGGGAGGGGGCGTGGCCAAAATTTGAAACAAACTTGATCTGCCTACAGACAATACTAGCTTACGTCTAAAATTTGGTTGCTCTAGCTCTTCTAGTCTCTGAGATCTAGGTGTTCATACAGACGGACGGACGGACGGACGGACGGACGGACGGACGGACGGACGGACGGACGGACAGACGGACATGGCTATATCGACTCGGCTGTTGATGCTGATGAAGAATATATATACTTTATGATATCGGAGATGTTTCCTTCTGCCTGTTACATACATTTGCACGACTTTAGTATACCCTTTTTACTCTACGAGTAACGGGTATGTAAAAACTTCGGCACAGACGTAGTTAGCTTAGTTTTCTCGTTTTTGTTTTAATCCCGAAAAACAGAATCATTGTAAGCCTGCTCAGGGATTACCCTGTTTTCAATGCCGATTTCTGATATTTTTGTTTCTGTGTGTAAGACCAAACTATATTTAAGTGTGCAAATACTTATTGCAAGTTTGTTTTTAAAAAAACAACTGATTTAAGTACAATGTACTAAGTTCAAGTTCGTTTTTATACGATTGCAGTGTTCGTAATCGAGTCCGTTTAAACATAATTTTTGCTCTGTGTAGCTGAGAGGATGGGGAACTACTCATTGTTCAATTCAAGTTTCAATAAAGAAAAATCGAAAACTAAGAAAGTTATTTAAGCGAAGTCTGCACTTATCACCAATTTTATAGAACCGGTTGAAGATGTTGGCTTCCTTTTTGCAAATGCGAATAATTTGAAAGGTGTCTTGAGGCAATTTGAAGTGCCAAAGGGCTAAATGGCTGCCCCCTTAAAGTAGGCAGCAAACCAATCTAAGACAAAGGAGTTGAGAAATTTGACTGGCAATTGTGGCGTATAACTGTACTTTTGTTTAGCTCACTCACACACACACGCACACGCTTAACCCACACACATGCGCCAAGTTTTAATCATTAAAAATTGTAACTGTTATTAATATTTAAGGCTTTATATAAAAGCCAGCGCACACACATCAGAGCAACTAACCATGTCCATGTAAATGTGAAGCTAAGTATATACACGCACACACGCACACACACACGCACACACGCACACAGCGATATAAAGCTTAATTGCAAGCCATCGTGACCGGCGTCCCCACATGACCAAGCCTCCCTCCAACCACTGGAACGGAGTCTAAAATATCCAAGCGCCAATTTAAATTTAATATCGACGCACACACACACACGCAGGTCCAGGAGCAATCCACCACCATTACAAGCACACACACACACACACACACACTTACACACACTCACGCATTACGTATTTGTAGAGAGAACTGGCCACGGCTGCTTCCGCTGCTTCCTTCTCGTAAATCTATTTGGCACATTCATGCATAAAGTATTTAGTATCTTTGAGATACCTTTTTAACCGCATGGCAACTACACGCTCACACCCACACCCACACACACACACAGACACACACAGTTGGAACAGCATAAAGTTCACATGACAGCCAACCAAAAGCGCGGACATGGCCAAAACAGCCGGGTAGGGGGGGGGCCAACAGTCGCGGACAAACGGCCGACACTTTCACTTGCAAATGTTTGCCTGTGTGTGTGAGTGTGTGTGTGTGTGTGCCCAAATAAATTAATTTCAAACGTAAAGCCAACACAACAAATACAATTTCAACTACCCAACGCACACACTCACGTAAATGATGAAGGTATAGCCAAGCAGGAGCAAATACTTAACCTGCGTGGAGGGGGACGTGGGGTGGGAGGGTTACCTAATGTAAAATACGCACCAGAGAGAGTTGGAAAATGTGAAAATCTGAGACTTCCATTCTCTTCAATTGATTTGTCATACCTACTTACTTGCTACTTGGACAGAAATATTTACATCTTAGCTCAAAGAATTCAGGAAACTTGTCTCTCAGCCCAAATAGTTTAAAAATCAGCGTTGGGCATGTAGTGTCCCTTTGCCCTATTCGTCACAAAGGCCATGAAAAGCGTTAAGCATGATCCAACTAGAACAAAAAACTTGCCAAAGTGTCGTCAACGAGTTGTTCTGCTTTTCACCAACAAGGCAAATGTAAAAATAAGTTAGAAAGTCGGTCAAACCCGACTATAACATACTCTGTACCAAGAAATTTTGTCTTTTGATCATAACTCGAAAACCGTTCATCCGATCTTGTTCATTCCTTTGGCGGATCGATAAGTTATTCTAATAACTAAATATGTCCAGAAGGAACAAGCCATCTATCTTCAAAACTGTGGGAGATATGACGTTTTTTCTAAATTTCGGGGGCGGGAGGGGGCGTGGACAAAATTGAAAATAAACTTGATCTGCCTGCAGACATAAGAAGCATATGTCCCATACACGTCAAACCTCTATCTCTTACCATCTCTGAGATCTGTGCGTTCATACGGACAGACAGACGGACGGACAGACGGACATGGCTATATCGACTCGGCTGTTGATGCTGATCAAGAATATATATACTTTATGGGGTCGGAGATGCTTCCTTCTGGATGTTACATACTTTTGCACAAACTTATAATACTCTATGTACCTACGGTACAGAGTATAAAAATAAGTTAGAAAGTCGGTCAAACCCGACTATAATGTACTCTGTACCAACGAAAGTGTATGCTCAGTATGAGGTTTTTTGCTGCAGCGGATTCGGCTCTAGATGCTGATCAAGAATATATGTATTTACTTTATGAAATCGGCGATTATTCGGTCCTAGGAATCGAACTGCATCATTACTATTCATGCCTATTACTTGTAGAGTGAAAAGGGTATATACACCCAGTAAGAAACCAAGAACTCTGTACTTGAAGTAAGTACTCACGGTATCAATGGTACGTTAAGTACGAAAATACTTGATTTAAGTACAAAATTCTTGTTCCAAGTACGAATTTGTCAGACCCGGTTTACTTGAACTTTGACTGTCTCGGCATACATTAAGTACATTCCGAATTGTCTTTAAGTCTTTGTAATCTTACTTGTAGGTTGTAACGGTCTAAAGCCACGCCCGATTAGCTCTCAATTTAAGTGCAAAACATTCTTTCTAAAGGTCCAGTAATTTCGAATGTCAACCCAAAAACATTCTAGAAAGAAAATTATAAAACCGATCGGTCGAAAAACTAGTTCTAGGTCAAACAACTTTTTTGTTTTCAATGCCTCCAAACTACACATTTCTTAGTTTGCTATGCTTTTCCATGATTTCACAACGTTTGGTCGAAATCGGACAACTATATAGTATAGCTGCCATAGAAAATACGCTGCACGTTTGTCGGAACATATAGCTACCATAGGAACAATCGATCGAAAAACTAGTTCTAGTGTGAAAAACTTTTTTGTTTTTAATGCAAACGACTCCAAACTCAGTATACACTAGTTTTCTACGCTTCTCCATGATTATGTCAAGTTTGGTCGAAATCGAACATCTATATAGTATAGCTGCCATAGAGAAGTAAGGTTCGAAAAATAGTCTTAGTAAGAAAAACTTTTTTGTTTTTAATGTAAACCTCTTTAAAATTGGCATATATTTATTTTATAAGCTTTCACACAATTCTCACAAGCTTTGTCAAAATCGGATGACTATAGGTTATAGCTGCTATAGGAATGATCTGTCGAGAAACTAGTTTTAGTGAGAAAAACTTTTTTGTTTTCAATGCAAACATCTCCAAACTTTGCATTTTTTAGTTTGCTATGCTTTCCCATGATTCCACTAGGTTTGGTCGAAATCGGTCATCTATATAGTACAGCTGTCATATGGCAAAACAGTCGGAAAAGTAGTCTTAGTGAGAAAAGCTTGTTTGTTATCAGGGGAAATGTCCCTTAAATTATTTAAAAAACGTGCTGGAAGGGTATACAAACCTTGGACGAGCCGAAGTTAACTTTTCTCTATTTTTATACTCTGTACCGTAGGTACATAGAGTATTATAAGTTTGTGCAAAAGTATGTACCATCCAGAAGGAAGCGTCTCCGACCCCATAAAGTATATATATTCTTGATCAGCATCAACAGCCGAGTCGATATAGCCATGTCCGTCTGTCCGTCTGTCTGTCTGTCCGTATGAACGCACAGATCTCAGAGATGGTAAGAGATAGAGGTTTGACGTGTATGGGACATATGCTTCTTATGTCTGCAGGCAGATCAAGTTTATTTTCAATTTTGGCCACGCCCCCTCCCGCCCCCGCAATTTAGAAAAAACGTCATATCTCCCACAGTTTTGAAGATAGATGGCTTGTTCCTTCTGGACATATTTAGTTATTAGAATAACTTATCGATCCGCCAAAGGAATGAAGAAGATCGGATGAACGGTTTTCGAGTTATGATCAAAAGACAAAATTTCTTGGTACAGAGTATGTTATAGTCGGGCTTGACCGACTTTCTTTCTTGTTTATTTTAGTTTTCCGACTGTGGCTTGGATTATCTATAGGTATTACAATCAATATTAATTTTGATCATTTACAATTATTTCTTTATAATTTAAAAAGTGAATGAACTATAAACAATGAGGCTAAAACCTCACGGTGCACTTGATTAAGACCCTTTTGAACCGACCTTGGGTATATTACCTCTATAGTCGGGCTTGACCGACTTTCGTTCATGTTTTTAGAGAACAGTTGTTGAATTTCGTTATTCACTCGGAATGGATATTTTCAAGTGATAATAAATTATATTTATTAGGTTGGTTTTCGTTTTTGAATCAACCGAACTACAGTCTAAATCAACACGATTAGAGTCAGTGGAATGAAACTAATTGGAACAAACGAATGTGTACGGTATTTATATAAGATCTAGCTAATATAGCCACATTATTCCTATATTATCCCCCCCCCCCCCCCCCCCCCCCCCACCATGTCATGTCAGTCCCAGCCATTGAAAGAGCACAGTCAAGCAAATAACAACAATGAAATTAGAGCAAGCAGGAGGAACGGGGTGGAGTGGCAGAGAAACAAGATTGCAGCAACGTGTTGCACATGCCAGCGGCAGAGTTCGAGTCGGAGTTGCAAAACGCAGACAAGGATTAGCTATGCACGGCGGGCGGGCGGGTGGTCAGGGGTTGGTCTGGCACAGGGATAACACAGCGGGATCGGCAGACAGCGTAGTCTGCCAAATTTACAGCATAGCGCCTGCTGGCCCTCCCTCTCTCTCTCTCTCTCTCTGTTGCTCACTTTTTGCGCTCTCTCTCTCTCTCTCTCTCTTTGTCGCTTGGTTTTTCAGTTGCTCCCCTAAAGAGAAACTGCTAACTAGTAATAAAAACAGAATGTCCTACACCTTGTTGAAAAACAACTGGAATTTAACTGGTAGCCAAAAAGCTAGATTCGGGTGTAAAACCGAACGAAGACAAAACTAAGGCCAAGTTAGGACCATGAATGAATCGGAATTGTGGTTGTGTTATGATTTGTGAACTTAAACATGAATAACTGTTAAAGTACAGTACATACAGTAGGGGTCACCAACTGGTATTAAACTGGTTGCAAATGGCTGCTGCCGGGGACACTTGCCTATGACAAGTCTGTGTAAAATGGTTGACTTCAATACATGGATTTGTATACGAAGTGCAACCAGTTGTGAGTTTTTGGAGACTGGCATACTACTGATCTTCAGCTAGACACTTTCTCTGCAGGGTAATTTGGCGTGCTTGGCTCTCGTGTTTCAATGCCATTTTGTTGCATTTCTTGGCGGGCAAATGTCCTTGTGTGTGTGTGTGCTGCATTGTTTGCATTTTAAATTGAATTCCTGTGCGTGTCTCTGGCTGTTGCTCTATGTGTATGTGTTGGTATTTTTGTGGCTGATGCGTTGTGCATCTGCTGTTTTTGTTCCCTTGTCCTTCTGTTTTGTTGTTTTCTCATCGTTGTTGTTGTTGTCGTTGTCGTGGCTGGCATTTTTCAATTATGATTGAGCAGCATTTGCTGCTCGTTTTGTTATTTTGGTTTAGCTTTGTGTATACATACATACAGGCACACGTACGTACACACAATTTGTTGGGCTTCAAATCCTCGATCTTTTCTAGCTTGCGCCAAATGTTCTCTCATCTCATCCATGGGGGTAAATGGCAAATCTTTCCAAATATATGCAAATTCCCAGCCATTGGCCCCAAACAGAAGTGTTGTACAAACAAAACTCAATCGACGACTGAGAGCAAGAAAGAAAGAAGGAAACCACATCTCTCCACTCGTACCTATGTACATACAAACATACATACATACATAATAAGAAGAAATCTTGCTGTGTAATACAAAATGTCATCGTGTGAAGAGCAAACAGATCTGCATGTACATATGTATGTACATATTTATGAGTGTGAGTGTATGTATGTATACCAGACATGCTCGCTCTCTGGCAAAAAAAATGAATTAACTGACTCTCCTGTGGATATTTTGTGAGGAAATTGGAAATGTAGCAAACTTTTATTCAAATTGTTGATTCTCAATTCATGTACCTGTTACATTAACCCAGAAATTCAAAGCATGTGCCCCATAAAACCCCTAAATATCCACACAGGGGTCGGCAATGTGAGCAGAGAAATTGCCACTAGCCACTGTGTGTGTGCTGAAAGCATGCGGACTTGCACGAAAACAAATAAAGAACCACTGGGAATGAATAGTAGCTTAAAATCCAATTTTTGTAATTTAAATATTCTTTTTATACTCTGGACCGTAGGTACATAGAGTATTATAAGTTTGTGCAAAAGTATGTAACATCCAGAAGGAAGCATCTCCGACCCCATAAAGTATATATATTCTTGATCAGCATCAACAGCCGAGTCGATATAGCCATGTCCGTCTGTCCGTCTGTCCGTCCGTCCGTCTGTCCGTCTGTCCGTATGAACGCACAGATCTCAGAGATGGTAAGAGATAGAGGTTTGACATGTATGGGACATATGCTTCTTATGTCTGCAGGCAGATCAAGTTTATTTTCAATTTTGGCCACGCCCCCTCCCGCCCCCGCAATATGGAAAAAACGTCATATCTCCCACAGTTTTGAAGATAGATGGCTTGTTCCTTCTGGACATATTTAGTTATTAGGATAACTTATCGATCCGCCAAAGGAATGAAGAAGATCAGATGAACGGTTTTCGAGTTATGATCAAAAGACAAATTTTCTTGGTACAGAGTATGTTATAGTCGGGCTTGACCGACTTTCTTTCTTGTTTCCATATCCATTTGTTGATTTTCAGCTCCTTTGTATGAAAATCTGAGATCAATTTAACATTCTATTGATAGTTAATATGCAAAAAAAAAGCGTATTAAGCAATATTCATTACAAATGTACAATTTTTTTGGTTCAGGGAAATGGAAATGGGAAATGCATTCGGAGTAGAGAATAGAACTACAAGCGGTATTTGGTTAGCCATATGTTTGGTGAAAACATTTTACCAGGTTTTAACCGAACCAGTTCGAAACCGGAAACCCGACTTTCATTTTACTGTGAACCGAACCTCTGTAGATGTAAAATCTGAACCTAAGCCTGTTCCGAACCGAATATTTTGGTTCCTTTTAAGAACAATTATAAATTTGCACTAATTTTACCTACTGCCTAGTGACGACTCCTGTTATCTGGACGGTTTTAGGCGACTGACAATCGGCAGGAAAATCTATAAAGTATCTTCAAAACTTCTTTAAGAATCACAATCAATAATAGCACCTGATTTTAAGTTCCTAGATTCCTAAGCTTTTTTAATGATTCACAAACTTAGAGCTTCAAATAAGAAAGGTTATATTTTTCATAAGAAGTGTTCGAAATTCTCTTTTACTTACAGTTTAGTATTCAACACAGTACTTTATATATATGTAGAAACATTTTACCTTTGCTTTTATGTTCACGAGCTGTACGAAAGTGTTTCAATTTATATAGAGAATTGTGACGAAATGAAACTTCCAGGGTGCTGGATAAAGACCATAACAGTAAATTATATTTCGGGTAATACCAAGGGTTCTACAAGTCACTTTAGACCCAATCACCAAACGATTTGTATCGTTTTATAGGTTAATTTCTATATCAATTTGTATAAGCTTGAACCAAGGTTCGAACCGAAACCGTTGCCCAAAAACCTCGAACCTGAAATTTCCGAACCTTGGAAATTGGTCAGGGACTGTAAATAATGATTATTTGTTAAAAACAAAAAACACAATACTGATGTTTTCATGCCTTTTCAATTCCACGAAACAGTCCGCAATAGCCTTCCCGGGTAAAAATCTATTGTAAACAGCCAATTGTTTCCTTCTAAAATGGATCGTTCCTCTGATGCTTCACACATATTGATACACATAGCAAAAAAACAAGCGTATCCAAGTTTTCTCCGAAATCTCTCGTGTTAGTTTAGTTGTCCTCAGCCTCCAATGGTCGGACAGTGCGGAACTATCCATGTGTAATTCGCTGTGGCTTCTACGAATGTTAACAACTATCGATACTAGCTTTGACCTTAAGTTTTTCAGCAACATCTAAATGTTTGACCTTTCAACACCTTGTCGGCCCTCAGTCTATTCAGTTCTAGGGATATTGGCTAAAATGTCAGTTTTCCATTGATTTGATTTCAATTCCAATTACTTACAGGTCAACTTCATATACGTACCACTAGTTTGTATGTACGCACATACATATGTATATACATTCACACCTATGACGAATCCCGGTCCTATTTGTGTTTGTATGTATGTATATATCGGACAACGACAGCGACGACATCGACGCTGCTACAAAGTCAACATCACAAGAATAACAGAGCAAACTTCAAGCCGGCTTTGGCAGTAAACCAACAACAACAACAACATCAGCAGGCGCAAAGAAACCACAACAAAAACGGCGCAGCCGCAGCCGCAAAAAGCCAACGGCTTGGCCCAAAGCCAAATAGTGAGTCATATGGGGCCCACAAACGATGGAGGCGCCAACGGGGCATTACATAAGCCAAAGTTGAAGTGGCGACGACGGCCCGATGTCGGCTTTAGCTCTCTGCCCCTCTTTCTCTCGCTCGATCTCTCTGCGGTTTCACTCTCGTATCATTAACCAGACTTCTGTAAGAATGCGAATGCTGTGTGGGGGAAGCAGAAAAGATGATGCCCCCAACGAGAGGAGTTCAAGTTGAACTCAATTGGTAAGAATTGTGTAGACTAGACGAGAGGTGATCAAGTTTTCACTTTCGCAAAATATTGGTGATTTTGAATTGGTTTTGAAGTTCAACACAGTTTACCAGGGGTCAGCCATGTGAGCAGAGAAGTTGCCAATGGCAACTGAGAAAATATTTATGAAAAGAGTTTGTTGGAAAGGGATGGCAGCGACACCATTCCACCCTCAACTCTTTCCTACAAACTAAATCATTTCCTAATCTTCATTAAGAGCAAATAAGAAATCATGAACAAACTTCTAACCCATTCTAACCCATTGCTGATAGTCTTGTCATCCACACCACCGGGTTTCTTGCTTTCCGAGTGCTTAGCCTTAAGGCTGCATTCTTTACTGTGATTTGTCGCACTTTCACGAGTAAGTTCGATTGTCGTCTGCGTTGAGATGCCGCCATTGGTGTTAGGTGCGAGCTGCTCAGTCCGATTCATAATAAACAGGATGGAAAAGAACTGAACCAACACTAAACATAATAAAATATTATTCATTTTCTCTTTGTTTATACCTTAGTTAAAGAAGTATGTTTTTGTAAAATATCTTATTTTGATTCTGTGACTTTGATTCTCATGAGCTATTCGGTAGTGTTTCGGTTTTTGTAAAGTATTGGGCCGAAATGGATATTCCGGGGTGCTGGAAACCGACCTTTTTAAAAGTAAACTCATAGAAAACAAGTATATGTGCATATTGCCTTTGTCTGCTTATGTTATTTACATTTGAAGGAGTTATACACTTTTGCTCCTTTTGCTACCTATTTAAAAAAGTTTAATTGCTGGCGTTTTTTCACTCTGAGACTAGAACGTCCTTAAGTTGCTTGAGTGCCTTAAAAACTGTCAACCATTCTTAAAAACTCAAGATTCCCTACTGGGATTTAAGTTCGGTGGTAATCGTTTTGCTTACTGTTGAAGCGTGAGGTTCGTCGCGCAAAAACCTCAGTACTTTAAAAACAAAAATTAAGCGCCTTACCTTCTTTGTTGTATCATAGGTAAGGTAAAGAAACTGAAAGGGGAGAGCAAGAAAGTTTGAGAGACTAGCGTTGAGCTCGCTCTCATTGTTTCGTTTGTGTGAGATTGGTGTGTGAGGAAACTATTGAGCGAAAAGGGCCATCACTCATGCTTCGTTGGAGTTCCCAAACAGTTATGGAATTGCTGAAATGGAGAAATGACTATTGGACTGACACTTGACAGGCAAAGACTGCTGCTGCTTTGTGGTGTGCCTAAAACCGGCTAAATAGTTTGACAATTAGTGGAAATAAAATAAAAGAATAAAGGGGAAAACAACTGTTTTTCAATTGCTGCTTGATTAAAACTTTTAATTCTGTGCAGTTCCTGACTCTGAACGATCTTACTCTTAGACTTGATGAGCTCTTGATACAAGAACGAACATTCTTAGGTTTTCACAATGCAGAAAGACCAATAATAAACAAAAGCACTCAAATCCAGAGTACGTTTATCACTTGAATCAAGAATTATTCTACTAGATTTGAGAATAGTTCGTACTTGGTTTAAGTATAGAAGCTCTTGGATCAAAAAAACGGATTCATATGTTCATATGCTCATGCTTATCAAACTTCCGACATTGAACATTCTAGATCCGAGTATGAAATGCTCAATTTTTTCCAATATTTATCAAGTTCGAGTTGTTGGTCCTAGTTTGGGATTAAATTTAACTCGAAAATTCAGCCTAATTCAATATTTCAGTAATAAAACAAACAACTAGGACTATTTCAATCTTGAATATCCAGAATAGCCCCAATTGGGTTTTTTTGTTCTTATTCTACCAGAAAGCATTAAAGCTTGACGTTGAAAAAATGCCACAAATGTCAACGCTCGTGTCATGGAAATTCCCCCCAGGACCTGCTGCTTGCAGCATTTGACATGCACTTACGTCTGCAAGCGGCTGGTGTCCTTTTTGCAATGATTGTGTGCTTTCGGCAGATGGACGCAGCGCTGGTACATCAAGCGCAACCCAGCAAAATGCGTCAGAGCGATACCTTTCATCTGCCTCAATGAACGGCTCTTACGTCAGCCGCCTGGACACACGTAAATACTTGGAAGTCCTCCTGGACAAGCGCCCCCCACTTGCATTACGCTTGAGAGGCCACTGCAGGAATAGACTCGCATTATCCAGAAAGATCTGTGTCCTCTAGTCAAGGTGTCTGCTCAGACCATAGGGAGCGATTCAATTGCAAGGGTCACCTTTAGAGAGTTTACGGTCCAATTAAGAGGCAGTGGCCAAGAGGACACCTTAACGTAGAGTAAAAATCGCTCCGGCAGAGCTATCTCCATGGAAATCCAAAGGAAAATGCCGTAAGCAATTTAATCAAATTTTCAATAGAAAATTTCGATATTCGGGACTATCTAGTCTCATCGGCGATCTCGAGGGCTTAACCATGCGGATACATACATACATACATACTTACATTCAGGCATACAAACTCACATGTATGTATGCATGTGAGTAGAAAGTAACGGCGCTGACCATGACAGCTGTATGCGCTCAATTAAAAAGTCATTAACTGCCAAGCACCACCAAGGAGAAAGGACTTGGCACTGTGATTGACGCTGGCACGCAAGAACTCAACCTCATGATCCCCGCGCCCTCAACACACGCACCACCTTGTAATTAGAGTTGTGCCTAGGCCCCTCTGCCGGTACCTGCTGTTGCCGCCGCCGCTGCAACTGTTGCGTGCCCATAAATACGCCATAAAACTGTCTAATCCCACTTGCATTGCTTAAGCCGGCTGCAACACGGCAAATTCCAGTTCCCAACGGGCCAGGCTGGGCACAGCAACAGTTGCATCAGCTGTTATGCCAAAGCTACAGACGCCCCCCTCCCCACCCTTGGTCGAATGAATGCAGTTTGTTGTCCTGGACTGCTTTTTGCGTTGTTTTTATTTCCTTCGTCCTACTTACTGCGCCACATGCTTACGTACGTCTGTCTGTATGTTGAAACGCAGGCACACACACACACACACATCTAGGTACAGTGGTACCGGCCTAAGAGTGCCCCAATAGCGGTTCTATGATTGGAATGCAAGAAAAAATAAATCAAGAACTTTGTACTGGAATTAAGTACAAAACGGTGGCACGTTCAACCCCGAAAATACTTGATTCAAGTACACAATTATTATTTCAAGAAAGAAAAATATCCATTGCATGATTTTCGGTATAAATTTGGACTCAATATGTCTTAAATATTCTTTTTTTTATCATAAATATCCAAGAATCATTATTAAAGGAACTGATAATCATCCATAGGATGATAAATGATTATACGCCTGATGCCTTCTTCAGTCTTTCCTCCGAAATTCTCTTCCAGGAGAGTTCGCTTCATTGACCCGGTTGAGCTGCCTGCTGTGAACTGAGGAATTTTGTATTCTCGTTGGGTTTTCGCCCTCAATGCTCCCTACCGCTTCATGTACAGCGGTGTCAACAGTTCTAACCTTAAGGTAGGCGTGCTGCGCACCGCTGAACGCTTGTGGTGTGACCTTGCTTCTCAAGTGGAGGTTCTGGAGTGTCTTCATCGTTTTCAAAAGAAACAATCATAGACTTATGAGTCAGTAGTGTTTTGGGGAGATGTGGTTTGTCTTTCCGGCCTTGGGAATGAAGACCACTCTCACCTCTCTCCAGCACTCTGGAATGTAGCCCGTGAGAAGACACCCCTTGAAAATCTTTGTCAGCCATGGCAGTAGATTTAGGATCGATACTTGACTGACATGACTTCACATTGACTTTGCATTTTATACACTTTGTATTAATTTTCTCTTCAACTTTAGCTTCAGGGGCTGCAGCTGAGCAGATCACTGGTAAATACGGTACTCACCCGATTCTAGCTATTTTGCAACCAGTTAAATTCTAGTTGAATAACAACAGTATTTTTGTATTACTAGTTGCCAGTTTCTCTCGGAGTGTGTGATCTTAACATTTGAACTTCCTTGCCCGAGGACACTTAGGCACTTTCCACTGTATCTATCGCACAAACACACACACACACACACTGTGCTGGTTGGCTCGCAGTGCCTTCTTCGACTTGGTCGTCGTTGCTGTTGTTGTTGTTATCGTCGTCTTCTTTATTGTTTTATTGTGAGTTTAGGGATTTGACAATTTGCTTGCTGATTTTTTATGACAATCATGTATGTAAATTTTCGGCATGTCTTCGCTGGCTGGCAACTCTTCCTCAAGCGGGCCCCAGCAGGCACACCATGCGTAAGTGTGTGTGTGTGTGTGTGTGGAGAGCTCCATTAGCTCTCGTTGTTTGGCTTACGAGATTTTTAAATACTTTTGGGGCTCAAACCCTTGCCGCAGCTATTTTTAGTTTTTTTTTGCCGGCCTCATAAAAGTTGAGTTTATTAATTTTTAAGCGTTGACAAGTTTTACGAGACCTGTGACGCCCCTTAAAATGGTAAAATGGCCCGAAACTAGGCTAGTAGTGTGAGTCGTCGGCGGGTGAGGTGAGTCAAGCCTAGCTAATCGTATGCAAAAAAAGAAGAATGTGAAAAACAGCTGTGTCCAGGGTAGGGGCGGGGGGAGGGGGGCACTGGAGCTTGAAGAAAGTCTTACTTGTAAGCCAAACACAACAAAATCAAAACCAAAAGCAAAAGCAAAATCAAATGCACTACCATTAGCAGAAAGAGATAGCAACATCAGCAGCAGCCGCCGCCGCCGCTGCTGTACATAGCACACACACACACACACACGCACACACGCACGCACTCAGCCATATGCCCGCAGCGACTGCGCTGCCACGGCTGCCGCTGCCGCCAGAATATGCCGCATGCACGTCGGTCATTTGTATTTGGAACGCCGTAGCAGAAAGAAGGACACGGGCGTTATAAAGCAACCCGAAGCGTGCGAACGGAGTGTGGAGCGGCTATTTAAGCGCCCTTTTTTAATTTAATTTTCTTTAAACAAAATAACAAAAAAAATCGGTAATCAACAACTTTTTGGCAAAAAAAAACATACAAAGTGATCTTTAAACAAAATTCAAAATTTTGCAAACAACAGAAAATTACTTCTTTTTTTTTTGGTTTGCTTTTGTTTGATTTGTGTTTCGACGAAGAGCAGAAGTAGCGGCACAAAGCAGAGCAACGGATAAGTAAGCAAAAATTAAAACGATCAGCAAAGCAGTGTGGCAGCAGCATAAATGTGTTTTTTTTACTGTGAATGTGTGTGTGTGTGTGTGTGTGTGTTGTGTGTTGTGTGTTTTCTTCTCCTCAAAACTAAATAAATAATTACGTATTCAATATTCAATTTTTGCAGTACAAATACAAAAACACAAAAACAACAACAAAAACGAACAAACGAAATTACACTCTCCTAACGGCAGTGCAAGCAGTGCAGAAGAACAGCTACACATGTACCACAAGCAGTTGACCTATGTAGACGCTTTATGGCGAGCCTAAAAACCGAAATGCCGCCACTGCATGCGGCTGCTGAGGCTCTAGTGGCCTCCAGCAGCAGCAGCAATGCCACAGACACCGGCGGAGGTGGTGGAGCGGGTGGCGGGGGCGGCGGAGGCAGTGCACCAGCCACCCCAAATGCCACCATCAGTGCGGCAGCCGACTCCAGTGATAATCAGCCGGGCACACCGCAACCCACACAACAAACGGGCCTAAATGCGTCAGCTGAGACACAGGTGGTGGCGGGTTTGATAACCCATCAGCCGTACAACAACCAACACATGTACTCTCAGCAACATCAACAGCAGCAGCAGCAACAACAACAACAGATCTACGGCAGTCTGTACGCCAGCGACTTGCAACAGCAGCAGCAGCACCACCAGCAACAGCAGCCTAGCTACGCCAGCAGCTACATCAACAGCTATGAGCAGTTCTATCAGCAACAGCAGCAACAGCAACCCACTGCCGACTACTCCGCCGCCTATGGAGGCTCAGTGCGCTATCATCCTTACCTGCAGACTCCCACCTCAGTGGCACCCGCACCCGAAGAGGCTATTCCGCCCACAGCCAGTACCGTTAGCACCACCACCAACAACACAGCCATGAGTCCACGCGTGGTCAGCAGCAGCAGTCCCACTTCCACCTCTTCCCATCTGCATTTGGCCAGTAACAATGTGGGACCCGGCTCACCCGGATCAGCGGGTTGCAAACTGCAGTGCAAAAAGTGCGGCATTCTGACCACCAACGAGTCCGAGTTGCAGGAGCACATAGCCAATGTGCATGGTGAGTCGCCATATGGCAGCAGTGGCTATGCCAGCTCACCCTACATCAAGGAGGAGCCCATAGCGGTGTCGGCTGCGAATCCGGGTGAATTGTTGGATTTGGACTCGCAGAAAATGGTCTACCATCAGCAATTGCTGCAGCAGCAACAGCAGCAGCAGCAACAACAGCAGCAGCAGCAGCATGAGCTACCCTTGGCTTTGCCGCTGCCTCCGGATCCCTTACACTCCATGCAGACCATGCAGCAGCGTGCTCTACACAGCTGGGAACAGCCCGAAACGGCGGGCTACATGCAACAGCAGCAGCAGCAGCCACCCTCCCTGGGTGTGGACAAATCCCCCTACTATTCTCCCAAACAATCACCCTATGCACAGACCACCATCAAACAGGAGTACGGCCTGATCAAGTCGGAATATGTCAACGAATCCTTTGATCCCACCACTTCGGTGCCGCCCACCGGCGGGGAGTTAAGTCCGGCGGAGTTTCCCAGCACCACCAGCGAGGCGGCCACCGCTTCGCAGGCATACCGTGGCTTTGAGCCACCCACCTCCAGCTCGGTGCTGCCGGCCAACAGCTTGACCGCCAAGGCGGCCACCTGGAAGTCGAATGAGGCGCGTCGCCCCAAGACCTACAATTGCACGGCCTGCAACAAGTGGTTCACCAGTTCGGGTCACCTGAAGCGCCACTATAACACCACTTTGCACAAGAATGCGGTCAAGTCGAGTGGACAGCCGGATCCGGCCACACTGCCCATCTCGGCGCACCATCATCCCACCAGGGATCCGGTGACAAAGACCAGTCGCCGTGGGAATGCGGCAGCAGCAGCAGCGGCGGCAGCAGCCGCAGCGGCGGCAACAGCAGCAGCGGCTACAAATCCAGCTCCGCCGCCGCCGCCGGTGAATGTGCAGCCACCGGAGCCGCCCAGAAGTCCGCCCGACTATGGGGGAGGAGGAGGGGTATATACGGCCTCACCCTCGCCGAATACAAATGGCAGCAGCAGCAATGGCTATACGGGCAATGGCTATGCGTATCAGCAGCAACAAGTGCAATCCACGACAAACAACTCCGTTTTGAACGGTCACCCAAACGGGCTAGCAGGTCCCTCCGCCCCCCTCAACAACAACAACAACATCAACAACAACAACAACACACAAATGCCGTCCTCCCAAATGAGGGGCCTGCTGAACAAAACAACCAACAACAACACCAACAACAACAACAACCAACCCACAACAACAATAACTATAAAGAGCGAGCTAATGGAGGACAGCAGCAGCAGCCAGTTGGACCAGGAGGAGGAGTTGGAGGAGGAGGAGGAGGCACTACAGCACAGCAGTCGCAGCTCAATGGAGGAGGAAGTGGATCACCTCCAACAACAGCAGCAGCAGCAGCAACAGGTCAGCTATCTGCTAACCTGCAACAGCAACTCAGTCAGCAGCAGCAACAGCAGCAGCAGCAACTCACCCCCTCCCCCGCAGCAGGCGCTGGCCTTGCCCCTGCTAGCAGCGCCGCCGCTGCTGCAGCCGCCTATTACCACCACCACCACCCCCATACCCATCCCCATGCCCATCCCCATGCCCAGCTATCAGGAACAGCTGCAGCAGCAGCAGCAGCAGCAGCAGCTGCAGCAGCAGCAGCGGGCAATGGATTTCTCGCGCACCCCGCCTATGCTGGGAATGCTGCCGCCTATGGGAATGGACTACAACATGCTGGCTTTGGATATGCCACAGCCGCACAGCAATATGCTGCAGTGCAGCAGCACCACCACCAGCATGCCGCTAGCTACTATCACCACCACCAGTATGGACACTATGCACCACCACTACCAGGCGGTAATCCAGCAGCAGCAGCAACAGCACCACCAGCAGCAGTTGCAGGAGGAGCTGTCCCAGCAGCAGCAGCAGCAGTTAATCCCTCACAGCAGCAGCAGCAACAGTTCGCCGGCAACCAACAACACCACCATCACCAGCAGCAGCAGCAGCAACACACCACCGCCGCCCATGCCCAACATGCCGCTGCCGCTGCCGCTGCAGCCGCCCACCACCACCACCACCATCACCATGCCGCCGCCGCCGCCATGTTACCAGCAGCTGCAGCCGCTGGAGCACACAATGAGCTATCACACTATTATTGGTAGTGGCGAGGGCTCCTCGGGCTATCCAGCCAGCGATAATGGCCAGCACATCTTCCAGCTGTTTGCTCCCTATGCTCCGTTGTCGCCCTATTCGGTGCCGGCACAGCGATCGCCTCAGGAGGGGGACTTGCCGCCGGTGCATACCTTGACCAGCGCCCTGCAGGCCCAGCAGGAGGCACAGACTCCCACGTTGACGGTGTTGTCAAGCGCCACGCCCTATTCGCCCACAGTGAGCAGTTCCAGGGCCACACCCGCCCTGGATCTGGACATGGCGCTGATGGTGCAACAACAGCAACAGCAGCAGCAAGAATACGAGCAACTGGAGCACTACCAAATGCAGCTCCAGCAGCAACAGTTGGAACACCTGGAGCAACAGCAGCAACAACAGCAGCAGCAGCAGCAGCAACAACAACAGCAGCAACAACAACAACATGTGCAACAAGTCGAACCTCCCAAAAAGCGACGCAATGCCACTCCAGCAGCCACCAATAAGCGACGGCGTCACTCCAGCGTGGGCTCCACCTCGCCACATTCCACCACTCTGCCCTCTGGCCGCATCAAGTGCCTGGAGTGCGACAAGGAGTTCACCAAGAACTGCTACCTCACCCAGCACAACAAAAGCTTCCATTCCGGTGAGTATCCCTACCGCTGCCAGAAGTGTGGCAAGCGCTTCCAGAGCGAGGACGTGTACACCACGCACCTGGGTCGGCATCGCACCCAAGACAAGCCGCACAAGTGCGAACTGTGTCCCAAGCAATTCCATCACAAAACCGATTTGCGTCGCCATGTGGAGGCCATCCACACGGGTCTCAAGCAGCACATGTGCGACATCTGTGAGAAGGGTTTCTGTCGCAAGGATCACTTGCGCAAGCACCTCGAGACACACAATCGGCCGCGGGTGGTGGGCAAGAAGGCAGCGGCGGCCGCCCTGGCTCTGGCCACGGCCACTCAGCTGACAACGTCGGCGGCGACGTTAACTGCCAAGCCATCCTTGCCACAGCCCCTGACCCAGACCACACACACACATTTAAAGAGACGCATCGAGGATGTGGCGGCAGATGATGATAGTTTGTTGGAAGAAGAGGATCAGGAGGAGGAGGAAGAGGAGGATGACGAGGAGGAAACTCGAAATGAGTTTGTTGAGATTAAGTCAGAGGTGGTGGAATATGAGGAGCAAATTCATTATATTGAAAAGAGTATTGAGATGTATTGAGAATTTGAAAGGCACTGATGAGGGGTTTTGAAATGCTCTGGAGGCTTTGCGTCCAAATGACTGAAAAGGTACATGTTGTGTACACACATTCAAAAGTTGCGCCAATATTTGTCCCTCAAACTGAATTCCAGCCAAAACGTTTGTAATTTGAACTAAAATTTGAGTTAACTCTGAATATATCCTTGTCACTAATTGTCCATAAAAATTGATGGAGTAACCACAGATTTGTGAATTTTATTTAAATTTTAATTCGAAATACAAACAAATAGCAGGACCCTACACCTATTTTAAAACATATTTTAAATTCGAAAAAAAGTTCAGACTAAATACAGTTTTAGCTGCATGCCAGCAGTTTTGAGCACAGTTTAAACTGAACTGATGCCGCTCTGCTTGCTTTTGCCTGCTTTTTTACAAGCTCAAGTTGAATATTTTAAGCTCAGTTGGGGCCAATTTTGACACTGTTAACAATTTGTTAACAGGAATAATATTTGCACGGTTTGAGCCAACTTGTAAGAAACTATTTTAACGAAAATCAACAATTTTAATGTCAAAATCATTTTAAAAGTTACCTAAAATAGCATGGAAAAGTAACTCAAGTTATGAATTCAAACCAGAGCCATATTTCTGATGCTTTTAGAACTAGAGAAAAACCCATGTTAAATCATAATCAGCTTAATAGTCTAGGTTTGAAGAAGTTTATAAGAATCTAATTGAACAAAAGTTCCTAACAGTTTTCAGACTTGGATCAGTTAAATAGGTCTTGTGCGAGGTCCGATACCAAAAAATAAGCAAGTACTGGGCTTGATAAAGTTACTAAAAACTGATAAAATGATCAGTTTAAAGGTTTGGGATAAACAAAAGTCTTTCAATGAGCTTATGACAATCCAATAGAACTTAAGTTCTTTAAACAAGCCATGAAAAACTTTAAACTTAACTAAATGTGTCGTCTTGGCTTTAATAAAACTTGCATAAGGTCAAAAGTTCGCTGCTGAAATTACCTTGAAATGGGTTAGTATAGGACTCGAACAGTCCAACATTACCTTTAAAGGTCTAAAGCACTCAATTCTACTTCATTCGGTTTTATAAAAGTCTTGTAATAGGTCGTATAGTACAATTGAAAACAGTTTTCAGCTCTACCCATTTTCATTAAGAGACTATCGAGGGAAAAAGCCTTTTTACACATTTTTTTAGTTCCGTATTCGACCTTGATATCTGCACTAGAAAAGTGCTAGGTAAAAGTTTGAGCTGCATTGAAGCCGAACCTAGTTGGACAACTACTGCAGTTGGCCGTCAAAAGGTAACTACTGCTTGCTTGGTAGTTTAGGCTGCAGTTGAACATAATTTTGTGAAATTTCTTACCACATTTTAGAGATGGTTGACTTGCCTGATCACATCTGCCTTGACGGATCAAAGAAAACGAATTTTATTGCTAAGTGAAGCAATATTTTGTTTTCCGTTTAAAACTAAAGCCCACAGCATTTCAAGACCCCCACCTTCCCACCCACCCCTGACCCACACTTCATTCCTGTAAGTTATATTTTTATGTCCGTGTGTGTGTGTGTGCGTGTCTCGAATTCCTAATTGTTGTAGCCGCCAATTATTTAATTGTATTTCTATTTTTTTTATTATATTTTAATTATATGTTAAATTGTATTATTATTTTTATATGTTAAATGTGTAAACCTCAAAAGTATACCTCAGCAACAGCAAAACGCTTAAAGTCAGGGCATTGATTTACCAGATGCATTACCATTATTTTAATTACATTTTTTTTGTGTATTAATTTTTACAACGAAATGCCATATATACATATGTAAACCACAACAGCAACAACATGCCAATTGATATATATATATATGAAAATATATACAGATATCTTATACACTCTAGACTCTAGATTCCATAATTTAGCCTTAGAAATGCCAAATTGTCACAGCACATGCTAAAAATCAGGGATATTATTATGATTATGTTTATGCTTAACCTTTGCCTAATTTATGTTCTAATTAATAAATATTGTAATTATTTAAATTTTAAAACTTTATTTGTAGTTTTTTTTTTTTGTTTTTTCCTCCCCCCCACCACCCGCCACCCATTCCTAACGAAAAGAAAAAGGATAATTGTTAACTCCCATTTTTTTGCCTTTTTAAGTATTTTTTTTTTTAAATAAATATGGAAAATATATATTTTCTTTAGATTTTCTTAATACTCAAATCAAAAAGACAAAACATTAAACCTATTTTTTTAAAGGCAAAATAAATTATTGAAATTGTTTCAAACCAAAAACTTATAATTTTGTTATTTTCTTTCTGTTGATTTTTATTAATTTTTCAAGGCGACAAAACGATTGGGGGGGAATCTTGAGGCGGTTTCCTTCCTCCTTTTTCAGCCTTGCAGCTTTTCGGCTGTGGTGGAGTACGCAGAACTAATCAGCCATCCTTGAAGAATTCGGACTTTGGAATTTCTTCTCTGGAATGTTTAAATGTTGTTATGTGCATATCCAGTCTAAATGGATATTTTGTAATATTCTTTTTTTCCTCTGTGTGAGATAGAGACCGTACTTTCAATCCAATCTTGGTGTGTTAATGCAAAAGTAAGACTCTAATTTGAAAAGATTAACAAGGAAACCGGCCTAGAAGTGGTTCAGAGTATTTAGTCTCGGTCCAGTTGGAGTCAATTCAACAGTGGTTCAACGCCATATATGTAGGTATCTGTAAAGTAAATCAATCTATGAACATGCATTTTGAGAGTATTCGATATATTGTTTCGATCCAAATGGTACTTAAGTTTCATATTGGAAATTCATGGAATAGTTTAGAAATACCGAGTTACATATATTTCAGCATAAAAACCATTTTCAAAGCATCATTAAGATCAGAGTTTGTACAGAAAAGCAAGGCCAAAATGTGAGACTGAACCAACGCAAACTAGCTCTGACCTGCTCTCATCCACCGCTGGCCTGCGACTGATAGCAAAACAGAGCGCTGTTAAAATATATGAAATAAGTCCTGCTTCTTAGAGCAAAGACTTCGTAGCTAACTCGACCTAGTTCATCGATTGCTTGCAGCAGGTCACATTTTGCCTATCCATTCCACTCTAAAGTCTTGAGCAAGAACATCGAATGATTTAAAAAAATGTGTCCTATGTGTGAGTTTGAAAGAAATCTGTGTGAAAGTCTGTCTCGAAAGTTTACAGACAGATTTAACGCCGGATTCGAAGAGCAGAGAATCTTTTTCGTGGCTATTTACTTTACAGCTGGCGCCAATAGCTTGTAAAGGTGACCACGTATGTAAGAAAACAAGAAAGAAAGTCGGTCTAGCCCGACGATAACATACTCTGTGACAACGAAATTATAACGACAACAATTATAACAATAACTCGACAACCGTTCAACCGATCTTTACTATTCCTTTGGATTACTAAATATGCCTAGAAAAAATTGAAAATCAACTTGATCTGAATGCAAGTATAAGAAGTTTTTTGTCTTATACACGCCAAACCTGTTCCCTCCTGTACAGAGTATAAACAGGTCCTTGGTCTATTACCAAAGAAAGACTACATTAATCTGGCACCACTGAGGAACAGTTCGAATCTTGATTTAACTGATTGTCAGATAAATCCTAGCTTGGAGAATCGAGAAAATATCCCAAAATTATACAAAATCATTGAGAAAGGTCTTTGAAGTAAATTTAGCGGTTCGGTTTCGATTTGGTTCAGAAACGGCTTGCATCCCTGTTGAAATCTATAAAAAGCTTATCAATTTTGTTTATTCCTTCCTGAACTGAGTTTGCTACTGATGTCAGAAAGATAATGCTGTCGACGGTGGTACTTTCTAGTATTTTGATTGCAAAGATACAAAGGTTTAGAAATAACTGAATATCACCAGTTTCGATTTGTTGATTTTCACAAGGTCATTTTCCGAAAAGGTAAGAGAAAATACAACTGGATATGAAATTTGAACTAGGAGGATATATTGAAATTGTCCAGATGTTTGTAACGCATAGAAGGAAGCATTTCCGACTACATTAAGTATATATATTCTTGTTCAGCATGACGAGCTGAGTTGATTTAGCCTTGTCCGTCTGTTTCTATGCTATCTCCTCCGTTAGTTTCACAGCTATCGCCACCAAACTGTGCCCGAAGTCTTCTGGTACAAATACGCTGCACATTTGTCGGAACCAGCCGGATCGGATGACTATAACATATAGCTGCCATAGGAACGATCGGTCGAAAAACTAGTTTTAGTGAGAAAAACCTGTTTTGTTTTTGATGAAAACGTCTCCAAACTCCGTATTTACTAGTTTTTTATGCTTCTTTATGATTCTGCCAAGTTTGGTCGAAGTCGGACATCTATATAGTATAGCTGTCATAGAAAAGTTAGGTTAGAAAAATAGTCTTAGTGAGAAAAACTTGTTTGTTTTCAATGTAAACCTCTTTCAAATTGGCATATATTTATTTTATAAGCTTTCACAAAATTCTTTGACGATTTGTCATGATCGGATGACTATAGGTTATAGCTGTTATAGGAATAATCGGTCGCGAAACTAGTTTTAGTGATACAAACTTTTTTGTTTTCAATGGAAACGCCTCCAAACTTAGTATTTCTTAGTTTGCTAAGCTTTCCCATGATTCCACTAAGTTTGGTCGAAATCGGACATCTATATAGTAAAGCTGTCAGAGAAAAGTACGGTCAGAAAAGTAGTCTTAGTGAGAAAAAAACTTGTTTGTTTTCAGTGGAAATGTCTTCCAAATTAGTTAGAAAAACGTGCTGCAAGGGCACACAAACTTAGACCGAGCCTTAAAAAAAACTAGACTAGAAAACATTAAGCAAGCTTCAAGCCAAAACAGTACATTTGATAAGCAAAGTAGCCGGTCCAATAATTGAAAAGTCTCTGACTCCATCTAGTTCCTTCTATGACTCTTCCCTTATCGACTTGAATATATGTAATGTGAACAAATTCGAGATGATCGGTAAGCCGAAGCTGAACCGAGATGCCACAGACTGTCTTACTAGTTACAAATTTCATCCTAGTATCCTAATGTCGCCTACTCCTGTTCTTAATGCATTGCTTTTAAAATGAAATACCAGAAAAATGTGGCTATGTCTGATTAAGAACATTTGTTTTCGGAGTGGGAAACATTCCTGCCCTAATGGTATCGGTTTAATGGGTTAGGTTTGACCAAACTAAAGCCAGTTTCAGTTGAATCGGTTAACCCGGCTCTAACTAACGTTCTGCAATTGGTGCTTTTCGGTTTGTTTTTGTTTTCTTAAGGCAGAGATTCTTGTAGTGGAAATTTATGTGTTGGTTCCAGAGAAATTACGTGCGTGTGTTTAATATTTTTTGTTTTTCTGTTTCTTTTTCAAAGTTGGCGACTCACACACACACACACACAGATACATAGCTAGTGTGAGAGAGAGGGCCATTCCCAAGCGTGCACACCTAGGCTAAGTTGCCAGCTTGCGGCTTAAGGATGTGCTCCTTTTGAGCTGGTCTAAGACTCTTCGTGTGTATAACCACTATTTTTCAGTAAATAGCCAAAATGCGCCTGCGCGGCTATGTCATCGCCTCTCCTGCCTCTCTCCTTCGCCGCCTTCCTCATCTGCGTCGTCGTCGCCGTCGCCGTCGCCGTCGCCGCCGTCGTCTGTGTATCTCTATCTCTCTGTGAATCTTTCTACTCGTTTGTTCTTACGCGGTTTTTGTTTGTTGAACATAAAACTGGTTTCCTGTACATATGCTCATCCAGCCAACAACCATCTGTAATTTTAATTTTCGGCAGTTTTTGTGTTTTTTTTTCGTTTTTCGTTTTTCGTTTTCTTTTCAGTTTGTGTGTTTTTGTGTTTTCTTTCTTTCGTTCGTTATTTTTCGGCAGAGATTTCGATCGTGTTATGTGTGCTCTGCCCAGGTAGAAAATGTTTACCTGTGTGTGCGAGAGTGTGTATCTTGTAGATACCCCGGCAAGACAGTAGATCTATCTCTCTCTCTTCCTCTGGTACATAATCCTTGAAATGCTTTTTATATATACCATGATTCATAGTTAGGTATCTGCTGCTGTCGCTGCCGCTGATGGCTCCTTTCATACACACGTGTGTGTGTGTGTGTGTGTGTACATATGTAAGAAGAAGAATCTGGTTGCTGGAACATTTTCAGGCCAGGCGGCATACAATAGCCCATAGCAGCGCCTTTGTCTGGGGTAGAGTTTTGCAAAATGCAAAAAACAACAAGAACAACAAAACTCAAAACGAAATAAAACATAAAAATATCTGTGCCATAGCACAGAGCCGAGCACTGAAGAAGCCATCCCAGTCCCTTGGCTAAATATGTGATCGATGTGCCCCGGCATCCCCCCCACTTTGGCACATGTGTTGCCCCGTTCTCTTCGCTTCCTTTCGTCTTTGTTTGCTTTTGTTTAGGAATAGTCGGGCAGTCGTCTAACTGTTCTTTTGTACAAACCGCCAACTGGCTACACACACACATACGTATGTTTGTATGTATGCACATACCGCACGTCTCTCAGGTGTACAAACCTCCAAAAACTATTTACCGGTACAGATCAGTTGATGTAATAAAAAGGGTCAAGCCGGGTCAGTAATGAGTCCTTTAAGGCTTCCTGCGGGTAAACCGCAAAACTCTATTTGTGGGTGACTCTGAGGCAAAGGCCAATTTTTAGCTCGTTTTCTTTTCCTTTTTTCATTGAGGTTCGATCCCCACTCTCGGCACATTTTAATGAATTTTATTCTATGATGGAAGAGCAATCAACATTTGGAGTAAAACTTTCCCTATCCTCTTCACCTGCATCCTGCTTCATTAACTATAAGTTATAAACTATCCATTTCAAAATTGGCATAATTAGGGGGAAGCTGCTATAATATAATTATAGAAAATAATCTTCAAAATATTTGAAGCATATGTACTTTAGCTACGAAAAGTTCGATGTTCGTTGATGTTGTACTCGAAAAGGGTAAAAGATGAAAAAACTGGATTGGGAAAAACAAGTCAAAAAGAGCCTCTGCAAACAAGTGAGGGAATTGATGCTGAAACTGCAGGAGTAAGTGCACTAGTTCGGCACTGAAAGAGATCGAACATTATTCTTTTTGAACTTAACTGCTAAACAGCTTCTCCAGGCTAAGCTTTACAAAAAAAGTCTATTGAGCTTCGGTCAAAGTTACACTTTAAACCAGTTCTGAGTACCGGCTTTAAGCCGAACCGGTTCGATCCCCGAATTCCGACATTTATTTACTATGAACCCAATCTCGAACCAAATATTTGAAACCAAGGAGAACTTCAAAATTTAAGAGATACTTTGGTAGTACGAGGTGCACAGAGTATACAAATTAGGCTTGTGCAAAAATATTGTAGCTGCCACAAGGAAGCGTCACCGACTCCATTAAGTTTATATATACTTGATCAGCATTAACAACCGACTCGATATAGCCAAGTCCGTCTGTCCATTCTTTTGTATGAACAAACAGATCTCGGCGATGGTAAGTGATAGAGGTTTGATAGGTATGGAACTTAATGTGTTCAGCAATCGTGTAGGTTTAAACCAGTTCCACAAAACACTTCTTTGGACCAGCTCAAAATAATATCGAACAAAATCACGAAAATCTAAAAAAATATCACACTTTTGTCGTATTTTTGGGTAAAATTATTAGAAAACAAGAAAGAAAGTCGGTCAAGCCCGACTATAACATACTCTGTACCAAGAAAATTTGTCTTTTGATCATAACTCGAAAACCGTTCATCCGATCTTCTTCATTCCTTTGGCGGATCGATAAGTTATCCTAATAACTAAATATGTCCAGAAGGAACAAGCCATCCATCTTCAAAACTGTGGGAGATATGACGTTTTTTCTAAATTGCGGGGGCGAGAGGGGGCGTGGCCAAAATTGAAAATAAACTTGATCTGCCTGCAGACATAAGAAGCATATGTCCCATACATGTCAAACCTCTATCTCTTACCATCTCTGAGATCTGAGCGTTCATACGGACAGACAGACAGACGGACAGACGGACATGGCTATATCGACTCGGCTGTTGATGCTGATCAAGAATATATATACTTTATGGGGTCGGAGATGCTTCCTTCTGGATGTTACATACTTTAGCACAAACTTATAATACTCTATGTACCTTCGGTACAGAGTATAATTAATGTTATTGCTGTTGCACCAATCCCTGAGATCTGAAATTAATTCTAAAATTAAGTGAAATTGATTGATTTGTTGGGTATGTCGAGGTCTAACTTCGCAAAGTGAATGAGATCACAGATTACTTCGATGGCATTTGGAGTGATTATTTGTATACCCGTTACTCGTAGAGTAAAAAGGGTATACTAAAGTCATGCAAATGTATGTAACAGGCAGAAGGAAGCATCTCCGATATTATAAAGTATATATATTCTTCATCAGCATCAACAGCCGAGTCGATATAGCCGTGTCCGTCTGTCTGTATGAACACCTAGATCTCAGAGACTAGAAGAGCTAGAGCAACCAAATTTTAGATGTAAGTTTGTTTCAAATTTGGCCACGCCCTCTCCCGCCCCCACAATAAAAAAATGTTGAATAACTCCCACAATTTTTAAGATATCGAGCTCAGATTTTGCAGTGTATCAAAAGGATCGGATAATTAATGGCCGAGTTAAAAAAATGTTGCATACTTATCCGAGCCGCATGAGGTTATTAAACACTAATTGAACTGAGTAACGGGTATTTCGAAGTCGGGCAGGGCCGACTTTAACTTACGCTATCGTTTAATATTAAAATATACATTTTATGTTAAATAGATATGAAATTTATTCAAAAGGATATTTGAAAAATGGATACATTAATACCAAAAATATTCCTTCCAAATGAATCTTGTTTTTCTGTGAATGTAACAGGCAAAAGGAAACATTTCCGACCCTCGAAATAAGTAGCTAAAAATAATTCAAGCATTCTTACTTTTGAAATTGCTGTAGCTAAATCCAGCAGCTGAATAGCTAAATTGATAAAACTGGTCCCAGCTAAGCTTAAATGATCGGTGAGAAAATCAATTTAGTTTTCAAATGTACCTTGCATGAAGTTAGCATAATGTTGTTGTAACTTTGATCAAGGCTGAAGGACTTTATCAACCCACAAAGAAAAGTAAACTGTAAAACTGTATTCAAATACATTGACTCACAATCGGTACTCAGTTATAGTTCTAGAGAGAACTCATCCCTACAATCGAGATTCCTTTTAATGGTTTTTTTTACATAACTGTCTAATTTAGACAATTTGTGGACTTGAATCGATTTTTGGTTAATTTGCCTAGATTCAGAGTTTCTATTTTTCTATTTTTTTGCTTTGGCAAATGACAAGTGAACCCTTGTTGGCCCCTGCATTAGCATAAATTAGTTGAAAAAGGTTAAATTAGATGTGTCACATTGTAAAAAGAAAAACCAGACTCCTGACAACTAACACCAGAACTCAATCAAATTAGCCCGACGAAGGAGAGGGAAAAAAAGTGAAATCGGTTTCCCCCCCATGACTAAATCAAAAAATGTCTTCCCAGAAAGTGTAAAATTTTGTTTTTCATTTGACTTCTTTTTGCCCATTTAAGCATACTTTCCCAGCGACTCTCTGGCTCTGGCTCTCCCTCTCCCTTTGGCTCTTTCTATTTTTTTTAATTACCAAACATTTGACAGCATCCTGAGATGCTTATTGTGTTGTCTAGAAGATGTATCTACACACGCACACACACGCACACACAACGTTAACCTTTTTACTGGTTTTTGAGAAAAACTGTCGGGCAAAAGCAAAAGCAAAGCAAAAACAACCCCCGATATGGCGTTAGATATTTGATTTCCAAAATTCAATGCCAAACGGCAAAAGCAACAGCAACAGCAACAGCAACAGCAGCAGCAGCAGCAGCAGCAGCATGGCGGCGGCATCATGAGCATCTGCCGCCTTGGGCCAAGTTTCTCTGTCTGTCTTTTGCCTAATTGTGCCGAACGTTATGCACACATGCATGCAAGCAGGCAGGCATACATAGTGGAGAGGCGAGAAGAGAGCTCAAATCACAACTATGAATGAGCAGGAGCTCAAACTAAGCTCAATTAGCTGAACATTCCCATTCGAGGATTAGACACATTAGAGCCGTTTGAGTAGCGCAAAGGAAAATTTGCTTGACTTTTTAGCTGCAGTTTCATCGAGGCAAAACAAATTCTAATTTACACTCTTTTTCCTCGAGTTACCATAATAGTTGGGCCCAATTAGATTTCTGATTTCTGAGGATTTTCATTTGATTCGAATTTTGTTTTGAACTTTTTTGAATGTGTAGGAAACGGACGGGAAACCTTTTCACATTTGCCATAATATAACCTTAGTTGAAATATAGTCATGACCCGAGTTAAACAGCTCAATCGATACCGAAAATCGTTTCGTTTCACTAGCAGACTTTGCCCTTGCCTTAGCAGTTGCAGTTGAAGCGAAAAGCAATTGGGAATTGCAGGCTATGGAAATGCTTAAGTATGGTTTTTATGCATTTCCATAAGAAGGCGGCAGTAGCACAGCCGCATCCATGCTCTATTCGCTTCTGTAAACTGCTTGGCGTTGAACTGCTTAATCTCATAGCTTGTACAGTTGTGGGCATCCTAGAATGAGAGAGAGAGAGAGCTAAAGAAGGCAGCAGTAGCACAGCAGCACTTATGCTTTCGCTTTCTCTCTTCGAATGACTTACTTCTGTGCACTGCTTGTCGTTAAACTTTGTTTTACACAACTTTGCACTCTAAAATAAGCTGCAAACTTTTGACCTACATAAAGAAGAAGAAGAGCAGCACACAGCTGCATTCTATCTCTCCACTTGGAGTCTTTTTTTATACCCCAAAACTCAACTGCTTGTAATTTGAATCAACTTTCCTTCCCGGTTTAACTCCTGCTCGGAAAATAGCAAATTAGAGAGAGGTGTAATCCACTAAAGCAAATATTTTAGGTTGAAATATAAAAATTTATAAAAAATCAATAAAATTCTCAAGACACAATAATAGCTTGTTACGAGTATTCTTAAGACTTTCAAGTGCAAATTTTGAACTCAATCTCGTGCAGAGTCTACAATAAAGTCTTGCTAAAGATATGTCAAAGGCAGACTTCAAAACATTAATTTCTGAATCATCAAAGGAAACATGATTGAGCTAATAAGCTTTGATCCTTTATTCCATGGTTCTATGATGGACTTTCCTGAGAACTCATAAAAGCACAAAAAAAATCACGGGTACTTGCACGAAAGCGTCAGCACGGTCGCCAACTTACTTCAACTTATTAGTAAGTGCAAATTGTGACCAATTGGAAGGCCACAGCCACTTAGGCCTTCTTCTGAGTTTCAAATTCAATTTGGTATCCTTATACATATATTCCCTAGACTAGTACCCTGCCGTTATCACGAAACCAAGGTCCTTAACCAACCTCCGCCTCAATAAAACAAAAGACTTAGGCAACGAACTTGCTGCCAAAGTATTTTCCTTGCTTTTTCTGCTTTTGTTTTTGCTCAACTCTTCTTCTCTCTGCCACAAAACTAAGTATACGGCCTTATAAAATGATATATGTGATATGTATTTGCTTTGCGATGAGAAGTGGCGGAGGGGTGGGGGGGTGTTGGTTGCCAGAATGGCAAACAAGGAACGTCGAATAGCGTCGTCAAATGGCGCACAGCTGCGCGTACCAAAAACTGTTGCTACATTTTGCTGTGTGTGTCCTAATTCCAATTCAACAGAAATTTTTGTCTCACCATCTGAAAATAAAGTAAAACCAAAATAAATCTTTTGAGCCCGAACGAGTTTAGGCAAAAGTTTTGTTGTTGCTGTCGGCGCTTTATCCGATTTTGTGTGCTGCTTGTTTTTTTATGACGAGTTTCCGCTAATTGCTGATGCGCTGCAGATTAAGTAAAGCCAGCAACAACAACAACCACCACAACCCAGAAGTTGGAGGTGGGAGCAACCCGTAGCAACATTGCATGACCCAAAGTAAGACGAAAAAAAAACATTCAAGAATTTGGAAAACTAGATTCGCTTTAATTATAAGCCTGTAGATAGCCGACATCTATTTATTCATGGCATAATTTCACACGCTATGCCACGGGGCGTTGGTCCCGCACAGAGAACGAGCAAACGATCGAGCAAGCGAGAGAAAACAGAGAGAGAGCGAGAGAGAGAGAAGGAGTTCTAGCCCCCAGGATGAGAGTTTAACTCAAAATGTGCACTGCTACAAAAACTGGGTCACATTCTGTTGCAGAGTAATCCTACTAGTGATGAAAGGGGGCACTCAGCTGAAAAGCCTGACTTGTCTACATTCATTTACTTGTGTGTAGGGATGATGGAAATAATATCGATACCATATATCGCTATCGAATATATATTTTCAAAGCGATTTAACGGATATCGAATATTTCTTGGTGATGTTCTCCTGTGATATTTTTGCTACAATTGAGATAAGATGATTTTGTATGCTACATCCAAGTATAAAGACTATTAAGGTGCTTTAAATCATAAATACTTTCAGAAATTTGATTCAAAATTTGTACTCAACGAAGTATTTGTCAATACAAATTCATGAAATAGTTTGAACTTTGTTTGCTCGTTTAATCAATTTTTTGCAACGGTTTTTGGGTTCATCAAACCGGACCCAGAACTGGACCATCTAAATTGTTAACATCCCGAAGCGGACCCATCTGCTTGGAAAAAGGTTTGGTTCGAGGAATTACTCAAAACTATTTCAAAACCATATCCAATCTCGGAATTGAACGATTTTGGAAAGAATTTGAGCATTTCGGGTTAGGTATAGTGTATTAGTGTTTTTTTAGCTTCTTTTATCAGATTCCGTCACCGATTCCGGACCAAACATTCGGCAGAATTTCAAAGGCTTGCCTTCTAGATATTCTGTAGAACTTTGGAGCTTAGATCCCTGGATTTTGAAGTTAGTTAGAAGTTATAGTTATACACAGAAAAAAAAAATCCAAAAAGGATCCATTTGGGAAGGATATGTCTTAAATATCATTTTAATCATCCAACGGAGCTCAAAAATCATCCAAAGGATGATCCTTTTTCATATCCTTTGGATGATTTTCCGCTGCGTTGGATAACCAAAATGATATTTACGACATATCCTTCCCAAATGGATACCGAAAACCATGCAATGGATATCTTTTCTCTGTGTAGATATTATTGAAATATTCGGCAACCCTACGTGAGTGTGTGTTACTCTTTACTCAATACTCAGTACAAAATACTCGATTATTAGACCTCGATACTCAGTACTCGATACTCTATACTCTGAACTAAGTGCACAACACTCAGTACCCGAAACTTAGTACTTGAAACTCTGAACTCGATACTCTGCATAAGAAACTCAACAGTTGATACTCAACATTTGATACTCTTTATTGGAACCTCTGTATTCGATACTCAGCTCTCGATATTCTGTACCCGATACTCAGTACTCGATACACGATACTAAGTGCTCGGCACTAAGTACTCGGCAAACGGTACTACGTATAATACGTATCCGACACTCGGAACTCAGACCTCGATACTTAGTACTCGATACTAAGTGCTTAAAACTCGATATTCTGAACTAAGTACTCAATACTCTGTTTCCGATATCTAGTAAGCGATACTCAGTAGTCAAAGCTCAGTGCTCGATACTCAGTATTCGATATTCAGTACTCGGTTTGTGTGCCGCCTCGACTTTCACACCGACTACAAATAGATAGCTATAGCAAATATATCACTTCAACTATATGGCACATTTTCTCACAGTGCACAGTGCCTAAGCCGCAGCCTGTCACACACACACACACACACACACACACACCGCAACACTCGCATCGCATCCGAATAAAAAGCAGACATCGAAATTAGAAGAAAAAAAGGCGTATCGCCTTGGTTGTTGCCTCGAAAATCATGCCGCCGGTTGCGGCTGTTGTTTTGGTTGATTGTGGGCCAAAGAGAACGACAACAACAAAATACCGAATTATAAGAATTACGCTGAAACTGAAGAGAGAAAGACATCTAAGATATCAGATTATGGTGCTGGCCTTAGCCTAAGCTAATAATTCTAACACACAGACGCACACACACACACACACACACACACGGGCACGTCGGTGTGTGCATATGAGCATAATGAGTTATAATTGGATTAAAGATTTATTTATATTATTTCTTTAGACAACGCTTACAGCTGCCTCAGCCTCAGCGTCATTGATTAATTAGCCGACTGGATCGGTCTGCGATTCCTTGAAGTTAATGTGCGGTTGTTGTTATAATTTTTCGGGGGTAATTACTGGCCAAAACATTTGCATTAATCTCGCATTTCTACCACTCTCCACTCGTTGCAGCAGCCGCCGCCGCCGCCGCCGCCGCCAAGCCAAATGCCTGGCAAACAACGATCGGACAAACCAACGCCCAGAGACGGCTCAAAATTTAAGTAAATTAAACATTTCGGACATGCCGTTAGTCGGGCATTAACTATATGGATTATATGGATATGTATGTATCAAGCTCCCCTAAGTGTGCGTACTAAGAAAAAAAGCAAACAAAAAATTGAAATTGAAATCGAAATCGAAATTGTTCAAACTCCTCCTCATTCCACATAAATGTTTTTGGTTTAAGTTCAAGAAATTTACGATTAAGCGTTCACGAACTATAAAATGGCAATCTATTGGCAAAATGCAGAATGTGTGGTATTTGAAGTGAGCACGGGATTAACTGCAGGCAGAAAAGCAAACGTGTACTAAATTTTGAAATAACCAAACAATCCACAGGAGAGCATGTCCTTTATATGGGTTCTTCTTGTGAACTTTCCCTATTTTCACCATGCATTTAGCTTATTTATGCTTGCTGTTTTTAGAACATGTTCTAAAAGCTAAAAGCCCTAAAGGAATTTAGTATTTTTTTTGGAGACCCTAGGTGCACTTATAAACAACCAATTTAAATGTTTAAATCAAAAGGTGTGCACTAAGTTTAGTACACACTAAAAATAAATGTGCTTTCTGACTTTAGTACATGTTCTAAAAGTGCAAAAACTATATTTGAAGCAAGACTAAACTTTTTAAGTGCATATTTAAAAAAAAATTGAGCTTTAAATATGTGCTCCAATGTCAGTTCATGTTCTAAAAGTGCACCTACAACATTTAAAACAAGCTCTAACTATATTTAGTGTATATTCCTACAAATGGTATGCATTAAATTTAGTACACGTCCTTAAAACGTGTTCCTTTTTTAGTACATGTACTAAAAGTGTACTTACTATATTCGAATAAAGTTTTTTTTTAGCATTTCTAGTGCACTTTTGCACATTGAATTGTGCATTACAGTTGGGACACTTTCGAAAAGAGTGTGCTCTAAATTTAGTACATGTTCTAAAAGTGCAACTACAACACTTAAAACAAGTTCTAACTAATTTGTGTGCATATTCCTACAAAAGGCAGTTATTAAAATTGGTTCACGTCTGAAAAACGTGTTCTTTAATTTAGTACATGTACTAAAAGTGTACTTACCATATTCGAATCAAGCTTTTTTAGCATTTCTAGTGCACTTTTTACATACGGGTGTGCATTAACACTTAGTACACTTTCGAAAAGTGTGTGCTCTAAATTTAGTACTTCTTCTAAAAGTGCAACTTCAACACTTAAAGCAAGTTCTAACTGATTTTAGTACGTATTTCTTCAGAAAGTTTGCATTTAATTTAGAACAGGTATCAAAAAATGTGTTAAATGCTCTACCTGTATTTAAAAAACGTACTAGATATAATATTTTTAAAGCGCATTCCGAAAATAGCAATCCACAAAATGTGTGTACTAAATTTAGTACATGTTCTAAAAGTGCACCTACACCATTCAAAACCAATTCTAACTTTTTTAGTGCACTTTTCTGAGACAATTTGAATGAAATCAGCGTCCTTTGAATTTAGTACATGTTCTAAAAGTGCTTTGAAAATGTTAAAAAAAATGTACAAGCCCAAATGTTAGAGCCCTTTCCATAGATAAGTATGCATTTATCGTTTACACTTCAAAAAAAATTGTGTTCTAAATTTAGTACATGCTCTAAAAGTGCATCCAGGACATTTAAAACAAGCGCTAACTATTTTAAGTGCTTATATGCAAAAAAAGGCAGGCATTAAATTTGGTACAATTATGCGAAATGTTTAGTAAAGTGGATTTTTGTGCATTTACAATTTAGTACATGTGCCTAAAAAGGCACTACCTATTACATTCCAGAACAGCTTAAATCATTCTTAAGCAAACCATGCAATGCAATGTTCCAAATACAAACATGACATATGCAGCAAGTCCCTGACTCCTACCCCCTTTTGGTCTCACACGCCAACCAGAAACGCATGGTACTCACGCGGTACACACTGCACCACACACATATACATACGTAAACACATACAATGCAAAACACCCTATATCAATTTTGTGCATATCAATCTTTTGGTTGTTCCCTTTTTTTTTTAAACAACTCTACAATAATTAAACTTAAATAGCGAAAGAAATAAAGTCTAAACTGTGGAAACTCAGTAAAAAGGCAATAACTTTAGTTCAATTGTTGAAGATGCTTTTCCTATGATTTATGAATGTGCAATACCAATTAAATACATTTAAAATATACACTAAAGATATATATATATATAGAGAGAGAACATAACTGTAAGCAATGCCAAAATCGAAAGGATTACCTCAGCCAAATGCAGCTCAAATTGAAGAATAAAACTACCTCGTTATCAATAATCTCATGAAAGGAACCATCACCCGGAAGGCAAAATCGGATGCTAAAGAATGTGGGAGTTTTTTTTTTTTTTGTGAACATAAACCAACAAAAACTATACGTAAAGGTAAAACAAATAATATTAAATTTAATTGTTTATATATATATGCTATATGATATTTTACTTAAAGCCAACCCCCGCCATCCCCCCGGTGCAGCCGCTGTGCGGCCGTTTGTCATCAGTTTAAATTTTTAACTATTAACAGTTTGGCCAACTACGACAATTTGTTGCACACATGACACAACGCGCACAGGGGCCACAGGGAAGAAGGGGGCGGCGGCGGCGGCGGCAAGTTTCCTAAAAACAAAAACCAAAAACCAAAAACTATGTAAAATGTAGAGATTTGTAGTTGTGTGCAAAAACAAAAGCATAAAATCTATTTCAACAACGAAAAAAATATGTAATTGAGTGATGTTGTTGTATGTACTTGCCCCAACCTCCACCTCACCCCTTTAAGCAATACTCGAAGCAGGCAAACACCCACAACTACAGCCACCCCCCCAAAAACACACATATTTAAATTAAATGTAGCAACTACATGTTAAAATTTTAGCCCCTAAATAAACAATCGAGTCGACATACACACATTTATGTAATCGTATTTATAAATCGGAAGAACTAGAAAAGCACCAAGTGAAAGCAAACAATCACCCCAAAAACCGAGTACCTCAAACTCCCAGAATGCAAAACTGAACTAACTGAACTGGCAAGAAATAAGCAGCGAACATTTTATAGCAAAATAACGTTGATTGCCTGGGCACTATCTTGAATTTTCCTAAGAACAAAAAAACAAAACAAAACTAAGATCAAATGAATGTGTATGTAACTTCCAAACGTAATGTGTAGTAAAGAAAACAGTAAACATTTATGAATTTTATGATTTTTATGAGCAGAAAAATGTATGCAGAAATTACGAAATATACACAGGAAACCAAGCAAATTGTCATACAACTTATGAAACAAAAGAGACAAACCAAAAAAAAAACAAAAAGAAAGGATAACAGTATGAAAACCCAGAGAAAAATGAAGGATTTTTTTTGAACCGAAATAAAGAATGTAAACAACAAAATAAAATGGCATTGCGTATTTGATGGGAACGGGAAACAGGCCTGAACCGAACCAACTAACTACTTAAGGACTCCATTAGGATGTTGAGCTCAGTATAATTGGCTATTGTTCAGCCGATCTTCAACATTCCTTTGACGGATCGATAAATAATTCTGATAACTTATCATACATAGAAGTTTCGAACCATCTATATATGGGTAGATAAGAGAGTGGGAGATTTTCCCAAAGTTCTAGATAAACCTAATCGAACTTCTATCTCTGAAATCTGTTAGTTTCGAACCATCTATATATGGGTAGATAAGAGAGTGGGAGATTTTCCTAAAGTTCTAGATAAACCTAATCGAACTTCTATCTCTGAAATCTGTTAGTTTCGAACCATCTATATATGGGTAGATAAGAGAGTGGGAGATTTTCCTAAAGTTCTAGATAAACCTAATCTATCTCTGAAATCTGTTTGTTCTAACGGACAGACTGTGGACGGAACGACAATACTGCCAATAATAGTTTCTTAGCAGCTGCAACTAAAGTAGATTAAGAAATATGCATTGGATGATTTCGGCACCCATTTGAAATGGATATTTTGTAATATCAATTTTTGCACATTTAAATATCCATTTAATGTTAAATGGATCCTACATTATCATCCAACGGAGCTAAAAATCATCCAAAGAATATGAAAAATGGATATTTTAATAACAACGAGAAAGCTAACTTTGTCTGTGCCGAAGTTTTTATACCCTTGCAAGTGCTCGCTTAAATATTTTCAAAAAATACTCTTTTTCCCATTTTCCGACCAATCATTCGTATGGGAGCTGTATGATATAGTCATCCGATTTGGCCAAAAATTTAAAAAAAAAACAAATACAAATTTGTAGGATGCTACCATTAAAAACAAAAAAGTTTTTCTAACTAAGACTGTTTTTCGGACACATCTTTTGTATGGCAGCTATACCATATAGTTGTCCGATTTTAATAAAACTTGGTAGAATTATAAAAAAGCATAAAAAACCTACGATTACAAAGTTTGGAGACGTTTCCATTGAAAAGAAAAAAGTTTTTTATACTAAAACTAGTTTTCCGACCGATTGTTTCTATGAGATATAGTCATCCAATCCGGTCAGTTCCCATATATTAGTAGCGTGCAGCAAAAGGAAGACTCTGTGCAAAATTTCAGATCGATAGCTCTAAAACTGAGAGATTAGTTAGCGTAGAAGCAGACAGACAGACGGACAGACGGGCGGATAAAGCTCAATCGACTCAGCTCGTCACCCTGATCAAGAATATATATAGTTTATGGGGTCGGAAATACATATTGCTATGCGTTGCAAACTTCTGGGCCAAATTATAATACCCTTTGCAAGGGTATAAAAATTGAATATTAAAACTATCCATTCCAATTGGATCTTTTTCTTTCTGTGTAGGAAGTGAAATGAGAGTATAGAGGTTTCGAAAGGGTTCGTTGGAAAGAGGCGATATCCCAGACCTTGCTGAGCTACTTTGCTGAGTAAAAATGTACATCTTCTTAAATTAAGAACTGTTTAGACTTAAAACAGACAGGAATAGCAATAAATTGGCTAAATCTTTTGGTTCTGTATACCTAACTAAAATGGAAAGTAAGTATTTTGAGCTCTTTTCAGTTGGTCCATTTAAAAAAAGGGCAAGTTCATTCAGAATTTCCCAATTCAGGTTGTTGCCTGACCAGCAATCAAGCGCTAATGATGATGACGTTTACGATGATGATGATGTTGAACTTGAAGTTTCATTTTCCAATGACGCAACATAATAATGCACCACACACACGCACACACGCACACCCGCACACACTTCAATCCCAGCGGACACTTGGCGGGGGGGCAGGAGCCGGGTCCCGGGGCCAGGGGCTTGGTAAAGCGCAATCACGTAGACCGTGTCCAATTAAAAGGCGCCGTACATCATTCCGAATGCAGCAACATGAAAATGGAAAAATCTACAGGTGGTGGCGGCAACAACGACGACGACGACGTCGTCAATGATTACGACCAGCCGTCGATTGGGTTTCCTGTGCTCGGGCTTGGGCTCGGCCCTCGGGCTAACGAAAGAACACAAAAACAAACTAAACAAGTCAGAGTGAGCAGACTACAAAATACCCTCTACCCTTTGATATTGTTTGTCAACTAGTATATTGGTTGACATATGATTATACTCTGTGGTATAATAAGTTTAGTATAATATAATAAGTATAATAAGACCCCATGAAGTATATATATTCTTGATCAGCATCAACAGCCGAGTCATGTCCGTCTGTCCGTCTGTCTGTCTGTCTGTGGTAAGAGATAGAGGTTTGATATGTATGGGACATATGCTTCTTATGTCTGCAGGCAGATCAAGTTTATTTTCAATTTTGGCCACGCCCCCTACCGCCCCTGCACTTTGGAAAAAACGTCATATCTACCACAGTTTAAAAGATAGATATATCGTTCCTTCTAGACATATCAAGTAATCAGGATAACTTATCGATGCGCCAAAGAAATGGTGAAGATCGGATGAACGGTTATCGAGTTATGATCAAAAGGCGCTGCTTTCAGCTGCTACTACAGCATCAAAATGTATGCTGAGCGCATAATTTCGTTGGTACAGAGTATGTTATATTCCGTTCTTGTTTTTGCCTGATCTTTTTGAGATTTTCATTTATTTTAAATTCATATAAATATCCTTGGCTTGTGAGAAAAGTGGACACAATTTCGAAATCTAAAAGGAAATTGACTTGCGTGTATATCTATATCAATATTATCGAAACTGTAAGATATTCTCAAAAACAGGTAGGTCGATCTTAAAACTACACTCGGACTGCGCGCAAAATCTTCAGTTCGGAGCTTCAAACACACACAGCAAAAATACAGATTTAGGGCCGATTTCTTAACTTCTACATAGAGCTATTTGTCAACAGAGCATAATCTGAGTTTACTTCCACTGTCGCCTGTTACATGTATTCGCACAACTCCAAGCCACCCATGCTCAATACATACAGGGTATACAGAAACACACGCCTCGGAAAAGTGGGCGTCGTGTCGGCACTTGCAGTTGAGTTTAAGGAAAAGCAAGTTGCACTCAGACACACGCATACACACAGGCTGATCAACACCATTGCGTTTATGCGTCAGTTATCGGGAAATGCAAAACGATTTGTAGAGTCTTAAAAAATGAATTGAAAGTTTCGAAAATGTTCGAAGTTGTTTCATAAAAGAAGAGCACAAAATAACCAGGAATCGAAAATATAATGTAGAAAAAAAATGAAAATAATGCAAAGCTTACTTCGGCTGGGCCGAAAGTTATATACCCTTGCAGCACGCAAAATGTATATAAACAAGAAAGAATGTCGGTCAAGCCCGACTATAACATACTCTGTACCAACCAAAATATGCGCTTAGCGTAAATTCTAACCACCACAATTTGGTTTCTTAGTAAACTAAATCAGGATTAACAGCTCTAAGGCTATGCTACCCCATAAACCCTTGAGGGGCCAACCCCTAAGCGAACCTTTGCCGATTTCAAAATGCATCACGAACTTTTCCATCGTGTAAACAAGCCCTGGGTCGGGACCATGTCTTTGGTGGCGATCTTGAAAATGTTTTCCTCAATTCTTTTGCCGTCCTCCTTCATTCCACCCTGCTTCGCATTCGTCCGTCTGTGTATGTCAAATTGTTTTAATTTATTATTGCATGCCAAGTTAATGAGAGTCCTGTGTGCGTGTGTGTGCCAGGATGGTGTTGGCCAACTGCCTTCCCGAACAATGGAAAACGAAAAACCAGCCAAACAAAGATGATGACGAAGAAGAAGCAGAAGCAGAAGATGAGGAGCCCATCGAGATTCTTGTTGCACACCTTCCTGCATTTAATCCAGTGGAAAATCAAGAAAAATAATGGCATTGAAATGGGCAGGTAGAAAGAACATCTGAAAACTATCCATGTCTAATCTTGTGCGTGTGTGTGTGCGTGTGTGTGAGAGTGTGGGTTGGCCCTTTGATTGAACCAACTGATTCCAATGCATTCGATGCAACAGACGTGAAATTGAATGCGTTTCGTGTGGAGCAGAGAAAGTTAATCGAATCAAGTTGAGGCGGGTCAAGGGAATTCGTTGGACCAAGAGAAGCCACCAACAATGCTGCCAGCGCCTAAAGCTACCCGTTGGGCATATGCTAATAAATCCGTGGCCATATCTCTCACGCTTCTGGGGTGCAAATTTGAAACCTTTTAAAGCGCTTGACGCTGTAAACAGCCGCTAAAAGCGGCTTACACTTTTTTGCCACACACACACACACACACACACACACATGGCGACAATTTTTGCATATACTTGTATGTATGTGTGTGTGTGTGTCTCAGGGCATTACCCCAGGGAGAATTTGCTACTTGTTTCCTTTTTAAACTGAACTCCTAATCCCTAGAAGGCAGCGAGTTTTCTCCTTGTGGGGATAATCACATTGCGCTCCAAGCTGGAATGTGACATTATGGTTGGGAAAACTACCAGGAAAATACCCTAGCTTGTCCCTTAACATACAAACATTCATTATCTATCGATTCTCAAATATGTTTTTTATACAGAGAATATCTAGAAATTTCAAAGACAGGATTATGTGTCGATCCGTCAAAGGAATGGTAAAGATCAGATGAATGGTAGTCAAGTTATGAGCAAAGTACATACTGAGCATACACTTTCGTTGGTACTGAGTATCTTACAGTCAACTTTCATTCGTTGCTTACCCAGTTGAGCTTAAGATGTTCTCAAAAACGGAGGACTTCAACTCAAATCAAGTTTTTACGTTCTCAAAACTTTATTCTTGAAATGAAAACTAAAATTACTCGAAATAACATCGATATATCAAAAAGCTGGCACACCTGCCATTGATAAATTCAGCACGATTATTATTCCAAGGCGATATATCGGATATTTAATATTTTTTAATGATATTCTCGAATGCTTTCTATTGGAATATGCTGAAATTTTTGTGTAATCGCATGTTTGTGCTAAAAACAAGACAGAAAGTCGGTCAAGCCCGACTATAACATACTTTGTACTAACCATATTATCATAACTCGACAAGCGTTCATCCGATCTTCACCATTTCATTGGCGGATCAATAAGTTATCCTGATTACTAAATATGTGTAGAAGGCACGAACCATCTATCTTAAAAACTGTGGGAGATATGAAGTGTTTACCAAATTGACGGACATGAATCGGCTGTGGATGCTGATCAAGAATATATATACTTAATAGGGTCGGAGAAGCTTCCTTCTGGCTGTTAAATACAAACCTACGGTACAGAGTATAAAAATTGAGCTTCAATTGGTGATATGATGATTTCTGGGCTACTTCCAAGTATGACAACTATTAAATTTCTTCAAATCATAAAAATTTTCCAAAAATTCCATTTAAAATGTGGACTCAACGAAGTTTTCTTGAATATAAGTTGATGAACAAGTCTGAACTTTTGTTTTATTATATATATAAATGAAAATACATATCTTTAAAGCTTGAAATCTTTTGAATTTTGGGTCCACCAAACCGGACACAGAGCCGAACCATCCCGAGATTATGGGGCTTTTATTGAACTGTGAACCAAACCTTGAACGGAACCTTCTTAGAATAAAAAGCTTTGCCTGAACCTGTTTCAAACCTGAGACTTTGGTTTTGTTTAAAAAAAAAAGACTTCTTCTGTCATGTGGACAGTTTTGGTCTTTCAATCGCCAGGAAAGTTTAATGGAAAAAACTTATAAAAAGTTCAGAAATCTCTTTGAAATCCTCACCCATTTTAGCCACTGTTTTTTTAGATCCTAGATTCCAAACCTTATTTAATGACTTACAAAAAAACAAGCTTAACATTACTACGAAATGGATTTTTGAATATTCCCATTTGATGTGCTCTACTAAGTGAGTTACTTTCGACCCAAAATCGACACCGTTGCCATACAGTTTGTGTCGTTTTTAAGTCGATTACTATATAAACTTGCATAAAGCAGGAGCTGAGCCAAGGCTCGAACCTTGAACCCAAAATTTTCGAACCTAAGCCATTGGTAAAATTTGGTTCGAACAGGATCTCCGCATATCTACCTGGGTTTCTTTAACTGGACGCTCCCTTCTCACATTTGATAAGTAAAGGAACCGGTCATGCTCGAACCTCCGGACCACAGCTTCTAAAGAATTTCAGAGGTTTTCCGACTTGATATTTTATAGTGTTTTGGAGCTTTGATTTCGAGATTTTGAACTCAATTAGAACGTTTTTTTTAAAGCAAGTCAAGTTTTTCGAAAATAAATATTTATGTCGAAATGATACCTTTTTTAATATCGTCCAACATATCGATGTATCTGGCAACCCTAGTGAGAACATTCTACTACAAGGCAGAAAAACTCATCTTGCTCGTTTAGTCAGCTGTTCAGTAAGTAAGTAAGCGCTTATTGTGCCGATAACTTTAAGTCATGTGAATATCAAATCTCTTTGTCCCAACTGGTTCGAACTGACCCAACCAAAGCCACAGGAGCGACTCGTACAAACGACTGGGCTGGTGCCTGGGCGGGTGGAGGGAGGTTGCACAGCCTCGGAGCTATTGATTTCCATACAATAGTGTATGTAAATATTCGTTAGATTAAATATATCTACAAGCGCAAACACACACACACACGCGCATACACAGCAGGACCTTGAAAGCCTTCGCCCAGTGGTGACATAGTCCTGTTTAGCTTCCTACATATTTTTGGTCCAGGCGGCTGGGGGCTTCGATTCGAATAAAACGCATTTTTCAAAAGTGCCAATGTGTGTGTGTGTGTGTGTGTGTGTGTGCGTATGAATAATGTAAATACATATACATAGGCTTGGGTGTGTGTGCGTGCGCTTATGTGCTGTCATTGTGGGCGGTGAGGCTCCATATTGAAACTTTCAACTATACCACCACACACACACACACACTTACAGTTTAAAATTGTATACCTATACATGCATATATATATATATGTGTGTGTGTGTGTGTGCTTGGACCACTTTCACTTTTCTCCCCCTCAGCTAAATGCTAGCCTGCTTCTGGGGCTCTCTCATGGTCGAAACGATAAAAAAGCTTAGGCTTCGGCTTTTTGCACATTTTAAGCTTAACCCCACACCAAATCTCCTGCCTTGTGTCCACCCCCACAGCAGCAACAGCAGCAACAGCAACAACAACAACAATGGGCACACACACGTCTAGAGCTGAAAGCATGCGTAATTTTTGTTGACTGGAGTTGGAGAAATGTTTGTTTGCAAAGGGATTGGATTGGGCCAAAGTAGCAGCAGCATCAGCAGCAGCAGCACACACATGTGGCCAGTTGAAGCTGCACATTGAGACAAGTGTTTTGGTAGCAGTGGAATTTTGTAGGAATCTTCGAATCAAAACAATGGTTTTATTTTAAAAATATTCCCCGATAAATTGATAATCCTTTTCTCCCTTTATTGGTTATGGGACTTCAAGAAGGACTGTAAAAAAAAGATAAAAAATGTTTCGAAAACTCAAAGCCTTAATTTCTAGAGAGCTAATTTTTAAGTTTAGCTTTAATACCATAAGAGGTTCGGTTATCAGTAATTGGAATGTCGGAATTCCGGGCTCGAACTGGTTAGATACAAAACCGACTTGCAGTTTAACCTTTTTGCTGTTCCTGACCCACTGTGCCGGGTGGGGAACACACGACAATGGTGCTCGGCGAGAGTAGAGGGGGGTTGGGCTCAGCCTGCTGTCCAGCAACGAAAATTTCGTTTTGATTTTGCATGGACTTCTCCAAAATTTATGCGCGCTATTTGAAATGTAATGCACGTGTGTGCGTGTGCGAGTGTGTGTGTGTGTGTGAGTGAGTGCGTGTGTGAGTGTGTGTGTGAGTGAGCTTATGCCCAAGCAAGTCCTGTGTAAAAAATTAAACATCCGTTGTACGGATTTTTCTACAACCATCTTTAAGATATGTTAAGTAAATTTAAAGTGGCAAGTACTTAACTACAGGGGCGGGTATTATTCTCATTCGACTCGGCAATATTCAAATCTTACTTAATATAGAACACCAACTCAAAAAAAGGAACAGGTTAGCTTCCTGCTTCCTTCTTTGCGTTACAAATATCAGGAAAATTTGAATATGCAAGGGTAAAACAGGGCATATCCAGTAAGTTTTCAAAAACCTTAATCAAAATCCGAATTATCCCCATTCAGTAGGGGAATCAAGCATAAGTACTTTGCCTTTACCAAGGCTTACAAAAGGGCCTCGACATTTCGAAGTCGAAATATGTCGAGTTTGGAAATCATTTTAAAATTATAATGCTGCGACTTAGCACTTCAAAACTATATTATTTTTTTTGTATTACTATCTGGATACTTAAAGTCAACTGGGTCCTTTGCATTGTGAGAATATGATTCATATCGGAGGTATCCCAGAAATCTCTTCCAACCCAAAACCAATTCTCGGTGTTCTAGAAATCTCTTTAGGTAGGCTTTAAATCTTTGGTGCTTTGCTAGGAGATATAGCTGTATTCATACCTCAAACTATTTAGATAAAGAAAATTACTTTTAGAAATGTAAGCAACATTATTTTACTGGACTGCATCAAATAAATATCATTATTAATTTGTTTTCAAATTTTAGATACTAATGGTTTTTTTTGTGTTAATCTAATTTTTAAATTAATTTAACCAAATTAAATTTTAAGCAAAATTTTATTTGCTTTTCAAAACCAACCGAGTGTTGCCATATCAAGCAAAACCAGCTTGCCACTTGGCATTGCTGGCGCCATCTATGAAATTTGACAACAACAAGGAGACTTAGTGTTGCCAAGTTTTGCTACATGATTGGCGCCAAACGAATTTTTCCATTAATTTTTTGAGAACACAACCCACATATGAATTGTAATTTGAACATGAGTCACAAAACACATGGCTAAATAAAACAAATTTCAATTGAACATCGTTTTTAATTTGGAACTAAAAGATCAATTTTATTTGCGCGAACTGCAACCCTGTTTGATGAGCTGTATAATTATCTTGGACACAAACCTTTTTCACTAAGGAAATGAAATCTTGCAAAGTTCTGCGATTGGCAAACCAACCGAAGACAAAATCTCTAAATATTTTCAGTACACCCCCGATTAATGTATTAAACTTCAGTTACAACAAAAGAATATTTTTAAGCTGATTTATATTGAGGGAAGATGCTGATGTTGATCGGAAGATATGTTTTTTAATCTGATATATTCAGTATCCTCGGAAAGGTATTCAAACAAACGAAACATTTCCGGCAACCTATAGGCTACAAATTTCTTAATATTTAAATATGAACTTATTTTGAGGGGCTGGGTTCCCGACCACAAGTTAAGTTTGTCAGTGGGAGTTCGTTTTACTAGCATACTCATATATTGCTTTGCTGATATTCCTGATATTGACCATTAAGATTAAACCCATCAGCTAACAGAGTATAAAAATCAGTAACAGTTTTTGTAAATTTAAAATTTAGAAATTTGGCGCCCATTGCAATTAAGCGAGTATCAGTTGCTTGCAATTAAGGACAGGGGTCGCCAGCGTAAGTACATGTAGAGTTGCCAGCGCTTAGCTGCCAGAGGGCGCCAGTGAGTGGTCACAGCGCTGCCACCTCACCAAGATTTGTTCGAGCCTGACAACCCTGCGCACAGCTACCGCGAAGCCAGCAAGAATTTTCGAAATTAACAATTAATTTTCTTGTGCGGCACCCACCAAGCGAAAGATGGCTTCTGGCCTCAGGAATCACACTGTGGGCAACCAAAGCAACAACAACACAAATGAGTCGCCACAACAGCAGCAGCAGCAGGTGCAAGACGCCGGCCTGATGCAGGCCATGGCCTATGTGCGGGAATTCAGCGGGCAAGCCGCCACCTATCATGTGCTGAAATCGGAGGAATCGCTGGTGCATCTGCATCGCAGCATTGCTCTGTTGGGCACCAAAGTCCAGCCACACTATTTTGCCCCCACGCCGGGTAATCTGGAGCTGGCGAAATTCTTTCTAGATTTGCACGCCTTGATGAGTGCCCTGGACGATGACAGCGATGCCATTTGGGCGTGTGTTGCCCTGGTCCATCACTGTAGCCGCAATCTGGAGACCCGTCAGGCGATAGTGGAGAAGTTTTGCTTTGTGCCGCTGCTTGGTTATCTGCTCAAGCGTACAAAACGTTCGGAGCGAGTGCATCGCCTGCTGGTACTGCTACAGGACTTAACCTATGGCATTCGCATTGCCTGGGAGGAGCCGTATCTGGTGGTGCTGCTGGAGCATCTGGTTGACATTGTGCACAATGTGGAGGGCGATGGTGAGGCGACGGTGACAACAACCGGCTCCGAGGTGGACGAGCATGCCCTGCTGGCTGTGTCCATATTAGTGAATCTGTGCTATAAGAATTTCGTGGTACTATTCCTATTCCTGCGCAGCGTCAACATCTCCAGTTTCAGCCGGCGCATTCAGCATTATGGCCTGTTGGCCAACAAAATGTTGATCATATTATCGGAGGATGTGCATCCGTTTGAGCAGCGCGAGCTGCATACGTTTTTACGTTTGGCCTTTGCCGGTATCGAGGATTGCCTGAAGCACTGGAATGTCGCCCAGTTGAGGCATATTGTGGACTTTCTGTTGGATTCGCAGTGTCATGCGGGTCTGCATAGGGCGATGCTGACTCATGGCCATTATTGTGAGGATGTGGAAAGGCTGTTGGATGTAAGTACAAGTTGATTATATTTCTCAAAATCTCGATCCCAGTTAGATCTCAAGGGAAGAAGGAAGACACGTCCAACACCACCACTTGTTTCCATTTAATGGGAGTCGACCTCAGTACCTCAAAGTCTGAATACACAGTCGACTGCATCTTAGCGCACACGACAATCAAGCACCATAAACCAAATTACATGCCATTCGCTAGCCTCATCAATATCATCGACTGATCTCTGAGTTGATCACAAAACTTTCTGACTTATCCAGTGGGAGTAAGTGGAATCCCAAGCTATCATTTTGATACGATAAAGAAGTTTCCGTTACAAGTTTACTGGAGTTATTAAAGAGTCTTTTGTGGATCTGCCCGATCTAAGTAGAAGCTGGATGTAGACTTCTCCATTGAAGTGGTGAACAACCATGTTTCGTTGTCAAAGGGGGAGTCTTTTGATTGTGTGGCTCCTGACGACCACTTCACATTACATTTTATTTAAACAATTAATTTCAACTTGATTTCGATTTGTGTTTCTTTTTGCTAACAGCAAATCGATGGACGCAGCAGCATGGATGATTCCCAAGAGGAGACACGGAAACATCAGCAAATCTGTCTAGACTTGACTTTTCGCCTAATACGACACATTATGGAGCTCTCCGATCTGAGTCAGAATGTGATCAGTCTGGATGCCATAACGCCGCGTCTTTACGAGCTCAGCAGCGACTGGCTGGAATCGGATCTTTGCGGCGTGTCGGCCATTGAGTTGCTGACCATACTCCTGAGACTGGGTAAACGGGCAGCCGTGGCTCAGCTCATCGCGCGTAATCCCAGTAATGTGGTCAGCCTGGTGGCAAGTGCTGAACGAACGGAGACGAAACCAGCTCATGTTACCGCCATTTTACAGCTACTACTGGCCCTGCTCAGTGAGTCCAAGACTGAAAAATTAGTGTTATCAAAGATATCCGAATCGTATTTTGACAAAATTCTGGCCGCACCGCTCTCCCTGACGCCGCAGCTGCTGAGCAATCAAACCCTGACCCGGGCCGAGGTGGAGAAGGCCATATTTTGCCTTTTGCTGCTGATCAACTTTGCCAGCATTGCCAAGAAGGCGTACTTTGACAAGTGCTGCTCAATGCTGGATTTCCCACAGTTGCAGTATGCCTTGGCCCGTGCCATGGTCAGTGGTAATGAGCAGCTGGTGGCGGCTGTGCTGCAAATAGCGCAGTTCGAGCATTTTCCCAAGGCGGCGGTGGCCAAGGTAGGTCTGTAAAGCCCCTAGGAATAGCCGATACTAACTTTGCCTTCAATTTCAGCACATGGCCAGCATAAGTGGCAGCCCACTGGCTGCACCAGCTTCCTCCGTAAGCCAGGATCAGTCGGATCAGTGGCGCAATCTTAGCTCCATACTCAAGGGCCATCGCACCTTCATTGACAAGGAGCTCACCCAGCGGGTGAATGCCCTAATAGCCAGCATTGGCAGCACCTTAAACCGCAACGAGTTGCACTCATCGCCCGTCTCCCAGGTGATTGAGTTGTATAACCATCGCATCGACAGCCTCAACAGTGCCATGTTGAATCTGCAACAGCGTCTGGAGCAGGCCAGCTCCCAGCTGATCAGCAGCACCCAATTGGCCAATGTGCAGAATGCCGAACTGGAACGATTTCAGACCACAAACTTTCAGCTGCTCATCAGCCAGGAGCGGTAAGCCTTGAATTTGCATGAAAGCCGTGATGTGGTGTGTAACTACTGCCTCCCACAGCCTGCAAACCCAGTGCAAGGATCTCAAACAGCAGACGCACAAACTCAAAAGCAACATGACCAACATGCTGAAGCAACTGTCCGAGAACTCGGAGCATATGCAGGCCAGTGAACGACGCTTGGCGGTGAAGAAATCCGAAATTGCTGGCCTGCAAAAGGACTGTGAAGAGCTGAGAACGAGTCTCAGCACCAAGACAGAGGAACTCACCAAACTGGAGGCACTCAGCAAGGACAATGTAAGTTGGACACACACTTCTTGGCCAATGGTTGCCACATTTTACCATTCCCCCCATTCATTGCAGTTCTCGCGCATCGACAAGCTGAAAAAGTCAGTGTTGGCCTATGAGCAGGATATCAGAGAGAAGCTGCGCATTATCGAGGAGCGTGAACGTGAATTGGCCAAAACGCTCAAGGCATTGGATGAGCAACGCGAGTCGCGTAAAAAATCGGAGGATTTGGTCTGTGTGCTAGAGACACAGCTGCAGGAGAAGAAGGAACAAATCGAGAATATGGAACAGGAACTTAAGGATACCGAGGATATGCGCAAGACCATTATGAGTCTGATGGAGAGTAAAAAGCCCAAGCGCAAGGCCTGATATTGATGTGTAGGACAATTGGACTGTCAGACAGTTGAGATGGGAAGCCAGCTAAATTATTGCCAGTTCATTTGCAGCCATTTAACATTAACAGATACAATAAATTTTAACTCATATCGTATCCACCAGGAGACCCATTCCATTCCTTCGACCAATATTCAAAAATATGACAAAATCAGATGATAGAGGGCTGTACAAATTATGGAGAAACCCTTAGTTTAGCCTGTGTCGGACACGGACTCTCCCTCACATCTAAAATATTCACTTTCAGTGATCGAAAAGCTTCAACGAAGAGTCGAAGAAGACGCGCCAAGTACCGCAAAGTCGTTAGTTACACGTCAAATGCTTCGGGACTTCGGTTGGGAGGTACTTATGCCTCAACCATATAGTCCAAACTTAGCACCAAATGATTACTATCTGTTCCTGTCTATGGCGAACGATTTTGATTTTGATTTTGAAATTCGCTTCAAGAGAGGTTTACTAGGTATCCATGCATTTTTTATCGGATGACATCTTCGTGTGCTTCTCTCATCGAAAACAATGTGACAGAAAACTCAAGATAAGCAAAACCAAGTGTTCTGTTCAGAAAATGAGCGAGTCTGTTTAATTTTAACCTGTCTATTTGGTTGACCAAATTTCGAGAATTCTGGTTTTGAGTTGGGCTGCCTTTACACAGCTCGACCCATGATAATCTGGTAGGCCTTCATGTTGTCATGTTTTCAATGTAAATAACTTATCAATTGTCATGTTTGAATAATGAGAAAATGTCGGAATGATACTTTCAGTGTAAATACACACGATGCATGAATGTATTAATAAGTTAGTTCAGTTCACGTGCGAGAAACTTTGGTTCACAGGAACTGCCTAGAAAGGAATTCATTGTGAACCCTGCAAACACTTACCTTAAGGTATGCGTCTCTTGGGTTAGGTTAGTTTCGGTTAATAAATGGGATATGCTTGACAACTCCGTAGTGTTATCCTTAGTGTTACCGCAAGTCAATCACCCGGTGATATTGGATCTCACCAATTTGTTTTATTTGCTTCTGAGCTTACCATTTAGTTTGGCGAACATTCCATCTTGGGGCGAGTTAAGTTTAGCGTCCATCCAGCAAGAGCGCGAGAGCGATGTGAACTGAATGTTGCACTAAACTAGGAGAGCCTTGGATGTAACGTAATAGGAACAATGCAGGCTACTAGACTATACAGAAGGCAATCCGCACGCATCAACCCACTTCGCCTTACATACATAGTTGGTCTCAAATCTCTCTACTTTGCCATCTAATCTGGTTGCCCAGCTTTTTGGAGAACCTTCACATATGAGGGCAAGCAGTTTTAGTTTGAAATAAAGCCGTTTATACGAAAATCTCTACAGATTTCTGAGACACACCCGAGTATGATGATTTGACAATAAAAAAAACCGAGGGATCTTCGCAGAATAACGTCTGCAGAATAACTACGAAATTAACCTTGAAAATGGAGCACTGTCATATACTCATCTTACTCGAAGAATAGAAAAGATAGCAATATGGCAATATAGGGAATGGTGTTTGTTGCGTTGTGACAGTGTTACAGGAAGTAACGATTTCTTAAGAATGTGTTCGCAGCTTATCATAAAGACTCACAGCAGCTTAATGAAGGTAGCACATTTCACGATCCACTTCCGACACTCTCCTCTGTCTTGAGCGAGTTGCCACCAGTTTGTCACACCAAGCTTCGAGATATCGTTTGTCAATTGGTTAACCCATCTCAGCTTCGTCGTCCCACCCAGGGCGAAGAAGTTTTCTCTCAAACACGCCAATTGTCGACGCATCCGCTACTGTTATTGTCCATGCTGCTGGCGCAGAATGCATGGTATTGCAGGACTGGAATGCTGAGCGACTTGTATAGCTCCATTTTAATTTTTCGAGAGAGGTCTCAGCCCTTGAACTGCCTACTGAGCCCGTAGTAGCATCCGGTTTGCAAGAGTAATTCTTCTTCGAATTTCCAGACTGATGTTGTTGTCGCTGGTTATCGTCGCCTTGAAGTTGTAGTCTTCCATTGCAACAGATAGGTACTTCGTAGTATCCGCTTAGCCCATGCGATTTGACTGCTTCTCTATCTATATAATATCCATATTATCGGCATAAGCAAGTAGCATTCTATCTTTGTAAAAGATAGCATTGGAGAAATCCCTCCATTTGTAGGAGAAATAGCATTTCAAGGATATGGAAGGTATAGACTATATATCTGCGGACTTGTTGGTCCTCCTCAGGAGTCAAACAAATAGAAATCGCTTGAGAAGGCGACTTTCAATATAGATATGACGTCTTCTGAGAATGAGAAATACAAGAAAAGCAATTCCTAGAAACCACGATTTGAGGATCTTAGTAAACTGGCAAGTCTACCGCTAGAGGATTTGGCTCTACCAGCTTAGAACGGTGACGTATCTAAATACATATTATTTCCAAAGAACAGGGCGTCTACCGTGGGAAGCATTAATGTTGGTTTCCGCAAACTTAAGTCTAATTTGTAGTACTGAGAAAAAGGAGATACACCTTTAGCATTTTCCTTGAAGCACAAATCGTTCCAATTTATTTGCGGTTTTTTTTCGGACTCTGAGGATCTTTTTCTTAAATGTTAAGTCTTGTCTATAAATTACATCCTTGCGGGGGGGTTGGGATTGGCCATACATTGCGGATATTCACATTTACAGTTGGAAAGGTGCCGGGGGATGGGAGGAAACTATACTTAAACGTAGTTACATCTAAATGTAAATAAGGGTTGGGGGGATCGGTTAAAAAAATTCTAATTTAAGGGCTGCCGTTTGGCATAAGCAGCCAGACCCCACCGTTATCCGCTGGCCCCGGCCAAAGCTGGCAGACCCAGTCCCAGACCCACACCGAGCAGGCCGGAAACAATACCGCCAGCACTGCCACCACCACTGCTGCCGCTGCTGCCTGTGGTGGGTGTAACGCCGCCGCTTGTTGTGGCTGAGGAGGAAGAGGATCGTTTCAAGGCCTTGCGTATGATGGTCCAATCCTCTAGTATGTCCTCTTCGCGTAACATATACACCACATAGGGACCGGTGACAGTGACCGCCTTTTTGCGACCTGGTCCGCGTACTTTGCTCTGTCGCTTGTCCGTGCCCCAATCGGCCCAGGAAATGTCCACGTTATGACGATCCTCCTCCAGGCGACGTATGCGCTCATGCATTTCTTCGCGCAGGTTATCCATGGTCATGTGTTTTTCACTCTGCAAAGTGGACGGTTGAGTTGATAAGGGCTTTGGCGCCAAAAACTGTGGGGGCGTCTTACCTCAAAATGTTGCATAGCCGCCTGCTCCTCGGAAAGGTATTTATGTTCTATATTCTGTAGACGGAATTTGCGTAGGACATCGGCCACTTCGATGCGTGTGCGATAAACCTTGTCCAGCTCCTTTTGCGGTTGGACAAACTCCTCGGAACGCCCAGAACGCACTTCGGACAATTGTCGTTCGATGAGATTGATGCGCTCGAAGTAATATTGTTCACGTAGCTGATTGAACTGTCGCTCCAGGCACACTGAAAGTAGGAAAGTAGGCGGTTATGGAGTCATCTGGTGTGTCACTTTCTCTGAGCCAAGCTTACCCAAATCTTCAATGTGCTCGGCTCGGCGCTGCTCAATCTCGCTGGCATCCATTTCGGAGGAATCATCGGAATCACATTCGTTGGCCTCCTCCTCGTCGGAGGTGTCGTGGGCCTGGCTGGAATTGGAGTGCTCCGATTCCGCACCGGAAACATCGCCTTCTGCGTCCGATTCGCCATTCTTAACGGGCATGTTGCTGACTTTGTGGTGTATATATATACCAGAATACGGTGTATATATGTACTGTATTTATATATATATAAAATTTTTACAATAAATGAAAAAGTAGAGATGCCATTTAACTAGAGATGGCGAGAACCAGCTAGAGATGCGAGTATCGGGCGAAATTTATATCGATGAATCGAAGCGAAAACTTAATCGATACATTTCGAACAGAATACCCAGAATACCCACGAATAGTCGAAGAAGGGTAATACTTAATCCCAGCTAGAGTCGAGGGGGCATTCATTTTGCGCTAGTGACAAATAATCAAAACATACAACGGTCCTACTAATGCACTAGTGGCATAAAACTGGCAGGAAAATACGTGTACAGAGTCTACTTACACTTAAGAGGTAGTGCGTCCAGCAGCCATGGAAACCCCCACTGCCGATGATCTGTTACAGTTTCGGGACTACAGCACGAACAGCGGGCAACCAGCCCAAATCAATGTCAACTCACCTGGTCACAGTGGCGCCCAGAGCAACACCAACACCAATACCAATGCACAACGTCAGCGCGGTGATCCGCTGGCCGATCTGATCTATGACATGAGTGCCTCAGCCCAGACTATGACTGGCGGTGCGGCCCAGCAGGCCCAACAGAATGCCCCACCATTGGATGGCGCAGCAGCGGGCAATGCCCGTGTCTCGTTTCTGACCATTGAGTATTATCAGCAGTTCTTCAATGTGGACACCTACATGGTCATGGAGCGTATTGTTAACTCAATGATACCCAAACGGGCGGCGGGTAACTATCTCCGCCTGAACATAGGCGAGAATCCCGATTTGTATGGCCCCTTCTGGATAACAGTCACGCTGGTGGGTTATTTGTTGACTTTTCGTTTTCTTATCGTGCGTGACTCAATCCAATTTCAGATCTTCTCCATTGCCATTAGTGGCAATCTAGCCAGCTATTTGCATCAGGCCGACGATGGCTATCATTGGCACTACAATTTCCATTTGGTCTCGTATGCAGCCACCTGTATCTTTTTGTATGCCAACATTTTGCCGGCCATACTGTGGGCCCTGTTCAAGTATAGCCTGAAGCCAGTGGATGAGGCAGATGCCATTGAAACGGATAGTGTTAGTTTGACTATTGCCTATTTGCTCTAACTCGTGCTAAAATCATTCATACTGTCTCCCTCTCTTTCTTTAGGCCAGCTATACACCCAGTTTGTTGTCATTGATGTGCATCTATGGATACAGCCTGGCCATTTATATACCCGTCTCCATACTTTGGGTAATCAATGTAAGTGGTTTGAGTGGTTTAAGTATCAAGACTAGTGTGTTTCCAATGCACGTAAGGGTAGGATTCGGAGGCGTTCCGCTTAGTTAGACCGCATAAGGGGTATTTTCGATTTGCAGCTTCGCCTAGGATGATGAATGCACATGTTCTTAAGTAAGCTGCTTCTTGTCTCCGTATGTTTCGCAAGGAAGGAGAGATTATCAAACGGATTCTGTTAGGTAATAACTATCTTTGTCCAGTTAGTGATTGCCATACATAGTTATGAGGTCATATTACCAACCGGGGATGATGCCGTCATTTGCAATGCTGCCTAGCTTAAGTTCCAGAAGCGGTAATGGCATTCCAGAAACAAACAAAACTTAGGGGTATAACATAACAGGCATACGCCGATGACATAGTTAACCTTGCGAGAGGGCCGGATGAGGCCATTTCTTTGTGACATATTCCAGAGGGAACTAAAAAGGACGTCTAAACCCCACAAAAACCATCATAGTTGACCACCAGTCTCTAGAGAATAAAAATGAGGTAGAGCCCAACACGCCTTTTCAGCGTGAAGCAGTGAAGCACTAGATACACTAAGTACGACAAAGTCAGTGCATATTTTTTGGATATCAAGCCACCTAAGTGTAGAAGAAAATGAATTGACGGACACTCTATGTAGGAAAATGGATGGAAAAGAGAAGTGGAACATTTAGTAAACAAAATGCAGGATAAAGTGCACTTATAGAATGAAATCATGTGCAAGAAATGCAGCGACAAGCTAAGCCACTGGGTTCTATAGCTCCAACGTAACGACTGTAGATTATGAGAGGAAGTGCTATGCGGGCAAGAAAGGAAATCCTGAAACACCTTTTATTCAACTGCTCTGTTTCCTTCAGGGGGCGCTTGTGCTGGATGCACTTGAAATTGCCTCGTTTCGAAAGCTACTAGCCTTGGCTAGACACGTCATAAACTGTATGTACTTCTTAATACAAACTCTTGATAGTATTCAATTCTTAAGTCCGTCCGTGCTAACCTTACCTAAGGCGCTAAACATCATAAAGTTCAACTTCAAGTTTGTAGGACAAAGAATCAACTGAAGGCCGAAATGAAAAGGCTGATAAGCGGCCTCTTAAGGGTTACACCGCAGCAATGGCAGTTCCAAGACCCTACAGAGGTCTCTACCAATCTACTTAAGATGCAGAAAATACTCTAAAAACCTAATGGAAAAGCACAAGTGAACACAAAAGGTTCGCAAACAGGTCTCTACAGGTTACGGGCAGCTCTCTACACGGAGCCAGCCGTACAAGAAAGATGATACATGGCCATGTTAAGTTCATTAGCTTGATTGAAAGTGCATTATTTTCGAAAATTCAGAACCGAAAACGGACGTGATAGGCGTTTTGAACCTGAGGTTTTTAGACGGCTCGAGGTCCTCGACAACTGTTTATACAATTGGACGGTGCTGTTCTTAGTTCAATTTTCAATGTTCACGGTCCGGCTCCAGGGATTTTCCTAACTTGCAAAACTACTCTAATCCCATCATCTTGGCTCTTTCTTCCCCACAGATTTCGCTTCTCCAGTGGCTATTGGTGATCACAGCTGCTCTACTTTCGGGCACTGTTCTGATTGCAGTACTAACGCCCGCCTTGCGGAACTCCCAGTTCTCGCTGTTTCTCATCATTGGCATACTTGGCGCACATATAATATTGGCCGCTGGATTTCTACTGTATTTCTTTCACAGTCCACCGGAGGTACAAGTGGCTGGTACGCCGGCCCCACCGGCCGTCATACCAGCCGCCCTCAAGACAGTCGTGAACGAGGCAGCAGCCAAACTGGTCGGACCTGCAAATCAAACCCAATAGACAAAAGCTAGCCATTCCAGTTGTATAAATTTAGTTAAACTGATTAAAAATTAAACACGCAAAATGTGGACGAAATAAAACCAAAAATAGAAAACCATTTCAAATATCGCGTAGAAGTATACTTCCTGGAATGTATGTATATAAATTTGCAAAGTTTTCATTCTTAATAAGCCACGTCAACGACGGGCTCACTCTGATTTCCATAGGTTGGCGGCTGAACCGATGGCTTTTCCATTTCATCGGCTGTTAGCTGGGCATAAGCTTTATACACGATATGCATCATGAGCACTAGCAGAACTGACAGACAGAGTTGAAGCATTGACCATATGTTGCATCACATTCCCTACTCACCCTCCGACACAGCCAGAAAGATGATCTCATTCTTGTATTTCACATCCAACACACTGTGCAGCAGGATGGTAAACATTGAAAGTGTGGCAGCCAGCCACAGGAGCAGTATGGGAGCCTTGTGTCGCCGCTCCGCCAGGAATGTGCCGAAAAATAGTAAGCCAGATGCGGTCACCTCCACGGCACGTCCAAACCTCAACGCCGGCGATTGATCTGCACAAATAGTTGGCATTAAGTTCGGTCTAGATGAATCCCATTTTCAGTACCCACGCCAAGAGGCGAACGAAAAGGTGCCCAAGGCCAGAGCAGAGGCCAAAATTGGTATCACTGCACCAAGGACCATTGGAAAGTATCCCGAATTTAAGGACATGTTTTGTTTCCACAAGTGCGGCAACAACTGACAAGTGTCCGGCTTAGGTGACCTAACATGACACCGGAGGCGTGAGGCGAGACACCCAAGAGCGCGCGCGCATCCGAACCTACGAGCCGAAGTCTGTTAGGGATTGTTCGCTGACAAATCGGTGGAGACAGGTAAGTTGTGTTGTCATTCGTATGGCTCACCCTCTTTATCTCCTCACTGACCGACTGATTGGCAATCTACGCACCGCCCAAACGGTATGAAATAGAAAACATTTGTGGTGAAAATGAGTATTAAAGTGGAAAAGAGGAAAGATTTCTGTTCATATTCCAAGTACCTTAGGCTCGATTTTAGCCAATCTCAACGATATTCGGCCGGAACTGTGAACCGAGCCTTAAACCGTATAAAAGCTCAACTTAAACCTGTTCCGAACCTGTACCGGTTGGATTCAAGAAAAATTACACCGTGCTACAGTGGGGAAAAAACCTGGGAAATGATCTAGCGTATGCTGTAGACCAGGCACTTTCTCTAAACCAGAAGATGTGGCCCTAAATCCGTTTAGTGCTCACTTGACTTGAATAAACTCGCTAGTGGACAATCTTATTTCTTATAAACTGGTTAATTCTGATAGCCACAAGCAGGATCTAGTAAATTATTACCAATTATTAAAGAAATCTAACACGATGGCTGATAAATGCGAGTTACGGATCGGGTATTCTGTCTTTATCTTCGGGAATTAAACCACCACTGGTTTATAAATCGAACTTCAAGCAATTTTTTCTTAGAGTTTATTATAATAACCCATTTAATTCTTTGTTAGACAAATGTTGTTGAGATTAATTCGGTTGCCGCTTGTCGATGTTATTCGCGTATTTCTGCGCAAACATCGGCTATCTAGTATTCTTTTTTAATGTGCTTATATTGCAATTTTTCACCAAGCATTCGGAAAGTATAGGGTTATGGCAGTGTCCTATTTTATGCAGAAGAGATCATAACATACTATTTTCTTGCTCTTGATTTAATTCTATCGCTGTGACATAGAACATACGTACTCACTTCAATCTCAAGAAAGGATTATTTGACTTTCAAGTACAAGTTCGAGATTGAAATAAGGATTGACTCACGCTTTTCAGAATTTGTTCAAGCAAAGGTCTCTCTTGGATACCCGTAACTCGTGGAGTAAAAAAGGTATACTACTGTGGGTGAATCTGTTTGTAGAATGAAAAATCATTATTTATTCTTCTAAATCAATTTCATCCCCTTCAAAGTAATCCCCTCCCGATAAAATACACTTATGCCAACGTTTTTTCCAATTCTCGAAACATGCCAAATAGTCCCTTTCCGGTATAGCCATCAGCGCTTTCTTCGATTCAGCTTTTATCTCCTCCATCGACTCGAAACGCGTTCCCCGAAGTGGTCTCTTGAGTTTTGGGAATAGCCAGAAGTCACACGGAGCCAAATCAGGCGAATACGGTGGTTGCGGAACGATATGCGTCGAATTTTTGATGACTTTTTTGCAAGAAATTGAGATCTTTCGGTACCAAACGAGATTTGACTTTTCGTAGGCCCAAATGGTCTTTCAAAATGGTTTTCACAGATCCTTCTGATATTCCGATCATATCAGTAAGGTCTCTAACAGTCAACCGACGATTTTTGCGCACTAATTCCTCCACTGCATTGACGTGTTGGTCATCTGTTGACGTCGATGGTCGTCCGGAGCGCTCCAAGTCATCCACACGTTCTCGACCCTCTTTGAAGTCTTTGTACCACTTATAAACATTTGTTTGTGACATGGTAGAATCACCAAAGGCCTTCCGCAACATCCTCAACGTTTCGAAAAATGCACTCTTGGTCGTTTGGAAAACACAAGCGTAAATATATTACTGATAATGACATTCACATGAAATTTGGCCCAGATGTCATCAACAGTCCTGCCAACTCAAGAAAAAAAGAACTAGTCCGAATTGTTAGGCCCGCGAAGTTTAAATTGAAAATTCACCTTTATTTTGCCCACAGTAGTATCTAAATGTAACAGGCGGCAACTCCGATATCATAAATCAGCATCAACAACAGAGTCAAGGCGACACCCAATATTGCACCTTACTTTATTTATATTAAACCGAGAAGCTCTATCTTGAAAATTGTGGCTCTGATGATTGGTTGCGACTAAAAAGGGGAAACAAACTTGATCTGTATATGGTATACACCTACCTTCATGCAAAAATTGGTGCCTCTATCTCTTATAGTCTCTGAGATCGACGCGTTCATACAGATAGACGGACGTACATGGCTATATCGACTCCGCTGTTGATGCTGATCAAGATTATGTTTCCTTTTCCCGTTTTTAATGGGAACAGGGTATAATAATAATAATAAGCCGGCACGAGGGGTCATGTTATGCTTTGGCACAACCTTAAACAGGACGCACACACACACAAAGGCGACTGTCTGTTCTACGCTGCCTCTCGATGTTTTTGCGCGCATTCTGCTTTGGAATTCCCAAACTGTTATGCCACCGCAGGCATGGAGAGACGGTTGAGTTACGATCAGTTGGTAGGCATTGATCGCTGACGATAGAGGGTGGTTCCTTTTGAAACCAGCCTCCTTTGTGGTGTTGTGTTGTATCTGTTTAAAGTTGTGCAAAAGCATAACATGTCCTCGAGCCGAGGATGGTGTCTTTAGAGCTGCCGAGTCTGAGTTAAGCTATAGCCTGTTTCGATGAAAGAAAAGATAATTATACTCTGTACCGTAGGTACATAGAGTATTATAAGTTTGTGCAAAAGTATGTAACATCCAGAAGGAAGCATCTCCGACCCCATAAAGTATATATATTCTTGATCAGCATCAACAGCCGAGTCGATATAGCCATGTCCGTCTGTCCGTCTGTCCGTATGAACGCACAGATCTCAGAGATGGTAAGAGATAGAGGTTTGACGTGTATGGGACATATGCTTCTTATGTCTGCAGGCAGATCAAGTTTATTTTCAATTTTGGCCACGCCCCCTCCCGAAATTTAGAAAAATCGTCATATCTCCCACAGTTTTGAAGATAGATGGCTTGTTCCTTCTGGACATATTTAGTTATTAGAATAACTTATCGATCCGCCAAAGGAATGAAGAAGATCGGATGAACGGTTTTCGAGTTATGATCAAAAGACAAAATTTCTTGGTACAGAGTATGTTATAGTCGGGCTTGACCGACTTTCTTTCTTGTTTTCTTGATGCAGAGTGCAGAGTACCGGCGATTGGGTTGAATAAGACTTGAGAGTAAATCAACTTGATGTAAACGGACTTTGATCCTTTGTCAAATTCACAATCAGCCCATTATTACATGCCATGATGTTAATTTAGATACATATGCACAATCCACTTGAAATGACATAATTAAGATGCCCTGAAGGACTTTCCCCGGGACATAATTGTTTGCGTTTTCATTGTGAATCCACTTCGTTTGTCTTTTGAAATGAATGCATCATATTCCAGCACTAATTTCTTTAAGGCAAAACACACTCAGTTGCACACAAAGATCCATATGGAGACCACCCTCTCTGGCCTAAGAACTTTCTGAGGAGGGGGAGGAAGTTGGGGGAATGTTGGGTAGGTAGTTTTGTTTTCAGCTCTGGGTGGGTGGTGTGTGTGTGTGTGTGTGTGTTTTAGATGGGTGGGTTCCGGGTGGCTGGATGGATTTTTGGCCAACGATTTTGGTGGTAGTGTCAATACACGCACACTGCCACACACACACACACACACACACACACACGTGTATACAAGGATATACAATCAGCGCACATTTTGGACGCCTCGAGGGTTTTTTGGGTTTTCTGCTCGAATCGTTGAATGTTTCTGGTTGTTGCTGCCGTTGTTGTTGGTTTATTGTTGTTGTGAATGCTTTGGTGAATTTCATGCGCTTGGCTTATTTATTTGAGCTATGTGAAAATTATTTGTATAGGGCAATGGCAGCCCCAAACAGGGTGCTTCGATGTGAGCAAGTTGCATTTTGAATGCATAAAGGACGCTTAAAGGTAGGCAACACTTTTTGCAAGTTTCTTTTGATTCTTTGAGCCAAGGCACAAACAGCTCAACCGCTGCTGGTGGTGCCGGTCAGTTGTTCTGCTTCTGTGCAAGCTGGCTCCAGTTGTTCAGATATATTGCTGCACCTGATTTTTCCATAGCAATCCTTTGCTTTTCAAATGGAGCTTTATCAGCCATACAGGTAACATGCTTTCAGCGATTCTATTTTCAAGATTCTACTTGTATTAATTGCACCAGCATGAAAGGAATGACCAGATTTCGTAGAGAAAATATATGGAACCTTAACAATTTACCTCAGTTTAATGGAAATGCTGATTCTCAATTGCAAAATACAAATTTCAAATCAGCTAGCTTAACTGAATTGACTGAACAAGTTTACAAAAGAGATGCAACGTTGTAGCCAGATAAGTTGGCCATTAATGTTCATAATGTATTTTCGCGAGCTGAATTTGCACAAACGTGAGTTGATTGACGAGGATTGTTCACATTTGTAGGTCCTGTAGCCACTTTTATTAACCTATTCAAAGCAAACTTGTTTCTACGTAAGCGGATTCTGTTCTGATTCCTAAGATACCATTGTTATACCCTTGCAGAGGGTATATTGAAATTGTTCAGATGTTTGTAACGCATAGAAGGAAGCATTTCCGACCACATAAAGTATATATATATATTCTGTCCCTGTCCGTCCGTCCGTCCGTCTGTTTCTATGCCATCTGCTCCGTCAGTTTTAAAGCTAGCGCAATCAAACTTTGCACGAAGTCTTCTGGTACAAATACGCTGCACATTTGTCCGAACCGGCCGGATCGGATGACTATAACATATAGCTGCCATAGGAACGATCGGTCGAAAAACTAGTTCTAGTGAGAAAAACTTTTTTGTTTTGTAGTTTTCTATGCATCTCCATGATTGTGCCAATTTTGTTCGAAATCGGACATCTATATGGTATAGCTGCCATTGAAAAGTAAGGTTAGTAAAATAGTCATAGTAGGAAAAACGTTTTTGTTTTCAATGTAAACCTCTTTAAAATTGGCATATGTTTATTTTACAAGCTTTCACACAATTCTTCAAAGTTTTGTCAAAATCAGATGACTATAGCTTATAGCTGCCATAGAAATGAACGGTCGAGAAACTAGTTCTAGTGAGAAAAACTTTTTTGTTTTCAAGGAAAACGCCTACAAACTTTGTATTTCTAAGTTTGCTATGCTTTGCCATGATTCCACTATGTTTGGTCGAAATCGGACATCTATATAGTATAGCTGTCATACAAAGGAGAGTCAGAAAAATAGTCTTAATGAGAAAAACTTGTTTGTTTTCAGTGGAAATGTCGTTGAAATTAGTTAGAAAAACGCGGGGCAAGGGAATACAAATTTCCGCCGAGCCAAAGTAAACTTTCATCTATTTTCTTACGCTTTCCCAACTCCGGGAGGAAACGAACTATTGTTATCTTTCAGAAGAGATCCCCAGGAAGAAACGCTTTCTTATGGCTCAGAAGAGACATTTTTCTATCTTCCAAAAGTAACGCTTTTTTACAGTGGCGACTCTAGGAGGGGGGCTAAAAGGACTTAAATCCATCCAGAGCCCAAATATCTTGCTTCATCAAATATATGAAAGGAGCAGCATATTCGCAAATAAAATAAAATTTGTCACAAAATGCAGGAAAATATTTAGATTTGAGCTTTTGTTCCTTTAGCCCCCCTTCCAGACCCGCTACTGCTTTCCTACCGCCCATATATACCGCAGAGTGGCAGACTTCTTGCCTCGCTGAGTAAAGCGATGCCAGCTGGAAGAATCGCAAAAAAATGTACTTACTTTGTACTTGAAGTAGCATGGAGATTTCATTTAGTTTTTCGGGAACTACGTTACGTTCTTAATTCAAAAACCTTTGTATTCATTTCAATTATATATTATAGATGGTTGTTTTTTTCGCTTTTAGAATGTTGAGTAGTTAGTTTTAAATGGAATTTTCTTAAAAATACAAGGCATAAAAGGTCACCCTGTATGTCATTTTGTATGTAACGCACGTACATAAGCCTGTGATGTGTATACACACACACACACACACACACAAACACTGTTGTACACCCACGCACAATTCTCAATTTCGAATGCAAATATTTCCGTAACGCATCGTTAGATTTGTCGTTCCATGTGGTATGTGTGAGTGAGATAGAGACCCGAAGCATTCACATTTTGCCCCCGCGAATTTTTCCCTACCAAAAGCTGCATTTACATGGCTTTTATATACACACACACACACACACGCACGTGTGTGTGGAATGCATTCTGGGCGTATACATCATCAACATCATCTAGTCTTGTCAGCACCAGCATGCAATCACCGCCTTCAACATTTTGACCAAATTTTGGGGTTGAAAATAATTGAGGGCACTTTCTGGTTGAATTTCTGCATTTCATTTGAATGAAATATTTATGAAATTTTGAAATTGGTTTTCCAACTGATTAGCATACGCCTGGAGGTGCCTACTTTTACATCGCGACGTTGTCGTGGCGGAAACGGAAGTCACTCGACGGCTGCTGCAAGTACACAGAATGTTCCTTCTTCTTTTTTTCGGGAAATTAGCTTATGTGCAGCGGCTTGATGTGTGTGTGTGAGGGTTTGCCTTTTAAAGCAATTATACCCTTTGCTCTCATGTGCGCCTTAACCCTTTCAGAATCGCCCTCGTAATGCATTTGAAGCGTTAAAATGCCACTCGAGTGAGGATGTTGGCATTGGCAAAGAGTTGACTGTGCAGGGGGCAGGGGGCAGAGCATGGGAGCAAAGGAAAATGGATTGGTGGGGTGAAGCGCATGGGCTAATTGTACAAGTGCATGGCTCAATGAGCACCTGTTGAAGTCGAAGATTGCATACGATATTTAAGTTTTGGGAAAGATGGGAATTTCAATATGAATTTTTGAAGTAGCTGACAAGAGGTCTAGCCACTGCTAGGAAAACTCGTTCCAAAATGAATCAAACTTCAACTCAAGAGCTGAATGTTAAATGAGAATGGTAAAATGGTTTGCAAATACTTCGTTTCATTCTCTTACCTTTTGTCTATTTTATTACCGATTGAAAAATATGTTTAATTTGAGGAGAGGTACACCAAATGCAAGACATTAGACCACATCAGAAAGGAGCAATCCCCATTAGGGATAGCAGAAGAAAAAGCCAAAGAAGGAATGCAAAAGAGGCATCATCCGGACGAAGTTAAATGTGCCATTAAGAAAGGCGGCCAACTGTTATACACTCTGTACCAACGAAAGTGAGTACTCAGTGTGTATTCATATACCCTCTGCAAGGGTATAAAAACTCTAAGAAGAAAATGGACAAATCTCTACAAAATAATTAATCCGAAGCAAGGCTACCAAAGATAGAAAATTGCTGAGAATGGTCTAATTAATGGGATTCAAGCTCGGGTCCTTCGGTAATTAAACACTAATGACATTGTCGATACGTGCGATTTAGGCTCAAGTTACCCTAAAGAACCCAGTCTTTTTAGCTGGCCAAAATTTTCAGTAATTATACTCTGTACCGTAGGTACATAGAGTATTATAAGTTTGTGCAAAAGTATGTAACATCCAGAAGGAAGCATCTCCGACCCCATAAAGTATATATATTCTTGATCAGCATCAACAGCCGAGTCGATATAGCCATGTCCGTCTGTCCGTCTGTCTGTCTGTCCGTATGAACGCACAGATCTTAGAGATGGTAAGAGATAGAGGTTTGACGTGTATGGGACATATGCTTCTTATGTCTGCAGGCAGATCAAGTTTATTTTCAATTTTGGCCACGCCCCCTCCCGCCCCCGCAATTTGGAAAAAACGTCATATCTCCCACAGTTTTGAAGATAGATGGCTTATTCCTTCTGGAAATAATTTGTTATTAGAATAACTTATCGATCCGCCAAAGGAATGAAGAAGATCGGATGAACGGTTTTCGAGTTATGATCAAAAGACAAAATTTCTTGGTACAGAGTATGTTATAGTCGGGCTTGACCGACTTTCTTTCTTGTTTTATTGTTGAGAAATTGTCACCTAAAAGTAAGGTAATTTTTCCTCAACGTTCGTAATGTCAGTTTTAGCTTTGAGTTGTCAATAATGCGCGGTTGAGGTTTTAGAATGTTGGCCCAGAACGTGCAGGTTGTGAGTTCGAATCCCACTGTAGGCGAAAATCGGGGGGCCCAAGTGCTTTGTTAAGAAATATAGTTATTGTTAAAAAAAAGATCAAAAAGAAATAGTTAAACGAAGACGAAACATATGTATGCCTGCAGTGGGACTCGAACTCACAAACTCCACGGATTAAGGCTTCTTTCCAGCTGAAAGCTTAAGCTAAAATTGATACAACTGTTTTGTTCATATGTTTAGCTAACGTGACCTTATATCTAAGTGAAAACTGACAGAAAATTTGTGTTTGTATAGGTAAAAGCGAGAGCGTAAGTTAAAGTCGGCCCTGCCCGACTTCGAAATACCCGTTACTCAAGGCAATTAGTGTTTAATAACCTCATGCGGCTCAGATAAGTATGCAACGTTATTTTAACTCTGCATTTTTTATCCGATCTGTATGAAAATTTCTAAGATTGTACATATTGGCCACATGTTCTATACTGCAAAATCTGAGCTCGATAGCTTACAAATTGTAGGAGATATTCAACATTTTTTATATTGGGGGGGCGGGAGGTGGCGTGACTAAAATTTGAAGCAAACTTGATCTGCCTGCAGACAATACTAGCTTACATCTAAAATTTGGTTGCTTTAGCTCTTCTAGTCTCTGAGATCTAGGTGTTCATACAGACGGACGGACGGACGGACGGACGGACGGACGGACGGACGGACGGACAGACGGACATGGCTATATCGACTCGGCTGTTGATGCTGATGAAGAATATATATACTTTATGATATCGGAGATGCTTCCTTCTGCATGTTACATACATTTGCACGACTTTAGTATACCCTTTTTACTCTACGAGGAACGGGTATAACAAACAACCCAAACCGAGACAGCTGTTTACTCATTCGTTTAGTCAAACCGTATGGTCACCCTAAAGCAGCGATACACATTTATCGATATCAGCCGAAACTGCTGCTGAGAAAAGCAAATAACTCAACCGCTCGTCATCTTGACGAACAAATCTGACCGGTGGTTGGCCGGAACCGGAATTTTTGAGAAATCGGGCCCAACTCCAACAATTTTAAAGATATCAAGTTGATCTACAATATCTACAATTTTCATGAAGATCGGAGAAACAATGGCAGAGTTATAAAAAACGTTGCATACGAATCCGAGCTGCATGCGCTGTTTGCTAACATAATGTTGAAATATTCAAATTAATTTGAATGCTCTATCAATTAACATAAGGAAAGGTTATTAAACACTAATTCCTTTAAGTAACCGGTCGACCGGATCGGATGACTATATCTCATAGCTTCCATAGAAACAGTCGGTCGGAAAACTAGTTTTAGTATAAAAAACTTTTTTCTTTTCAATGGAAACATCTCCAAACTTTGTAATCGTTGGTTTTCTATGTGTTTTTATAATTCTACTAAGTTTTATTGATATCGAACAACTATATGGTATAGCTGCCATACAAAAGATAGGTCTGCAAAACAGTCTAAGTTAGAAAAACTTTTTCGTTTTTAATGGTAGCATCCTGCAATTTTGTATTTGCTTGTTTCACATGTTTTCACCCAATTCTACAAATTTTTGTCCAAATCGGCTGACTATATCATATAGCTCCCATACGAACAATCGGTAGGAAAATGGGAAAAAGAGTATTTTTTTCAAATATTTAAGCGAGCACTTGCAAGTGTATTAAAACTTCGGCACAGACAAAGTTAGCTTAGCTTTCTCGTTTTTTGTTAACTTGTCTAAGTAGACGTTAACCAAAATCTGTCAACAAAAACCGAAATTAAAAAGAAAGTTTAAAAAAAATAAATTTTTCATACATTTCAAAAGAAAATGTTTGCAGTTTCTGATCAAAAAACTATGCAGAGCTTGTGGAAAAACAACGATTTTGGTGTGAAATGATATTCCAGGTATATGTAGGTGATTCTGTTGTTTGTCATATAAAAGAAAAACAATAATCATTGATTGCGGTCCCTGCTAAAAGCAGTTCATTGGCGATGAACTGTTTTCTACGAAACGAAACCTTTAATGCCATCATATTAGGCGAGGGGTTAAGTGCCGCTGGGATTAAACATAAAACGAAAGTATTGATTCTGTGTACCGGTAAATTTCCGTACATATGTGCTCCAACCCAACCCACATGCGCGCCCAAACACACTCGCACCCACTAAATTAGGATTGAGTGTGAGTGTGTGTGTGTGTGTGTGTGTGTGTGTGTGTGTGTGTGGAGTCCAGTGTTGACTTGGAAACTTGACACAACTTTTGCTCACGAATTGCTCGACAACTACGTGCCTCGGGCAAGTGGCCCATTTGGATTTAAGACAACGCCAGCGAACCGTTCAGACGTTTAATTTACCAATTTGCCATCATTTCTTTTTTTTTGGCACTTGGTAACGCTAACGGGCGGCGTCCTGCCGGCCGGTTTGGCCCAGCTGGTTTTCTGTGCTTTTGGGGCGTGTTCCTCGGCTCGGCTTGACACAATTTCACTGATGTGACCGTGTGGGTGAGTTGGGTGGCTGTGCTGCAGCAAGTGCTCCATTTTCCACTCTGACCAAGTCTACACGGGTACGGGTAGTGCCCGACCTCAAGTCTACACGGCTTAGTGCAGGCGAGCTTTCATCAATTGAGCTTTGCGCAGTTGCATCTGGCGATGTCTTCCCACATCCTTATACGTGGGTCGGCTGATAAGTCATTGACCCAAGTATGAATGTGAGTAAATTGTCGAGATTGGCTAATTCTGTTGGTTTGGAAAAGTCAAATCAAGTTTAGCCAGCAATCGGCCAGAAAATTATAATTCGTTGATTGCCTTGTCTAACTTAAGCCCAATGACTTATCAGCCGACCCATGCCTGCCTGCATATACCAGCTTAGGAGATGGTTGGCACTCTGGATGGGGCAGTACCATCCTCACGGACTCTGGTCCCACACATAATTTCATTATTTGTTTTAATTAATTGAAATTGTTGAAAAGCAGCTCCATTGACGAAGCCTGCTGCTGCTGACCCAAATGTTAAGCCAACTCGCTAATGGCACAAGACTTCAAATGGAGGATACATGCATACATATATATACATGAGTGTGTGCCTTGTGGTCTTCTAAGCGGATTGAGTGACTAATTGCAAGAGTAACTTTTTAAGCAGGGGAGAGTACAATTATCCAGTTCACTTACTTACACTCCGAGAAAGATTCCATTCAAAATTAAGTATATGCGCGATTGAATTTAGATTGCTTTCTGGAAACTGTAGACTTATTTTGGGTGCAAGCCGTACTTTAAAATCTAATGCCTTTTCGAGTCCGAGTCCGAGCTAACCCTAGGTACGGTTCAAAATTGGCTTTATTCGAAATGCTCCTATTTTTGCAATCGCACAAGTTTTGCGATTTGAAATCGGGGTGCCAACTGTCCGAGAGTCCTGATAAGTGGCTCTGAGCCATATTTGAACCGGTTAAAACTAGTTCGGATCCAGTTGTTATATAGAACAATATCTAGCCAACCGAGTAACCAGTCAAAACACCAAATATTAAGTATATAAAATTTCTCTCGAACGACTTGAGCATACTGAAATACTTCTGGAAGATGGGCTTAGGCTCAATATTTCAATGTCCGGTTAATCAAACTGACCATTAGATTAGCCAAATTTGAGTGTCTCATGCTGTGTTGGATGTAACCGGAGCAACAAACTTAACCGCAGCGCATGCTCCGGTCAAATTTCAGCTGCTAGCTCAGTCTCGATGGAATTATCGATATTTTTATCGATAGACAAACAGTTTGCACTAACGGCTCTGCGAAATAAGGCCCAAAAAAAAAACAGAAATTGAAACAAGGTCCCAAAAAATTTGACAGATAAAAACAACAACGATCTCTGATAAAACTTGGGGTGATCTTACCTTTTTTGGGGTCTTATTTAAGACGGAACTAAGACGGAACTTCAACCAGCTCCTAGTCATCTATATTCAATATTTGGACGAAGTAATTATTTTATTTTACAGCCAGAAGTAATCATCTCCGACCGACCGAGCCGAGTCCATATAGCCATTCTCCGTCTGTCTGTCCCGATGAACGCACAGATCTCAGAGATAGTAAGGGATAGAGGTTTGACCTGTTTGGGACAACAACTTCTTATGCTTGCAGGCAGATCAAGTTTATTTTCAATTTTGGCCACGCCCCTTCTCGCCCACGCAATTTGGAAAAAGCATCATATCGCCCACAGTTTTAAAGTTAGATGGTTCGTACCTTCTAGACATATTTAGTAATCAGAATAACTTTTCAATTCGCCAAAGGAATGGTGAAGATCGTATGAATGGGTGTCGAGTTATGATCAAAAGACTGTTTGCTGCTGCAGCGCTGCTTTCAGCTGCTAGTGCAGCATTAAAAATTATGCTGAGCATATGAATATGTTGGTACAGCATACGCTATAGTTTATAGAAATTGAATTGTCTAACTCTGGAGCAGGTTTCAGCCAGCTTTGAGGAGCACACAACACCACAAAGCAGCAGCTGTGTTTGCCTCTTAGCTGTCAGTCCATGCCAGCAATGCCATAACTGCTTGGGAATTCCAAAAGCTAAATACGCGTAGGAAAAACCTTAAAGTTTCGTAGGAATGAAAGTTCACAAAATCTGACTTAGTACAACAAAAATCCTTCTTTGTTTTTGTTTTGAATTCAAACGATTCTGAATGCAGCTCAAAAAAGAAGTTGGTTTTGGAAATCTGTAGAATCTGTGTACAAGTCGTAGGTAGAAGCACTTGTATTTGATGTCGGTCTGGTCTCTGGGCTCTTGTGTGCTTTAATTAATTTCAAATGCGAGTGCAGAAGCTCAGTGCAAATATTTGTACGAATTCAAATCACAAGGAGCCTTTGTTGCTCTGCCCCCATCCACTGCCACTGCCACTGCAACCCACCCCTGTCACAATGTATTAGAAGTTGTGAGCTGCACAAATTACACAGATTACATGGGTATAAGCGAATGCTCGTGGCATACATTCCGGCTGCCATCCACATCCACCCATCCACTTAGCCATGGCCACATTAAAGTCGAGTCCTGTAAATGCATTTTCAAATAATTGAACCCGCGCTCCCACTCCCCCCCCATGCACACACACACACGCACACACACACACACTCTCACAAATTGTATGTTGGAGACTTTGCTGTGTCGAGTTGGAGCCGAAAGCTGTCCCGAAAGCTTTCAGTGGGTTGGGCCGGTGTAGGCAACGGTCGTATGCAGGGCGCCCAGTAGGTGCCGAGGCTGTTGTTGTTGTAATATCCTGATGTTGACGACGAAGCTGGCAGCGTAGGTAAAAGTGGCTCCTCTCTCTAGCTTTGCCATCAGTACGAGTCAAGCAGTCTTCGGCGTATCCAGCAAACGCGGTTCTTTTTTAAGCGCGTTTTGTATTATTCTACTCATATAATTTATCATTTGCGTCGCTATATGATTTCTCCTTGTTTCCGTAGTACACAAAAGCAACTACAAACCAAAAAGCACACAACCAACTAAAAGAAAATCCAACATCTGAAAGGAAACTCATCGAGACCGGTCGCCGGCCGTCGCCGCTGTTGTCAGTTAGTACGTCAGTAGAGCAAAGTGGGCGGGGGTCGGGAGTCGGGAGTCGGGGTGGGGGGGTTAAACAGCTGTGACTGTATATAAAATATATCGTAAAGCTGTATTTTTTTCCTGTTTTTGTATGTGTGTGTGTGTGAGTGTGAGGCAATTGCATGATCCGTAACCCCCAACTGCAAGGGTACATTTGCATGTGTATAAGTAGGTTTGTGTGTACACAAAGGGTGTGGCCATCAAAAGGAAAACAAACATCATGATCACTCATGCACAGATTGGAGCTTTGAGCTCACGTTTCCTGCTTGGCGGCTGACATTTTGTACATATGCTCAGAAACTGGACCCAACCTTCTGATAATCGATTTGGGATTCGTGTTCAGTGGGTCAAGCCTTATGGACTGAAAGTTTGCAGAAGATTTTAACCTAATTAAGTTGGAAATTGTGCTAAGTCTTGAGTTAAGTTGAATCATTTTACATTGAATGTCCCTTTTTTTTAACAAATCACCGTTTCTAGACATGCAAAAAGTTTGAATTTGTTTGTATTTAAAATAAGTAAGAGAAACCACTCGAAAATGAGTACTGGTTCGGTTCAGGGGTTCAAACAGTTTCCCAACCGCCGGTTCGATTCATTACATGGTTTTTGGGGCTAACTGAACCGCGGTATCGGTTCGGTTCAGTGGTTCATTAGGGCACATTACGAAATATTATGAGTTCTGTCGTAATGTGACTTTACTGAATTAGAGGCTATTGAACAACGATACACGTCTTAAAAACTCGTCAAAGAACCGAACCGAAACGTTTTTTTTGAAAGGAAGCCGGTTCGGTTCACCAGCTGGTATAAGCGGTTCTGTTGAGAACCGGTTTGCATCCCTGTTTTACGCACTGGCACCACTTGATAGACCGATCTGCTCTGAGCTTATGATAAAAGATTTCATTTCAAGCATGGAAATCGATTCTGACTAACACAAACCATAAACGGAATCGTATACCGCTCAGGAAGGGTTCGGTTCATTTAATCGATGAGTTTGATGAAATTTGATTTGAAATTTCCTCGTCAACTCTCTGTGAACCACTTATCCTCGAGTTGCTATCCTATGCTTATGCCTAATGTTGCCTTTAAGTGCTGGGGTCTAAGCCACCTAATTCAAAGGTCATTGTTTGAGCTTTAATTCTACTCGCTGTAACCTTAAAATGATTTCAGCGAACCAAAGTCAATTCAATCTATAGGTTCGTTTTCCAAAAGAAATAAGCTAAAACTTTGTTATTGAAAATCTCGAATTGGATAATTGGATAAGCTAAAACTTTGTTATTGAAAATCTCGAATTGGATAATGAATTATTGTCAGATTGACTTGCGCAAGTCTATTTCGATTGTTTTCCTATGATTGGGGCTCGGAGTACCTTTCTGTGCTTCTATCCATCTTTATTTTTTCACAAAAAACTTTTAATTTATTTGGCGGTGGAGTTGAGAGTGAGACTTTCCGTAAATTATCTTTAGAATTAAACCTGCTTTTACTTATTTTTGTTGAAGAAGACACATTTAATTGGTACATGTATGCCCAGCAACAGATATTAACCAAAGTCGAATGGACCACAAGGCGTTTGCCTTCAATTCAATTTTTTGGTGGCCATTCTAAATAATTTTCAAGTGATGAGCATTAAACTTTATTCGGAAATGGTCCAGCACTTCTAAGTTTATCGCAATTTGAGCCATTTTCCTACCGATCGTTCGTATGGGAGCTATATGATATAGTCATCCGATTTGGACAACAATTTGTAGAATTGGGTGAAAGCACGTAAACTGCTTTTCAGACCTATCTTCCGTATGGCACCTATACCATATAGTTGGCCGATTTGAATAAAACTTGGTAGAATTCTAAAAAAGCATCGAAAACCTACGATTACAAAGTTTGAAGACGTTTTCATTGAAAAGAAAAAAGTTTTTCATACTAAAACTAGTTTTCCGACCGAAGCTATAAGATATAGTCATCCAATTCGGTCGGTACCGACATATTAGTAGTGTGCAGCAAAAAGAAGACTCTGTGCAAAATTTCAGCTCGATAGCTTTAAAACTGACAGACTAGTTCGCGTACAAACAGACAGACGGACGGACAAAGCTCAATCGACTCAGCGCGTCACGCTGATCAAGAATATATATAGTTTATGGGGTCGGAAACGAATATTTCTATGCGTTGCAAACTTCTGGTCAAAATTATAATACCCTTTGCAAGGGTATAAATAAATGAAGCATACTTCTGCGAGCAGCATGCGCTGTTTGCTGACATTATGTTGATATGTTCACATTAATGTTAATGCTCTGTTCATTAACATTAGGAAGGCTGTATCGAAGTCGGTCAGGGCCGACTTTAACATTCGCTCTCGTTTTCCATCTATTTCGACGCCAAAAGCTCCAAAAAGACTAAAATTTTTCAAAAGAACTTCGCATTGACTTTTTGAAGGGTTTACTAATAAGCTCGACTCAAGATTTTTGGTTGATTGTAAAGATTCTAGCCTGAAAATTGGGTAAATTTCCTGTGCCCTGTCGAGCTAAGATATATAAGAGCGTACGCAAAAGGGTGCAGGGGGAATTATCTGCCTCCTAAATGTGTGACTCAACAACATAGCTCGGAGAATTTTGGGCAGGGATGTGCATTTGTCATGGCAGACAAATGATTTGTCTAAAAGTCACCAGAAAGAGAAGGACATTACTTGATTTTTGCAGAGAGCTGCAGGGGGTTTTTCCGATGCACTACAAGTTTCTCTAACATTACGTTATTTCATCGGAATCTTTAGGGTATTGCAACATCTTGCCTCTTGCTTATTAATTATTTTCCTACCAATCTTTCCCTTCCTTTCAGCTAGTTCTGAGCATCTCTTAACGAAAGTCTGCTGGCAGCAATCAAACAATTCTGGAATATAAAAACTAAGCACAAATCCAACAAAATCTCTTCGTCAAATTTCCAACTGTTACCACTTGTTTCTGGACTCTAACATGTGAAAGAAAATCTCCAAGTCGAGAGCATCAAAAGAAAAGCAATTTCCCAAACTACAAAATAAAACTAAACATAGAACAATTAGGATATAATCAACACACTTACTCTTGCTTTTCATACATTTTGTAAGGTGTGTGCATAGCCGGGCGTTAAAGCTATATACAACAACAGATAATTATACACATAAACCAATAATCGGATAACTGTACGTAAGTGTCGTTGTCATCGTTCAGTGCAGTGAATGTCTAGCCAATCAATTTAGCATATAGAGACAATATACCACAAGGTTTTATACTGAATTTACAGGCTCCAGCGCATCAGAAAACACCAAGCACCAACCGTAATTCCATAGGCAAGTGTTTTTTTTTCTAAAATATATAATAAACAAATATACATATTTACATTAACAAATCCAAAACAACAACAACAACAACAAAAAGCAAAAGACTTGAATTTCTAGAAGAAATAAAATAAATATATACAAACTGCAGTTTGGAGTTTGGAGCAGCAGAGGGAGAAGTATAACAACAACAACAACAAAACGGACTTCCAACGATTTCAAAATACGACGAACTATTTTGTAAAACTCAGTTAACATTGAAGATAACACAAGAGCCACAGACGGACAGAATACTGAGTGAACATTTTGCCAAATTTATGAGAGACAAAACACCAAAAAACATTGCATCAAGAAAAAGGCATAAAAAACACTAAGCAAAACGGCGAGCTAAAGAATTTACACAAAGCAGAACTAAAAGGAACGGCACAGAGAAAGAGCGAGAAACGGAGAACGGAAGAGAAAGAGAGCTAGCAAGGGAGACAGGGAGATCAGCTGTAAAGTGATATTTTATAAACCAAAATATCAGTTAAGGACAACGACTTATAAGGTGAGTCAAACCTGTAACTTAAGTATTATTAACTGATTACATAGCTAAAGCAAGCAAATCGGTCCAGAAGCTTCCCAAGGCTCATAATGATGAAACTCATTTGTCAAACAACAACAACTCCAATAAAAAAAACGAAGTAAAAAAAATCGCGCTTGGGAGCGGGTGCTGTTCCGATTTGGACCACATTTTAATTTCAAAAATCTACTTCTACTTTTCAAGCTTTGAGACTTCAGTGAAGAGTTTATTGAGTTTCGGTTAAAAAAGAGTGAAATTTCATGCTGAAATTAAGATGTGGAAGGGTGTGTAGAAGACTTAAGATTAGATATATTGTTAAAGCATTAGTATTTCGTGGTTCTCAAGCGGAAAGTGAACAGAGTCGAGCATCTCTTTCCCTACCAATCAGCTTAAAAAAGATAAAATCAATTAAAACATCAAATTTCTCTCTATAGTACAACTTTTTTCAAATCAAAAGAATACTATTTAAAACTAAATATATGGATATATTATCTTGTTATTTTTATACCCTTGGGTATTTTAATTTTGCCCAGAAGTTTGCAACGCATAGAAACATTCATTTCCGATCACATAAACTATACATATATATTCTTGATCAGGGTGACGAGCTGAGTCGATTGAGCTTCGTCCGTCTGTGTGTCTGTCTATTTCTACGCTAACTAGTCTGTCAGTTTTAAAGCTATCGAGCTCAAATTTTGCACAGAGTCTTCTTTTTGCTGCACACTACTAATATGTCGGTACCAACCGGATTGGATGACTATATCTCATAGGAACAATCGCTGGGAAAACTAGTTTTAGTATGAAAAACTGTTTTCTTTTCAATGGAAACTTTGTAATCGTAGGTTTTCTATGTTTTTTTATGATTCTACCAAGTTTTATTAAAATCGGACAACTATATGGTACAGCTGCCATACAAAAGATAGGTCTGAACAACAGTCTTAGTTAGAAACACTTTTTTGTTTTTAATGGTAGCATCCTGCAATTTTGTACAGGGTGCGCCATATAAAGTGTCGGTATGGCAACACTGAATAAATATAAAAACAAACAACCGATTGCTATATGTTGATCTTGTTCCTTTAATTTGGTCCTGTACAATTTATTTCGACTACTTTTTGAACACAACATCAATCAAGTGGCCGCCTTTATTGGCCACAACAAAATGTGCCCTTTTTGCGGCATTTTCCATCACTTTTTCGAGCGTCTCAGTCGATAAAGTGGCGATTTCGGCACGAATGTTGGCCTTAAGCTCTTCAATGGTCTGTGAATCGCTGGCGTAAACCTTGCTTTTTAAATAGCCCCACAAAAAGAAGTCTGGGGTGGTCAAATCTGGAGATCTGGGTGGCCAGTCAATATCGCCTCTTTTTGATACCGGCCCAAACAGTCACTTTTTGGTCGTGTAAAGGTATTTCATGGATGCAGTGTGGAGTTTCCGTGCCCCATATGCGACAATTTTGCTTAGCGTGAAATGGGCCTCATCGGTCATCAAAATTTGTTGAGTTGAGTTAGCACAATTGAACGATTATTTTCGATGAACAGCGTCACTATTTCGGCACGTTGTTTTGGTGTGAAGCGTTCCATGGTCAAAATTGTACTAGATTGATGTTTCCAAAACATGTCTAACAAAAGCAATCGGTTGGTAAATGTCAAAGTAATTCAGTGTTGCCATACCGACACTTTATATGGCGCACCCTGTATTTGTTTGTTTCACATGCTTTCACATAATTTTAAAAATTTTTGGCCAAATCGGATGACCATATCATATAGCTTCCATACGAATGATCGGTCGGAAAATGTGAAAAAGAGAATATTTTTTGAAAATATTTAAGCGAGCACTTGCTAGGGTATAAAAACTTCGGCACAGACAAAGTTAGCTTAGCTTTCTCGTTTATACAAATGTCTCAATTAAATAATAAATGGTGAAAAAAATTTCAATTGAAAATTTAATCGCAGTGAAATATCTCAATTAAATATTTACTGGTTGTGAGAAGCATCAATTGAAAATTTAATTGAAGGCAAATTTCGCAATTAAAGAATTGGCTTGCTTGAAATATCTCAATTGAAGTGGATTTGATGGTGTGACATGGTTTCTTATGCATCTTTATTCACTCTCTGTAACCATCGCATGATTTTAGAGTGCAAAACTCAATGAAATCTATGGGTACTTTTTGGTAAAATAACTTGCAAATGAACGATAAAAATGAGGAAAATGGCGAAATGGATTATGAATTAATGAAAGATTGACTTCTACTTGTTTCATTCAATCGTTTCTCTATGAAAATATGATCAAAAATAGTGCACTTTTAATTTTTTGGTATAAGTTAACCTTTCTGTGAAAATGAAATAAGAAAAAATTAAGTTTTTTCAAAATTCTAGACTAGAATACAACCTGTGAGCTGTATTTTCACTTGTCTGACAACTCATATGAGAATTTAGACAAAATCCTTTTCATGTTCCCTCTCATTAAATGTCTTGTTTCTCAGATTGACTATTACATTTTTCGGATATTTGGGAAACTCTTATGAGTTATCTAGCGAGAGATTCTTAGATGGAAGTACAGCATCCTGTTGAAGGCTCTCTCAAAATATCAATTAAAGCTGCCTTCTGGTACAACAGATCTTTCCTAGAGGCAGGCTTGTGGGTTTCCGCTGAAAAAGGTTTCCGTAAAACTTGACTATTTTACGATCTTTAAATGATTTTGGAACAGTATAAGCATTATCTGATTCACAGCAACACACACACACACACACACACACACAGTTAGGTAGGCGGACAAACACTTAATATTTATGTACATCCTAGCTATACGAAAATAAACGACCCTGCAATCTAAACAGACAGCCAAGTTACACAAAAAATCAATTATTTAAATGCAGCTCTCAAAAAGTTCACAGTTCGATGTAAATCGGTACGGACATCCGACTCAGAGAGAGAGACAGGACTAGAAAGAGACCCCACTTTTGGACGGACAGACGCCATTTGTGGCTGAAAAATATATGAAATTTAAATGAGAATCTGCGACCAGGGAGGGGAGTGGGTGGCGCAGTAACAAAATGCAGGCATATAGTGCCATATAAAGGGTTTCTTTGCCCAGAGCTTTTACAGCGCCCTCTCTCGTTCTTTCTCTCTCACTCTCTCTCTATCTCTCTCCGCCCCTTGTGTTGGTGGTGTGGGATGTTGCACCAGCATCTACAACTCACTATAAATAGTTTAAACCACTTTATTTTAAGCTGGCACTTTTCTTAATAACACTCACCCGGGGGAACTAGCTGGAGGAGCTGGAACGGCGGGACTGGTCTTAGCATTTCACTCTTGAATTGATTTGCCACAATTTGTTGCTGGCTGTTAGTGCTAAATTGAGAGTCGTTGCCACCCAAAAATGGGCGCTAAGTTGAAATGCGATTATGAACTTTTCCTTTTCCTCCTCCCTGCTGCCTCCGAGACTTCCACAACAGGCAAACAAAATTAAGCTCGAGCATAAGAAATTGAATTTCAAAGAGTTATTTTCTTGCACTGAGTTGGGCATTGTTGCTGCTGCTCCCGCCTCCCGCCTCCCACTTCCTGTCTCCTGGGGTCCTCAAGGGCTTAGTTATTTTCCTCATTTTGCTTTCCTGCCTTGCCTGCTGTTGCATGATTTTCCCCATTTTCGTACGTCAGCAACTTGAGGGATGAGTGCATCAAATGGAAAAGTACATATGTACATCCAGTTGAATTGTTGCGGGAAATTAAATATATAAAACGAATTAAAGTGTCACGTTGACAAAAGACAAGACGTAGGACGAATGGCAAAACTGGCAAATGGAATGGCAGCTAACAAGAAAGAAGCACGAATTTTGAATGCACTTGAAGAAGCAAAATAGAAAACTTTCCAATCGATGCTGTTCCGGGTATTCACATTCAACAAATAGGTTTCACTAACTCACAAACCGTTTTCAGACCGACTGCTCTTATGTAGGATATATTGAATGTTCCTGAAATAGTTCCTAAAATATGCAAATGTAAAAAGAAAGTCTGACTAAATGGAAATAGTCCACCTTCAGGCTATTAGTAGGGTGATAAAACAATTTGGAAATCATATGAGTAGTTTCGGCTGACTCAAGATCGTTGCCAAAAACCGGCCATGAACGGTTTAGCTCCTTTGTACACTCCGAAAAAAACAGCCAGAACTTTTTACTTGCATTTAATACAAACTGTTTCAATACTTGATTCAGGTACAAAATTCTTATTTCAACTCGAACTTTACAATCCCGAAATACTTGGTTCTGGATTGTTTTAGAACAGATATGAAGAACACTTTGAAAACTTTTTGAACATTCTTTTAGGGTGCAATACTCTTAAGTCAGGTCCGATTAACTCTCAAAATAAGTACAAAATTCTAGATTCTAGAAAGAAACTAAGAGTACTTTAAATAAGCACAAAACACTCTTGGCTTGAGCCTAAAAATTACTAAAGCTTTTCCCTATTTGTTCTTAAGCGGGGTCAAAGACCATGAACTAAAGTAAGGATCCAGTTTGAATTACATTAGTTCCGAAATTTGAGATCATTTGAGTATTTGGGTTCATAAACGTCACTCCATAATAAAAGTGTTAGAGCCGGTTGGGAATTTTAAGAACAGACTTGCTAAAAAATAATTCACATTTTCCAGCATTATAGGTCTATTTTGTACCCAACTAATTATACTCTGTACCGTAGGTACACAGAGTATTATAAGTTTGTGCAAAAGTATGTAACAGGCAGAAGGAAGCATCTCCGACCCCATAAAGTATATATATTCTTGATCAGCATCAACAGCCGAGTCGATATAGCCATGTCCGTCTGTCCGTCCATCCGTCCGTCCGTCTGTCCGTCTGACTGTCTGACTGTCTGTCTGTCCGTATGAACGCACAGATCTCAGAGATGGTAAGAGATAGAGGATTGACATGTATGGGACATATGCTTCTTATGTCTGCAGGCAGATCAAGTTTATTTTCAATTTTTGCCACGCCCCCTCCCACCCCTGCAATTTAGAAAAAACGTCATATCTCCCACAGTTTTGAAGATAGATGGCTTGTTCCTTCTGGACATATTTAGTTATTAGGATAACTTATCGATCCGCCAAAGAAATGAAGAAGATCGGATGAACGGTTTTCGAGTTATGATCAAAAGACAAATTTTCTTGGTACAGAGTATGTTATAGTCGGGCTTGACCGACTTTCTTTCTTGTTTTATATTGTAATTGAACTAAGAACTCGCATTTCTCGAATTTATCATCTTACTGTAAGTACAAAATGTTTTTAGTTCAAGAACATTTGTTCTCATTGCAATAAAGTTAACAGAATGTTACGTTCTCAATTTAAACACACCCAAGGACAAATCATACTAAAAAATTGAAGTACTAAACGTTTCTTATACCCGTGACTCGAAGAGCTAAAAAAAGGTATACTAAAGTTATAATTATATATTCTTGATCACCATCAATAGGCGAGTCGATATTGCCATGTCCGTCTGTATGAACACCTAGATCTCAGAGACTAGAAGAGCTAGAGCCACCAAATTTGATATGAAGACTAGTATTGTCTGCACCCAGATCAATTTTATTTGATGCTTTGGCCACCCCCCGCAATAAAAGTTGAGTATCTCCTACATTTTTTAAGTTATTAAGCTCAGACTTTGCAGTGCAGTGTATGTGGCCAATATCTACAATCTTACAAATTTTCATAAAGATCGGCTAATAAATGTCAGAGCTAAAGAAACGTTGCATACTTATCCGAGCCGCATGAGGTTATTAAACACTAATTGCCCTCAGTAACAGGTATTTCTAAGTCGGACAGGGCCGACTTTAACTTACGCTCTCGTTTTTTTATGTTCTCAATTCAAGAACACATTTTAAAGACTTGAGTTGAAGTTTTCTTTAAAAAGTGTAATAGATTTTAGCTAAGAATTTAAATGGATCTCACAATCTGGGGTATCTTAGTTAATCGGATCAGTAGTCAATATTTTATGTAAGCGCTAAAGAAGTGCTGCTGCTCCGCCTGGCCGCTAATATTCCTTAGAATCAGAGCCATCGCTTTAAAGTACAATAACTTCAACGACGATCAACCCATCCCAACTGCCTTAGTTTTATTTTACAAACATTGAACCATTTTTGTCGGTCTTTTGCACGTTTTTAAAGAAGCACGTCTAAGTCGCTACTCATACTTTTCATGTGCGGTGGCTGAGTTGAGTTGAATTGTGCTCATTTCAGGAACATTTGGAACATTTGTTCTCGAAAATTTCAGAGCACATCTGGTTCTTATTTAGGGTGCAGTCATTTCAAAGTGATTAAGTTAACGAAAGTTAAAGTATCACCTAATCACCTAATATCGATAAATTGCCATAGCCATAATGGTGTGACCAGAGACTGTCAAATCTATCCAAGGACGAGCGAATCATTCTTTTGCTTATAACCTGACCATCGTTCATCTGATCTTTACCAATCCTTTTTATAAAACTGATTACCAAATAAATGCAAAAGGTACAAGCCTTCTCTCTATAAAACTGACCTTTGGTACAGAGTATTAAAAGCGAGGCAAATGTTGGCTTTAGTTTGTTCCCTGGTTACACGCTCAGCGCAAAATGAGACACTGAAATATGGCTAACCTCAGGTTGATTTTGACTAAACGGACATTACAAGTCCTGGCCTATGTCATACTTACTGCAACAAATTGCATAGATAACTAGAATAATTGCGCTTTCTTTAAGTGGGAAGCTCTAATCCCCAAACTTTTGCGTTCAAACTTACAATTTATCATTATTTTATGTCTAATGCTTAACAAATTGGGCTACCCTTCCCGAACACACAAAGCAGTGCATAATTTTTCGCTTTCAAATAAAGTTTGATAATACAGCAGCCTTTCTATGTTTTGTTGGCTTTTCGCTCTCAACACGTTAAGAAAATAATGTTATTTTGTTTCCTTCTTTTTTGTCCTGTTGCTAAGTTTGAAATTGCTTTTCGACTCGGAAAACTGGACAAAACACCCAGCCGAGAAGGAGCAGGAAAAGGGGCAAGGAAAAAAAGAAGCAGAAAACTTTTCAAATTAATTGTTTAGCACTTCATCTGCTTGGGAACTTTGGGACTTGTTTCAGCAAATTCAAATCAACTTGGATGCGCGGCCAGGGGGTCTTATCTTCCGCACCAACCGACGGTGGATGACGCTGAGGGTTTGGTTTTTTTCCGCGCTGTTTGCAAGTTTTGTTATGTAAAAACACAACGTCTGATTGCCAGAGTTACATGGCATACGTCACTCTAAGTCTCCCGTTCCCCGTGCCCCGTGCCCCGTTCCCATCGTCCTACCCCGTTTTGGCTGCCATGGCTGCAACCGGATGCTGTCCATTTCAATTATCGTACACTGGGCGCCCTAGACTGGTGCTTGAATTTGGAATGTGCCAGCCATTGTTGCTGTTGTCAGTTTGTAAATTTTTGATGTTTATAAAAAAACACGGCTCAGCTGCTGGTGGGACTCGGTCTCTAAGACCGCAAGATGCTCTGTGGCATAAAAGTTCGAACAACTGTAGCGCCGCGAATCGGGCAACTGGCCAAGCTTTGGGAAAATGGTTATGCATTTTCATGTGGTCGTTGGGTTTTTTTCATTTCTCGTTTTTTGTTTTTTGTTTTTGGTGGTCTGGTCTGGTGGTGGTTCGACGGCCCTTGCTGCACTTTAGCTGGCCGCGAGGTGGAGTTGGTGGTGGTGGTGGTGGTGGTGGTGGTGGTTGAGGCTTGATGATGTGTATGGTGGGTCGGTCAGGGGGTGGAAACTTGCTTTTTACCATTGTTGTTGTTATTCTTGCTGTTGAGCCAAAAGTGCACTTCAATTGCATTTAATTAAAGAAAAGCAAAAACGGCTATAAAAAGCACATTTCATTTGAATTTGTTAGAGTCTAAAAGCAAAAGAGGGGAAAATCCAAACAAATTGTTTTAGACAAATGTTTGGTATGAAACGGGCTCTGAAATCCTTTCGAAGATTGGACTTGAGTGTAGCACTTGCTTATCAGCTTAAAGCCGGGGCAATTTCGGAAACTAATGTTGAAGTCTAAATCTAAATTTTTTAAAAGTTTTGTAATTTCTAGACAAAATCGAGCCGGTTGTGACCGAGCCGCAATCTGAACCCTTTGAAATTGCTGAACCGAACCGAAAACCACAGAGCAATAAAATTCAATTGGGCTCAGTTCGGTTCAGTTCAAAAGTTTTAGTTCGTTAAGCGTCTAACTTCAGACATTTTGTTCTCAAATTTTACTAAGTTTTAACTATATAATTAATAGATATTTAATTAATATTTAGCTATGCCGCGCTTATGAGGTCTTCAAAAGGTGGCATCAACCAACAGAATGGTCAAGATCGGATAGACGATAGTCGAGTTATAGGGAACTCAAGCATTTATGCTGGGCAGCACTGGCTGGAACAGCCATGGGCAGCACTTTACGCATCATAGCACCTTAAAAACAAATTTTTGGTACATACTGAGTATATTATGGGAGGCATTGAACGACTTTCTGACTTGTTTAGTAATCGTAATTGTAATTTGGAACTACAACTGCTTAGCAATTATTACAAAATGTAATTACTTTTACAATTACTTAAATAATTGTTTCTGTATATGGGGAGTATTTGGTAATTGCGCTTGCAATGTTGAATTATTCATATAATAGGGGCTCAACTGTATAAGCTCTATTCTTACAAACATGATTTTAATTACTTTGGCTTGTGAAGAAAGAATTAAAGTAATTAAGTACAGGGTTGCCCATATTCGACGGACCCATGTTTTTTTAAAAAAAATCAAAGAAAAAAATAAAAATTTGGCGGTTGGCAATCTTAATCATTTAATTTGTTCCAAGTAGATTTGTTTACATCAATTTTTGAATATGATATCTCTCAAATGGCCGCCTCTGGCGTTGATGGCGTATTGTGCCCTTTTTGCAGCATTTTCCATCGTTTTCGCCAACATTTCGGCCGGAGTAGCGGCTATTTCTTCACGAATGTTGTCCTTGAGCTCTTCTACGGTCCTTGGCTTGTTAACGTAAACCTTTGACTTCAAATATCCCCACAAGAAGAAGTCAGGCGGCGTCAAATCGGGCGAACGCGGTGGCCAGTCCAAATCACCACTTTTCGACATCAAACGGCCCGGAAACAATTTCTTCAGAAAATCGATTGTTATGCGACTTGTGTGCGGTGGAGCGCCGTCTTGTTGAAACCAGAACTGCCTCATACGCTTTCGACGAATAATTGGCATCACAAAATTGGTCATCATGTCGCGATAACGCTCCTGGTTGATGGTAACAGCATGGCCATTTTCATTTTGGAAGAAAAACGGCCCAATGACCGTTTTCGCACTAACGCCGCACCAAACTGTGACTTTTTCGTCATGAAGAGGCACTTCTTGAATCTCCTGAGGATTTTCACCAGTCGAAAATTTGTCGTATAAACGCTTAATGGTGTTCTTAGAAGGCGCACTTTTCACATTTTTTAATTTTTTAAAAGCACGTTGAGTTTTCACAATTGACTTGTTCTGTTGAATGTAAATTTCAACTATTTCAGAGCGCTCGCGTGGCGTGTATTGTTCCATGGTAAAAATCTGCCTGGACTGACGCTTCAAACGCGGTATGTCATTAAGCGATCTGACATCTCTGTCAAAAGTTATGGCGTTGCCAGATGGGTCCGTCGAATATGGGCAACCCTGTATATACGGTTCATCTAATAAGCGGTATAGCTCGGAGCCCGTTTTCTAAGTCAAGTACTATTCACATTAACACAAACTGGGAACTCTTAGTCTATTTAAGCACAACTGATGTAGTTTCAACTTAAACCATAATGGTCTTCATTCAAAACGTTAGATATTTGTCTAGCATATCGAAATTTGTCGATGCATCCATCTGTTGTGGCTGTTGAAATAATAGTTGATAGCATAGCTTCTGTACCATTTTCTATTTGGGGACTATGCGTTATCTAAGTCCGTTGTCTCCGTTCTCATTTCACTGGTTCATCCATAAAAATAAGCACAAGGTCAACAGTTTGGCAAGCCTGCAAAACAATTATTCCAAGACAGTTGAGTCACCGCATTTTTACGCTTGGTAATAATAGAGATACAATAACTATACAAATTATTAAATCGTTTCTGACTTTTTCCAACTTACCTAGATGCATAAAGTCTCATACTGCTGGTGATAAAAATGCAGAATTCTTCCAATTACTTTTAGTTACCTCAATCAGCAAACAATTTAATTGGGTATTTTTCAAACTTGATTGGTAAAAGTTCACAATTACATGAATAATTTTACTTTTCAAGCTCAATTCCTCAATAATCCCTCTTTTCAGGCACAATTATTTAAGTAATTGCAAAGGTAATTACATTTTGAAATATGCGTTGGATAGTCGTTATTCCAAGATCTGAAAAATAATGATTATTGTAATTAAATGGGGGAAGTAATGATTACTAAACAGTTCTGATGCAGAATATAAAAATGTTAAACATTCCATGAAAAGTGTAATAATAATCCTGTTAACACTAACAGTTGGATTCTCATCTCAGGAAGAGCTCTCAGCATTAGCCGTGCAAGCGACTCAAGTTCAAAGAAAGAACTGTTTTGCCTTAGCTTTGGCTGCATGTTTTTTGTGCTGCTTTTGATCTACTCGAGACAATTGGGATAGTCAACACAACTCTTTATACAAAGTTATCGGGTCATCTAAAGATCTTACACAATCGCATAGCTTCTAATCTTTAAGTTAACTAGTATAGTTTTGTTAATGAAGTCGACTAACTACATGTTTCAGATATTTCAAGCCGGAAACAGTTCCGGTGTTTCAAAATGTCTTCAAATAACATCTAACACAGCAGTTTCATCAAAAGTATGTACAAGCCAGAAGAGAGAATCTGTTCAAATCTGTTCTTGATCAGCATCAACAAACGAGATTAGTTGAATAATCACTACGGCAATTTGTGTACAAATTACTTTTGCACTTCCGTTGATCACAAATTATCAACTTAACACCAAACACAGCGGTGCCAGGGGCAGAGGCCCTCCAAAAAAGCATTCAGTTTGGAATTCTTTTTAAAGTGCAGCGCATGCGTCATATTGATTTTCATCCTCGTTGCCCGTAACCCGCCGTCCGATTGCCATATCCGGCGGTGCTCTCAACTTCAAAAGGAAACCTCAATTTGCCCAAAAGCGGAATGCGAAATGCAATATCGAGTATCCAATCTGGAAAGCGAAACCATTTCATTGGCCCTGGTTCAATATTAAATATTAAGTTTTGGCCATTTCCTCCAGCAAATGAGTCGTGAAATGGGCGGGAGGCAGATAAATTGCTTTAAGCATTGAATTGCGTATACGACGCATGGGCAGGGGCCACCGAGCACAATCACAAAAACTCAAACAAGCGAACAATCAACTAAACCAAACTTAATTATATACACAATTGGCAATTATTCAAACGATTTTCAACTTGCGATTGGGATTTAATTATTATCCTTTGTGCAAACACAGAGGAGCAGCTGCCACATGTCCATCAATGAGTGTGACGTAGTGACGTAGCATGAGCTGCAATTGAGCTGGAATGACAATGAAAATGCGCACATAAATATTTCTGCAAGTGACATGGCAGGGGACGCAACAATGTTGATGTGCTGAAAGCTGTCAAACGAAAACTGAATACTGATTTTGGTTAACTTATTCAAACGCAAGCGTTCGGGTTGTGCCCATCTTTGAATTTTATTATACCATATGGAGGAAGTGAAAACGGTATTGAAAAATTAACTTTTGGCAGCTTAAATATGGGCTCCGAGGAGTAAGAACCCCATTGCGGGACGAATCAGAACCCAAAGGGTATAAAAAGAACATCTCTCATTGCCAGTTTATAGATTTGAATCGACAGTTGAAATCCAGGTAGATTTCATTTAAACTGTATCTTTCTCAACATTCTCGGTTAGATAGAAATGCAATTGTTTATACCTAAATGAGCAGAGATTTTCACTATTTTCCTGATTTTTCGAAAAAAACAAGAAAGAAAGTCGGTCAAGCCCGACTATAACATACTCTGTACCAAGAAATTTTGTCTTTTGATCATAACTCGAAAACCGTTCATCCGATCTTCTTCATTCCTTTGGCGGATCGATAAGTTAGCCTAATAACTAAATATGTGCAGAAGGAACAAGCCATCTATCTTCAAAACTGTGGGAGATATGACGTTTTTTCTAAATTGCGGGGGCGGGAGGGGGCGTGGCCAAAATTGAAAATAAACTTGATCTGCCTGCAGACATAAGAAGCATATGTCCCATACACGTCAAGCCTCTATCTCTTACCATCTCTGAGATCTGTGCGTTCATACGGACAGACAGACGGACATGGCTATATCGACTCGGCTGTTGATGCTGATCAAGAATATATATACTTTATGGGGTCGGAGATGCTTCCTTCTGGATGTTACATACTTTTGCACAAACTTATAATACTCTATGTACCTACGGTACAGAGTATAAAAATCAGTTTGGAGAGGTCAAAACTTTTTCGGTCTAGCCTAGGTAATACTTATATTGATGCTGTAATAATAAGATGCAAAGTTTCAGAGTTGCCTTGGCAAATCAGTTAATCTGATGTGCCCCATCAGCACATTTGTTTTTGTAAAGAACCAACCATTTTCACCATGTCTGGCTCCCTTAATTTGTCTTGGTGTCTACACCAACATAAGCATTGTTTTACCCAGATATCTTTGCCGTTAGACGCTTCACGCTTATAAAATGAACTGCCTCAAACCATTTGGTTCTGTAGTTTCGAAAGGACACTCGAATTGGCGAATTGTTGTTGACGATTCTTTAGCTGCATGCAGCCGCATAATCACCATGGATTCAATGGTTAGCCCAACTCTTATCTGTTTCAATTATGCATGCGGCTTGTGTTTTAATATTGTTTATTTTGCAAACATTAATGCTGGCTTCCCGTCATCCCCATTATCCTGTTAGCCACCCCCCATCCCATGGATGCTGCTGATGCTGCTGGACATTTGGTACATCCAGCAGAGGAGGGAAATGCTTTTTTGTGCTTCACTGATGGCAGGTACATAGATACGTACTTACTTACATACGAGTGTACATACAAATATCTGTTGCAATTGAGGTAACAGACAAAAATATTTCCGTAAAAAAAAAAGAGAGAAACAAAAATGTGAAAATGCGCAAAAACATCAAAACCATTTTATGTGCTAACGAAATAACAAAGGCAAAAGCCGGTCGTTATATTAAAGGCACACACACACACACACGAGAACTGACACATACAAATGTAAATACATACATGCGCACTTATATAGGTATGTGTATATGTAGTACACCACCCGGCAACACAGAAAATTGCAATAAAGCAACGTTTCGTCATACACTTCTGCCAGAAGGGCATGTGGATTTTGTATAACAGCTGCACAGAAAAAAAAGATCCAAAAAAGTATCCATTCGGGATTGATATGTCTTAAATATCCTTTTAATCATCCAACGGAGCTGAAAAATCATCCCAAGGATCATCATTTTTCTTATCCTTTGGATGATTTTTAGCTCCGTTGGATGATTAAAAGGATATTTCAGACATATCCCTCCCAAATGGATACTGGAAATCATCCCTTTTTTCTCTGTGTGGTTTAATTTATACTAAGCCTGTTGCAAAAGGAATGAAAAGCCTGAAAGATGCATATACATATATATTCTTGATGAACATCAACATTCAATATAGCAATAATCGTCTCTCCGACAGATCTCAGAGAGTATTCGGGTTGTTATACCCTTGCAAAGGGTATTATAATTTTGCCCAGAAGTTTGCAACGCATACAAATATTCATTTCCGACCCCATAAGCTATATATATTCTTGATCAGGGTGACGAGCTGAGTCGATTGAGCTTTGTCCGTCCGTCTGTCTGTTTCTACGCGAACTAGTCTCTCAGTTTTAAAGCTATCAAGCTGAAATTTTGCACAGAGTCTTCTTTTTGCTGCACACTACTAATATGTCGGAACCGACCGGATCGGATGACTATATCTCATAGCTGCCATAGGAACAATCGGTCGGAAAACTAGTTTTAGTATGAAAAACTTTTTTCTTTTCAGTGAAAACGTCTTCAAACTTTGTAATCGTAGGTTTTATATGTTTTTTAATGATTCTACCAAGTTTTATCAAAATCGGACAACTATATGTTATAGCAGCCATACAAAAGATAGGTCTAAAAACAGTCTTAGTTGGAAAAACTTTTTTGTTTTTAATGGTAGCATCCTGTAATTTTGTATTTGTTTGTTTCTCGGGCTTTTACACAATTCTACAAGTTTTTGTCCAAGTCGGATGACTATATCATATAGCTCCCATACGAACGATCGGTCGGAAAATGGGAAAAAAGTATTTTTTGAAAATATCGGCACAGACGAGGATAGCTTAGCTTTCTCGTTTTTTTTCGATCTGGATTGTTAAATATCGATTGAACGACTATCAAGTTATGAGCAAAAGAAAGTTCGGGCTTGAGAAGCTTTCGGAAATGTGTTGGTTGCTATAACTTCGACCTAAGTTAGTTTCGGTGTCTCTTCAAATTGAGAATGTCGATTTACTTTTATTATTTCTTCATCTACTGCAGTCTTGGAGGCTTGTCTCTTGGGTTGGCTTTGCTTATTAGTGCAGTGCACCCCTAAAAACTTCTTCCTCTCGTTAATAAGAAGTGGTTCGACGGCTGACTCTTAATTTATTATAATTTATATGGAGGCATGTTTTCTGATTTTAAAACTAAATTTCCAGAAATCAAATCAATTGGAAGTTGGATATTGAGGAGTATTTTACTGCGAGTATAGTGAAGCACTCGTTTTAGATGTGCCAATTAAGAGTAGAAACGCGAAAGCTAAACTAACTTCGTCTGTAACAAGGTTTTTTTTACCTTGCAAGGCCTTGCATGACAAATTAACAGGGTATTTTGTAGTCGGGGCACTCGACTGCAGCGCTCTTACTTGTTAATCTTTTGCTTTTGCCTGAAGACAGACGCTTAACGTCTTAAGATTTGTCAGTGAACTATACCGAACCGAACTGTTTTGCTTTGCCATTTCGAAAGGCCGACGATTCGGTTTGCTGATTGGGTTTCCAGCTAGAATAAGCGGTTCAGTTCGAAACCGGTTGGCAACTCTGCTAAAAACTCAGAGCCGAACCCAAAACCGCAATTGATCAAAAATCAGCTCGGTTCATGTCATCATTCACTTTGATTACGTAGCGACTAGCTTAAGGAATCATTTTGGAACTTGATTTAGGAACATTAACTATACGCAAGGGCTTGCAACGTTCTATTTAGCTTTGTAAAGTTTTCCCCAGATTTTGTATTATTACTCTGCATTCGTTCTATGTAAGAGTTTTCTGAAATAACCCAAAAAAGCTAACTAAAGCAGGGCATGGCCATATTTAGCAGCTCTAAGGACATTTAGATGTGCTTTCTCTTACAAATATCAGTAATTTGGCTTCACGAAATGTCCTTGTGGCTGAGAATGCAATGATAATGCACTGTATTTAAGTTACTAAGGATATCTGCTGCATTCCAGTTCTTCTAATTCAAATTCTAGTTTCTAAGAACGATCTGATCTGCCTGCAAGTATAAGAAGTTGTTGTCCCTTGCATGTCAAACCTCTATCTTTGACCACCTGTGAGATCTGTGCGTTCATTCGGACAGACAGACGGGCATGGTTACCTCGAATCGGCTGTTGATGCTGATCAAGAATATATATGCTTTATGGAGTCGGAGTTGCTTCGTTCGGCCTGTGACATACATTTGCTGAACCTCATCGAAAGGGTATTTGCGTCTTCGCTGCCTGAATCCCCCAGCTCACTGCTGTTGCATGTGGCTGTTCCTTTTGCTATTTGCCACAAATTCAATTTCCGCGCATTGTGCGCAGCCCCCTCTAACCATAGCTCAGCTCCATTCTCCTCATTGCCACCACCCACACATGCGCAATGGTGCACGCTCTCTCTCTCTCTCTCGCGTGCTCAGTTGTTGGTCGTCCGCTTCCTGGGTGCCAGGAAAAGAATTGTATGCCGCGTAGATTGCGCAATCTATGAAAATCAAAACAACGCCCCACAAATACACAGACACTTGCCAAAAGGTGGAGCAGGCGTGGATACCGCATAACCAACTTGGCCACCGGCCGGCAGAGATGGGATGCGTGTGCGAAGTGATGCAAAGCGTTGGTTGGGTGGGCGGGCAGGGTACGTACATAACATTGTGTCAGAGTTCAATATCCTACACAGACAGCAGCCCCCGTGGCAGTGGCAGCCTGCAGGTGCCCTCCTGTTATCCTTGAAGATCTCACGCTAATTGAACCCACTAGAATTTGTGTCTAATTATGAGGCCTCACCTTTCGCCATGTCTCATTTAACGGCAACCCTTAAGCGGGCTCTGATGGCTGCATATGGCAGTAATTACCAAGCGGCCCAAGCACCAGACCTAGTCGCTGCCCGGATACATTTGTAATCTCTGGTTGAGGCAAGCCAAAGACAAAAGCGGCAAGTGCACTGAACTCTTCAACATTTGTAGCAAAATTCGCGTGCGAAAAAAAAAAACTGTAATCGGGGTGCAAATTAATTTTAAGGCCTACCCCTACCCCCCGTCCCAGTCGAACACCAATACAAAATGTCAATAAGTCGCCTGGTCTGTGCAGCAGCTGCTGGTTTTGCTGTTTTGCTGTTTTGCTAATGATCTTCTGGTGGTGGCTGCTGGATCACTGGGAAAGTGTTACATGACTCGTTCTAAGTAAAGGGGCGAGTTGGCTAGCTTTTCACTACAGATTTTCCACTCCACATCAAACGAGTTTTCTTTCAGTTGCTGTCACAACTTTTTCCATAAACTGACCTATGACATATTCAAGTTTTTTTGTTCAAGTTTTGGAAAAATAAAGCCATATGTGAGACAAGGGTGGTTTTCTTGTTCTTAAATGTAAATCAGACTTTGAGTAATTTGAGTAGAACGAAGGATGTTTTTAAATGGACAATGATTGCTTCTCTTAGTTTTCGAACAGACAGATTTTAGTATGATTTCAAGTATACAGAGCTGTAGCCAGCAACCCGGAGCTCATGAGCATCAAAGCCAAAGCCTAAGTTGTTCTATAAATCTATAAAATAAAATAATAATGCCCTCCGAAAGTTTGACTTTTTAGAAAAGTATCAAGTAGTTTTGATGTTTGCGATTGAGTTGAAAGTTCCCCAATCTTTATGCTGATCCGATTCATAAATGAAGACATTTTTGTTTGTCGGTTTTGCTGACATATGAAAATGGAACTGTAAAATGATATACTGACATATTCTCATATCAAACGGTGACTAAAAAAGAAAGCAATATGGACATTTTTCACAATGTAGAACTCTGTATAGGTAATATTTCTACATCATTAACTCAAAAATCGTGTTTTTGAGCTATGAAAGTGTTTAAATAATATTACACAGAAATATACATTATAAAAAGAAAATAAATGCTATTTTCTAGAAACAATTCGGCCCAATTTCGGTTGTCTAAACATCGGTCAAATTTGTGGCTAGAGATGGCCAGCGGTTTAGTCATTTGGTGTTCTCAACAACAGTTCCACCCAATATCGATAGATTTCACTCGCTGCAGCAGTGTGATAAGGCTTTCTTCATGGATCGTACAGCTGAACCACACTCTCTCATCAGTGGTCAATGCCTACCAACTGTCCGTAACTCAAACGCATCTCCATGCCTGCGATGGCATAACTGTTTGGGAATTTCAAAGCAGCATGCGCGCAAAAATATCGAGAGGCAGCGCAGAACAGATAGTCGCCCTTGTGTGCGCTTTTTTTGCATCTGAATTTACACTAAGAGATTCATTTGACATTCTCACATGATAAGAACATGTCACTTGAAAACATGACAACATAAGGACCTATTAGATCATCAAGTCAGGCAGCCATAGGTAATTATACCCGTTACTCGTAGAGTAAAAAGGGTATACTAAAGTCGTGCAAATGTATGTAGCAGGCATCTCTGACCTCATAAACTATATATATATTCTTGATCAGCATCAGCAGCCGAGTCGATATAGCCTTGTCCGTCTGTCTCTATGAACACCCAGATCTCAGAGACTAGAAGAGCTAGACCCAATTTTAAATATAGACTAGTATTGTCTGAGCAGCGCCACGAAAAGTTTGCTCTTCGACAACAATGCATGATTCCTTTTAACAATCCCAGTCACAATAAGTCGAGTCGCACTTGATCTCTGATAATAACAAGAATTATTTTACTTGTTGAACCAATTCGACATTATCCAGATCAGCAAAGTGATTAGGTCTCTCAATGCAAGACCTATTGCACCTGATTGGGATGACCCGGTTCGCTGTCTACTGACTTTAAGAATCCGGTGTACTTCCCATCCACTTTCACTGCCCCAAGTAACTCAGAGCTTCCGATGGCATTGCTCGAAAACCGCAACACAAATCCAAGGCAAGTCTGTGAATCCTAGTGTTTGGTTCTCTCCCAAAATAAACACAAAGGGTATGCACTCCCAGCATATTATCTATGCCAGATCTACGACAGCCACACCTTGATTTTCACATTTAAAAAACCATCCCCCGCTTTGGCCATCCACACAAGGGCGCAAAAGAAAAATGATAAGAAAATCAACAACAACCAAACATCGACATGCCACATAAAATTAAACGAATTGGGTCAAAGGATAACCGGAATTATCTTCAAGAGCCTATGCAAAAAAAAAGAGTGTGTAGCAAAGGATAAAAAAACCAAGTCATTTAAAAAAGCAAACGGTTGCCACTCAAGGAGCAGCAGGCACATGCCGCCAACACCTAGCCCAGCTTCGTGCCACCCCCTTCCTCCACACGGGAGAACTGTTGTCAACCGAAACGTAGAATTATATTATTTATAACACGGAAGCTGTGTGTGTGTGTGTCTGAGAGAGAGAGAGTGTGTGTGTGTGTGTGTGTGTGTGTGCGGCAAGTGTATGTGCTGGTTAATAGACTGCCGCTGTAAGGTGCTCTCTGGCGTTGCTCAATTCCCCTCCTCAGCAACCCCAAGCCGGCTGAGAGAGCCACGCTCGCTCTTTGGCTAAGTCCAGCAAGAGAGTGAGAAATAGAGAGAGGAAGGGGGATAAAAAGAGAGCAAACCCTGCGGGAGTCAGCCGGCTAAATCCTTTCTGAACTGAACTGAATCCTTTCCTAGCTATATCGAAAAATCGAACAGGATCGCCCAAAGTTTTCTTTTATAAAATCTTTTAAACTTATAAACAACTATGAGAGCTCTCATATCACTAAGGAAAGTAGCTGAACGGCTTCCTAAGTTTCCAGATTTGAGAATAGGCAAACAAATATGTCTCATTTAGCGAATTCTCGCAGAAAAGCCCAAACAAACCAGACCCAGTGGGCCACATAGGAAAAGAATCGTTCATGAGCTGAAACAAGGTAAAATTATCTTCTGGGTTGAATTCACTATGGTACACAAAAATTCTCTGGAGGCATTGAGCAGGACACTCAAATATATCAAAAGCGAGAAAGCAAAGCTTACTTCCCTACACTTAAGCCCGATCCTTCGATCCGGACCGGATACGGACTTCCATATTAGCAGTGTGCAGTCAAAAGAAGACTCTTTGCTAAATTTCAGCCCGATAGCTTCAAAACTGAGAGCAATACTTCCCGACATTTCACATTCAACCAATGCGGATGAAATCAAAGCTTGCTTGAAATCATCACCACTTTGGCGTAGTGTAGAAAAAGTCCATCCAAAACAAGTAAGAAAGTCGGTGAAGCCTGACTATATAACACTCTGTACCTCCCACAATTTGTATTTAAGACAAATAATGCTAAGGTGTGTAAAGTGCTGCCCATTAAGGCTTCAGTCGGTGCTGCCCATTGATTTACCAATAACTATTCAAGCTTTTAAGGTCTTATATATTCGAGTAGTGGATATATCTATGTCGGAAACAAACTAAAATTCTGTATATTGTGCCGGTTGGGTCTCTTTTATAGAACCAAACTTTATAAATTAACCAACCTATTTTGGAAAATAGTTGTATTAGAATTTCAGAAGCTTAATGATGGTGGGACCTATAGGATCTTTAAAATCTTAGTACTGCAAATGTAGCCAGCTCTTTTTAGCGTAGAGTGCAGAAGTTTTTAATACGTTTTTGCGGACCTCCGCAGGTTTGCGCACCTAGCAGATTCGAACCAAAATTAACCAATAATTATATCATTAAATGTTCCTTTATTTACCTTGCTTTACAAAGAGTAGGAGAAAGAGTTGTTTTGGAAATAATCGACATTGATTGAAATCTTTACCATTGGTTAATGTTCAAAACTTTTGTGATCGAGATCTTTGAGAGAAGGTTTTGGCTTAAGTTTTACCCAACTAAAATAGAAAACCAATCAATTTGATAACAGACAAAATATTATTCCGATTTATAGATATTTGGAAATGATGGAAAAGATAAGAAAATTCGTAAGCTTCTATAGCTCTGCTCCGCTCCACTTTCTAAGAGCAGCAACCCTTTAGACCTGAGTAATGATGCTTTAGAATAGCGATGGCAACTGGAGCCACGCAGTCGCATTCAAAATTGCTTCGCTTTTCGAAGCCGCCGCACACAAGGAGACAGAACGATAACGATAACGAAGCGAGTTGGAACAACAAATCTATTGCGAATCGGGGCATAGCTCAATTTCGTCGTACACTCAGTGAGTGTTGGAATATAGGCTTCCCGACTTGAGAGTTGGATTGCTTACATGCCAAATTCACATTTGCTGCCCACCACTGCTTTAGCAGAATCGAGGGCTGAGTATAGTTCTATAATCGGTACGTTTTTGGAACACTTTAGAGAGCGGTTGCATTTTGGATATAAATTTGTACAATTCTTGTTAACTTCTGAAACTTCTATTGAAGGCTTAATGAGGGTAATTGAAAGTTTTACCAATGTGTTGTTAAGTTTTAGCCTTTGAGAGAAAGTTTATTTTTCCATAGTCCATAATATCTGAAACTTAGCGATAAAAGTGGAGTAGAATTGTTTAAAGATCCATTAAGTTACGAACTTGTACCTGGGGTTCGATGCTTTCAATAAACCAGTAAAAATCAAAGGTGTTCGGAATGTTAGAATTTTGAGGGTTCGTTGCTTAAGGTAAAAACTGGCGAGTTTGCAATACTATTCCAATCGTACATCAGTCTTAATCGCTTTGTTTCACATCAAAATTACTCTTTGAATCCTCGTGTGTCTTACTAATTTGTATACTTAACTGCCTTCATATCTCTCAATTCCACAACGTTGTAATTTCATTAGCTTTTCCCTTGTGTGCTGCTGGGACCAACTCCTCCGTCGACATTTTTAAAGATATTATCGATGATAGTTCTTAAAAAATATAGAACTGACTTTTATTAGTTAAGTGTGGCTGCTTCAATGTGGATTTGTAGAAAGCAGTAAAAAGAATTTCTGTAAAAATAGGAAAAAATAAGCGGAGTATATGGTATTACCAAATAAAAACACACAAAAAAAAGCAAAATAAACTTTGAACGATAATTTTCAAAAAAATCGCCCTGATAAGTCTTTTGCGACTCCTTTTGATGATTCATTGATGAATTGAGCCTCGAAAATGACTCATGAATAAGCTCAAAATGTAATTTAGTGCTACACGACTAAGGAAAGACTCTCAAATGACTCGAAACTGATTGGAAACTGATCAGACAAGCGGGTAAAAAACGACTCTTCAAGAAGAATCGCGGCTAGGGTACCATTTTCTCCCAACTTAAGTATCGCTTATATTCGGAAAAATCAGATTTAGGACTCGAAAATGTCTCGAATGTGGTCAAAAATTATATAAACTGTTTGCTGGGCAGTTAGTGTAAAAGTAATTAAGGATTGGCTGTAGAAAGGATCGTGTGGCGTATAGTTTAGTATTGAAAGTGCTTGAATTAAGGGCAATCAGTTCACACGAACCCCACCTAACCCCTCGCTATATCTCGAACTTGCAACAACTCTAAGCTAGACTTAATGCTTTTAGCATTTTAATAAGCCGCTGCCGATTTAAGCCGCTTCCGCAAACCAAACGAGATAGAAATAAGTGGTACTCTGGCACTAAACGGGGGTGGGGTGGGGTGGGGCGTAAATTTGCAGCCAGAAGTAACGAATTTGGCAAAAGTTTTTAAAGGCTTACAAGTCGAGACTTTCTAACGCTTGCACCCCACCAGCGCTCTCTCGCACACACACACTCACACAAGGACTCTCGCTCTCCGTGCTTACTCTCCCGTCCGCTCTCTCGGGCTCTGCTCAAAAGGGTGTGTACCGGCCGGCCTGGGCTTTTTGCGGCGGCTTTCACATTGGAGCGAGATGGAATGTTGGGAAAAGGCAGCGTTCGGTGGTTGCTGCCTAGCTCTGTCTCTGTCGTTGTGTTGGGGCGTTGAAAAGGATAAAGGGATGTGTGTTGTTGTTGTTGCTGCTGCTGTTGGGATACAAGGATACTGCCGCCGCTGCTGCTGCTGCTGCTGCCGCCGCTTCTGTTGTTCAGGCTCAGTCGTACGTGTTCGTTCGTTGCTTTCGTTCGGTTTTGATTCCATTCGGTTGTGTTTCTCATTCGAGAACATTCATTTATAATTTTTTGACTCCTCTGCACCAGTTTTTGTGTTGTATATTCAGTTAGGAATTTGTTGTGTTCTCAATTTTTTCCAACTAAAACAACAACAACAACCGAACAGCAATAGTTGTGCACTCGAACTTGCATTTCAATTCTCATCACTTTTTGTTGGAGTCCGGGACACACCAATTGCAATATTACTCTAGTATTTAATTGTTAAGCCCACGTCGACGCGTGTCCTAGTTCAATTCCCCCAACTTTCTACGTAAACCATTTTTTTTCGTGTGCTCTCAATAATAATTGTGCAAAGTGTTGTCTGCCCATAAACTACTCCTTGAGTACCATCCGAAGGCCCAAAAAATTTAACCAGCAATTCGACAGAGGCGTCAAAGCGAGACAGCAGGAGAGCAGCCAGCGAAGGAACGAACGAGCGAGCGAGCGAGTCGGTGCTCGAGTTAAGGTTGAGAAGTTGTGTGCAATCAATAGACCACCTCCACCCCGCCCCCCACCCCACACAGCCCACGACTTGCAACCCCCAACCCGGAAAAAGAAAACGGCCAGAGTTTGCTTCAGCAGCACTATTCGACTTAAACACTGTCTCACACAGATGTAAGTACTCACGAATTCGCATCACAGATCCGTCTCCAAAGTAATATGAAACGTCCTTTGTCCATAATTAGCTGAGCGGTGAGTGGGCAGAGTCCGTAGCCGGTCTGATTAATTGCCCACACTTTGGTGTCTGGTTTTGTCTGTCTGGGCAAATACACGGCTACGCAACATAAATAGAAGGCATATTAATAGCACAGACTGAAAGCCGGTGTCGTGTAACCACATTCGGAACCTTACGTCATTGCTTGAATGGTTTTTACTATGAAAATGAATCCATCCAAAAAATACACAGCGTGGCATTTCCTGGTATTGCAACCAAATATTGTCAAGACGGGATTTCCTGAAAATCCAAGCTCATTTTTATCCATAAATACTCAGTTATATTTATCTCTTGTCTGCTTTAAAATTTTAATCTTTTTTCGAAAACTCATTAGCCTTTAATATGATATATCCTGGAACTACAGTCAAATCTATTGAACACTCTATTTTTGCAACGAAATCACAACAACTAACCAAAATTTCAGAAACATTCCTCGTCATTTCCATGATGTGGTTTCGCAAAATGAGGTTAGTGGCCTGGACTTAAACTTAATTTAATAAGTTTTTTGCTGCAATGATATATTTTTGGTAAACTTACATTGTTTTCACATGGTTTTTCAAGACAAATCTTTTAAAACCCTTTATTTAAGTGGGGAAATAACAAAGACTATCCAATTTTCAAAGAAACTCTTATTATCATTTCCTTGTTATAATTTTGCTTAAGTTAATATATTATAACAGCTCAACTTAAAGTATGTTCTACTTTACATATTCAGTCTGTAAACAGTGACTTCTATTGTTTATGGCTATTCAAACATTGAAAGCTCATATTTCACAGACATAGAATGCCCTTTTCTAATGAGATTATTTGCAGGATTGAAAGCCGTTTAAAGTACGATAGCAGTTTCCTTTTAACAGAAACCGGCTACGATTTGTATTTATTTATTTAGTTTTGAGTTGGAGAAAGTTGCGTCTGGCCTGGAGGGGGGGAATGGTGAAAAGAAAACCATAAATTATTATTCCACATCTAACATAGAAGAGTGCACAGAGAAATGATGATGGTTCGCATTATAATTTAGATAAAAGTTACGAAACAGTTAATAGTGATTATAATTCACATAGATGAAGATAGATTGCAGAGAAATTTATGTTGAGCCGCAATGGGAAGATCTTATTAACAATGATGCCTTCATCAGAACTTAATGTGATACATTTTCAGTAAGCAATTTAAAGTCTACTGACAATTTCATAAATTTCTTACAAAGCCGATTGAAATGATCATAAACAGCCGATGTGCTCCCAAATCTAAGACCAATTATTTAGCGACTCCTGGTTTGAATCTCGTTTCGAAAAAACAACCTTTTTCAAGTAGGTTAAAGAACATCTTTTGAATATTTTAATACCGTTTAATTCCTGCTAAGTTTGTTAAGGCGACAAGTCACTCTCCCAATTAGGCCCTTTTCTATACAATATATTCCCCATTAACCTTTAGGGTGATCTTCGATACTGAACCATTGTGTGCACAGAATAAACTTAAGCTGGCATCTCTTGAGGCCTTTTGGCTGATTTCCGATTCACTTGAATAAAAACACCTTTAACATGTTTTAAAATCTGAATGTTTTGGTTGAAATAACGGAAAGAAAATGCACAAAATAAATAAGGAACATTTGGTTAAAGAGAGTAGGTTACTACGTATCTCGTTGTTGTCCCTTCCTTGTGAGAAATGGTTTCTTAATTAAAGAAAATTGCAAATCTCTACTTGAGCCGTTTTAAACGCTTTATGAGGGTAAAGCTTAGTTCTTTGAAGCAGAAGATGCTTTTATACCCTTGCAAAGGGTATTATAATTTTGCCCAGAAGTTTGCAACGCATAGAAATATTCATTTCCGAGCCCATAAACTATATACATTCTTGATCAGGGTGACGAGCTGAGTCGATTGAGCTTTGTCCGTCCGTCTGTCTGTTTCTAGGCGAACTAGTCTCTCAGTTTTAAAGCTATCAAGCTGAAATTTTGCACAGAGTCTTCTTTTTGCTGCACACTACTAATATGTCGGAAACGACCAGATCGGATGACTATATCTCATAGCTTTCATAGGAACAATCGGTCGAAAAACTAGTTTTGGTATGAAAAACTTTTTTCTTTTGAATGGAAACGTGTCCAAACTTTGTAATCGTAGGTTTTCTATTTTTTTTTTATAATTCTACCAAGTTTTATTAAAATCGGACAACTATATGGCATAGCTGCCATACAAAAGATAGGTCTGAAAAACAGTCTTAGTTAGAAAAACTTTTTTGTTTTTAATGGTAGCATCCTGCAATCTTGTATTTATTTGTTTTGCATGCTTTCACATAATTTTACAAATTTTTGGCCAAATCGGATGACTATATCATATAGCTCCCATACAAACGATCGGTCGGAAAATGGGAAAAAGTGTATTTTTTGAGCGAGCACTTGCAAGGGTATAAAAACTTCGGCACAGACGAAGTTAGCTTAGCTTTCTCGTTTTTCTATATTTTTGGCACGCCCCCGCAATTTGCAAAGAACGTCATATCCCCAACACATCTTTAGATAGAAGGTCCGTACCCTCTGAACATTATTTGGTAATCAAGACTATTTATGAATCCGCCAAATTGTTGGTATAGATTGGATGAACGATGGTCAAGTTATGCGCAAAAGAATGTTCGCTGCATCAAAAATCATGCTTCGCATAAACTTTTGTCGATACAGAGAATGCTATAGTCGGGCCTGACCGACTTTCTTACTTGTACATGTTGTATAAACTTGGTGGGGTCTTAAATGAATATTTATATTAGGGATGCCAGCCAAACCAAACCGTTCGGAGGCGACAGTTAGCTGTTAAGTAGTAAGGATATCTGAATTTCATGCTTTTCAAACAGCAGGGCAACACAAATACACCAAAGAGAACAGTTTCCCAGGTTCAGATCTCAAAAACCTGTTCAAACTTTTGCCTTCGTAGGAGTAATTTTATATCAAGGATAAGTGCATTAAATGTGTCTAAAACTTGTTTCCTGCAATTAGAATTTCGCTTTGTTCTTTTTTCTAGGATGTGACAAGCAGGGAGTGTCCCAGGGGACTCATGTTGTCACAGTTCAATCAACAGTTCAAGCTTAGACTTTGATTTCATATTGGCTTCATCGGCCATGGTGCTGTCTTTGTGCAGCTCTTTCCTTTGACAAACCTCAAGACATACCCTGACCCACCTCAAGGCCCTGGCCGACACACATTTCGAAATGAGGTCACAGATATCGGTGCATAAGTGTCAATTACACATTTTGCTCGCATTTTTCTTCCTTTTTTTTGTTTTTGTTTCTTTCTTTTCACACACGACGACGCTGGCAAAGGGCTTGATGTGGCTGGGGAGGGGGGCAGAGCGGGTGGATGCACCGACATGCCATGCTGTGCAATTAAACGTCCTCGGTGTCGACGTGTGCATGAGATGTCTTCCCCGTTGGCTTTAGCACTGCAGTTCCTTTTGTTCGAGCTGCGCCTTTTGTGACATGTTTTGCTCGTTTTGCCTTTGGGTTTTCAAGTGTTTTCCCCCTGCCCCCCACCCTTTTGTTGTTGTTGTTGTTGTTGTTTTGTTTTCAATGTTGGGTTCAACGAACGTATGTAGCATACTGGCTGCGGGCTGCCAAACAGCTGTTTCAGTTAAGCCACACACCGAACAAGCCACAACACAGGACACGATGACGACGATGATCTCCGCTAGCAGGGGAAAAGGGCAAACAAAACAGAAACTAGAAAACACAAACAGACACACACACACACACACGCGCACAGGAGCGTTGCCAAGTTCAATGACCCAGGCCAGGGCAGGACATGGCCGACAGGACATGCCGGCTTGTTTGTTTGTTTTTCGTGTCAGGTTTTTACCCTATTTTCAGCGCAATCCCTTTTCAAATTCGAAGTTACCGCTCACACACACACAGACACATGCAGACGTCCAGGATCTAACAAACTATGAAGTCAACAGTGACTCTCTCTCTCTTTCTCTCTCTCTCGCTATCTTTCCACCCCCTTTCAACACAATTCCAATTGGATCTAAGAACATATCATAAATACATGACGAGCGAGTTTCTCGTTTGGATGTCTTTAAAAATCGTTTTTTTCAAAGTTTCAAAACTGAATTCAAAATATTGTAAAATCAATTCCTAAATTTTGGATACTTTTTTATAATATCAATAACCATGGATGCTAACTAATTGATTTTAAAGCACTTGTGTATGCAAATGATTTGAAATCAGGGCCGGTTCGAAGCGGGAACGGCGAATTTAAAACCAAACCCGAAACTGTTTCAAAATTTAATTTTCAATTCGGTTCTAGAAATAATAGACATTGTGAAACCAAGCAATTATGTGATTGTCTATTCAATTTAGACTTGAAACCCTCGATATTTCCAAGCAATTCTCGAAAGACGCTTTTCAATGAGTGAAAAAAACTGCCACTCATAATATCTATGCATTTTTAGATCCATAGTTTATGGCAGAACTGCCCATAGCCAGCTTACGGCAGCGCAGAAACCAATACATATCAAATAAATATTTCTGAAGCAATGGTTCTTGTTGAAACATAGTGAGAAAGGCGATTGTGTGTGCATTCGTAGCTGTCTTCTTCTACCCCTACAAATTTGAGGGGAAAGAGAAGTGAAAAAACATACGACGTTGCGAGACGCGCGCATAGGCTGTGGGCACATCATCGCCTGATGAATTATATTGACATTGCTAATACGAATTTTCCATTAACTACAAAGCTTAATGAGCTCACTTGAAGAAGATGGCGAGAGCTATCTCGCCTTTTATGGCATTCATACAGAATCGACTAGCATTTTTAAGTTGAGAATGACAAGTAAGAGAGGCAAACAAGTCCGACTGTAATATACTCTTTACCTGCAGTATGTATTTTGCTGCTGCAGTAGCAGTTTCTTTTGCCCATCGCTTGACTAAATCCTGATTACTTAATATCTCTAGATAGAACGTAATATCTATCACCAAATCTGTGAGTGATATGATGATTTTAAAATAAATTATTTATTCCAACGGAGATGAAAATCATCCAAATGATGATAATTTTTCATGTCCTTTGGATGACTGTCAGCTCCGTTGGATGATTGAAATTATTTTAGAGACATATTCAGTTCAAATGGATACGGGAAATCATCCAATGGATATTAAATATCCTTTATTTTCGCTGTGTATATAAAGTACACGCCGTACCTCTACCATGTCTGAGACAAAAGAGGACTTGCCTATGTCGATTGGGCTGATAATGCTGAAATATATAAACACGTTATGTTCTCACATACATTTCCACTTTGTACCTTTGGTAAAGAAGATAAGAACACAATTTTAAGAAGATGTGGTTAAGTTTAGACTCGGGTTTTGGGGTTCATTAATTATATGAGCTGTAGAACCCAAAAAAAGGGTGACCGTTTTCGACAATCACGAGAAGATGAACTTGTGTGAAATATGCTTCGCCTTTCACTAACTTGTGAGTTTGGTATGCTATACTCGATACTGAGTACGCGGTACTCGATACTCATTAATAGCTTGTTAAGCAAAATTACAATATGTGCCATTTTAGCGTGACGCGTGACGCTGTAATCAAATACACAGAGAAAAAAGAGGATATTAAAAAATATCCATTGAATGATTTCCAGTATCCATTTGGACTGGATCATCTGAAATATTAATTTAATATTAATTTACAGTCCAAATGGTTCTTTTTTGGATCTGTTTTTTCTGTGTACCGAAATTAAGCAGCTGATGTGCAGTTCTGAGATGTATTTGGTTTAATAGTTAAGGTTAGACTTTTGGAATATCCTGCCTAAGTCAGCCTACCCAGCAACATCACATTCGAGTCCTTTTCGAATCCTCTATCTGATTATAAAAGTCATAAATGCGCTCGTTTTCTGATCGTAAATGATACTTTTGTTGGGAGAAAATGGTACCCTAGCAGCGACCCTTCTTGAAGAGGCGTTTTTAACCGAGTCTTTTCAATTCGCATTTCAACAAATCACATTTTGAGCATTTGCCTGAGCCATTTTTGGGTCTTCTTTTATTAGCACAAGAAAGTAATCAAGTTTTGAATCTTTGTAATGACTCATTAAGCTGATTGTGCCAAAATGATCTTCCAAATGTTGGCTGGATATGCCCTACAAAAATATACTATAGTATATCTACTGTACCGTGGGTACATAGATAAAGTTTGTGCAAAAGTATGTAACAGCCAGAAGGAAATAAAGTATATATATTCTTGATCAGCAGCATCAACAGCTGAGTTATTGTACTTCTGTCTGTCCGTTTGACGCACAGATCTCAGAGATGGTAAGAGATAGAGGTTTGACATGTATGGTACATATGCTTCTTATGTCTGCAGGCAAAACAAGTTTATTTTCAATTTTGGCCACGCCCCCTGCCGCCCCCGCAATTTAGAAAAAACATCATATCTCCCACAGTTTTGAGCATACATGGTTCGTTCCCTCTAGAAATATTTAGTAATCAGTATAATTTATCGATCCGCCAAAGGAATGGTGAAGATCGGTTGAACGGTTGTCGAGTTATGATCAAAAGACTGTTCGTAGTAGCAGCGCTGCTTTCAGCCGCTACTGCAGCATCAAAATTTATATTTTCGTTGGTACAGAGTATGTTCTAGTCGGGCTTGACCGACTTTCTTTCTTGTATTTTTTACATTTTGATGTGCGAACGAGTAGAAAGCTTAATCTGAACGTAAATGAGATGCTGGGCATATTGTGCACTTGACAAAAAAGTCGTTTAATTAAATTCCAAGCCATTAAGCCGCGTTTTTATGCTGACAAAAGAAAAGCCATCAAATCGGCTGATAAACGAATTTGCCGTGGGGTGGGGGGGGAGGAGGCGTGCGAAAGCGCTGATGCAGACACTCTTGACTGGCGGTTGATTAACATTTCTGTCCTAATTCCTCCCTCTCTCTCTTGTTTTGCAGATTGATTAAAACGAGCGAGCAATCGAACAGCTATCATTTACCAGATGCAACCACAACAACAACAACAACAACAACAATGAGAAGTTTTTAACTGCAAACCAAAGCAAACAAAAAAAAACCAAACACCACCAAATAAAACCAACTACTATTAATTTAACAAACATAACGAATAATCATATTTAAAAGGTATATATACACAAACAAATAACAAAAACCGAAGCTAAGTTCCAAGAATAACAACAAAAACCAAAACTAAAACAGCGCAAAATAGAAAAAAGGTAATAAATTCGAGTTATTGCTATCTTTTTGCATTTTTGCAATTTTATATAAAAGTAAAAGTAAAAAAACGACGAAAACCCAAAAACCAGAAGACATTCCCCAAAGGCAAACACACACACACACACAACCACACACACACACTCACACAAACACTCGACTAAAGAAAATCAGTAGCAAAATTTACTCTTTTATCTAAAAAAAAAACAAACAACAACAAAAAATACCAACAAAAAAAAAACCAAACGAACATAAGATTAATTCAAGCATAAATTCAATTTTAAACTTTTAGCTAAACAAACAAATATAAACAAACAAAAGGCAAACAGCAAATTACAATTAAACAAAGGACATAAATCATATTTTTTTGCGATCGTCGTTGATCTAAAAACCCCGTCAAAACGCCACGGGACTCTTGTGCTAAGCGCAGTCGCAACAAAAAACCAAGTTAATTGTAAGCGTAAACCAAACAAGCAGTGAGATTAATTACTAAGCACAAACCACTAACCGATACCCACACCCACACCCACACCCACAACCAAACCCAAACCAACCACATCGAGTGTAACCACCATGACCAACGCCATGGACATTGTGAAGAACGGCAGCGCCAACGGCTCCGTGGATGGCAGCAATGATGAGTCGCGCACCAATTTGATTGTCAACTATCTGCCACAAACCATGACGCAAGAGGAGATGCGATCGCTCTTCTCAAGCATTGGTGAGTTGGAGAGTTGCAAACTGGTGCGTGATAAAGTCTCAGGTAATTTGGGTAAATATTGACCAACGTTTTAGTACAATACAATTATTTATATGAATGTCCATTTACTTAGATATAAGTTGGCAATAGTTTGGCATGCTTTGATTTGTGTACCTCTTCCACCTCTACACCTACACGAACAACAGCTGTTCGAAACTCAACAAGTTCATTATCTTATTTATACATTTCCTGGCAATTGCAAATTCCCAATTGGTTTTAGCTTTGTAAAAACAAATTCAGTATTCAACTTGGCTTTTGACTAAACGTCTGTTGAACTGTACCGAAAATTAAGTAAGACTCGCTCAAATTGTAGGTTATGTGAGAAGATTTCTTAAAAGTCACCGTTAATACTTCTCCACTGGTATTTTGAAGCTCGTTTCTTTTCTGTGTTATGTCGTACTGTTGCGCGTGACGTCGATAGTCGTCTGCGTTGAGGTGTCGACTTCGTATGCTTAATACTCAGCGTCCCTAGTCGCGAGAGCGAGAGAGGGGCACGTAAAGTAAGAAAAAGTAACGTTACAATGTGAGGATTTTGTTTTTCGTAGTAGAGCACAAAATGTGCAAAGAATTTTAATGTTACTTTTACCTCAATTTTGGGGTGTTAAAGGCTTAAAGCTTTAGGTAAGAATAGTAAGAAATCCGAAATTTTTTGTCATGTTTAGGGCAAACAAACAGTTAAGCTGGGCAGCATTGGCTTAAGCAGCGATGGGCAGCACTTTACACATCTGAGTAAGTTATAGCCGGTCTTGACCGACTTTCTTGCTTGTTGGTTTTATGTATTGTTGGTCCTTGAATCGAATTGTTTGGCAATAACCTCAATGCAGTGCGTGGCTAGTCGCTTCACATCTAAAGTTCGCCTAGTTTAGCTCAAATTTGTATCGGCTATACAAAAATCTCTAGAGATTTCTGGAACACCATGTCAAATTTGCGAAACGAATGAAGATTTTAAAGATCGAGCTCCTCTCAATCCCTTTGCTTGTGTGCTTCTAATCTTCGCACAAGAGAATAGGGCCTACAGTTTAACGCCTACAGTCCGAGCAGTAATGTTTGAGAAGCTTTTTCATGGCTAGTTACTTTAAAGCTGGCGCCAATAGCTAGGAAAGATGACCGGTAGTTTTCAAATTCAAATTAATGTTAAATCTGTTTGAAAGCTTCTTTGTAGAGGGTCTCCAACCATGGATAACTTTTCAACGTAACAAGTAATGTTAACGTTTAGTTAAGCTAAGTCCATCCATGATTTATATAAACGATTTAATCGATGATTTTTGAAAACTAGGTAGAAGACATCTGTAGCCAATGTCTATCAACTTAATACACGCAATTCTGCACGCTTTAATGTCTATTATATGATTTTTGCCTGCTTGCCTGTCCAACTGCCTCGAACCACATCCCTACTCCATCTGATAATACTTCCATACTTCTCATTCTCGCCTTTTCAGTCTTGCCAGCATCGTTGACTGCCCTCAATCCGGCACTGCAGCAAGGTAAGTTCCCTCCAACGTCACCCACCTCTCACTCATCCAATCCAATCTAATCCAATTCTGTAGGCCAGAGTCTGGGCTATGGCTTTGTCAACTACGTGCGCGCCGAGGATGCTGAGAAGGCTGTGAACACCCTGAACGGTTTGCGTTTGCAGAATAAGGTTATTAAAGTATCATACGCCCGTCCAAGTTCAGAATCTATAAAGGGTGCTAATTTATATGTATCGGGTCTTCCGAAAAATCTATCACAACCAGACTTGGAGGGGATGTTTGCGTCGTATGGCAAAATAATTACATCTCGTATACTCTGTGATAATATTTCTGGTAAGTCGAGAGCGAGTGGACTCTGGTGCACGGGGGGTTACTGATGCTGATGTGGTTCTTCTCTCAGGTCTATCGAAGGGTGTCGGTTTTATCCGTTTCGATCAACGCAACGAAGCTGAACGCGCCATCCAAGAGTTGAATGGCAAAACTCCTAAGGGCTATGCCGAACCGATAACAGTGAAATTCGCCAACAATCCAAGCAATAGCGCCAAGGCCCAGATAGCCCCACCACTGACCGCCTATCTGACACCACAGGCGGCAGCCGCCACACGCCGCCTCGCCGGTGCTCTGCCCTCCGCTGGACGCATAAGGTTCGTAGCACCCTGTTGTAGCGTGGCGAAGGTCAAGTGGGTCCTTCATATTGGGAAGCATAGAAGTCCATTGTTTTTCTGGGGTACCGATTGGGCTGATCCGGTCTGTTTGCCAACTGAAACGCGCCACCCGAAAATCGATCAAGCAAAACGATGGCCCAGCTGTTTCCCAACAAACGTCTTTTGCATTTCCTTTCAGTTTCCTTCAGTTTGTCAACTTATGTACTTACTTACCACTTGGTTTCCAATTTCCTACCTCTTATGTGGCAACATTCGGTTCTTCTTTCTTTCTTTCCTTCTTTTGTGACAAATTTCTCATCATTTTTAGCATTGGAAAGAGTCCCATGTTAGCGATTAACAAGGGCTTACAAAGGTGAATTTCTCGACTTAATCATTTCGCACACATACTTAGCCTATCGAATATGAATTGTGTTATCTTTTTTCATTTGTTTGAATTGAATCAAAACGAAAAAGAAAACCAAACAAACGAAACTGTATCATTATATCAATGTCTAGAATTAATGTTTGTGTGTACTTGCTATACTTCTATACATATCCATTTGTTTTTGAATCCAGTTATCCGAACTATTTGTGACCCCTGAAATGCATAAATCATTAATCACTTTTATTATGTTTATGCTTATGATTTGTGTTTTCTTTTTCGAACCACACACGAGGTGAGTTTGCAAAGTGAATTGGAGTTTGGATTGGCTAAGGCTTCACAAGGCAGCAGCAGCTCAGCAGCAACAATGACACTGGGCAATAGGGTTTAGTTTGTTGAAGGGTGGGCGGTGATTCGAGATGATTCCTGAACAGATTCCATTTTAATGGTATTTTTTGTAATCTTACTTCATCTCGTTCCTGCACATAAATAATCATCCACTGTCAGTTAGAAAAGCAATTGTTTATCCGAAAAACTCTTCGGGCTTAGCTTCGAGCAGTCAAAAACATAAAAATAGCTGAGACGAATCGGTTCCGGAACGGCTTGCAGCCTTGATCAAAACAATATTTCATATTAAGTTTAAATTTAACACTACACTCAGAAAAAAACGGCTACCGGCCATCTAGATCCTACAGGATAGAACTTAAAGCGTTTTGTTCCTAAATTTCAAGAATGATTCTTTCTTGGATGTACTTAAATTGAGTACGAAACATTCGAAGACCGAAATATGACTGTTAATATTATTGAATTGAGTACAAACGTTCTTATATCAAGAACGTTTTGTACTTACAGTAGGATAAACAAGAAAGAAAGTCGGTCAAGCCCGACTATAACATACTCTGTACCAAGAAATTTTGTCTTTTGATCATAACTCGAAAACCGTTCATCCGATCTTCTTCATTCCTTTGGCGGATCGATTCTAATAACTAAATATGTCCAGAAGGAACAAGCCATCTATCTTCAAAACTGTGGGAGATATGACGTTTTTTCTAAATTGCGGGGGCGGGAGGGGGCGTGGCCAAAATTGAAAATAAACTTGATCTGCCTGCAGACATAAGAAGAATATGTCCCATACACGTCAAACCTCTATCTCTTACCATCTCTGAGATCTGTGCGTTCATACGGACAGACGGACAGACGGACATGGCAATATCGACTCGGCTGTTGATGCTGATCAAGAATATATATACTTTATGGGGTCGGAGATGCTTCCTTCTGGATGTTACATACTTTTGCACAAACTTATAATACTCTATGTACCTACGGTACAGAGTATAAAAATTCAAGAAAAGCGAGTTCTTACTTCAAGTACAAAATATGTTAGTTTGAGTACAAAATAGACTTATTATGCTAGTTCCACAAAGTGTGCAAGGGAAAATGGGAATTATTTTTAGGCGAGTGTGTTCTAAAAATTCCCAACTGGCTCTAACACTTTAATTATGGGGTTATGGCAAATTTCTGAGCTACAATAGCTCTAATACGCTCTTTGGTTATATCCCTTGGATACTTGTACCTTGCTTTAGAACAAATGGGGAATAGCTTAAGAAGTTTATGGGCTCAATCCAAGAACATTTTGTACTTGTTTTCTTTGCTAAAATGTTTTGGGGTGGCGTTAGAAATCACTAGACTTTAAAATAAGAACGGTTTGTACTTATAGAGTGATTTCATTATATCAAAAAGAATATCAAATAGTTGAAAATATACTTAACATATCCCAAAACAGTCTAAAATCAAGTAATTCGGGATTGAAAATAAGAGTTTTGAATCAAGTATTTTCGTACTTACCGCACTATTGACACCGTTTGTACTCAATTCAAGTAAAATATTCTTGCTTTTTTTTCTGAGTGTAGTTTATTGCAGGATAAATCTTTGTCAAATCTTTGCTGGACTAACAAAATTGGCATCAAATCTATCTTTAAATGTATCCAGGATTACCCCTTGTTTTTATTTCCGGTGGCGATCGACTTAGAACAGCAGGAATTGATTGGCCCTCAGTTTTACAACAAAAATTTTGATCTTTTGAATATTGAAGAAATCTGTACTGAAGTTTTTTGGAGCTTCTGACTACAGTTATGGGTTTTCCAGGCAAAATTGCAGAATGGGTTGACAAAACGAGTGCATCGTTGGCGAATGGCACCATGCTTGCTGACTTCTTCAACCGAAATCGATGAAATGTGCAAAGATCCTTACAGCCGAACTGGAAGATATGCGAAAAAATGCTGAAACTGTGTTTAAAATCATGTTTTCTAAGGTTTCAGCACTCTGCATCGAATATGGCACTTCTATGGTGATTCCTAGTTGCTTCTCAAGACTGATAAAAGCTAGCTTCAGCCAGTCCCAGTCAAATGCAACAGCTGAGATGCTTGTTTGGGTGCTATGTTTCTGTCATTTTTGGATTTTCTAATCAAAAATCAGAGCTCCTTGGCTTTAACTGCAATCAAAAACATATTAATGGACAAAATTGGAGCACCCAGAATAAAAACAATGCAAAGCCATTTGGGAATGCTCCGCTTCATTTAATAGCTGCTCAAAGGCTGAGGGACTTCTCGAAATAAAACTTTGGCGACGACACATGGCACGGTTGCGATTCGCTCACCCAAGTCTCCAGCAGTGAGAAATGAGAAACTCCAGTTGACTGTTATTTGTTTGATTCCACCTCACTTGTTATTTGTTAGTTAACTTTTAAAGTTTTCTGTACAATTTCTGTTGTTGTTTCGATCTGTTTTACTTATCACGAACTAACTCCAACCTATGCGAAAACTTATTCTGTGTAGCATGCCCAGAGATTCTATAATTTTTGGAATTGTATACTTACTTCTATATATATATATATATATAGTACATTTTTATTTCAACCGCGCTTTTTTGTTGGTTTATATCGTTTGGAAGCAAGAGCAGAGGCTACGATTACATGTCCGTGCTTAGCAAAACTCAATTGGCCAAGACAAAAACAAATTTGATACCAACAGCACAGTGTAATTGGTGGCCAGCCCCAGTTTTCCAGCCACCAGCATGCACCACACACAAACACCATACGGAGGGGGGGATCAATAATTGGACTAAGTCATAAAGTAGAACTTTTTTCTGGTTGGAAGCCTTCAATGAATGATGAAAATTCTCTTTTTTTTCTAAATTTTTTATGTCCACAAGCAAATGTTCCCATCCACACTTTCATTCAACTTCAACAACCAGCAACATTTAAAACGAGAAGGCTAAACTATCTTAGTTTGTGCCGAGTTCTTGATACCCTTACAAATGCTCGTTCTTAAGTACGGATATACCAAATTTTGCCAAAGCAGTTTGAAAGCGAGTAATTTTATTAATGACCAGGTTAAAGACCTATTTTCGACCGATCCGTAAGATATAGTCTTCCGATTTGGACCAAGTTTTGCAAGTTTCGCTAAATTTAGGAGCGCTAACATTAAAAACCAAACCTTTTTTTCCCACTAAGACCCATTTTCCGACCGATTGTTCATATGGGAGCTACATTCTATAGTTGTCTGATTTTGACCAAACTTTGTAGAGCTAGGTGAAAGCATATTAAGCAATCATCTATCACCATTAAAAACGACAAGTTTTTCTTACAAAGGCCATTTTTCTGACCTGTATTTGGTATGGCAGCTATACCATATAACTGTTCGATTTCGACCAAACTTGGTGGAATCATGCAAAAGCCTAACAAACGAACCTGTTAGAAATTTGAACACGATTCCATTTGAAACAAAAAAGTTTTTCTCAACAGAACTTCATTTTCGACCGATCATTCGTACTGCAGCTATATGCTATAGTCAACCGACTTTGACAAAACTTTGTACAATTGTGTGAAAGCATATCAAACAATTAAATGCCCATTTTAGAGAAATTTCTGACTAGACTTTTCTATGACAGCTATACTATATGGATGTCTGATTTCAACCAAACTAAGTGAAATCATGGTAAAGCATAGCAAACTAAGAAATTCAAAGTTTGGAGACGTTTCCATTGAAAACAAAAAAGTTTTTCTCACTAAAACTAGTTTTCCGACCGCTTGTTCCTATGACAGCTATATGCTATAGTGGTCCGATCCAATTGGTTCCGACATATTCCGCAGCGTGCAGTAAAAATATGAATCTGTACAAAATTTCAGCTCGATAGCTTCAAAAGTGAGAAACTACTTTGCGTAGAAACAAACAAACAGACAAACAAAGTTAATTTGACTCTGCTCATCGCCCTGATCAAGTATATATATAGTTTCTGGGTTCGGATAAGAATATTTTTGTGCGTTGTAAGCTTTTGGTGAAAGTTATAGTACCCTTTGCTTGGGTATAAAGAACACAACAGACACCGCTGTTTCGGTCGATATATTTGACTATTGCAGCGATAGAAATTTATCGATATCCGTGTGAAACTGTCGTTAGAAATGTCAAAGTGCATACTAGAGCTCTGCATGAGTGGAATCAAAGTGCCCATTGATTCATGTTTAAAAAAAAGGTTCAAGTATGAAAATATTTTGTTTCGAGCTATACAGTTCTTACTTATAATGACTCCAAACAGATCAAGCTCCAAATAGATCAAGCTCCAACATGTGCTCCAGTGGTTCATTAGATCAGATCCAGCGTTTAGCTAACCTGAAGTTTTGAGGAATGGAGACTAAAGCGACTCGGTATCAATATAATATTGCTAAAAGCAAGTTCGAACCGTTCCTAATTGTACAAAAAGCATATCCCTGACATCTGAAACTGTCAATGTTTTTCGAGTAAAGTTCTCATAACAACAAAAATGCATAAAAATATAACCACAGGGCGCAGCAAACAACAAAATATAGGTAATTCCGTTTTAAGCGGCATAAGGGAAAGGGCTGCGAGGGCGCAATGGGCCACTGTGTACCCATTAAAGTTTCGGCAAAATACAGGGCTATTATTTAAACACTATTTTGTTGCTTGATTATTGATCCAACCTCTCACAAAACATCCACCAAACACACAAACCCACATACCTAGTTTTTGATCCCCAAAGTGTTCATTCATATTTGTTGGCGCTTTTTTTCCTGGCGGGGCTTGTCTTAACCTACATACCTAAATACATACTATATATATGTATCCCTTCTCCTAAGTGTATGATTTTTGATGTCACTTTAGACACAACACCATCTAAATCCGTTGATCACCGCAACTAATCTCCATGTTCTCTTGTGTCTTCGACCCAATTTAGATACTCACCGCTGGCTGGTGATCTCTTGGCCAACTCCATATTGCCGGGCAACGCAATGACCGGCTCCGGCTGGTGCATATTCGTCTACAACCTGGCCCCGGAAACCGAGGAGAACGTACTGTGGCAGCTGTTCGGACCGTTTGGCGCCGTGCAGTCGGTGAAGGTGATACGCGACCTGCAGACCAGCAAGTGCAAGGGCTTCGGATTCGTCACCATGACCAACTACGATGAGGCCGTGGTGGCCATACAATCGCTGAATGGCTATACCCTGGGCAATCGGGTGCTGCAGGTCAGCTTTAAGACTAACAAAACTAAAACCACTTAGACTCGCAAAGGAAACCCAAGGAGAACAAGGAAAGGGATAGTCGAAATTTTCATTTGTATGCTAAACCAAATTATTATGATTAACAAAACAAAAACCAAACAAAAAACTTAAAGAAATCTTAGCAAAAATTCAGTTCAGCTAACCAACAACAACAACAACAACAAGAACAACAACAAGAACAACTTTAGAGAAACAGACAACTGTCTATAAATTGAACTAAGCGAGGCGAGCAAACAAAACCAAGATGAGATCAGCCGAAGTGGGATGAGATGAGAACAGTGTAGCACATTTAAGTCGCAAGTTTTTTTTTCAATTAACATATAATTCAATTTCATTCTATTTAAATTTAACTGAATATTACCAACAAAAAAACAAAAACAAAACCAAAAACAAAAACAAATTACGTAACTAAATTATTTAATGTTTATTCATTTAACTAAGCAAGCTAAACCAAAACAAACTTACCAAGTAAACACTCAAGCATACATACATAAGTATAGGAACAAAATGTGCATATACATACATACATACATACATACAAGACATACTTACACGTGTACTTTTACTTACATCAAGTATGGTATTTATTATATACATCTAGCTTATGTTCCCCCAAAGTTATGTACCATGTCGATTCAGTTTTCGATCAAGCGCAACAACAAACCAACAATACCATCATCATATATATATAGCCCGTATATTATATATATGTATGTATGTAAAAGTAATCCTCCTCTTTTGTCGTCTAAACTAAACCCAACTACCAAAAAACATGCATATACTCCATGTGTAACACACCCAAACACTCACACACACACACACACACACACACACTTATTATATTATTGTATTACCATTATATATTATTATGCCTCTACTTATTATTCCATTTTTATAATTACAACAACTTATTGAAATGCAAACCAAGAAATTCGAACAAAAGCAAAAAAAAAAAAATAACTACCAAAAACCACAACAAAAATAAATATATTTATTATTAAATAAATGTGTGACTTATTCAAAAACTATGCAAAAAGCAAAAAAAAAAAAACAAACCAAACACAAAATTTGTTTCATTTCATTCCAAGAAACCACACCACAAACACACACACACACACACAGACACACGCACAGAAATTGGCTAAAATGAATTTTTGTTGTTCAAGTCCAAAGACAATGAAATGTTGACGCAACATTGTTGCTAGCGAGGCAGCAGCAGCTCAGGCACACGATTATGAAAATGTTCTTAAAGTAAGAGAAAGTTTGAAGCATTGGGCAAAAATAGGTGCATAAATAACCAGATACTAAAGTGATTCGAGGATTCCCTTGCCTTGTTTTCAATACTCCTCTGCTATAACCAGATGAGACTGGCTCTGCGTTACGCCTAACTTTGTGTGTGTTAAAATATCAACCTTTTTTTTTGGAAAAATTAAGCTGGATGGACCTAAGGGAATTATAGTGCTCTAGAAGTCTAAAAATCATACCAAATTTGGTATAGAATTTCCGGTTCCGAAGCTGGGACTCAGAGCTGTTGGCTGCTTTGGAGCTAAGAAACAAGGAAACTTATAAGGGTTAATATTTTCAATATTTCCAATGCAAAATCGGATTGGCACAACCATCTAACTGCACTAATTTCGATTTCTATTTTGGGTTTTATAAACCCAATAAATCCTGGTTCATATCCGACTCGAAGGACCATATGTTATGTCGGGATATGACTTCTTAGATAGTGCAGTTACGAATCCATCAGAAGTTGTGCAGCAAATTATACTTGATTTAATTCCCATCACTGTCTTAAGACCTATTTATGAGCATAAGTCTAGGATGAAAATCGTATGAAGACAGAGACAAAGTCATATCAGTAGTACAATATGCTGATGTCGCTTATTGCATAAGAATATTGTAAATGGGCAGTAAGCAGCTTCACTGCTCCAGAATGGAATCAAGTAATGCCTGCATCTGTATGTCCACATTTGTTGTTTAATCACCTTTTGAAGCTGTAAACTTGTAAAGAAGTTTGAAAATGTCAAAAAGCCAAAATGTATAAGAAATATTTTGGACTAGCCGATTTCGAAAGTTTTGACTACTACATTTTCTGTGTACACAGAAATAAAAAATGGCAAAATAATATCAAGCTCAAAAAATTAGTTTTGATGTCGACTTTCTGATTGAAATTTCAAATAAGAGTCGTACTAGATCCAAGATTCGAACTTGAAATGAATAAATCCGAGATTGACCAACTTCCGACAATGATTTATGGATAGATTTAATCCCGGATATCTCAAATATGTTTTTCTGTGTACATTTTGTGCACGACTCTTCAAAAAGTTACAGTTTTGTAAACGACTTGGATTATATTTATGATTAAAGCATCACTAACCTAGACACATATTCTCTGAACTAAGCCTTAAAAGTTAGAATATTGATTTAAAGAGTCTGTGTCTTCATTCCACAGTTTACCAGGGTCAATAAACTGGTACAAGATGCAGTCAACTGCCTGATAAGCCTTTAAGTTCCTTTTCGATACACCATGCAAGGGGATATCTAGGTAATTGTACCTGCACGGAGAAAAACAAGGATATTAGCAATGGATACATTGCATGATTTCGGTAACCATTTGGAAAGTTATGTAAATCCATTTTGGCATATTAAAATATCCAGATTTTCATCCAACTGAGCAGAAAATCATCCAAAGGATACGATAAGCATATCCATTCATATGACCAGCTTCAACATGTTATTTCGTCATTTAGGTCAATTTCTTTTAGACTTTAGTGCTGTGGTCGGCAATGTAAGCAGAGATATTGCCAGAATTTGAATCACTGCAATAGTATTTATGAGTTAGCAAAGAAAATTTGTCAATGTGTTGAGCTGTGTCTTTGATAAAAGAGCAGATTTTGAAGGCTCTTTACCCGTTTAACAGTTGCCAGTGACAGCTTTTCTGCTAACAATGCAAAAGCCGAAGCACTAAATTGGATTATATGGGCTAACCCTTACTTGCGGTGGTTGCATCCTATTAGCGGTGCTTACCGCTCAACAACTAGGAAAGGTTCGGTTTACTTTTTAGTGTGAACTAGATTTAAATCAGTTATTTAAAATCTCTGTATAATATTGTATCATTATTATACTCATAATTTAGGTTTCCAAAGTCTAAGGCTCGGTTTCCGAACAGACTTTGAAGCTTGTCGAATCCCTGCAGTTTTACGTTTCTGTACTGATTTTTTCAGGGTTGATTCAGGCCTGAGCAGTAGGAATAACTGAATTTCATGCATGAATTCAGGCATGATTTAGTACTTCCCACAAAATGCACCCATGAGCTAAGCTAAGGACATGTCTGTGTTAAATTCATGGCTGAAACTCATTTAAAGGATGCCATGAATTCAGTACCAGCCCATCCATTTCAGGGCTGATTCAGCTATGAAGGGACTTAATGTTTTGGTTTGGCTTTCTAGTTCAGGCAAACATTGGTTCGCCTGGTCTTTAAAACTGGAAAGCAAACTCTTTCAAACAAGTGCTGCAAGTTCAATAACTTTTTCGGAGGGTCGAACCAAAATATACCAATAATTTAGGCTTGGAAATTTAAAGTTCGAGGTTTCTGGGTGAAGTTTTGGCTTCTTCTTTGCTTATTTCAGTCCATGCTTTGCACCATATTTCTTAAAACAAACAAAATTCAAATTTATTTAGCGATCAATTTAATCCCATGTGTTCGACAAATCGCTTGCGACCTAAAGACAATACAAAACGTTTGGGAATGAAGTCGGAATCGATTTGTAAAACTTCATTTCATAGTCTACCCATAAGAAATCTTACCAATTCCAAGCCAAGATTTTGATTTGGAGTTGAGAATCTTAAAAATGTGAGGCTATTATGGGTGGGAGTTTCATAAGAAATAAGATATTTTATCTTGAACTTGCCTGCCGATTCTAAGACTACCTCAACCAGTCACCCAGAGCAGACGCTAGGCAGTTGGTGAAATTGAATCTTGTTTAGAAATTGATATTATTGCACACAACCGAACGTTTAGGTTGTGCTTTTATTTCTAAAAAGGTTCGGTTCACAGTAATAGAGATTTGGAAATTCCGCGTTTGCAAACCTGATTTTAAATTTGTGATTGATTTTTTTGGTTTATATTTTACCTTGATCTCGTCGTTTACCGAGTTTGTACCAGATTTTTACAAACACACTTTTCCCATTGACTTAAAAACCAAAAAAATAAACAGGACTTGAGTCATGTTTTGAGCTGAACCTTTGGTTTGATTGTAGGTTTTGAAGGTTCAGTTTTGGGACCACTTTTCCGGTTCTACAGATCTCAATGTTCTTCAAATCCAGTGTCATTTCATGTATAACACTTCATGTATAACACTTTGTTATACACTAAGTCCCAAAATTTGCTATCCTACACAGAAAAAAATGAATGGGTACTTTTTTAAATTGAATTAAAATTTGCATTTTTCATATCCTTTGGTTGATTTTCAGCTCCGTTGGATGAAAATTGAAGATCCATTTCACATTAAATGGATATTTTAGTATACAAAAATGGAAATTGTTAAAATAATCATTGCAAATGTATAAAATGGAATTTTTTTTAATATGCTCCTTTATTATCAGTGCAGAAAACCTACTGAAAAAATGGTTAGAAATGGAAATTAAGTCAAACAGTAAATGTATATCCTCACAGTTTGGCTAAGAAAGCGGGTTGTTTTTGAGATGCAAAAGAAATCTGCTGTTAAAATACACTTTAACACCACGAGAAGAACTTTTGATTCAGTAATGTAATTACTTTCAAGTAATTTCATCAAGAATACACCTAAACTGTAAGCTTGATAAGTTAAGGAATTGTTCCAAGAACCAAGTCTAAGACTTAACCTGCTGTAGTAGTTAAGAGGTTTCCAGCTAGTCAACTGGTAATAACAATGCAACGATGGATAAAACCAGATCAGAATCAGTTGGCATTGTCTTCCACAGAGAAAAATATAGATTAGTTTTTACCAGAAATCTACTGTATCAACTGAAGTCAGAAATGCATTTTAAAAAATTCTTAAAATCATTTCAACTGCTAGGCTAAAGAAAAAATTGTACACTCATAAAACATTCGCCCTGAAAACTAGACATTCTCGTATGAAATCCGTCCTAAGGTGATTCACTCTAAAATTAACAAAAAAAAGTTTTCTCATTTATGGACAATTTTTCTGAAACTTTGAAAATTCACCGAAAAATTAAGGAAAAACAATTTGTCATTTACGGAAAAATTTTCTGAAACTTAAAAAATTCAACCTAAAATTAAGAAAAATATTTTCTCATTTATGGAAAATTTTCAAAATTTCAGAAAAAGTTTTCTTAATTTTAGGATTTAAGAAAAATATTTTCTCATTTATGGAAAATTTTCAAAATTTCAGAAAAAGTTTTCTTAATTTTAGGATTTAAGAAAAATATTTTCTCATTTATGGAAAATTTTCAAAATTTCAGAAAAAGTTTTCTTAATTTTAGGGTGAATCGCCTGAGGACGGATTTCGTAGGAGAATTTCTTATTTCCAGGGCGTATTTTTTTATCTGCAACTTGTGTACATCTATTTCAATTGTCTTTGTGTCACATTGGAGCAAGAATAATTCAAAATCAAATCAAACACCAAACTGCATATTAACTACAACAAAAACAACAACCACAACAACAGCACTCGCATTTATACTAATTTTGCCAAGAAACCAAAATTACTTATAAGCTGCGTACGCAGGATTTTTGCAAGGGGTCGCTACAAAAATTATTTCCTTAGGCGCTTCTGCTTTAGTCAACCCACCCAGCTAAGTTTTAACACTTAAGAACTTTGGGCTACTTCTCGCGCCACACAGATTCTTTGTCTCCAGTCTCCCTTCCTCCTCGTCTCCTAATTTAGTAGAGCTAACTACAATCAATGTGTGTGTATGTAGCATTAGAAAACTAACATTTTTACAACCAACAACAAAATACAAAAATATTGTTTTTTTTTTAAATGCAATTAGTGCTTAAAGTAACAGGCCACATCTACATGGCAGGCGGCACTTGAAAACCCAAAACAGAAAAACTGAAAAAATAGGAAGCAAAACAAACGACATACTTTAAGATAGAGGAAACTCGAAATAAAATGGAAGATGAAGAAGAGAAAAGTTGCAGGCGCAAATTGAAAACACCAAATTTTAAATATAAATGATGTAACATTTTTTAAACAAAGATTTATAGTAAAATTTATTAACATATATATATATATTTAACTATATATACATATATACAATACATGTCAAGAACAACAACAACAACAATGAGAAGAGTCAAATGTGAAATACATTTAAAAAATATTGAAAGAAAAAAAGCCCAAAAACAAAATCAACCGCCAAATGCAGTGGCCCTACTTAGCCACAGATACGTGTATAAGCAAATATTCCGGTGACTTTTAGTACTTACTCAATGCATGTGTATCTAAAGTTAAACCAAAAAAGTAAAACCAAAACACATGAAATTAATAATCGAAAGTTACCAGCATACATACATACATACAACTTACATACAAACATACTTATAAACATAACCGCCTCACGCATTAGCCTTGGTCCAGGCCGCCGTATTATTGTGTGTCATTCGAAAAAAGCAATATTAATATGTGACTTGAGTTGATTTTGTGGTCAATGAACGAACAACAGAAAGCCAACAAATTCAAACAAACTAAGCTTTGCCTGGGAAGTCATCACCTTCACCAGCTATATTTCGTTTTCTTTCTCGGCACAGAGAGCTTCTATCTCTCCTGGTCTTTGGGTCTGCCCGACCAAATCAGTTTTATGATCCAGCTTCGCTCTCTTCTTCGGGTTGTCGTGTCGTCCTAAAAGGTTGCTATTTCGGATATAATATTGATCAGTTTCCATACACCGGAACCGTATATGAACACATCTGTTCTCTTTTCTGTTCTAGCCAAATTTAAACAAATTCAGGCCTGTTCTTGTTTCCGAATTCAATAGATCGGTATAGGAATGAGTTGTGATTTCCAAGAAATCGGCTGAAATGACTGAAAATTCGAAGTAAAAGAAGAAAAAATGGCCGATTAAACCATTTCAAAGAATAACAGGGCAGATTATGTTTCTAAAGTTCTTAAACTACCGCTCAGTGGTCGAAATGGAGATTAAATTATTACCAAGTGCAAATGAAAAGACATCTTGATACATTTTTATGAACAAACTTAAGACTTGGGCAGGTTTGATGAGTCAAAATAGGGTTGTAGTTTTTTTTCTATTCAAATACTTTTTTCGTGTCAAATCTTGACTCAAAACTTTGATGACAAGAAAAAAGTCGGCAAAAAACCATAACAAAATAATAATTTCGTTACTAAACTTTAAATTTGTTTTTTGCAATTTATGAAGCGGCCTTTCTAATGTTTTATTTGGGAGTTTAACTGGTATAAATATAACAGAAACACTTTCAACTCAGCTCATGAACATCAAAGCAAAGCCTCTGATTAGACTGAGTATACATGAGTATACCAAATGTGGCACCAGGTGTTCACACATGTATGGCAGCAGCTAGCTCCTAACATGGCAAAGTAAAGCTATTAGTTTTTTATCGTTTTGAGTACGAGTCTTTATTTGGTCGCAAAGACCAAGGATTGAAATCTACTAGGCTTCTAATCGCCTAACATATGAGATCTAATCTAGAAACCGAGAATAATTGAGTCACTGCACACACATATGGGCAAACAGTTTCAATTTGGAAAGACATTTGTAGAACAGCCCAGAATAGATAGTACTATTTTTATACCCGTTACTCGAAGAGTAAAAAGAGTATTTTAAAGTCGTGCAAGATAAGATATACAGGTTATAAAAACGTTGCATACTTATCTGAGTCGCATGCGCTGTCAAACTAATGTTAATGATCTGTTAATTAACATAAGAAGGGTTATTAGACACTAATTCCCCTGAGTATCGAACTAGATTGGGTGACGAAAGTAAGTTTAGCGATTCGAAACCGACTGCCCAAGGCCTGGCGCGTACGGTTTTGCTTTCAGATGACCCGGTAGCCAGACTTATTCTTGTCACTTCACCAGTAAAGTACACAGAGAAAAAAAAGTCTATTAAAAAATGCACATTGGATCCATTTTTGGATATTAAAATATTCATTTAAAGTTAAATGGATCTTAAATTCTCATCCAACGGAGCTGAAAATCCTTCAAAGGATATGAAAAGTGGATATTTTATTAAAAAAAAAGACGAATATTAACAACTATTCCAACCAATTGTAAATTTTTGGATAATTTTTTGCTGTGTAGTCAAAGATTAGTTCGAAATGCAATAGCTTATATGAAAATCTCTAGAGATTTCCCTAGCATATCGGTATATGTCCAATTTTTGGTAACTTTTAGTTATAGCTTTCATTTGCATATATCGGTGAAATGCATTAGCTTTTCCAATCAGACACCTGAATTTTTGAATTGCAGGCAGATCAAGTTTATTTGAAATTTTTGCCACAATTTGAAACAAATCTCATATCTTCCAAAATTTTATAGATAGAAGGCTCTTACCTTCTAGACATATTTAGTAATCAGTATTATATATCGATCCGTTGAAGAAATGATGTAGATCGGATGAACGATAGTCGAGTTATAGGGAAATGCAACATTTATGCTGGGCAGCACCGGCTGAAACAGCGATGGGCAGCACTTTACACAACTTAACACTTTGTGTGATAAACACAAACTTTCTGAAGGTACAGAGTGTGCTATAGTTGAACGACTTTCTTTCTTTTCCACTTTTCAAGCAAATTGCTCTTCCGTTTCTTCCGTTGTTCACTTTTGCGTACGTTGGGGGCACTCTAATTAGGTCTGGATTAAATTGTAAACAGGCAAGAGTAGGCAGCTTATTAAGTCTAAAATTGAATGCATTACTGAGTGAGTTATCGTTTATCGATAAAAGTAATAAGTTTTAATGGATTCGAAAGTTGAAGTTTTGTAATTTATTCGCCACAGATTTGCTATCTCGACCACTGAATATCGGTTTGGTGCATTACATGCTTTTTGGGAACTAAAGACTACAATCGAAACGATTTTCGATATCACTCCAGGGTGTTTATCTTATTATTTCGTCTACGGTTCTGTTATGGAAATTGGTTATAGGTTGCTGGTCCGTTTACTAAACATTATAAGCGATACGATATATAGAACTGCCCCGATATTGTCAGGCTACCTTCGGAACAAAAAAAATACGTATCAAGCCCCTTACTCCTAAAGCTAAGTAGCGTACTATATAACGCGCTCCTGGCTATAACCCCCTGGCGGGGAGCCAAGTTGAACACTTTGGTCCTTATAATTTCTGTTGCATTGTCCTGTTAAAAGGTCCTCTTATGAGGCTAAATAGGCATTTAGTTGAGACATTGTGTTGTATTAAGCAGTAGAAGCTTATTCTTATGATGGATCTATGTGGTGCCTTTACATTCACAGGGGCAGGGCGATAGGATTCCATTTTGGAAATGTGCCTCATTGTGCTTCTTGGGTTGTTCATGACCAAGTGAACAACAATCCATTGTTCACTAGAAGAATACTAATCCTGTGTGACATCGGAAGCTTTTAGATTGTTGTACTCAGCTATTTTTTGTGATATCGAAGCTGGAGACTAGAATGCAACACTGAACAGTTGACCCGTCATTGACTCACATACTGCCCCAACGGTTGGTAGCTACCCAACTTTCAGATTCTCAATTTCTAGAATTTGTTGCTTTGTCTGGCCGTTGTACAAATCGAACTGCTCAGCGACTTGGTCACAGAGTCCAATGATTGAATGCCCGATGGCATTCTATACAATTTACCTTAACAAAAACCAAACAACAAAACAACAAAAATATTAACTAACGAATATTAGCAAATTTTTTAAGCGAACAGCACAAGCCGAGCTACAAACACACTAATTTTAGAGCATGACAACAACAAACATAACCACAACAGAACGGAACCCAACTGAAAACTCATGAATGAAGGAAAAGAAAACATAACAAACTGAGAAGAACAATGAAAAATCATCAACTAAGCATGAAATGCATTTAAAATAATAACAACAAATACATATACACATATTTACATATATAGATCTATATATATATGTATACAGATATATACGGAGGGAGTGTTCACACCATACATAGTAACGGGAGCCCGAAAGTCAACTTCCATGTTAATGAACCTAGTCAAGTAAGGCTAACCAAAGAAGAATTTGCCAGCCAGTCAGCCTTCCCCACCCTCTCCTCCTCTAAAGGCAGCTACACGGTGGAACTACTTAAAAGACGCCCAAAAGTATGCTTTAGTCGCTCTTGAAATCAGTTTGCTGTTTCTCAAGCTTTAGACATAACTTGGAACATAAAAATTAAACATAAAAAATGAGGAATAACATATACGTAGCCGCTTTGTCAACGGAACGCGCCCAAAACTTACACTCACACTCACACACCCACACCCACACACACACCCACATACACACGTACACACGTACACATCTATGTATAAGAAAGATGGAAGTCCATTTGTACTTACTTATTATGATTATTGTCTATTTGAATTATGTAAGCGCATTACTATGATTGTCTATTGTCCATATAAATATTACTTTATGCAAACTCAAACATACTTACAACCTATGTACTTAATTATGTATTACAATTAGTTAACCACACTTACTTACTACGGCTTATTATGATTGTATTGTAGCCTTAACGTGTATTTGCGTAGAACTCCTTAATTGTTTATGGTTTCGGTCCAAGTCCCGATTCAGAAGAAAGACAGTCTAACTAACACACACACACTGACACACTGACACCAAACGTAGCATACTTTCCAGCGAAACAGACGACACACACATTTAGATGCATATTATGGTATAACTTATTACAGCCACAACAAATTTTACTATACTCGTACATATAAATTATATATGAATGTATGAATAATTATTATTCCATTTGTATTTTATTGTATGTATTAGTCCTTTTGTTCTACACTCTTTTGCTCTTTCATAAATAATACAAGAAAAACAAAAAACAAAAAACGACAAAAAAACCACAAAAAAATTACAAAAACTCGGCAAGCAATGGTATACAAAATACAACAACAAAAAAATGAAATAAAATGAACAGAAAACAAATTTCAAAATATGTTTTTTAATTTTCTCTTCAAATGCCGGGGGTTGGCTTCGATAATTAGCGTAAGTATTTTTATACCCTGTTCCCATTGAAAATGGGAAAAGGGGGATCATGAAGTTGTGCGAATGTATGTAACAGGGAGAAGAAACATTTTCCGACCCCATAAAGTATATATATTCTTGATCAGCATGAACAGCCGAGTCGATATAGCCATGTCCGTCTGTCCGTCTGTCCGTCCGTCCGTCTGTCTGACTATAAGAGATAGAGCCACAAATTTTTGCACGAAGGTAGATTTATGCTGTACACAGATCAAGTTTCTTTCAGATTCCACCCCGTCCCCCTTTTATCCCCAAAAAACCTAGACCTCCCCTATAAATCCTAGACCTAAAAAGCCGTCAGATCCACAATTTTCAAGTTAGAGCCTCGTGGTTTAGTATACATCAAGCTAGGCCCAATATCTATCTATTCTGTATTCTATACAATCAGATCGGACCAAAAACACCGGAGTTATAAGCGAAACAGTTGAGCTGATAAGAGCACCCCCCCAGTTGTTGATCAGGACTAGAAAAGTGTTGCCTACATTTAGGATGACATCTTCGAAAATTCCAAAACAAATAAATGAAAATAAATGAACAGGGTATTTTGTGGTCGGGAAACTCGACTGCACCGCCCTTACTTGTTCAACTAGAAGTGTACAAATATTGAATCATTAAGCCCTTGATCGATTAGTTTCTAACGTATCGATATTTCGAAAGAACTTAAATCTAACTACATTTCTAAAGGTCTCGGAACGTGGGAAATGAAACATAAATTAACAACTCTAATCCGATTCTATGTCCGTCTTCTAACAGAAGTCTTTCACCTGAGACTGAAACAACACTTCTGTTAGGCTCTTCAGGGATTTATAGAATCACAATGGCCCAAATTTGATTCCTATGGTAAGTACTATGTCTATGTTTAGTTCTAAGGAATATTGCAGAGCACCATATCAGCGCTGATTAATATCATCGATTGTTGAATCGATGTATCGTCTTTTAACCAGCTGTAAAAACATCGATTTAGTTTTATACCCTTGCAGAGGGTATATTGAAATTGTCCAGCTGTTTGTAACGCATAGAAGGAACCATTTCCGACCACATAAAGTATATATATTCTTGATCAGCATGACGAGCTGAGTCGATATAGCCATGTCTATGCTTCTATGCTAACTCCTCCGTCAGTTTTAAAGCTATCGCCACCAAACTTTGCACGAAGTCTTCTGGTACAATAACACAGCACATTTGTCGGAACCGGCCGAATCGGTTTACTATAACATATAGCTGCCATAGGAACGATCGATCGAAAAACTAGTTCTAGTGAGAAAAACTTTTTTGTTTTTATTACAATCGTATCCAAACTCCGTATTTACTAGTTTTTAATGCTTCCTCATAATTCTGCCAAGTTTGGTCGAAATCGGACATCTATATAGTAAAGCTGCCATAGAAAAGAAAGGTTAGAAAAATAGTCTTTGTAAGAAAAACTTTTTTGTTTTCAATGTAAACCTCTTTAAAATTGGCATATATTTATATTATAAGCTTTCACACAATTCTTCAAAGTCTTGTCAAAATCGGATGACTATAAGTTATAGCTGCCATATGAATGATCGGTCGAGAAACTAGTTTAAGTGAGAAAAACTTGTTTGTTTTTGAAGAAAACGCCTCCAAACTTTGTAATCCTTAGTTTGCTATGCATTCCCATGATTCCATCCAGGATGGTCATAATCGGACATATATATAGTATAGCTGTCATACAAGAGAAGAGTCAGAAAAGTAGTCTTATTGAGAAAAACTTGTTTGTTTTCAGTGGATATGTCCTTCAAATCAGTTAAAAAACGTACTGCAAGGGTATACAAACTTTGGTCGAGCCGAAGTTATCTTTCCTGTATTTTTAGGAATCGATTAAAATCGAAAAAAGTTCCACCACTAATTAAGCGGCATCTCATGCTAAACTGTAAGAATTTACAAAAATGGGTTAAATTCAGTCACTATTCTGTTTTGGGATAACTAATAATGATATTTGTAAAGTGGTCAAGCAAAGTGCACAAAAAATTTGGAAATATTTATAGGATCTGGGGTACTACCACATGAGGTTCCGAAAGCAATTCCTACAATTTCTGGGCTTCTTGGTGTCATTTCCATAAATAACAAGCTGTTAAAAGAAAGTGACACTCCCATTCCCGATGCCTTTATAATAGTACAGCATTTTTTCGAAAAACCTCAAACACCCAGATATGTTTGCCCACACAGGGGAAAAAACCGAAAGCATTGGTCTCAACATGAGCACATTCGTTGTCAAGAACTTATCATGAAGGGTTTTTCTTACTTCACGAACTTTTTTTTTGAGAACGCAAAATCTTGATGTGAGTTGAAATGTTCAGTTTTTGAGAACATTTTAAGACTCAACACTAATTTGAGGTCCAGGGTCCAGGGTCCAGTCCATGAACGGAACCAATTCCAAGAAAAAGAAAGAAAGAAAAATTGTTCGGACTTAAGGCCTGTTTTCAGAACCGCGGAAAATTTAGGACGCGAAATTGCAATTTATTAACATAGCATCCACATAAATTTTTATTTATGCGATTAATTCCAATACAATTAACTAACCTTCTTTTTTTATTTCCGCGCCAACACTTTCCCACGCACTCTTCACTTTTATGTGGTCAAAGTGATTTTTGTCTGTCCTCGCGGTTAAAACTTTTAGTATGCTTCCTTTTCCGCTACTGCTATTTTCCATCCGTTGTTTCCATTTTTGACGATAAAATAATTGACTGCGCTTTATTTTGCTTCTGGCAACAGCTGTTTTACAGTCCACTCACGATCCAAAGCGCTATCGATATGTCAACTATCGATAGGCTAATTGTGTATTTATTTTTGCTTCCTCGGAACATAGAAAATAAAAGCAGCGGCGCAAACTTTTCGCCGCTGTTTTTATACTCTGTACCGTAGGTACATAGAGTATTATAAGTTTGTGCAAAAGTATGTAACATCCAGAAGGAAGCATCTCCGACCCCATAAAGTATATATATTCTTGATCAGCATCAACAGCCGAGTCGATATAGCCATGTCCGTCTGTCCGTCTGTCTGTCTGTCCGTATGAACGCACAGATCTCAGAGATGGTAAGAGATAGAGGTTTGACGAGTATGGGACATATGCTTCTTATGTCTGCAGGCAGATCAAGTTTATTTTCAATTTTGGCCACGCCCCCTCCCGCCCCCGCAATTTAGAAAAAACGTCATATCTCCCACAGTTTTGAAGATAGATGGCTTGTTCCTTCTGGACATATTTAGTTATTAGAATAACTTATCGATCCGCCAAAGGAATGAAGAAGATCGGATGAACGGTTTTCGAGTTATGATCAAAAGACAAAATTTCTTGGTACAGAGTATGTTATAGTCGGGCTTGACCGACTTTCTTTCTTGTTTTTATATGGAGTTCGTCATAAAAATTTATTTTCCGCGGTCCTGGGAACAGGCCTTTACTGGGAGTATACTTTTCGGTGCTGAGCTGAATTGTGCTAATTTCAAGAACATTCGGAACATTTGTTCTTGTTGTGAGATGAAATAATCATATTTTCTGAACACGATTTTTCCCTCTGTGAAGGAAAAATAAATATTTTACGAAAGAGGTGTTGCGGTGTGCATTGATCTTTACGCCTTTATGCTCCTTCATGCAGTTTGCTTGTCCGTGTAAAACCCGTTGTATTGTTTATTGTCCTTCCTTTGCTCAACTGCTGACTTACGGTGTTCTGCCCCAATCCTTGAATTGGCCATGGATTGAGCGATGCGGAAGGCGATGTACATCCGCTTCGAGCATACCCTCTAACACAATGTTGCGAATGCAAAGATGCCACCACTGGCAATGCGTGTGCTGTCCTGGGTCAAACCGCCTCGCAACCACCCACTCTTCGCCTCGCCTTCTCAAAATTCTCTCTGTCCATTGCAGCAACGAAATTCTTTTTTTGGATGCGCCTACAGCTTCTTTCAGTCGCTGCTTGCTCTACTTTGTCCACACATATAAATCACAAGGCCTCCTTGCCCCCCCACACACCCACATGGATGTGCAGTGACCAGGCGTCCGGGCACGGCATTGAAAATTTTGATAATTGAATTTACACGTGAATGATCCCAATCTTGAAGCCTTTACTTTGGTTTATTGCCCCACAAACGGAGGCCCGGGACCAGGCCAGATGGAAACGGCACGATTTGGCCAGACCCAAAGGCAGCGGAGCAGCAGCACAGCAAAGGCCAAGTAATTATGATCGTAAATTGATTAAGTCCAGCAAAAAGCCAATGTGGATAAATTCTAATTTGTGGATGGGCACCCAACAACGAGCCTAATGGATTAGGCTTTAAGGACGACTTGAATCTAATTAGGCGATCGAAGTTGTGGCCACTTTTGGCTTGAGCAATTCGAGGCTAGTGGGTCGTATGAGTGATATTTAGGGATGCTCAATGCATTCGATTATGTAAGCCAGCAGCAGATCAAATTAATTTGCCTAAAATCTGACACAGATTCCCCACCGAAGAGCACTGAAGTAGACAGCGACCGCCCAGCCCACATATGAGATTGATGACACAATCAAACGGCGCTGCAAGCTGCATAAACTAGGCCCACTGCCTGGACACGGATTGCATTTCGCTATTAATTTTGAGGATGGGGACGAGCGCAAAGCTGACAGCCTCAAAAAGCGAAGCATTCGTTCCGCTGACAGCAGGAACAGACGCAACTGCGGATGCCGCTGTCTGCATTGCGCCTCAGACTGCGACTGCGACTGCGACTGTTGACTGGTGGTCGGTTGGTCGGTCTCCCCGCCTAACCATGTCAGCTATGCTGGCTTTCGCTTTTATGGTCGCGGCACACCTATTTTGAAAAGGGATTTCCAGCTTTTGCGGTGCAGCAAAAAAAAAACACAAAAATGGAAAAGCCAAAGAAGAAGAAGCGGGGGAAAAACTAACTTGTCTCTTTGTTTTTTTCTATTTTTTTTTGTTGCTTGTTTATTTTAGCTCTTTTTAGTTGTCGTCATACAAAATAAATGGAATATCTTGTCTGGGAAGAGGGAGTAATGCTGCTGGGGATAGCAATTTATGCAAAATATTTGTGCCGAAGAACAAAACCACAGTGGAGGAGGCACGGGAGGGCTTTGGCTAATTTAACTTTACTCAAAGCTGGCCGGAACTTTAAGAGCTTTCTGAACGGGAGTGTATAAGTGTTTGGTCTGTGGCAAAGTTGGATGTAACAACCGGTACAGGAGGCTTTTCGAAATTCCAAGCCAGAAAATATGTCGGACGGACGGACATGTTTTACTTGGAAATACTTTGAGTTTCTAACAGTTCTTTCAGTTCCAGTTCTTCTACTAATCTTCCAACACTCAAACGACAACAAGAATGAAAATATATATATCATTTATCAGCCCCAGGGGTCGAGCAGACGACCACTAGTGTCTCAAGTAACAGAAAACGAGAGAGCTAAGCTAACTTGGTATATACCGAAGTGCTCGCTTAAATATCGACCGATTGTTCGTATGGGAGCTAAAGAAAGAAGAAAAGGTGCAGTCGCAGATTCTATAAAGCACAGCAGATTGTTCAAGTAATCCTTCCGGGGCTCACCACCGCTGACTAGCGGATCTTGATTCTTCAGCGAGAGCGGAAAATGATTGGGTATATGATATAGTCATCCGATTTTGACAAAAATTTGTAGAATTGGGTGAAAGCATGGTGGATGCTACCATTAAAAACAAAAAAGTTTTTCTAACTTAGACTGTTTTGCAGACCTATCTTTTGTATGGCAGCTATACCCTATAGTTATCCGATTTTCCCTAAACTTGGCAGAATAATAAAAATGCATAGAAAACCTTTGAATACATAGTTTGGAGACGTTTTCATTGAAAAGAAAAAAGTTTTTCATACTAAAACTAGTTTTCCGACCGACTGTTTCTATGGGAGCTATGAGATATAGTCATCTGATTCGGTCGGTTCCAACATATTAGTAGCGTTTAGCGAAAAGACGACTCTGTACAAAATTTCAGCTCGATAGCTTCAAAACTGAGAGACTAGTTTGTGTAGAAACAGACGGACAGACGGGCGGACTAAGCTCAATCGACTCAGCTCGTCACCCTGATTAAGAATATATATAGTTTATGGGGTCAGAAATGATTATTATAGCTAAATTATAATACTCTTGCAAGGTTATGAAAAGCAGATTCATATGAAGTCTGTTTAAAGATATCTTAAACTCCAAAAAAAGCTTGTAAACAAAGCTGAATAGTTTTGTAATGGCTGGTGGTCAAATAGCTAATCTGCCCATACAGTACCACGGAACCTAAGCAAGTTCTCTGGGCACCACGGAATAAGTTAAGTCGTGCGTTTCGGCTCACGCAGGAATCCTGTCCCGCCTAATCCCCTTGCAGCCCACACGATGTATTCAATTCGATTAAGAAAATTCTCTTTTTAATCTTTAAACTCCCAAACACAACTCCTAATCGCGCCATCCACCTTAAAACTGGCCTGCAATTGCTCCACTTATACTGCCTGCAAACTTACTTCAAATACATCCGCAAAGTCTTTGATATGCTCATCAAGTGACTGGCCAGAATTGTAGCAGACATGATGTGTTAGCAAGCAAATCTCAGGTGTTTGAGAAATGGCAAGCCAAAGCATCTGTTTGTATTGTTTATATCAATCTGGTTAGTCCTGAGTCGTGGGGAAACCTCACATAACATGATTTTGGAAAACAGTGAGTTTCGGGAAGGGCAAACTTTCCCAGCCTGGCATTCTTAAGTGATTCCAGTATACAAAAAACTGAACTACAACCCTCCAAGCATGAACTACTTTCATAACCGATTCGGAATTCAGACACTATTCACGATATGCTGCGCTGGCAATACGGGAATGTTCACTCTGCAACCTCTGCTTATCTGATTGGGGTTAGTACAATCTGCGACGAACTGCGAAGTCTGTACCTCAATAAGCCCTCCCTATCGGATATCGGCTGAATGGAGAAAACTGGCAGCTACTGGCTTCCGCCTGGTTATTTTAGTTATTTTACATTAATTTATTTACCTAGCAAATAAGCAAAGTGTTTCCTCTCATGTTTCCTTTCATTAGGATCAAGAAATAATATCACAAATGTGTTCATGTTGTTCAGTTGTGACTGATGGTTAACAAACCCTAACGCAGGCCATTGGCCGCCTAACAATGTTTTGGAATTAAGTTACAATTTTGTGTTTTGATTATGTAAAACTGTCAGAAATTATAAAATTTATTGGTACATTTTCTCGTGTACATTTGTTCAGATTTCGCTTTGTTTTTGTGGTTATTTTTGGGTTTCCATTCTAATTGGCCCGTCGAGCAACAAAGTCCTCCCAATGGTCGTCCAACATCATGCAAAACCAGTCTGCCACGAAAGTGTAATCATTTCCTCCGGGGAAAATTTTATATAGGATTCGACCAGATTTCGCGTCATATTCGAACAGGTACACAGTGCTGGAGCTGTCTACCTTATTCTGTGTCATCAAAGCCTTGATGGCACCCAATAGGCGCACCATGAAGTTGGCACAGGCACAAGCTAGCCATTCGTTTTCCTGCGCAGAGCAAAGTATGTTGAATGCGGGGGATGATCTAGATTCTAGAATATCATAGATGGTTGTATGACTTACACAGTCCTTCCATAGATCCCGCACCAATGTGCGTTTAATGCTATGCACATTGGCATCCTCATCCCGATTGGCAATGTATAGACCTTCAATGCCAGCAAGAAAACAGTCGGCCCACCATTTGATAGCCACGTTGCGATTGTACTCAGACCATTCCGAGCGATTCATTTGGTCTTGGCGCAGTTGTAGCTCTGCCCATGGATATGGCGGTGGCATGCTAATGGGGAGAATGTAGCTAGTCTTTGGTTTTTTGTCCCATGACATTTTATACTCACAAATGATTTGCGGTAGTTTCGGCCAGCACTGGGGCATCAAAGAGAACCTTGAGGCCGTTAATCTCCGTCATAAACACTCCAAAGAATTGACCAGCATTTTCAATTGCCTTCTCATCGGGACTCAACTGTTGTGCTTTGCCATCTGCAAAAGTATAAATTGTAAGGGGTTTTGAGAGGATCGGTCGTTTCTGTACCATACCCGACAAACATTGCTGGCGCAGTTTCTTTAGCCAGGATTCGTTCATGATTCTGATCAGATTCTCCTTGTCGAATGGATCCGTCTTCGAATCGATTACGCGCGTCATGTACAGGGAGTTGCGGTACCTGGTTACGGCAATGCTCCAGTCATCCGTCGTCTCATATGGAGTGCACATCATCAGCTGCAGCACTTCTCGGGTGCATAGCACATCGGCAACGATTTCAAAATGCACCCCCTCGACTGGCTTAAGAAAAGGTGCAGTCGCAGATTCTATAAAGAATAGCAGATTATTCAAGTAATCCTTCCGGGGCTCACCACCGCTGACTAGCGGCTCTTGATTCTTCAGCGAGAGCGGAAAATGATTGGGTGGCGGCGCAACTATGTAGCGCATTCGCTTTGAGCCCTTCTCAAAGTGACCAAGCGGCGACACGCTGTAACCGCCGACTTGATTTGGCTTTCCAATGCAGGGAAATTTGTTCTTGTCTTCCTCGGGAATGGGCCGAGCGACTATGTCCAATTCTTTGTAAATGGCGAACATTTTCGTCGTGGCTTTGACAAATGTAAGTTTAGAAAAGTCGTGGATCAGGGATCAGACGTGTGTGCGAATCAACCGTTGCGTTTGCTCTGGGCATTAAGCATCACCAGGTGAATTTCGTTGATGTTAACAGTTAGAGATGCGCAAACAGCTATCTGTACATAAGTAGTGATGTGCAGCGAAATAAATTTATCGGGAACGAGCTTTTCAAATAAATAAATATTTATTTCACTTTCACTAGAATTTTCATATTTCTATTCTTTTGCGGTCTCCAAGTGAAATGAGAATATGTGAGAACATCAGTTTACAGATCCATGTTCCAGCAAGAGCGTCACATCTAGGATATGCTGCAGACGATAGTCGAAGATTCTTTGGTTATTTCCCTATACATATATACAATTTTTGACTAGATTAACTCAAAACTAAAAGAATGGGGAAAATATCCCTTAATAATTCGCCAGGTTTTTTTTTTGGAGTAAACGTGTACTAATTTGGAGAAACATTCCATATAACCACATTATTTTTTTAATCTCCATAGTTCATCTCCGTTATCGTTCATACTTCTTAACTAATTTAATACAACTTTGTGGTTCCATCCCTAGTTTAAACTGTTCAACAGAGATCTGCAAGAGTGCCTGTAACGCACACAGCACTCACACTACTAAAGCCTATGTATGTATTAGTTTCTTTTGCTCTCTATTTACTTTTTTCGCAGATGTAACGGTAGACGCCGTTAAATTGTTTGTGTTTTGCCAAGAGGGAGAGCTAAAAAGTGAGGTTAGGTTAGGTTGCAATGGCTGAGAGCGACAAGCCACACTCCCACTTAGTCCCGTTGCATGGTATCCCTAATCCTCCCTATTAGACCCCAACCAACGTCTATATATGTACATACATATATATGGCTCCTTTCAGAGAGGAACACACTAGGGATACCTACGGATTTTTAGAAATTTTACTAAAAATAAAGCCTAAACACAACGCCTCGCTACGGACCACTGGAAAAGCCTTACCTCCTGTGATGTAGCAAGACTTACGTGGCCTAAAACATATGTACATACATACATATGTAAATACTATCACGCTTTTGCATAACAGAAGAGAACACGTCGCTTCTGACAGGGACCCTTGGCAGACCCTGAAATTGCAGATATGATGAAGAGAAAACGGTGCAGCACATTCAGTGTCATTGTCCCGCTTTGAGTAGAAGGAGACTTGAGTCCATTGGTCAACCCCTCTCACCTAACCTCTCGGAGATATCCGAGCAAAAGGTGCCTGTTCTACTTAAGATTATTCTGCCCACACTATGGTTCAGTTTTGAAGACCATCCTGGGGTCTAAAAGGGTTTATCAGGGATACCATACAACGGGCCTAAGTGGGAGAGTGACTTATCGCTCTCAGTCAGTGCAACCTAACCTATTCTAACCTTCTAGCACTCTCTCTTGGCATAACACAAACAATTTAACGGCGTTTACCGTTGCTACTACGAAAACAGTAGAGAGAGATCAAAAGAAACTAATACAAACATAGGATGTAGTAGTGTGAGTGCTGTGTGCGTAACAGGCACTATTGCAAACCTCTGTTAGGCAGCAGTGTACTAGGGATGAGACAGATTTCGACACTTACTTTAGTATACCCTTTTCACGGGTATAAAAATCGTTGAGTCCAGAGTCTCTGAAGCTGAAGATGAGACTGTTTAATAAGTAGCTCAATCGATGTCGGCGTGATTATTGCTATTTGCAAGTCACATAAATGTTTCTTATATATTTGGCTTTACACAGTCCGAATGTACAAGCCGTGCTCCTCTCAATCTCTAGGCTTGTGCCCGAATCCAAAAGGCTAAGGCTAAGTTTGAGAAGCGTTTTTTATGGCTAGTTATTTCAAAGCCGACGCCGATAGCTAGTAAAGGTGATGGGATGTGTGAGTTTTTTAAGAGAAAACTTGTCTACTTTACTTTTTGTACAGCAGTCACACACACTACCCGCTGCACCACACTCAGAAAAAATTAATGTACCTTACGAAGTCGAAAATGTATAATTGAACCACTGAATCGAACCAATATCGGTGGCTTAGAAACATCATGAACCACTGAAACGAACCCGTCCTAATCCAAAAATTGGCCTAAAACTGTACTCTTCAGATACCCACCTTTTCTAAGCCCTAAGAAAGCTAGCCCCAGACCCGACTTAGGCTAGACTTGAACTTGGATCAGAACGGGCATGTAGATTTACAAGGCTGCACTCCCGCCCAGCTTTCCACTCTAATCGAGCGGACTAGGCCATAGTGTGGTCAACCTTTCACAATGCCCCCACGAGTGAACTCCGCTTCCCCAGCAAGATGGATGCTGCACAATCCTCTGCAGTCAACAGAAAGTAGCTGCAAACGCTTGCATGCGAGAGGAGCCGGTGCCGGAGCCAGAGGCGGAGGCGGTTGGCTGTGGTTACGCTCGATGGGCGTGGACTGGCTAATAAGCAGGAAATTAAAATGTTATGTGCATTGCCTTGGTTGTCTCCTCCGCCAGCTCAGTTTGGCAATCCCTTGCCCCCCACCCTCGTTGGCATTGTCAACTCGCTTGCCTTTGCCACTCCCCACATCTCGCTCTCTGTGTGTGTGTGTGTGTGTGTGTGTTCTTGGTTGCGGTTGGTCTGGTAGCGCGCCTTGAAGTATGCATTATTTTTACGTGTCAGTGCGCATTTTTGGCATAATTGAAGCACAAACAGAGCCAGCTGAAGGTCGCCCCCACTCCCCCACCCTGTTGGGTGTATGTAGCCAGACTTGGATTAAATTCGAAGTGCAATAACAACAAGAATCAAACGAGAGACAGTCAAAGTTTGTCTCCCCCTCCTCCCACCCCATCCGCTTGGAACTAATGCGCTAGCAGTTTTTAAATGAGATTTTTCCGGGTCTTGGCATTGCCTACTTTACGAGCTTGGCTGCTTTATGCGTGGGCGTGACTGTGGGGCGTGGGGCGTGGACAGGCCGGGCCAGCCAGCCGGCTCTTGTGTAGGAACCTAATTAAAAGTGCTTTATTATGCAATTAAAGCAGATAATGTCGCATTGTGCGGTGCATTCAATTTCTTTTGGGGTCAAAGTCAATGTGGGTGGCACTTCCCCAATCCGCCCTTCATTGTTGACAATTGTTTTGCATAAAGTTTTTGGCCGGCAAAATGAAAAATTCCCATTTTATCCATTGGCAGTTCTGTCTTTGCTCTGCCCTGATTTATGGGCTCTGTGTACTTTGTGGCCTAAAACTGCAAGTAGCCCAGCCAGCGAGGGGCGGGAGGGAGTTGGCAGGGGGCAGGGGGCAGGGGGCCTGCCTGGTTCCAATTTGCACACTTCCGCACATTTTGGATGTGTTATGCTGTATTTATTTATCGAAACATAAAACATGCGAATTTATTGCTGTTGATTTTATTAACTATTTCGCCCCGCTGCCCACATAAGTAGGATGTGGCTTTTGGGCTCCCATCAAGTGGACAGTTGGCCAAGTGGGAGCTGTCCCTGCCAGCAGCACACAATGGCCTTACATCTGGTTGAGTTTGACAACTCGTCCAGTCATCGGTGTGCAGTTGTCCGCCGCCGCCCACAAACGTGATACAAAACACCGTCCGATTCAATGGGGGATTCGGGGGGCAACTGAATTCGACTTCCTTTTTTGATATCATTCTTCTAGTTGCCTGGGCCGGGCCAGCTCCATCCACGTTTCCATGCGTTTGTGGGCAATTATTGCCCTAATGGCACTTCAATTTAATTTTAATAGACAAGCCAAAGTGGCTTTCCCTGTCCGATATTGTTTACATTACAAGCAATTTGGACAATATTCCCATAAATTGACCCGCCGCGCGATTTGTTGGCCCAGAAAAGTTGCTCGTTTGGGGCCGGCCGGCCGGGAGGCTGCTGCCTTGTCAGAAAATTCAATTGAAATTGCATTGCAAATAATTTGCCATTTTGCATTATTTTTGCATTGGCCACAATTTGCACAATTTATTTGCTTTGACTTTGACTCTTCAACTTTTTCGGACAACAACGAAACATTTTGCAGAATTATGCAAAAATTGGTTTCACGTTTTGTTCCAAGTTGTTTGGCCGATTGTTGCGGCCGTTTTTATTTTCGCCTCCCTGTCCTTTTTTTGACGCATGCATTGTTCTTCCTGCGGTTGGTCCACAGCGGCGGCTGCTGCAATGCCACCAACAAGCCAGATAAATAAAATAATTCCAATTGTGCAACTAAACATCTCCATCAGGTTGGAATTCTGTGTGGATTATCGATTTGCATTTTGTGTTGGCAATCAGCCGATCTACAAAACTCTGGTTTGATAACTCTGATATTTTTGGGACTCCTCTGAAAACTTAAAGTAAGTTTAGGTCAAATAAAAGTTCTGTGAAGAAAGTCAATCATTGGGCGCGTTGAGCAGAAGGACTTGCTCCCTGATCAATCATACTTTTTGTGAACTCTAGTGATACGTTATCACGATAGAGGAGCTTGTATCGAGAAAAGAGCACGCTTCTTTCAAGTGATACTGCCACCTACAGCTGTAATTATATATCGATAGGTTTTTTTGATACCGATACGCGAGTCATGGTTATTTTGTGCACTGAATTGAAAAATGAGTTTTTTTTTTATGGGCGATAAACAGCTAGAAATAACTAAATAATATGTAAAAACTTAAGTTTGACAACAATTATGCAAATTTCCATGTTGATACGGAGCTTCGTAAATGTCTGCGCCGCTTTGAAAAACTAGTCTTTTAATGTCCTTGTCCAAAGATGTAGCACTTCGTTCAGCAGAAAGTATTTGATGCTTAATTTTTTTCTGATACCTTCTACTGAACATGGCCATTGTGTCATGTGCCGAGACCAAGATTATATATCCCCAAAGGTAAAATTATATTATAAAAATATGTGTTAAAACCAAAAAAAGGAATTATTATAATGATATTACTTAGCAGTGCAGTAATGTAATCAATTTGAACTACTTTTTAATTACTTACAATTACTACACGACTATGCAGATAATGAAAAAAACAATTTCTGAATACAATTTATCGGTAATCGTAATTGTAATTTGGAATTACAATTATTCAATGAATATTTCACATAGCAACCAGGGCTTATCACAATATTAATCAATAAAAAAGCAATACATTTATTTAGTTACTAAATATAGTATATCCTAATTTTAGTAGTTAATTTTTAAATCCGCTTTCGAACTAAATATACTAGAAACTAGAATAATAAACTAGAAAACTGGTTTCTTAAGGAAGAACAATGTTCAAATTCTCAAATGGAAATCTTATGGGACTGGTATGGGGACTGAACGAGTGTGAGGAAGTTGAAAAACTGAGTTGCATGTTTTTGAAAACAATATTCAAACTCCCACAGAACACTCCCAATTATGCTCTGCACCTAGAAACCGGCCTAGCCACTCTTCACCACCTTACACTCAGCTGGCATTTTAAATATATTGAATTTTGAATATATTGAACCAGTCACATATAATGAAAACGAGAAAGCCAAGCTAACTTCGACTGTGCCGAAGTTTTTATACCCTTGCAAGTGCTCGCTTAAATATTTTCAAAAAATACTCTTTTTCCCATTTTCCGACCGATCGTTCGTATGGGAGCTATTTGATATAGTCATCCGATTTGGACAAAAACTTGTACAATTATGCAAAAGTACGAGAAACAGACAAGTACAAAATTGCAGGATGCTACCATTAAAAACAAAAAAGTTTTTCTAACTAAGACTGTTTTTCACACCTATCTTTTGTATGGCAGCTATAGCATATAGTTGTCCGATTTTAATAAAAATTGGAAGGATTATAAAAAAAACATATAAAACCTACGATGACAAAGTTTGGAGACGTTTCCATTGAAAAGAAAAAAGCTTTTCATACTAAAACTAGTTTACCGACCGATTGTTCCTATGGGAGCTATGAGATATAGTCATCCGATCCGGTCGGTTCCGACATACTAGTAGTGTGCAGCAAAAAGAAGACTCTGTGCAAAATTTCAGCTCGATAGCTTTAAAACTGAGAGACTAGTTCGCGTAGAAACAGACAGACGGACAGACGGACGGACAAAGCTCAATCGACTCAGCTCGTCACCCTCAAGAATATATAGTTTATGGGGTCGGAAATGAATATTTCTATGCGTTGCAAACTTCTGGGCAAAATTATAATACCCTTTGCAAGGGTATAAAAATAATGCAACTTCCAGATAAAAGACCTGATTTAGATTTCGAGAACAGCTTCTGGTTTGTCTGGTTCGTCTTCTTTTCAAAAGAGGCTCTGATAATTTCAAATTGTATTAAATAAATAACTATTTAATCATTTAATCTTGAAAGACTTACCACATTCTCCATTTTGATGTTGCGTCAGAATGTAAACAAATACACCAAACCAAAGAATACGGTCACACCAAAACGAAATCAAATCTAAATCAGCCGCGGTTTACTTTGGGCCTACTAGACAATTTGTATGAAGCAGCTGTGAACAGCTGATTGCCGAAATCTAAATCAAATCTAAATCACCACTAATGTCTTTCAGAACTAGCTAGTAGTTGCTTGTTTCTAGGACAGATTATATTATTCGTTCTTCTAGAGGCACAATAGTTCAACATCTCAATTACTTAAATTAATTTTATCAAAATATGGTTTTGAAGCATTATTCAAACTCGACAACGTTATTTACGTTATGTCTATTTCTGCTCAGTTTCGTTACATTTTCCCAGTCTTCCATTCCTAACGATTAACGAGCCGAGTACTCAACTCGTTACAGTAACCGATTGTCAAGTAACGAGTCACCAGTCAAGGCGAGTCTTGTGTAGTTCAATTTGCTTCATTCGGTGCTGGGCTGTCCCAGCGAACAGACCAACTTGGTCTTACATTTCTTTTCTTCTTTTTATTGAGTTTCTTGTTAATTTGATTACTTTGTACTAGGATTGCTTCTCTTGACAATCGTTCTGGAATTATTTGGCCCTTTAATTGGTTCTGTTTTAATATGATCCAAATATAAGAAAAATTTTATTTGAACTATTTTTCAGTTTGCTGTTGCGTTTTAGGGCCTCCATTTCCATTCCATTGGAGTTGGAAACGTTATGCTATATTTTTTCCGTTTCCTTGAAGAGCTCTTGTCTCTCCACTGCTTTGTATTTCTTGCCATGAGCTTTCTCAATGCTTGGCACTTGAATAACTTTTTTTTTAGTTAGTTTCTTCTTAATTTGATTACTCGCCAAGGCTATTTGTGGTCGCTTTTCAACCGCCTCTTGAGTTAGGACTTAGAATTGCGGACTCCAAGTCGTGTTGCTACCAAATATTAGGCCAACGTTATTAGATGACGCGTAAACATTTCGTGAAACAAATTCATCTTTTCTGTTTTAATATGATATACATTCCATGCTATTCCGTTACTATTCTGAGAAGTCTCTGCATTTTCGGCTGCAGTTCCAGTTTTATTTTCCTGTATTGAGCTTTCTCGATACTTGGAAATACATAGCTTTTCTATTTAATTCGTTTCTTGTTACTTTTACTTGCCAAGGCTATTTGTGGTAGCTTTTCAACCGCCTCTTGAGTTTCTTGGTATTTCCATTTCTATTCGAATATAACTCTTGCCTTACTGATTCGAAGTCTGGAAGTTGAGAGAAGTTTTAAAAACTTAAGGAAATTATTTAGGAACTTTTTTAAGCCCTCATTTGCGCTCTATAAAGTTGAAAAAGTTTCGGAATCATTTTTCTGTTTCCATGAAGAGCTCTTGTCTCTCTTTTGCTCAAATAAACTTCAAAAAATTATAAGTATATCCTCCCAGCACGTTTTTCTAACTAAGACTACTTTTCTGACCTTACTTTTCTATGGGAGCTATACTATATAGATGTCCGTTTCGGATCAAACTTATAGGAATAATGCAAAAGCCTAACAAACGAACATGGAAGAAATTTGAAATCAATTCCATTTAAAACAAAAAAGTTTTCTTACTAAAACTTCTTTTTCGGCCGATCATTCGACCTGCGATTTCATACGATTTTGACAAAGCTTTGAAGAATTGTGTGAAAGCTAAGCTAACTTCGTCAGTGCCGAAGTTTTTATACCCTTGCAAGAGCTCGCTTAAATATTTTAAAAAAATACTCTTTTCCCATTTTCCGACCAATCGTTCGTATGGGAGCTATATGATATAGTCATTCGATTTGGCCAAAAATTTGTAAAATGATGTGAGCAGCATGTGAAACAAACAAATACAGAATTGCAGGATGCTACCATTAAAAACAAAAAAGTTTTTCTAACTAAGACTGTTTTTCAGACCCTTCTTTTGTATGGCCGCTGTACCATATAGTTGGCCGATTTGAATAAAACTTTGTAGAATTATAAAAAAGCATAGAAAACCTACAATTACACAGTTTGGAGACGTTTCCATTGAAAAGAAAAAAGTTTTTCATACTAATACTAGTTTTCCGACCGATTGTGCCTATGGGAGCTATGAGATATAGTCTTCGATCCGGTCGGTTCCGACGTATTAGTAGTGTGCAGCAAAAAGATACATTTCGAGTACATCAGTACATTTCCATTGAAAACAAAAAAGTTTTTCTCACCAAGACTACTTTTCAGACTCTACTTTTCTATGAGAGCCATACTAGATAGATGTTCGATTTCAACCAAACTTAGTGAAATCATGGGAAAGCATAGCAAACTAAGAAATACAAAGTTTGGAGACGTTTCCATTGAAAACGAAAAAGTTTTTCTCACTAAAACTAGTTTCTCGACCGATCGTTCCTATGACAGCTATATGCTATAGTCATCCGATGCGGCCGGTGCCGACAAACGTGCAGCGCATTTGTACTAAAAGACTTCGAGCAAAGTTTCGTGAAGATAGCTTTCAAACTGAAGGTGGAGATAGCATAGATACAGACGAACCGATGGCCACGGCTAAATCAACTCAGCTCGTCGTGCTGATCAAGAATATACATATAGTTCATGTGGTCGGAGGTGCTTCCATCTATGAGTATGAAAGACGAGGCGAGAGTTGTGGCTGACTAGCCGAGTTCAGAGCCAAGAGCTCGAGTGCTAGAGCAAGCCAAGAGCACAAACTGGCTCTCGAGAGCTGCGAGCAAAGAGCGATTCCTTCATACTATGTTATGCCATGTTCTATGATTCAGGATGAGTTAGGGATGTGAGATTTCGAAATCGAATATGTGTGCCGCGAGTGTCCATATAGGCTCATCGAGCGTTATTTAGGGCGTGGTCGGTTTGATCAGATGTTCGAATTGCCTATATATTCAAAAACTTTGGCAGGGGCAGGGCGAACATAAAATCTGGAAAACATTATTATAACCATGGAACAGTCATACAATCCACAGCTTTATTCTACGACAGAAGGTGGGGAAACACTTTAACATTAACATAGCCATTACCAGATGGAGAAACACTTTCGCATTAACAGCGCCAGAATAAATATAACAGCCCCTACAGGAGCTGACATATAACATACAATCCACAGTCTAACAGTTGAATGTAACCCTTCGCTTTTGCAGAAACAGAAACTGTTATACAATTGCAGCCACAACTTTAGAGGGTGACAGAACAGTAACAGGGCCTAACCCTAACAATTTAAGTGAAAAGAGAAATAGTAAATTTGAATAAAATATTCTCAACTAATTACTTAATAATGGCAAACATAACATTAAACTTTTTTTTTTGCTTTAATCGTAGTTACTAATTGAAAGGAGGGGACACAGCTGACTTTAACAGCGCCATTGCAGGCATCTCAACAGTATGACAGTTTGGAATCACTTTAAAGCTTAACAGACGGCCCCTACTTTTGAGCATAACAGTTAGATGATTCAAGTCACACCAGAAAGTTTCAACAGAATTAATGCCGTTTAGTAGGTGTAGGGGAAATTATAACACAATGAGGATGGCGGCTTTGCTTAACATTTCTGTTAAGGGTTCTGACATCGGCTGGGTGTGTTAAATGCGCATTAACATTTTTATGGTTGTATAACAGTAAAATGGTCTGCTAATGTTATTAGTGCTGGAATTAGCTAGGTCCAGCAGTTAATTGTATAACAGAGTTTGAACAGCGCACAGTGGTCTTGCTTTGATTGTTTCTTTTTTACTCTGTACCAAAGTAACAGAGTATGTTAAGTTTGTGAACATGTATGAAATAAAAAAGTAATAATAATTGTGATAGTTTATATAACAGCCAGAAGCATGATTATACTAAGTTTGGTCAAATCGAACAATTGAAAAATAATCTGTATAAGAAAAACTTGTTTGTTTTAATCGAAACGACCTTAAGTTTGGAATGTCTTCATTTTATATGCTCTTACTGAAAATCTGCCAAAATTTCATACAAGTAGGATGACTATAGCATATAGCTGCCATGGGAATGATCTGTGGAAAAACTAGTTTTACTAAGAAAAACCTTTTTGCTTTCAATGGTAGCAATATTTAAGCTATTCAGATACTGGTTTTACAGTCAAACTTCTATTTAGCGAAGCTCAAGGGCACAAAAATAAACTTAATAAATAAATAGAATTTTTTGAATATTGAACGAGACTGCAATGATCTGAAAATTAGTTCAATATAAGGAAACCTTCGTTTTAAAGAAGTTCGTAGTAGAGAAGTTATCGGACAGTATCTGTTTGAGTATAGTTTTAAAGATTTCGTTGTAAATCGGATAAAATTTATCGAATAGCTGTCATATAACAAGTAAGAAAGTGGCTCAAACCGCACTTTAATATACTCTGTCCCAGGGAAAGTGTATAATTAATAAGTAATAAGCAAGTAAGTAATATGGAATCGGTCTGTTTTAGCTTCCGGTTGTAAAAACCCCTAAGACACAAACCAAAACTTTTAAAGGTTGGGTTATGGCAAGTCTTTCCAATTAAGTTGGTTTTAACACCAGCTAGCCCATCCTTAAGTATAACAGAGTTGGTGCAGCATCTGAAATTAACAGTTTCTCTAACTCCCAACGGTGAAACCAAATTAACATCTGTTAATTTGTGATGGTTGTGTTACCAACTAAGTCAGCTTTAAGTTGAACAGAGTTTGTTTGCCATAAAACCGCAGCTTTGGCTGGGTTCACTCACCCGCTAGACCCAAACTCTAAGCTTAACTGCGAATAGCAAATATATCGAATAAGTCGATAGATTGTGTCAGCTTTTGGCAAAAATCATCCTTAAAGTTGCGAAAAGTGGACCAATTGTTGTTTATTTTCTCAGTTGGCCGCGAGATATTGCATAGAATGGTTAGGAAAATGGAAAAACGGTTTTCATTTGCTGCCAAATTTGCTGCTGCTGCTGCTGCTGCGTTATAATTGTAGTTCGTTTTTTTTTTGTAGGATTTTTTGTTTTTGAAAAGGTGAACACAAAATAGCAAAATACAAAAAGTGTTTTAAACTAAGGTAAAATCAAAGGAAAACCCCCTTGGGAAATGTGTGTGTGCTTCTAAAGACAAGTTTGTGTGTGTGAGAGTGTGCGTGTGTGTGTGTGTGTGCTCTAGTTTTGGCTTTTATCTTGGACTTGTGCTGACTCTTTTCACTTTTTGTTGAATACTTTGACTTTCATTGCTGTTAACTCTCCATTTCAGCTGTATGTTGATGGCGCTGCGGGCAGGGGGATGGGGGGCAGGGCTAGAATGAACAACTATCAAAAAATAGAAAAGAAAAACCTCTTGATTGTGTCTTTCGTGACGTGACCAGAGCTCATATTTTGACCAACTGTCCCCATTTGTGTGGAGCCCAAAAAGAGGTCACTAGCCTCTTGCCTGCCTGACTTCATCTCCTGCCGAGTGGCCATTTCTCTGGGCCTTCTATTCGATTATTGGCTTATGCGGCGGCACTTGTAGACCGTCTCACACACACACACACACACACCGCATGAGTGTGTGTACCTGTGTGCTTGCATATTGTCGCAGCGCCAGTGGAATGACCTCGCAGTAGGTTAATGAAAAGTGGCTCCGGCAAAGAGTTCCTCTAAGCCCAGATGCTTGGAATGCCAACAGCATGATATGGGACCACCCACTTATTAGGCCAGCTGCACGTGTGTGTGTGTGTGTGTGTGTGAGTGCACAGAGAGAAAAATAAAGGCACTCCATACTCATATGTGTGATTTCATTCATATTTCCCAAGAACCTAACAATTCGGTTTCTATTTAATTCAATTTTTGCTTAAATTTCAAAACTTTTCTCTCTGCTGACTCAGCCCTTTCCTTCCATAAATCACCTCCGCATCTCTCTGATCTCATAAAGCCAATTCCAGGTCAGCTCAGAAGTTCATTTTCAGGCAGGCATTGTGGCTAATTAAGCATTAAGTTGGCCTGTCGCTCCAGTTGTGCCAGGATATGACAACTTCGTTGTCGTTGTTTCTCCAACTTTGTGCTGGTGCATAATTAAATGGGCTTAACTAGACGCAAATGCGACACTTGAGTGAGCTTATGAGCGGCGCGCCGCTGCCAGCCCCAATCCCAACCCAAGGCAGTGGAGAAACTTTTGTGCATACCCCAAAAATCTCGCGAGTGGCTTGCAGGGACCTAACTAAGCGCATACGCGGCTACTTAGCCAACAACTTTATTAGCCATAAGCCATTTAATAAAACTGGCCAATGCTCATATCAAAATGCTGGGAGGTGCATGCACATAAATGTAATATTAACAGCGCATTAACATTAATGTTGGCATTGACATTGAAAATGTTGGGTAATGATCGGGTTAGAATGGAATGGGAACTGGTCGAAATACAGGGTGCGCCATATAAAGTGTCGGTATGGCAACACTGAATAAATATAAAAACAAACAACCGATTGCTATATGTTGATCTTGTTCCTTTAATTTGGTCCTGTACAATTTATTTCGACTACTTTTTGAACACAACATCAATCAAGTGGCCGCCTTTATTGGCCACAACAAAATGTGCCCTTTTTGCGGCATTTTCCATCACTTTTTCGAGCGTCTCAGTCGATAAAGTGGCGATTTCGGCACAAATGTTGGCCTTAAGCTCTTCAATGGTCTGTGAATCGCTGGCGTAAACCTTGCTTTTTAAATAGCCCCACAAAAAGAAGTCTGGGGCGGTCAAATCTGGAGATCTGGGTGGCCAGTCCATATCGCCTCTTTTTGATACCAGGCGTCCAGGGAATTTCCGCTGCAATAAGGCCCAATTTCTCAAAGTCCGGTTGGTCAACTTGACAGGCAGTTTAACCGAATTTGAGTGTCTCATGATGTATGTATGTGGCGTAACCGGAGGAACAAACTTAAACGCTGCTCATCCACCGGTCAACTTTAACCGCGAGCTCAGCCCCGATGAAATTATCGATATTCTTATCGATTGTTGTTATATTTGCTGCACAACAAAATGTTTATGAATAAACGATTTTTTTAGCTCCACGCAATGGAAATGCAATTCGATGAGGCAGAACATCGAATTTTTGTCAACTTTTACGCAAAACAATGACCAGCAACAACCAATTGCATTAAAAAACAAACAAACCAAACAGAGTCAGCTGTTCACTCGTTCGTTTGGTCAAACAGTATGGTCACACTGAAGCAGCGATAGGCATTTGCCGATATCAGGCGAAACTGCTGCTGAGAAAAGCAAATGACTTAACCGCTCGTCATCTTGACGAACAAATCTGACCGGTGGTTGGCTAACCGGAACCTTTGAGAAATCGGGCCTAAGTCGATTGTTTGATTTGCAGTGTGGCACGGAGCACCGTCTTGTTGGAACCAGTAACCGTCAAGACCTTTTTCGCGCATTTGCGGGCAGACAAAATGTACCAACATCCACCGATATCGATTTCAATCGACTGTTTCGTTTTCACGAAAAAAAATATGGCCCAATGATGGTTTTGGCGCAAACGCCGGCCCAAACAGTCACTTTTTGGTAGTGTAAAGGTATTTCATGGATGCGGTGTGGATTTTCCGTGCCCCATATGCGACAATTTTGCTTATTAACACCACACCAGAAAGCGTGAAATGGGCCTCATCGGTCATCGACGATATGCACACTGAGTTAGCACAATTGAACGATTGTTTTCGATGAACAGCGTCACTATTTCGGCACGTTGTTTGGTGTGAAGCGTTCCATGGTCAAAATTGTACTAGATTGATGTTTCCAAAACATGTCTAACAAAAGCAATCGGTTGGTAAATGTCAAAGTAATTCAGTGTTGCCATACCGACACATTAGATGGCGCACCCTGTAGATGTGAAATTACTTACCGTTTAATTTGTTCCAATTTATAGAAACTTACACCCAAAGAAATATCGACTCTAAATGTATTGAAAAGTGTATGTCTGTGGGTTTTTATACCCTGTTCCCATTGAAAATGGGAAAAGGGGGATCATGAAGTTGTGCGAATGTATGTAACAGGGAGAATGAAACATTTCCGACCCCATAAAGTATATATATTCTTGATCAGCATGAACAGCCGAGTCGATATAGCCAAGTCCGTCTGTCTGTCTGTATGAACGCGTCGTTCTCAGAGACTATAAGAGATAGAGCCACAAATTTTTGCATGCAGGTAGACTTATGCCGACGCAGATCTGTTTGTTTCAGATTTGGAAAATTCCCCCCCTTCCCCCTTTTATCACCAAAAAACCTAAACCTCCTCTAGAAATTCTAGACCACAATTCAGATCCACAATTTTCAAGTTAGACCCTCGTGTTTTATAGTATACATATCTATCTATCTATATATTCTGAAAAGTACAATCAGATCGGACAAAAAACACCGAAATTATAAGCGAAACAGTTGAGCTAATAAGAGCACCCCCCCCCCCCCCCCCACCTAATTGTTGGTCAGCACTAGAAAAAAAGTGTTGCCTACATTTAGGATGACAATGTAATGAAAACAAATGAACAGGGTCGGGAAACTCGACTGCAGCGCCCCTACTTGTTACTTATTCCGAGAATGGCGGTCTTCTTTTGAAGACCGATTTCCGTTTTTAAAGAACTTTTCGTTCTTGCTTTTGGAACGGATGAATACTGTTGGGGTAAGACCAGAAGAAGAAAACTAACATAAGACACACACTTTGTATGGGTGTGTGGAGGTTGATCCGGGGAAGGGCAATGGGCTCGGAGGGAGACACTACCCCCACTGCTTTTCTAAACTGTTTTGAATAGACTTGATTAAAATGGATGATAAAATTGGCATAGAAGCAACCATCTACGACCACTTATTCTTGATCAGCATGACGAGCTGAGTCGATTGGGTTTTATCCGTCTGTCGAGCTAGTCCCTCAGTTTTGAAGCTATCGAGCCGAAATTTTGCACAGAGTCTTCTTTTTGCTGCACACTACTAATATGTCGGAATTGACCGGATTGGATGACTATATCTCATAGCTCCCATAGAAAAACTAGTTTTAGTATGAAAAACTTTTTTCCTTTCAATGGAAACGTGTCCAAACTTTGTATTCCTAAATTTTCTTTGTTTTTTTATAATTCTGTCAAATTTGATGAAAATCGGACAACTATATGGCATAGCTTCCATACAAAAGATGGGTCTGAAAAACAGTCTTAGTTAGAAGAACTTTTTTGTTTTTAATGGTAGCATCCTGCAATTTTGTATTTGTTTGTTTCACATGCCATCACATAATTCTACAAATTTTTGGCCAAATCGGATGACTATATCATATAGCTTCCATACGAACGTTCAGTCGGAAAATGGGCAAAAGAGTATTTTTTGAAAATATTTCAGCGAGCACTTGCAAGGGTAGCAAAACTTCGGCACAGACGAAGTTAGCTTAGCTTTATCGTTCATATTCCTTGGACGATTTGCAAACAAAGCAAAGTTTCTTTCCCTAATTAAAGTGTCAGCACACTTTTGGACTTGAATTTCGATTTAAAATTGAATTTGGTTTGAAATTTCCACATGATTTCTCCTCTCCGAAATGGTTAAATTTGTAAGTTCATGTGACCCCATATCACCCCATTAATCTTAATCTGGTTAATACAATACGTGACTTCTCCGCGCCAGTTTGGGTTAAAGCCTTTGGTTCTCACAACTGTTTGGGCAATCCAACTGCCAATCGCATTGTTCTAGTCAGGCTAAGTTGGCAAATGATGTGAATGATCCACTCGCCCCAGCCGCATTCCCCGCTTGCTCCATGGCCGTCGGCTGTTTTGTCTTTGAAGTGGCAATGCTGCGTCTTGGGTTACAAATTCAATTGAACAAACTGTCAACGAGTCAGCGGAATTGGGGGAAATGGGAATAAGAGCACCTGTCCACACCCACACGCGTAAAACGAGGCGAGATGAAAGTGTTGGCGGGGTCCTCCGCCCACTATTTGCCCCCCGTTCTTCATTTCCAAATGAAAACATTTGGGTTTTATTTTCGTGCTGTCGACGAAATGATTCACCTTTTTCTGCACCTCTTGCAGGCACCGTGGAAAATGCTCGACTGCTAGGAACCTCCATTTGACCAGCAATATGGACGGCACACCGCTGGCCATGACCTTCAGCAGTCTGGCCCTGTTGCTGGTGGTGCTGATTATGTGCATTCTGTTCGCCTGCCATTGCCTGGGCCTGGGACCACGAGCAGCCAGCTGGATTCGAATGCGATCCAGCAAAGAGGAGAAGATTGGCCTGTCCAAACATAAGCTGTTTCATGCCAATGGCTATATGGCCAGTGTAAGTATCATGGTGTTTTCAAGGACTGTTAAGGCTTTACCTTTGTTAGCCTAAAACTCAAAAGGCAGTGTTTACCTGAAACTAAATGGGACAAAGTGTATGCACTCACTGACAAAATGGATTTTAAGCCAGGCAGACATAGATAGTTCCGATTAGCGATTACTGATTTACGAGTTGCGATTGCCGAAGAGTCTCTGAAAAGCTATATACCTTTTATACAAATAGTTAAAGATAAGTGAGAGAAAAGAGAAGATTTAATATTTATATGATCCCTAATAAAAGCCGTCAACGACTCTCACATTATCTCCCTTCTCTTTGACCACATGGCTTCGGAACCCAACACACTCTAGCCTCGACATGCTGATCAATAATATAGATACATTTTGGTGATGATTCCTGCTATGCGTTCGTATAACACTGCTCGACAGCATTTTTCCCCAATTCACCAAACCAACTTTTTCTAAAGTATTTTGGCCCGCTGAGCACGAAAATCGACATGAAAAAAAAAATTGTCGAATCGTTATCGAGATATTATCGATAAACTGTTTTTTCGATTTTTTCAAAAGTTGCCTCCACTTAAACTCTCATAACTTTTTTGTTTCTACACCTATTGAAAGTCTACAGCTGACAGAAAGTTTCGTTTTCAGACAAAAATGTGATAGGATGAAGGCTTTCAGAGCTATAGGCCCAAATGTAGAAAAAAAAACCTTAATTTTTTCAAAATTTAAAAAATTATCGAAATTAAAGTGCTTAAAAATGCAAACTGATAAACAAAATTAATGTTTTTTTTAAATTCGAAAATAAAGTATTTCATTAACTTTAAGAAAAGCCTTCATACACAAAAATCGGTTTTTTCAAAAATATTTTGGTGAAAAGGGGCAGACCCACAAGTTTCATCACTAACACAGCATTTTCACAAACCAAGTGGAATTCATTTAGATCTTTAATTTAAATCTCACATAAAACTTATTACGGCTCTTTACACTTATGCGTTCACATGAAGATGTGACTCAGAAATGTAACGCACCGTGACTCAGTGTAAAACCAGCTTGTGTGACGCAGAATTGTGACGCACATTGACTCAGTGTAAACCAGTTTTCGATATCGATAAGTTATCGATGGTGAAGCTTAAGACAGTTAAGTAAATAAAGTCCGGAGAAAAATGCCCAAATTTATATGCAACAAGAGTGCTAACTTGTTTTGCTATGTTTGCGGGCTGTATGTGGGCTCTAGTGGAGGAGATAGCATTACGGAGTCGCTTAAAAAAACGTATTTTAATTACTTCGGACTGGCAATAAAAAATGAAGGTGCTCATTGGGCTCCACAAGTATAATGCTCAAGATGCCGTAGAATTTTGCAAAAGTGGTCTTCAGGAAAAATTTAAAGCTTTTCATTTGAAACTAAAATGATTTGGAGGGAACCAGTGGACCACGAGAAGGATTGTTACGTTTGCCTTACCAAGATTTCTAGAACCAAAACCCGTGGGAAAAAGCATTGTGTTGAATATGCAGATGCTTCTTCCGTAACCAAACCAGCGATTCGTTCCAAGAACTGCGCAGCTCCAATATGTCCCCCAAGCTCCATAAAGCGCCGTAAGATCGAAAGCGATATATCAAGCGAAGAAGAATTCACTGCTTTGGAAAAAAAGCCACACCTTATTAATCAAGCAGAGTTGAGATTTAAATTAAAGATCTAAATGAATTCCACTTGGTTTGTGAAAATGCTGAGTTAGTGATGAAACTTGTGAGTCTGCCCCTTTTCACCAAAAAATCCGATTTTTGTGTATGCAGGCTTTTCTTAAAGTTAATGAAATACTTTATTTTCGAATTTAAAAAAAACACTAATTTTGTTTATCAGCTTGCATTTTTAAGCACTTTAATTTCGATAATTTTTAAAATTTTGAAAAAATTAAGGTTTTTTTTTCTACATTTGGGCCTATAGCTCTGAAAGCCTTCATCCTATCACATTTTTGTCTGAAAACGAAACTTTCCGTCAGGTGTAGACTTTCAATAGGTGTAGAAACAAAAAAGTTATGAGAGTTTAAGTGGAGGCAACTTTTGAAAAAATCGAAAAAAAACAGTTTATCGATAATATCTCGATAACGATTCGACAAATTTTTTTTTCATGTCAATTTTCGTGCTCAGCGGTCCAAAATACTTTAGAAAAAGTTGGTTTGGTGAATTGGGGAAAGATTGACTTTCATTTTGTCGAGCAGTGTAACACTCAATTTATGAGGTTCAAGATAAAAGAAACTGCTTTTAAATCAAATTGTAAGCTTGATGTATGTATCAATGCATACGATATAGCCGATGATCTGATCGAAACCGAAAACGGCAACAAGTTTTTCTCACTAAAACTATAGTTTTCTGACACTACTTTTGTATGACAGCTATACTATATAGATGTCCGATTTCGACCAAACTTGGTAAAATCATGGTAAAGCATAGCAAACTTAGAAATACAAAGTTTGTAGGCGTTTTCCTTGAAAACCAAAAAGTTTTTCTCACTAAAACTAGTTTCACGACCAAACATTCCTATGGCAGCTATAGCCTATAGTCATCCGATTTTGACAAAACTTTAGAAGAATGTGTGAAAGCTTATAAAATAGATATATGCGAATTTTAAAGAGGCTTACATTGAAAACAAAAAAGTTTTTCTAATTAGGACTATTTTTCTAACCTTACTTTTCTATGGCAGCTATACTATATTGATGTCCGATTTCGACCAAACTTGGCACAATCGTGGAGAAGCATGGAAAACTAGTAAATGCGGATTTTGGAGAGGTTTGCATGGAAAACAAAAAAGTTTTTCTCACTAGAACTAGTTTTTCGACCGATCGTTCCTATGGCAGCTATAAGTTATGGTCAACCAATTCGGCCGGTTCCGACAAATGTGCAGCGTATTTGTACCAAGAGACTTCGTGCAAAGTTTGGTCGAGATAGCTTTTAAACTGACGGAGGAGATAGCATAGAAACAGACGGAAAAGGCTAAATCAACTCAGCTCGTCATGCTGATCAAGAATATATATACTTTATGTGGTCGGAAATGCTTCCCTCTATGCGTTACAAACATCTGGGCAATATCAATTTGGGGTAACACAAAGTTGCAACAAAGAAATAAACTCAATCTCGGTAATTTATCGGAATTTAATAACGGGCAGACTAGCACCAAATCCATTTCCAGATCAAATCAAGTTCAAACTTCTAGCTTTAGTCAATCTCGGTCATTTTTAAGGCAATCCATTTTCGGATTGAGTGCAGTTTGAATATCGAGCCCAATTTTATCTCGGGCGAGCTTGCATCAAGCCGACTTGATGATCAAATCTAGTACAACTTTCGAGCTTAAGTCAATATGCTGCCTTCTTGATCTGATCCTACTACGAAATCAAGTCGAGTTCGATTAACAAACTAACATCGATTCCATGTGGAATAAAGTCGGGATCAAGTCAAGAAATACGGGATTGAAAACCCGAAGATCAAGTCATTTCTGTTCGTGCTTGGATTGACCGACTTCTGACATCGTTTCGGATTGAATTAATCCGGAATTTTTTCTGTATATATTAAGTTTGTGCAATTGTATGCAACAGCCAGAAGGAAGCATCTGCGACACCATAAGGTATATACATTCTTGATCAACATCAACAGCCGAGTTGATATGGCCAAGTCTGTCCGCATATTCCTTCGGCGAATTGATATACAATCAGGGATGCAAACCCACTCCGAGCCGAACCGGTTTGAACCCAGCCGAGCCGCCTATTCTTTTAAGTCTCCGGCTGAGTTGTATTACTTGTTGTTGGCCACATTCTTCTCTGAAGGAAATAAAACCGTGTCGGTTGAAAGCTAATTCTCCATTTGTCTGCCCATTTCCACACAGATCCAATCCGGCTCGGAGTTTTTGCTCAGCACCAGCGGCAGTTTCAAGCGCTTCGATACCATTGACAAGGACGACCATCAACGCTCGCAGCAGCAGGGCGTCGTCAATGGTGGCTCCTTGGCAGGAGCAACTGCCTTGGATACAACGACCACACCCATGTGGAATCTACCCCAGGCGGATGTGAGCATACCACCGCAACCGTTGCGTCCAGCTCCGGCGCCCAATAGTGCGGGGCCCAGCAGCAAGACGGTGACATTCTCCTTTAGCCAGGTCAACGAGCTGAGCTCACCCACAACGGAGTCGGATAGACGTTCCTGTCTGCGTTCGCCCCAACGAACCGTGAACGGAACGGCTGTGCCACAAGCTCTGGAGGCACCTCCACCGCCCCGGCTCACTACCTCCGCATCGGTAACGCTCTCGGCTACGGCCATACCACGACCCATAGCCAAGCGACAGGTGTCCCTGCAGCAGGGCATTCATCGGGGAATGGATAGTCATGTGGAGCAGCCGCCGCTGGTGGCGGAGGCACAGCGCACACCCGCTTTGAAGCGTCGCAATTCCAGCACAAATCCGTTTCTCTGCGAGTCCCTGGAACAGCTGCCGCCTGCTCCTCCGCAGGCCAATGGCAATCCCTTCGTGGAGTCGTCACCCAGTCTAACCAGTCGCTTGCTCAAACTTCAGAATGCCGCCACCACCACCACCAACCCCTTCACGGGTCTCACGCAACGCGTCAAGGGGCCTCACCTGCTGCAGAAAACCATATCCGAGGACTATCTCTTTCGCAAGCTGGGTGGTCACATGGTGAATGGGAATGCGAACGCTAATGCCAATGGCAACGGCACCTGGTGCTTCGGACGCTCCCTACTGAGGCAGGAGTCCACTCTCAGTCTGGGACTGGGCAGGCGAAACAGCTCGCAGATGTCCCTGGACTCCGCGCAGCCGGGCTCGGGCTCCGGTTCGCTGGAGGGCATCAATCTGGAACGCGCCATTTCCTGTGACTCGGTCAATTCGGAGTCCTCGCTTTGCCTGGACCAGCTGGATCAGCCGTACACCCAAATTACGGGCTACCTGTGCGTCGGCCTGCACTATGAGAAGTGAGTCCCAGCCCCCAAACTGCTATCCTTTATCCTCATTTGTTTCTTTGGACCGCCCACAGCCTGACCAATGAGGGAATGGAGCTCACTGTGAGTGTGCTGGAGGCCAAGGGCTTGCTCTGTCCGTTTAGCATTGACACCCTGGACACCTTTGTGCGCATCTATCTGGTGCCCGATCATGCGGGTGCCATGCAGACCAAGGTGAGTGCTGCTGTCTCCACCGGGGCTTCCTCTAATCCATCTACCGTGGTCGCCCGCCAGGTGGTCAAGTCATCGCTGACGCCCAACTACAACGAAAGCTTCAACTTTTGGCTGCACAAGAAGCAGGTGCGTCACTCGCTGTGGTTCCACCTGTATCACAACGGACCCGCCCACACCCTGATTGGCGAGGCGGAGATGGAAATTGGGGAAATGCCCAGACCCATTACCACCTGGATACCCCTGTCGGACTCGCGCAAATGCAATGCCCGCTGGGGTGAACTAATGTTCTCCCTCAGCTATCTACCCACAGCGGAGCGTCTCACCATAGTGGTGGTTAAGGCGCGGAATCTCAAGCTAGAGCTGGAGCAGCCCGCCACTGGTATGGTGCAGCACGTCTTTGTCAAGGTGAGCATGCGCCTGTCAAGCGCCCGGTTCCCCCGCATTCACCTTGTCCCTTGCAGGTCTACCTGATGAACAACGACAAAAAGGTACTGAAAAAGCGTACCTCACTCAAACGCAAGGATCGCTGCCCCATTTTCAACGAATCCATGATCTTCAGTGTGCCACCCCAGAGCCTGACGACAGTCCAATTGCGCCTCACCGTATTTGGTGTAACCGAGGGCGGCATTCTGCCGCTGGGCCATGTCATTGCCGGCAGCTGTGCGGTGGGCAAAGGACTGCGGCACTGGCATCAGATGCTCTCCTCGCTGCGCAAACCCGTCGCCATGTGGCACGTCCTGAGGCGGGCGATCAATCAACCAATTTTCACGGGCGGCGCCGAAGCGGTGGTGGCCGCCATGCAGAGCACCCTTCAACGGGCCAGCGCCAAACGTAACAGCATTGTCTAGGCAAATTGAAACCTTCTGGGAATTCCACTGGACCCCATCCTTAAACCCCCAACGCGAACACAGACAACAGAAGTCGGGCATTTGCTTTGACTGGATGCAAGTGAAATCGATGTGACAAGTTGGTTGAAAATGATGTGGTAACAATGGGTAGAGTGCTGGCCATCAAAGCTGCATTCCAAACTTGGTGGAGCGCTAGCTAATGCTTATTCTATATATCTTCATTCCGAACAATCTACCTACTTAACTTTGGGCATTTGCGGGTATATTTCAAACATTTATCAATATCCAACGATTTGAAAATAGCCAAATCAGCTTTGAACTTTCAACCTGTGTGGGTTCGATCTTCCCTCGGGACATCTAAAGATAAGTGTACACACTCGGTCGGCTTACCCCAGCTATTGGCGTCAGCTTTTAAAGAAGTTGGCTTGAAAAAGCTTCACAAGCCTGCTGCCATCAAGATCCTGAGATCAGAGATCTAGTGCTATCGGAAATCTGGGTTAAACTAGAAGACTTACTTCATTTCAAACACTGTGACACAATTTTGAACAGAAGAAAAACCAGAAAGCTTAGCTAACTTCGTCTGTGCCGAAGTTTTTATGCCCTTGCAAGTGCTCGCTTAAATATTTTCAAAAAATATTCATTTTTCCATTTTCCGACCGATCGTTCGTATGGGAGCTACATGATATAGTCATCCGGTTTGGACAAAAACTTGTAGAATTATGTAAAAGCACGAGAAACAAACAAATACAAAATTTCGGGATGCTACCATTAAAAACAAAAAAGTTTTTCAAGCTAAGACTGTTTTTGAGACCTATCTTTTGTATGGCAGCTATACCATATGGTGGTCCGATTTTCATCAAACTTAGCAGAATTATAGGAAAATATAAAAAATCTATGAATACAAAGTTTGGAAACGTTTCCACAGTTTTCCGACCGTTTGTTTCTTTGAGATATAGTCATCCGATTCCGGTCGGTTCCGAAAGCAAAGAAAGAAGACTTTGTGCAAAGTTTCAGCTCGACAGCTTCAATACGGAGACAAACAGACAGACGGACGGTCAAAGCTCAATCGGTTCAGCTCGTCCAGGGTGATCAAGAATATACTATATACATAATTTATTGGGTCAGAAATGAATATTTCTATGCGTTGCAAATTTCTGGCCAAAATTATAATACAAATTTGACATATTTTTGATGACAAGATAGCGCCTGAGCTCAGGAAGATATTACTAGTATAGCTCAATGTCTAAATGGACATCACTCAATACAGATATCATTTATAGCACTCCTAACTGAACTTGAAAATGGAAGCCCACACCGCATAAAATTCTAGATATCCGGGACTAGATCAATCCTTGCACCAAGAGCGTACCAAATTCACCAAAAACCTAAAAACAAATCAATCTCACTTGTCACTGGAGACATCACTGAAATCTAGTTAAGCGAACGAAATGCCCGATTTGAAGTACACAACCCTGCCAACATACTCTGAACTTATAACACTCTTCATAGAAATCCTCTTTCTTTACCCAGAAACAAAATGTCTTCAACCTCTTGGAATCCCTCTAAATTGCATTTATGACTTTGTAACAGTGAAATTTTCTAAATTTTCTTACTTTTCTACTATTTTTTTTGCTCCCTCCCCTATACAAATGTATATGCGTCATAGGTCTAGGCATACTATTAAGGGTGTGGTCAGTATGTCACGACTGCGACATAAACAAATCTCTATACAAACACACAAAATTATATATAGACAAAACCTATATATGTATAACTTAACTATTTAAACTTTAAAATCCAAAACCAAAGCCCGCACCAAAGGACAAATGCGCCTATTAACTAGTTATATGGTCATATAGCAGCACACAACACTAATTGTTATTCAAGTTATCTATATATATTAATGTTTACACCGACAAGTATTCTAGCGATACAACGAACCCAAAACAAACAAATTGTTAACAGTTGCCATTTACATAAACAAAAAGATATTGTACTTACGAGTGGGATATGTCAGGACCTGTAGGAATGCAAGCCGGAAAGTAATTTGGACTGGCTATTCCTCTTTCAAACTAAGCCAAGGCGGAACTCTGCAATTCCGCTGAAGATTCTTGGTTGATTCAGTTGGTCCTGGTTCTGCTGAGTCAATTTCAAAGCTCGCAACATGTAGTCAACCAGTTTTTTCTACGCTGTCTGCTCTCCAAAATGACAGGTTCAAACTAAGCAGTCTCCCTCAATCTCTGTACAAAGCACTAGCTTTTTTCAGTGTCTAATGCTTCCCGATGAGAGAAACACACAAAGCTGTGTTACGATAACAGCTTGAAGGGCATAATTTTTGTTCAGCTCTCATTATCTATCGAAATCTAGCCAAATCGAGTGTAAAGTTAATGTTGTTAAGTTAAAGTTACTTTCGGCAGACGAAAGACAGAGGTAACATGCCGATTCGGTTCCGTTTTTGATGGAGTCCTACACAGAGGAATAAAAAATATTCTTTGAATGATTTCCTTAATAAATTTAGAAGGGATATATCTAAATATATCCTTTTAATCATCCAACGGAGCTAAAAATCATCCAGAGGATATGAAAAATGATGATCATTTGGATGATTTTGCCGATCCGCTGAAAGATTAAAAGGATATTTAAGACTTATCCCTACCAAATGTATCTTTTTTTCTGTAGAACTGTAGAATCTAAGGAATCAATGGAAGGAAATAGGAAAATAGTCTTTTAATCTAGACTCACCGATGTAGATTCCTCAAAAAACTGTGGACTTGGGAATTATTAAATATGTGTTCCATTCTTAGAAAATTTGGAATTTAAGAACCAATTTTAGATCCAGATATTTGGGATGCCAAAAATCAATAAGCTGGTAAGGAAAATAACAAATTTGATGCTTGGAACGTGAGTTTTCCAAGTCAAAGTGCGATAAGAATGAAAAGTATGCAGTTTTTTGAAAGTATAACTCTTATTCTACTTTTTTCTGACTGTAAAAGCAACTTGAACTAATATTTTAAAGCCAACCAGTTTCCAATTCGAGGGTTAAGAATTGGGAGCTTATTCATCAAGTGTTTTAGATCCGTTCTTAACCTTAAACCGACAAAGTAGTTTGGTTTTAATACTATAATCTTTCTAATTTTTAAAAGATCAGCTTACAATATACTGGGAGCCGGTTTGCATTCCTTCAATATAATTTTGGAAATGAATTCCCCACTAATTCTGGCTGTTATATTACGATTACATCTGATTATATCTGCATCCCTTAGATAGGACCGTTTGTTAGTTTTGGCATTTATTGGTTGAGTTTTGTGCATTTGTTGTCAAGTATTAAGTATGGAAGAGCATACGAAATGTGATATGTAATTCAAATTGTGTCTAAATGTATTCAAAAATCAAAAAACCAAATTGTATTTCGAGCATTATAATTACTATAAACGTATATACATACATACATACTTACTTACTTACTTACATATATAGAATACAAGAGTTTTTGAATTTTACTTTGACAGTTTTGTATTTAGATTTAGTTGAGCCAAAAACGACAATAACTTAGCAATTTCAAACATTTTCCAAATCATCAGTTTCCCAACATCTTGATAACCACTTTACCTGTACAGAAATATATATCGAAATACATAAATCTCTGACCTTGACCTTTCCTAAGTAGCAGCACAAATTTACGACACTCGCCTAATTGACCAACAAAAATCGAGAACCTGGCACACCTGTAGCAAATCGAATATAAAAGCTTTAACCTATCCCTGGAATATACATATACCTACTTAAATGCAAGCAACTCAAATTTTAAGCCAATTTCAAATGCATTTAGAGTTTATCAAATGAATTCATTCCCAATCCTTCCACAATTACTACTAAATATAATCAAATCATTGATCCAAGATCCAACGTTTTTATATCCTTATTTTAAAGCATTGTTTGTTAATTTACTTGAATAAATAGTTTAACATCGTGTTATGCATTACCGAATCATCATATATACATATATATATATATTATATATCTACATCTGTATTTAGGAAAGGCTATATAAGAGCCTTGGATAGATGTATATGCTACAAAATTGTTATACAAATAAATGCAAAGTACATTAATACGAAAACGAATTCTATGTGCAAATAAGTCTATTTTATTACTTGATCAATGGTTTGCTGGCTACATTTCGGTTATGAAGAGTTCGTAGAAGAGAAGAATCAGAAGAACAGAAGACGGTAACATTTCTAACCCAGTCTAAGCGCAAATAGAAGAAACTGCTATTACTCAAACTTAATTATAACTTGGTAACATCTAAATATATTTAGGTAACCACAAATGGTCGAGCAATACTTTAAGGATGAGCAAAAAAGAAGCTAGAAGATCCTAGAAAACTCTAAGCTAAACAGGTAAGAAAGTGGGCGTAGCCTGACTAAAATATAATCGATACTAACGCAAGTTTATACTCAGCATGCATTTTTTTGCTCATAACTTGACCATCCTTCATACACTCTTTGCGAATCCTTCGGATTATCGATTCAAGTATCAAAAGATTGTATTTTATTTAGACCTCTTAGATTTCTCTCTGAGATCTTTTTGTGCATACGGACACAGACGGACATAGCTATATCGACTCGGGCTGTTCATGCTGATCAAGAATATATTCTTTATGGGATCATAAATAGTTCCTTCTCTTGTCTTCTTTATATTTATACCCTTGCAAAGGGTATTATAATTTTGCCCAGAAGTTTGCAACGCATAGAAATATTCATTTCCGACCCCATAAGCCATATATATTCTTGATCAGGGTGACGCGCTGATTCGATTGAGCTTTGTCCGTCTATCTGTCTGCTTCTACGCGAACTAGTCTCTCAGTTTTAAAGCTATCGAGCTAAAATTTTGTACAGAGTCTTCTTTTTGCTGCACTCTACTAATATGTCGGAACCGGCCGGACCGGATAACTATATCTCATAGCTCCCATAGGAACAATCGGTCGGTAAACTAGTTTTAGTATGAAAAACTTTTTTCTTTTCAATGGAAACGTCTCCAAACTTTGTCATCGTAGGTTTTCTATGTTTTTTTATAATTCTACCAAGTTTGATGAAAATCGGACAACTATATGGTATAGCTGCCATACAAAAAATTGGTCTAAAAAACAGTCTTAGTTAGAAAAACTTTTTTGTTTTTAATGGTAGCATCATGCAATTTTGTATTTGTTTGTTTCACATGCTTTCACATAATTTTACAAACTTTTAGCCAAATCGGATGACTATATCATATAGCTTCCATACGAACGATCGGTCGGAAAAAGAGTATTTTTGGAAAATATTTAAGCGAGCACTTGCAAGAGTATAAAAACTACGGCACCGACGAAGTTTTTTAGATTTATTGGTACTATTTTTCTCTGTTTGAAGGATGCAGGCCTTTGGTCCAGGTTCTTGTGATTCCCGAACAGAATCGGGAAACGAGCCCCACTTTAAACACAAACCAAAGCTCGAACTTGATCCAAATATATATATTTTTTTTTGAAGAGGTAACGGGAAGAAAGGGGTTTAGCCGCTCCGCTTTGTAAATTTGTTTAATGCAATTCACTTGCTGGAAAAGCGATCCTGTGCCACACTCCACCAACTTTTTTTCTTGGATCACCTCGAATAACTTAATTCATCTGTCGATGAGCTGTTAACACAAATGTCCCAATCCACAATTTTTCGGATTGAAATTAAAAAGCAATTAATATTGAGCTCAAGTGCAGTTTGTCCAAACACACATGTCCATCGAAGAAGACACCAGAGATGCGGATACACATGTATCTAGCGCGGTTTCCAATTCACAGTTGGTTGATGTGGATGATCCCCCCGCTGGTTGTGTGATGCGTACCAGCTGTGCTGCCATTGGATCGCCTAAATTTAGACTCAACGATTAGCAGCCAATGGCAGCCGGGCCAGACCACTTGACGACGTATTCAATGGAGAGCAGCAGCCAGACTGTCTGGGCCAGCGGCCAGGAGTAGTTCGAAGTCAAGTGATTTAAATGTGTGCGCTGCCCGGCCGATCCTTTCAGTTGTCAGTTAACCACACAAGCACCAAGAGGAGGATGAGTCAGATTATTAAGGAAAAGGAACGTCGCCTGCTGCGCACACCCAAGTGTGCTCGTTGCCGGAATCATGGTGTCATCTCCTGCGTTAAGGGACACAAGAAGCTGTGCCGCTGGCGTGAATGCTGCTGTCCGAATTGTCAGCTAGTGGTGGATCGTCAGCGGGTGATGGCCGCCCAGGTGGCACTGCGTCGCCAACAGACCATGGAGGCATTGGAGGCGACAGCGACAGCGGCTACAGCTACAGTCAATTGCAGTAGCGATGGCGAGGAGGAGTCCCTATCGTCAGTCTCACCGCCACCGCCAGCGGCACCAATTCCGCCGGCAGCTTCTTTGGCCACGCGCCAGGCATTGATAGCCCAGAAAAGGATCTACAAGCAGCGGCTGCGCCATCTGCAACAGTCCGCTTTGCATGTAACGGCCGCCATGGAAGGTAAGGGAATGCGACGGAGTGGTGTGGTGGGAAATTCCTGAACTCCAGAAATCCTCAAATAGTTGAACGTTGATTCGGTCGATTCGGTGGAAGTATTTAGTACTTTTCAAAGAAGTTTAGAAAAAATCGTTTGAAATAGTCTTGAAATCGTACCAATTCTTTCTTGATACAAGAATTTACATACTCAAACCTATTTCGATGCGTTCTTGAAACAGCAAAGTTAATTTTTTTAAACTGGAAAAAGGGTGAAAAGGTCTGAACTATATTTCAATGGTCAGGTTTGCACAGTTATCGGCGAAATTTTGGCAAAAACTCGATGAAAAGTATCGTAAAACGATTTCAATTACCTTTCCCACTTATCATTATATACTTGATCCGTTCGTCTCTCTAAGCCAGACCATTTTGCCAGTCCCTTAAACTCTACGTCTCTCAAAAAGTGTCTTTCAAATTCAAATTCGATTCGAAAAATTGGCATACAAAATTTGAAATTCGTCCTGCTTGTTTATCCATTTCGCCCAGTCTTCGCCATGCGGTGCCAGACTGTCTAGCCCGACCGGGTAATAGGAGATCCTCACAGGAAATGCCCAATTCCTTGCAACAATAACAAAAAATGAAATCGGATGCCCCCCCACTCCTCCTACTCCTCCACTCAACCTCACTCTGTTCTGCTCTTTGTTTCAACTCATTTGTGTAAGACGATCCGCGCAAAACGGAAAAACCTCTTGAGGCTGCTGCACTAACAATAACATCAACCAAAAACTTTGACAACATTTTTCCATCTGGTTTCCATGTAATTTTCCCAATTTTTCTGGTGCCAGACTGTCTGGCTGGGCTCAGCCGCACTCAAATTACCCATTCCGGGCTGAACGAATTGTAGCAATTTGTAGCCAATAACCGACTGATAACGCCTCCAGCTCATCCTTCTTTATCCTTCTTGTTGGACATTGCAGAGTACAAGCAGCGCTTTCCCACATTCAGTTCACCGCTGATGGAACGCATGCGCAAGCGACGCGCTTTCGCTGATCCGGAACTTAACTATGCCATGGAGGCTACGCTGGGTGGCAATCCCTTGTACTGTGCCGCCGCTGCGGCTGCTGCTGCCGCTGCCGCTTCTGTTGGGCCGACACCTCCGCATCAGTTGTTGACACATGAATCAATGCCGCCATTTACACACACGCCCCCCACCACGCACACCAACCTGACAGTGAAGAAGCCCAAGCTGAGTTTTTCCATTGAGTCCATAATTGGACTGAGCACGTAACCGGCAGGAGCCACCACACTTTGTATATATTTTAGAGTAGACTCTCTTTTTTTTTATAGGATTAGGTTTTCGTAAGAAATAAAACTAATTGAACTTGATTTTTAAATTGTGCGCGGGTATCAGTGTGGGCTAAGGTCCAAGCTAAATAAGATTTAGCCAACACTGGAATGGCTTTCAAATATATCGATCAGAATAGCGATGGTAGCCACAAATGGGAAGATCATTCGCGAAAGTTCATCTAATTACAAAACATAAAACAAAGTATCAGAAATCTAGTCAGAAGAATCTATTTTTAGACAAATTCTATGGCTAGCTCAGTTTTTTGCAAGCGAAAATCAAGTTCAAGCAGCTGTTGCTTTCTGCTTTGACCATTAATTTTCAATTTTTTGCTGCCATTCAAAAACTTTTTTTGAAAAGGTGCAAAGTTTTGCCATAAAATAGCTACAAGTATTTGAATTGATTATTTCTGACAGACGTGATCCAATTTCCCGAGCAAACAAAATCGCTACGCCATTCTGGTCCAAAAATTTAAAAACTTTAGCCTTAAGTTTATCGGATGGGTAGCACTTGTTTGTACTGAACCTCTAATAAGGATTTCTTAACATAATTTTGGAATATATAACAAAATGTGGCTTCCAAACTATGGATTTATAATGGGAATGAAATAATATTAATTACACGATTAATTACACGGAATAAGACCTTAGAAAATTTTGTAAAATTATCTTTAATTTTGGTATTTTTAAATCGACTCCAAATGCCATCACTACATTCAAACGACACTGCCAGTAATCGATATCAATGCAGGGTTGCTTTTTGCCGATGTCGGTGCGGGGGAGGGCGCAGGGGGGCTGTATGTTGATAAGTTTCAAAAAGATTCGCTTGGCGCACTCCCATAACTGCAACAAAAACACTATCAAAAAATAAATAAAAACAACAAATCCCCATATGTATATACATCTGTATGCATAAGTAAATGTACATATAAAAACGCGCGCTGCTGTATAAACAAACTTGTCCACTCGGCATTTCAGTTGCTTCAGTTTTATAGAGGCGAGCAGCCCAAAAGTCAGCAGTGCCAAAGCCTTTGCTTTGATTTTCTTATTGGACAGCACACACGCACACAAGGTGAGACACACACACACACACCCACACAAACAGACTTGGCTTGGATGTATGTGTTTATGGTGTGTTAGCATGGCAGCAGATAAGTTTATTAATAAGTTCAAAATATGTTTAATTTTTCATACTTTCACGCCAGTCCCAAGAATCACAACAAACAAACGACAGTGAACAGGCGTCGCATCCACGTCGCTACGTTAGATAATCGGAGCAGCTGGCAACCGTACGCACACCCCCGCCCCGCCCCCCTTGCACCGTCAAGGTTAGTGAGTGCAAGCAAAGTGCAAAATGAGAAAAATCGATGGTCAAGTTGGAGGCTGAGGAACCGTTCCAATTGCCAAAAAGAGTCTACGCCCCTCCCTCTCTTCGACCCACAGTCTAGACGAAAGTGTTTTCTTGTGCGTTAAATTGTCATCAATTTTGGTTTAGTGATTTTGCGTGTTGCCTTCAATTGAATTGCGTGAGGTGCAAAAACCTTACAAATTGTTGCTTCTCATTTCTGTGGATGTGCGTGCGCGTGGCGCTACCAGCTGTTTAGCAAGCCAATTAGAATCTGTCCAATAAGTTTCCTAATTGTATTTGTTATGCTGACGTCAAAATTATCACAGAACTCGGAAATGGGATTGAAAATAATTGAGATTTTGCTGACATATAATTTAATTTGCGCTTATCGTGTGTTATCTTATCGTATGCATAGCGGATATCCATGTGGATAGGGGTAGGTGGGCCGGCAAAGTCCATTCTGGGGACAGAAATCTGAATATTGCATAATGCCTACCTACTTATGTATGTGTGTGTGTGTGTCAATGCATTAAACAAACATACACTCTCACATACATACGTACGTTCTTTATCCGCGATAAGTTTCTCATAAGATTGGAAATTTCCGAATAACACTTTAAACCATTGATAACCATTGACGGTTTATTCGATGTACTCAGAAAATCCCTTCCACAGCTCTTTTTTGGAGCTTTGTAAATACAACGGGATGGAACTGCGAATTGTAATGGAACGCCAGTTTTTCATTATGTTCCAATTCACTTGGGAATTTGAAAGAGAACGAAACCATAGATTGTCTGTGAAATCACTTTCCAATTGAGCTTCGATAATTTTTGTAAACTGACCAAAATGACGACGAAATTCAACTCATACCTCACCAAAGAGTGAAGTTAACAGTCTTAAGACTACACAATTGTCAACTGGTATCGAACTGGTTGCCAATGAATGCTGCAGGGGACCATTTCTATCCGCCTTTATAAGCTGGACGACTTCTACACATTGATTTGCTGAAGAAACCCAACCAGTTAAATGTTTTAAGGGTCTGGCATAATTCTGGATGTGACCAGCTGGAGTAGAGTAAAATAGTCTCAGGGAATTCCCATTCCAACTCACCTGTTGTGGGAATAATTCCATTTTATACGATCTGGCAAAGTTTGATTAGCATTTGGCAGCTATTTGTCATAGCTGCGATCATAGGAACGATTTGTCAAAAATAGTTTTACCAATTATTTTTCCTATAAAAAAACTGGTATTTTTCTGAAGATGTTTTTGGAAACCACAGTACTTTTAATGAGGCTTTCATAGAACCAGAGCAGCTACAAATTCTCGACGTGGCACGCACTCCTTCTAAAGATCCTTCACATTAACTCAATCAAGAATGTTTCCTGCTGAATAGACTAAATTTTTGTATTCCGAATCCAGCTAAATAGCAGGAGAGAGGTGAGCAAACCTGCTTGCCATGTCCTGCAATTGTCGAAACATTTTCCCCAAGTTTTATTACCATGCAGAAGAATGCATGGTATATGCAAAGGTTCATATATTCTTGATCAGCATGACGAACTTAATTAATATAGCCATGGCCCTCCGTCAGTTGTAAAGCTGTCTTGACCAAACTTTACACAATTTTTGCCCAATTTCATCAAAATCGAATGAGTATTGGCCAGCGAAATGATCATAGTAGAGGTGCCATCTTTTGGGAGCTTGGAAAATCACTCAACTAGCATTCTTTAAAGCATTTTGAATGATATTCATCTTATTTAGATAAATGATGGGAATATAATCTTTCCAGTAAGTTACAAATTCTTTTAAAATCAAGAATATTAATCCCAGAATTGAAAGCAAGAACAAACATTAAGGGTTTGTCTTAGGCGTAGATTTTGTTGTTAGCGACAAATGATTTCGTGTGCATGAGACAGCCACAAGCACAAACATACACAAATCATCAAGCGGTAACCGTCTTTCTCTTACTATTTCTTGTGGTTTTGGTTGCCTCAGAAATACTTTCTTTATTTGTATTGGTGTCTACGCCGCCTATCTCTATCAGATTTTTGATATCAATTCAATTTCTTACGAAAGGGCTTTTATTTTTGTAATATTCTACAAAGAGGTTTAAAATAAGCCAAATATCCCGAAAAGATATCGAAAGATATGTAAAGTTATCTCAGAGCTATCTTTGACTTTTTCTAAACTTTCTGTCACCTTACAAATGGCCACTTAATTTAGATTGTTAGATTTCGAAATCGAAAGGGCCTTAAAAATTGTTTTGTCTGATGAAAACGAAAGAAATTCCTAAAACATATCACATAAACTACTAAAAAACAAGGCCTAAACCATGGCCTAGGCTGAGTGTTTAGTGATGGGAGGATTAGTCGTAATTTTATTCTAAAAATCAAACTCATTTGCTGGCCAACAGTGACGTCTTTTGTCTCTGCATCTTCGCCCCAGGCAACCGGTTTTAAATGCGACTTTTATAATGTTTCAGAAAGTTCACCAAAACGCTGTTCCCAGCTGAGTATACCCAGCATTCTGTTTGTTCTCTTTGTTAATTATTAACAAACAAAATGAACTGAAATGCCACTTCGGCACACACTCTTATTAACCATCTATAAATGGGTTTTATGTACACAGAGGCAGCGGTCGTTCCGAGTGCATAGATAGTATATAATTTGTGGCTATTGTCGGGTTCTTTGTTGTTATATTATTCTGGTTTTTTTGGCATTTCATATGCGGGGCTAACTCATTACGTAAATGTGCAAATGTCTTAAAGTGCAAAATCAAAGTATTAATGAATCGGATTGGAACACAGACCTTGCGTGGACACGTGTGTGCGCCTAAGCTGGGTGTGAGAGACGTCACTGATAAGAGTCCCAGCTCCGGCTGAAAGTCAAAAGTACACGACACTGATAGCACGAACAACACACACCACACTTATATGGATTCAAATCCATTAATTCTTTCAAGCAAACACCCAAAAACTGCGTTCGTAAAATAAAACTAAGCCCACGATAAGGAGCCACAGGTAGTGCTAGGGCACTAAAGATTAAGTGCGTACAGAAAGATAAAACAATGTTCCCTGAAACTGGTTTCAAAGCGAGAGTTTTATGGTGTGCAAAAATTCCGTGATTATGTTTTTAGTCCAAAAGAAACAATGGAGATTGGAGAAAAAAGGACAAAGACGCTAAAATGTATTTTGAACCATATTACCGTAGCTGACAAATCATTAAAACGCGAAATAATGAATAAACTTGCTTAAGTACAGAAGAATGTCGGACACGATGACTTACTAACGTAACTAAAATCGGTACTTATTATTTTCGTTCGGTACATTAGGCTGTTTTTTTTTTTAAAGTTACCTTCATTTTGTATACCACAAGAATATTTGTATACTTATGTGTAAAAATTCGATAGTAAATTAATTTATTGAAAAAGGTTCAATAAATTAAGAGGGGGTCTGGTTCGGATCCAGGGTAGTGAGTACGTTTGTTTCATAAAAGATTCGTACCTTTTGGAAAACAAACATTTATGCTGGGCAGCACCGGCTAAAACAGCGATGGGCAGCACTTTACACACACTAACACTTTTTGTGTCAAATTCAATCTTTGGGATCTAATGTTATTAAAAAATATCTTGAAATATGTTTCTCTCTTTTGGAGGAGCTCTCAAAATCGGGTAAAAATAAATGTATTAAGGATATGTTTTCTGTCAACCGATCCTTAAACTGAACAACGTCAACAAAATAGATTAGCTTGTTACGAATCAAATAGAATAGGGAGAGAAAAAGCTTGTTACTTTTAGATATCCGATTCCTAATATTAATTTTTAAACATTCTTCGGACTGAAACCGAAACTTTTTCAAGTCTGCATTTATTTATTTATTTATTTTATTTATTACTTGCATTTAAACCAACATTTGCATTTCTCAACAACCAGATGATTATTAGATCCTTATTATTAACAAAGATTTTCCAGATCGAGAGTCTACTGTACAATGCAAATGCACTTTCAAATTGCGCGCTGCTTCTTCGTCAAAGTTAACATATCAGCTGATTAATTGCGCTGTTGCTGCTGCTTCTTCTTACTTGAAAGCGCGCAAATTGAAATGGAAACAGGTTTCTGAATTTACATAACAAATTTGGCCACGGGGAAGGGGAGTGGTCAATAATAAATAAGCCATTGAATGATTTTGATAAGCCAGCACAGAAAGAAAAACAACAAAATAAGCTTCTACCGCCGATAACGAAAACTCTTATAAATTTGCCCACTCTTATACAAACATATATTTCCTCTTGCAGTGTTAACGAACAGTAACAGTGGTAACCGTTACATTCTTTGTCAACAATGAGTCGCTTACTGTTAACCCATCCCTGTGCCCGGGCCCGGGCGGCTGTCACAGTGTTTAAATGCCAACAGCAACAACAACCCCAACAACAATGCAAAATAACACCCAGCGTGGTCATACGTCGCTGGAAGTCGTTCCTACATCACAATAACAGCGCAGCAACAGCAGCAGCGACGTCGATATCCCAAGGCAGCAGCAGCAGTGGCAGTCAAGCCGAAGCATTGAACGCGCGTGGAAGCCAATCTCCTCGGTTAGTTAAATTTTAAACCTGACATTAACATTGCCGTCTTCCGAGTGTCATTGTTGTTGTTGTCTTATTGTTAACAGTGCGTGTGCATTTTTTGTTCCAGTTCATACTCAACCATGCCATCGAAATGTCTGCAATTGGAGAACATCAATCCCAACTTCATTACCATGGAGTATGCGGTGCGCGGTCCCCTGGTTATACGCGCCGGTGAAATTGAAAAGGAACTGGAGAAGGTAAGTCTGACGGTGTTAAGTTGAAGGTGCCACCAACACTCATAAAAAAACCCGTGACATTTGCTATTTAAGCTGAGGCCCACCTAATTCCAATCCAAACCCAAGCGTGTGATTGTGTTGTATTAGTATACTTTGCGCTTTGCCGCCCCGTTATGCTGGAATCGGCGAAATCGCTACATGCAAATCATTCACACTTGTCTGTAGGTTTATGCGCTGGCTTGATTTTGATTTTTCAACAGGGGTCGGCAATGTGAGCAGAAAGCCCTCTGCTGGGTAAAATGAGCTAGCGTTTTTTCCGTTTCTGTTACAAATAGGAATATATTTTATCAGTTATTTGGCATTCTTGCATTTCTACTGCGACTACATGGTTAGATAGATAGGTACATTCGGCTTGCCCACACCTTAGTGAAGCCGAATATTTGATTTGGGTACATACAAATCCAGGAGAATCTTAGGCGGTTTTTCGAATGCCAACAATTGTTTATAAACCCACAAAGCCACCTCTTCCAAAAATGCGAACCGTGAGGTGTGCAAATATTTTAATCCAATACCTTTGTTTTAGAGGTCATCACTCTACATGTGAATTTCCTCCAAAGAGATAAATATCCATTCAGCAAATCATCCGTGACGGATGATCAAGTCAAAGGCTAACTGATCTAGCCGTTTCCGCTAAAAGGCTAGGTTTTCTATCGATAAGCTGTCGAGTTCAAAAGTGGCACCAACATGACAGCTGCTTTGTCAATAGCGTTGCAACTGGTAAAGGGGGGCTTAGGTCATTGGGAGGGGGTTTTAGCACAGTGGGAGATGTTAAAACTGACTACACGTATGGGTTCCGTATGATCGAGGTGAACACAACATTTTCAGATTTTTAAATTTCAAATTTGTTACCCACAACAGAAAGAGTTTTTAAGCAATTTCAAACCAGTTTGGGCTAGAAATTTGATTTTATTAGGGAACACTTCTTTGTATATATTGCTGTAACGTCTTTTTAACTGACTCAAACTGATTTGGGAACCAATCTACAATCTACAATTTGAATAAAAAACATCAACCGTTACATACTTCTTAAGAAATAGCACTAAAAAAAATTGTTGAACGCGTTTTGCAACACATAAATATCTTGCTAATGTCAATTTTTAAGTTCATATCTTAAATAGTCCTCTGAAGCACTTTTAAACCGGGGCTTTGCCCCATAATATATCAATACGAAACGCTCTCGAAATAATAAACATAACTAATAAAAAACAAATCTGAAAACGTACGGAAAATAAACGAATAGAATGTTGGTTTGCTGAAAGTTCGTTTCCATGCACGTTGGCGAATCTGTATTTGCTTCTGGGTTGTTATACTTAAGGGCGGAACTCGGCATTTCATTAAACAAATCGTAGAACTGTTTGGAATAAACCAAACCAAAAAAATACAAGTTACTCGCAAATGATGCCCAAAAATTGTCAAAACAGTATCTTTTACCTAAAATCTCAAACAAATTCGTGCTTAGCACACAACAGTCTATAATCAGTACAACTCCTTCTAAAAATCGTATCTGGCAGTCTAGTGTTATGCAAGTCCAGGTAGTCACAGTCGTTGTTAATATTCTCGACAGGAAATATTTCAAAAAAACGGTCATATCAGTTAAAACCAGCGGTGGGCACCAAAAAGTTTAACAGAATTATTTGAGACTGTTTCAAGTTGATATAACTTAATTTGTTCAAATTATCATAAGATAACAAAAGCGTAGCCTACCAATAAAAATTATCGAAAAATGCGATCAAAGTGAACTTTGAAAGGGGGTAAACAAGATTATAAAACGATCACCTCATCAAATAAATTCCACAGTGAATGATATTCGAAATGAGGGGCCGGCCTGGCTCGGCCTACGTACAATGCAATGAGTCTGTTTAATTGTTTCAAATGTTCTAGTATTTTTAACGCTTAATTTAACTTTTTTAAAGTTCTGACTGGAGATTGTGTCAAGTTCAGTGAACGACCTTCAACCGCTCCACTTATATAATTCTTTGCAAGGGATGCTGTGCGTGGGTGGGTTGGGCGTTTGTTTTGGTATTCTCCATTCCCTTAAAAGCGGAAAAAAAAACACTACTAAACTTGCGCATGAGCTCTGGAGATATATACATACACACACACACATGGAATGTACAACAGTTTGAACTTTTGTTTTGGGATATTCATTCTCTTCGAATTTTATTTTTGCTACGCACATTCATTCACTCGAAGACTGAAAACATTTCCTCCAACCATATCAAAAAAATGTATTCATTGTTTGACTCTTTGCATTTTAATGCCGTTGACAGCTCCCGTTGTCTGTTCCCGGCTCCTTTCCCTCGATTGATTTCCTTAACCGCTTGCTTTTATATAATTTTATCAAAAAATGCTTCTACATCTTTCAGATTGTGCACATGCGAGAGCAGCTTGATCTGTTTTTGAATAAGCAATGTGTATTTGTGCTCAAAAATATTGCAATTTCAAACCAGATTTGGTCTCTAAAACGTTAACGTCTCCTTCAGTATTGAAAACTTTTGTTAAGAAAAAAAACTGAAAAGGCTCTTGACTTTTTATACTCTGTACCGTAGGTACATAGAGTATTATAAGTTTGTGCAAAAGTATGTAACATCCAGAAGGAAGCATCTCCGACCCCATAAAGTATATATATTCTTGATCAGCATCAACAGCCGAGTCGATATAGCCATGTCCGTCTGTCCGTCTGTCCGTATGAACGCACAGATCTCAGAGATGGTAAGAGATAGATGTTTGACGTGTATGGGACATATGCTTCTTATGTCTGCAGGCAGATCAAGTTTATTTTCAATTTTGGCCACGCCCCCTCCCGCCCCCGCAATTTAAAAAAAACGTCATATCTCCCACAGTTTTGAAGATAGATGGCTTGTTCCTTCTGGACATATTTAGTTATTAGATTAACTTATCGATCCGCCAAAGGAATGAAGAAGATCGGATGAACGGTTTTCGAGTTATGATCAAAAGACAAAATTTCTTGGTACAGAGTATGATATAGTCGGGCTTGACCGACTTTCTTTCTTGTTTTTTATTCCATTTATGTAGTTCTATAATCAGTATAGTTCTCTATGCCAATTCTTGTCGTAGGCCTCAGTTGAGTTTATTATCATTAGTTAATTAGGGTGGACTTTATAGCTTTCGGGGGTCGGAGATGCTGTGTACCTTTTGGTGTATGCAAATTCTAGTAGTCGACTTATCAACCTACCCTCTTTCAATAAATGATCCACTTTTGGCCAAGTGCCAACAAATATGGAGGAGATGAACCAGAAGGCAGCTGTCAGTAGCAGATATGGTTATCACGATTGGAATTTTGCATTTGCCCCCCCGCCAACAGCTTAAGAAATTGCAGTAACTTTGATTTGACTTTTGTCTTTTGTATATACATAGCTTCTCATAATCGGCCTCTTTACCTAACAACAAAATCAGGCACTTTGTTTACAAATTCAAGTGCAAATAAGTCAAGTCTACTCCACATACTTGTACTAATGTGAGGTTCTATTTATATACCTGTGTATTGTGTATGCTATGTGGCTATGTGGTTAAGTATAAGGTGTCAGGTGTGAGATGTTTGTACAATCCAATTGCACATACAATTGTTATTGTTTTATGTGAAATGTGTACGATTGTATCGAGCACTCGCAATCTATACTACTTATTCGCTCTGCTCTGTATGGTTGTTGGTGCAAACATTTTATCAGCTGTGTCAGAATACCGTTCGATAAGTGAACAGTTCCCGTGGGGAGAGTCTTTAAGAGCTGGACACTTAATCTAATGAAACGAAACAGAAACGTTATCAATTGCACACAGTCATTTTTAGAAACGGCTTAATCAAATTGGAAAATGTTTGCTCCATTTTGCAACATTTTTATATCCGTTTCTCGTAGATTAATTTATTTAGCTAACTTTCTTATAATTGGCTGATTCAAACTAGTTCTGAAACGATTTAGATCCGGGAAAGTTGGGAACTTTCAAAGCCTAAATAATTTCTCATGTATGACTCACGGCTCGGTTCACAGATTTGGTATGTTGCCTAAGACTATTGCCTAATCGACATTAATGTAGGCTTAGTACTTTGACAAACTAAAAAGACATATCATTCCTCTAGGAGAACAGTATGACTGCTCAACGCCAAAATAACACCCTTTAATAGAAAAAAACCATCTAAAGTCAAACAGTCACCCTGCATTGAGTTGGTCTAAATTGGGTGTTTTGTTTACACTTAAATTGAATTAACTAAAAATAGTGAAAATGCAAAGATATTTGGATTATATGTAGGGACCAGAAGTCGTAGACAATTCCTTAATTGCGCTAATTGGTTTTTGGTCCATTGTTGGACCATTTGACTGGGTTAGAAGTCGGAAAAACTGCAAGCTATTTTTTCGGCTACTATCCAGCTAAGCCCAAACAGCTGTTCAGTCGGTCAAGGTTGCGGCGCCACGATTTTTACGCTGGGTATAAGAACTGACCCAGCTAAGAGATCAGTCGACTAAAGAAATCAAATGATTATTCACTTTTATATAAATGAAAAGAATTTACTTTACACCCTTGAACAGTGGGCGTGCTTATATGGAAAGTGCGTCCAAAAATACTTCCAAAAGAGTTAGCGGTCTAAAACCTGAAATATAAGTGGTCCGAAATATAATAATGATGTTATAGAATAGTGTGTGGCGTTGTGCACTGTAAATGAACACATGAAAAGAAACCTGTAAAATGATACACCGAATATAGAACACTATATAGGAAATATTTTTGCATCATTAACTCAAAAAGTCGTGACTTTTCAGCTATGACTGTGTTAAAGTAAGTGAGCGATATATTCTTGATCAGGGCGATGTCAATTTTCCGTCTCTCAGTTTAGAAGCTATCGAGCTTGTTCCTCAAATTGTGATTTGTTGGCATATTCGAAGCACACAAAAACTATGTTATTTACACTTCAGCGAAACGACACATACTGGAAAGGAAAGGCTAATGAAGGGGCATAAAAAAACATAACCCAATGCGATTTAATACTATTTACTTGATTTAACAAGACTCAAGTGACCTCAGGAAACTAGCAGGGCTCTATACGGTCCACTGCAGGCTGCGGGACCACCTGTTGGGAATAACTAACACCCAACTAAGTAGATACTGTGAAAAGAAGGAGGAGTTTTCGGAACCTATATTAGCACACGGCGATGCTCTAGCGATTAGTAACCTAGAACCTACACAGAAAAAAAAAAATTGTAATTTCAACATTTTCCATCTTTGAGCAAAAATTGTTGAAATTACCTATTTTAATATTTGATTTTACCAATTTCATCGTATTATCAAAAATGCAACCATTTAAAATCAACTACTTTAATCTTTGATTTTAAATTTCAGACACTTTTGATTCTGATTTCGTAGTAAAATCAAAAGTGTTGCACTTTTAAAATCAAAAGTGCGGGCCTTTGATTTTAAAATGCTGTCACTTTTGTTGATTTTACCAATGTAAATGTAAAAACAAAATTTTTAACTTTTAAAATCAACAGTGCGAGTTTTTAATATCAAAGAGTAGACACCTTTGTTTTTATACTCTGTACCGTAGGTACATAGAGTATTATAAGTTTGTGCAAAAGTATGTAACATCCAGAAGGAAGCATCTCCGACCCCATAAAGTATATATATTCTTGATCAGCATCAACAGCCGAGTCGATATAGCCATGTCCGTCTGTCCGTCTGTCTGTCCGTATGAACGCACAGATCTCAGAGATGGTAAGAGATAGAGGTTTGACATGTATCAGATCAAGTTTATTTTCAATTTTGGCCACGCCCCCTCCCGCCCCCGCAATTTAGAAAAAACGTCATATCTCCCACAGTTTTGAAGATAGATGGCTTGTTCCTTCTGGACATATTTAGTTATTAGGATAACTTATCGATCCGCCAAAGGAATGAAGAAGATCGGATGAACGGTTTTCGAGTTATGATCAAAAGACAAATTTTCTTGGTACAGAGTATGTTATAGTCGGGCTTGACCGACTTTCTTTCTTGTTTTTAAATGGAAAAGCTTATGGATCAAAAACAACTACGGGCATTGGTGATTTTACCAATGAAAAATGTTAAATTTACCGACTTTTTTTTTTGTGTGTACAAAAATCCCGACATTCGTACAGCAAAAAGGGCTGCTAGGAGAGTTGCATACTCAGTAGACGAGCACTATAGACCAGGATTGGTAGCGGTGCACCACTTCACCAATAACAAATCCAATGCAACGCCACGTTTTAAAAATACTTTAAAGCTCATTTTCACAGGTAATAACCTACATTGCCTTGAGTCGGCTAAAAACCTTTAATTAAGGCTACGGTTATTAATTTGGAACAACAAGATTCACTTTACCTAATTTAATGCATATTCTCTGGGTGATTCATACCCAAATTAGCAGCTGCTGGTGTATCAGTTTAGCCACGTATCTTTCTGATAGGAGGATACGTGTGACCGTCATGCTGGGGTTGTCATTTGCTTGTTGTTTACTCGCGTTCGTGATTTGCTGTAAATTTTCCAATTATCCATATTTACACCCATTGACGTCATCCCCACCCATGCTCGTTCTCCCACCCACCCGCTACCCCAGACATCCACAAGTGGTGGGCTTGCGTTTCATTACATCGCTGCACAATTCTGTGATATAAATTGAGCATTCAGATGATGTGCATACTCGTAGTTACATACAGATCTCGCATGTCACTCCAGCCTGGCAAATTGTGTGTTACTTTGTAGATTTTCTCCGGCACTCAATTTGCTGGATTTTTATGGCAAATTAGTGGCTTTTTTTAGCTTTTAAATGGTGCTGGCAAACTTTGAAACCCTAAATTGCTTGCAAGTTTAGAATGGAAATGAAACAACCTCAAGTAGAACAAATAGATGCTGCCCTACTGGTTGCATCCCTGTTCGTCATGTATTTGCCAAATTTGAAGCGAAAAGCTATCGCAATACTTCCGTCCAGCTACAAAACTCGAAAGACTTAAAAATTAAACTTTAAGAACACTTTATATAAAAAATATCGGATTTCTCTTATTTGTCGATCGACGAAAATATCAATTTTTATATAATATCAAAAGTATAAGTTATCGATAATGAAATTTGATATATCGAGTCTAAAAAACATGTATATATTTCGATAATATCGCTGTTTTCTAAAGCTTACAGGAAAAATGAAAAGTTATTTAAGAACGTCTTCACCATAAGACTACTAATGACCAGTGCAAGTGGTCCTTCTATCTGATCTTTGAAATTTCTCCGATTTGTCATTCTCTAAATATTGGTTATTAATTGTTAACATTTGGTTTTGCTTGGTTTTAGTCCCAAAAAACATTATTACTACCACTATTACATCTGTTGATGTGTTGAGTTAAAATTTGAAGGCAAACCACTTTTCTGTTTAATTTTGGTGCCCACCACTGATTTATATTGTCCATGTATATACTTATTATATAAGAAAGTTTATATTAAAACGACACTAATGCACCAAACTGCCGATTTCAATGTAACCATAGACATTTTATCTAATACATCGTTTCTAAACAATATCGATATATCGGAAATATCGGTAAAATATTGGCAATCCTTATCTGAGATGTTAGCTCGCTTAGTTCTTCGATCAAAGGACGCTCAATTAGTTCTTATATTAAACACACAGATAGGAGTAAAGTGTTCCTTTAGTGATCCTAAGTAGATTACGGTTCAACACGCGGTGCAGTAGGCGGTCACCAGTGCATGAAGTGTCACCTGCTGTAGACACACTGCTTACAATCCTTAGTTGGTTGGCCGCGTTTAGCGTGGATTCAGCCCCAGTTGTACTCGAAGGTACTGTATACGCGGTCGTCTTATCAGAAGAAGGTGAAGTGTTGGAAGTGTTGGTTGTCGGGTAGTACGGGGAGGAATGTGTAGAGGGAGCATGTGATTTTCAGGTTAAAAGAAAGCGTTGCACCTTTCCAACAGCAATTTCGGTAGATGCGAGAGCTAACGCATTTCTCAAGTAAATTACAGGTCAACACGCGATGCAGTAGGCGGTCATTTCATGTGATTTCCAGGTTAAAAGAAAGCGTTGCACCTTTCCAACAGCAATTTCGGTAGATGCGTTGGCTAACGCAGCTAGAGGCCAACACGCGGTGCAGTAGGCGGTCATATCATGTGGCAGCTTAGCGTATAATCGCATCTTATTCGTTTGAAAACTAAACCAAATCTAAGGATCTTCCAAAACCGGTCTCTTTAACCAAACGAAAGCCCGACAACGGGTTTAAACCCTACTAATTTCGGACAACCCCCCAAAACCAAACTGTACGTTGGCAAGTCGTAATCCCTTTAGTTTGTTTTGTGTTTTTGGCAAATCAATTTCAATTATCATAAATAGTTGATGAAATCTATGATTACGGCTTGTTTGGTCCGTAATTTGACCCACTTATAAATCATTTGAGCCCCTCCAATTAAGCTAATTCGGCTCAAGTTGCCCGCCCACCACCCTCAATTAATTAATCATTTTCTGCGTTTTGTTTTTTTTTTGGTTTTTCAGGGCGTTAAAAAACCATTCGACCAGGTCATTCGCGCCAACATTGGGGATTGCCATGCCATGGGACAGCAACCGGTGACGTTTCTGCGTCAGGTGAGTTTCTAGGTTCTCCCCTGCTTAACCCTTGGCTAATCCGTCCCTTCTTCAGCTGCTTACCTTGACCTTTGAGCCGCGTTTGCTGGACTCGCCTGACTATCCGGAGGATGTGAAGGAACGGGCACGTGCCATTCTGGCCAACTGTCAAGGTCGCTCGGTGGGCTCGTATACGGATTCGGCTGGCCTGGAGGTGGTGCGTCGCCAGGTGGCCGAGTATATACAGCGTCGTGATGGCGGAGTGGCCAGTGACTGGCAGAATATCTATCTAACTGGTGGAGCCTCGCCCGGCATTAAGAGCATTCTGTCGCTGATTCAGTAAGTGAGCATCGAAAAAGAGACAATTCCAGCAGGGAAATTTCAATGTTTCTCTTCATTCGCAGTGCCCATGTGGGTGGCAAGCCACCGGGCGTTATGGTGCCCATACCCCAGTATCCATTGTACTCGGCTACCATAGCCGAGTACGGCATGACCAAGGTGGACTACTATCTAGAGGAGGAATCCGGCTGGAGTTTGGGTCGCCAGGAGCTGCAGCGTGCCTATGATGAGTCCAAGAAGAATTGCAATCCACGTGCTTTGGTTGTGATCAATCCAGGCAACCCCACCGGCCAGGTGCTGACCCGTGACAACATTGTCGAGATCATCAAGTTCGCCCACGACAATCAGCTGCTCCTGCTGGCCGATGAGGTGTACCAGGATAATGTGTACGACAAGGACTCCAAGTTCTATTCGTTCAAGAAAGTTGCCTATGAGATGGGTGAGCCCTATCGCAGCCAAGAGCTGGTCAGCTTCCTGTCCACCTCCAAGGGTTTCCTGGGTGAATGTGGCATACGTGGCGGTTACATGGAGGTGCTCAATCTCTGCCCCCAAGTCAAGGCCATGCTGACCAAGTCCATTACCGCTGCGCTGTGCAGCACCACCGCTGGCCAGGTGGCTGTCAGTGCTCTGGTTAATCCCCCCAAGGCTAATGAGCCTTCCTATGCGCTGTTCCAGAAGGAGAAGAACGCCACCTTGGCTGCCCTCAAGGAGCGGGCAGAGCTGGTGCACAAAACACTGAGCGGTTTTGAGGGCTACACGGTCAATCCCGTGCAGGGGGCGATGTATGTGTTCCCACAAATCGAGATCCCACCCAAGGCCGTAGAGGCGGCCAAGGCCAAGGGCATGGCTCCGGATGTTTTCTATGCATTTGAGCTGCTGGAGACCAGCGGTAAGTTAACCTGGGGCCACTTTGAAATGGGTCAATCATTATGCGTTGCTGCTTTCCAGGCATTTGCATTGTACCTGGCAGTGGGTTTGGCCAGAGGCCCGGCACTTATCACTTCCGCAGCACCATTCTGCCGCAGACGGACAAGCTGAAGCTAATGATGGAGAAGTTCCGTGTGTTCCACACCGATTTCATGAAGAAGTACAAGTAGATGAGGATGAGCATGAGGACGGTGATGGAAGGAAGCCTCTGCCTGTGTTAAAAGTGTCTGATTCCCATGTAATTGTTTATAAATATTTTTTTTTTAATTTTAATCACTGAGAGTTGGCCTTGCCACATTTTATTCAGCGTTATTTATATATCAAATATATATAGATGTGTGAATTGAACCGCCCCATTTTCCATTCAGAAAAGGAAAGCGACAATAATTTTGTTTAGAGAGACATTGGAAAACTACATTGCAGGGTCTGTACCCTTCTTCGAGTCAGCAACAACCACAGCAAAATTATGAGAAAAGTTATTAAATATATATATCGTATTATTGTTAAAACTGATCACAAACAACAAATTGGTTTCATTGAATTGGACAGCAGTCATCGCACTCGATTTTCAAGCATTTCAAACTCATTTCATTGAACTATAACTAAATTCCAAATTTTAGGTTAAGAGATTGCAAGGATAACTTTAAATTACAGTTGTACATCCTCAGATGAGTTCGGGATAAGTCTGAATACCAGTACCCCACGGTCTATCCACTCGACAAGACAGATGCAGCCCCCACTGAGACTCGTAAACCAGCTTGAGAATGGGTTCTGCGCTTGGTCTGATATGAAGGTAGTCTTGCTTGCCTCTTGAAAAGTTTCTACTGTACGGGCTCAACAAAAACGGAGTTGTCTACTCGGATTCTGCGATCAAATTACTTGGCGTAATTGTCGACTTAATGAAATGAGACTAGAACACCGAAAACCCTATGAAATGATGCCTCATTTGATATTTTTTTAGATTTTAACACCTCCATAAGTCAGCCCCCTTCCAAGCGATCGGAAAAATATTCACAGAAATGACACTAGAGCACTCGAAAACCAATGAACGATACCCCATATGATTTTTTGACATATTAGCCCCTCCAAAAGTTAGTTCCCTTCCACCCGATCGAAAAATATTTACAGAAATGAAGTTAAAGCATTCAAAATCCCATGAAACCACACCCGATCGGAAAAATATTTACAGAAATGAAATTAGAGCACCCGAAAACCTAAGGGACGATACCCCATTTGATTCTAAAAGATTTTACCACCGTCCATAAGTCAGAACTATTCCACTCGATCACATCGATGGGAAAACTACTGACAGAAATGAAAGCGGGACACTCGAAAACCTATAAAACGAGATCCTATTTGTTTTTTTTTAGATTTTACCCACTGGAGCTCATATTTGTTATTTTGTTAATATTGCCGGCACTGCTCTTAATGTCCCTGCTTCTGAGCTATACTGTTGGGGTGATAAGCTTGTAATGCTCTAATTTCAATTTTCAAGAAAGGACTCTGCTCTTGAGCTTCCCACCGAACCCGAAGTAGCATTGCTTTGCAAGAGTTGTTCTAATTTGATAATATGGCTGATCCTAAGTAGCAAAGGCAGTATGAAATTGTGGAAGAGTTGCTGACGTCCAACATTCTAGAGGAACTATGCAGATATGGAACCCAGAACATCTTTAACTTAGTCAATGGGGGGCTCTAACAAGAGACTCGAATGCCCTGCCCCGACTTCCGTTTACCCGTTACTCAAGTTAATACAGCAAATAGACCCTGCAGTTCGCAGACAATCGAAATGCTTTCGCTCACACCCAGCTAAAACTTGCTAAACAGCTGACTGAGTTTGGCTAGATAGAAGCTGAAAAATTAGCTTACAATATTTCCGCAACCTACCCCAACTAAAGTGATTGTATAATGGCAGCGGCCTGCAGCAATAAGCAAATTCAGTGATTTGCGTACTCTTGAAGCGTGAGGTTGTTCGCGCAAAAGCTAAGTACTTTAAAAAAAAATGGGCACCGTATTTTAATTGTTGTATCACGCTGTCGCGATCAAAGATCGTCACCAGCACATTTCGCCAATGTAAACACCTATTTCTGCGTCATTGCGGCGATAACGATACCGATAGCAAACTCCCTGTAACGTAAATGCTGCATTAGTCTCTGAGATCAAGGTGCTCATATGGACAGACGGACGGCTCGGCAATTGATGCTGATCAAGAATATATATACTTTATGGGGTCGGAGATGCTTCCTTCTGCCTGTTACATACATTTGCACGACTTTAGTTTACCCTTTTTACTCTACGACAAACGGCAATAAATATTCACACAGACATTAGGATATTTGTTGTTGAAGGTACCGATACTTGTTACTTATAAGCCTAGGCACAAACCAGGTTAATGTGTATTCTCTTTTCTGCCTTAAATTGCGCGCCCAGTTCAGCGAGGGGAGCTGCCACATACTTGGACGGCAGAGAAAAGGTGCTGCCATACTGTGGCAGTTAACGGCTTTCTAAAATACGAAATGAAAATGTACTAGAAGACGTATTAAGGCCATCATATTAGTGCCCACCTGCTCCATTCAAGCCACCGCCATGCCCACATGAGTTCTCGGCGGGCACGGTTAACATAAGCAGTTACAATACTTGTCCTTGATGGACCCAAGTTTAAGAGCAAACCAGCTAAGAAAGTAATTCCAGATTTACTCTTCTCATTCACAATTATTTTTATTTTTTTTTATTATTACAGATCAACGTGAAAAAAAAAGGAAAATGTATTTTATGCTTAGAAAATTGTACGAGTTGCGAAATTCTTAAATGCTATTTTTACTTGTCTACATAGTTGGCTGGGAAGGAGCAGGATCCATTCTCACACACGGAAAATCCATCAGTTGACCGACTTCAGCTCCACCTCAAAGACCAGGGTAGAGTTGGGTGGAATCTTGGGCGGAGCACCACGACCTCCGTAGCCCATGTGTGGGGGACAAGTAATGCGACGCTTACCGCCCACCTTCATTCCCGCAACACCCACATCCCAGCCCTTAATAACCTCACCACCGCCTAGGGCGAATTTGAAGGGCTTGCCCTGCAGCAGGCTATCGAAGGTCTTGTTGTTGGACTGCAGGCGTCCAATGTAGTACACTGAAGCACGCTTGCCAGTCTTGGCCTCCTCGCCCTTACCGGGTGCTAGGTCAAGGATTTTAACACCGCCGGTAATGGTGCGCTCGCCACCAGCTGGCTGCGGCTTAGCCTTGGGCTGCTGCTCCTTTTTTGCGGGCTCAGGTTCCTTCTTATCCTTCTTGGATTTTTGCTGTGCCTGTTGCTGCTGGGAATCCTTTTTGGCCAGACCATTTTGCTCCTTGGCAGCCTTCTTCGAGTTGGCGGCAGCTGACAATTTGGCAACCTTAGCCTTGGGCTGCTCGACTTCTTCCTCGGATTCCTCCTCGGCACTTGCTTCATCATCATCGTCTTCGTCCTCTTCATCGTCCTCATCATCGTCTTCGTCCTCCTCATCATCATCGTCTTCATCGTCATCCTCTCCGCCATTTTCACGCAACGCCTCGTATTCTTTTAAGAGTTGAGAGTCATCGGCATCCTCGTCGTCGTCGTCGTCTTCATCATCGTCATCGTCGTCGTCTTCCTCCTGCTGACCATTCTTAGCCCCCTTGGCCTTGCCTTTCACCAACTGCTCCAGATCGAAGTCGTCATCGTCCTCGTCCTCGGAATCAATTTCGTGCAAGTAGCCCAGCAGGGAAACTGTGGCGTCTCCTGGAAATGGAAAATGTACAGTGTGTTAGACACACACACACACTGAGACACCTGAAAATGCTTCCTCTTACCAGTGGTCTGGAACACAATCTGATCGCCCTTGCTGAAATTCAAATCCAGCTGCACTTGGGGAATAGCCTTTGAAACAGTGGCCACTATGTATTTTTGCTTGTCGGCTGTCAGATATAACCTGGCCTCCGTTCCCTTGTCCAGAGCCACGCCCGACACATGGAACGATTTGACAATCGTTTGCGTGTACTTGCGATTAGGTTTTATGCTTAGGCCTGGTCAGGATGGATTAGAAATGGATTAGAACAAACCATATTTAACAACTGAGCTCTGCCCCACGCTGCCGGTTTCTTGCGCAAGCACGTGGCGTTTCGACGAAACCACCGGAGGGCAAGCGCACCTTCCGATTGGCTGTTCGTTTGCATTATAGTGTGTAACTTACCCCAGAACATGGACATGTTGACAATGTTATTTTTTCTTAGTAAAATGTAACAAAAATAATTAAAAAGTAAATTCAACAGAAAAGGCAAACGACGCCGCTTAGAAAAAATATCGCAATGACAGAATGTTCCGGCGCGAACAAATCAATCGATTCCGTGATCAATTTTAGAGTTGCCACCTAGTCAAATATATGGCATATCGCACATGTCACGAAGTGGGCTTGCATGTATTTCGATAGATCTGCCGTGAACGTGAATGGGCAAAAACCATGTCTGTCAATAAATATATTTTAATGTTAAACTTATACGGCGTTTCGACTACAGCTGCGTCCGCGTCTAGCTATCGAAAAAAATGTGCGTCCTCTCTAAGCGCTTGTTCTGCCAACTCGATTTTTCATGCTTATGCGATGAGTATCGATAAGAAAGTTTGATTTGACTAGCACAACAAATGACGGTAACGAAAAGTTAAGATATTTGAATATTGTTAAAGGCTACTTCTGCATCACTTCTGCGTTTATAATAATAATAATAATTTTGCAATTTTATTGGCAATGATTTCGTTTGAAAAACACGCAGCAATTTATTAAGAAAAATCATTTTCTCCATAAGTATTGGTTCTGCTTTGCCGAAGACTTTGCATCTCTGATTTAAGCCGAAGAGGCTTGTCTATTTTGAGCTGCAAATTTCAGAACAATTACTAATGTATGTATGCAACTGGACACAAACAATTCAACACATATTTACCGCTTACCGAAAGTTAATTTTTAACAAAGAAGGTGCTAACGTTTTTAATTTCGTATTTTTAGTTAATTTTAGCGGGGTGCTAGTCGAATAGAAAGCAAGCCAGCAATGAGAGAGCTCAAGCTTGGTTGAAGTTCCATATCTACCATGATGCAACAAGTATTGTTGCATCATGATCTCTACTAGTTGCTAGCGATGGGAGTGACTTGGTGAATAGTAACGATTTGTGTAAGTGCATTTTAGTGACTTCCACAGACGACAATTTATTATTAAAACGGAAAAATTTATGGCTTAGTATTACAAAATATAAATGGCTAATGATTTATTTCTAGTATCCAAGTCCAGCGTCTGGAATCTTATATCTACCAAAAATTGTGTGATACTTTACAAGTGAGGGAGGGCATGGTTTGGAATATAACGGCCACTATCATCGACTTAAAGTGGTATTCTGAGACGTGCCTGCTCCCAGCAGTTTTGTGAAAGTCAAGAAAATGCTATTTTAAAGTTGGTATTAAGTTTTAACGTTTCCCTGAATCTATATTTTTAGAGTGCGTGGCGGTCTACACAGTTACTGTTTCTCACATCGGATGGTCTTTCTTTTAAAAGAATATAAATATACACATGATTTTAAAAAAGTACCAGTTCCGGTACATTCGAATCAAACGGTGCATAGTGAGCCGTTACTTGCAAGTGCTCGTGACCCGAGCCGTCAGTCAACTATCGTCCATCTCTAGCTGGTTGTTTGATTTGTTGTGGCTGTGGCGGCGTCCAAAGTGAAGCATTAGCCTTGAATTCACCAATTTCAAATAGTTCAACTGACAAGCAGATAGCGCCTGGGGCATCATGGCTGCCGCACAGATCAAGCTGCTGCAGGAGACATTCGAGGGCAATGACTGTGCCAACAGCATTGAGGGTACCAAATCTGCCATTACCAAAGTGCTGACGCGCACCGAACACTTCCAGTTCCGCGTCCGCAAGCACATCGATGCCAACTACACAGAGTTTATGCCCAATCACACCTCGCCGGATCTCTTTCTGGAGGAGTCCACATCGCTGGGCCGCGAAATTCATGAACTGCTGGAGACGGTGGGCAACGAGGGATTGGGAGCACTGGGCGATGGCAATGCCAAGCTGGCGGCCTGCAGTCGTGAGCTGCGCGAAATGATGCTGGGTTTGAGGGTCAGTGAGCATATACTCAAGATCGACGAGCTGTTCCAGTGCACGGATGAGGCCAAGGACAATAATGATTACCTGGTGATGCTGGATCTGGTGGGTCGTCTGCGTACGCTGATCTATGGCGGTGATGGGGCCAGCGATGTGGAGCGCATCTTTCAGGCCATGGACTGCTATGAGACCATCAAGGTCAAGTATCATGTGCAGGCGCATCTGCTGCAGCAGAATCTGCAGGAGCGTTTCGACCAGCTGGTGCAATTGAACTGCAGAACGTTTCCCAACTCGCGTTGTGTCACCCTGCTGGTCAGCAAGGACGAGAGCCAGCTGCAGGATATAGTCAGCGCGCTGTTCCAGGAGCGCTACAATCCGCTCAAACTGTGCGATTTCCTGATGGACAACTGTCTGGAGCCGCTGATACTGAAGCCGGTGTCGGTGGAGTATCAGGAAAATGCCGAGGCGGGCACTTATAAGAAGCTCACGCTGTCCTACTCCACCAAGGAGGGTTCCAAGCTGCGTCCCAACTACCAGCAGGTGCTGGAACACTTTAAGTCGCTGCTGCAGACCTTGGGTGGCATCAATAGCAGCGTGTCAGCCACGCAGCATGTCTTTAGCATCATAGGTGATCATGTAAAGGATCGCCTGCTGCAGTTGCTGGTACAGGAGTGCCTGATACCGGCGGTGCCAGAGACCATGGAGGAGTATCAGAAGTCGTCGCTGTGTGAGGATGTCTTACACTTCGAGCATCATTTGGCCGACACTTTTCTGATTAATCCCGAGTTGGATCGGTCTTTGAGCCAGTTCGTCGAACAGTACGAGACATATTATCGCAATCGTCTGTTCAGTCGGTTAATGGAGTCGGCACGCGAAATCTTCCAGCGTGATCTACAGGACATGATGCTGGTGGCGCCCAACAATCTAAGCAGCGACGACCCCTTTCTGTTTCCGCGCTGCATGGTGTCCAAGAGTGTGCAGGACTTTATCAAACTCATGGATCGTATTTTGCGACAACCCAGCGATAAACTGGCCGCGGACGAGGCCGATCCTCTGAATGGGGTCATTGCCATGATGCTGGAAACGTATGTGGATGAGGTGCCCAAGGTGCACAAGAAACTGATTGAGAGCATACCCCAGCAATCAGCTTTATTCCACAACAATTGCCTCTATCTCACCCACTGGGTGGCTGTGCACACCAACAAGGGCATCGATTGTTTCCCGGCCTTGGTTAAAACGCTGCAGGCCACCGGCCAGAAGCACTTCCAGGTGCAAGTCAACTATCAAGTGTCCATTATAATGGAAATCATGTCAGGATTTGGTAAGTTTATGACGCGAACAGAACGAATTGTTACTCCCCTCTCTTGTTTTGCATTTTCCAGAATTCGAAAGTCCGCAAACCCTGGGCACAGTTCCCCTGAAACTGGTCCGGCAATGTCTGCGTCAGCTGGAACTCCTGAAGAACGTCTGGCAGCATGTTCTGCCCGAGCAGGCCTACAACACCACCTTCTGTGTGCTCATCCACTCGTTCACCAATGAGATAGTGCGTCGCATTTTCAATCTGCGCGACATCTCCGCCACCATGGCCTGCGAGCTGAGCGACCTAATCGATGTGGTGCTGGAGAAGGCGCCGCTGCTGTTCCGCGATGTACACGAGGTGGTGCAGGTGCGCTCGTGGACCAAATTGCAGCAGCTGAAGACCATGATGAATGCCTCGCTGAAAGAGATCACCGAGCTGTGGTGCGACGGTGTGGGTCCACTTACGGCCAACTACAAGTCAGATGAGATCAAGCATCTGATACGTGCCCTCTTCCAGGACACGGATCGTCGGGCCAAGGCCATTACGCAGATTGTCTGAGGTGATTTTAATTTAATCTTAATAAATACGCAATAAATTCAATGGTACAACTCCATGCGGGCCTGCAGTATCAGCGGACGTAGCTGCTCCAAGAGCAAACGATGCCCATGCCCGTGGGTAACCACCAGTATGCGTTGAGCTTCCTCCAGCTGATTGAGGGCCTCCTTGGGATGCTGTTCATAGAGATGAATTTTGCCCAGTTTCATGTGCAGCAAGCCCAGCAAAGGATTCCAAACGCCATGATATTTCCGAAAGCCGGGCAGCAGACGCTGGCCATAGTCCAGCGCCTCCTGCCATTTGCCCACCTCAATTGCGGCCTCGAAAGCGGCATCAAGCGTCTTGACATGCCACACATTCAGGGGATGTAGAACACCCGTCTGCTTGTTCAGACACAACCGGCAGGCATCCAAATCTGGGGAGAGGGCAAAAGTCTTCATTTTGTGCTTACTCATTTTCTGTGCCCTACTCACAGGCCACCTCCTTCATGCCCTCCAAATGGTGGTGTGTCAGGGCCATGGCCTCATTGTAGGCGTTTCTCAATTTCGGAGTTATCCCCGCCTCGCAACGCTGGCAATTGTTGAGCTCAATCTTCACGCTGGCTCCACACTTGCGATTAGGACACGCGGCTGCGGTCATTTCATGCGTCTCCTGTGGATCAATGCACTTGCTGCACACACACAGGAAATAATAATGTGCACGCAAGTCCTGGCGACGCTGCTCGGGCGTATTCAGCAGATCAATGTAGCTAATGAAGATTTTCGACCAGTCCAGGCAGGGCATATCCTCCGTGGCATGCACATGCAGCTCATTACCCTCAAAGGTGGCCACGGCATTCGGTTGGCAGCTGTGATCGGTGATCGAGACGCCCAAATAAATGGCCGTGGCAATGGAGTTCATTTCGCCATCCAAGATGTTGAAGCCGTTTGTGATGAGCTACACACGCAGAGAGAGAGAGGGAGAGAGAGCGAAAGAGTGAGAGAGCGCGAGCCAACACAAAAATGTGACCCCACATTGCGTGGCTCTGGCACAAAGCCAACTGGCACGATCAGAAACATATTGATGGGTTTCGAATTCAATTCGATATGTTGTAAGATTACAGGAGCGGACCTCAAACAGATTTGGGTGGTTGAATAATGATAACATTAAGAAAAGTCCATACAAAACCCTACAGCTTGCGCCAACTACCACAGGATTAGTCTTCTACCCATTGAATCTGTCTAAAGCCGCTTATAACCTTATCCTGGTACATCCACCACAGACCATAAATCCTGGAGAAGACTCATAGCACACACCCACCATCTTTTTGCTGATTTCAAAGTTGCTTTTGGCACACCAATAAGGTGCAAGTTCTTTGAAGACCTCTGGGTATACCACAGGTTCGATCTTGCTTGACGTCTTTTAGCTGGAAGCATAGAAAACTCGATCAAAACAGGCAAGAACCTCCCGAGCCACTTGAAAATGGCACGATAATATGGCTTACGCCAATGACTTTGACATTATTGGCACTATCGAAGGGTGGTAAGCAGGGTAAGAGATTGAAAGGCAGTCCAAACTGAAGTCTATGTCTACTGATTGACGTATGCAATCGATTTTCAAAACCGTATCGCCACTTAGGCAGCAATAGCCGCAGAAGCGCATCCGCTAAGATGAGGAGAGCTATTCTAGGTGGAAAGTATCCCGAGAAAGAAACCAACTCCAGCAGCTAATACAACGACCACTTTAATCGATGGAAGAGTTGTCAGAGGAAGTACAAAAACCCTAAGAAAAACAAGGACACGATCCAAAACATCCCGTCTTTTAGAAAACACGAATCGTTTGAACATGTTGTATGCCTCCAATGATTCCTCGAGGAATTAACCATCGAATATTTAACAGAAATATGAAGTCTTTTAAGCACTAATGAAATGAATAACTATACTCCGGAATCCCGCAGTCATCCAGTTGATCTACAAAAATGACGATCATTTTAGAGCTACATGAATTCTCCATCATCGTCCCCTTGGAATTTTTTAATACCTCTCGCCGTTCCAAAGTTACAAACTCGACTGTTTTCTTAAGCCTCGTAGGGGTCTTTTGTTGTGTTCGAAAGTCCTTGTGTATAGGACTTTACCACACATTTTAAACTGCGTTTTCAAATAAGAAGACCATCTTCCACAGGTTTAATTGTTCTCTCTGAATCTCCTATGGCGCATTGTAAACTGTAGGGACTTTGAATAAAGTCCTGATCTTGGAGCACTGTAGTAGACTAGCTGCAAACGAAAATAGACATTTGTCGAGCAAAGAGTTTCAGGTGGTCAACACTTTATCTGGGAATATGTACCGGGAAATGCCTTCTCAGCAAATGAGAAGCTGTTTTGCGCTGTGGTAAGGTCGATGATTATGGGGCTTTATCCAATACATCCGAAATAGAACGTTTTACTTAAGGACAAGGTTAGCATCGTTGCATCTATTTCAGATCGCCATCTACTGGTCATAGGTAAACTCTGAGAAGCAGCGCAGTCGATACACACACACAGCATATTTTTATCTGCGTCGTAGCTGTCTGATGTCAAATGAATCTGTGTCAGAGGTACAAAATGTCTCTCGCTAGATCCGCACCTGTTCTTGTTTGCCGTTTCTTTTTTTGGGTGCGCAGGTGGGCCGCACAGACATACATACTTACACGACCATAGATGCTCATCAGTTCCGTCTTATTTGGCACCGTACTGGGGCTATCCACCATCATGTCCGTGAGCACCGCATGCAACGATTCCAAATGCTCCAGTCGACTGGAGTCGTTTTTAATTTCAGCATAGTCTGCAAAAGATCGAAAGTTAACTACAGTGCTCCTCCGACCTAGAACCGGTCACTCACGCGACATTAGATCCCGAAATTTGCGTGATCCGTGCTCTGTATAATAGCCACGAACCAAATCGCCGCCATGCTCCAGGCGTAGTATGAGACGACAGAGCATGCGGGCCGCATCGGGCACAATGCGTGGATGGATTCGTTTAAGGAATGGACACTCGTGTTTATGCTGGGCCCAGGCCTGCGTCTGACAAGCGCGATTGCAGTAGGATACATAGCGGCAGTTGGAACACTTGAGCACCTTAACCCTGTGGCGGCAAGAGATAGAGCGAAGCGGATTATTGGGCAATTTCAAACCAACTTACGCATCCAGGCAGTTGTCACAGCGTTCCAGGCGATATTTCGATTTCAGTACAAAGGCAAACGGTTTCTCCGTTAAAATGCGCTGACCACGCTTAATGGCCTGTGGAAGTGGCTGCTCCATGTTGGAGGGACGTGCCAACATCATTTCGATCCGTTTCAAATGGCCAACTGGGGGCCCGTCTCCCCGAACAGACACCTGCAGCTCAAAAATACATATTTGCGTGCATATTTACGTGTGAGAATTGAGTGGGGCTATTTTTAGTTGAATTTACGCAAATCGGCGGCAGCAGCAGCACAAAAATAAATGTTGTTTTGGTTTTCGTTTGTTTAAATAAAGGGTACTCCTGCAAAAACTGATTCACTATGAGTTATCGATAGTATCGATATGTATGTGTTTTTATTTTGAATTGAAGAGGAAAGTTTAAGAGTTGTGTGAGTGAGACAGAAAAGAAGTAGTACGGGTACTTCAGCAAAACAAATGTTTCATAAAGAGGAAGAAAGAGCGAGATAGGCTATCATAGTGGTTGGGCCAATAAAGCAGATAAAATAATTTTTGTTTTGCTTTGGTTGCATTTTACACCATCCACGCCAAGAATCATGTCCGTTTTAATAGGAACTATTATATTTTCCAAATTTTCTCAAAAGTAAGGTTTAAAAACAAATCCTAGACAATTTTTTTACGTCAATTGACTTTGATAAAGCTAACACCCAAAAAAGCATAAAGAGTTATGGTTAACTTCAAGTTTGTCGAAAATCGAAAGATAAACGATCTCAGAACCAGTTGTTTTGAGCTAGTTCTGTAAGCAAATGTAAATTTGAAACGATTTCAAATGTTTTTTTTGTTTTGTTTTACTTGTGGTACACACCATTTCAGCACCTGCCTTTGGTAACAGGGAAGGTCAAAAAATAGCTGTTTTGAAACGAGTTTACATAAGAATGTACGATTTTTGACCTACCTCAAATGTGGCGGGAGACGCGATAACTTTCGATCTCATCTCAATCCAATCTGTTATGTATTAAACATAGCAAACCGTTTGTCAGAATCAATTCTAGTTGTGTAATTAAATTTCTAGCTCTGCATTAACATATGGTCAAGCAAATATGATGAAAGTTGAATTTTTGTAAAATTTTTCTTATCGACTCCCACCTTGCCTCACCCTGCTAGTCCGTTTACCCTTACGACTTGCTATCGATGACTCGATATCACTTATGCCACCATTTTCGAATGTAACTGCATCAAAGCAAGCGGCGGCATCAGGAAGAAAAAATAATGAATAATTTGTAATTAATAAAGACCAATTCAGTTGCAAGTGAAACGGCGAGAGTGAATGTTGTCCAGAAAGTAGTATAGTTTTGTTATTTTATTTATTTATTTTTTGGTGTCCAGGTGGAATCGGATCCTTTTATGGTAAGGCTTTAGTCTCTGAAAATGAAATGCCGCCAATGCTCTTTCCCCCCCCCCCCAGATGTCAAGAGGCAGCGGCAGCAGCGGCGGCGGCGACTCGGATTCCGTGGCAGTGGCCCTACGAGTGCGTCCACTGGTCAAATCTGAGGTGGATCGAGGCTGTCGGGTAGCTGTCCAGCGGGCCGGTGATGGCTCTGCCCAGGTTATGGTGAATCGAACCGATGGTTATACCTATAACTATGTGTTTGACTCAACTGACACCCAGCAGTTCATCTACGAGCAGTGTGTGCATCCAAAGTTGCGAAAACTCCTGGCTGGCTATAATGTCACCATACTGGCTTATGGCCAAACTGGATCTGGCAAAACCTACACCATGGGCACCGCATTCAATGGGGTCATGGATGAGCATGTAGGCGTCATTCCGCGGGCAGTTCAGGAGATCTTCCAAATGATTGAACAGCAGCAGGAGAGTGTGCGGTTTCAGGTGACCTGCTCGTTTGTGGAACTGTACCAGGAGCAATTCTTCGACTTGTTCTCAGCAAATCGAAGGGAAGACAGCACCGTGGACATACGAGAGGATAAGAACCAGGGCATAGTGATGCCGGGGCTGACACAATTGGTGGTCAAGTCGGCGCCGGAGGTGACCGAGCATTTAATGCGCGGCTCGGCAGGGCGCGCGGTGGCCTCGACGGCCATGAATGAGACCTCTTCGCGCTCGCATGCAATCTTTACCATCACGGTGGTGGCCAGCAAAGTGGACGGCAAGTGGGTAGCAGTTCCAAACTGAAATTAATTGTGGAACAATTTGTTAACAATTCATTTGGTTCTTTAGAAAATCTGTGACCACCTCCAAGTTCAATCTGGTGGATTTGGCCGGTTCTGAACGCTGTTCGAAAACGTTGGCCAGCGGGGATCGCTTCAAGGAGGGCGTAAATATCAACAAGGGCCTGCTGGCCCTGGGAAACGTCATCAATGTCCTGGGCTGTAAGTGTCAAGGGAAGGAAGGTTAAACGCGCCTCTAGTTAATGGTTTTTCCCTCCTACCCTTTAAGCTGGCCAGTCGGCCTCCTATGTGCCCTATCGTCAGTCCAAGCTGACGCGTCTCTTGCAAGATTCCCTGGGCGGTAACTCCATTACGCTGATGATTGCCTGCGTCTCACCCGCCGACTACAATGTGGCCGAGACGGTCAGCACCTTGAGATATGCGGATCGTGCTTTGCAGATTAAGAACAAGCCGGTGGTTAATGTGGATCCGCACGCAGCCGAAATCAATGCACTCAAGGATGTTATCCAGAAGCTGCGTGTCGAACTCCTGGCCCATGGCGGTGGTAGTTCTGCGGGCATGAGTAGCTCTCTAAACCAAGCCGTGGCAGCGGCTGGTCTAGAATCGCTACCTTCTCTGCCCCGACTAGCACATGGAGGCGACAATTTGGCAGAGCAACAGCGCTTGGAGCAGTTGGTGCATCAGCTGGAGCAAAGAAACCGCAAGTTGCAGCAGGAACTGCATCAGGCTCTGTTGGATCTCACCGAGAATGAGATGCGCGCCCACATAGCCGAGCAGAATCAGGACAAGATGAAGCAGCATCTGGTCGAGTTGAATGAGAAGCTGGCACTGAAGCAAGGGGACGAGCAGTGGGTGGAGATCAGTCAGCTGGTGACACAGGCCCAAGAGGAGCTGCAGCGTTCAGAGTGCGAGCTGCAGGCTCAGCGTCAGGAGTGCCAGAGCATGACCACCAGCGGTGAATTGCCCGAGATACTGCAGCAATCCTCCGAGGAGTACACCAACAAGCAGTTGACCTTAAATGGCGAGCTGCGGAGCATCAATAGGCAGCTCAGCCTCAAGCAGGAACTGCATGAACGGGTGTGCCGCAATTTCCAGCGTTTCGATCGACAGCAGGAGGAGGAGGAGGAGGATGACGCCTCGAAGTACGAGGCCAAGATTGTGGAACTGGAGGCCGAGCGTGGCCAGTTGAACGAGCAGTTGCGTTCCATCAAGAGCAAGGACTCGAATGCCGCCCGGCTGGCAGAGGAGCGCCGCAAGAGATTGCAGCTGCTGGAGCAGGAACTCCTGGACATGCGTCGCAAGCTCCAGACCCAGGCCAATATGCTGAAAATGCGCGAGAAGGAGCGGGAGAAAATCCAGAATCTTGGCCAGGAGATCAGGGCCATGAAGGAATCCAAGGTGAAGCTGATACGGGCCATGCGTCAGGAGTCTGAGAAGTTCCGGCAGTGGAAGTTGGTGCGCGAGAAGGAACTCACCCAGCTGAAGTCCAAGGATCGCAAGATGCAGAGCGAAATGGCGAGGCAGCAGCAGCTCCATTCCAAGCAGCGACAGGTACTCAAGCGCAAATGCGAAGAGGCCTTGGCGACCAATAAGAGGTAAGTGACTGAGCGGCAATTCCCACGGAATTGACAGTCTCACTTGACCTAATCTAATCACTTCGACTATCTTGCAGGCTCAAGGATGCCTTGGAGCGTCAGGCCACGGCTCAGGCCCAGCGCCAGCGTCAACAAGGAGGAACTGGAGCGGGTAAACGTGACGCTTGGATAGAACAAGAGCTGGAGATCATTCTGTCGCTGGTCGATCTCGAACTCAACCTGGATCAACTTTTGGAGGATCGTGCCATCATCACGTCTCACCACCAGCAGGCCCAGGATCCGCAGGTCAAGGCCAGTTTGGAGGAGGAGCTAGAAATGCGTCACGCCCAAATCGCTGATCTCCAGCAAAAGGTGCAGCACAACGACTTGGACAAGCGCCTGCGCTCCTTGGCCGAGAATGTCCAGAGCCTGGGCGAATCACGTTCGATTAGCAAACAGTTGCTAAAGACTTTGATGCAGCAGCGCCGCGATCTGCACCAGAGTTTGACCGAGCATCGTGCCCGCTTGGATGAGCTGGCCGAAGCCCAGCAGCTGCAAGAGGATTTGAGTAAGCGGCTGCAGCTGGCCGAGAGCCAATACCAAGAGCAGTTGCTCAGCCAGCAGCGTTTGCACGAGGAGAAGGTCGACATCTTGTTGAGGCAAGGCAAGCGGTCGTCGAAGAACACGTCTCAAAAGCCCACGATTTATTTCGACGAATCCATCGTGGAGATGGAAAGCGGCAGTGAGTCAGAATTGCACCATGATCCGGAATGGAAGCCACTAACAAAGCGCTCGAAGAAATCCGGCGGCCGCGAGTCGGTACCACCTGCGGTCCCGTCAGACACCAACAATTTGACCATCGGCAAACGTTGCTACTGCCGCACCAAATGCGACTCCAAACGTTGCGGCTGCCTCTCCTCGGAAACAGGCTGTTCCAGCAGCTGCAAATGCAAGGGCACCTGTCAGAATCCCCACAATTGGTCTTCTCCACGCCCCTCTGGCGACCCCAGCAACACTGAGACTGTCAAAGAGAATTCAGACTCCGCACATTTTTCATCCCCACCGCCACGGCCCCCGCCAGTGTCCAAGAATCAATCACCACCAAAGCGTTCCAGCACTGATGTCGATGCTGGCAAGCAGGCTTCCTCCTCTCAAGCAGACATCAATGGACCCAAACTGGCCAAGTAGGTGCCATGCCCTCAAATGATTGCTACCGATTCTTTACCCCACCACCATATGCTTGCCCTCTCTTTCCAGAATGTCCGGCCTGTCCTTCTCAACGCCACGTCGGAAATTCTTTGAAACGGAAAGAACTGCTGAGGAGTAGCGACTCCACTTGGATTTTAATTGTTAATTTTAAATTTTAGTAAAAAGAAACGCAAAACTAAGGCCGAAATTTGCTGTATGTGCTCTCCATGTGGAGGCACAGTTGGAAATGAGAAATTTTAGTTGTCGATTGAACTTGTTTAAACAAAAAACAACAAAAAAACCAAAAAACAAATGCCGCCTGGGATTTAAAAAAAAAAACGCAAAACAAAACAAACAAATTTCGATTTTTTAATAAATTTTACACAAATTGCAACTTTCATTATGAGCAGCGTCTCTCGTTTGTATAAGAACCATAATTTCATAAGTTTCATAATTGCATTAACTGTTCAAAATCCAAGTCGAAAGTTCATTCAGTCAGTTGGTTGTCTCAATTTCGCATTCCTTTTTTGCGCCTGCATTCCCAAACGAAACCGCCGTCGCGACGCATTGGTCAGTCAGTCAGTGAAACAGCAAGTTTATGCACAATTTCGTATTTTCCAAATATTTATTTGAAAATTTCGGTGACCTGATTGTTAAAGGCGAAAAGTGGCTTCCGAGTGCTCAACTTAAGGCAGGGTTACCTTTTTGTAAGGCTTTGAGGCTTATAGATGGTATTCATATCTGGGCTGTCTCGTTCTGGAGTATCATACTTCTCTGTGAGACTGTTCAAAGTGCGTCTTTGCCAAAGTATATGGGAACACAAATAGCAGCCTGTAGTAGGAAAAGTCACCAGCAAGCCACAAAGCAAGAAGGAAAAGTTTGAAACAAACCTAAGGTCTTAGCCGGCTTGAGGTCATGTTATACTTTGACTTTGAACAGAGACACACAACACCACATAGACAAAACGGCCCTTAGTATCTTAAAATGTCCTTTCGTAAAGCATAAGGTCCGTTTAAACGAATAGATCTCAGAGATGTTGAGAGATAGAGGATTGACTTGTATGGGACATTGGCTTCTTATACTTGCAGGCAGATAAAGTATATTTTCACAGCAATTTGGAAGCAAAAAAAACTCATAACTTCAACAGTTTTATATATAGAAGAAACTTAGCTTCTACGGAAGAACGATAATCAAGTTATTAGCCAATTTTGACCAAGTTATAAGTGAAATTCAAAACGAGAATGCTAAGCTTACTTCGCATGTGCCGAAGTTTTTATACCCTTGCTCAAATAGTTTCAAAAAATACTATTTTTCCCATTTTTCGACCAATCGTTCGTATGGGAGCTATATGATATAGTCAACCGATTTGGCCAAAACTTTGGAAAACTATGTAAAAGCATGAGATACAAACAAATACAAAATTGCAGTAGGCTACCATTAACAACAAAAAAGTTTTTCTAACTAAGACTGTTTTTCAGACCTATCTTTTGTATGGCAGCTATGCCATAAAGTTGTCCGATTTTCATAAAACTTGGTAGAATTATAAAAAAGCATAGAAAACCTTTGTATACAAAGTTTGGAGACGTTTCCATTGAAAAGAAAAAAGTTTTTCATACTAAAGCTAGTTTTCCCAGCGATTGTTTCTATGGTGGCTATGAGATATAGTCATCCAATCCGCTCGGTTCCGACATATTAGTAGTGTGCAGCAAATAGAATACTCTGTGCAAAATTTCAGCTCGATAGCTTTCAAACTGAGGGACTAGCACGCGTAGAAACAGAAGACAGACAGACTGACAGACGGACGGACAAAGCGCAATCGACTCAGCTCGTCACCCTGATCAAGAATATATATAGTTTATGGGTTCGAAAATGAATATTTGTATGCGTTGCAAACTTCTGGGCAAATTTATAATACCCTTTGCCAGGGTATAAAATTGTGAATGAAAAGTAATATTTTTGTTAAAAATTGGTTATAAAATTGTATCCCGATTTGTATTCTGGTAACTGCCCCTTTCATATAGCATCTATTGTTTAGTAAGATTTGTATAATCTTTTTTTTGTTCCATATCTGTTATATTCGATTTTATGAAATGATTTTGCAAAATGAGCAAAGCAGCCCTTGACTTGTACTTCTCTCATTTCTAATGCCCATGTGGGTTGCAAATTATATTTGGATTTTCAGTTCTACTTTCGTTTTACACAAGCAACAACACGCAAACAAATTTCCAGTTTATATTTTGTATATATTTTTCCTATTTTTTTTTGTTTTTTTTCCATAAATTTTTGTGTTGCATAAAATGGCGAAATGCAAAGGCGGTTCCCAAAAGGCCAAACTTCGGCGTAAAATGTCCAAGCCCAAAACGCTGACCAAAAAAATCCATGAGATCCGAATGTTGCTTATCGAACAGTTGGAACGTCGAAAGAAAACCAAGAAGCCTGCTGCCGGCCCAAGTACGAAGAAAACGGTAGCCAGGAAGCCTGCTGCCGGGCCAAGTGTGGAGAAAACAGCAGTAACAGTACCATCGGAGGCCAGTCATGCCACAATTGCCTCGTGGTACACGTAAAGGCTGTTCAATTTATGGTGTAGGTGAAATTGTGGCTTGCGCTCACTCGGTCGGGGGTAACTTCTAATACAAGTATTTGTCCATTTGCCAGGTTTGCACCGATTGATTCTCAACAGTTTTCGGCTCATCGTCGGCGTTCAGGTTACCCATCTTGTTATTAAAGCGGGTAAGTTGCTGCCTCATCGTATCCACTGGGCGTTCATTTCTTAATGATTTACAGGATTTGAATCGGTCTGAGTGTGGCTGGGTTTAGATGGCGGCATTTGATATTACAGATTGGCGATGTGAAGCGTTTTGTAATCGAGGATTCCATTTCGCATAGAGGATACAGATCAACGAGGGAGAGTCTGAATTTGGAACCGCAGGCTTATTGGAATACCGATCCGGCCACGCAGAATTGTTGTCATACTTAACCCATGGAACACATGGTGTACATATCTCTGAAGTTGTCAAGTCAAACGTTGCTGGCTTACATCCCCACTGGCTGTGATGTGGCTTGGTCAGGCTTTGACCATTACCTTGGTAAGCTGATTTCAAGGGTAAGTACATGACCATAAACAAATTCTGTGGCAGTATCTATACAAATTTTGACTGCAGGCTTCAGCTAGCGCTTTTAACCGGATATTGAGTGCCATTCGGGACTCTGGTCAGTGGGATGCAACAAGGTTTATATGCTGGTGAGCAAGGAATCGCCAAGAGGTGCCAGGTGTAGGGCTGCAAAACTATCGATAGTGGGTACATCGATAGTTTTTAACTTCGATGTTTCAAAACCTCGATGTTTTCCAAAAAAAACATCGATATATCGTTAAAACATCGAAAATTTTTCAAATATTTTAGATTGCGGTAAATACCATATATCTTATGCTATATTAAGAAAAATATAGAAAAGGCAAACATTAATTTTGTTTGTGTAAAATAATGTTATTAATTTCTTAATAATAAACGAAGCGTCACCATGCAGTGGAGGGCTGCCACCTCAGCCACTTTGTGGCTAGAACTAGCCACTTTTTGAGCGGGTTAGCTTTTTTTTTCAAAATGATCTAGCCACTTCTAGCCATTTCGTTTATTTGCACTTTGGAACACAAATTTCGGTTTGATAATGCTGCGTTTAACCAAATCGACCTTTTTTTTTTTTTTTGCTTATTAATCAAATTTTGTCGTATTTCAACTAATAATAATTGTAAAAATGGACCCAAAAAATCTGGCAGCACTGATGCAGTGAAGCATCCGATATATCGATGTTCAATTTTTAACATCGATACATCGGACAATTTTGAAAACCTCGATACTATCGATAGTAACATCGATAGTTTTGCAGCCCTAGCCAGGTGCCATCAAGTGGAGCTCTCGTTTCGCCTAATCTTTCACAATTTCAAGCTGTTTGGCAGCCACTCTGGCGATGGTGTCACCATCAATGCTCCTGCTAGATTCGGTTAATAAGCAGTTGTGTTTCTCACCTGTTCATCCACTATGAAGGGACGTAACAATGGCAAGAAGCTGATGACCTGTTGTATTGTCAGGCACTTGCTCGTGATCATTCATCCATCTGCATATCATCCAAGTTGGACTTTTTAACGCTTCCACATGTATGCATCGTGCTGATACAGTGCGTTCTGGAGTAGGTGAGGCTGCCTTTAGGGACATCAAAGACCATTGCAGTGAATGTTCGCCGTATTTCTGCTGATCACTGCTGCCACAAGGTTTCAATTGGATCGTCTTACCAAGTCTAACCACACAGAAGAACACAAATACAACCCAGATTTATATAAGTAAATAGTTTGTTTTTAATTTTTCCGAATTTTCTGAAACTGTGGCATTGACTTGAAATAATTGCAAATGGGCAATTCCATGGTGTCGAAATTTAAACAAGAAAGAATGTCACTATTCTATACCCGACTAAAACATACTCTGTACCAACGAAATTATTCGCTCAGTATAAATTTTTATGCTGCAGTAGCAGCTGAACAGTCTTTTGATCATAACTCGAAAGCCGTTCATCTGATCTTTGCCATTTCTTTGGCGCTTCGATAAGTTATCCAGATTACTAAATCTGTCCAGCAGAAACGAACCATCTATCTTTAAAACTGTGGGAGATATGAGGTTTTTTCTAAATTGCGGGGGCGGGAGGGGGCGTGGCCAAAATTGAAAATAAACTTGAACTGCCTGCAGACATAAGCAGCTTATGTCCCATACATGTCAAACCTCTATCTCTTACCATCTCTAAGATCTGTGCGTTCATACGGACAGACATACGGACATGACTCGGCTGTTGATGCTGATCAAGAATATATATACTTTATAGTACCTCTATGTACCTACGGTACAGATTATAAAAATAGCCAAAACAACACAAATGACAACTGAAACACCTCTGGACCATTTCTAAGTATTCACAGACAGCAATTAATTACTCAATTTAAATAGTCGTTTCTACGCTCGACAATTTGCCAGAGGGGAACAGAGAAGACAGAAAGATTATTAATGGTAGGGGAAAACTTGAATCCAATTGTTGTTGTTGTTGGTATATAAACAGTAACTTAGAGTAAAAAATGCAATGCAATTAATGCAAATGTTATGGCTAAATAACATTAAGTATGATAATGCGACTGTTTTGCGACTCATTTTGCAAACGCCATCTCATTCAAATCGATATTCATCACAGCTGTATATGTTGTGTTACCGGCAGTGATTGGAAAGGTACTCATTTCTAGCTCTGGGTACACACAGAGTATATTAAGCTTGTGCAAAGGTATGTAACAGCCAGAAGGAAGCATCTCCGTATATGTATATATTCTTGATTAGCATCAATAACCGGGTCAATATAGCCAAGCCGAAGTCAACTTTCCTCTTACAATCAAACTGAATGCCTGGATACATACCCAGAGCTCGTTACAGTGTTGCTTAACATTTGAATAAACAGTGCTGGTGAGCGTGCCGAAGCTCGGTCACGCTCAGCATATACATATTACAGTGGTACTTAAAGCTAGCTTATTGCACAGACATATTACAGTAATTTCAAAGCCTGGCACTCTCTTCTGTATAACATAACATTATTTGCTTCCGTTTTAGTAGTACATACTGCTTTGAAAGTTCAGATTGCTAGTGGTTAAACGATTTGCCAACTTCCAACTGTGAACTTGAAAGGTTCCAATGGTTGTTAAGCGCCAATTTTCCTCTTCCATTCTGGAACACGAGTATCGATATCGTTTTTTCGCTATTAAAAACAAGTTTCCAACTATACGAACATGTCTGTTTGCTTATTGATTTAGATAAACTTACGATGGTGATAGAAAGACAATGCTTGGTTGGGCCTTCTCCACTTCTAGGTCAGTAATGTTTTCAATTTTGGGAAGGATCCGCAATTTGGCTGTAGATGGAAGTGGTTTAAACAGGGAGTAATACTGAAACCGGAACCAGCTACCGAAATAAACAGTTTAAAAAACGACGGCAAAGTCTTCTCCCCATTGCTTTTTATTGGAACAACTTTTCTTCTCGGTTTCAGTTAAAAAAGGCTTATTGAAATACCAGCAATAGTAGATTGGGTATACCTCGGTTACTCAGATTGACATAAAGACGCCCACTTCGAAGCAGATTCAAGATTTTAAGGACGTGGTTCTTTATCATGTAGATAATTATAGACGACTCTTCTTTGGAATTTCATTTTTTCCAGCTAGTGAAAGACTTCTCAATGCTCTGGTCAATCTAGATTTAAAACAACGTTGCAAAAACACTTTCTTACTATTTATTTTAGGCAATCCCAGTTAGCTTAAAGGCAGTTAGCGTGAAGGCCTGTTTCCAAATAGATGGCGTAGTTAAGGAGTTGTGCGTTTAAGCAAAGATTTATAGATATTTGATACTTGACGCATGAGGAACAAACCAAAATTTGTTAAGCAATGTCATCTACCAGAAATGATCGTTTTTTGTTTCACATGCCTCATCCATAATATCCATAAATCTGTGATTTAAGGTATACATCTGCATCACCACAGCTTCAAACATTCAACATTCATTATTCACCTCGGATCTCTTTAAATACCAGAATCTTTGTCTTGGATAGGATCATCGTCTAGAAGATGTGAAATCGGGCCTTAGTTTTCTCCTCCGGGCTAATAAGTAGAGATGTCATCAATGTAAAGAGAGAATTAAGAGTGCAATTAGAAGTTTCAGTTCCATCGAATTCCGCCCCATTCGAAATTCTCGAATATTACATATTTATTCCATATAATTCTGAGTTTATCCGTCACATGGCAGCTATCAAGATGATGTGAAATCGGGTCTTAGTTTTCTTCTCCGTGCTAATAAGCTGAGAAGAACAAGAGTGGCCTAAGTAGTTCCAATTCCATCCATCCAAAATTCTCGATTATTACATAGCAACTCTTTAAAAGAAGTGAAATCAGAACCAAGTTTTCTTTTCCGGTTCATTAATTGGTTCCGTCCCATTAAAAATTCACGAATATTTCATTTTTGTTCCATATAATTTTCTCATTTTATTATCGTTCTTTTTAGTTTTGTATTTGGTTCTTTTGTTTTGAAATGATGTTGGTTGAATCTGTGAGCGGTGCTATAATCTTTGATATTGTTTATTGGGGGGCGGGGTCTATAATAATTGTGCAAATGTGTGTGCGTGTGTGTGTGTATGTGGTAATGAGTGGGTGGGTGGGTGGTTGTGTGGGGGTGTGTTTCTCAAAGCACCAATAACAGTAAGAAGGAAAAAATTCGACAGGCCTCTTCCCCCTCCCTACAGGGAGAGGATTCTACCTAACAAAAAAAAAAACACAATATCATTCACACCGAATTACTTTTCGTTTCTTTTCAACTTTTTTGGTGAAGAGGAAGAGAACAGCCAACTTTTGATCGGTAATCACTAAAGAAATAATAAATAAACAAAATGAGTAACAACAAATGAATGGGGAGAGTGCTGGGTGAGGTGGGGCAATGCTGTTGCTGCTGCTGCTCATTTATATATATAGATATATATATGTGTATATATATATGCATAGGTGTAAGTACATAAGTCTAACTAAGGCTTCTGGCGGATGGTTTCCTTTTCGTTTTGTTTTGTGTGGTTTGGTGTGAATGACATTTTAACAGATTTATCAATTTACAATACAATTAATGTACTCAGTTTAAATAATAATAATAATAATCGTAATAATAATGATAAGTCTACATAATATAGTACACATAAATATAGCGTTTGCTTCAACTACTTGACTATCAAAAAAATTACACTTAATGGAGAGTTTTTTTCATTTTGCTTGCAGTTTCCCTTAAAATTCTTTTGTGTGTTGCTTGGTTGTTTGTTTGTAGCTGTTGGTTGTGTGTGTGTTTGTGTGTGTGGTTCTGTGTGCGTGTATGTGAGAGTGGTGCTCAGTGACTAAGCCATTTGAGGACAGGAAAGTTCTATCTAAAGAGTTTGTACAAATTTATTTGTAACAATAAGTGACGACAAATCATTTTGACAACTAATTTCTTAGTCGCCCTTAAATAGTTTGCACTGAAATCGTTTGGTTCACAAATAATCTGCTATTGATTTTGTATGTACCATTTTTTTATAGACGTAAGACAAACTAAGAAGTTTGCATATACATTTGCACACATTCAATTTGTGCTTGCATGACAAATTTTGTTGAATTTGGCAAACTGAGAAAGTTTGTGCACTTTCAATATGTGCAAAAATAACATTGTACACCAAAAACTTTAGTTTGTGAGATTTGAATTTGGTTTCCAAAAACAATTTAAGTAAATTTGACGAACTGAGAAAATTTGTGCGCCATTTATTTGCTTCACAACCCATTTGTGCACAAATAATTGGTATACAAAGTTGTTTGAACAAACTAAGAGCGTTTGTGTAAAGCTACCAAATAATTTGCGCAAGGAAATTTGACAAACTAAATAAGTTTGTAGAGTTTGTGCATAAATTTTCGCAGAGTTTATCCTCTTATGACTTTTTCGGCAAGGCTACGTATTTAATTCTGGCACAAATGGGTTGTTAATGTGAAGCTAAGGCACTACAAACAAATAATTTGCACAACTTAATTACAATTTAATGCATAAATTAATAAATGATACAAATTAGAAACATTTGCTTTAACAATATCATTGATTGGCGGGGAATCGTGAAGGGAATACTAGCCGACCTGTTAATTACACTTTGCTTCATCGTGTGTAATCATGAGCTTTTAAGTGGTTATGCAAAATAGTTTTCGTCTTGAACTGACCGGGAACAGAACAAATGGCAAAGTTTGTACAGTTTGTGCAAAAGTTATTTGTATAAAAAAGTTTGTGCACAAAGAAAAATGGGACTTTGTCTAATAAAATTTGCACAAAGAGTTTAGTAAAGAGTTTTCCTGTCTGCATTCCTTATTTTTACATATAAATTTGTGTTTTTTTTCTTGGCAATGTTTATATGTTTTTATATCATAATTAATGAAAGGATTTTTGGGTTTTAGAACGAAACAACAATATATATGTGTGTGTGGTGTGTATGTGAGTGTGTGTGTGTGACTTAGGCTTACAAAAATGTACAAATAAAGTAGATTAAATGTAGATGATGACAAGGACAACAAGGTGACATCTATACTCCTACTTTCTCTATATCTCTCTCTCTCTCTCTCATTCTCTTTCTGTCTTCTTAACCTTTCTGAAGATTGTGCGATTTTCTTTTGTTTCATTTGGTTTGTTTGTTTTCTTTTCTTCTAATAATTTGATTAATATTAAGATATAGATGATGATGACGCCGATGTTTCCTTATACCGTCTCCAGTACACGCACATCCTTCTGGACCACATAGAACTTATGCTTTTTGCCCACCAGGCCCCAAATGACGGCCACATTCTCAATGACCACATTCACGGGTATCGTACAAACGGCACCCAACACACAGGCCAGAAACTTGAGCAGTCCAAAGCGATACAGCGAGAAGGATTTGATCACACCAAACACATACATGTAGATATTGATGGCCGCTATAAAGGCGCAAACGAAATCCACCAAATTGGGACACGGTATGGGATACAGGCCGGCAAAGATGATGTTTGATGTGGAGAGCGGCATGGTTACCCAGGAGTACACACTGATGCCCAATAGCAATTTATGCCTAAAGGGTATCATCTTGGAGTGCACCACCAGGAGTATGCCCTGGAGCCAGCGTTTACGTTGCTGCAGGAAATCCAACAGAGTGAACGGTGATTTTTCATACATTTCACCTTCAATGAAATTGAAGGTGTAACCCTGACTAAAGGCGCGCATGGCAAAGAAACAATCCTCGGCGACGGAGCCATCGATGCCATTGTCAAATGAAACCGAGCGTTCGGCACCCACCTGAAATGAGAGGATGGGCAGGTAAATTGTTTTAGATATTTATAATTGTAAACAAAGACTTGAAGTAAAATCTTTAGTATTTAGTGGCCAAAAAATCTATGCTGGAATCAGTTGTATTTCCCACTCTATAAGAACCACATACCTACATATATGATCCAACTTTCCTAGCCGTACCTTATGAAACGAAACCTTTAAGCTGTAAACCGAATGTTAAACTATGGTCAGATCAATCATTATCAAGACAAATCGCCTAAATTTAAATATATTTTCTTTGGAGCTTCACATTCTTCTAGTTTTTTTTTATTGGAATTAACATCGTTGGGATGAGGAAACCCCGGTTTGTAAGCAAAGTATGCGAATCGTGTGTTTCTAATGTTTAACTGCACTCAAAAGGTGCCCCTTCTTTTATGTCAGCGTCAGCTACCGTTGCCCAGAGCCTCAAGGAAGAAATCCATTAACAGACAGTTGAGACAGCCAGTCCATTCCAGCAGAGAAACTGCTTTGCAGAACCACACGCATGTCTTAGATTAGTGTACACGGCTGACACTCGTAACACTCGCGATTTCTTCACCCAACCAACTGCCAAAGAGCTGTGAAAGCACACCACAAAGTGCGCTGCCTTTCTAGGACTAGACCCAGACGATTCGACATTCATTCTATAGCCCACTTCCTCATATAACCTATTCGAAATCTATTTGGTTTTTAAAAAAACGCCATTCAAGTAATTTAATACTAATTATAAATCAAAATACGTTGATAATGCTTATCGATATTCGATTACAAAGTCAGCTATACGCCATCGAAACTGGAAAAAAATACAAGACTTTGCCTTACTTAGTTTTATTATAAAAATTTCTTAATTAAATGGTGGGGAAAACTACCAATTGAATATTTAATTGAAGTCAAATATTCCAATTAAATATTGAATTGGTTGTAAAAAGACCCAATTGAAAATTTAATTGAACAGAAATTTCGAATTAAAAATGGTCTGGTGTGAAAAATCTCATTAGAAAATTGAATGAAAGGGAAATAAATATAAGCTGGCACTTGACTGGGTTTTTCAATTAAATTTCAATTGATTTGAATAAATAGTTGAGCTAAATTGTGAAATAATTTCAACAGAATTAAATGGTAATTGCAAAGTTGAGCTATTTAAATCGAGTAATTGGTACTTAATTGGCGTGGACTGGGTAAAAAAAAACTAACCAGCATTGCCCATAACAGCCCAATGCTCAATCTCGAGCACAGCTTTCATTCTCTTCTGCATTCACTTTGCTGAAGAAATCCTTTCTAGACCTATCCAAAGCCGCACACACGTCCAACTTTGCTCAGGGAAAGGTAGATGCCAAAACAACTGATGTGGTAGACAAATGTTCTAAATGTGGAGGCCCAGCACCTTTTCTCTGGTTCCCCCAGTTACCACAGTTCTCAAACTTGAATAACTTTCTGAATTGAACTGGACCAAAAACTCTTTCAACCTCATGTTTAATTCTTCTATTCTGCTTTTTCTAAAGATTAACCGCTTCGTAACCGAGTCTCCAGACATAATGTTAGGAAACGACATACTTAAAATATGGCGCGTGTTTGCCATTTTTTTTACTGATAAAAGTTAAAAACTGCAGATAAAACATCGCCCTCTGTTGGAATTTAGAGGCCATGTCAAGAGCAGAGATAAGCTTGCTGCTGCTGCTGGACACATTCATTGAGACTGCATCTTGTTTATGCTCACCTGGGTAACCACATAGCTTCCCTTCCAGCTGAATAGTGGCTTATGGAACAGCTTGAATTGCAAACGCAATTTACCCATATCATCAGAGACACGAAAACTGTCCGCCAAAGTGGTCAACCAATTGACCACATTCTCGTTCGCATACGTTATCAATCCCTGGCCAAAGGGATGCTTCCCATCCAGCACAAAATTGATGATGCCTCGTACTGAGTTCTCCGTCAGTAGCGTCTCCTCATCCAGATGTACAATCCAATCGCTGTCATTCAACACATTCACATTATCCTCGAGGCAATATTGCAGGGCCCTTGACTTGAACAATGCTCCCGTTCTCGTTTTATACTCCTTCGGCACCACAATTTCGCGTATACGACGATGCGAGGCCAGATGCACCGCCTTATCGGTGACCACTTCGATGAGGAAATTCTCCAGGCCCGTGTCCAGGCAGGTGTTCATATTCCTCAGCACATTCGTCTTGACTAGATCGGGAAAATCGCCCCGTGTGACGACACGAATGCAAATGAAGGGCGCCAGCAGGGGACTGCCCTTCAGTACCACCTTCTCGGGGAAGGCATTGTAGAAGACGAGGCCACAGAAATTGAACAGAACCTGCGGCAGCGTCAGCAGCGTAAGGAATCGCAGTAAGTACAACAAAACTGTGCCGAATTGGCCATACTCAGTCCAGGGATCGATGATGGTGAACGAGTTCTCATCGATCTTAATACCGCCGGAGAATACTTCGAAGGTAACTATCACAGTGATGAGCAGCGCGCAGTGCAACAGATGTTTGGTGGTGGAGTTCATTCTGCTCCCGGCAAAGGTCTCGGGGCTTTTGGGTAGATTATGCTTAAACGTTGTTTTTATTCTCGGTTCGTTTGTTCGATCGCTTCGAATGAATCACTGTGGAACGGAAGTTCCTATAGATAACTAATTAAAGTTTTATTTTTGTTTCTGCCTCGAAGAGAGAGCTTCAACTGTGGAGTTTCGTGTAGATGTGGTATCTGGTTCGTCCCGTGGTGGATAGTTTGCTGGCACTAGATGACATCGACATTGATGGGGCTGTCATTTCTGCAAAAACAAAGGCACAAGCAAATATTTAAATTAATTAGGCATGCCGAATGAGAATTAGTGCCCCGCCTAGACCTTCTCGGATTCCGTACATTTTTTCGTTATTATTAAATTAAAAATATGCCGCATAGTTTGGTTCGATGACTGAATTGGAACTGAACTTGAGTCCAGAGCCCGCGCACACGTCCGCCCTGCTGGCTGGTGCGAGTGCGAGCACAGACGAGGGCTGATCATTGAATACCCGCATCATTCATACATTGTAGATGCAATTGCATGCCAAAGTGAACTCAAGATATATTTCCAATAGAATAGAAACTCCCAAGATAAGTGGATTGATTTGTGTCCCACAAGCCCCTGCTTCATCGAGTAATGTTTACAGAAAATCTAAATTTGGATATCTCAAGGGGTTTTGAAATGAATTGGAGAAAACTAAACTAACAAAGTTCACTATTAGGGGAAGGGAATGAAGTGGAGCTATATTGGGCCACACTCTTACAAAATAGATCAACCTAAAGAGACTTTCCGGTGAAGTATACAACGGTTTAATCAAATTTCGTACCCCAGGGATAAAAACCCACAAGTACAAAATGCCACACAGGGCCACACTTCAGATAAGGAATGACTGCCATCACATCCCACACTAGAGAGATTCAACTTTACACAAACTTGGCCCTTGAACCATCGACTAATACCCTTGTTCCACTGGCAAACATTCAACATCATCCAAGACATGTGTTGTTTTCTTGTTCCACTGACGGATGAGCCTTATGGTCACACTAACACTAACACTAATTCTTTGCCTGCAATTGTGAGCCGGGGGTGCCCGCACGCACAATGAAATTGCTGCAACAACTTCGTATGTGTCTCTCTTCTTATTCTCTTCCAAGTCTCTTGCAAAATTGAAGGCAACCACAATTAAAATGCGCTTGGATTTTGTTTTTGCCGTGTGCCTCAGACAGCTGCAAGCACACACACTCATACAGCTATTAGTCAATAACCAGTTTTCGCTTTCGTTTTCCTTTAGTTGTTGTTTTATGTGTGTTAGTGACTGGATTTGCAAAAACAGTTACTCATTTTCACCTCAAATTAATTTTAGGGATTTTATTTTAGATTGATCTATCATCAGGAACATATTTTGAAAGGAGTTTCTGGAAACCAGCTTCCAATTGCTGAAATTGCAGCCCCTTTGAGTCTCAATATGACTAACTATTGTTGAAATGTTGCTCTCTACTAGTTTCAAATCGTATAAATTTTATCAACTCGTTTTGAAATCAAAATAAAAATGGCTGGAAAAAAGCTTATTCGGCTTTTTTATGTTTTATGTGTCAGATAAACACAGAAAAAATTAAACACCCGGTCACCTTTACCAGCTAATGGCGCCAGCTTTGAAGTAACTTGCCATAAAAAAGTATCTCTGCCGTTCGGATTCGTCTTTAAACTGGACACCAGCCAAGAGATTGAGAAAAGCTCGGCCTTAACCCTTACCAATTCGGTAACAGTTTTGAAACGGTAAAATATGTCTTATTTCCTTGTTTTTTTTTATGCATTCTAATCAAGCTTGGATAGCGCTGCATCAACCCTCGCAGACACAAACGCACACTCAGTTTTCACTTGCCTAGCGACCCATAACTGCACACAATTTAACCCATTATAGTTTGCCCGCGTTTCATCGGTAGAATAATTATGAAAGTTCAAAATGCCATCGATTTGATTATAATTGTTTCAATTTTGTATAATTTTTGCTGTGTGTCCTCCAAAAACACCGATGACGATGTTTTGCCTAAGCTTTCTAGTGATAATAGAACATACGACTAAGCACATGAGTTGTATACCTAATTAAAACATTACTCAATTTATTCGCGACTATCTTGCACACATGACTAATGAAGGGGGGGTGGGGGGTGGACCGGGAGGTGAACGGCTGGCTGGGGTGTAGAGGAAAACCCATGCATTGATTTTAAAGTGAGTCACATTTCAGGAGAATTATTTTCAACTCGCTGATTAGAAATATATAAAAAAAGAAATTATATTAATGCAGTTAAATGATGTCGACTCCGAGTTAATCAATTTTTCCTTTGTCTCATTAAAAAGAGTGTGATTCAGGCAAAAGTCAATTTACTCGTATCAGCAGATTTGTAATTGTGGTATTTTGTACCCAGCTATGCGAAGTTTCAGATATCTGAGTCGCAAGTCTTTGAGGAAAAATTGTAAATGGCAATATGTTTGACAGCTCAGTTCACGGAGGATGCCAGCGCAAAACTAAAAAACAAAATCCATTATACTTAGAGTCCATCGACAGCTCAAAGTGTTTGGCATGAAAAAGCTTGCTGTCATACGGGTGCCGCATTTGACGATAACGAGCACAAGTGCAAATTTTACAGTTCTTAACTTTTATTATGAACACGCAAGCTTTTGTTTTAAATGGAAAGTTTTTAGAAATCATAGCCCGGATTTTATTTTGTTCTTTATCTCTGCACTGAAGAAACTAAGATTTAGCAATTAGGAATGACATTAAATTGTCAGAAATATGCATTTTTGTATGCAAGAATATGTTAAATGTGAAGAAAACCTATAGAACATTTTCCAATACAATTAGGAATAACTGGTAAATAGTCGTGAAATCAAAAACTTTGTAAGCTTGCCTTTTAAAACCTTTTGAATGTATGGAGTTCACGTACGAAATAGCATATCGATAGCACAGCGTTGCCACCCGATGCATAACGTGTCACGCGATAGTCTATCGATGAGTGCTTATTTCGAAGGTGCAAAATACATATGTAAGCCATATTTTTGTGCATTGAAATGAGTGTTAGAACCATTAAACAGTTTAAAACAAGAAATAAAGTCGGTCAAGCCCGACTATAACATACTCTGTACCAATGAAATTATACGCTCAGCATATATTTTGATGCTACAGTAGCAGCTGAAAGCAGCTCTGCCACTGCTGCATAACTGAAATTATTCAAGCTGCAAGGGTATGTAAACTTCGATCGAGACGAATTAGTAAGCAAACGATATTTTAATAATAATGAAGTTAAATTAGGATACATATACTAATTATTTTACTGAGGCGTTAAAATCATTTTGGAAATTCAAACTTGTACATGAGACTCTCAGACCACATACCTTAACCTTATATAGCTTCACAAGTCAAGTGTAGGAATAAAATGAAAAAATTGAGCAAAGCTAACTTTGGTCGAACTTTAAATACCCTTGCATTTCATATTAATTGTATATATATATATATATATATATTAAATGGTTTTAGAAGCTTTCAAATCATTTCCCAAGCTGACCAACAGATATCGCCTCTATTCTAATCATTCGTTATAAGGTAGCCATACGATATATTCAATGAAACTAATATAAAAGACTGGTTTCAATTGATTAGAACTAGTAGTTTTTCGACCAATTTTTCCTATCTGAGAGCGTAGAAAATTAATAAATATCCAACTGGAAAACAATAGCATTGAAAACTAGAAAAGTTTCTTTTACCAAAACTAGTTTTCATACCAATTTTTCTGTGATAGCTAAATGCTCAAGTCATCCGAATTGGTCGTGCAATGGCCTACAAACATCTGGAGTAAAATATTTGCTAAATTTTATTGGTCCTTCGAGCCGGATGTGATACACTTTTTTCGGTTTTCGAAATACGTAATTGAAAATTTCACAAAAAACCCTGGCTTAAGTCAGCAGTGGGCACCAAAACCAAACAGAAGGGCGGCAGTTTTTTGCCTTAATTTCTCAATTAGTTGGGGAACACAAATTTAAGTATGGAGCAGAGTTTCTTTAGCTTTTTTTAAGCCGATTTGTGCTGAATAGCGTGCCGGGCCATTGGTTGACCACAGCTAGGATAGATCAAGGCTAACAAGGAGATATAACAAGTGTGCAATTCGTTCAAGCCCGACTATAACATACTCTGTATTAGAGATGGCCGCGTGTCGACTATTCTAGTTTTTTTGATTTTCATACCTGATTTCTTGTCATATAAATGTTTATGGAAGTCTCGGCTTAAAATGTAGATTTGCTGGGGAATCACAAAACTGGAAATGTGCATGTGCAGTGGAATTATTCAATGACACGAATGGCATCTTTTAAATATTCTAAAAACACAACACGACACGCACGACTTTATTCATTTAGCCTATCATTTATTAAATTCTTGAATTGTTCATGTGTTAGTTAGAATAATCCAAAATTCAAGACATTATGTTTCTCTGGATTAAAAACTAACCCACATAATGGGTACAATACGCTTTTCCTGTGATTTCGGAGTTTATCAGATTTATAATAGATGTCCAGTAATTTCGGTATGCAATGTTTCGTTTTAGCTTGTGGTACTGGCATGCACGAAAACTGATTTTGCAACACGAACACGTCGTGCGTGTCTGTGACACGAAGAAAAGCACGACACGCGCCCAACTCTACTCTGTACCTCCCAAAGTTTGTATGTACCTTTCACACAAAATGTAAAGGTGTGTAAAGTGCTGCCCATCATGTTAAGTGCTACCCATCGCTGTTTCAGCCGGTGCTGCCCAGCGTAAATGTTTATTTTTCCCATAGCTATCGGTTATCAGATCTTAACCATTCCTGCAGCGAATCGATAAATAGTAAAAATGCTTACTAAAACTGTCCAGAAGGTACAAACCTTTTATCTATAAATTTGTGGTAGATAACACGTACAGATAATAAGTACATAGTACAAAAATCATTCTTTGAGGTAGGTCCTTGTCCTTGCCTTATCGATTTTCTATTCGGTTCAGTTTCAAAACACAAATTAATGGCACGATTTGGTTCGGTTCGGACCAGCTTAATCGTTCTATTCAAGCGACTTGAAACTTTGTTTGTTAGCCAAGTTGGCGAAATAATTAGACAGGTGTTTACCACAAGGTCAACCCTTATTTTTCAAGTACATTTCGGCTTGTGGAATAATAATTAAGTGAATTTAAAAAATGGCAAAAAGAGAGAGAGAGAGAGTGGGGGAGTTTCTAAACAATACTTGCGATTTCTAACTCATATCCGGTCCTACGATTAATTATACTTGTACATATGTAATGTGTGAATTCATACTACTTTTCTGTAAATAAAAATCACAAATGCACCATTGCCCTGTTAATCGTTCAAGCGTGTTTTTTTTTTGTGTTGCAAAAAAAAGTCTATTGTTTAAATTATTCCAATGCAGCTCAGATTTTTTTGTTTATATAAGAGCCCGCCTCGTCGTCATCGCCAGCGATCGAGGACCGGTTATCGTTAGCAATCCAAGTTCATTACGCCCCCTATAAAAGCAGCAACAACAACTGTAACAACGACGACGACGACGACAACGACGCAACGACCGAGTGTGTAGATTAGAGTTATCATAAACTGGCAACGACTGACAGACGGGCGGAGTGGCCAGCACTGTCGTTGAACCCACATACATTTGAGTTCAATTCATGATTCATTCGGTTGGTAATCAAAAAACATCAAAACTGATAACCTGGAGGTCGTGATGCAATAGTCTCTCGTTGACTTTTGCGAATTAATCATGAATTGTACAAACGGGTAGCACTTGACTTCAATGATTGCGAGTACTTTTCAGTTGCCTTGGAAATTTCACTCTTGGGACTGGCTAATCAGAAACACACACACACAAGCTGGTGGCTTTTTTTCCCAGAATTCATAAAGCAACAGCGGAACATTCCATTCAAATTCCAGACCTTTCAATGCTATTGTAATTATTCCTTTTCAAACACACAGAGAACGAAAGTGAAGGGGCCAGCCCAAATTGTTATCATTTGGGGCTGTGCCTCCTCAGGAAGAAGGAATATGCGGGAGCCGAAATCCCCTCCCTGCCCACCATTCAAAATAAATATTTACGCATGAACCGACGTTGGTTGTTTGTTTATGTATCAGGGAGGAGGGTACACAACAATAAACATTAACTGCGGCATACGTCTAATCGAATTTCAATGCATCGATAATTGTAGATGGGGAGGGGGAGCATAGAACAAGCCAAGTGGTGGCAGAGCAATTATAATAATGTGCACAAAAGTCCAGTTACCTAGCGAATGGTATAAAGAAGTGTGAATCTATGTGTACTTTACACAAGAGTAAGCGGTACAGAAAGTAGTATGAGGGTGAACCGTCCCACAAAAAAAATCACTTTGTGGAAAGATTGCAATATCGTCCGTTTAGGCCATGCGATGGTACATGTCCCTCCGCTTCCATGAGCCGAAGCAGTTGGTTAACTGTCATGATCAACGGATATGGTAGTGAAAGGAGAACACCTCCTTGTGGAGCGCCTGTCTCTGCTTACAAATCTGTGAGCCATAACATCTGCGAGTTGCAAGTATACTGAACTGCTGGTTAGCAATTGACCGAGGAATCCAGTCAAAGATACATCCACTCCCACATTTGTCAAGGCGAACATGCTGGCATTAGGTTGGACGTTATTCAATTTGAATATAGGACAGTTTTAGTAGACCTTTCCTTGCTGTAAGCAGTAGAATACAGGGGTTTACAGTTTGCCTGAGATAGGCATCTATAAGTCTCTCAAGGGTTTTAAGAAGAAACTAGAATAGACCGATTTGACTATAGTGGGTTTTTGTCTTATAAAACTGAATATACTCTTTTGTACCTTTGTTACAGAGTATAAAAACCACCGTGGAGGCAAATATAAGTGTTAAATTCGCCCTGCTTTGGGAAATTTTGCTGTAGATTAATACAAATCGTCACTAACAAGAAAGAAAGTCGGTCAAGCCCGACTATAACATACTCTGTACCAAGAAAATGTCTTTTGATTATAACTCGAAAACCGTTCATCCGATCTTCTTCATTCCTTTGGCGGATCGATAAGTTATCCTAAAACCTAAATATGTCCAGAAGGAACAAGCCATCTATCTTCAAAACTGTGGAAGATATGACGTTTTTTCTAAATTGCGGGGGCGGGAGGGGGCGTGGCCAAAATTGAAAATAAACTTGATCTGCCTGCAGACATAAGAAGCATATGTCTCATACATGTCAAACCTCTATCTCTTACCATCTCTGAGATCTGTGCGTTCGTACGGACAGACGGACGGACAGACGGACATGTCTATATTGACTCGGCTGTTGATGCTGATCAAGAATATATATACTTTATGGGGTCGGAGATGCTTCCTTCTGCCTGTTACATACTTTTGCACAAACTTATAATACTCTGTGTACCTACGGTACAGAGTATAAAAATTACTTTTAGGTCCTTAAAAAGCCACTCTTAACCCCAATATAGAAGTTTTTGAACTGATTTACACTTTAACTGCGACAATTTACTACCTAGGTAAATGAACAAGAGCGTTATGGCTGTCGTAAGACCTGGTATTCTGCTTCTATCAAACGTCTTTTTAAGTAAAGAGTATGTGTTCCACATCCAGCCTAAAGAAAAACTACTTTTCATACAGTTTTAAGACAAAGCTCAAGTGTTATTCTTCTAGCAGGGTTACTTAACTGTATCCAAAGTCAGAAATGGGCTTACAACTCTTTAAAAGGACTAACAGCTACTTTCTGTATCATTATTTGGAAACGCTTATCAATGTTAGATTGAAATTCCATAACTTCAGAAACCCTATAAAAGTATTTTCAATTGAACATTATCTTCAAGTCGGTACCACAATATACTATAAATATTGTTAATAAACAAATAGACTCTCCAAATGATTGTCTATCATAAGTCAATTCTATTCTTAACTAACTGGACGAAAGAAAAATGACTTCGTCATATGACGCAATGTTAAAGTAGACCTTATCTTGATATAAAGACAAGTGCTGATCAGCCTAGCCGTGAGTGATCGATTGGCATAGGTGATAGCTTGAAGGAGCAATATCTGGTTTGTATGACATCTCATTTTGGGGTTTCCAATTGCTTTTTAACGACAACATGTTTTGTAGCACTGTCATGCCCTTTTTCCGTACTTTCCAGAGCTTTTAATCTTTGGTTAATGGATTGCTTGGGTAACTCCCCTTTTGTATTTTTGGAGGTCAGTGGTTAAAAGTGCTTACTATCGGATCGATGGGGTATGACTACCCCCTGGAAACATTGAATTTAAAATATTTGTCCATTTTAAGTTGAAAAATTAAAGTTTTGATTCGGGCCGGTCAACCTTTTGTAAGATTCAAGTGAACCCACTTCATTGAAGTAGCTAAAGGCATAAGGCGCCTACCCTAAGCCTATGTTATAAAGAATTTTGAAAATTTCTTTGGGGAAAAGCAGACCTAACGAACTAGTTCACATCGTTTGTGTAGTTTCATTTTTTGGAAAGAAGTTTTTTGAGGTTTTCAGCTCTTAAAACATCATAAAAAACAATTTTCGAAACAAATGTACCAGTAAATAGTCAGAATTCGCCAATAACTCTGACAAATTTTAACTTGGTATAAAGAAAATTATATTTTGAGTTTTTTTCCGTGTGTTATACCTCCAACTTTTTCTAAAATCAGGACGTAAAGTTTTACTAAGGGCATGCAACATTCTATAACCGATTACAACTCCGGGAAATTTCCACATAGGTTAATGAAAATGTATGTTTATTCCAAAAATAAAAATACTTAAGAACCATATATGCTTATAAATTCAATACCTCTCATACAACTTTGTAAAATTTTGACATAGGTTAACGAAAATAAGCGTTAGGGATTCACTGAAACATGTTTTTTTACTTCTATAAAGCGACTTTAACTCAAATCGGAACTCGAGTATACTACTCGGACCTGAAAAAAACATAGCTCCTGCCAGTTTTGGAGTGAGGGATTCCTTGGAACCGATGTTATATTTGTAAAAGCAGACTTTAATAAACATCAGGACGTATAGTACTTTATATAGATATGAAATCGCACTTTTTTACCAATATATTAGTCTGCCTATAACTCGACTTCGAAAAGACAAACTTTACTATCTTAGGAACTATAATTTTCCGAAATCTGCACTGATAAAACAAATGAATTAAGTGTGATGTCCTATATATTTTGTTAAATCTTAATTTATAGAATTTCGTTTAATCATTAACATTAAAAGGGAACTTCGACTGTATTACAGTTCCTGGGTTGCAACATTTTTCAATTGATTTTAATATCAATCACATGAAGAATTTCTGATTCAATCAGTTAACAGTTCGCCCCCCTTTCCTGCTTTGCCTGAACGTTTCTCTCAGTCTCTCAATATTGAACTTCGGCTTTTGTTATTCGTATCAAATTGTCAATAGAGTCGAGCAATTAAATGACAACCGTCATAAAGAATACAAAAACACACGCACACATACGCACACACACACACAGGCACATCGACATGTCCAGACTTTACAGTGCCAATGCAAAATCCATTACGGGGTCGCGTAAGGGTCTGGGAATGTTCAGATTTAGTTGGGCTGGATGAGAGGGGACTGCGGCCAGGTGTTATAATTGTGTACCCACCTGCACGTCTTCCCCCTTTGCCGCTTAACAGTCCATGCCGGCTTTCAATTGTTTTTATTATTATTATTTGTTTCGTTCGTTCGTTCGTTTGTGGAGCTTCGAACTTCGAAGGCGGTCGCCGGTACACTGAGACCTGGATAGTGCAATATACCTAGCCAAAGTATGTGTAACTAACGCGGCACAGGTATATCTTGCTGTGGGTGTGTGTGTGTGTAGTCATAATAATAAATTAAATACATACGTTATCAAAGTACACATGGGGCGTTGATTACGTACTTGCTTTTGCGGAGAGGTATATAGGGAGCAGGATATACTTGGAGCTAAGTACATATGCCTGGGTACATTTTGTTAAGTTTCGTCATCAACAATGCGACGCAATGCGGCGACATTGGGGAAACTGGTGTCAGTCCATTTTGCTGGGCCTTAAATAGGGTGTCTAGTCACGCGCCCAAAAGAGGTCTTATCGCACACTTACACACAGACGATCACATCTCTGTTAGCCTGTGTGTGTGTGTGTGTGTGCACGCAGATAAGCGCCACCTCAATACACAATCAACGTACGTTAATTGTAGGTACAAATGAAATGTAATATATACACATGTATGCATGTACATATGTACAAGATACAAACAAAAATATCGCTCGCACCGGTAATTTGCTTACTGGGCAAAGTCAAATTTGTTGTTTTCGTGTGAGTGTGGTTGTTTGGGAAGTCACGTTTCCTATTAGACATTCGCATTTAATGCTAAAAGCGAATAACCGTTCACACTTTAACATTCGCTTTAGCCTTAAAAGCGTATATGTGTGAGACGCGTAAGGACACATGTGCAATTAATTGTGATGAATTAAAAATTTACAAATTTTAATATACTGAAGTTAGACCACTGTGCAGCAAATTCTTCACTTTTAACACTGTGCAACACTCTAGCTGTGGCTTCCTTTACAACCGAATCCCCTATATCAGCCATGTTTTATTCCGAATTCACGTAGCTGTTCCGTTTCCGGCGGTTTCGACACCCAACCAAAGCACACCAAGTGACATTGGCTTTGAAATTTAAAGAACATTCCATTGGACCCACCTAACATTAGTCATCGAATTGGGATTCTCTAAACGAAATTGTTATTTCTCAAGCCCCTGAGAATAAATTCTGCTATCAGATAATTAATTATTTGGTTTTCGTGGTCAGCAGATTAAGCTGCTGCTAAAGCAAACCAGTGTAGACGTCTGCACAACTGCATGCTTAAAGTAAACAGTGTGGATGCACCTTAAAGGAGTTTGCATTGCTCAGGCACTGTTAACGAGTTTACATTTCGATTTACTGTTACCAATCCAACATTTTCTGATAAGATCCCAATTGTTGTCAAGATGTACACATGAACCTTTTAGCGGATAGGCGGGAAATGGGTTGGCCTTGCAGGCAAGAGCCAAACAAACAAACAAAAAACAGACAGTGCTAAATGGGAGAGGTGATTGTGGTGTGGCCTGATTTTCCCTTTGACTTACCATGGTATTTGTGTATGTACGTTATGTGTTGGCCAGCCGTCGCGCAGGAAGAGGAAGTGCCAGGAGCGGTCAATAGTCTTGATGTAAGTTTTAAACACGCACAGGGTTCAGGGCTAAGGGCATAAGAGGGGGGGGTGCGGGGGGCTGCCCAGGGTGTGTCTGGTTGTGGCAGAAATTATACACACGCTTCTCGTGTAAACAATTTGTGAAGAACCAAGCAGCAGCAGCAGCACCAGCAGAAGCCAATATCGATGACGCGCTCTCTCTCCCGTTCTCTCTCTTGTTGCCTAGCGGTCTTGGATTTGTTTGGTTTATTTTTGTCTTCAAATGAAAATGTTCAATGTTTCTGCCTTGTTTTTGTTGTTTTTCATTAATATATATACAGCTATATATTTTTTGCAATTTTTTTTTCGTAATTTGCGGATTATATTATTAACAATTTATTTTTTGCTTCTTTTTGGCGTGCTTTGCTAATTTCACGTTCTCACACCACCACCCGGTTTTGCCGCCTGAGCATTCGGTCGCTGCTTTGGCTCGTAAAAAAAAAACAACAACAAATTGATATTTCCCAGCCAGAATAACAAATTGTAAAGAACTCAATCGATTTTCCCACTAAAGGTTTCCTGGCGATATGGGGACGCGTTCCTTTTTCAAATGGTAACTTTTCGTTTTTCCTTCGAGTTGCGCGACGCGACGGCAGCACGGCAATATTGCAAGGTGTGACCGCGCGCGAGTAACAAAAATATGCACCATTAATGGAATAGGGTGACCAGTCATGATGCAATAAAGTGCGCCAAATATATTAGGTATGGTATGCAGCGCGTGAGCACGGCTCACGACAATTAATTGAATCGCAGTTTTAGTGGTGCTTAAGTGCTGAATAATATATTAAGGTGTTAAATAGAGTAAGGGGGTCCGAAAAAGCGATTTTTCGAGAATTTTTCGAGAGATGATCTTTATTTAGGAATATTTTAATTGTATTTTATACTGTTTGTATTGTCACTTATCACTTGTCACTTTTCGGGCCAGCCTTCCCCAAACGTTTTCGATTTGGTTTACGATGCTGTAGATGTAGATCCGGCAATCGATCCAAAGTTTGCTACTCCTTCGAAGATTATGAAGGTAGTAAGCAAAGCCATCGGCATATCGGAAAATGCATTTTATTTGAGGATTTGTGGAGCTGAAAATTTTACTTCATCTTTTTAAAACATTGCAAGACTTTTCATCTTTTTAAGTTCTAAATTTTTCAAACCTGATATACGTCCGAATTAAACGATACTATCGTCGTGAATATGTGTTACCCACACCAAATCGATTTCCCCACGCGATAACGACTACGATAACGATTACTATGAGGCGGTGGCACATGTTTTGTTTTTCAATTTGTGGACAGTTCAAACAGATTTCGCCATGAGCACCCAAAAATTGGAATATGATGCCCAACTGGGTGGACGCATCACCCTGCCCACGCATGTGTCCACATATCATTATGCCGCCGGTGCCCTCAAGGAGATCAAGCAGCTAATTAACGAGGCCCAACAGCCGATGAACAGCAAACTGATCTTCCAGACTCTACCCAAGCATATGCGTCGTCGGGCCATGTCACATCATCCCAAGCGATTGCCACGCAAATATCGCCAGGCGCACACATCCCAGATGAGCAAAGGTGGGAATCAGCCGGTTAGCCATAAGCGTCCCTCCCGCAAATATCGACGTCGGCCGGGCAATCTGCTCAAGGACTACGAGCGGCGGCAGCGTCATCACAGGTGGCTGGAGACGCACATCTGGCATGCCAAGCGATTTCACATGGTGGATCGTTGGGGCTATCGTTTGCCCTGGGCGAGTTGTGATAAAACATTTCGGGCCTGCTATCGAGCCAGTTCCCAGCATTGTCTGCTCCAAGATGTTTCCTACTACACATGTGTGGAACTGCGGGGAGAATTGAAGACACTGCAAGAGGGATTTGCTCGTATGACCAGCAAGGACTGTGGTCTGAGCATAACAGCCAAAACCTATTTGAATGGCCAAAGAGAGGGACAAGTGGAGCTGTTCAAGGAGAATAGCTATCCGCGGGGTGCTCTACAGAGAGCCAGTTTTATGTGGAAGCCCCATGATGTGGAGGAAAAGGAGGAGCAGCGAACTTTATGGCTTTGGTTGCATCCCAGTGCGGCTGCAGCTACCATAGAACAGCTAAGCCAGGTTTTCAACTTGAAATCCAAGAGGCAACAAAAAGTGATGTCGGCAGAAGATCAGCAGCTGGTAACCCTCACCAAGGCCTTTGAGCTGCAGCCACTTTACTCGAATGACCTAGACCAGCTGCACATGAGGATACTCCAGGGAGAATTCAATCGATTCCGCTTGACCGGCGACGGAGTACAACGTTTGTTAGCCTGCAGCTTGCGCTTACATACGGATCAACCGTCTGAGCACTCGAATTATTGTCAGGCTGCCTTGAATTCAAGTTCCCCAGCTGCTTTAATGTCCAACTTGATACTGACCATGCAGGTGATAGATCCCCGCCTGCAGCGCCCTCAAAAACGCACCAAACCCGACAAACAACTGTCCACTCATCTAGCTAACCCTTCCAAGTTTTTGCAGCCAGCCACAAATCCTGTGCTCAGTCCTTTATGGCTGGCTCAGCGACGTCAGCAACTCGCCCAGCATTTTGTCAACACTTCGGCCTATGAGCAACTGCGACAGCAGCATGCAGTGGTGCCCGGTGCGCCTTGTGCCTTTGAACAGCAGCTCCAGGCAGTGCCTGTCATGCTAATACAGCGTCCCGGCTCTCTGGATGGCCAGTACAAGCGTCTGGGGTATGCCTCCGGCTGGGATATCATTGCACCCGCGCGTTATGGTCTGATTTTATGGATAACACTCATCATGTGGGGTGCTCGAGCGGGTGGTCTCAGAGAAAGCGAGTCTGTGTCCCGAGAATCGGGTGAGGAACTACATTTGCCGGATACCTTGGCTGGACTCAAGGAGCAACATGTGGCAGAAGTGGAACGACGCACCAAATATTTCCGCCTTCCGCCCAATAAACGCTACAATTATCGTAAACTGGCGGTGGTGAGTCCCTTCCGTGCTCCCTGGCTGCAATTGCTGCGAGATTGGCTAACGGACAACACGCCACCTGCCACATTCTATGTGCTCCGTCAGCGGTCCCTCTTAGAGGCTGTGGAGCAGAGTCTGCTACGAGCTAAAACTTGGCCAGAACAAATGCCCTCCGATTGCCTCATACAAATCCATGTGACCTTAGCTCAACGTGGTCATCTGGAAGATCAGGCCTTGATTTGTCTACCCTCCAGAGAGGATTACAAGCGACGCTGGCGTCAGCTTAAGAATTCCGATCTCTCGCCCGTCCACCTGGAGCCACTGCAAACCGATCTCAATGAGAAGGCACGCAAGGAACTGCGCGCCAATCACAAGCGCAAATTGAAACGCTTGCGTGCACGTCGTGTGCGTGAAAAGCGTCACAAACAGCAGACAGCCACCAAACGTGTGCACATACGTCCCGCCCAGACGGCCCAGTTGGTGCGTGACCAGCTAGATGAAATGTGTCGCCTCTGGTTGCCCCTAGATCCCGCCCAAACGCGGCAAAGTGTGCGCCGTCAATGCAGTCGTCAGGTCTTTGGTTATGTCAGCAAGGCGGGATTTAGCTTCACCGAGGCCAAGGTGTGTGCTGTGGCCTATGTGACTTCCGGTGGTCTGAGGCAATTAATCAAAGAAGCACGAGGCGGTGGACAAGGAGGAGGACGAAGAACGGAACCCTCGCTTTGCTTGGTTCGGAATGCCAACAGTCGAGATTATCGCTGGGCGCGTTTCAAAATCAATCTCAATGTGACTGCCATGCCTATTTAGGCGGAGATCTTTGTTTAAGTTAGTTTTTAATTAGTTTAATAAATCAACTTGAAGCAAGATTTGAAATTCTTTGGTCTCGATATTTATAAATTGAGGTACAGTTAAATTTTTGGAAGCGTTTAGAAGTATTTACCCCGGAATTGTACTGGTAAGTATTGTTACAGCTGTACTTTGTTTGTTATAATTATAAATAATTGATTTCACAGCTCCAAAGAACCATGCCTAGCTTTTCCTACCTTGCGGCTTGTGTGCTCCTTGGTTTCGCACAAGAGAAGGAGTCCTACGGTTAAATTACGAATTTGAGAAGATTTGAGAATCTCTTTTGAGGCTCGTTACGCCAATTGCTTGTGAAGGTGACCGGGTGCATCATGTCCGTCTGTCTGTCCGTATGAACGCACAGATCTCAGGGATGGTAAGAGATAGAGGTTTGACATGTATGGGGCATATGCTTCTTATGTCTGCAGGCAGATCAAGTCTATTTTCCCGCCCGCCTCCGCAATTTAGAAAAATCGTCATATCACCGACAGTTTTAAAAATAGATGGTTCGTTCCTTCTGGACATATTTAGTTATCAGGATAACTTATCGATCCGTCAAAGGAATGGCGAAGATCGGATAAACGGTTGTCGAGCTATGATCAAAGTTATGAACAAAATGTTTGCAGTTTTGTAGCTATTTCGGAAGTGCAACAATTCTGATAAAACAGACTGTACCTGTTTTTATACCCTTGAAAGGGTATTATAATTTTGCCCATAAGTTTGCAAGGCATAGAAATAATCATTTCCGACCCCATAAACTCTATATATTCTTGATCAGGGTGACGAGCCGAGTCGATTGAGCTTTGTCCGTCCGTCTGTCTGTTTCTACGCGAAGTAGTCTCTCAGTTTTAAAGCTATCTAGCTGAAATTTTGCACCGAGTCTTCTTTTTGCTGCACACTACTAATATCGGATGACTATATCTCATAGCTTCCATAGGAACAATCGGTCGGAAAACTAGTTATACTCTGTACCGAAGGTACATAGAGTATTATAAGTTTGTGCAAAAGTATGTAACATCCAGAAGTAAGCATCTCCGACCCCATAAAGTTTATATATTCTTGATCAGCATCAACAGCCGAGTCGATATAGCCATGTCCGTCTGTCCGTCCGTCCGTCTGTCCGTCTGTCCGTCTGTCTGTCTGTCTGTCTGTCCGTATGAACGCACAGATCTCAGAGATGGTAAGAGATAGAGGTTTGACATGTATGGGACATATGCTTCTTATGTCTGCAAGCAGATCAAGTTTATTTTCAATTTTGGCCACGCCCCCTCCCGCCCCCGCAATTTAGAAAAAACGTCATATCTCCCACAGTTTTGAAGATAGACGGCTTGTTCCTTCTGGACATATTTAGTTATTAGGATAACTTATCGATCCGCCAAAGGAATGAAGAAGATCGGATGAACGGTTTTCGAGTTATGATCAAAAGACAAATTTTCTTGGTACAGAGTATGTTATAGTCGGGCTTGACCGACTTTCTTTCTTGTTTTAGTATGAAAAACTTTTTTCTTTTAAATGGAAACGACTCAAAACTTTGTAATCGTAGGTTTTCTATGTTCTTTTACAATTCTACCAAGTTTTATTAAAATCGGACAACTATATGGCATAGCTGCCATACAAAAGATAGGTCTGAAAAACAGTCTTAGTGAGAAAAACTTTTTTGTTTTTAATTGTAGCAACCAGCAATTTTGTATTCGTTTGTTTTACATGCTTTCACATAGTTTTCCAAAGTTTTGGCCAAATCGGTTGACTATATCATATAGCTGCCGTAGCAGAAGAGAGTATTTTTGGAAAATATTTAAGCGAGCACTTGCAGGGGTATAAAAACTTCGGCACAGACGAAGTTAGCTTAACTTTCTCGTTTTGTAATCAAATACGAATGCAGCCAAAAAATCAACCTTTAACAACATCAAGACATCAGACATTCATGAAGAAAATGATGAATTTTCTTGCAACATGTTTTCTAAACTAGAGCAAAACCAAACAGAATGACTGAGCCCCGGTTCGGCGACCTTCTCAGCCCGCTCTGTGTACCCCAAATTCTGATTATTATCAGGGCGGCAAACCGGTTCAGATCGGAACCGAGCCCGAACCGGAGAAACGAAATATTTGCCAGCCGAACCCAAAACTGAACCGGAGCAAACAAATTTTAAGAAAAGTTCGGCTCAAAAATATTAGACTTTCACATTCTTCTTCCACTCAACTTAAAACATTTGTTGCAAACAAGTTCTTAAGTCTTGGGCATAATACGGTAATATCTTATCTAAGTGATTAAAAATAACCTTCCCAATCCATTTCATTTCATCCAAGAAGCCAAATTCTTTTGAGCTGAGAACAAAAACAGCAAAAATAATGTCAGAACTTGGGTTCAACGACCTTTCGAACCCGCTCCGTCAACCCGAACCCAAAAGTTTTCGGGCTTTCTGATCTTTTCGAGGTTTGCAGCCCTGGTTATTATAGCCTTATCAATCAAAAATGTTTTCTGTTTTGGATCTACCATACCACCAGCTAAGGTTTCAACTCTCAAAGCTACACAATTTGATTGCTAACTTTAGAAATAACTAAACAATAATAAACAATGCAAGTTTGACTGCATTTTGGGTATACAGTTTGCGAATACACACAATCATTTCAGGTTTTTATATTTCATTTTTAGTTTTCTTTCTGCTGTTGTTGTTGTTGGTTTTTTTCCATATATATGTAGGTACACAAGTTGATTTACTCACTAAATACATTAAATTTAAAAGTAATTTAGTTAAAAAAAAAGAAAAAACAAAACAAAACAAATGCATAACAAACATTCAACAGAGTTTTTCTTTTACATCGATGCCAGTTATAACTAGGCTTATGTATATATATATATGTATATATATTTATATAAATTGTACTTGACGCAGCTAAGCGCCCGAAAATCTTCCAAAGAGTGTAAACTACGACCACCTCTCTCTCTCTCTCTCTCTGTCGCTGCCTCTCTTTCGTGTTGCCGCCCCCCTCCTCTGCTGGCTTAGTCTAAAACATTTAACATTTATGCAAAATTGTTTTGTTGTACAGTAAAATTGATTTAACTACACCTTGTGTGAAATTATAACGAATTAAGTTTTAGTTGTTTGTTTGTTTGTTTTGTTGGTTTTGTATGTATGTAGTTGGTAACAGTCTTTTATCACGTTTAGTTTTCTTTTGGGTGGTGCATGTAGCTACATACATGCACCATCTAAATGGTACAATTGGTTTATAAGCTAATAATTGTTGTGTGTGTGTGTGTTGGGTGTGTGTGTGTGTGTTGTAATGAATTAACAAAAACTATATATATATATATATATATGTGGCAGCTAAACCTAAGTGTGTGTGTGTGTATGTGTATGTTGTAGCTACTAAGTATGTACAATATACTCGTTTCTCTACCAAACAAAAACCAAAAACAAAGAAGCAAACATCAGCATTTATAAAGTACTTCTTCCAGGCTCACTCATAGTTACAAAACCAACTCCTTGGCATAGTATTCAGTTTTAAGCACTCGACAAAGTGCACGGCGAGTGTGTAGGACTCGTCGTCTACTGGCGAACTTCAGTGTTGAGCTTGAGTTATGGTGGATTTATAGTTGCAAAGTTTTTATCACATTGCTGAAACCCTTCTTCATGTTCCCCACTTCCTCTGGCCCAATCATTCATCTAGCGCGTAGGATCATTGTGGCCGCCTGGAGGGTCCGCTTCCGACTTCGTTGTGGTGCTTGTCACATTGTTGGACTTATTCTGCATTTGTACTTCATATTCGCTCTTAATGTTCACATAGAGTTCACTTTGCTTTTGGTGCTCCTCCTGAGAAATAGAAGAAAGAATTAGTTGAAATTCTGAATTGTTAGTTTGGTATAAAAAAAGAAGTAGGAAAGTCGCTCAAAAGTTGCTAAAAGCACAGCATCTAAATACAAACTGACAATACAAATGGCACATATGTTTTACCTAGTCAACATGGGACAGAACAGTCGAGGAGGATTGTTGACTTCTAGTTATTATTCAAGTAATTATATCCCATTAAATACAATGATATACCAGAATAGATTTTCAATTAACGAACTCATAAAGAATTTAATGAGATTTATGGCATCAACAAATTAACATTTTACGTTCTAAAAAAACAAAATTCTTGAGAACCCCAGTGTGAATTGTGGGAGCTTTTTTTTATGCCCTGTATCAAAGGTACAGAGAGTATTATAAGATAGTGCTAAAGTATATAACAGCATCACAGATCCGAGTCACAGATCTCAGAGATGCCAAGAGATGGAGCTTAGACATGTATGGAACATATGCTACTTATGTCTGCAGGCAGATCAAGTTTATTTACAATTTTGACCAAGCCCCCTTCCGTCATATCTCACACAGTTTTAAAAATAAATGGTTCATTCTTTCTAGACATATTTAGTAATAAAAATAACTTATTGATCCGCCCAAGGAATGCTGAAGATCAGATGAACGGTTGTCGAGTTATGATCAAAAGACTGTTAGCTGCTGCAGCGCAGTAGCAGCGCTGCTTTCAGCTGCTACTGCAGCATTAATATTGATGCTAAGCGTTTAATTTCGTTGGTACAGACTGGCTTGACCGACTTTCTTTCTTGTTTTAACCAATTTTAAGGACATTTCCACTCAAAACAAACAAGTTTTTCTCACTAAGAATACTTTTCCGACTCTACTTTTGTATAGCAGCTATACTATATACATGTCCGATTTCAATCAAACTTAGTAGCATCATAGCAAAGCATAGCAAACTAACAATAACAAAGTTTGGTGGCGTTTTCTTTGAAAACAAACAAGTTTTTCTCATTAAAACTAGTTTCTCGACCGATCATTCCTATGGCAGCTATAGCCTATAGGCATCCGATTTTGACAAAACGTTGAAGAATTGTGTGAAAGCTTATAAAATAAATATATGCCAGTTTTTAAGGGGTTTACATTATAAACAAAAGGGTTTTTCTTACTAAGACCACTTATCTAACCTTTCTTTTCTTTGGCAGCTATACTATATAGATGTCCGATTTCGACCAAACTTGGCACACTCAAGGAGAAGCATTAACAACTAGTTTATGCGGAGTTTAAAGACGTTTGCTTCTAAAACCAAAAAGTTTTTCTCACTAGAACTAGTTTTTTGACAGATCATTCCTATGGCAGCTATATGTTATAGTCATCCGATCCGGCCGGTTCCGCCAAATGTGCAGCGTATTTGTACCAGCAGACTTCGTGCAAAGTTTGGTGGCCATAGCTTTCAAACTGACTGAGAAGATAGCATAGAAACAGAGGGACAGTCAAGCGGACAAGGCTAAATCAGCTCGTCTCGTCATGCTGATCAAGAATATATATACTTAATGTGGTCGGAAATGCTTCTGAAATGCTGATTGATTGACTTTGTAACACCTACCATGATCTCATCAATACGCAGATTGGCATGCGGTAGCTCATAACGATTGCCCTGATCCCTTAGATTTCTGGCCACGTTCAGTTGCTGATGCAATTTACGTCCAATTTGCACCAAAGATGTGCTCAAAACTTGCTCAATCTCTACGGAAAGGAAATGGAAAAGTTTTAGCATATATTTCAGGGTAGCCTTCCATGGCCAGGACCATACACACCTGTGCTTGAATGAATTAAGCGTCGCTTAGATAATTTCACTTCCTCGGCCGCTGGACTCAAGCCGCTGCACCGCTTCAAGGTGGAGACAGTTGTGGGTGGTGCAGGAGCAGCCGGTGTTTGGTTTGTTTCTGTTGTCAATGAATCTTGACAGGATTCACATTCACCCGCTCCAGTCGCCGGGCAACTGCAACTCAACACCGAGCTGGGTGACTTTAGGGGCGCTGTATGAGCGCCCCGCAAATGCTTAGCAGCCGTCACATTCACCACACTGACACTTTTCGAGATGGCCGACTTTACCGAGGATGTCTCGGGCGGCACCAGAGCCAGCGGTGGTGTCTTGGAGCTACTGGAGCCATGGGTGGCGTGCAGGCGTTGAGGCATGCCCGTGGAGGAGGCGGAGCTGCCGGGTTGATGATAATGAAATGTGGCCTCACCGAACTCAGACATGCTGGTGGCCAGGCTGTCCACATCATCGTCATCGTCATCGTCTGCCTCGTCCGCATCATCCTCATCATCGCCGTCCTGCTGATCTGTTTCGTCATCCGAGGCGGACTTTTGTAAATTCTGTATTAGACACAGCACCGCCTTCTCCAGCTGGGCCGGGTGCTCGGATGCGGGCACATCGATGGTGGACTGGGGTATTTGAGTGTTGATAATCACCGAGAATTTCTTCTTCATCTCTTGAACGCGCCGCTTGCCCTCCTCCTCGTCCAGCAGGGTGTTGACGCAAACAAAAGAGTGCACCCGGTTGGATTCCTTGTCGATTTCCAGATAGCCTTTGGTTTGTAGGTAAATAATGTTGCCGTTGCGGGTGAAGAGGCGATATGTGGACTCGCCGTACGAGCTGTTGCAGTCGTACACTGGAAAAAGGAATGAGAAACCCCACATTAATAGGGGAATCGTTGCTAAAGCGTTTTCCTCAGCCGCTACTTACTCTGTCTCAGCGCCACAATCACCCAGCGAACATCATCGTTGTGCATGAACGTGAATGGACTTAGATTCCGCACCTCATCCGTCATATAGCCAGCCACGATGCTAATCCGTTGATCGCAGTCCACGATTCGGCCATCGATCAGATGACGAGTACGATACTCCAGGGTATTGGTATCGATCAGTCGACTGACAATCTTCGGCGGACGTATGATGCGGGCACAGGCTGTCAGTATCTGAAATGGTGGGGCAACGAATGAGTGCCTACCGCTGCAGTGGTGATCCTTGCATCTATACTTACGATATCATTCCCACTTATGGTGTGCAGGGGCATGTTATCGTCTCGACCACGTGTCCTGCGTATCAGCTGGAGACTAGAGCTAAAGGTATTGGAGCGTACGCCACGTGGTGCCTCATCGCTGCGCCGAAAACAGCCATCGATTTTGACCACCTCATAGGCGGTGGGCTCGGACCTGGGACCGGCTCGTGCCAATCTGTAAGCATGCTCTTTAAATACTGTTCCCAAGCCTGAGACCTGTGCACCCACCTGACGCGAAAGCTTCTACGGTCCTCACGCAGCTTCCGGTCTATAAAGTCCTCCTCTGTTTTGCTACGTTGACGCGGCTCTCCTTCCGCATCCGGTTCCGTATGGGCATCAAAGAGATTCTCCAGCTCTGTGGGTATCAGTTGCTGCTTCAGCATATTCTGATCATCGGGATGGGTGATTTGCATTATGCTCTGGCCATACAGATCCGTCTGACAGTGACCCAAATGTTGTTCAATGCTCGACGAGATTAAAAGTATCTGGCCATGGCAGGTGACGGTGAGAAAGAAGCTATCCAGCATATGCATTAGGGTGTCCGTAATCTGTGGGCTCTGTTGGTGCAGTGCCTTGCCAAAGGCTTTGAATGATGGTAAAGGGAGGAGATTGAGATTAGGTTGTGAGAGGATTGGATTGAAATTCTTACCATGCTTCAGGCGCAGTCCGTGGGCAGCAAATCGCAAAACTGCGGTTTTATCCACACGACGGGGTGATTCGGCCACATGTGGCACCATCGTGGAAAGTTCTTGTATGGAGCCATTCAATTTGTCGCGTCGATTCTTCTCCGCCCGATTGCGAGCCTCGCGACCACTGCAAGTAGAAGAAGGGTGGGCGATTAGCTGGGTTAAGTTATTTTGCAACGAATGGTTACTGGGGATAAAACCAGATGCAGATGCTAACTTAAAAGGGATTCCCATTCCTACACTTGGAAACCCCAAACTATTTTCCCAGAAATTGATAAGGTAAATGGATGCTTCAGATCGCAGTCACAATAATAAAACGAGAGCGTAAGTTGAAGTCGGCCCTGCCCGACTTCGAAATACCCGTTACTCAAGGCAATTAGTGTTAAATAACCACATGCGGCTCAGATAAGTATGCAACGTTTTTTTAACTCTGCCATTTATTATCCGATATTTATGAAAATTTGAAATATTGTACATATTGGCAACATGCACTAAACTGCAAAATCTGAGCTCGATAGCTTACAAATTGTAGGAGATCGGTCGGTTGGACGGACGGACGGACAGACGGACATGGCTATATCGACTCGGCTGTTGATGCTGATGAAGAATATATGTATATACTTTATGATATCGGAGATGCTTCCTTCTGCCTGTTACATACATTTGCACGACATTTAGTATACCCTTTTTCTCTACGACTAACGGCTATAAAAATAGAGGAAAATGAACTTCGGCTCTGCCAAAGTTTGTTTACCCTTGCAGCACGTTTTTCTAACTCATTTGATGGACATTTCCACTGAAAACAAACAAGTTTTTCTCACTAAGACTACTTTTCCGACTGTACTTCTTTATGACAGCTATCCTATATAGATGTCCGATATCGATCAAACTTAGTGGCATCATGGCAAAGCAAAGCAAACTAAGAAATACAAAGTTTGTAGGCGTTTTCTTTGAAAACAAAAAAGTTTTTCTCACTAAAACAAGTTTCTCGACCGATCATTCCTATGGCAGCTATAACCCATAGTCATCCGATTTTGACAAAACTTTCAAGAACTGTGTGAAAGCTTATAAAATAAATAGATGCCAATTTTAAAGAGGTTTACATTAAAAACAAAATAGTTTTTCTTACTAAGACTATTTTTCTAACCTTACTTTTCCATGGCAGCTATACTATATAGATGTCCGATTTTAACCGAACTTGGCAGAATCATAAAGAAGCATAGAAAAACAGTAAATTCAGAGTTTGAAGACGTTTGCATTGAAAACAAAAAAGTTTTTCTCACTAGAACTAGTTTTTCGACCGATCCTTCCTATGGCAAGTATATGTTTTAGTCATCCGATTTTGACAAAACTTTGAAGAATTGTGTGAAAGCTTATAAAATAAATAGATGCCAATTTTAAAGAGGTTTACATTAAAAACAAAATAGTTTTTCTTACTAAGACTATTTTTCTAACCTTACTTTTCCATGGCAGCTATACTATATAGATGTCCGATTTTAACCGAACTTGGCAGAATCATAAAGAAGCATAGAAAAACAATAAATACAGAGTTTGAAGACGTTTGCTTTACAAACAAAAAAGTTTTTCTCACTACAACTAGTTTTTCGACCGATTGTTTCTATGCCAGCTATGTGTTATAGTCATCCGATCCGGCCGGTTCCGACAAATGTGCAGCGTATTTATAGCAGAAGACTTCGTGCAAAGTTTGGTCGCAATAGCTTTAATGCTGAAGGAGGAGATAGCATAGGAAAAGACGGGCAAGGCTAAATCCATTCAGCTCGTCATGTTGATCAAGAATATATATATACTTTATGTGGTCGGAAATGCTTTCTTCTATGCGTTACAAACATCTGGACAATTTCAATATACCCTCTGCAAGGGAATAATAAGTCAGAATTCCAGAATTCAAACCGTTATCGGCGTGTCTTCAATCTTAATATTCTTTCAAAGATATGGAATACCATACCTCTTACACCAGACGAAGACTTGGAATTTTTGCTCGAAAACGCGTCAAGCAAAAATCAGCAAATGCTATTCGAGATCTAAATAGTAAACAAAATTGTGACATATTTCCAAGTTACAGTCGCAATTGCTTGTCAAAGCTGTTTAGATAGAAACCTAGCTAAAACTTGTATGCCAGCTCCCCCTCGTGAAATAACACTTGGCAGTGGTACTGAGATAGGGATATACAGATTAGGGAGCTTTGCTTCCACACTTCTTGGCTTTCAATGCTTTTCCCCTCTTTAAAAAATAATCCAAATATATATATATATATATATATACACACAGGAGCATTCGCATAACCAAAAAAAAAAAAACACGCCAACTACAGTTGGTCACGCAACTGTAAGTGTTGTTATCAACTCTGTGCCGCTCAAACATGTTAAAAAAAAAGAAACCAGTTGCAAAATCGTTTTTGTTCCATCTCATTGAGTACAAAACAATTTTCAGCCAAGTTTTCCGGATTTTCCAAAAGCTGAACACGAAAACAGTCTCATACAATAGTTTTTCATTTATTATTAGAGTTTGTTAATAGATTTTCGAAAATTTTAAGTTCGTTTCTTCTATATTTTTGCATGTTTTGCTTTTAAAATGAGTTTGTAGCTAATTGCTGCTGTTTTGTACAAATTTTTGCACATTTTCCTAGGGTATTTTTCGTTCAGCTACAGTGAAAAATTCAGCTTCCTATCTCTTATATCTTTGGCTATGCGGTAGTGTCCAGTCAGTTACTTAATGAGGTTAAATTCTTTCATATTAAGGGAGGTTTTAATGCTTTTTGGCTTTCCAGTGTACATTGTTTGAAACCTCACGCCTGATTCAAAACAAAAATGCTCAGTAAGCCTTGCCATTTCAACATGAATAGTCTTACAATCAAACAGCGCTTGGAAATCAATGAGTTTTGTTATCAAAAGTCTCCATCAAACAGACTATTCAAGCTTTTGTGACTAAATTAGGCACCAAATTTACTTTATTAGACATAAATCCACCATTTTGTGTGCGGAGAGTGCGTACTGGAGAGAGTATTACTGCTGTATTGGCCAGTGTCGATGAAGGATACTTCAAAATGAAGGGGCTGGAGATACTACTACTACCTTACTACCTATTATTGAAAATAGGAAAATAGGATTTGATTGACATGTGGTTGTAACAAGACGGTGCCACACCGCAGGAGCAAGCATAGACCAACTGAGTGTCTTTCTGTGAAGCTATTGAGCTAAAATTTGTACATAGAGTCTTGTGTTTATTCCAAACTGCTCGGAACTGATCGTATCTTATAGCTAAAACCACGTTTTGGTATAAATCTGACCCAACTGACTCTCAATTACTCATTTAAACTGAAAATTAAGGAAAGGAAATAAAGTTAGGATACTTTTGGTGGCATTTATCTGGTTATTTTTCTGGTGTATAAACGGGGTATTAGTCTTATAGAAACGTTCGTTAGGGGCCTAAGTAAGAAAAATATATGATGTTTTCAATATTAAACTAGAGGATATTATTTTCAAATGCCCTTCAACAGATTTACAAAATTTGATCGAAATATAGATATAGCTATGGTATGATAATTTCATCTAGAATGTTTAAGGTCAGAAGTTCGATAAGAATGCAAATTCTTGATCCAAGTATACATTTTTGTTGCCGTTTTTCTTGATCCAAGAGCTTCAATACTTTATACAAGAAAGAAAGTCGGTCAAGCCCGACTATAACATACTCTGTACCAAGAAAATTTGTTTTTTGATCATAACTCGAAAACCGTTCATCCGATCTTCTTCATTTCTTTGGCGGATCGATAAGTTATCCTAATAACTAAATATGTCCAGAAGGAACAAGCCATCTATCTTCAAAACTGTGGGAGATATGACGTTTTTTCTAAATTGCGGGGGCGGGAGGAGGCGTGGCCAAAATTGAAAATAAACTTGATCTGCCTGCAGACATAAGAAGCATATGTCCCATACATGTCAAACCTCTATCTCTTACCATCTCTGAGATCTGTGCGTTCATACGGACAGACAGACGGACAGACGGACATGACTCGGCTGTTGATGCTGATCAAGAATATATATACTTTATAGGGTCAGAGATGATTCCTTTTGCACAAACTTCTGTGTACCTACGGTACAGAGTATAAAAAGTACGAAACATTCTCAAATCAAGTCTGAAAATTCTTAAATCAAGGGCAAGTGATTGTCAACAAGATTGGCCAAGAATGCTCATCAGGTTCAAGAGCAAGAACTTTCTACCTCAACAGTCCCACAGAATCATAAGTAATTCTGTTCATATTCCAGTCAAGCAACAGTTTAAAAATCTGTTGGTTTTTCCTTTTGATTTGATAGAAAATTCATTATCAAACTATGTAGCAAGTTTTAGCCGTCTCGAGGATTGCACAACACCACAAAGCAGCAACAGTCTTTGCCTGTCAACTGTCAGTCCATCAGCCGTCTCTTCATGCCATAACTGCTTGGGAATTCCACAGTAACATGAGTGCGAAAATCGATGCAGCTCTGCCATTAAAAATGAAACTGTGAGAGCGGACTCAAGGCTATTGTTTTAACTGTGGCGAGCATCTGCTTTGCTCTCTCTAAGTTTCTTTACCTCGCTGCCGTTCGCCTTAAAGCATCCAACTGAGAATGAATTAAGCTTGATTTCACTAGAGAAATTCTTGAAAATTCAAGAGGAATAAGATTTTGATCAAGAGCTTTCGTACTTAAATTATTTATGCTGTCCGTTTTTGTTTAAACCAGAAGCGGGTTTAAACTTGGCGAATTGGATTACTTTTCTGTATATTGTTTATACATAAGCCTGACCCCTCTTTTTATTGCATTTTGCGCTGAATTTCATTGGAATTTCATTTTATTTGCGCCACGGTAGTTGACAATTGTTAATCGAATCTTGGGCACTGTTGCACGGATTTCATTATGTCTTCTTGCAACTTGTAAGGGTGCAGGGGGAGGGAGGGGGGGGCGGTTGTTGTTCTGCATTGCTTCTCTATGTTCCAACTGTACATGTACTTGCGTATTTTCCTTTTGTGCTGCCGTTTGTTGTTGTTGTTTGCATTTTTCAGCCGCTTCTGCTCCTGCACTTCGTTTCGCACTTGGCACTTTCGTCTGCTTGTATGAGTGCGTGTGTGTGTGTGTGTGTGTGTGTGTGTGTGTATATGCGAACTTATTTTGCAATTGCGTTTCAAAATAAATTACATCAATCGATGCTTGGGCCAGGGGGAAGGGGGACAGCCATTGCTAATCGAACGCAATGTTCGTTCTCATATTTCCGTATGAATTACTCATACGCCCCATTGGGACCTGGGCCAAGAACCAAGAACCAAGAGAACAAGCCAGATGGAGAGTGAGAGCGATAACGTCACTTGATTTTTATATAATAGCCTGACCATAGACATATATGTGTGTATAGGTACACTAGACCTACTTACATGCAAACAAACAGAGGAGGGATGGGCGCAACAGCTGCACTTGGATCACTTCTAGTAGCGGTCGACGACGTCGCGTCGTTCAACTGATAATTATTGACAGCCCCATTGCGGCTTGTCATAGTTTGGCCCATGTACTATGCAATTTATGCGTATGTATGCATGCATGTGATTACAGTCCAACGCGAGAAGTGCAACGTCACGGTGTATATAGGAAATACCAAACAGAACTAACCCAACGCACCCACCCAATCGATGGATTCGAGTGCATTCGCTGGCGACAATGTAATGGCCCAAAATGTACCGAAGCCAAGTGCATGGTGAAATTGATGATCTTCAACTGGAATAGTTCGCCCTCTTCGAGCTGTGCAAGTCATTTGTCAAACAATACAGTTCTGTTTCTTAAATGGTTTCCCACAAGTTTTGATCGCACCTTGCTGATTTCATTTCAAAACTGAAGTCTTCGGCCAAATTCTACTGATGATCAATCTGTATATTTAAGGTAATCTTTTTTAGCTGGTTATGTATTTTTAATCTAGCATGTTGCTTACATTGAACAAGCAAACACGCAAGCTAAGATCAGCTGATCAGTTACTACAACAAATTCACTGAACAAAAATCTCAGAGCTGATCAGTTAACAACTCACTGAGCGAGTCTTCGAACTAGTCACTGAACAAGAGTGAGTGAACAAGTCTCACTGAGCAAAACAGATGAATGGACAACTAAATTATGATCACTCACTCCATAAACAACCCAACACTAAAGTGTATGTTTGATTTTGATGCTGCAGCTACAAATTGGGATATTCAATCCTTACCAACCTTCCATCTACAACACTGTGGGAGTTCGAACGTGTTTCCAACCCTAGATAAATGTACAATGTTTTAATCGAACTCTGTGCTAAAGACAGTCGTCTTTAGCTGTTAAGTGCACAGTTGGCTAGCTTGTATGGTAACTGCAACCAAAAATACTTTCTGAAACTTTGAAAATGAGATATATTTAATAGAATCTGCGTGGTTAAGCCAAAAATGTGTTAGAAATAAATATTATTAATATTTGCAAATTAAAACAAAAACAAATTATATACCAATAAAAAAGAAAATACAGAAAAGTTAGTATACCCTTGCAGCACGTTTTCTAACTTATTTCAAGGACATTTCCACTGAAAACAAACAAGTTTTTCTCACTAAGACTACTTTTACGACTCTTCTTTTGTATGACAGCTATACTATATAGATGTCCGATGTCGACCAAACTTAGTGGAACTATGGAAAAGCATAGCAAACTAAGAAATACAAAATTTGGAAGCAATTTCTTTGAAAACAAAAAAGTTTTTCTCACTAAAACTAGTTTTTCGACCGATCGTTCCTATGGCAGCTATAACCTATAGTTATCCGATTTTGACAAAACTTTGAAGAATTGTGTGAAAGCTAATAAAATATTTATATGCCAATTTTAAAGAGCTTTGCATTGAAAACAATAAAGTTTTTCTTACTAAGACTATTTTTCTAACCTTACTTTTCTATGGCTGCTATACTATATAGATGTTCGATTTCGATCAAACTCAGTGGAATCATGGCAAAGCATAGCAAACTAAGAAACACAAAGTTTGTAGGCGTTTTCTTTGAAAACAAACCAGTTTTTCTCATTAAAACTAGTTTCACGACCGATCGTTCCTATGGCAGCTATAACCTATAGTTATCCGATTTTGACAAATCTTGTAGGAAGTGTGTAAAAGCTTATAAAATATATATATGCCAATTTAAAATAGGTTAACATTGAAAACCAAGAAGTTTTTCTTACTAAGACTATTTTTCTAACCTTACTTTTCTATGGCAGCTATACTATATAGATGTTCGATTTCGCCCAAACTTAGTGGAATCATGGAAAACTAAGAAATACAATGTTTGGAGACGTTTCCTTAAAAAACAAAAAAGTTTTTCTTACTGAGACTATTTTTCTAACCTTACTTTTCAATGGCAGCTATACTATATAGATGTTCGATTTCGACCAAACTTAGTGGAATCATGAAGAAGCATAGAAAACTAGTAAATACGAAGTTTGGAGACGCTTGCATTGAAAACAAAAAAGCTTTTCTCACTAGAACTAGTTTTTCGACTGATTGTTACTTTGGCAGCTATATGTTATAGTCATCCGATCTGGCCGTTTCCGACAAATGTGCAGCGTATTTGTACCAGAAGACTTCGGGCAAAGTTTGGTGGCGATAGCTTTAAAACTGATGAAGGAGATAGCATAGAAACAGACGGACATGGCTATATCGACTCAGCTCGTCATGCTGATCAAGAATATATATGTATACTTTATGTGGTCGGACGGTATGTGGTAAACGGTTGTCGAGTTATGATCAAAAAACTGACTAATAAGAACATACAAGTTTATCGATCGTTTGTTTCTATAACAGCTATTTGCTATAGTCATCCGATCCGGCAGGTTTCAACATATGAGCACAGCGCATATGCAAAGTTTGGTGAAGTTGTGTAGGTTTAAAACTGAAGGAGAATCAGAATTACTGACTATATCACTCGTCATGCTGATCAAGAGGATGTATATATATATATATAATTTTTGTGGTCTGAGATGCTTCCTTTTGAGCGTTACAAACATTTGGAGAGTACGGGTGTACAAAAGAAAATCAATCTTTTTTTAAGATAAGCCGGAAAAACGCTGTTTTCTATTTAGCTTGGCATTGATGCAAGTTCCTGTGAATTCATTTTAAACAACATCAGGCCATAGACGTTTATGTTCGCTTAAGCACTTTCCTTACTTTGACCAGGAGCGCCGCCCATTAACTCTCTCACGCTCTCAGCACTAACTCTGCAAGCTACTCAGATTAAGTCGAAACACAAGATAAAGGCCACAAAGGGCCACTCACATGCTTTCGCAAAATGCACGCTGCGTTTTTTTTTTGTGCCGCTTTTGCTACGCTCTAAAAAGAGATTATAATCTTCCGCGGAAAGCTTAAATTTATCACTGAGAATATTCCATGGAAGTGGCCTCATTACCAGCATTTAGAAAGAAGACGGAGAAATCTATTTTTTGTGCCACGCTTGCTCTGCCCAAGACCGTTGTGTCATTCGCGGGAAGTTGAAGCCAACATGAGATTAAACTCTGCGCGGAATCAAATCCCTGTCCAATTATCATAATCTAAGAGCTTTTGGCAACCTCAGCCCTTTTCCAATACGATGTTACGGGGGCGGGGTGGCGAATACTCGAGTGGGATTGCACTCAGTTAAAGCCAAGTGGCCACTCGATGCGCCAACATTGTAGCTGATTGTGAGTGGTATCCGTCCGTCCGTCCATTCGTCCATTCGTTCGTCATTCTCTATCGGTGTGTAGGTACGTACAAGTATGTGCCCTGCGGTTGGACTATTTGTTTACTTAACTTGTTGCATTTGCCATTGCAATTGGCAGCGCCCCCTTCAACCCCTCCACCGCCCCCTACCCGGCTTGTGTAAAGGTTAGCTGTCGATAACTGCATGGTGTTCGGTGTTCGGTGTTGGTGTTGTGCTCGCCGCTCTCTCGCCCGACCTTGACGCAGAAACGCAGCCAATGGGGATTTTCGGGTATGAGCAAGTAAATAAGGAATGGAAATCTTTATTCTGGGAAATCTATTGCATACGCGTGGCAATGCATCCACTGCTGCAGTGGGGGTCACCAGCAAATTGGACGCAATTATGAGAAATCCAAAAATAAACTTTGGCCTAATCAGGCCAATTTCTGGCTCTAATCAGGCGGGCACAAACAGCCTGCAGCTTGGCGGGGGATCTCTGTTTTGGCTGAATGGTGGGCAAATTGGTTAGGCGACCGCCCAGGGTGTGGGCACTTACCTATTGGAGAGCTGGAACATCTCCATCATGGTCTCGTGCGGGTGGGCGTGCGGATGTGGATGATGCGGCGGCGGCGGCGGCGGCGGGTGGGGATGATAATGATGGGGATGGAGCGGATGTGAATGTGATTGCGGCGGCAGATATGGCCCGGCTCCGGTTCCATAATAACGGCCATAGCCGCCGCCGCCCGCTGAGCTCGCCCCGTTGCCATAGGGCGCATTGGGATACCACATATTCGCATAGAATCCTGGCGCTGGTGGACCCAATTGTTGTTGCTGCTGCAGTGTCTGGGAATGTGCGTAGGCACTGTGCCGGGACTGCAACTGCAGTGGCACACCGCTGGGACTGGCCACCGATGAGCCGGGTGATGGGTAATTGTAATGGAAACTGGAGTTGGATGGCGGCCTGAGCATTAGATCGCTATTGGAGGGTGTTGGCGATTGATAGTAACTATTCGCCGCACTGCCGCTGGCCGCATAGTCTGAGCTCAATGCGGAGGCATTGTCATCCGTTTGCAGATTATCCGCATCGACCTCAGCCCAATCGGAAGGCGTATATTCATCCAGATCGGATTCGGTTTTGCCCAGCACCAGCAGAGCGGCTGCATCAAAATCATCTTGTGGCTGTTGCTTCGTTTCGTTGGATTTCGGTTGCTTTTGTTGTTGTTGTTGTGGTTGCTTGATGGACGGATCGTCAAAGTAGGGAATGTCTGTTTTGAGATTTTCAACGTCCGTCCCATGAGCGGCAGCTGCTGCTGCTGCTGTAGCTGACTTCTCCTGGTTGGCGGGTTTTGGGTAGGCATCCATTTTTTCTTAAATACAGAGAGAGAGAGAGAGAGCGAGAGGTGAGTGAGACATCAAGGCAATAGCTGATTAGATTAAACCAATCGGGGGAATCCCTATTCCAGAAATGTCCACGGTATACGTGGCATGTTCACGTGTCGGCAAACCATTCGATTGATTCGTTCTTCAGCCGAATGCAACGAATAATGTAGTATATCGAGGATACAAGGAGCTGCACTGCACTGTAACACATGTTGAAAAATACATACCTTCATCGAATGGCATTTAATTGCTTTAATTAGAATTCATTTATTAGCTGAGAGCTACTATTATATTGATTTTAAGGCGCTGCAAGGCTCGCCGGACCATCAAGTTACTCAAAATGGCCGAGTTATGGAAATCGAACAATTTTACAGTTGGACTCAGTTTTTGATCATGGAGTATAGGAATCCGATTTTAACAAAATGTTATGGAAATCTGTTGGAAAGCATACAAAATGAATAATGGCCGAGTTTAGAGTTCGAGCTACCATTGAAAACAAGAAATTGTTCTGACTAAGATGCATTTGCTGATCGATTGTTCCTATTTGATTTGGTCTTCTGAATTCGAGAGGCTAATAACAACCTTGACAACAGAGTTTTTCTCCCATTTTCAGATCGATCTTTCCCATAGTAGCTATAAGTTTCAGTTATCCGATGCAGATTTTTGCATCGTACTGCGACTGGTGATAAAACCTGATTTTATTACGATAACCCGCAAAAAGTATGTCAATATCGACCTCAAAACCGAATATTCATGGTGGTAGGATCGAACATATATATTTGGTGGGACCAATAAGAGCTGCTACAACCAGGGAAAACCCATCACAGTCCAACTCCACCGTACTCAATTGATGCATTTGAGCAGAGCATTGAGAAACAACAAGAAAGAAAGTCGGTCAAGCCCGACTATTTATAACATACTCTGTACCAAGAAACAGTCTTTTGATCATAACTCGAAAACCGTTCATCCGATTCATTCCTTTGGCGGATCGATAAGTTATCCTGTTAACTAAGTATGTTCAGAAGGAACAAGCCAATTATCTTTAAAACTGTGGCAGATATGACGTTTTTTCTAAATTGTGGGGGCGGGAGGGGGCGTGGCCAAAATTGAAAATAAACTTGATCTGCCTGCAGACATAAGAAGCATATGTACCATACATGTCAAACCTCTATCTCTTACCATCTCTGAGATCTGTGCGTTCATACGGACAGACAGACGGACGGAGAGACGGACAGACGGACGGACGGACAGACGGACGGACGGACATGGCTATATCGACTCGGCTGTTGATGCTGATCAAGAATATATATATACTTTATAGGGTCGGAGATGCTTCCTTCTGGATGTTACATACTGTTGCACAAACTTATAATACTCTATCTACCTACGGTACAGAGTATAAAAACTTCCAGAGCACGAGCAAAGGCACTACAAGGTAATTTTTTCAACATGACAGCTTTCGGCCAAATGTTGCGCGGCAGGTCAAAATATAGTCCCACCTCACCAGCTACTATTTGTTTTCGTTGATGACGTAGGATCAGCAGGTTCGCTCTTCTGAAAAGCTCCAAAATTGGTTGGATTCGTGGATCTTTTTTTCGAAATGGCAGCCGAAAAAGCTATGAAGAAAACTTCGAAACATGAATTTCTAACAAATTTTTCACAATAATGCTTTAAACTTGAAAACAGATCCTGTAAAACTTATTTGTTCAGTTAAAAACTAGCGTTTGCATTGTAAGATTAGTTCGTACTCAATCCAATTCGCCTAAGTGGGACTACGAAAATGTCTTAATAAAGGAATGTTTACTTAGTTCTAGTTCAATAATATTAACGATAGATATTAGGATTTTAGAAAGTCTTGTACTTCTTGTAGGTAGGGATGCCAGCCGGTGCTGAATCGAAGCAAAACAAACCGAAACCGCCAAGCTCATATCAGCTGATAAACAACAAACCGCCGTTTCCTTTCAAAATAGCTGAACCGAAATGACTAAGCGAAACGGTTCGTTGTTTTTAGGACTTCTACACTGGAAAATGAAGAAGCCTAGCATTAAGGTTAGGCAGTTCTTTAAAAAAATGTGGCCTGAAAAATTTGTACCTGTATGGGGGCAGCTTTTTATCTAAAAGAGAACAATTCTGTCAGTGTTTTTTGAGGAAGAAGATCACTTTTCTTCATAGCACGTAAGTAACTCTCAACCCATATTGCCAGACGGCTCTGCTCACGACCACAACCGAAAAAATAATAAAAAACAAGAAAGAAAGTCGGTCAAGCCCGACTGTAATATACTCTGTACCAACGAAAATATAGCAGCTGAAAGCAGCGCTGCTACTGCGCAGCAGCAGTGAACAGTATTGTGATCATAACTCGACAACCGTTCATCCGATCTTTACCATTTCTTTGACGGATCGATAAGTTATCCTGATAACTAAATATGTCCAGAAGGAACAAACTATCTGTCTATAAAACTGTGGGAGATATGACGTTTTTTCTAAATTGCGGGGGCGGGAGGGGGCGTGGCCAAAATTGAAAATAAACTTGATCTGCCTGCAGACATAAGAAGCATATGTCCCATACACGTCAAACCTCTATCTCTTACCATCTCTGAGATCTGTGCGTTCATACGGACAGACAGACGGACAGACGGACATGGCTATATCGACTCGGCTGTTGATGCTGATCAAGAATATATATACTTTATGGGGTCGGAGATGCTTCCTTCTGGATGTTACATACTTTTGCACAAATTTATAATACTCTGTGTACCTACGGTACAGAGTATAAAAACGGTTTCGCTCTTCTCTCAACCGATTGTGTGCTGCTAGCGCGCTCTCTGTTAGTTCGGATTCTGTTGAGCACGAACGCTGGTCGGTCTGACAACAGCCCAATAACAGGCCCATTTTAGTCAAGCGGTCCCAAAGTGAGTGCTGTTTGAAGACCGCTACGTCAAAATGTTAATCTCAAAAGGTCTCTGTGAGCTTAGTCAAGTGGGAGCAGAGCGTAACAGTGCGAGAGAGAATAAGAGAGCGCATGTAATGTGCTGCATGCATACTTATGCGAGGCACATGTACATATGTATTTTATTGCCGATAAACACCGAATGCTCACCGTGTGCCAGAAAGTGACAGACATATTTTTCTGTGCTCTTTCTTTGTGCTCAAAAAAGACCTTTTCAGCGATCGGTTGCCGTGAAAAGGTCGGCAAAAGACCAAGACCGAAAAAACAAAAACAAATGTGTTTCTCTCCTCTCACGACCGAAAGCAACCAGAGAGTGCAGTTGAGGGTTGTTTTTGTCCCTCTTTGTAAGTGTGCCGCACGAAACCGGTTGTTTTCTGACAACTGAAAAGAGAGGACCGGTTGTTGCGACCTCTGCTTTTCTTAAGCGTTTGTGAAGTCAGTTGGGTCAGTATCAGTTTAAGCTTTCGGCTGGAAATAAGCTGTCAACCAGCCGCTTGGCTCAGATGTAAGAACTTGGAGGCTATGGATGCTATGAGTTCTAGTTCCAGGTGTATATTATTATTTTATTGTCTTGGCTCTATTTCTTTGTTATACCCTTGCAAAGGGTGCTATAATTTTGCTCAGAAGTTATAGAAATATTCATTTCCGACCCCATAAACTATATATATTCTTGATCAGTGTGACGCGCTGAGTCGATTGAGCTTTGTTCGTCCGTCTGTCTGTCTGTTTCTACTTGAACTAAGTAACTGATCGTACTAGAACAATCGTTCAGTAAGAACAAACCCTTTTGGGGTTGAAAGAAAATAAATAGCAATTAAAATTTGTTTAAAAGATTTCCCATGCATTCATGTGATTCAATTTTGAACGAACCCAAAAGTATTTTCATCGATTCATTCCAACGAAACCTTTTATATGAATTCCATTTACAATTTCAGCAACACATCTTTCATTGCCCTGCACCTGCATCCGCCAAGCTGCTGGCTAACGTAAGCGGCGAACCCTGCCTAGGGTCAACGTCAATCAAATCTACGCGCCAACAAAATATTATACCAATTATCGATGAGCTGGGTAATTTTCTAAACTTTCTGGTGGCGTGAACTTGTTGATGTTTGAATGACAAACCCTTTACTTTAGCGCATGACAACTTTTAGTGCCAAGCCCAGCTAGAATTTCATTACAGTTTATTTTTTTTCCCCCCCAACACTCGAAATTCGATTAAGCTACTTAAATACAATATTTATTTTGATTACTTAATTTTCCTGTTTTGTTGTTTATTATTTTTTCTTGCTGCTGCTGCTGCTGCTGTGTCACTCATTCACTCAACCAGTCAGCCTAACATCATCATCATTTGAGTAAATAAATTTGGTTATTTTTAATTCCCATTTGTTTTTACTTTTGCTTCCTTTCAGTTTAAGTTTTTGCTGCTCGCTTCGATTTATTTTTGTGCAAGGTTTGAAAATTAAAAATAGATAACAAAAACAATACCATAAAATACCATTCAGTTAATTGGGCTTTAATCATGTTGTTGTTGTGTTGTGCAGATTTTATGATTGGCCTCATAAAATTTGCCCAAGCGATAAACGATTTCTGGGTGAGTCATAAAAATTAGAACGCGAAAAAGGAACGAGATTTATATATGTAAAAGTGTCCAAGTGCCGCCTATAAATAATCCCATACATATGTATGCACATACAACACATACCTATCCATCTGTCTATATAATGTATATATTCATGGCAGATCTTTGAACTATATTTACTTGCCATTCACTTTTTGCCATTTCCTTTGTCAAATGTGTCCAAAAAGCAAATATTCAGCTTCTTCTGCTCATCCCAAGCAATTTGTTGTTTGATTTTGTTGTATGATTGAGTCGAAAGTGTGTGACAGGGGCAGGTAGGCAGTGGGGGGTGGGGGGAGCTAATTGACACACTGAACAATAGCTATAAGTGCTTTGTATTTGTTTGCATTTTATAATTTTTCATATTGTTGTAACTTTGATTATTTCCCCCCCCCCCCCCCCCCCTTCACCCTTCCCCCTAAGGGAGGTGACAAGGCAAAACAATTAAAAACAATAACACAAATACTTAACTTAAGCATGGCCCACAAATGTCACAAATGTGTAAAAATAACCAAAAAAGATAATCAACAATAAGTGGTAAATGTGTGTGTGTGTGTGTGTCTATGTATAATTTTTAGTGTAAAACGGAATGCGAAATGACCCTGACTTATTCGCCATAAGGTATGACAAATCCATCAAAGTTTCGGCACAAATTCGATGATGGTTCAAGACGCAACTGGCACTTGGTAGGATATCATGATTTGGGTTTCCAGCCAACTCATCCAAATGTCGCCAAAGTTGTAACTTTTAGCTACGGTTTTGAACCGAACCGATAAGATATTAAAGCTGAAACTGAACCGGTCGAACTGAAACTATAGAAAATTTGTCTAATTGCCTAGAGACTTCTTTGTTTTCTGAACGGATTTGGCTGACTGTTTTTCATAATATTCACGAATCCAAAGCTTAGATTTTGATTTACAAAACTCTGGTAAAATTTTCCATATACTAGGTTTATACACACCGAGTTTTTTTTTATGATAAATGCCCCGCAAAGTATGCAAGCTTTATTTCCTTAAGTAGTTATCTTATAGAAAGAAGCCATTGCTAGTCAGTTATGGCCGCGTCTTGGTTAATCGACATTGCATATTGGACACAGATTGTTGGGTAAGTTATGGGTATACAACCAAATTTTGAGTTGAAACATAAAATAAATACATTTTATTTTCAAATAACTTGGCCTACTTTAAAGGGCATTTAGCATGATATATTTCGTGTGTATAAACGTGGTAAGAGACTACGACATCATTTCTATCATGTTCATTTCATGAACATTTCAGAATACCGGGCTGGAAAAGTTTATTTTTGGTCCAAATAGTTTTTGGAAAATAGTTTGGGCTCGATCGGTCCACATTTGAGGCACTCGAGATCGGCCTAAAGTTCGAAAAATTCAAAAATATGGAATAAGTTTCGAATTTTCTCTCGAAACTTTTAAAGTTTTTATTTGAAGTGTTAATTATTTTTAATACCGTTAGGGGAAAATCTCAGCAACTAATTAAATATCAAAATAAAGTCGAAGTTGGTTGTTAAGCTAAGTATTTTGAGCGTTGACTTGGCTATTATTATGCCTCATTCCTCATTTTTGTAGTCAATCTCTATAAAACATAGAATAATTCAAATGATATTTGGAATTTTGGGGTTTTGTAATTCGTGTTAATGTTAACTAGAAATTTATCATATTTAAATCAATCAGATTTAGATCAAGTTCGTCTCGGCCAAAGTTTGTATACCCTTGCAGCACGTTTTTCTAACTTGAAGGACATTTCCACTGAAAAACAAACCAGTTTTTTTCAGTAAGACTACTTTTCTGACTCTACATTTCTATGACAGCTATACTATATAGATGTCCGATTTCGACCCAGCTAAGTAGAATCATAAAAAAGCATAGCAAACTAAGAAATACAAAGTTTGGAGGCGTTTTCTTTGAAAACAAATAAGTTTTTCTCACTAAAACTAGTTTTTCAAACGATCATTCCTATGGCAGCTATAACCAATAGTCATCCGATTTTGACAAAACTTTGAAGAATTGTGTGAAAGCTTATAAAATAAATAGATGCCAGTTTTGAAGAGGTTTTCATTCAAAACAAAAAAGTTTTTTCACCAAGACTATTTTTCTAACCTTACTTTTCTACGGCAGCTATACTATATAGATGTTCGATTTCGACCAAACTTGGCAGAATCATGAAGAAGCATAGAAAACTAGTAAATACAGAGTTTGGAGACGTTTGCTTAGCAAACAAAAAAGATTTTCTCACTAGAACTTGTTTTTCGATCGATTATTTATATGGCAGCTATAACCTATAGTCATCCGATTTTGACAAAACTTTGAAGAATTGTGTGAAAGCTTATAAAATAAATATATGCCCGTTTTAAAGAGGTTTACATTGAAAACACAAAAGTTTTTCTTACTAAGACTATTTTTCTAACTTTAATTTTCTATGGCAGCTATACTATATAGATGTCCGATTTCGACCAAATTTGGCAGAATTATGGAGAAGTATTGAAAACTAGTAAATACGGAGTTTGGAGACGTTTGCATTATAAACAAAAAAGTTTTTCTCACTAGAACTAGTCTTTCGACCGATCGTTCCTATGGCAGCTATATGTTATAGTCATCCGATCTGGCCGGTTCCGACGAATGTGCAGCGTATTTGTATCGGAAGACGTGGTGCAGAGTTTGGTAGCGATAGCTTTAAAACTGAGGGAGGATATAACATAGAAACAGACGGACATGGCTATATCCACTCAGCTCGTCATGCTAATCAAGAATATATAATATAATATAATACACCTTATGCTGTTGGAAATGCTTCCTTCTATGCGTTACAAGCATCTGGACAATTTTTGTATATTTTTTTTATTAATTATAATTATTATTATTATATTATTATTGTATATGAATGCCACAACGCAATTGCAGCTCCAGTTCAGGATCTTCAATTTATAAAGAATGCGATTGCTGTATCCAAAAGACCTGCCTGATACCTCCCTAAGCGACTTTGTTATTTTTGGCCTGGCTTCCTCCTTTTTAAAATATGACCCTTTGGAGTTTTGCAGCGAACTATTCATAGCTAACGATACTGCTGAAAGAGGAATTAAGTTTATGAAGGATTACAATCGGATACTCATAAAAGAACTTCTGAAGAAATTTCCTTTGAAATTTCTGCGCTTGCCTTTTCCATGCGCTCCAAGACTTTAAGCCGCGCGCCACAAAAGCGCTTGAGCTTCTTTATCCTCAACTTTGATGCGCTGCAACTACAATTTCCTGGAAAGCTGAAAGCTGTAGGGTGCTTTTTCTGCGCTTAACTAATGTGACTGTGAGAAGGTCGGGGCGGGTGTACATCAATTTTAAGAAATGACAAGAAATGAAAGGCAGAATGAAATGGAGAAATGTATGGCAGAAATTGTATAATTTCCTTCATTTCTTGTCAGTTTAAGAAATTATGTTCCATATCTTCTACAAATCTCTTCCGACCCAAAAAAAAAAAACCCCAATTCACATCAGCTTTGTATCGTTTTTAGGTGAAAACAGAGTTTTACCAAATATGTTGAGCATGGACTGAATAAAGTTTCGAATGAAAACCTCAGCCCAAAAGCTTCGAACCTAAAATTTTTCGTACCTTAACTATTGGCAAAGGTTCGTTTACCAGTAATATCAAAGAAGATCAGATGAGCGATAGTCTAGTTATGGTGGAAAAAAGAAGTACTATATGATGGGCAGCACACCTGAACTCTTTGTGTGGTAATTGAAAACTTTGTAAGGTACAGAGTATGTTATAGTCGGCCGTGTCCGACTTTCTTACTTGTTATTGCTAAATAAGTATGTCCGAAAGGTACGATCCTTCTATCTATATACTGTGGAGCCTTTGGTATATAGAAAGTATTTCTCTAGGGACTGCCATTTATAATGATTTTTCCTGAATGTATTATTTTGTGGTCTACAATGGTTCCTTTATTGTTTGCTGTTTATCATACAACATTTAGTTTAAATCACAAATTCAGATACAGACTTTTATACTTTTACACTCCAAGTCGTTTTGCATGTTCCTTTTTGATCAACTGTCCATAGAAGGATATACAAGGAATACTACATTCAGTACTCATTCTAGTAGAAACCACGCAAGGCTTAACTATTGCGTTTTAGGATAATACCAAGGCATAAAAATCGGTCAACTGTTGAGGTTTTTATTATAATCAGTTCGGTGAGCCTTACGATTTATATATGTATAAGGATTTTAGCGAACTGTTCAAATTTGATTTAGAATAAAGTTTTAAACTGCTTAAATTTGATTCAACATAAGGATTTTAGTCTGCTTAAGGTCAATAGCCCTCCCTAATGTTAATTAACAGAGCATAAACATTGATGTTAACATATTAACATTACGTTTGCAGACAACAAAGACACATTTTTTGATTTTTCTTTGCATTTCGTAAGAGTTAGCCTGGAACTGACTTATCTAAGCAAAAAGCAATAGATTTATCATTAAACAGCTGAAAAGTAGTAAACCAAATTCGATGATGACATCTTAAGAAGCAAAAACTTGGCAAAGAACGAACCACTGGGTATGCTCTGACCTTAGGAACTTGGACAAGCAGTCGTGGTGGCTACAGGACGCCTTTGTGTTCGTATTACTTGCTATTTGAAACTTGTTCAACTGATATTACATGTACTTCTCTCTATATATTTGCATTTAAAGCGTGCCTACAAATGCAAATACATGCTTGAGTTGAGTAGGCTTAGAAAAGAAGTTCATTTTACCGCAGCCCAGGCCGGCCGGCCCCTCTGATGCTTCACATGTTTGTTCTCATCATCGCCACCTTGTTGTTTGGCTGGTTGTCGGTTTTAGCATCACCACACTCAAAAGTGCAAATAAAAAAATTACAAATTAAAAATAAAAATGAAAAACGCCAGCAGCGCAAGGCGGACAAATACTTTAAGCGATGAATATATAAGACTCAAGTGGTTTTTATTATCATTAGCAGCAATTGCTGTAATATTTACTATTTTTCTACCTACTTTGTTTTGTAATTGTTTTCGAATGCTAAACAAACTCGAGCCAGTCAAAGCAGCAGCAAAGGCCAGCCACAATGGAAGAGAAGCAAATCTGTCCAGGCTGGATGCCACAAGTGAAGGAAGGTTTTGATAAAGCGAAATTTTAATGAGAGCAACTACCGTGCAGTTCTATTTCTGCTTCATGAAGCAGCTAGCTTTGATCTTTTATTAAATACACAGAGAGAAAATGTTCACTATGTCGTATTTATCGTTTGCAAATTATCGTTCAAGACAATGTTTCATAAAGAATAGGTTAAGATTTCCATTCCATTAATGTTTTTTATGCACTGGAATGTCTACGCTTAATTCTTCTCTGATTGTACAGTCGATACAAATTACATAGAAAACGAGAGCGGTCCTGCCCGACTTCGAAATGCCCGTTACTTAGGGCAATTAGTGCTTAGAAACCTCATGCGGCTCAGATAAGTATGCAACGTTTTTGTAACTCCGCCATTTATTATCCGATCTTTATGAAAACTTGTGAGATTGCAGATATTGGCCACATAGACTACACTGATCTGAGCTCAATATATTAAAACAAGAAAGAAAGTCGGTCAAACCCGACTATAACATACTCTGTACCAAGAAAATTTGTCTTTTGATCATAACTCGAAAACCGTTCATTCGATCTTCTTCATTCCTTTGGCGGATCGATAAGTTATTCTAATAACTATATATGTCCAGAAGGAACAAGCCATCTATCTTCAAAACTGTGGGAGATATGAGGTTTTTTCTAAATTGCGGGGGCGGGAGGGGGCGTGGCCAAAATTGAAAATAAACTTGATCTGCCTGCAGACATAAGAAGCATATGTCACATACACGTCAAACCTCTATCTCTTACCATCTCTGAGATCTGTGCGTTCATACGGACAGACAGACGGACAGACGGACATGGCTATATCGACTCGGCTGTTGATGCTGATCAAGAATATATATACTTTATGGGGTCGGAGATGCTTCCTTCTGGATGTTACATACTTTTGCACAAACTTATAATACTCTATGTACCTACGGTACAGAGTATAAAAATGTAGGAGATATTTAAGTATTGCGGGGGCGTGGCCAAAATTTGCAACAGACAATACTAGTCTACATTTAGACTCTAGCTCTTATAGTCTCTGAGTTCTAGGTGTTCATACAGACAGACGGACATGGCTATATCGACTCGACTATTGATGCTGATCAAGAATATACATACTTTATGGGGTGGCTGATGCTTCCTTCTGCCTACATTTTAGTATACCTTTAGAATACCCTTTTTACTCTTCGAGTAAAGTTCTCTCACGTTTTCTATATTTGTTTACGTACATATTCTTAGTTGCCAGTGGCCACTTCTCTGCTAACATTGCCGAGCCCTGCTCCAAATCTTGAAATCTCTGAGATCGACGTGTTCATATAGACAGACGATAATGGGTATAACGATTATATATATTTTATAGGATTGAAACGTTTCTTTCTGCTTGTTACATACATTTGTGTACACCTATTATACCTACTGTATTATGTAGCTACCTATTATAGGGTATAATTTTAAAGGTTTCTGCCAACTTGCCGCTGTCTTTTGCACTTATTGGAATTCCCAAGCAGGTAAAGCTTTGCTGATAGAGGGAATCGGTTCGGTTGGGGTTCTTTCTAAATCCTTCGATTCTGATCACGATACAAAAGTTTTTAAAACTCCCCACCTAAACTCTAACCAGACTCTCTGTATACACATAAAAAGGTTCGGCTCAAACAATTATTTGAATAATTTAAGAATTTTTATAGCTTTCCTCAAACACACAGTTTTCACGTTTCATTTCATTTAAGTGTGCCCGTAGAATTATATCAGAAAAATATCAAAATACAAAATATTCTACACATTTTCTAGTCAAACAGAACATTTTGAAAAATATCTTAAACAATGCATAATATTCACGAACGAACCAGTGGGTATGCACGAAACTGCGTGTTTATTCACGTTTACTTCGTGACACGTGCAAATCTAGGAACTCTAGATATATTTTGAGAAGTTCTAAAAAAAAGTCACATATCATTTTTATGGTTTAATAGTGCAGAACTGCTTGAAATGAGAATTAAGGACGCGTTTTGAATAGTCAAATCCAAATCTGGTTTGAAAACGGGAAACCAAGCCTCTTGCATTTGTTCTACTGGTGCTACTTTTGGAAGCCTTTGCGACCTACAAAGCTAAACAACAAAGTAATGTTTAAGTTTAGAATAAAAGTAGAGGCAAAAATCGAACAATCTATGAACTCAAATTCGAACCACAACCTTACAGTTTACAAGGGGTTCGAGTCCCTTTTGTAGCCTTGATTTAAACAGACACAATAAGCAATAGTTTTATTTATATCCAACACACATTACCTTTCCGTTTTCAGTATTTCTGTTCACTTTTTGATTGCTAAATTGCGATTACTTGTCATCAAATTGGGTTGTACTCAATTGTTGCACTGTTTTTTTATCTTTCTTTTTCTCTCTGTGCATAGTTTATATGCCAATTATAATCTTCAGACGCGTGCGTCTGCTTTGATAAGCCACGAACGTCTCTTTTTAAAGTGGCCATGACCATGGCCAGAGAACGGACCAGGTGTGTGGCGGTTGCCTCAGTCAAGCAGTGTGGGCAGCGTGCACAGTGCGTATGCGCAATGCTGTGCATAAAGGAATGGATATGCTGCAGCAGCTGTTGGATACGTTTGAGATCAACTTATCTTAAATACAAGCAAACATTAAAGGTATTTGGGTAAAAGTTGTAAATTTTTAATTGATGGCCTTCGTTCAATGGCTACATGTTTCATAGTTGTTTAACATAAATGTGATATAAAGTGTTTAATTTTAGTTATTGAATCTTAGGAAACCGTCAGAGACGGAATTACGAGATTTATCTTTATCTTTTGAATTTTTGATATTTCTCAATAAAATCTAGAAATTTGCAATATCTCCCATCGTATCTTTAGTCATAAAAATTCGCTTTACGCTAGGTTTCTTCTTAGGAACAGTATCTATGTAAGACTTTACAAGACTAGTCCTCGTGAACCCCAAGTATACTGATGGAATTATCAGAATACGTTCTGGTCAATTAGAATCGGCCACTACTGTATAGAGTTTGTCAGTTCTCATGAACAAAAACTAATTAAGCGCCTTATATCTTGTGTTATGGAATCTATGTGCTTTGATTATAATATTTGTGAGTGAGCGAACTATCTTTCACATAACAAACGCTTCACTTAATAAAAATCCTTTAATGAATAGTTCACGGAGTTAATCGAAAATGCAATCAAAATGCATGTTCATTCAAATTGATTTAACAATATACAATGCAGCTCTAAAAATTAGCTCTAAACAGAAAGTCCGAGCTCACTTGTTGCCAAACTTGGTGGAATGTTTGTGGTGTACATATTCAAATTTGTTAATGTGAGTCCGACTTCTGTTGGTGTCGGTTGGTTGAATGCACCGGTGTCGCAACCACCTACTTGTGCCACGCTGAGAGAAGCATTGCGCAATATTTGTCAGAAATTTCCAGAGCAACGTATTTGTTGTGAACTTCTTCAAATTTTTTATTTGAGTCCGATTTCCCTTGGTGCTTGTTTGATGCACCGGTGTCACAACGACCCACCTGTGCCACATTGAGAGCAACATGAAAACACAGTGCATGTGCCTTGTCATCATTTTCCGGAACTGATAATTTTTCCCACACTTTACCCTTTTGGTTTTGTGTTTCTAACATTCATTTGCTTATAAATTTTTGCAAGTTCTGGGAAATACCGGTCTGAGAATCGAATCTTCAACTTTTCAACATGCTCAAACGAAATCAATAAGATCAAAAATCTAAATTTTTAACTTCGATGTCAAATATATTGAGTGTAAAAATAAACAATATATCGATAATATTGTGGTTTTCTAAAGCCAACAAAAAAAAAAGAAGATAAATACACATTTTAAGCCTCTATTGCCTACCATCTCTGAGATCTGTTTGTTTATACGGACGGACATGGCTATATCGACTCAACTGTTGGACGAACTATTCATACATATCCACGACATCGTGGGCTACGTGGACTTTCTCTAAGTATGTACTCACTCATCTCTTTTAAATGTCGTTTAAAAATGATTGATAGTCCCCTATATCGGCACAAAAAATATCATATCGGAATAACCCTTTTGGTCAATCTAAAATAATGATATATCGATCAAATATTGACCACCCTAGTTCGAACCCCCGGAGTGAAACTTATCCAGAATTTCAGAGGTTTGCTTCTTTGATTTATGAAGCTATGATCTCAAGATTTTGAACTCACATCACACATGATTGATGTCTAAATTATTCTAAGGAAAAATATCGTTTTTTTTTTATAAAAATATCGAAATGATACTTATCGAAATATCGATTCTTTTGAGCTCTGGTACTTAAGTGTTTCTTTTTACTCAAGATTTCCGGCATCGAAACCAGGAACTTCAGACTAGACGCAGTTAAGGCCAGCAGTTTGAAAAAAGTGATCAAGATCTGTAGATTTTTAGATACCCCGCGCTACACTAAGCCACAGCAAATAAATGGGCAACATATTTAATCATACAATGTTTAGGTTTAGACGATGCACGCCCCCCTCTCCACTGCCCACCCCCTTCATAACAACAACAACTACAACAATAAAAAAGCAACAATGAGAAAAATCAATTTCACTTACATATTTTGCGCTGTTTCTTCTCAGTATTCGGCATGAAGCGAAAGCGTCGCGTCAAGCTTTTTGTTCTCTCTCTCTCTCTCTCTCTGCACGTTTTGGAGCACTCTCTGCTGTAAGCTTTGGCTGGTCTGCAGCTCACTCTCTCTCTCTCTCTCGCTTGGTGTGTTGCTCCCACTCTTGCTCTCTTGCTTGTGTTTGTTTATTTCTTGCCAGCCGAGTGGGTGGGTGGGTGGCTGGGTGGTGGGTGGTGTTTGTGTATTGTATTACTATGGCTGTCTCTGCTATCAGCTAATGCAAGTTGCAATTTTTCTTTTGTTGAATTATGGTTGCTTGTTTATTTGTTTTTTTGTTTTTTTTTTGTTTTGTCTTTGTACTTTGCTTTACAAAAAAATTAAGAAAAAAAAAACAATTTTGTGTACTTGTACATGTGTGTGTATGTATGTATGTATGTAAGTCTAAAATATTATTGTTAAGGTTGTACAAAAATTCATACACTTTCAGTGGATTTTGTTGCGTTGTTTTGCATCAGTTTTTGTTATTTTGTTATATATTTGTTCAGCTGGAGGCGTGTATGTGTATTGTTGTTGTTGTTGTTGTTGTTGTCTCCTTGCAAGTGCCTATTGTTGCTGGTCGGTTTTGTTGCTATAGCCGGTAAGAGAAAAAGAAAAATACAAAGTAAACAAAAATTTAACAAGTTGTATTTAAAAAGAATTTCGTATTTTGTTTTCTTGAAAATAAAATTAAACATGTTCAAGCGCAAAACTAGTTAATGTTGACGATGCATTACCCGGAACTGATGACCAGTTCATAACAGAATGTTAAGAGAAACATACAGTCGGGTAAACAGCTGTAAAGCGACTCTTAAACCACTGTTACGTGGGCGATTTGTAAGAAATTGGTATAAATGTTTATGGTTTACTAGCTGAATAGCGCCCGGCGTTGGCCGGGTGCTTTTCAAAAACTCTTATGCTTTTCATTTTTGGCGTCTTGAAACTTGCCACTTCACAGTTTCATTACTATCGAATAAGTATTTCAATAATCTGGCTAGCCAAATTATTTTAGTAGAGGCGCCATCTATTGGTCAGCTTCGAAAGTCTCTCATCAAGCATTCTACAAAACGGCAATGCCGCGCGACTGCTTGATAGTCGTATGAGCTAAGATGCCGGCATTTGTGTTTATATTTTCTAGACAAGGTAAGAGAGTAGTGAGTTCGAATCCCAGACAAGTTAAGTGAAGAAGTTGAATTTTAGTTAAAGGTTTATTAGAAGAAAGACTTGATCTGCCACTCCCACACTTCCGTCCTCCCCACATTCTTTTGTGTAAATGGTATAGGGAAAGTGCTTAAATTTTTTCACTTAAATCCCTCTCAAACTCTTCGAAAAACTATATTCTCATGCAGTTTTTGCATATTTGGTTTTGCTCTATGTACTTAGATTTGAGGGCTAAGCCGGTACTATAAAATTTGGGTGTATCCTAGAAATAGATTCGTCTAATCGCCTTCATTTCAAGCTACAACTGCTTGCGTTTATTTGTGAAGTGACTCCAAAACGCAAGCCTACTAGATTAGCAGACAAAAGTTGAAAGATTTGAAACCAATTGCTCAGCGCCGAGTATACCTGTCCTACAATCCATTATACATTATACTTGACACTTAACATATAAAGAGCTACTAGATTAGTTAAAAATCCAATCGTTTACATAACATAACTGTATATGTATGTTGATGTGCGTCGAATGATTGCGTTTGCACACAAATTAGGCAAATATAAACAGGTTTCTCTATCGTTTTCTTGTGGTTGTTGATACGTCATAAATTTTATTTTATTTGTATTGCTGACTACGCGAGCATTGGTTGCTTCTGGGCAGGTTGGGTAAAATGAAAAACAGCTGTTGATTCGCTGATTGTTGTTTAGTTTTTCCAGGGTTGTTCAAAGACAAAATAAAGAGCAAGCATTCCAAGCTCTTCAAATTAAGAAAAGCATTTTCGAGGACACAGAGCTTTCACATTTTTTTTATCAAAACAGGAGTTGAGATATGGAAATCATTTGGAACAGCGGTAGGTTCTTGCTCCCATTGCTCAAAAAGATGTCTCGGCTTTGAAGCGAGCTAAAACAACATATCTGCGCATGGCTCTGGCATACTTACTCGGCGAAACAGTTGCCGATCGTGACCGATCGAGATGTTTGCAAAAACAAATATATGCAGTGTGAGTATCGTTTGCCAATTTGAGTAACATTTTCATGCCCACCGCTGATTTAGAATGTTGTAAAAAGCCATGTAGGCAACGACAATGATCCCAAATTGACAAATTTGACAAAAACTAGTATAGAATCTTAAGTAAATATGGCTAGGGCTCAGAAAATACTCCCCTGGTTGAGCAATGATCATCAAAGAATCGTACTAGCCCTTCTTATAACAGTTCCACAGTGTCTCTAGAAATTCGCTCTATGAACTTGAAATTTGGCAGCCTCCCAGAAAACGTTCTTGCCGATTGAGATAAACAAGGAAGAAGGTTTCAGCAGGAAATGATAACAATTAAGCACAGTTACCAAGGCCACTGACGCATAAGTATGATGGGGTCTCATTCGAGAGACTCAAAGAAACGCATACAGGCGCCAAAGTGATGGTGTTTATTTTGAAAGTGTTTACACTCAAATTTGTTAATTTAGCGAAAAAGTTGTTTTATTATTCCACGTTTGAGTCCATATCATTCAAACCACTCACTCAAAGTCACAGCGGCATCTGAATAAAAACCAAAGTTTTGTCTATTTTGACTGTAACTTGAATAAAAGAGAAGTTTAATGTCCGGCTTGTGCGTTTGGGGTGGCTTGATTTATGAAAAAATTTCAGAGAACTGATTAAAGCTGCATGTTTGGATGGAAATGATGTACTACCAGTGTTTTCTATTTGGAATTTAGGCATTCTCTTAATACTAAAACATATAGCGCGGAGCGGTTGGTAGTCCATTCTTAAAGACTGGTCGAGACTAGCATAATCTAGGCGAAGTCTCAAAAGTTTTTAAACAACGGAAATTTTGTAGATCATCACAAGATCGCCTTATTTATAGTGTCAATTCGTATCGTTACTAAAATTGATTTTCATTCATTTTATAGTGAGCGTAAGAAGGGCCAAGCCAAGCTCTTTTCAATCTCTTGGCTTGTATGCTCTTAATTTTCGCACAAGAGAAAAGAACCAAAGTTTGCACTAAAGCTAGTCCCAATAGCTAGTGAAGATGACCGGGAGTGAAAGTTTTTAAAGAAAATACCTATTTAAAAGGATGTGTCGAGGCGTAATGGAATCTGCGACCTCTTAGCTCAGTAGGCACACACACTACCCGCAGCACCACTCCCCACCACAGTGGCCTATTATTTCTCAAGCTTTCATATAATGTCGGCGGGTTGAATACGATTTTTATACTCTGTACCGTAGGTACATAGAGTATTATAAGTTTGTGCAAAAGTATGTAACATCCAGAAGGAAGCATCTCCGACCCCATAAAGTATATATATTCTTGATCAGCATCAACAGCCGAGTCGATATAGCCATGTCCGTCTGTCCGTCCGTCTGTCTGTCCGTCTGTCTGTACGTATGAACGCACAGATCTCAGAGATGGTAAGAGATAGAGGTTTGACATGTATGGGACATATGCTTCTTATGTCTGCAAGCAGATCAAGTTTATTTTCAATTTTGGCCACGCCCCCTCCCGCCCCCGCAATTTAGAAAAAACGTCATATCTCCCACAGTTTTGAAGATAGACGGCTTGTTCCTTCTGGACATATTTAGTTAGCAGGATAACTTATCGATCCGCCAAAGGAATGAAGAAGATCGGATGAACGGTTGTCGAGTTATGATCAAAAGACAAAATTTCTTGGTACAGAGTATGTTATAGTCGGGCTTGACCGACTTTCTTTCTTGTTCTATATGACAAAGTTTATTTTTTTCCCCCAGAGATTCGCTATATAGATGTTCGGCTGTATTTACTATACATACCACACCGCTTTTTGTTATAGTTGGTAATTTTCACACAATAATAATAGAGATAATTAAATTTTTCTTTAATTACCAAATAATTGTAATTGTAATGGTAATTAATTTCTATTTGCTTCAATAATCGTAATGGTAATTGTGTTGGTTGTTAAGATTTACAGCTCTGCCCTTGTACTTCCCCATAATTGGTATTATTTTGTGCCATTTTAAGTAGTGCTGCCCATCATCGTTTTCCGTAACCCTTGACTAATTTTCAACCGATCTCTAACCATTCTTTGGCGCATCAATAATTTATCCGGATTACTTAATATGACTGATCGATAAGTTTCTTCTTTCTATAAGCATGTAGAAGATATACTGTTTTATTTAAATTGCGGGGGCAGGAAGGGGCGTGGCAAATGTTACTAATGAACTTGATCTGCCTGCTGAATTAAGAAGCTAATGAAGCTTTCATCTTGACCTACAGGTCGATTGGCAAATATCGCTGTAGCGTCTAGGTATGCAGGAGGGTTTTTATACATGGAATTTTTACGATTATAATTAAATATTAAATGATACATTTGCATGCTTGAAATTAATGGGAGTGAGCTAACTTTCAAGATTAAACAAGAGCAATGCAGTCGAGTGCTCCGACTATCATGTGTTACCAACTTCTTCTGATTCTTTCGAATCATTTTCGAGTCGTATTTCAGTAAACTACATTTTCGAGCCTTCTTTTAATCGCACATAATAGTAATTTCTTAGTAGTCATCAAAAGGGTTCGCAAAAGACTTATCTAAGTAGTTTTAGTTAAAAATCTAGAGGAAAGTTAACATCGGCTAGGCCAAAGTTTGTATACCCCTGCAGCACGTTTTTCTAACTAATTTGAAGCACATTTCCACTGAAAGCAGAACAAGTTTTTCTCACTAAAACCACTTTTCTGACTCTACTTTTGTATGACAGCTGTACTATATAGATGTCCGATTTCAACCAAACTTAGTGAAATCATGGCAAAGCATGGCAAACTAAGAAATAAAAAGTTTGGAAGCGTTTCCATTGAAAACAAAAATGTTTTTCTTACTAAAACTAGTTTCTCGACCGATCATTCCTACGGCAGCTATAACCTATAATCATCCGATTTTAACCTAACTTTAAAGAATTGTGTGAAAGCTTATAAAATGGATATATGCCAGTTTAAAAGAGGTTTACATTGAAAACAAAAAAGTTTTTCTTACTAAGACTACTTTTCTAACCTTACTTTTCTATGGCAGCTATACTATATAGATGTCTGATTTCGACCAAACTTGGCACACTCAAGGAGAAGCATTAACAACTAGTTTATGCGGAGTTTGAAGACGTTTGCTTCTAAAACCAAAAAGTTTTTCTCACTAGAACTAGTTACTCGACCGATCATTGCTATGGCAGCTATATGTTATAGTCATCCGATCCGGCCGGTTCCGTCAGATGTGCAGCGTATTTGTACCAGCAGACTTCGGGCAAAGTTTGGTCGGCATAGCTTTAATACTTTACTTTATACGCAACTGTGAACAAATTTTATGGGACACCCTAACGGACATCAATCCAACTCTTAAAGCTGATCAAGAATATACATATATACTATATGTGGTCGGAGATGTTTCCTACTCTATATCTTCTGCAAGGAAAATCTGACACAGTTTTATAGATAGAAGGATTGTACTTTCTGTATATGTTTAGTAATCAGGATTATTGTTTGTCGAACTGTCTAAGGATTGGTATCAAACAGGTAAACGAATAGTCAAGTTATAAGCAAAAGAAAGTTCGGAATGTTCACTTTTCGCCTCGCTAGGTTTCAGCTATGAATTAAACAAAAAAGGAAACAAAACATTTCGCAGGATTGTTGAAAGATTGTTGTACTGTGGTTAAATTTTACGCTGCTTGGTTGATGTAAGACTTTTTTGACTCTCAATATAACCTGACTGAGATATATATCTCTTAGATCACAAATATGCTTACGAATGTAACGAACGTAACGCTGGATATGCTCAATAATGAATCCATGCCGATTCTTGAATTCATAATCAATGTTAATCTTAAGCCAACCCAACTATTAGTCAAAAAACATAACAACAACAATATTTTTACGACGTTCTTTAAAAATGCTCAAAAATCTACATTTATAATCAATTTTGTGTACTGTTCAGTTCATTTGTATTCAAATGAGTGTCGCAATCAGATTCCCATGGCTCGTTGTCCAGTCGAGATTCAATTACTTAAACATGGCTCAAAGTGCCACGGGCGACGTCTGCAACTAGTTTCAAGGATGTTTTCGAGAGAAAAAAGGGTATTTCATTTTCAAGTAGTTTCTTGGCTAATTTTATGGCTTCATTTAAATTGTAATTCTCTCATTTTTTTTTTTTTGGGTTTGTTTTGTGTTGTGGCTTTTTGTTTGTTAATTAAATAAATACTTTTGGGAATTTGAAAGCAACAAATGAATGCTAATGTTGTTGTTTGAATCTTTGTTGTCACCTGTTGTAGTTGTTGTTTTTGGTTAAATTTTAATATATTTTTTTTTATTTCTTACTCGTTTGTGGTTTTTATTCAGATGAAAATTAAAACCGGTTAAAGTTGCGTCGCGTCTTCGCTTTTGTCAGGGGACGGGGACGGGGGCAGTGTGGGGCGTGGGGTATGGGGGGGAGGGGGAGGGGGACTGTGGGGTTAAGTGTAAATGGTATGCGTTCTTCGATAAAGATCTACGCCAAATAGATACATAGGCATATGTATTTGTGCGTGAGCTGTTTGATAAGTTTGCCATTCGCTTCAGTGTTTGGCATTTGCAAGTCTTCTGGCTGAATCCCTAATTCCAAGCCAAAAGGAACGACCCACGTTCTTCCACACAAGCTACCTAGCTATGTACAAAGGAACTTAGCCATGTTTATATGGTACATAGTTAAATTAAACTCAAGTGTTGCCTGGCAGTTGAAATCCAATGTGGCTTATTTTACTCTCAAAGACATTGCACAAACACACGCACACTTGTACAGCCAAGAGATGGATACAAAAAAAAGTACAACAAGGACAAAAGCATCATGCAAAATTGATGAGAGCGTGGGCTTGGGAACCACTCCAACAACATTGTGGCTTGTTTTGTTAGCCAAATCAGGAGCGTACGCTAGGATTATAGTAGAAACTTTTAAAGAAATTGTTGTTTTTGAATTTAAAACAGTTTTAAAATAAAACAAGAAAGAAAGTCGGTCAAGCCCGACTATAACATACTCTGTACCAAGAAAATTTGTCTTTTGATCATAACTCGAAAACCGTTCATCCGATCTTCTTCATTTCTTTGGCGGATCGATAAGTTATCCTAGTAACTAAATATGTCCAGAAGGAACACGCCATCTATCTTCAAAACTGTGGGAGATATGACGTTTTTTCTAAATTGCGGGGGCGTGGCCAAAATTGAAAATAAACTTGATCTGCCTGCAGACATAAGAAGCATATGTCCCATACATGTCAAACCTCTATCTCTTACCATCTCTGAGATCTGTGCGTTCATACGGACAGACAGACAGACGGACAGACGGACGGATGGACAGACGGACAGACGGACATGGCTATATCGACTCGGCTGTTGATGCTGATCAAGAATATATATACTTTATGGGGTCGGAGATGCTTCCTCCTGGATGTTACATACTTTTGCACAAACTTATAATACTCTATGTACCTTCGGTACAGAGTATAACAAATGTTAAGTCAGTGATAGGCTTGTATTGGCTCTTTGAGCCCTTGCAGACCGTCCCTTTATTTCCGGTGAAAAAGAAATTGAATAACTTTTACTTGTTGTACTCAATTCAAAGACCCCCTTCTTTTCTCACTAAGACTACTTTTCTGCCTCCAATTTTCTATGACAGCTATACTATATAGATGTCTGATTTCGATCTAACTGAGTGGAATCATGGCAAAGCATAGAAAACTAAGAAATAGAAAGTTTGGAAACAATTTCTTTGAAAACAAAAAAGTTTTGCTCACTAAAACTAGTTTCTCAACCGATTATTCCTTTGGCAAGTATAACCTATAGTCATCCGATTTTGACAAAGCTTTGAAGAATTGTGTGAAAGCTTATACAATATTTATAAACCAGTTTAAAAGAGGTTTACATTGAAAACAAAAAAGTTTTTCTTACTAAGACTATTGTTCTTACCCTACTTTTGTATGGCAGCTATACTATATAGATGTCCGATTTTGACCAAACTTGGCAGAAACGTGGAGAAGCAAAGAAAACTAGTAATTACTGAGTTAAGAGACGTTTGCATTAAAAACAAAAAAGTTTTTCTCACTAGAACTTGTTTTTCGACCGATCGTTCCTATGGCAGCTATATGTTATAGTCATTCGATCCGGCCGGTTCCGACAAATGTTCAACGTATTTGTATCAGAAGACTTCATGCAAAGTTTGGTGGCGATATCTTTAAAACTGATGAAGGAGATACCATAGAAAAAGACGGGCAAGGCTAAATCCTCTCAGCTCGTCATGCTGATCAAGAGTATATATTCTCGGGTCGGAAATGCTGTTTATTTTAGCGATTTTAGCGATGCAGTGCCTGGTACGTATACTTTTCCAGCCGACAGTCTCTGTTTTCGAAGGCCATTCCTCTAAAATTTTATAGACAAATCCTGCAAGTTCCTACATAAATTTTTGTCATTCTTCTGAGGATTTTAAAGATATTCAAATGGTTAATAGGAAGTGTGCGAAAAGACACATTATGACAGAAAACATAATATTTTATTTGCTTTTATGCTATTATGAACCACTGAGCCGAACCAAAACCGCGCTGCAGTTAGCTTCAAATCCATGCAACGGAACAAACTGTCGGTTCAGAAACTGTGTGAACTACTGAACCGAACCAGTACTTATTTTCGAGTGGTTGGCATCGCTGCTGCCTACAGGTATTGCAACAATACTCGACTTTGGGTTCCTTGACTGCGGAAAACCTAAGCTTGGTTGCTCTAGCTTTTCTAGTCCCTGAGATCAAGGTGTTCATACAGAAGTGGAATATGATAATATCATAAGAATATGTATACGGTATGATACGGAAGATGCTTTCTTTGCACGACTTTAGTATACCCTTTTTACTCTACAAGTAATGGCTATAATAAATATCAATATTTGGCATTACACAGCCCAATGCCGAGCTCCTTTCAATCTCTTGACCTACAGTTTAATGCAGAATCCGAACTGCAAAGTCGTGGTTACTTACTTCAAAGCTGGCGCCAATAGCTAGTGAAGATGACCGGAGGTGTAAGTTTTTATAGACAAGTTTTAATGAACATCATCTTGCTTGAACGGCAGCAGGCTGAAAATCTCCCACCTCTGGATCTAAGTACTGAGAGCCTGATGACTGACTGGACCTTGGTAGACCCAGAAGAACTTTCGTTCTCAATAATATGTTCGATTTTTTTTATTACGGGAAGTTTAAGGAACGTCTTTTTTGAGATCGCTTTTCGTTGTTTTAAGAAATCTCCGTACTTGTTTTTGGAACGGATAGAGACAGCTCTGGTGAACAACATATTTGTTAGAGGAAAGTGCCTTAATTGTGTTAGTCTAGTACTTGATCTTGGGTTTTCGAGTAGACTGAACTGAACTGAGATGCGTCTGCATCTAAGTGCACATGACCATCAAGCGCTCGAAAGAGATAGCCATACTAACATACATACTAAATGCCATTCATCAAGCAAGAAGCCCTATATTCTAGTGGTAAGATAATTGGACTAGCAGGTGTGAAAATTCTTATACAGCACAAAATATAAAGAAATGACGTTGAATTCTCAGGTGTTGATTGGGGAAAGGTTTCTGTGATGGTTTAGGTTTCTCTTTAAAGTGCTTCTAGCTCTGGTTCAACGTTCACTTGTCTGAGTTTTCTTATGATAAGCCTGATGCACGACTACCTGTTACTCAGGGGAGTTTATGTTTAATTGCCTTCCCTTATTTTCATTAACGTTAACAAATCAACATTATGTAAGCAAACAACGCATGATGCGCCCAAAAGTATGCAGCGTTTTTTCATTACCCTTATAGCTCAGTCATTTATTGTCCGATCTTTATAAAAGAGATGATAGATGCACTATAAGAGTTGCTCCTGCCCTTCTAGTGTCTGAGATCTTGGCTATGGGGACTCGGATGTTGATGCTGTTCAAGAATATATATATACTTAATGATATTCAGAATGCTACCTTCTGCCCATTGCATTGTACGACTTTTTACTCTACAAATAACGGGTATACAAACTCAAATCAAAACTCTGATCAGAATATTTCATAAGCCGCTCAGATCAGGCAAATTTTTTCCACAGAATCAAACAAATCACTTTATCCAACTTACTGGTTTCAATTATTCTGTAAAAACCTATTGACACACTCATTAAGCCGTGCCTTATAAATGGAAATTTGGAGAACCCAAATTAATGTTAATTGGTTTTTATAACGCAGCTAACAGCCACATAAGGCCAAAGTTCATTCAAGGCCAGAACCTACTGTAATGTACCATTTGGCCTAAAAGGACTCTTGCAGCCAAATTTGTTTGCGCTGCCTTTGACAAGGGACACACGCGCATTCTCCAAGACCCCCAAAAAGAAAAACCCACGCAATAGTCTCGCCCGTTGCACTTATGGGGTCTGGACCCCGGCCTGGGTCAATCACCCTCGCGCCTGTGAGTCGCAGCCACCAAGCCAACAAAACCTTTCGGTTCGCCCCCAGCCCCCGCTCTCCGTTTATTTGCATTTCAGGCGGCGCGACGTACAAAATCAAGAAGAAACATATTCAAGTGCCCCGTAAAAAAATTGGCGAGCAAAAGGCAAAAAAGCAATTGGCAGACGAAGATTATCAAAAAAGAGCAGCCGCTACAGCAACAACAGCTGCGACGAGGCGAGAAGAGCAAAAATAAGACGAAACAACAAGAAACAATAAAAATAAAAGGCGAAAGTTGTCGTCAGAGCAAGAGCCAGAGCCGGGGGGTGGGAGAGCGAGAAAGAGAGATGCGGCCAGAGAGCAAAATAAATAATATTATATAATTTGCTTTGACGTTTTTGTTCTCGACCAAAGCCGCCCCCGGACAACCCCCCATGAGGATTTGTTTACATTTGCCACAGTCAAAAGTAAAGTTAGATTACGACCTGAACTATGGGGCGTATGAGCGACAATGAGACAGTTTTAGATGATCCAATGATATATGCTTTTTGTGCTTTTGTAAGCAAATAGCAAGGCAGACGTTGAGTTAATGAACTTGTCACACATATATGTATGTCTGAAACCAGCTGTTTACAGTTCATTCCGGTTAAGAATCAGTTTGAGATGTCGAAAGCGGGCACAAGACACAGTGGATATGGGCTAAGCTTCAGGTTGAGTGTGAAATGGTTGTCAAAAAAATGTTACTGTAGGGCGCTGCAACAACAGTATTAATAGAAATTAAGTTAGAAGGGATAGGAAGTGCCGGTCGCATTGCTGTTTTAACCTAGGTATATTTTGGTAGCTTTAGGAAACCACACAGCGACCTAATTGTAGCATTGAAAATAGGTCTGCAGCTGCTCTGTTTCTTTACAGCCTGTTATACATGACTGTTAACCAAACAGTGTTAATGCTCTGTTGCAGTAGCAAGCAGATTAAAAATTAAAATTCAATTAAAAAGCAGCTAGTCTATGTAGATAGACTTAACAGCGCTCTGATAGAAGAAACAATTCAATCAGTTGATATAGACCTAACAGTATTCTAAATGTTAATATTAACACTAAACAGAAAACTAACAGTTCTCCAATTGCTGATCTGTAAGTGATCTGTTAATATGATGTAAGAGATATCATTTTAACAGTGACTTAACTAAACTAAATGCTAAAATTGTGAATCTAACAATGATCTGAAAGTGCTCTTTAGTTAAGTTTAAGCATACTCAGATGTTGGGATAAGAGATAAGAAACTTCATCATGGACATAAATGACATAGATTATGGTAGAAAAGACTGTTAGATGAAAGCAGTGTTTTTAAGAGAACTTTATTTGTCATTATCTTTACATAAGCATTGACGTTACATTGCAATACCAATGCTCTATTATCTTTTAACACAAACGAATGTAAGTTGAAGCTAACTACATTTTGATCTGTTAGTTTGCCACAACAACGTCTTATAAAGACTTAACAGTTTGTTAACATAGGTTCTACAGAGCCCTAAATGTTGATCTATTATTTCTAATAGAGATCATTTTATCTGTTATTTGATAGAGATAGTAAATATACCGTTTTCTACTTAAAATTTTAAGTAAAATTTAATCTTGGCAGTTCTTAAATTAAGTTTGAAACATTCTAAAATCGATAAGATGAGTAAAAACGTTCTTGAAACGAGAATTCTTAGTGCCTACAACATGCCAATAGCTGTAAAAACAGCGTATTCTTGATTCACAAACACAACAACTTGGGTTGTAAACAGAACGGACTTGTAATAAAAGCCTCAAAATGCGAATTTGTACTTAAAACTCCCAACTGTTTCAAACAGTTTTGTTATGGAGTCATAGTAAAAATCAGATTTGGCTTTATCCAGACTTCTTTTATTGAAGGTCTCTTGTCTTATCAAAAAAAAATATCCGAAAAAACCGTAGTGTAATACTACGGTTTGTTTCGATATTATAAGTATTACAATACTACGATTGTTTCGGATATTTTATATGATATGAAAGAGACCTTAGTGCTCCTTTTTTGTTTCAAATTGTTTGAGTTTGACTGAAGAATTGATTAGATTTCAGAAATTTCTAGAATATTTAGTACTTATTTCAAGAGTTAAACGGAATTGACTTATTATACTTAAGTCCATTACGCTTAATCGCTTAATCAGATAGATTAACAAATTGTTTGAAATGTTATTCAAGTATTTTGAAATTGAAGAAATCGTACTTGAAATAAGAATGTTGTACTTGAATTAAGTAATTTCGTACTAAAAAAAATGAAGAACTTTGAACTTTAATTTAGTAACAGTCAAAAAGGTCTTGATTGGTTCCAGAATCAAGAATTATATACTTGAATTAAGTACTGACACCGTTTGTACCTAACAGCGCTTAAAAAAAGCTCCAGGAGATCAAATTTAGGATAGTGTCTTAGACTATTTCAGCTATGTAAAGCCTCATGCCTATGTAATGGCTCAACAGTGATTTAACATAGCTCTAACAGTTGCCCAAGAGATGATATGATAATGCTCTCTTAGCTAAAGACCTTCCTTTCTCTCTAACAGTGACTCAAATTGTGATAAGAGCACACTCTGTCAGGCCTAGACAGAACACCTGTTTCCACGACTCCCCCGTTCTACCTCCATTCGCTTTCCTCGCTCAAAACTTTCATCCAGAGAATGTCCTTCGACTAACGGAAGTTGCGCGCCATGCCCAAAGCTCGCTCTCTCCTAGCCTTAAGTCTACGTCTACGTTTCAGCTGCTGCTGCTGCCTGCCTCGACCTGGCCTAACGTCAACATCTACCACATTTACATCCACATCAGGTGGCAGTCGGTGGCGTTGTTAGCTGGCAAAAACAAAAATAGCTTCACCCATGCCAGAGCCAGCCAGAGAGCGAGCAGCTGGCGCGAGAGCAAGCGCGCGCGACGAGAACGTGGCCATTTAGTTTCCTCTTTTTAGTTCGTCGAGCACGTTCTATCATCATCAAGTTGTTTTTGCTTTTTTGTGTGTTTGTTAGTGCACTTTGCATAACATTATTGTTTTCGTTATTAACTGTTTACATTGCTTCCTTTTGCTTGCTTTCGTACATACTTATGTATGTATAAACTAATGTGCGTAGCGATGCACATCTCGGGCCCCCCCCGCCAGAGCCTAATCTGTGTAGAAAATGTTGCTCATACGCCACCGACTATCACAAGAATCAAGTCAATCACTTGTTATGCGAAACTGGAATTTGCGACTTGGTTAATCATATTTTAGTTATGACACCGAATCGATAGTAATCGATCTGACTGTACAGCAACAAAAGAACTTCATCTAGATAAAAAGGTTATTGACTGAATTTGAATTGAGGAATCTAGTTGCACCGCATCGAATATTGGTCGGATTGGTCGAAATTGGTCGGAGGTGAAAAGATAACTGCATACGTGACTGGAGCAGAAGAGCGCTTACTGCACTTGCCCCATGTAAACATCGCACTGTTTGTACCTTTCACACCGCTTAAAATTCTTGAGAAGAGTATAGCCGCTTATCTATTGGAATACGAGGAAACATACTGTGCGGTTAATTTCCATTAACTGGTGGTTATTTTTTAAGAAAAGTCTCTGGACTCTCAGGTGCTAATCAATTTCCATTGCGTATTAACACCCTAGAAAAAAAAGGGTGCCGATGGACTGAGGCGCACATACAGATAAACCAAATACTCTCGAAAAGAAACGTGGGCGGACTTTCAACTGCTAATTCAATTCCAGTTTGTATCATCGCCCCAGAGAACTAGTAATTCCGTCTCAGTGGACTGAGGCGCACATGCGGATTCTCCAAATACTCTTTAAAAAAGTCTCTGGACTCTCAGGTGCTAATCAAATCCCATTGGGTATTAACACCCTAGAAAAAAGGGTGCCGAGTAGTTAAACCGCCTCGGTGGACTGAGGCGCACATGCAGATACATCAAATACCCTTCAAGAAAAGTCTCTGGTCTCTCAGCTGCTAATCAAATTCCATTGGGTATCAACAACCTAGAAAAAAAGAGCTGCCGATGGACTGAGGCGCACATGCAGATAAACCAAAAAATACGCTTCAAAAAAGTCAATGGGTATCAACAGCCCAACATAATGTTTGCTCTCATAACCATCGTAATGCCAATGTTACAGCCAACTTGTGCGGAAGCAACGGCGATTGAATTTGAAAATGGTTTGTAATTATTCCCAAGCTACTCATTAAACTTAATTCAATATTAAATAGTTACAAAAAAAAACTACGTTCAAATTTGATCAAACAGTGTGATCGTTTTGCATACTAAACACAACGCCCTTCTGAAAACCGAGTAGAAGTGAGCTTTAAACAAAAAAAGCAAGTCTGAAAACCTTTAGAATATTAATGTAGGTTCGGACAGGTGGGGGGGGGCAAAAGTACTGTACCTTTTTCTGTACTGATTGATACTATGGTTTTGGTTTGAATCTGGGTACGTAGACTGCTAGCTCATTCTATTTTCGCATATTATTTAGCGGAAATGCCAATTGCTGGGAAATAAGAACTAGTTTGGTTTAATTAAACCTCCGCTTTGGTTCACTACATTGCTAACTGATGATCACTTTCGATACTGAATTTGTAGAAATCCTTTGAAAAGCTCTACAATTCTAAGAATAATTGCTTACAGTCGCTAAATGTTGTAGATAATTGAGATTATCCTTCCATAAAGGAAATGGTTTACTCAGGAACGTAGTCTGAAGATAGGTATACTAAGAGGCCAGGGAATATATGTTCTCAAATAGTAACAAGTCAAGTGACATCCCTAGAAGCTACATCTAATCGGCCCTTAGAGGCCGAATCAGCGAACCGTCGTAGTTTATTCAAAATTCAAATGAAACTTTTCTAGGGATGAATCAATGAAAACTTTCAAATCTACAAGTATCATTGTCTGAGGGTAAGCATTTTTCGTCTTAAGACTCGCCAGTTAACAGAACAAAACAGTTTTGTTTAGTGTTTCGGCATTTTCAAAACTACGCCGATTCGGTTTAGCATAGAAATCAGCGGTTTGGTTAAGTACCGATTTGCATTCCTAAATCTTAGACATATTCTTGTGCAGTAGAGCGCGTGTAGATCTTTAATTAGTAGTCGAATGGATTACATTTTTAATGGTTCAATGGAGGCTGTGAAAAGTGAATTTTAGAAGGTAGACACATATCTGACGATCATCAGTAACCGACTTTATTTCTGACTTTGGATTTGATTTTAATTTGATCTCAATTCAAGCGATTCTATTATTTCCAGTCAAGATATTACGAAAGCTTTAAAAAATCCTACGAAATTGACTTAAGTTAATTGAAATGAACTGGTTCGGACTTGGGTTAGAAAGGTTACACATTCAAAAGGTTCGATTCGAGTCCAGCAACAGTTTGCAGTCTTAAACAAGAAAGAAAGTCGGTCAAGCCCGACTATAACATACTCTGTACCAACGAAATTATAGGCTCAGTATAAATTTTGATGCTGCAGTAGCAGCTGAAAGCAGCAGCGTACAGTCTTTTGATCATAACTCGATAACCGTTCATCCGATCTTCGACATTTCTTTGGCGGATCGATAAGTTATCCAGATTACTAAATATGTTCAGAAGAAACGAACCATCTATCTTTAAAACTGTGGCAGATATGACGTTTTTTCTAAATTGCGAGGGCGCGAGGGGGCGTGGCCAAAATTGAAAATGAATTTGATCTGCCTGCATACATAAGAAGCAAATGTCCCATACATGCCAAACCTCTATCTCTTACCATCTCTGAGATCTGTGCGTTTATACGGCCAGACAGACGGGCATGGCTATATCGACTCGGCTGTTGTTGCTGATCAAGAATATATATACTTTATGGGGTCGGAGATGCTTCGTTCTGGCTGTGACATATTTGCACAAACTTAATATACTCTATGTACCTACGGTACAGGGTATAAAAACCACACAATAAGAATGCCACGGCATTTTACATACATACATACCAGAGGTCTGTCCTGTTTCCTACTCTCGAATAGAGGCAAAGCGGCACAAAAAACGAAACTCATTGCTTTTCAATTTGCTCTCTTTGGGCTTGTGTTTGTGGGCGAAAGAAAACCCATTTCATGAGAGCTAAACTAAAACATATGATCGACCCGCACAGGCCTGAGTATATCAGAATTTCAAATAAGTGACTCTCTGATTATCGATCGGCAATTGAGACAAGCTTGAAAATGTGTGGAATTTGTTCGAAATTTAAACGACATTGTTAAAATGCTTATAAATCAAAGACTGTCAAACTGGCTTATCAGTTGAAGAGTTGTGTTTTTGCATTCAATCCGAAAATATTTGACAAACATCAAAACTTTTCCGCCAGAAACCGTATGGAAATTTCCCTCTTATCAGTTCTCGAAGTGGGAGAGATCAGTTTTTTTTTTCGTGTTTGGAACCGAGCAGCCACATGATGAATGAAGGGCATTTGTGTGAAGTTTTGTTTGGCAGTTGGCGCCTTAGCTTAGCTTTTCATCTAGCTCACCCCCTGCCGCTGCCCCCACAAAGCACCCTATGCCGTGGCTTCGATTTCAGTTCGTCGCTTTGTTTTGTGTGTGTGTGTTGGTGTGGAGAGCTCTCAACTTCTGATGGTTGAGGCGCTCTCTCGCAGTTGCTCGCATCGTCGTCGGCGACGTCAGCAAAAAAAATTTTACAGGCGACAAAAACAACAAAATTTATATATATAAAAAAAAAGCCAAAATGTGTGCTTTTAATTTTTCAATCCAATATTTGCTCCCTTGCAGCAACAACAACAACAACAACAGCAGCAACCACAGCCGCAAACAACAAATTCAATCATTTTATATTATACATTTATTAACAACTTTTGAGCGACGCAATTGAAATGCCAAACGGCGGGGGCAGCAGCAGCAGCAGCAGCGCGCACCAAAAATCGACACTAACAACAATCGTTGGATATTCAAAATCGCACCAAAAACAACAACAAGCACATATACAAAAATCCACAAAAAAAAAATAGAAGAAACCTTGAAAATGACAAACGTAAGTTTCATTGTTTTTGCTGTATATTTCTGATTGGCAAGATCGACTCGACTTGGCGCAGGATTATTAGAGCAGATAGTTTTCCCCTTAGATTCACCTTCTTCACTGGTTTGGTTGTTTCCGCAGCACTTCAAATATTCAAAACTAGAACCCGCAAATGCTGTTGCTCGACGGTTGACACAAACGCGGCGTTTACTTGAAGCGGCGAGCGTGTTCTTTGCATTTTCTGTCTGGAGGCGGCGGCGCGCGACAACGGAACCCAGCATCAAAAATCAAAAAAAAAAGATGTATAAATGTTTTTGTGTGTTTTATTCGTTTTTGCCTAGTTGTGTTGGAAGCGGTTTTTTTATTTGTGTTTTTACGCGATGCGAACGTCGCGACGCGTCCGACCGTACCGCCACAGAAACAGAAATTAATTACATATATTGAAATCACAAAACTAAACTAATCAGCCAGGGCCAAAGCGAGCGGCGGCGGCGGCGGCGGCAGAAACGACGAGCGAACAAGCAAGCGAGCGAGCGAGCGGAATCAGCTGCCAGCAGCGGCAGCGAAAAGCTCGGCAGAGAGCAAGCGAGCAACAACCTGCGCTGAAAAGCTGCTGCAGAAGACCTTGACTCTGGCACTGCCCCCACGTTTTGGAGCCGAGGGAAACCCTTCCTCCACATCAAACGAATGCGAATTAGAGTCAAGAAGAGAGCGCGCGAGCTTTGGGCGCGCTCTCACTCTCTCTCTCTCTCTGCTGGCTGGCCAATGTACTTGCTGGTCGTTAAACTTGAGCAGTCTGTAAAGGATAAGCCGCAGCTTTTAGCTCTGGCAAGGGCAGGAGGGTAGCTTTTCTCAAAAACGAAACTTTAGCGCCAACATGGCGTATTCGCAACTTGTTAGCACTTCTTCTCCATCGCCTTGAAATGCGCTCCCTTTTATACACTTTTGTGTAAACATTTTTAGCACCGGAGATCCAAATGTGTACATTAACCGGTTTCGATTAGAGGTTTCATTAATCATTCATCAATCAACATTACAAATGGTAGCAGCCAAGAGAACTTATCTCGTTCCCAATACAAATATGTTAAATGAAATTGGGACGAAGCTCTCTGCACTTAATAAAAGACTGTGGCTTGACTCTCCGGCAACTGATAGCTGGCGAGGAGAATGTCGATTGAATTGCATGGAAATAGTTAAGAACTTGGGCAGAGCAGCGAGGGAATGTCCATTGAATTGTTTGGAAATAGTTGAGAACTTGGGAACAGCAGTGATTCATGTCATGGTTTCTGTTAATATCACTAGTATACAGCCAAAGAGAACTACAACTCTTTTTACCTGTTGTTTGAAATTATGCAACTTTTTTTATACTCTGTACTACGGTACATAGAGTATTATAAGTTTGTGCAAAAGTATGTAACATCCAGAAGGAAGCATCTCCGACCCCATAAAGTATATATATTCTTGATGAGCATCAACAGCCGAGTCGATATAGCCATGTCCGTCTGTCTGTCCGTATGAACGCACAGATCTCAGAGATGGTAAGAGATAGAGGTTTGACGTGTATGGGACATATGCTTCTTATGTCTGCAGGCAGATCAAGTTTATTTTCAATTTTGGCCACGCCCCCTCCCGCCCCCGCAATTTAGAAAAAACGTCATATCTCCCACAGTTTTGAAGATAGATGGCTTGTTCCTTCTGGACATATTTAGTTATTAGAATAACTTATCGATCCGCCAAAGGAATGAAGAAGATCGGATGAACGGTTTACGAGTTATGATCAAAAGACAAAATTTCTTGGTACAGAGTATGTTATAGTCGGGCTTGACCGACTTTCTTTCTTGTTGTACTAGCAATTGACTTACGGCAACATTGACCATTTAGGGTATTAACTGCTCCCAAAAATTATGCAATTAATCTAATGGGTAAATATCTTCATTACCAGCGGGAAAACAGATATCATAATTTAAAAACTTTAGTTCGAAGCATCTTAGTGTATCGCGGTTGGTCCATAAATGGCATTTTATAGTGAATTTGTTCTATTTTCTTGCTTGCAATGAAGCAGGTTACCTATAAGATTAATAGCATAATTTTGGTGAAGCTGCTAATACCCTTAACGGTCAATGTTGTTTTAAGGCAGTTGCTTGTACAAAAATACCCATAGCCCGCGAACCAAGGCTATGTTGGAGAAACCGAAATCGCAGTTTGGTCTATTTTGGGATCTACTTTGTAACTTACATAGAGATGTTCGTGGGTGGATATTATAATGGTACTCCATCTCGCGTTTTTTTGGCCGACGAGTACCATCTTTCAAGAACGTGCACTAGCCCATTGTGCCATCATAAATTTAGTTTTTAATAAGAATCTACCGTGCGGTTTTAAAGATATTCAAGAATTGTGTTTGCTGAATTTTGTAGATTTTTGGTCTGAACCATTAATAACTAAGCTAAAATTGTTGTCGCTTTGTGTTGCTAGTACAAAAGTACCCATAGAACGCGAACCTAGGGTACAGACTGAAAACTGGGTATAAGGCGATGCTTACAGAAGTGCCTTCTATCAGAATTTAAGGGTCTCAACCCGGGTTTTTTTTTAGTGTCGTACTGTGTTTTCAAATCGTTTTAGATGTTTGAATACAGAAACCCAAAAATATTAAAAAAGTAAATCGATTTTTTGGTAAAAACCCAGTAAACATTTGAACCCTTTCTGAGAAATCGGTTTGATTAAAATAGCCATAAAAACCAGGGATGCAAACCACTCGAATATAAAGACTGGTTCGGTTCAGTGGTTCAGACAGTTTCTGAACCGCCGGTTCGGTTCATTACATGGTTTTTTGAGCTGACTGAACCGCGGTTCCGGTTCGGTTCAGTGGTTCACAAAGGTACATTATGATTTCTGTTGTTATGTGACTTTTGCTCACTTTCAAATTGCATTCCTATTTGAATATCTTTAAAATCCTTAGAAGATTGTCCCAAATATATTATGTCCGGATTCAAAGGATTCGTCTATATGTTTCTTGAAGAACGATCTTCGAAAACAGAGAATGTCGGCTAGAAAAGATTAGAATAGAAAAGTATAAAAACTCTCCTGGTTAGGATTGAATTAAAGTAAAAAGGTATTACAGAAAATTCCAAATATTGTCCACTAGATGAAAGAATGTAGATTGATGGTATGTATATTAAGAGATCGGAGGGCAATTACAGTAGACTTGCAAAATTACTTGTTCTTAAATTTTCGTCAAGTCATCCTTAAAAGTTCCGGCATCGGTAGAGTCAAACGAAATGCAGAAAAATGATCTTAGGGAAACGACTCCAATTCTCAAATTAATAAGTATCATTGGCTAGAGGAAAGCGAGTCCCATCTTAAAACTCGTCAGAGAACTGAACCGAACCGAACCGATTTTATTTGTGGTTTTCGGTTTGGTTCAGCAATTCTTAAAGGAAGCCGGTTCGGTTTGCGGTTCGGTTCACTAGCTGGAATAAGTGGTTCGGTTCGGTTCAAAACCGGTTCGGTTCAGAACCGGTTTGCATCCCTGATAAAAACTGTCGTTTTCTGATCATAATTGATGGGAGCAAACGGTACCCAGCCCGGACCCTAAATGATCAGTCCTTTTTAGGCAGTTTTTCTGATTAGTTTCGACTCAATTGTGAGTCTTTTTCAAGACACATTTCAAGACTTCTTTGAATCGCACATTGTAGTAATCTCAGTTTACCCACCCAATATTTGAAAGATCATTTCAACTAAAGTCACCTTGGACTTGAGACTTTTTCGAGCCCTTTGGTTATTACAAAGAGATTACAATGCATATGCTCAAAATGTGCTTGAAAAATACTCGCGAGTGACTCGAAAATGAACGGGTAAGGCCGACTCTTTAAGAAGACTCGAGGCTAGGGTACCATTTTCTCCTGACAAAAGTATAATTTATGATCAGAAAGCGAGCGCATTTATAACTATTTGAATCATATATTTCTTTTACCAATTTAAAAAAAAAAGCGAGAAAGCTAAGCTAACTTCGTCTGTGCCGAAGTCTGTATACCCTTGCAAGTGCTCGCTAAAATATTAAAAAAAAAAACAGTCTTTTTCTCATTTTCCGACCGATCGTTCGTATGGGAGCTATATGATATAGTCAACCGATTTGGCTAAAAATTTGTAAAATTATGTGAAAGCATGTGAAACAAGCAAATACAAAATTGCAGGTTGCTACTATTAAAAACAAATAAGTTTTTCTAACTAAGACCGTTTTTCAGACCTGTCTTTTGTATGGCAGCTATACCACATAGTTGTCCGATTTTAATAAAACTTGATAGAATTATAAGAAAACATAGAAAACCTACGATTACAAAGTTTGGAGACGTTTCCATTGAAAAAAAAACAGTTTTTCATACTAAAACTAGTTTTCCGACCGATTTTTCCTATGGGAGCTATGAGATATAGTCATCCAATCCAATCGGTTCCGACATATTAGTAGTGTGCAGCAAAAAAAAGACTCTGTGCAAAATTTCAGCTCGATAGCTTTAAAACTGAGAGGCTAGTTTGCGTAGAAACAGACAGACAAAGCTTAGTCGACTCAGCTCGTCACCCTGCTCAAGAACATATATAGTTTATGGGGTCGAAAGTGAATATTTCTATGCGTTGCAAACTTCTGGGCAAAATTATAATATAAAAATAGAGGAAAGTTAACTTGCAGCATTTTTTTCTAACTAATTTGAAGGACACTTCCACTGAAAACAAACAAGTTTTTCTCACCAAGACTCTACTTTTGTATGACAACTATACTATATAGCTGACCGATTTCGATCAAACTTAGTGGCATCATTATAACGCATAGCAAACTAAGATATACAATGTTTGGAGGTGTTTTCTGTGAAAACAAAAAAGTTTTTTCCACTAAAACTAGTTTTTCAGCCGATCATTCCTATGGCAGCAATAACCTACAGTCATCCGATTTTGACACAACTTTGAAGAATTGTGTGAAAGCTTTTGAAATAGATATATGCCAATTTTAAATAAGTTTGCATTGAAAACAAAAAAGTTTTTCTTACTAAGACTATTTTTCTAACCTTACTTTTCTATGGCAGCTATACCATATAGATGTCTGATTTCAAACAAAATTGGCACAATCATGGAAAAGCATAGAAAACTAGTAAATACGGAGTTTGGCAACGTTTGCATTGAAAACAAAAAAGATTTTCTCACTAGAACTTTTGTAAAATACTTAAAAATAGAATTTTAATTTTATTCCAGTTGGGGCCATAAGAGGGAATGTATAAGAAAGGCCCACAGAAAATTTCAAGTTAATTGGTTCATGGGAACCTGAACGAAATAGAAAGACACTATGCGAACCATTCCACCCATTCAACCAGAAATGAGCTTCGTCGCTGAACACAATTTTCCAATAAAAAAGTGGCATGAAAATAAAAATCTATAAACTGCCAGCCTTGCTTGTTTGTAAGTTGATTTATGGTTAAATTATAGACCAAACTGAACATGTTTGACAGTAACAAGGGAAACGAAAACAGCTGAGCTGCCAAAATTACTAAAAAACGAGAGCGTAAGTTAAAGTCGGCCCTGCCCGACTTCGAAATACCCGTTACTCAGCTCAGCTCGGATAAGTATGCAACATTTTTTTAACTCGGCCATTTATTATCTGATCCTTTTGAAAATTTGTGAGATTGTAGATATTGGCCACACTGCAAAATCTGAGCTCGATATCTTAAAAATTGTGGGAGCTATTCAATATTTTTTATTGCGGGGGCGGGAGGGGGCGTGGCCAAAATTTGAAACAAACTTGATCTGCCTACAGACAATACTAGCTTACGTATAAAATTTGGTTGCTCTAGCTCTTCTAGTCTCTGAGATCTAGGTGTTCATACAGACGGACGGACGGACGGACGGACAGACGGACATGGCTATATCGACTCGGCTGTTGATGCTGATGAAGAATATATATACTTTATGATATCGGAAATGCTTCCTTCTGCCTGTTACATACATTTGCACGACTTTAGTATACCCTTTTTACTCTACGAGTAACGGGTATAATTAATCTTTATATGCCAAAGTCTTCCGATCCGATTGGTTCCGACATATTAGCAGCTTGCAGTAGAAAGTTTCAGCTCGAAAGAGCTTCAAAACTAAGACTCTTGATTGCATAGAAACACTTTTGGAACAGTCAATCGACTCCTGATCAGCCTGGTCAAGTATATTTATGGTCTATGGGGTCGAAAATAAAAAATTTCTAAGCATGGCAAACTTTTCGACCATCCTGGGCAAGGGTACAAATAAAGAACAGAAGCGGAGGAATATCAAATAAAAAGGAGATAGATTTGAAGAGTGCAGTTCTAGACACGACACGCTGAGTATGCAAATGAAGATAAGAGAGAATCCAGCATAAGGGAATGGGGGGCGTTTACTGAAATCAGTATGAATTACATTCGTTTGTTATTCACTGAGAAATCTAGAGTTTCCTAAGGCTCTAAATTCAAATAGGGTTGGTCGATGTGGAGAGTTTTTGGAACAAATCCATGCTGAGACTGACAAACAATTGGCAAGCAGAAATGCTGTACTGGCTTGGTCCCAACCATTTCCAATACTCTTTGAGAGTTGCAGACAATTTAGACATCTCTCTATAGTTTTTAAACCTTTTTTTTGGATAGGAATGATGTGAGAGACCTTTCACAAACTAGGGAAGACTTCAAGTTTGAGAAAAATACAAAAGGAAAGTAGTTGCAGGAGGCCATTAGCCTGGTCCTAATAGGGATGCAGTAAATGGAGTTGTGATTTGGAGTATGACTCTCCTATATGTCAGACGATTGCAAAAATTTGGTCAAGATAGCCTAAAAACTGGCGTAGGAGTAAGCACAGACACAGACGGACATATCCAAGTCAACTCAGCTTGTCAGGCTGAAGCTGGAAGCTTAATCAAGTTCTTATTGTAGACTTGCCCGGCCTGGATATTTTGCAATGCAAAAATATATATTAAATAATTAAAAAATATTATTTCCACATTTTTTCAGTCATATCAACGCACCTGTTCCAAATTTGACGCAACGTTTGCAACTCCTCGGGAACGGCAAACACGCGCAACTCCTTCTCAACCATCACATCCTGCAAATGGTCAAACTGTTGCGGCATATAAATGGTTCCATCCATATACAGTGCCTTGTCCCAGGGGCACTCGTCCAGGGCGGTGAGCAGGCACTTTGCGCTCACATCAAAGCTAGTTGTACGATCCGACAGAGTGCGTAGGTAGCAACGCCAGTAGAGAGAATTGCGGCGCAAGATCTCATATTGTGCTGCCTCCACTTCCGAGCGATGCGTGTTGGTGGGTAAGAAGGTCTCAAACATGCAAATCATACGGTTGCGCATCGGCAGTTGCATATAGTCCTCCTCCAACAGCGCCTTAACATTCAAGCGGCAACGGACAGCCATCAGCATGTAGAGCATGGACAAAATGCCGGCCCTGGTGCGTATGAGGCGAACACGTATCTTATACCAAGGCAAATGGTCCAGAGCGACCCAGTTGCGCAGCAGGCAAAGATTGCGCGGAAATTCGTCGAGAGCGCGCTCCAGCAGTTTCTCCAGATGCCGGACAGTGGGCACTGCTTTATCGGCCACACCGGGCAGGGGAGGAGGCTGCGTTGGTGAAATGTGGTGCAGGAGAAGATTGATTTCCTGTACGTGCTCGCGTATGAAGCTGATGCGTTGCCCAGTCGCCCACTGTAGGCGAGTATCGAGCATGTTTTGTACAAAATCCAAAGCCTCACCCGGCTGTCCCGACAGGCCGAGCAGTATGCTGCGCGCCTTGAGCAAACTCAGAAACTTGTTCGACATGAAGTACTCCTCCAATGGCATTTCCTGCGGCAGAGATTGCAGTACAGTCAGCTCTTGTTCCAGGCTCTGATCGCAGTGCAGGATGGCATCATCAACTAGGTAACTGGCCGCCTGGGTGGACAGGGTGGCATGTTGCTCCAAGCACAGGCAGACCAACACATGCACGGCCTGTTGCTTCTCGCTGCGTGCAAATAACATCTCGGCATACACCACGTAGGCCTGACTGAGTTCCGCATCCCTGAAGGCGTATTTCAATTGCGCCTGCGTGGCTATGATGTTCTTGAAAATGCGGAAAGTACGCTCCGGATTGCTGTCCCTTTCCAGCAACTCAAACTCGAACATGCCCAGCTCCGTGTAGAGACGTGTCAAGTGACGATTCTGGTCGTGGCTCAGCAACTCGCGCATCCTGAGACGGGCATCCTTGAGGTACTGATCGGTGGTCTTCTTGAGCAGCTTCAGGAGCACCAGACGCAAACGTTCAAAGCGAAACCAGAGTACGATGAACACCACTCGCTTGTGCTCCTCCTCTGGCCGGGGAAAGGCCTCGGCACATTTGAGCAGGAGCGAGCTAATACACTGCACATACAACTCGTGGCCTATGGCCAGGGGCAGAAAAGTGGGACACGAATACATTTCCTTGGTTAGATCCATGAGAGCCGAGGCGAATATCTCGCTCTGCTGGGGCAAAGCGTACGAGAACCGATCACCCAACTCGGCCAACAACATCTCAATGGCATCAGAGTCCCCAATTTGCTCAATCCGGGCGCACAGCCTCTCCGCCAGCGCGTTGGTGCGTACAAATGGCAGCTTTGTCAACTGCACGGCCAGCAATAGCAGCTGCAGGCGATTTTTGGGATTCTTCAGTGGATAGATGTACTGGCAGACATCATCGTTGTACACAAAACGCTGCGGATCCAAGATTGTGCCGACTTGGGGAGCCCGAAACTGGGGGTAGGGTAGGAAATTGTAGGCCTGCCGCAATCGCTCCATGCGTGTCCAGATCTCGGCCATCGGCAGGCCCGAGCTCAAGACCAGCTCCTCGTACTCCAGCAATGGCTCCTCGTCCGAGGCCTTGGCCTGCAAGCAGTCGAAACTCAGTCCCGGCACATTTAGCTCCAATGCCAGCTTAAGCAGACCAAACATCCGATTCGCGTGGGAGGATTGGCGCAAAAAGAGTACACAGTTGTGGAACAGCTTCATCATGATGCCATCCGTGTCCGGTTGGATGCGGGGGTTGCCCTGGTCGGTGTGTCCCAAGTGCATGCGCCGCATGCTCTTTTCATAAATGCTCAAAACACCCGGCACATTGCAGCGCGCCATGGTGCCCTGGGTGGTCATGATTAGGGCGCTCCACAGGGTATACTCGAAGGGATTGCGCTCCAAGAGCTGCTCGATCATGGTGGCCACCTGCGAGCGGAAAGGCGAACCATTATTTGAACGGCAAGCGGAGCTGCCTACTCACCTCACTGGCCGGATAGGCCCTATTGGCCGTGGCTATATACAGCTGCCACAGCTGCTCATTGGATTTGTGATGCTCAAAGGCCATCTTTAAATAGTGCAATTGTTGTTCCGACTGCGATAGGCGATTCGCCCTCTCCAAGTTCTGTTCAAACAGCTGATGCAGCTGCAGCCAGTGGTCCAGCACTTTGGGCTCGCTGCTCACCAGACCCTTTAGTACATGTATTCTTTCTAGCATTTGAGCCCTCTGCTCCTCGCTGTTCCTGGGCATCCGGTTGGTCAACATTAGTTCGCGTCTTTGACGCATAATGCGACGCCAACTAACTGACTTGGGCTGAACATCTGGCTTCAGGCGATTGCATACCACCTTGTAGAGAGGTCGCGACAGGCGTGGCAGACTTCTCCAGGTGCATTGCACCGGCCGGCTTTGCTTGTCCACATAGAAGTCATCATGACCATCGAATTCTAGGCTGCGCCTAGTGTCGGACTCCAAGGAAGAATACTCGGGTTGACTGTTGTCCGACTCGGAGGCGCTGGAATCACTGGAGAAGACCAGCAGGGGAATGGCATTGCCGTTGTCAAAACTTGCATTGGTTTGCCAATCGTCGGAGCGGGCAGTGGCAGCGCCAGCGGCTGAAGTCGTCGGCTCCCCAGATGCGGTATCCGCCGGCCGTTTTCTGCCATAAGCTGGAAACAGCGACATCCTGCAGGAGTTACAGAACTCTACGAGAATACGATGGACTAACCCCGGCTGAATTTTGTTTGTTTGCTTATCGATAGACTTATCGATAGGCTTGGCTCTAATGTTCTTGGCGTTTTAATAAGACCAGACGGCGTGTGGCTTCAGTCAGTGAGTGTCAAACTGTGTATTGCAGTTCAAATTTGAATTCAAATTGATTTCAATTGATTTTAGAAATGACAGAAGGGGAAAGGAGAAACAGTTTTTTTTTATAAATATTAATTTTCGGTAAATATCGCTTATTTGCAAAAGCCATTACGTAACATTTGTTCGGGAAAACGGTTTTTTTCTTGAACTATCGATAGCCATGCAGAAAAATACCAATCTAGTATATTTATGGTGTTTACACAGAGAACAAACATCGAGATATCTGGGATTATATCAATCCCAAACGTTGTCAGTGGTCGGTCAATCCCGGATCTTCTCATTCCAAGTACGAATATGAATATGAAGATTGTACGACTTTTGCTTGAAGACATTTTTTTGAGCTTGATTCTATCTCGCCTTTTAATTTTCTGTGTACCTGAATCCTTTGGTGGTAGTGTGCATTGGAAACGGGTAGCCTGCCTCCCCTGAGGACCTTGATTCACCTACTATTTCTAGTAGAAATTTTCTACATCAGGCAAACTAACAGAAGTGCTAAATAAAATGCACTAAAAGTTAGTTCAACTGTTAATCCAACAGTGGCTGTTTAGAAAGCTTTCATTAAAAAGCTATACCCAAATTTAGCCCAGACGCAAACCTTTGGCCAGCAAAACTCTCCACACAAAAGTCTACAAGCGCATTAGGGGTATGCCACCCAATATTTGAGTGCTACTACTACCAGTACCCTTAATATTGTGAGCGAGAGCATCAACTTCAGCACTGCCGAAGACGATGACTTCGTTTAAGGGACAGGGAAGTGAAGTGGAAGTGCTGTGGGTGGGTGTTTGGGTTACAAATATAACAGTCTGTCGTATAAAGTATGTGGAATGGAAACAGTAACTGTAAAATGTCAGTGGGCAAGTATTTTAGGTATCACTGATGTAATTGCTTACTAGGTGTGCACACGCCAATGGCTTGCAAACTTTGAATGACATTAAAAAAGACTGTAAAAAGAGACTTGCCACTGTTTTCTGTTCTGGCTAGAAGTTCTAATGGTCTATAAGGAACATTAACTTGAAGTAATTATGCCTCTGACTAAAGAATTCATGGCTTTTGCATTTTTTTATAAACTTGGCAATATATACACCGAGAGAAAATCAAGAAATTTCGGACTTGAATCAAGAACTTTCAGTCTTAAATCTTTAATAAGCCAGGAAATTCTTGACTTAAGAGCGAAACCCGTTTTTTAAAATCCCTTAGGCCCGATTTCTCAAAGGTTCCGGTTAGCCAACCACCGGTCAGATTTGTTCGTCAAGATGACGAGCGGTTAAGTCATTTGCTTTTCTCAGCAGCAGTTTCGCCTGATATCGGCAAATGCCTATCGCTGCTTCAGTGTGACCATCTGTGACCAGCTGACTCGGTTTGGTTTGTTTGTTTTTTAATGCAATTGGTTGTTGCTGGTCATTGTTTTGCGTAAAAGTTGACAAAAATTCGATGTTCTGCCTCATCGAATTGCATTTCCATTGCGTGGAGCTAAAAAATTCGATTATTCATAAACATTTTGTTGTGCAGCAAATATAACAATAAACAAAGCAAGTGTGAGGCCAGCTGTTTGTAAATCGATAAGAATATCGATAATTTCATCGGGGCTGAGCTCGCGGTTAAAGTTGACCGGTGGATGAGCAGCGTTTAAGTTTGTTCCTCCGGTTACGCCACATACATACATCAAATTCGGTTAAACTGCCTGTCAAGTTGACCAACCGGACTTTGAGAAATTGGGCCTTAATTCTCGATTTTAAGAACCATTTCTATTTGACAAGCATAATTCGGGATTTTTTAAGAACTTGTAGAGCTCAAAATAAGCATAATCTGGTTCAATTAAGTACTTTATGTTCTAAGTTTAAGAAAGAATTATGATTGCATTAAGAACTTGAATATTTCAAATAACAACAAACTTAACTTAAGCAGCTCAATTCCAATTGGCTCTCAAAAATATGTCGACTTGTGCTCAAATTAAGAATTTTCGTGCTTAAATCAAGATTGGCTTCCTGGCTAATTAAAGTTTTGGAACATATGTAATTCAACAACGAAAAATTCTTGATTCAATACCGCTAAAGTTTACTCATAGGTGGCCAACATTGTATCAAAATTTGTTAAAATAAATATGACTCATATAGATTTGATAACATATAGAATAACCCTCATTTAACTGAACCAGTTTCTCTTAAGATCCGGTTAGTCAGCCGCCGATGAAAAGCGGTTGAGTCAATTGGCTCTTTCAACAACAGTTTTACCCGATATCGATAAATTCCACTCGCTGCAGCAGTGTGACCAGACTCTGTCAAGGAGTTAGATTGTTATGGTTTTATTAATGCTCTGGAATGTTGGCAATTTTCTTGTTTTTTGATCAACGGATGAAATGGAACAAAGAGGGACACTTGGACTTCTGCGCGTAGTACCTATGGTTTAATTTTGCCAACCTCGTTGTTCAATTATGGCATCGTAATTAGATCCCTCCCTGTACTCTCTTGTATATTTCATTCGTTTCTCTGCCTCTTTTAACTCAATTTACTTTGCGTGTGGCTTAAAAATTGGTTTGTTCAGAAACATTTTCTTGCAGAAAGAAGAAAAATAAAGAAAAGAGTAGGCTAAAAAATTAAAGAAGATGTTGAAACTATACCCTATCCAAGTCGTGGAAGGAAGCAACAGACCCCGGATTGGTCTAAAGATCTTGAGGAGTGAAGACAGCGGGAGCTAGGGGACATTTGAAGAGGGACTGTACCGCACTTTGGACATTTTTGTAGGCCTACGGTCCACCAAGTTGCATGCTGGACATGTGAAGGTTGGGTGGTGGTCGCTGGCGCATGCTGGAGCATTCCCTGCAGGTGTAGCAGAGAACTGAGCACACTCCTCGCGTTCTTCTCCTATATCACACTGCTAATAGGGGTTGTTCTTTCTGCTGTTGTTGTTGGCTTGCTTCCAAGATCACAGTTTTCAGCCCACCACTGCTTTAAACTACGATATGTTACTTCTAAATACGCCATCCAGCTTGAAACAGGTCTAAGGCTGCCCAGAAATGGAGCATGCATGAATTTAGCTAACAGAATTCAGGTGTTTGACAAATGGCAAGCCACAGCTTCTGATATCGAAAACTTGATTGTCCTGAGACTTGGTAAGTCTCTCATAAACTGAAATTAGAAAACAACTCTAAGAGTTTGACTGCAAAAGGTCAACACAAGCATCAGACTGGATTTTAACAACAAAGTTCTGATATCAACCAACATTTTTGAGCCAGGTTTAGAACCTTTTATGGACCTTTTTTAGAATTTTAAGAAATATCAAGCCGAAGTTTCTTCGTAAGCGTCTGACATCCAAAAACAAGTGAAAAAACCGCTTTTGGGCCTATTCAATGGTCACAATTTCAAGGTATAACATTTTGCTGGTTTTCCAAAGGCACCGCTATATGCCACTGCCATTTGTCCATACGCATCTCAACCCTTTCTTCCACTCTTCCTTCTATCCTTCAGGGCTGAAGGCGTTGAAACCATCCACCAAAGTGAGACGCTGTAAAATGCGCTCGTTTACACCTCAAGTGGCAATCATTTGCCATCGCCCCCAGTGACGTTATCGTGAGCGCTTTCCTACGCCCCCACCCACTCCACGGGCACACACAATGCCTGACGCTAATCACCAAGCGCAAGAGGTACATAGAAGCTACTGCCGTGGAGTATATGCCAGAAGAAAAGAAGAAATGTGGTCACATCTTCGTATTGTATTGGCAACTGGTGCCGCTGATGATGATGCTGATGATGAAGTGGCAGCCATGTGACAGTTACAGCAATGACAGAAAACAAAGATGATGCAAGTCAACACAACAACTGGGGAATAGACGAGAATTGTAATAATGGAGGCAAACAATGAAAGCAGAAGTCTAAGGCAATGACAAGGCAACTAAAGCGCAGGAAGACGTGCTGGAAATTGTGGCTACATTTCTACTATACTTCTACACGAAACGGAGTCGTATGAAGAGGTTGGCTTTAAGTCGAATGCTCTTTTTCTTATGGTTACCTAAACCTCAGGACGGGCTTTAGCGTAGCTCGAAAAAGTTATGTGAAAAACAAGAAAAAGTCGATCAAGCCCAACTATAACATACTCTGTGCCAACATAATTATACGCTCAGCATAAATTTTGATGCTGCAGTAGCGGCTGCAAGCAGCGCTGCTACAGTGCTGCAGCAGCAAACAGTCTTTTGATCATAACTCGACAACCGTTCATCTGATCTTAACCATTACTTTCGCTGACTGATAAATAATGTTGGATACTAAATATGTCTAGAAGGTACGAACCATCTATCTTTAAAACTGTGGAAGATATGACGTTTTTTCCAAATGGCTGGAGCAGAAGGGGGCGTGGCCAAAATTGAAAATAAACCTGACTTGCCTGCAAGTATAAGAAGTTTTTGTCCCGTACACGTCAAACCTCTATGTCTTATCATTCCTGAGATCTGTGCGTTTAAGCGGTTAGACAAACGGACATGGCTATATCCACGCGGCTGTTGATGCTGATCCAGAATATATATATACTTTTTATACAAATTGTTTAAAATCGTTAGATCGCAAGATATAACTCAATCCGAAGCGAGAGGGTTGTGTGCGGCTGGCGCCAAGATACGTGACAATTTTGATTGCGACTGCGCGGTGCCAGTTACCAACAAATAACTCTCGGCAAGCCTACCGCTTGATTGTCGTTGTGAAAGCAAGGAAAATATATCATTTGTGCCAGCGCTCCGCCCGTGCACATGCAAATATGCTTGATTTTATTTAAATACTTAATTAATTCAAGCATGCTGAAATGCTCAAGTTGAGTTAAGAGTTACCAAATTTGTCGGTATTTTAATTTGGAAATATGTATATATCAAGTATTATCACTCTTGGATAGTGAACTCGCGAGTGCACATGTGTTACGCTCCATCAAAGTTGCAAAATCAGTAAAAATAGTAGAACTTCAACTTGTCGCTTCCCTTTTTATACCCTTGCAAAGGGTATTATAATTTTGCCCAGAAGTTTGCAACGCATAGAAATATTCATTTCCGACCCCATAAACTATATATGTTCTTGATCAGGGTGACGAGCTGAGTCGATTGAGCTTTGTCCGTCCGTCTGTCTGTCTGTCAGTTTTAAAGCTATCGAGCTGATATTTTGCACAGAGTCTTCTTTTTGCTGCACACTACTAATATGTCGGAACCGACCGGATCGGATGACTATATCTCATAGCTCCCATAGGAACAATCGGTCGGAAAACTAGTTTTTGTATGAAAAACTTTTTTATTTTCAATGGAAACGTCCCAAACCAAACTTTGTAATCGTAGGTTTTCTATGTTTTTATACTCTGTAACGAAGGTACATAGAGTATTATAATTTTGTGCAAAAGTATGTAACATCCAGAAGGAAGCATCTCCGACCCCATAAAGTATATATATTCTTGATCAGCATCAACAGCCGAGTCGATATAGCCATGTCCGTCTGTCCGTCTGTCCGTCTGTCTGTCTGTCTGTCCGTATGAACGCACAGATCTCAGAGATGGTAAGAGATAGAGGTTTGACATGTATGGGACATATGCTTCTTATGTCTGCAGGCAGATCAAGTTTATTTTCAATTTTGGACACGCCCCCTCCCGCCCCCGCAACTTAGAAAAAACGTCATATCTCCCACAGTTTTGAAGATAGATGGCTTGTTCCTTCTGGACATATTTAGTTATTAGGATAACTTATCGATCCGCCAAAGAAATGAAGATGATCGGATGAACGGTTTTCGAGTTATGATCAAAAGACAAATTTTCTTGGTACAGAGTATGTTATAGTTGGGCTTGACCGACTCTTTCTTCTTGTTTTTTATAGTTCTACCAAGTTTTATTAAAATCGGACAGCCATATGGTATAGCTGCCATACAAAAGATAGGTCTGAAAAACAGTCTTAGTTAGAAAAACTTGTTTGTTTTTAATGGTAGCATCCTGCATTTTTGTATTTGTTTGTTTCACTTGCTTTCACATAACTTTACCAATTTTTGGCCAAATCGGATGACTATATCAAATAGCTCCCATACGAACGATCGAAAATATTTAAGCGAGCACTTGCAAGGGTATAAAAACTTCGGCACAGACGAAGTTAGCTTTGCTTTCTCGTTTTTACTTTACTTTGCGGCAATGCCGCGCGAGTGCTTGATAGTCGTATGGGCTGAGATGCCTGCAGGTGTGCTCAAATACCCAAGACAAGGCAAGTGAGTTATGAGTTCGAATCCCAGTTGGAAAATAAGTTAAAGCTGAAGGTTTCCATGCGTGGCTTATGTGAAGTTGGCGGGGGGTGTGCCCCATTTGTCATCTCCCCATTTTTCTCCCCCCTGAATTGAACTGTAATTACTTTTGGGTATTTTGGGTACTCTATTCTGATGAAGCGCCTAAAAGTAGGCAAGAAAATGAAGAGAAAATCTGTACATTGTGTTCAATGGGCAGCTTTAAGGCCGCTACCGGGGGCAACTACCAAGAGAGAGAGAGAGAGAGAAGCCGAAAGAGGGGGCTAAAGTGGCATGTATGTGTCGCTATATATTTACAGCTACTAAACTGTAATCGGGGCCACACACCGGAAGTTGAAATGACTTGAAAATTTATTGCATTCGCTGTCGACGTTGAGGACGACGACATTGTTGTTGTTGTTGTTGCTGCTGTTGTTGCTGTGCATTCAGAAGCCAAACGCTTGGCTGACTTTGGTGTGGCTGTTGCCCCATCCTAGTCATAGTCATCGGAAGTGGCGCGGCAGTCAATTGGAGACCCAGTCAGTGCAGGAGATTCTCGCCAAAATTGAATAAGCCCACAGCAACCGTCCCCCATCCGCCATCCCCCGTCCACCATCCACCCCTCCCAATTCCGGCACAAATTTACGGCGATTTCTGCAGTCAACAGCAGGAGGACATTTTTTTGTTTGGGGCTTGCACATGCATTCCGTTGCCTTAACTTGGCTCAGTGCATCCTTCAGCCGTTTTACTGCTCATAAAAATCCATTAAATTATTCAAATTGCAAACGAAAAACGACAACAGGGAATCTTTTAGGACTTGGGATCGTAGCCAGGTTTGATTTTATCCCATTTATTTGCCAACAGCTTTCCATGTGTGCGTGTGTGTGTGTGTGAGAGAGTATTTTTACGCGTTGCTTGTTTAAAATAAAAGACAGCCAGCGACAGTCAACCCTGGGACCAGGGACAGGGACACGAACCACTCAGCCATGCAGCAGCAACAACAACAACGGCAACGACAACAGCAACGACACACATGCATGCACTTGACTGCTAGTTGGACCAGGTTTAGGCCCGGCCAACATATACCATATACCGCACCCACACCACATCATAGCAGTCCAGAAAAACAGAGGCTGACAGTTGGGGCTTGCGGCTTCATCTGGCCCTGCATTTGCTTAGGCCTTTAGGACAGTGGGCGTGAATGCAGAAGCAAAACTCGCCGGCATCCGTCAGCCGTCAGCAACATACATACAGGGCATACACTTTCGCTGGTACAGTGTATATTCAAGCTTGAACGACGGATATTAGATATTAGATACTAAACTGATTTTAGCGAAGTGCTGAACCGGTTCAAGAGTGCCTTATGAACATGTTTCGGATGTTTTTTTTAACCAGGTGTGCCCGTAAGCTATACGCATCGGCCGCATTCGTTGTTGCCTTACTCATAGTCATTCCAAGAAGATAAGCTGCTTGCGCATATGTCTCCCATGTCCGAAGAATTGAACACAACCACAAACTATTATGCGTTTGTAAATGTAACATTTGTTGTTGTGCGTCGCATGATTGCGTTTGCACCAGACAGCCTCAACCCTATAAACACTGCATTTAGAGCGAAGCTCTTTTACGGACGTTCGACTGGGGGGTTCAAACGAGAAAGCCATTGTATATGCGACAGGTTTCTTTGGCTACGCTTTTGACTTTGTAAAGTCAGCAGCTTAGGTCTTTGGTGGATTAACGGTGACTAAAACAGTGACAGTAATCAAAGCAGTGACTAAAACAGTGACCAACGCAGTGGTCAGGGACTAAAACAGCAACCAAAACAGTGACCAAAGCAGTTATGAGAACAGTGACCGAAACAGCGACCAACACAGTGACCTAGCAATGAATAAAAAAGGGTTAGTAACTAAAACAGTGACAGTTATTGAAACAGTGACTAGGGCTGCTTTTACACAGTTCATCATTGAAGAGAAGTTCATATTTTAAACAACAAACATGTAGGCCTACTAAACTATCATGTCTCATGTGTCGAACTGTGTAAAGGAAGCCTAAAACAGTGACTACAACAGTGACCAAAACGGTGATCGAAACAGCGACCTAGCAGTGAATAAAACAGGGACTAAAACAGTAACCAAAGCAGTGACGGTGATCGAAACAGTAATTAAAATAGTGACCAAAACAGTGACAGTGATCAAAACAGTGATTAAAACAGTGACCGACACAGTCACCGTAGCAGTGAATAAAACAATAACCAAAACAGTGACAGTGATCTAAACTGTGACCAAAACAGTGACCGAAACAGTGACCATAGCAGTGAATAAAACAGAGACTAAAACAGTAACCAAAACAGTGACAGTGATCTAAACTGTGATTAAAACAGTGACCAAAACAGTTATCGAAACAGTGACTAAACTGTGACTAAACTGTGACCAAAACAGTGATTAAAACCGTGCCCGACACAGTGACCATAGCAGTGAATAAAACAGAGACTAAAACAGTAACCAAAACAGTGACAGTGATCTAAACTGTGACCAAAACACTTAAGGAAACAGTGACCGAAACAGTGACCATAACAGTGACCTAGCAGTGAATAAAACAGGGACTAAAACAGTGCCCAAAACAGTCACACTAATCGAAGCAGTGATAAAAACAGTGCCCAAAACAGTGACAGTGCCCAAAACAGTGACCAAAGAGAGATTAAGACAGTGACTAAACAGTGACCAAAACAGTGACCAAAACAGTGATGAAAAGTGAATTAACAGTGAGTAAATCGGTGCAAGTGATAGAAACCGTGAGCAAACACTGGCCAAAGCAGTTACTAAAACAGTGACTGAATATTACTTAACAGTAACCTTAACAGTGACAAAAACAGTGACAGTGATCGACACAGTGTCCAAAACAGCGATTCATTCGGATGCAACCAAACAAAATCAAAACTCTATCCATCACTCAAACTATCACTCGTAAAGAGCAAATCATTTTCCAAAAGAGGAGTGCTGTCTTATAAAAATGGTTAACAATGCATTCCTAAAAACCACATTAACCCAGTACCGCTAAGGATATTTTTGGTCCATGAATGATCTTTCTTGCAAGGGTCAACCGACGAAACTTAAGTTAAATGAAAGTCGGGTAAAACTTATCTTATACACACGAAACACAAGCATCATTTACGTCTCAAGACTTGTCAATGAACTGAACTGAACCGAAACAAGGCGGTTTGCTTTGTGGTTTTTGATTCGCATTTCAGAAAGCAAAACGGTTCACCTGGCGGTTCGGTTTAATAACTGGGATAACCGATCGTTGACGGATGATTGAATGATTTTGGCTAACCATTTGGTTATTAAAAATATGAAATTTCCATTAAATCTTTAATTATTACTCAAATTATTCGCTTTACTTTAGCCTTTACATACCCTACCCTAAGCTTACCCACAGGTGCACAGTCTGCCTTGTTAATCCCTTCCTGTTTCACATACCCACCATCCTACATACGGGTGAGCTAAGATCAAGGTAATGTTGGCTTTAAATTGTCTTAAGTTTAGGGTTACGCCAAACCCATACAGTCTTGTTACTAATCCGCTTGCATCCACTGTGCCCAGGCGAGCTGCTCTCACCATCAGGTGTAGGACACGTTGGCTTCGCTGGCGTGTGTGCTTGGCATTCTATTCACAGTCTAGTAAACCCAGCGGCATATCTAATTATTTGCCCACAGAGCCATCAGCAAAACGCTGCCACCTCCACGCGTCCAGCCCTTTGTAAAGTCTCATTATGTAGGGAAAATATAGGAAACAGATTTTGCACAGCGATGGGGGGGGTGGGGGGGGGGGGGGGGGGGGAGGTTTGTTTTATTTTTATTATTTTACTTGTAGTTTCATATTTGCAGGCAAATTTGCGTTGGTTACATATTTATTAGTCCTGTGTGTGTGTGTGTGTGTGTGCATTACGTAACTTGCCCAACGCATTACGTAATTAGCGAGCGAGCGGCTGACGAGAGTGTGGCAATGTTGTTTCAAGGGCTCGCCGCAAGTCTCAGAGAATGGGCAGGAGCCGACTGCAACTGGTGCAACAAAAGTCGGGCATGAGCACAAATATACGCCAAAAATGCGAGAATGCTGCTCTAATGGCTGCCAAATGGCTGAGGGCCATTTGTGGTTTCCCTTTTTGTTCTTCGTTCCGGTGTTCCGCCTAGGAGTAGGCAACGAAACATGGAAAACCGTGCGCGCAATTCTTGCGCGCAATGTTTGCACTCACCCCACCTTGCAGTGGCCCAGCGGCAATTGACAGGCAACATGAAAAAGGTGTGTATGTCAATCGAATATCAATGGTCATCGCTCTGTTTTCTGCAATTGTAACGTGATTTGTTGTTGCTGCTGCTGCTGCTGCTGCTGTTGCTGCTGTTGTTGTTGTTCGAGTACCTGTCACATTGTGTTACACTTTGACGTGTGTGAACCAGTTTCGATATGCCGCCTTCTCGAAAAACCCGGCTTTTGGTAATTAAATTGCATTAAAATAAAAACAAAAAGGAAGCGACAAGCTCTTATGGTGATTAATCACACAGAACTGCTGTTTGCCACGTAAATATTTCAAATGGACTCCACTGAAGCGTACGAGATAATTTTGCTATCATTTGGTCGATGGTTTTGTTAGGTATTTTGGGCAACAGGGTCCAGTACAGGGGCCTTATTTTTGCTTTGTCTACAGCAATATAGAGTGGCTGTCATCTCAGAAAACTACGGAACACGCCACCTTAGGGGTAAAATCCCATTGGTCCAGTATTCATGTATTTCATGTATTCATGCTGTATCTTCCCTTTAAAAAATCGTACACTCGAAGAAAAAATAGATAATTTCAACCTCGGATCAAGAATATTTGATGTCAGAAGTTCACTAAGAATGGAAATTCTCGATTCAAGAGCAAAATTATGAAGTACAAGTAAGAATTTTTGATACCGCCTATCTTAATCGAAGAGCTTCAATACTTGAACCAAGTACAAAACATTCTCAATCAAGAATCAAGAATGTTTAATATCAGAAGTACGATACGAATGGAAATTCTCGATCCAAGAGCAAAATTATGAAGTACAAGTAAGAATTTTTGATACCGTCTATCTTAATCCAGGAGCTTCAATACTTGAACCAAGTACAAAACATTTTCAATCAAGAATCAAGAATGTTTAGTATCAGAAGTACGATAAGAATGGAAATTCTCGATCCAAGAGCAAAATTATTAATCCAAGTAAGAATTTTTAAACCCGCCTATTTTAATCCAAGAGCTTCAATACTTAAACCAAGTACAAAACATTCTTAAATCAAGCATCAAGAATGTTTGATGTCAGAAGTTTGATAAGAATGGAAATTCTTGATCCAAGAGCAAAATTAATAATCCAATTAAGAATTTTTGATCCCGCCTATCTTAATCCAAGAGCTTCAAAACTTGAACCAAGTACAAAACATTCTCAATCAAGAATCAAGAATGTTTAATATCAGAAGTACGATACGAATGGAAATTCTCGATCCAAGAGCAAAATTATGAAGTACAAGTAAGAATTTTTGATACCGCCTATCTTAATCGAAGAGCTTCAATACTTGAACCAAGTACAAAAACATTCTCAATCAAGAATCAAGAATGTTTAATATCAGAAGTACGATACGAATGGAAATTCTCGATCGAAGAGCAAAATTATTAATCCAATTAAGAATTTTTGATCCCGCCTATCTTAATCCAAGAGCTTCAATACTTGAACCAAGTACCAAACATTCTCAATCAAGAATCAAGAATGTTTAATATCAGAAGTACGATAAGAATGGAAATTCTTGATCCATGAATGAAATTATTAATCCAAGTAAGAATTTTTGATACCGCCTTTCTTAATCCAAGAGCTTCAATACTTGAACCAAGTACAAAACATTCTCAATCAAGAATCAAGAATGTTTAATATCAGAAGTACGATAAGAATGGAAATTCTTGATCCATGAATGAAATTATTAATCCAATTAAGAATTTTTGATGCCGCCTATCTTAATCCAAGAGCTTCAACACTTAAACCAAGTACAAAACATTCTCAAATCAAGTAGTCAAATGCTTGAATCAAGTGGTAATCACATTTAAGTTCAAGATTGTTCATTCTTGTATCAAGAGCATAGTTGTTCTATTTTCAAAAACAGATTTTGATCTTTCTTGCATTAAGAGCTCATCGGGTCGAAGAATAAAATCGTTTCTCAAGAGCTTCACAGAATCACAAGTAAGGGCGCAATTTGAAATCACTTGATTTTTCCATTTTTGATTAAATTTATTGATTAGAAAGTTAAGTGCTTAACTATAGAGCAAGTTTCAGCCCGCTCGAGGAGTACACAACACCACAAAGAAGCAGCAGTTTTCCCTGGTATAACTGCTTGGGAGTTCCAAGGCAACATGAGTGCAAAAATCGATGGCGCTCTCCGCTCTTTCATTCATGCTTGTTCTCTCCTCTCTCTTAGTTTCTTTACCTCACTCTTTTCGCCGAAAAACACTAAGCACAGAACGAACTTAGCGCGATTTCAAGATCGACATTCAGTTAGATTTATTATTTTCAAGATCGTTCGTATCTCTCTACTATTCAGTCTGCTTTTTCTGTGTGTACTTTGTGCTCATTTTGAATCCAATTTGCCTTTGTGTGGAAAATCTTCATCATAAATGTCTGCTGGGCACCTTTTGCGATGTTTGAGGGCATATTAAAAACAGTAAAGCCCCAAGTAGCTGACCGCATGTGGCATGCGACATGACATGTTCGAGTCAGGAGCGGCATCAGCTGACAGCTCTGTCTACGCTGGTACGCTCCTTCTGCTGTGCTCTACTCCTCCATCTGCTGCTGTAGCCTTTCCACAACTTTAATTAATTTTTAATGAAGTGAAAATGCGTGTGGGTGTGTGTGTGTGTGTGTGTGTGAGTAGTCTTCCTCTTCTCGCCTGTCTGGCGGACACTTATTGATGAATTTTTGCTTCACCTCCACACATGCACTCACATAGGGCACCAAATGATGAATGACTGCCAAATGAACATGTTTTTTTGTTGTTGTTGTTGTGTGTCGACAGTTGAGAGCAGACTGAAGTTTTCTGCTAGTTTTGAGGGAACTCTTTCCATTAAGAAAACTTTTCTTCACTCAACTTAACTTGCATTGACGTTTGATGGAGATCGCGTGCTGATTTCTAGACATGATGCAACCCATCCACACTGTGGCACTAGGGCAATCAATGTACAGTGGTGAGACGGAAAGTAGAATGCATTTTATGCTGACTCCATAGAAATCCATAGAAATCTTTTCTTTTTTCGAATAACACAACAAAATGAAACAATCTTCGCATAAAGTTGTATGTTACGCAGAAACCTGCTGGTCTACAGGATTCAAAAAGCAATACCACCCTTTCAATTTGAATTTCGAAGGAGACATGGAAGGACAGGAGTAGCTCAATAGAGCTTTAAATTGAATACTGGAAGAACTCAAAACAAATGAGTTTGCAGTTTCAAATGTACATAATAAAAACGCTATCCTCACCTCAATTGTACCTGCTTAGTAAAAGCTTACCGACGTGACGGACTTTAGCAGCAATCCAAGACTATGAGGTACCAGACACAAGGCCAATCAGCGATGGTGTGCCTCAAGGAAGCGTCCTGGGACCAACACTAAATACCCTCTATACCCGTCCGTGTAACAAGAATCAGCCAAATGCCATTCACAACAAGAAAGAAAGTCGGTCAAGCCCGACTATAACATACTCTGTACCAAGAAAATTTGTCTTTTGATCATAACTCGAAAACCGTTCATCCGATCTTCTTCATTTCTATGGCGGATCGATAAGTTATGCTAATAACTAAATATGTCCAGAAGGAACAAGCCATCTATCTTCAAAACTGTGGGAGATATGACGTTTTTTCTAAATTGCGGGGGCGGGAGGAGGCGTGGCCAAAATTGAAAATAAACTTGATCTGCCTGCAGACATAAGAAGCATATGCCCCTACATGTCAAACCTCTATCTCTTACCATCTCTGAGATCTGTGCGTTCATACGGACAGACAGACAGACGGACAAACGGACGGACGGACAGACGGACATGGCTATATCGACTCGGCTGTTGATGCTGATCAAGAATATATATACTTTATGGGGTCGGAGATGCTTACTTCTGGATGTTACATACTTTTGCACAAACTTATAATACTCTATGTACCTTCGGTACAGAGTATAAAAATAGCCTAGATGGAGCACCAAAATCGTGTATGCATAAGGCTAAGAATCTAGGAATAACCTTTAATAAAACATTATACTGACAAAATCGAATGAACAAGGCAGTTGGTTAGACTTATGGGGTTCATATTCCAGGCATTGTTGTGGCAGTTTTCATTGGTGAAGTATTTTTAAGATGGTGTGAACCAAGCTCGACGCACCCACCCTAGGGAATGGTCTCCGCTCACGTTAGCCAGCAGCTTTGCGGTTGCACTGCTCTGTTACAAGGAGTGCAAGTTGACTGGGCATCATTTACCCAGGATCATGCTGGGTTCCCCATGTTGAACCGGTTAGAGGCTTTGACTTTTAATACGCAATCCATAGGCAAACACCAGATTACTGGTTTGACATGTAAGGCCTTATCTTGTCCAGGAGACAACTGGAATTTTCTGAAAATCACTTTTTCTTTATCGCTGTTCGATTTAGTAACCCAGGTTCCACGCCACTATACTAAACCACGAGGCTCTGACTTGAAAATTGTGGATCTGACGTTTTTATACTCTGTACCGAAGGTAACATAGAGAATTATAAGTTTGTGCAAAAGTATGTAACATCCAGAAGTAAGCATCTCCGACCCCATAAAGTATATATATTCTTGATCAGCATCAACAGCCGAGTCGATATAGCCATGTCCGTCTGTCCGTCTGTCCGTCCGTCCGTCTGTCCGTCTGTCTGTCTGTCCGTATGAACGCACAGATCTCAGAGATGGTAAGAGATAGAGGTTTGACATGTATGGGACATATGCTTCTTATGTCTGCAGGCAGATCAAGTTTATTTTCAATTTTGGCCACGCCTCCTCCCGCCCCCGCAATTTAGAAAAAACGTCATATCTCCCACAGTTTTGAAGATAGATGGCTTGTTCCTTCTGGACATATTTAGTTATTAGGATAACTTATCGATCCGCCAAAGAAATGAAGAAGATCGGATGAACGGTTTCGAGTTATGATCAAAAGACAAATTTTCTTGGTACAGAGTATGTTATAGTCGGGCTTGACCGACTTTCTTTCTTGTTTAAATCTAGGATATGTCCGTTTTTTTGGGGATAAGTGGGGGACGACGAGGGGGAATTTCCAAAATCTGAAATACAACTTATCTGCGTACGGCATACATCTACCTTCATGCAAAAATTTGTGGCTCTATCTCTTATAGTCTCTGAGATCGACGCGTTCATACAGATATATGGCTCTATAAGAGATAGAGCCACAAACTTTTGCATGAAGCTAAGCGTATACCGTACGCAGATCAAGCTTGTTCCGGATTTGTAAACTTGCCAAAGCTTGGCATTTAGCATAGAATCATGCGCAATCGTACATCGTTAATCAGTTATCGGTCCATTAACTCAATTATGACTCAATTATGACTCATTGTCTCTCCGATTTGGCTGCTCGAGCTGCAGGACACCCGCACTTCCGGGCGATTTCAAGGCGCTTGCCGCGATGATACCTCAGGCTCAGTCTCCGCAGGAATGATTCTAAATAGTTTTTTCTAGTTTAGCGGAAGCACTTTCCGACGAAGTTTTCACTACTTTGTGGTCTTATTCTTCTTTGTTTGTTGTCTTTTGCTTAGGTTGCGTTTGAAACATATTCGGGCCACAGCTGTTATTTAGCTCACTCACGAACCACAGCGCTATCGATATGTCATGTATCGATAGGCTGATAGTTGGATATTTAGTGCAAAAACAAATAAAATGCCAAGTGTTGTTCCACCGTACCTCAAATTTGATTGTTGTTGTTGCTGTTTCTTCGCCTATATATTGACAGCCAACAACAACAACAACACCAGCCTGAATTTTACCTCCGTAGGATTAGTTCGCTGTCCTGGTTTTACCTTGGCCTGTCAGTCAGTCTTCATGTGAAAATTGATGGCATTGCTTGGGCGGTTTGGCTGATGATGCTGTGTGTCAACACACTCCCACACACGCGAGCGCACAGCTTGGCAAACTTTTGTAGCCTACTTAGTGGGGGTGGGGTGGAGCAGGACAATGCGCCTTTGATTGAATTGCATGTAAATTAACTTGGTGATCCGATTAGAGTCAAGGCAATACAACCAATTTAATTTAGATAGGGGCGAGAACTAGTTAAACCCACACTCGGCAGTGCGTGTCCATTTGGCATTCACCTGCTGGCATTAAGCTTCAATTTTGTTGTTGTTGATGTGGCTGCACTTGCTCGCTTACTTTCCCCAAAAAGATTCCCCTTGTTTCAACTGCGACCGCAGCCCTGCTCATCCCTGGGCCAAAAACCAAAAACCAAGGAAAAAAACTGTTGTGTTTCCATTCCAAATGGAAATATTTAATTAAAAACAACCCAGAAATGTGGCTGAAAAGATGTGGCTTTTGTTCGCTCGATAATAAACCCATTTAGAAGGGGCCGAAGCCACTAACATATTACTTATGTATGTTCGCTCCATTAACATAATCGCCAATTCATAACCTGCCCCTGCCGGGCTAAGCTAAACTAAGCAAGAACTATACACAATCGGCCACTCGTAGATGCATTCCGGTTTACACTTTCACCGCTGACTCGACAATGTGATTTGGTTAGCTTAGCGAGTGCGGAAATGGAAACACTGAATGGCATTTCGGCAAATGAATTCAGTTGCTTCTTTAGTGGAGGAAATGTTGTACTTGTACAGACATTGACTTTAATGGCGACTCGTTGTCGTTGTCAACCAAGTGGAAGACAGTGTGTATGCAATGAAGTGGAGTTAACTGGGCGAATGGTCATGTTAGGTATGTATACATCGGCTGGTGGAAGTGTACTATTACTATAACTAAGCCGATCACTCATGGCTGGATAGTTCTTGACCAATATTTGCATTAACAGTCAAGTCGGTTGAGATACGGTCAACAAGTTTTATTTTGGATGTTTATAGATATAAATAGAAACACTTTGAACTTACTTTGATGCTCATGAGCTGTCCGAAAGTGTCGGCACCTTTAGACTTCGTTTTCACTCATCTGCATTTGCATTTATCTATCTATCTATCTATAACTTATTTCAACCATTCACAGTTCAAACCGGACTTTGGATTTATTTATTTCTATGATTTCCCAACTCGGGAACATGCCACATATGTCCTATAAGTGTGCCAAGTAGTACATTTTCAGTTCTAGCGACTGCTGCTGCGACTTGCTTAAAAAATGAAACTAATTTCTAAAATAAGTGACATATTTTTCTAAAAACCTAGAAACATTTTCTTAAATTTATTTGAAAAATGCCCCATAAACATAGAAATAGTTTCTATTTAACAAATGACAAATTTTACAAGTTTATGGGGAAGCAACCTTAAACAATTGAAAGACTATACTTGCTGATGCTTTGTTTCAAATAGGCTTGTTGATAATATATCAAAATATCAATATATCGATATTTTTTACAAAAAAATAAATATTTATATCGAAATAGGTACATAGAGTATTATAAGTTTGTGCAAAAGTATGTAACATCCAGAAGGAAGCATCTCCGACCCCATAAAGTATATATATTCTTGATCAGCATCAACAGCCGAGTCGATATAGCCATGTCCGTCTGTCCGTCTGTCTGTCCGTATGAACGCACAGATCTCAGAGATGGTAAGAGATAGAGGTTTGACATGTATGGGACATATGCTTCTTATGTCTGCAGGCAGATCAAGTTTATTTTCAATTTTGGCCACGCCCCCTCCCGCCCCCGCAATTTAGAAAAAACGTCATATCTCCCACAGTTTTGAAGATAGATGGCTTGTTCCTTCTGGACATATTTAGTTTTTAGAATAACTTATCGATCCGCCAAAGGAATGAAGAAGATCGGATGAACGGTTTTCGAGTTATGATCAAAGGAAAAAATTTCTTGGTACAGAGTATGTTATAGTCGGGCTTGACCGACTTTCTTTCTTGTTTTTCCTGATATATCGCATATCGATATTATTTGGAAATATATTTTTTGATATTGTGGTTGGTCACACTACACTTAGAAATCTTAAAAAGAAAAGATGAGCGCGGCAAGGAGCTTTTACACAAACATAAACGCACATAATGCCACCTGCAGCCTTTGTGCAAAAGTAATTAAGTCAAGTGGCAACACCACTAATCTCCTGTCACATTTGAGGAACAAGCACCCGGCGCAAGCGTATTCAACATGTGTTAAGGTAAGAAAAACTGTAATGCCAGAAAGTCTCGAGAATTTTCCCGCGTAATTTTTTGACAGTGCGTGTGTGTGCGCGTCACTAACCCAGTCGGACTTTGCGTCATGTGTTGAGAAAAATCAGTACACCCGGTGGCATGATATTTCACGAAATTGCATGAAATTAGCCCTTAATATATCATGAAAAACTCACACGTTATTTTCTCAGGTATTTGTAAGGCTAAATGTCTGAAATTTCATTCGAAAACATGAAAAACTCAGGGGTTTGTCAGCGAACGTCTCATTTCTTCCCACCTACTATATACAAAGTAAGTACATTTGGAGTACCAAGAAAGTAAAGAACCCGAAGGCTGATGACGTCATCTAAGCGGAAACGGTTAAAACCCCAAGGCTCAGGTTTTGTCATGCCTTATTACGTGAAAAGTAAGCATGAGAAAGTACGTTTTTCATGATGAAAAGTCCGACTGGGAAGCCTTTTTATTCTTATGCATTTGCATGTGTGTGTATGTACTTTCCGCGAATTTCGGTGCTTTGTAAATAATTTTGGAGGTAAAATCATGTTACCAATATATGTCATTTTTCTAGAAAATTGAACTTTTTCATTGGTTAAAAAATGAAATGAAGTCTTTTAAGTTTTTTCTTGTATTCTTACTTAAACTATTCAACCTTAAGATCTCTGTTCTTTAATGCAAAAAAGTTTATTGTTTTATTTTTAATTAATAAAAAGCTCAAAATAATTATAATGCATTTAAAGTTAATGTTATATTGGGGGGTTTAAGATTTTTATACTGAAATATAAAAATATCAAAAATATCAGATATATCGATATATTTTGGTGATAAATATTGCAAAAACCTGATGATATTTTTAAAAAATGATAATAATCGATACGATATTTTTTACATATTTTCACAACCCTAGTTTCAAATAAATACTAGATCTTGTCATGATTACCAGCATCACCAATGCAGTTGTCTGTAGGTCTAACCCATATATCACTGCTCGAAGATTCTTACCAACCAAAAATGGAAATTTTAAAGGCTATGCAGCCTTGCTAACAATCAGCTTTTTTCCCATACGAATAATGCTAATTGTTAGCTGTTAACGCATAACGCACTACGAGTGTAAATCAGCTTTAAGAACAAGAAAGAAAGTCGGTCAAGCCCGACTTTAACATACTCTGTACCAAGAAATTTAGTCTTTTGATCATAACTCGAAAACCGTTCTTCCGATCTTCTTCATTCCTTTGGCGGATCGATAAGTTATTCTAATAACTTAATATGTCCAGAAGGAACAAGCCATCTGTCTTCAAAACTGTGGGAGATATGACGTTTTTTCTAAATTGCGGGGGCGGGAGGGGGCGTGGCCAAAATTGAAAATAAACTTGATCTGCCTGCAGACATAAGAAGCATATGTCCCATACATGTCAAACCTCTATCTCTTACCATCTCTGAGATCTGTGCGTTCATACGGACAGACAGACAGACGGACGGACGGACAGACGGACAGACGGACAGACGGACATGGCTATATCGACTCGGCTGTTGATGCTGATCAAGAATATATATACTTTATGGGGTCGGAGATGCTTACTTCTGGATGTTACATACTTTTGCACAAACTTATAATACTCTATGTACCTACGGTACAGAGTATAAAAACTTTGTGGTTTTCAATGGAAATGTATTTTAAATTGGAATTTATTTATTTGATATACTTTCACATAATTCTACAAAGTTTTGTCAAAATCGGATGACTATGGCTTATAGCTGCAGCACGAATGATCGGTCGAAAAATAAGTTATATTGAGGAAAACTGTGTTGCTTTAAATGGAATCGATTCCAAATTTGGTACATGTTCATTTGTAAGGCTTTTGCATGCCTCCACTAAGTTTTTTCAAAATGGAACAACTATATAGTATAGCTTCCATATAGCTTCCATATAGCTTCCATATAGCTTCCCAAGTTAACTCTCCTCTTTTGTTTTATTATTGATTTTGATTAATTTTTGGTAATCGCAAATAGTCCCGATTATTTTTTGATTATTTATAATCGTAATCCAAATGTAATAGTGTGAGAGGAAAGACGAGTTAGGTTATCTTTAAGTTTAGTCTCTTGTAATGTTCTTTCTTTAATTTGCACTTCCACTCTCGACAACGACTTAAGATAGAATGCTCCAGTCTCGTCTCTTTAAGCATACTCGTTACAGTTCATTTACAGTGTAGTCTTATATCTAGGTGTATGCGAAAAAGAGACGACTATGTACAATAATGTTATGACTATGTTAATGTTAAAGGGAATAGCAGTTAGGTTGACCATGAGTCTTTGAATGTATCCTCTCTATCCTACTACAATAGCTATGTATTAGATAACTACTGGTTACTGTTATTTCAAGTAGCCTTCTTTAGATGCAGCCGTAACTTCTACTTTCCGCAAGCTTTAAGCATAGTACTCAGACAAGCCAAATCGATTCCAATTCCATCTAAAAACTAGAGCTTAAGTAGCCACTCCTTATGTCAATTAACAGAAACTTAACATTAATGTGAGCATTTTAACATAATGTTTGCAAACAGCGCATGCGGCTCAGAAAACGCTACACGTTTTTTACGATCCTAGAGCCGGCTAAACAACAATAATTTAACAATTAGGTGGCTCGCCAAACAACAAACTTTTTTTATAACCTTTATAGCCTTGCCATTCATTATCCGATCCTGCCTGCTACATACATACAAATGCAAGACTTTAGTATACCCTTTTTAGACGAAGAGTAACGGGAATAATAAGGGTAGCTAAAGGGTTGCTAAAATTGCCGACTTGTCTCTACAGTCAGTTCTGAGACAAACTGAATGCTTTCCCTCTTACCCAGCTAAAAACTCGTGGCGCCGCAACCTTGACTGGCTAACCAGTTGATTGAGTTTAGCTGGATAGAAGCTAAAAAATAGTTTACTATAAATGTATGTACAGGGTTGTCCATATTCGACGGACCCATCTGGCAACGCCATAACTTTTGACAGAGATGTCAGATCGCTTAATGACATACCACGTTTGAAGCGTCAGTCCAAGCAGATTTTTACCATGGAACAATACACGCCACGCGAGCGCTCTGAAATAGTTGAAATTTACATTCAACAGAACAAGTCAATTGTGAAAACTCAACGTGCTTTTAAAAAATTAAAATTTCACATTGAATGGGACCGTAAATAAGCAAAAACTGAAACTCCTCAGGAGATTTAAGAAGTGCCTCTTCATGACGAAAAAGTCACAGTTTGGTGCGGCGTTAGTGCGAAAACGGTCATTGGGCCGTTTTTCTTCCAAAATGAAAATGGCCATGCTGTTACCATCAACCAGGAGCGTTATCGCGACATGATGACCAATTTTGTGATGCCAATTATTCGTCGAAAGCGTATGAGGCAGTTCTGGTTTCAACAAGACGGCGCTCCACCGCACCCAAGTCGCATAACAATCGATTTTCTGAAGAAATTGTTTCCGGGCCGTTTGATGTCGAAAAGTGGTGATTTGGACTGGCCACCGCGTTCGCCCGATTTGACGCCGCCTGACTTCTTCTTGTGGGGATATTTGAAGTCAAAGGTTTACGTTAACAAGCCAAGGACCGTAGAAGTGCTCAAGGACAACATTCGTGAAGAAATAGCCGCTATTCCGGCCGAAATGTTGGCGAAAACGATGGAAAATGCTGCAAAAAGGGCACAATACGCCATCAACGCCAGTGGCGGCCATTTGAGAGATATCATATTCAAAAATTGATGTAAACAAATCTACTTAGAACAAATTAAATGATTAAGATTGCCAACCGCCAAATTTTTATTTTTTTCTTTGATTTTTTTAAAAAAAACATGGGTCCGTCGAATATGGGCAACCCTGTACACAACAATGGCTGTAACCTGCAGCAAAAAACCACATAAGACACAACAAAGGAAATGCCCATGCCTCCTGCATTTATACTTGAATTAATTAAACTTTGTCATTTTTCGAATGATCCTGACAAAAGTGCAACAAAGTGAACAGAACTAGTGCTATTCGACAATATGTTTCCAAAAAAATATTCTGTTAAAGCAATGACTCGTAGCAACAATTCGATAAAACACCATACCGCGTGATTCATTTTCCTTAGATGCATTCATACATATGTTCACCACTCTGGAGGCTTCAGAAAGTTCTTCAGAAATTTCTTGAAACCGGAAACCAAGATATGGTTTTGACATGTCAACTCGTATTTAGACATATCAACTCGTCTATAGGAACTAGTTAAAGATGCTCGGGATACTTTAAAGTGTAGAACATTGTTTTAAGCCCGCAGCTCAAATCGCTAGTCATAGAGATCACTGAACCGAACCACTCAATTGAACTAATTTTTGGGCGTTTTGCTTAACTGGTTTAAGGCTAAGAAAATGAAGCTGGCAGTCAAAAGACAAGTTGACCAACAAATGTTCTTCTAGTAAGGATATTTCCAGCTTCGGTCTGGTTTTATTGTGCTCCAGATTGCTTAAATTTGGCCAGTTCGAGTCGTTTTGCTCTGCTCTGCTCAGTACAGTCTGCCTATCAGGCCGATATCTCTTCCCCTTCCACTTACAGATTGTGTTTGTACATATGTATGTACAACAAAATGGAGCACAAACTTATTGCCGCGGTGGAGGAGAAACAGAATTGCTGGAAACGCTCGCATAATCAGTGCCAAATGCCTTGGACGACTCATGAAATTCATGAAGAAAATCAACGAAATATAAAATGAACTTTTGCTAGACGGAAACACTTTAAGTGAATCCTTCACACACACACACACACACACATTTCACACTATGACCAGAACAAATGAAATTGTTTTCCAGGCTTGATTTCATATTGTAGTTAACAAATTCATAAAACGAAATTCCTGGTGTCTCTTGTTTTGCATAAATTTCAACAAGAACAGGCAGGCTGGTGGGGGGCGTTGACGGGGAGGAACTTCCAAGCGGCTGACCACACGAAACTCATTTGGAAGTCAGCAAAAATAGGCAGAAAACAACAAAACAGAACAAACAGAAAAAAAAAATGAAACGAAACAGCAAACCATGTTAAGGGATAACCCACAGTCCAGTGCGTTCAGCGACACGCCCACATTCTGTTGTTACTTTGTGCCCGGGCAGATTGCATGGCCGAAATATTATGCAGGCTTTTATCCCATTTCCCCTAGACTCGCTTTTGTTGTATAGAAAACAAAGACACGGAAAAAAACAAACTAGACGAACAAAAAAATGGCGACAGCCGTGATAACAGCACAAAAGGAAAATATTTACAAAAAAATGTAAATAAATAAGGAGTAAAACATATAAATAAACGGCATGAGTGAGAAATTTTTAAATGGCAGCGGGCAAAACGTGTTGCCTACTTATCTGCTGACCATCTTCAACCTTCCCTCGCTGCCATCAAAATTCTGACACAATTTTTGATGAATGTCAAAAACTGAACCGTAACAAGTGGATGCACACAGCCAGGGACACACCATGCTGGGCAAAGACGAAAGACAAACAGACAGCAAAATGCCATGCAAATACACCGACAGCACTGGGAGTGGAGCGCGGAAGCCAGAGCCGGAAACCCACATCAACGCAAATGTCATTTGATGGATAAGTTTTTGAGCTGGCCGGATGGACAGAGGGAGGGATAACCATGTTCCATATTTAATTATTCATGAGGCGACAGAAGTGTTAGAGAGAGAGAGAGAGAGAGCCAGCCAGCCAGCTTGTCTGTCCCTGGCCCTGTCCCTGGGCACCTCCTCGGCGGTGATGGGGGGACTCTTGTGCTGTAGTCTTTTGATTAATGAAGCAGCTGAGACAAAATCAGCAATCAAATTAATTTCAGTTTCATGAGCGAACCAACAGCAAAAAAAAAAAAAGAACGAACAAAATAGCAGAAAACAGGAAAAACTAAACACGACTACTTTAGCATCCTGCCAGGCAACCAAATCTTGCTGAATTCCTTTTGGTTGACTTCGCTTTGGGGAAATGTTTGAACTATTCACTCAACCCTGTTGTTAGCTGGCTAACATTTGCTAAAACATGTAACATTTGAACTGATCAAAAAGTTACAAAAATTTTAAATCTACACTCAGAGAAAACATAGAGAGTTTCATACTTGAATCAAGAATTTGCTCGATCCAAGAGCGAAATTCTTGATCCAAGTATGAATTTTTGATCCCGGCTTGCTTGATCCAAGAGCTTAAATACTTGATCTAAGTACGAATCATTCTCGTTCTTGAATCAAGTGCTAAACATACTCAAATTCAAGATTGCTCATGCTTGAATCAAGAGCATACAGCATTGTCAAAAACCAAGAACATTGTTTTTAGTGTCAAGAGCTCATCAGACTTAAAAGTAAGATCGTTTACTCTTAAATCAAGAGCTTCAAAAATTTCAATTTCAAATCAGTTGTTTTTATACTCTGTACCGTAGGTACATAGAGTATTATAAGTTTGTGCAAAAGTATGTAACATCCAGAAGGAAGCATCTCCGACCCCATAAAGTATATATATTCTTGATCAGCATCAACAGCCGAGTCGATATAGCCATGTCCGTCTGTCCGTCTGTCTGTCCGTATGAACGCACAGATCTCAGAGATGGTAAGAGATAGAGGTTTGACATGTATGGGACATATGCTTCTTATGTCTGCAGGCAGATAAAGTTTATTTTCAATTTTGGTCACGCCCCCTACCGCCCCCACAATTTAGAAAAAACGTCATATCTCCCACAGTTTTAAAGACAGATAGTTTGTTCCTTCTGGACATATTTAGTTATCAGGATAACTTATCGATCCGCCAAAGGAATGAAGAAGATCGGATGAACGGTTTTCGAGTTATGATCAAAAGACAAAATTTCTTGGTACAGAGTATGTTATAGTCGGGCTTGACCGACTTTCTTTCTTGTTTGACAATAGGGAAGCGAGCTTCTATAAGAGGGGCATTATGAAGTTGGCATCTCGTTGGGAACTCGGAAACAATGAACAATTGAAAATTCAATAAAAATACCGCAAGACTTTTTTAACAACCTTATATATTTTTGATCAGCAGCAACAGCAGAGTCGATAAAGCCATGTCCGTCTGAACGTCTGTCCGTCTGAACGTCTGTCCGTCTGTCTGTCCGTATGAACGCACAGATCTCAGAGATGGTAAGATATAGAGGTTAGACATGTATGAGACAGATGCTTCTTATGTCTCCAGGCAGATAAAGTTTATTTTAAATTTTGGTCACGCCCCCTACCGCCCCCACAATTTAGAAAAAACGTCATATCTCCCACAGTTTTAAAGACAGATAGTTTGTTCCTTCTGGACATATTTAGTTATCAGGATAACTTATCGATCCGTCAAAGAAATGGTAAAGATCGGATGAACGGTTGTCGAGTTATGATCACAATACTGTTCACTGCTGCAGCGCTGCTTTCAGCTGCTATATTTTCGTTGGTACAGAGTATATTACAGTCGGGCTTGACCGACTTTCTTTCTTGTTTCATATCCCATGGTAAATCACCTGAACTCTAACACTTAATGTCAGTAGCTTAAGTTTGTTTTATATATCAAGGTGAAGAAAGCAAATGGATTGAATTCAACACTTGTGTTTCCAAGTGCAAGCGACAACCAACAATCCGCTCCAAACTTAATGCAGTAATTTAATATAATTATTAATGCTAATTTAACGAGTGCCACGGCCAAGCACCAAAGGCGGGCCAATGCGTTGAATTTCTTTCCTTTTTGTACCTGGACTAAGGCAGGCTGGCAGTCTAGACCTGCACACACACACACACACACAAACAAATTAGCCAAGTAAAATTGCCTGGGACTTGACGACAGCCGAATGCATGGGGAATGGCTGTGCGCCGACAAGTATGCAACATAAATTGTGGCAGCCGCTAACGGTAATTGTAGCGCACGCCCGCCCACATGACGAATGCGCAATATTTGCCCAGCTGCAAATGAGGCAACGGCCCCCACTCCCACTCCTCCCGCTGTCGGTTGCTCTCTGTGTGCTGGCATGCTCAAGCGCCTGGAAAATGCCGCTAACGACGATGACGATTTACCGTTAGCAACGCAGCCCAAAAGCTGGCAGCGAGCATTTAAATTTTACAGACATTTTCAATATCGAAAACCGATGCTTCAGTGGTGCAATTGGGTAACGCATCTGAATGCTGGCCACAATTGCCAAGTTCTTTCCATCTTACATTAACCTATTAAAACTTGGCTGTCTCACCCGAAAGTTCGAGTTACTTGGCAGGAAGATAATCGGGAAAACTCTTTGATTGGAATGGAGTTGTAGTTATTGGTGGTCCGATCCCTGCGCTGATTGAAATGTTTCGCCAGCGCTTGGCATTTAAAACTTTAATGCATTTGCTGACCGCCACAGGAGGGAGGAAACTATGTGTGCAATAAATTGGACGGGGGGACAAGGACAAGACTCGCACTCGGACGCTGGCACAGCACGCACATTAAAAGTTCAAATGGCACAAAAATAAAAATCCGCTTAAACAATTGTAAGCGCACGAAACGAGAATAGAGAGAGAGACAAAGGCAGGAGGAAATAATAAAAAGAACTGCAAATAACAGACAGTACTGGAAGCGGCCAAAGAGGACTCAGCAAGGATGGGGTGGGCTGATTGTTGGAAACGAACAGTTGCACCAGTTGTCCAGTTAAAATTCTCTTTTTGTTCTCCAACTAAAGCCATGTGAAACGAACGAAACATGTGTTTGCGCAGTTGAAGTAAGAGCCCAAGCCAGGGGCTCAGCAGGATGACTACATATGTGCGAGTTTTTTATATTCAAAACTCAGCTGGAGGGGAATTAGTGTGTGAAGCATCGGAGTTAGGTAAGAAGTTTGCAAAACTGTTTTCGGAGGGGAGAGTCTGTCTTAAGCCGCCTCGAGTCTCTGCAATTGGTCGCTGGGTTAAGTTCAAGCTATTCATAATTCAGCTTTTGTGCTGACTGTACTTGTTGTGGGGGTGCCTTGTCATGCACTGTTCAAGCTGTCAATACACTTTTCCGCCAAGTCACTGCCCAAGCCGCCGGCCATGCACGAGTGTGGAATCTGCATGTAATGATGTCTTAATTAAGTCTCGCCCCACGGTTCGCGAAAGCCACTGACAATGAACCACACATAATTTCAATGAGTTGGCCAAAAGTCAATGTGCGCAATGCGTTTATCGGGGAGCAGCTTCTGCCTTTCACTTTTCCACACATCGCGCAATTAATTTCCGCCGGATTGTTTGTCTCCTTGGCAAAGACCCATCGAACCGGTCCTACAGCTCCTGCAATTTAATTGCTTTGTAGCTGCGGAACTTAAGCCGAGCTGAGCTCCACTTCGTGGGTGTGTGTGTGGGGGTGTGTGTGAGGTTGTTGTGCGGTGCTGTATACAGTTGTAGCTGTGTTTCAGGGCTTTACGCTATGCATTTAAAACTATAAATGAGCAGGCAAGGCTAACTTCCTTAGGGGTTGTTGGATCATTGGATTGGTGGATTTCGAAAATTTCTACGCAGAGGATTAAGTTGGACAGGATGAGTGCAGTGGCTTGCATCAAAGCTCGGCTTAGGTTATTAAACTTAAACCCACTCTATTTAATACGTTCCAAGCCAAATCCCAAGCAATCCCTTTCAGATATGGACGTGGATCTTAGGCTTGTCTCAGTCCCGCACGACCACGTGGTGAAGAAAGCATCTCCGAGCACATAAAGCTCATTAAAGTGTAACATGGAAGGGCCAACAACTTGTTATACTTCCAGGCATATCAAGATTACTTTCAATTTCTGCCACGCCCCTGCAATTTCATAGATAACCTTCATATCTCTCAGAGTTTTATAGATAGAAGCTTCGTTTTATCTAAACAAGTCGAAAAATAAAACTGATTTATCGATTTGCCAAAGAAATTATACACATCGGATGAACGGTAGTCGAGTTATGTGGAAAACAAACATTTTTGATGGGCAGCATCGGCTGCAACAGCGATGGGCAGCACTTTACACACCTTAACACTTGGGAGGCACAGAGTATGTCATAGACTTTTCCTACATGTTTACTTACCTAACCTAACCTACCTACTGTTGTCCTATAGCTTGGTATAGCTTGTCCGATTTAACTATAAAAACTAAAAAAAACAAGAAAGAAAGTCGGTCAAGCCCGACTATAACATACTCTGTACCAAGAAAATTTGTCTTTTGAACATAACTCGAAAACCGTTCATCCGATCTTCTTCATTTCTTTGGCGGATCGATAGTATATTCTAATAACTAAATATGTCCAGAAGGAACAAGCCATCTATCTTCAAAACTGTGGGAGATATGACGTTTTTTCTAAATTGCGGGGGCGGGAGGGGGCGTGGCCAAAATTGAAAATAAACTTGATCTGCCTGCAGACATAAGAAACATCTGTCTCATACATGTCAAACCTCTTTCTCTTACCATCTGTGAGATCTGTGCGTTCATACGGACAGACGGACATGGCTATATCGACTCGGCTGTTGATGCTGATCAAGAATATATATACTTTATGGGGTCGGAGATGCTTCCTTCTGCACAAACTTATAATACTCTATGTACCTTCGGTACAGAGTATAAAAACATAGAAAACCTACGATTACACAGTTTGAAGACGTTTCCATTGAAAAGAAAAAAGTTTTTCTTACTAAAACTTTTTTCCGACCAATTGTTCATATGGGAGCTATGAGATATAGTCATCCGATCCGGTCGGTTCCAACATATTAGTTGTGTGCAGCAAAAAGAAGATTCTGTGCAAAATTTCAGCTTGATAGCTTCTAAACTGAGAGACTAGTTTGCGTAGAAACAGACAGACTGACAGACGAACGGACAAAGCTCAATCGACACAGCCCGTCAGCCTGATCAAGAATATATATAGTTTATGGGGTCGGAAATGAATATTTCTATGCGTTGCAAAATTATAATACCCTTTGCAAGTGTATAAAAACGGTCTCCGTCTTCCCTCAACCGATCAGGTGCTGCTATCGCGCTATATGTTAAGCGGCTGTTATTGTGCATTCAACGCTGGTTGGTCTAACAGCATCCCAATAACAGGCCCATTTGAGGCATCGTAAGAATGTTATGTTTAAAAGGTTGCTGCAAGCAGACTCCAGTGTGAGCAGAGAGTGCTGCCAGTGCGAGGGAGAATGAGAGAGCGCACTTAGTTTCCCGCGTACATTCAAACACGTGTTGAGTTCGATAGCCTGAAAAGCCTCGTCGAACGCATACACACAAAAAAGATCTTTTCAGCGAGCGGTCTTTGCGAAATCGGTCGGCAAAAGACCAAGACCGAAAACTCAAGTACAAATTTGGTTCTCTTCTCTCACAACCAAACAGAAGCCGAGAGCGAAGGTCATGGTTGTTTCAGTCCCTCTATTTCAATGTGCCGCACGAAACCGGATGGTTTCAGACAACGGCAAAGGCATCTCAGAAGAATGATTGATTGATTGATTGATAGCACGATTCTTCTTTCATGGGGGAAGGATTGGGAGTATTATGGTATTTCGGATGAGAAAATTTAAAACTTGTCTTTGATTACTGCTGGCAAGACATTAAGACGTTTGTGACCATTTCGAGCTTCCTAAGCTTTGGTGATGGTTTGATGCTCTTTCTATCAGAACTCATTGGATGAAAAAGCCAAACCCGGACTACATCGTTCAGTAAGATAATCCAGACACTTCCATAAATACACGTGTCAAGAACCAGTCGTGAGTGGTTCAGCGAACAGAAAATTGAGCATTTAGAATGGCCAGAGCGTTCTCCTGACACGACATCCCATTGAGAACATGGACTTCTTGTTTATGCTGTCGGACGAAAGTTTGATATATACTTTCTGGTATCAAAAATGCTTCCTTCCGACCTGTCACATACACTTGCACACACTTAATACACTCCCCGCAAACGCTTTCATTTCGCTGTTGTAGTAGTCGTTGCCTTCTACACACTCACAGCTAGTTGGCCTTTCATTTGTTGTAGGTACACATCCGTACTGTAAGACACACATTTATATACATATATTAGACTCTACATACATCTAATTCTCGTCGGTTAGGCATACACACACAACGGACACACATTGTCTTCCAAAAAATCAAATATCAGTAAAAGTATACACAAAGTGAGTTTTGCACAAACCCAACCCACTAAGACACAACGACTAACGTCGAAATCGGACCCCGGACCCGAATCCACTGGCCAACACCAAAGCGGAGTGAAAACACGCGTAGCGGATTACAGGATTCTTCAACAGGAACATCATCGAACGGGTCCCACCTTGCGTTCCGTTTCCAGTTATAAAATTGCCAAATTACTTTTGAATTCAGGTGAGGTGGATGCGGCTGCGGGCGCGGTTGTTGCTTACCGTTTCTACCCAACAGATTTCAAGAATGGTTATCAATCTGAACCCCACAACCTCCTCGAGCAGCAACGGCGGCGGCGGCGGCGGCGCCAGCAATCTGATGGGCATCATCACCCACGCCGTCTTCGACGGCATCGTCCACCTGCATGTGATCTGTGCCGGCGACTCATTCTCCAAATGGATAACGCTCGAGGAGGCAATGGCCTATTGCCCCACCGGTGTTATAGCCTATACCAAGCTGCAGTTGGTGCACTCCTATGGAGTGCCCATGGATATGCTATTTCAATCCGACTGACGGCCCCCAGGCCGACACATTCAAGGGAGGTGCGTCTGGCGAAAACATTAACCAAAAAAGGAAAAGAGGAAAACAAATTGAACAACAAGAAGGACAAAAACATGGAAATCAACCAAACCACAACAACAACAACAACAACAACAACCATTTTAAACCACACTGTCTAAATTTCTAGTTCTGGCGTTAACATAAATCTCAAGCCCAAACACAAAAAAAAACCAAACAAACCGATAAAATACAATAACCACAATAAACGAGTATGTTTGATTCGAGAATAAATCAAATCCTTTTTCAATCTTAAGACACTCCACGGGGCACAGGACCAAAGGCGCTTTCCGTTTGCAATAGCCAGACCAGGGATAAGCGGAACCCGGCTCAAATTACCAGCCATTCAAAGTTCGAGCAAATCAGTTTTGATTGAAAATTCAATAAAACAAACCACTTCTACACATTTGTGCTCCTTTAATTTACTGGCATTGTCTGTCTTAATTAATAAAAATCTGTAAGCCTGAGCATGTATGCGTGCGTGTGCGTGTGTGTGTGTGCCAAGTATGACTCTTCGGACCATTTTTGCATTGATTGGCACTCGAGAAGTGTTTGCTGTTATTGTTGTTCCTGCCATTGTTTATCCTTTGGCTTTTGTTTTGCATGTTGAACACATTTGCAATAACCCCACCCTCAACTCCAAAACCAAACCCGGGGTGCGGGGTGCGGGGTGCGGGGTGTGGCAAGTGTGCGATCAGAGATAAATGCCAGGCCTTCCATTGTTTGGCATTGTGTTGCTGTGGCTTTTGTTTGCGCTTTTAGCAAGTAATTAGTTTGGCATAACATTTTCTTTGATAGGGTGGTGGGGGGAGGGGGTCGAGGGCTTAAGAACTGAAGGTCAACTTAGGCCTGAACCTCAATATCAGATGCAGATTTAAGAGGCAATTGAGCTACGTTGGTCATGTGGCACTTGGTAAGCGATATTTCGAAAGAAGGCATTCGTAATTGGCCACGTCATAGCAGTGGTCGTTGAAAATTGCTAAGAATTTCAAGTTAG